>CAXKWD010000002.1:107653564-108985564 GCA_964059195.1 Ectobius pallidus | reverse complement strand
GTATGTGACAGACTTTGAGCATGGTATTACAGTATTGTGAAATTGGTGTTTAAAACACGTAAAAGTTGCTTATGTTTGGAGATCAATAGCCATAAATTATACTTTTGAACAATACAGTTTCAAAAAACATCAATTTTTGAGTTAGAGGAATAATTTATTTTTTAGAATACGCAGAATTTTATGTTGAAGTTAAATCCATTCAAATAAAAGAAATCATTCTTCCCATTTATGATCGGGTTTCCCTAGCAGGGTCACCACAGATGTGATAATGTTATTTTTTGCCTATTCCGATCATTTTCATAGCACTGTAAACAAACTCCATGATTTCTATACAAGACATTCCCCCATTCTTCTGTTTGCTGAAGGACTTTTAGGGCTGTGTTCACCAACACTGATAAAATTTCTCGGTATCGTGGATAATAAAAACTACGATTAAACCATTTTCTCAAATAGTAAACCTTTTGGGTTTCACCACATAGTTTGTCACCTTGGTTTTTGTCTACTACTTGTCTGACCCTTACATTTTTCAAAGAGAGCCAACGTCATCTGGCGGGTGTTGTGTGAAACAGCAGGGGGAAGATTGACTATTGGCTGCGTCTGGGCGCTAAATTTACACGTTGCCATAGCAACATGAAAATATCCCCTCACATTGTCTCTCGCTAGTAGTTCTACAAATGGTCACTAGATGTCTCACTGTTTTGGGGGGCATGGCATATAGCAGATAATTTAGTTTTTCCCTTGAATCTTGTGCAGAAATTAATGTCTTCATAGATGTCCAAGTACGATGTACATTCTTTTATCCATTAGGGTGTCTTATTCTGTTTCATATTCCACATCACTGTGATCATCTCTCATGTTGATCAGATATTCCAATCGCCTACACACCATGTTGATGTCACAGTTAGCTTGGTTTTTCCTGTTTTGATGGCCGATATTTCAATGGTAAAGCATTAGCTTGGATATTATCGAATAACCAAGGTACTGTAGCTGGTGAAACGCAAAATGGACAATATCACAGCTTTTCAGTCTAAAAACCAGGATCAGACAGATTATCGGCATTGGTGAACTCAGCCCTTATAATTGCTTTTCTTGTCATCACATCTTTATTATGGTGATTGGAAAAATTATTTTGAAAGTTTAAGGTTTTCAAAGAATAAAAAAATGAATATATAGAAAACCTCATTGTTGTCTTAGTATAGAGCATGTCATTAAGATCTTAAATCTTTTAAGAAGATAATAATTCAGGAATTCATCATCACTTTCAAGAGAAAAACAAAATAAAACTACAAGGACCAGCTTAAATACGTTGGCTATTTTTTTAAAACTCCGATGGGGCATAAAATGAAGACAAGTGTGAATCACAAAAGGGTTTTGTTACCAGGAGTCAAGTACAATCACAATTTCCACATAGTCACAGGGAAGATTAAGACATTTGTCATATCAGTGGATGAGATTCCCAGTACCTTCTTCAATAGAAGGTTGCCACCAGCATATTGAGATAGGTCTCTATACCATTTGAAGTTCTTGGTTGGTGTGCTCCAAGTAACATTCCATCCTTTTCTCTGTTTGGTCTGCTTCCACCACTAATTCATGTATTGTGTACACCTGCATATTATTTTCTGTGACCATCTGATAGACCACATGATATGAGTTGTTGAATGATGAGGGAAATGCTCATATCTGCATGGCTCTTAAAAAGAATCCTTATTTATAAATACATTGCTATAAGAAAATGTGGTGGGTTATAGAGAAAGAATAAAAAGCAAGTTTGAATAAAAACCAGGTTTAGAACTTGAGGAGTTTTGCAATAAACAATCTTTCGGATAAATCATTAACAAAATGCTTCTCTGGAGACATTTGCAGGTTAGTGTTACTATTTCTTTAGATAATTCATATTTTTACAGTAACCATTTTTCTTGTAGAGAAAATACAAAGTTCTTTCACTACAATACAAATTTCACTTATGTTCCCAAGAAGAAAGAAAAAATGTAAATTCCTAAAATAACACATTGTATCTTTCCAATTTCAGAATTTTAACATTTGTCTTTTACAATCATTTTATTCTAGCATTCCCAAAGCCAAAAATTGAGTGCCCTCGTAACATCAGTATGGAGATTGAACCATGGGAGAAAACAGCATTTGTTGCTTTTCCTCAGCCTATCACTGATGTCGACTGGTTCAGGTAAGTTAAAAACAATTTATTCTGTTCTGTAAACTATGGTAACTCCATTATATGATTTAGCATATTCTACATTACATCAATTAGTAATCATATCATTTTGTACCTATCAGTATCTATTATTTCGGAAGTCAGATCTAATATCAACTTGTCAACATTTTGTGTGTTAGAAGGACTAAAGAAATACCTTTTCTAATCTAATCATGTGAACATACTGGTTCCTTTTGGCTAAAGCCAATTCCTTCATTGATAACAACCTCATCTGAATAGAAAGTCATATTCTTCTCGAATGTTCTAGATTAGCATTTCTCAAACTTTTTGAACCCGAGGACCTCTAAAATGTCTAAAAAAAATTACGGACCTCTAATTTTTCATCCCACTTTTAAAAGAAGGCCTATATTCTTAATATTTGGGGTATTAATTATAGGTCATTATAACGAAATATGTGAAAAAATGTTACTTCTTTACTTTCCACTTGCTTTATGATATTTTTTAATTATGTCTGCAGACCATCTGCACCATCTTCGCGGACCACTGGTGGCCCGCGGATCATAGGTAGAGAAACGCTGCTCTAGATTAGTGTAATTGGTGTTGGTGTATAGATTTTTCAATTCCCAGTTATTGATAGTGAAAATAAGATTTTTTTTTTTTGTATGAGAATTAATACTGGTAAGCATTTCTCAGTGAACAAATCATAAGTGTGTATGACTTTGCCAAACAATGTAATTCATGCAATATTTCATTGAGAGGAATAATGTTGAACTATAATATCTTGGCTTGCTGGGTGGTGCCATGAGTTGGGACTTAAAAACAGATGTTTTGGTCATCTTGTTGTGACCTCCTTCTGAGTTTTTTTTTTGTAGAAGACTGAGCTGGTGATGTGTTGATCCTCCTTTTATATGTATTGGGCTGTGGAATCTGGTGCCTGTGGTTGGTTGTCTTCTGGATTGCATGTTGTAGATGCTGCACACTTGGTTGCCTTTGATTGATCAACCACTGGGTCATGCATTGTTGATCATAAGCAAGGCTCCAGGGTGGGTTTATTTGAATTTCTTTATCACTGTTTATATTATTGGAATGCCTGGCAAACTGTGTGTGAATTCTACAATTCTATGGGGTGTAACAGAACAACTATTCTAATTTTCTGAAATGACAGTTTTGCTTCTGATCTCAGATTAAACTGTTTATACAATCAGCCCCTTAGTTAATTACAATTTTTATTCGAGTTGTGTTAAATTTAGTTGATTTTAACTCATAAATTAATCCAGAAAACGATGTAGTGTGTTCATTATTGGAGAACCGTTTTTAATTGGTGCGAAAAAGGATAAGAAAGACTTGTTAATATTCATTCATCCAACCCCATTTTTATCTATGAGTATTAAAAGAGAAAAGAAGTCGGGACAATCTTATCTGAGCTACAATCTAAGTAATTGGTACAGCCAGTATACATGGTTTCATGGTAGTATTTTCCTACAAAAACTTTTCTGTTGGGCTTGCCTTTTATTGGTTTGGAATAACAGGGGATTTGGGGACTTCGTGAACTCAACTAGACCTAACCTACAAGAAATAAGGTAAGATAAATAACATCATTCTCCATATTCAGGAACTGATTTAGCAGCACTTCACTTCTCTTCTGAGCTGCGAGTCACTGCTGGTCTTGATGACAAAATTTACAGTTTTAATGGCAAATCTGCCTATTCCTAAAACTTGTAATGAGCAGGGCCCGGATTCTGATGACATGTCATCTTTTTATTGATGCTTCATAGATATTGCTAACTTGTAGATTAATCCTAATCATGGCCTCTAGATTACAGAAATGGATTTTTATTAGATCATTTTTTGTCATTTTATGCCATTTTATATTTTTAGTTCATTTATTTCAATTTTACATCATTATTTAGTCATTTTTGTGACATTTGCTTCCTTATTTAGTCATTTCCATGCATTTAAATATGTAAATAAATTAATAGGCTGCTATAAAGCGACTTTTTGTAGGATCTACTTCAAAATCAATTTTCTTACTTTTCTTCTCAGATCCTCCAAATAAGAACAAAGAACCATGTTTTTAGACCTACATAATCATTTCTGCATTTACAGTTTTTACAATTATGTACAAATTAGTCCATAACTTTGTATATAATTTTTTTTTATAAATAAAATATCAGTTTTAGGTCATTCTTTATAATTATTAAGTCATTTTCTTAAAATTTAGGGTCATTTTATAGGTCATTTTTCAAACAATTTTAGGTCATCAGAATCCGGGCCCTGGTAATGAGCTTCCTCTTTGTTTAAGCTCATTTAATTCTGTTGGAATCAACAATCAACATTCGAACCAACAACTGCCACTCACTATGCTGCTATTCATCATACCAATTCGTGTCGCAGCAATGAAGTTGAATAAGTCAGACACACTGGCACTGGATGGCACTGGATGTTTGGATCAAATGCGCAAATTGTATTATTTTATCTTTCAGTTACTGCTTTACCCTCTTCCATTATTCCTTTCCTTTCTTTCTATTTTTCTGTATCAGTTCCTTTCCCTCCCTTTGCGTTTTGAAGGGTTTGTATGGGGGGGACCCCCACTGCAGAGAACTCTGTTCACTCCACACTTAATCTGGGTAGCGCAACAGTTATTCTTATATAAAATTATCAATGGTAAAATTGATAGTAATGAACTTTTAAAACATATTAAATTTAATGTAATGCAATTAAATTTAAGGAATAGGGAATTGTTATATATTCCTGTCATTAGGTCAAAAATATTAGAATGTTCATCTTTCATTCAAATGTGTAAACGATATAATTCTCTATCACTTCAAAATGTTCTTCTGGATTTTGACTTGTCATTGAATCAGTACATAGGACTTCTTCATAAACTGTTATATGTTCCATATGATTTGGCTTAATTTTTAGATTGTCTTGTTAAATTAATTGTAGTTACTGTAAATCATTTATGTATTTTTGTGCTTTGAACACTAGGTTATGGCAAACTTTTCTGGTTGTTAAAATTGGCAGTGATGTTTATGCTACCAACCAGAAAAGTCCACCTTATCAGAGTATAATAAAGGTGAAGGTAAAGTGATCCCTGTATGGGCCATGGAAACACATAGGGTTTCCAGGAGGTTGAGGCTCCCAGATTAAGACATCGTCACAGGAAGGTGGTAAGGTTGTCAGCCATATGCACCAGCACCAGCTGCTTTTTACCCCAAGGAATATTCCTGGTACTCATTTCTGGTAGAGGTTGAGTCGACCCCAGGGCCATAGTGCCACCAGAAGGATTAGAGCAAAATATAATGGGTTATGTAAATTTTAGACAGAAGTGTAATTAAGCCTAGTAAATCTGTTAATAGGTACAATTGAAAATTTGTCAATTATATGCAAATGTAGTCAAATTAAAAATAAAATTGCCTTCAGTGGATTGTGTGTTTTTTGAACCTTCATGACAATCACCTGAGGAAGGCATGGAGGATCGGGTCAAAACATCGTGAAAGTTCAAAAAACACGTGATCCACTGAAGGCAATTTTATTTTTAATTTGACTACATATACGTTACTTGGTGGAATTCAGGACCAAATATGACAAGTTTATATGTAAATGCTATTCATTTGTTATTTCATATTCATAATGTCTGTTTGTACTGTACAGGAATGTAATTTCCAAACCAAGCTGGGGAAAGGACCTGGAGAGAGATCTTCCAATTGGTAACCATTCAGTGACATTCATTGCTAGGCATCCTATCTCACGTCATACAGCTTCATGCACTCTGCACATCATGATCAGGCCTGCTTTACCCACTAAAGTGCCAGAGGAACTTGCTTAATGGAATACTGTAGCGACACCTCATCATTTCATCAATCTAATCATTCACTCATCTTCATTACTCTGTCTTAGTGTTATTATTCATCTTTGATATTATGTGAACATATCCAGTGATATAGTGTAAAGACAAATAACCAAAAACAGTAATTAACAGAATGTCTTGAGATGCAGTAATACATCCAAATTGCTTATAATCAATGCTTTTATATTGTAAACAAGAATATTGTTAGTCAGAAATAATTTTGGTTTCAGAGAAGAGTGTTTGATCTGTAAGGGAATTAATTTATATACTTTTCATTGTGAATCACCATTGTGAATAGAAGAAAAACCAGTATTACAACTTAGAAGTAATAAAGAAGAAAATGATATTATGGAAGAATAAGTTTTGGAAAGACCATGAATATATAATAGTTGGTACCCAGGGTTTTTCCATGTTCTCAGTATGTGGTGTGTTATGAAATTCCCACGAGACATGGTCCCATTTGGAATTCCCAAGCCAGTGAACAGTGAAGTTTGCTCAGCAACTACTGGTCGTGCCGTTCCAAGCCCCATAAAAGAAAGAGAAATGATTATCACAGTAATAAAATTTCCTAGCACAGGAAGAGATTCAATATGGCACATAAAGAAGCATAAATGTTATTCAGTAAGCTGCTGCTAAACTAATATCGCTGTTCTTAACCTATTCTCACTGGCAATATCACTGATCTAGAATCTAGCTGCCACCTGAATGTGTAGCTTTGTTACCCTTTCACAAATCTTCATTTAGCTAAGAAGTCCAATGCTGCCTTTGTTTCTAACATAATTCTTGCTAACACTGATTTTATTCGTCATCCTGTATTTACTTTCATATTATCCCATTCAAAAGAACACACCGGTGTTTCATTTATAATCCGTACACTACTTTGCTGTTTGTAAGTTCTGTCTGCATATAGTCGTGCTTGTGATGTTGGTGACATTTTACACTTGGTACAAATTGATGCGACCTAGCTGGCACAGCGATCAAGGAATTCTCTAGTTTAACATCCCATTTTTCAAAGATGTAGTTTTCTGTTTCTACTTTGCATACTGTGCACAAACTTGTCTTGTTTATTGACACTCAAGAGAGTGAGTTCACAATATATAATTAGTATAATTAGACTACAACCATGGCTACAGTACAAGTACCACATTGTTGTCCTGGAACAGCTCGAGAACAGGAGCCAGTGAACAATCAGATTGGCTTAGCCGTTCCAAGCCATGGAAAACAAAAGTGGAACGATTATTTTCACAGTAATGGAATTTCTAAATGCAGGAAAGTAGTTGAGTGCCAGCAAGTGAGCAAAATGAAAGCCATCACAGATGTAGTAAAAAAGTATCAAGAAGCATTAAAAGAGAAATATGATGCCTGTCACAAAATGTACATCGGTTCCAGCATTGGTCAAGACAGTGAAACCAACAGACTGCTTTTTTCAGTACTCTTTGCTGACAATGAAATGTCCATAAAATTTCTGGGTAAATCGCATATAGCATGCCTGAAATTGAAATCATATAACTGTTCCTAACCTAACTACCACTGATACTGGCACTACATCTCTCTAACAAAGCCACTACTGGCAATATGGTTGATTTCCTAGGGTATTTCCTGATTTTCTTCATCATGACTGTAATGTATCTATAAATCAGTATCGGTGTTTCATTTATAATCTGTAGATATTCTGCCATCTGCTGAATCAAGTAAATTGTGATGTTCACATGCGATAGTGTTTGTGATGTTGGTGACATTGGTACAAGTTGGCAGTGATGGGAAAAGTACAAAAAGAAAGTAATTGGGCTGAGTTACAATTACCTGAGAGACATTTTAATTAATTAAAATTACAAATTACTTTTTCAAAAAGTAATCAGTAAAATTAAAATAACATTTACAATTATTTTACAAAATGGCAGTACCTAAAAATTCCTTTTTTTTTGTATGTTTTGAGCGCAAGCCCAAATTATTAATGAACAAACAAAAAACACATCAATGAGAATATTTTCGGAAACATTGAGTAACTTTTTGTTAATATTAACTCTAATTTCAACAGCATGTATTCAACAAGTAATTATATAATGATTAAAGGCAAGCCAATATCATCTGGAAACAATACAAAGTGCTGTAATAAATAATACAGATACTATAGGTACAGAATTATATACAATAATAGCAATTAAAAGAAAAACACTTCATCCAGGGCTGAAGACGAAGGAAAGGTTCCCATGACACTAGAGGCATTCCCCCTTTGTATGGCAATGCTGATATGTTGCCTCAAATATTCGCCAGCCCTAGGATCCCCTGTTGCAACAGCAAGTCTTCTGCCTATCTCTGAAGATAACTTCTTGGCTTCTGCACACCATGTACCAAGTGTCTCGACAGCGACACTTGGATATTAGTTGCAAAAACAGTAGTGATGACAATATAGCAAGCAAGAATGATACTAATACTAACGACTACTAAATTGTAACAATCAAAATTTTATTTCCAGAAGTAAATTACAAGTAGAAATTACATTTTTTTAAAAAGTATTGATTACAAGTAAATGGGACCAAAATAGGAATTGTTACTGTAATCCGATTACTTTTACTTAATTACTTCCCATCACTGCAAGTGACACTATGGCTCATGCTTCCTGGAGTTTTGTGGTTGTCCTTTCTCATTCTCTTTAGAAAAACAAAAATATGCACTGACATAAAAATAGTAATTTTTGCTTTGATCCATGTTGCTGAACTAAAAATCCACCAGGCAGATAGATGGTTCACAACTGATTGTGTAGAAATGACTGATGCACAACACAGAAAGAGCATGGAGAAATCTTGGTGCCCTTTGGGATTTCTATGCATGATATCAAAAGCTATAGAAAATTATGACTCTTGGGAGTAGATAATGGTAAGTCACACTCTAAGCGATATTGAGACTCTTGCATTTTTGGGTTTGCTAGAGGATGCCAAAACATTGGCAAAACAGCAATGGACTACGATATGTAGTGCACCTCTTGGTCTCTTCAGATACTACTGACAGTGGTAATGCACCATCCCCTAGCAGATAGATTGCTCAGAATGTAGCACATTAGTTGTGATACAAATGGTCCTTAAAATTTTCTCACTCCAAACAATTTATTAAACTTCCATTTGAGAAGAAGTGTTTGCTTAATTGCTTAGGTCAACATGTTGAAGCCCAGCCATTTAACTACCTATATGAGTCCTAGAAACTCAATAAAATTGATTTTGGATTTTCTCAAAATGACAATATGCAAGCACAAACCAATTATTTGAATGAGCTTCAAGATGGGCAGTAAAGGGGTTTTTCATAATTTTGCTACTTGTCTATGAAATGTGAGAGTACACCTTCAAATATTTTCTAATTTACCAGCATTTCTAGATCAGTATGTAAGCATATGAGTGGAGTCTTAATACACTGAACTTCACTAAATATTTGTACTAACCTGGACCGGTTTCAGGATTACAACTTTACCCCATTTTCAACGTACTCCGACAGTCGGAGTACGTTGAAAATGGGGTAAAGTTATAATCCCGAAACCGGTCCAGGTTAGTACAAATATTTAGTGAAGTTCAGTGTATTAAGTCTCCACTCATATGCTTACATATTTAATAACTTCACTGTGTAAACTTCCTTCATTAATTAAATAATTTCTAGATCAGTTTGATTATTTGTTAGCATTTGTGATGACACTCACTACTAGTTTAATAATTTGAAATTTCCATGGTGGAGCATTTTCAACCTTGTAGATGGCCGTCTTCAACCACTTAAAGATAAGAAAGATAAGCAGCAGAAATTATTGCTCGCAAACAATTATTAAATGTGGTTGGCAGCTATGTGTTCTAAAAAGCTCTAATCTTGGACAATTTGAAATATCAGTAGATGAGTTCTGGTTTAAAATGTTTTCCATCTACAGCACTGGAGAATATTATTCATCATCTATTGTTTTCCATACAGGTGGGATAAAAATCTGTACCAAAAACTGAGAGCATGTACTGGTACTTTTCAGAATCGCTGGAACATGTGAAAATTATTCTTGCCTTTTGAGACTTCTCAAAGAACTTAGCAGATTCCTAACCTCCAATAAGCATCGATTTAGATTTGCTATAATGCAACTAAAACTTGCGCTGTAATTTTTATGTTATGAAATTAGTGATGTAGTACACATAATGAGATTTTATTTGAATGTGAAGTTGATTATGGAAGTTTTCAATGAACTGTTTGTGTGTTTCAACAATTACAAAACTTCTGGCCGTATTAATTTTAAAAAATGGTTGAAAAGTAGATGTGATATTCTCTGCATACTATGCTGATAATGTGTAAGATATTATGTTCTGCAATTGAAATGACTTGTCATACCTGTTAGATTATCTGATTGATAATGTGATATGATGTAGTGAACAATTGTGATAATGTGATATAAAGTTAGTTAAAACCTAGACTTGTGATTGACTTCTTGATTTTGAAGTTGAAGGATATAATATAATTTTTTTATATCACCATATACCAGAAATTTTTTTTTTTTTATTATTTTTTTTTTTAAGAACAGTATAAGTTTGATCACAAAATAATGACTGACATACAAATTTCACAAAGTATGTGGTATTTAAACACCATACCAGTACGTGTAGAATAATAATAAAGGACTTGCAGTTCCATTCATAAGATAAAAAATACGAATAGCAATATTGTGAGTTCAAAATAGATATATTATTACTGATACCAGTACTGGTAATGGAAGTATTGCATTCAACACAGAAATGTGATGTTAATATCTCACCAGAAATACAGGTTGGAGGTTTCCAAAATAAAAATTACTATTTTTAGAATAGGTTTGTATTGTGTGTGTGTGTGTGCACGTGAAAGTGATCTTGAGTACATATATATTTGCACCTATTAATATGTATGGAAGTGTTTTCCAAACTGTGTTCCACGGAGCATTAATGTTGAGGTGGTATAAGTGTACAGCAATGGTCTCAGTTATCTTGGTGGCATTACAGTTGAAATTCTTTCCAGTAGCCATCTAATTTTTACTAGGAAACAACCATTTTATTCCACCAGTTGAGACATGACAGCTATATTATTTATATATTTATATATATATAAATATTATTATATAATTATTATAAAATCTGCATTCATTGTTGCAATAGCTAGCATCGATGGCTTGCTGTTCCCCTTCTGCTATTCTCAGCAATGATATTATGTTATTGTGCTTCTTCTTTTTGAGATGGTATATTTGTGTGAAACAATCAGCGAAATAGACTTTAATGGTGCATCTGACTCAAAGGTCCAGTTGTCACCTATTATTTCCAACTTCAAGAAAATCTGTGATAGCAAACAGCAAAAGCATCACTCGTATTGTAATACCAGATTACAATTTTATTGTTATTATCATTAGCATACCTTTTAAATTTCTTTGATGAGTGCTTTGTGAAGATTGAATCGCATAAGGGGGAGGGGAACAGAACTCTAGCTAGGAGGTCATAATAAAAGAATTTTCATTAAGTAACAATTTGAGAGTGTTTTTAATATTAAAATTTATTTTAAGCTATTACAAAGAAAGTTACTAGTTTTTACTGTGAGTATAAGTGTTCATATGTATTCCCTTAAACAAAAAATGTTCTGTGACCAGAAAAGTCTGGGAAACACTGATGTACATATTTGTGCTTATAAGTTCATGTGGCATAATGTTTGTTTTATGGTGCACTTTTTGTAGGGGTGTCAGTTTGTGTACTTAGTGTTCATATGTATATTGAATATTGTGCATGTTAGTAGTTTTGCGTATTTGTAGGTGGTTATGTCAATTTTTGCATGTTTGTAGGAAAGTTCATGTATATTCATGCATTTTACATGTATGTTAGTATATATCAATGTGTATGTATGTATGTGTATATTTATGTGTGGTTTGCATTTTGTTTTCTCTATTTGTAGTCATGTTTGAGTTTTCATTTGTATATATGTGAATGCATGTACAAGTAGGCCTACAGTATACCTCCAAAATTTAAAAATCCCATCAGAATGAAATGTTATATTTAAATTTTGCATTTTTCGATGTCTAGTACAATCTCGGTCAATGGCATCCTTTTAACCTTTTTGAAACTAAAGAAAACTATTTTTTCCACACCTTTGATTGATTGATTGATTGATTGATAGATTCAATGGTTGATTGATGATTAACAATTGTGTTTACTTATTTTTTTTACAATAACTGACCTAAGTTATTCAGACCTACAGCTTAGAGATATATAAATTTGTTAAAGGTACCGTAGTTTTAATCTTGTTATCTTGCCCACCAGAACTGAGAGTTTTAGTCCTGGTCTGTAACAACTTAACTTCACATGATGCAAGAAGCTGAATGCTCATTCCAGCCAGGCAGCTACTATTATGGTATATGTATAGAAGTATTATCAGTTAAGTTAACCTAAAAGCAACAATTTCTTAGTAGTTATATACAATACCAAGTTAAGGTGTACCAGTACCACTAACTTATGTGAATGCCTATTTTTTTAAATTCTGTTTTTAGTAGAAGCGTCTACAAGTTATCATTCTGTTGAGCAGCTCGTACCAGTATTGTACAGTGTCTTATGATATTATTATAGATTTGGAGCATTGCTTGATCGGTGTTCACTTGCACATGGTTTATATCCTTTTTTCCATGGTGTAAACATCATAAAAACTTTTTATGGTTTACCGGTAGTATTAAAAAGGTCCAATTGTTGTTGGCCTATTAAACGGTAGAAATTCCAACTATCCCATACCCATCCATACCAGTAACCAGTCATTTTAGGATCACATAACCTAAATTTCAAAGTTCAAGACAATAATATGTTCATACACTGTAATTATAACAGAAAATAATCTGTGGTAATGGCAGTTAGGCAAGGCAACATTAAATATTTACCATGAGTCTTTCTCTGCACATTGTCAGTAATCTTCTTGTTAAATTGACAGTCAACATTTCTATTTCTTTGGCATGAAAGCACAGTTTTGTAGAAACTTAATACCGGTATTAGAAATTGTAAAGCCGACCACTCATGGACATTCTATCTTGCCAAATGGAATGCTTTCACTCCAAAAATGTGTTGTGTGCATTAAAACTTGTCTAGGTTTAAATGGAGTTCAGCAGTGCAACAGGTAGGCTATCCTACTGGTTGAAATTCCATGGCCCTGGGAGAAGGAAAACTCATACGGTAATTCGAGACAAATGGAATGATGGTAGGCTACACTAGTCAGTGACAATTCTGTACATGCAAATGGACTAGTACATGTTGATCCTCTGTTTAATAGATATCTTCAACTTGTGAAAGTGTAGGCCTATTTAAATGGCTTCTATCAATGTGTGTTCTATTGTAAATTGTTTATACAGTATGTTACTTATTATTTCTACCTACATCATCAAACAATGAGTGATATAAATAAAAGAAAGCCACTGCTACCTAGCCGTTGCTTATGAGAAGGTTGAGAATCTAGCAACGGCTGGCTGTTTCAAATAAATAAAAAATTTCCCCTCCTTGCATAGCCGCGGCTCAGGCTACTGGTAGCAAGTGCTTGGACACCTGCATCCCATACCGCTCGACACATGACAGCTGTGTAAACAAACATGCCACTTGACTGTCTGTGACCGAGTTAAAATTTAAAGTTCAGTATATAATGTATAAAAGTATTGAATTTAAAGAAAGAAAAGCTACTTTGGGAGAAAGGAAAGAGACAAGAGAGTGTGAACATGTCCTCGTAGTTTTTACATCTCTAGGCCTAGTATTAAAAGGTCCTGGGTTCAAGCCCCAGTGTCAGAGGAATTTTTATCCTACAGTATTCTCTAGTATTCATGTTTTATTAGAAAACCTTGATTTTAGGGCACTAAAAATTATGTTTAGGCTTGTAAATTAATGAATTAAGCATTTAACTAAAACAGTAGACAGATATAATTTTACTTAATTTTAATAAACAAAAGTTAACATTTTATACTAATAAGCACATTTCGATATTTTGCTTACTTGTACCGTCATAGAAACGTATTATAGTTTAACATTTTAAATAATACTTAACAGAGTAGGCAATTGTCCTAAAATCACAAGTATACTTAGTACCTATTAGGTAAATAATTAGGATATTTTATAATCTTAGCAGTTTTAATAGTTTGCTCTTGTGCAGACTGTACAACTGAAGAGTCTAAAAGCTCTACCCCGTTTCTTTCATTCCCTCCAAGTATTTATGTTTGTTTGAAGAGGGGGCATAGTCAAATTGATAGCAAGACAAACAAACCCGGATAAGCTTTTAAGGGTGTGAGATTTGTTCAGATCAGCTTATTTTGTCCCACATAAAATAGCTTTGTAAGAGGATGGAGTTTCCATTTTTATTTCAATATGTTTTGCTATTAGTAAAGAAGGTAGGTCTACATATATATGTAGTTCTTTTATTAATATTTAATTATTTTCCATAATTAATTCATAAAATACGTTCGTTTTGAATCTACTTGCTACATAATAGATTTGAAGTTATTTAGTTTACAGCATTACAATTTGAAATAGTGTTAAAAGAATTATTCACGTTTGAAATATTTTAGTTCATATTGATAACGGTAAAATATGAGAATGTGTTATACTTATAATGATGTATTATTTCATGATTATTATTATTATAATAATAAAGAAAAGTAACAAAGTTAAGTTACACATGTTTTACAATTTTATTGTACAACCGGTTCTTTACATCTGTGCACATCATAATCCTTACGTTCCTTATAAATTACTCATATTGGTTAAAAAGTCACCCCCATGAACCCCGCCAATACGATTAAAAACTTCACTTGAGCAAGCTGAGTCCGCAAATGAGGTGCCTCAGAAAAAAGCAAGCCGCTGCTACCAACAGAGAGTTTTATTTATACCAAATCCCAAGCAGTGGCTGAGCTGTCAAGGTCGTTGAGCAACGGCTAGGCAGGTGGTTGAGGAAGCCGCCTTTTATTTATACCAAACCAAGCAGCTGCTATGAATTAGTGAGTTTTGAGCCGCGGCTTGGTCTTATTTATACCACCACATGTGTCAAACCATTAACTAAAATTAGTATAGGCCTAATATTAAAAACAGATTTACTTATTTATTGACTTACTATCATCCATAAAAGTATGCAATAAGGGAGAAACAACATCAATGGTACCGGTACATGTGATGAACAGGACAGTATTAATATTGGAATTAATATAGTGCTGATGCAGACCCTCATTGCATACACATGTACCTGCACTGTAGGCAGGTTAGCCACCTTACTTTGGAGAGTGTATTGTACTTTGTTTTAGAAGAGAAGGGCATTCTTCATTTTCATTACCAGAAGTAAGTTATTTGATAACATTTTGAACTTAGATGGTTCCTGATTTGTTTGATGTAGCTTATACTTAGTAAATAGATGCTGAAATTGCAATTAAATAGACATCTTAGATTCACTTTAGTATTTGTTTAATGCACATGGTTTCAGTAAAACAGAAGTTTTTGGTAAACATGTCCCCAAGTCTTAAGTGGGACACTAAATCAAGTAATGAATGGGGCAGTATTATTCTATACTTCTCTTTTATTATTTATGATAAAATTATAACAACATAATGAAACCTTAGGTGTAGGTTATTTCTAACAATAATATTTGCTAATATAATAACAATAATTGTATGACACAGCCACAGAGAGTGCAATAAATGATCACACTCCAAACAGTTCTGTATCTTCAAATAAGTCAATAGCAATAACGCCAGAGGTTATCAGACCATACCCAAAAGTGAAACAAAGGAAGAAAGTCCATGTCAGCTTAAAAAAAAGGTGCTCTGCAGTTATTACTGACTCTCCTGAAAGAATAAGCCACAAGAAGCACGAGAGAAAAAGATTGGGCCTAAACAAGGTGAAAAATAGCATAGCTAAAATTCATATATAAAAAAAATGGCGGTACGAAGGATGTGGGATGAATAATGTCCATGAAACAAGATGTGTTACAAGTGTAATTTGTACAGCAGAAACTTGGATCTTCCCAGTTCTACTATCCACAAGAGACAGACATCACGCATGTGCTTCAGAAAGATGTGGTGAGAGTGTTACCAGTGCCAAGTGAGGTAAAAGAAACAAGTAAAACAATCAGTGATGAGGTTTCATATTAGTTTTGAATAATTTGCTCTGTAAAGTAAATGTAATGTTATTTTGTGTGAAATCTGTAGAAGAAAAAGCACTGTCCCATTCATAACCTCACATGTCCCATTCATTACATGCCATGGTATGAATGGGACTGATGCATATATATTTTTAACTGGCAAGTACATGTCTGTGTTTAGCATATTACTTGCCAGCATGGCGGCTCATGCTGTAGCACGTGAGCCTGGCATGCTAGCGGTACTGAATTCAAATCTCGGGGCTGGTGGGTGTGTCCCGCTGCTTGTGGTCAAGAGGTTGTTGATGGTGTATGTCGCGAACCTGTCGGGGCTCCTGGTTGGAGGTACCACAGGGGGTGGCGCACATGTTGCATGGTAATAGGCTTGTTGGATATAGGGGAGTTATGTGGGGGGCTCTGCGGGTCCGGGGCGGCCTGTAGGAACACAACTCATCCCATCCCAGAGGTAGGTACATTAAGTCGGTAGTGGGGTGCTTAGGAGTCGTTCCCACCCCGCCTCCCTGCCTTAAGGACACCAATATAATAATAGCATATTACATAATTTTGCTATTCCACTGTGTTCACAAAATATTAGTCTTTGCAAGGTAATTTTAAATGAAAGTAACACTCAGAACGAGTAAAAGAAAATTATTATTTTTCGAAAATGTCCCATTCATGCAACTTTTTTCCTATATTATCTCGTTTTTTCTAATGTTTCCTTGATTCTGTTAAAACACACTTCCCAGCCTTGTATCACAATATAAGCCTACTATTTAAACACTGATAAATTGACAGACTTGTTATATCACATGGATATTACTGGTTAGTTCCAGGGTAGCTGCATGGTCTCAGCATCTGCAGACTTAAGCAGAAATCCCATGTTTGATTCCCACACAGAACAAACTAACTAACTCCATGGCGCTACAATCCTGAAGGGACAAGGCCTACCACCCAACCGCTGCATCATCTACCATAGGCAGATGGCAGGATTGGGGGGCATGTGGTCCCACACAGAACAGATTTCTTGTAAAAGTATTGCTTATATTATATTCTGTTTCAGTTTGTCCAATTGAGAAGTGATCTGATCTAGTAGGTTATAACCAGATTACAGCAGATTGATACGTTCTTACCCCTAGCTGATTCGTAATTGAGTTGATGCATGTTCTTGAGATGCAAATAATTATTTTTTGGATGCATTCTTAATCAACATTTCATATTCCTCCTCTGTTTAATGTTTCAGCAAAAAAAATATCAGCAATCAATTTATGTAACAAATCAATCCCCTTTGTTGACAAATATTAAAATTCTCATTAGGTTTTATTTTAAGAGAGTATAATAAATATTAAAGCATAGGTCTATACACTGGAATAAGAATGTTTACACAGGATCAACATAAATCTAGCAGAATGTAACACATTTTTGTGAACCAGCTTCAATTTAATGCAAAGTTGTGATTATGTCAGAGCGATCTGAAAATAAGGAACACTATTGCACACAGAAGCCAACTTGACAGGCATGGAGTGGATTGATTGACCCCCAATTTCAGATTGTTCCAAATGGAATGGCATCTCTCTGTGGTGGTGGGCATAAGTATATGCATGCGCATCATCAGATAACGCTAAAAAATATGTGCTAATTTTTTATGATATTGACAATTAAAGTAAATTTTATGCAGCAGTTCTTTATTTCTTTTCTTAAAAATAAAAAAATAATATTGTATAAAAAACACTTCACATATTTAGGAGCTGAAATTCACAGTCATACACTTATAAGACTATACCAGTAGGTATTCAAGAAAATTAATCACTATAAAACATGAAATACTTATGGTAGCTGTTATTATTCTAGAGTTATTCTTATTAGTCTTCCATAGAAGCTAAGTATATTCATCCATCTTATTTCAGTAATCAGAACACAGATTCTGCAGTACACTCTTCCATCATGTCCTTTATTACTTTAATTCCTCAACATCACTGGCCAAACTTTACCATTATAGGCAAATTGCATATGACTGTTTCGTTCAACCATAATTATGTTTAAATTTTGAGATTTTAGATTCACTCAAACAAATGGTCACACTTCAGAACGCCATGAACTTCGCACCAGCTGGTTGTAGTTCTTGTCTTCTATGACAGATAGCAGCTCATGTTGTTGGTCAAAGCTTCCTTTTCGTCATTTTCATGAATATAACGGATTTTGACAACATGAAATTAATTCATTTTAGTATGATATTAAAATTAACACGAATAGAACTGATTTTATTTTAAATACAGGTTACATTTCATACAGATTTCAGCTGTTACTCTCAAGGTCTCAAGATCGTTTTGTGTTCGATAATAATTGATACCACACTGATGTCAAAATGAAAAACAGTGTAGAAATGAGTATCGTTATATACCGTTACCTCACATGTAATAAGTGTAATATAGTATGGTCGAACAAAATATATTTTCTAATTTCAAAATAACCATAACATTTTTACTGTTTTTATGAGACATTATTGTTAAAATATTTATTATAAAAATGTCTTTTGATAGAAAGGCCGCAGAGATGTCAGCGACAGAAAGATTGGATGCAGTATATCCTTTTACTCAGCTTATAGCCCGTGAAACCATCATTAGTAATTAACGCTGAGAAAGCCTCAAGTCTTATGAAAGCTTCAAGTCTTATGCCTTTTGACAATTTAAGAGACCCATTGCAGATTCCATGTGAGGATACTTATGGCATTGTAGCAATGTGAAATTTGGTCTTTGGCATAAAATAAGAATTACACTGACTATTCCATTCATAAAACGCATATTTTATGTTGACCAATAAGGTTAGCAATGCCTCAGATATCGACCAATGATGGTTATTTATCTTATAATATGCTTGCCTGGAACACAAGGATGCGATTTTTTCTGACAAAATGATTGCTCATTACTGGAAACGTGAGTTATCAATATGCAGTGAATAATAAATTATGTCACATGCTGCCAGTGAACAGAATAAAAGCACATTATTTTATAAAACATAACTTGTTCGGAAATTTAAATAATATAAATATTCATTGATTAAAAACACAATATTGATTTGGTGCAAGCCAGTTTGTGTGCTTTTATTCTGTTATGATGTTAGCTTATCTGAATTAGATTAACTATTTTTTGTCCTCACTGTTGGCAGCATAGGTTAGAATCTGGTTACTCATTTGATTCATTGACTGTAGATTCATAGTATGCCATGATCTCACAGTTGACAGATTTGATTTTAAATAAGTAAGTTAGGAAGTAATTTTTATTTAAATATAATTTGTTACACTGTATTCATGGAATAGTTTTAATAAATCCCACTCAAGATTATGAGTTTCATGAGATAAATTTGCTCCTGCTTCACAGTCTTGAATCTATCAATAAACTTGTAAACACTCATGAGATTACTTATGATAAAACTTTTTAGGAGTGGTTAAAGCTTCAAAATAAACATTTTAAGTACTAATCCCTTATAAAGTAACTTGCTAGTATCAGATTCTTGCTAGGTCTCTTCAGTTCAAACACTGTACAGTACACCTGGATACAACATTTCAAAGTCTTCCTTCATTTTATCTTATTACTAGACTTAAGACTTTTAGATTGCTAAGACGCAATTTTAGGCATCTAAATTTGGCTCTAAAAATTTGAAAATAGGTCCTATTATAAAATCAATAATTCCATTGAAGTTGCTAATTTCCTTAATTACAATGCAGAATTATTTATTAATATGCCCACACATAAAAGATCATGATCAACACAGACATAAGTACACGAAAATATACATGCTATTGCTCAGGCCCTTATTATCATCACTGATATGTAGCGCACTACTTTACATGCGAATTTCTTATAGTATATGCATTTAAGAAGACAAACTTAGTCAAGTAATAGGCCCATAAACAAGATTAATTTCTTCCAATTCTTGTCCATAATGCTTTTCAATAAACAATTAACACTTGTTTTAGATTTTCAAGTGAAAAGCAATGTCATCTATCACTCAGCGCTAAATTATTGGCTGAAAATGAGCACTTCATATCTAATGAATAATTTCTTCATATGGTGGATTCTGATGGAAAATTCTTTTGGCAATATTTGTGTAAGCAACTTTTAAGTTGAAGGAATATTATTTTCATGGACAAGACATTACTGCTCTTTAAACATAACATTCAGTATGGCATGTAGTGTACAGTCTAAGCTAAAAATTCAATGTGAACTGGAATTAAATGGTAGAATTTATAACATAAATGCAATAAAAATAAAACATTATTTTTAAACATAAAATAACTTATTTGGAACATTTAGAGGGAAAACATATAAAAAAAAGGCAGTATTAAGCTCTAACATTCGTTTCCACGATCATGTCTCAAAATATTTCAAGCATCTGTCTTGGCTTCGTTTGCAAAATAGACGTTTGGTCCACTCTCTGTGCTTATTATACCAAATTCTTAAGTTTTCCATACCTCTTTACTTGGCTCCCCTATTTACATTTCTATCCTCCTACCATAATCATGGTACACGCTCGCAGCACAACTCTCTGTTATCAATTCCTAGTCATCATACAACCTCATACTCTCATTCATTCACCATAGCCACAGCCCGTTCTTGGAATTCCTTGTCACAAGATATTAGGGGTAGTCGGAGTGTACACTCTTTCAAATCTGCGCTTATTAAGGAATTATTGCCCACTGAACAGAACTAGCTCTTTGTAATCACTCCATCTTTCACTGTATATAACATTACTTAGTCTCCTTATAACATATCTACAGCTAGACTTAAATTTCCATTATAACATAATTTTACATATTCCTTGTTTTACTTGTAACATTATTACTATATTACTATTTTCTTTGATGACACTTACGCTCTCTATGAAGCCTATGCTTTTTATGAAACCTATGCTTTTTACTTATTTAATTTATTATTATGATTAGCCTTAACCTTAGTCTTAGTATTAGTCATAAGTCTCTTATTCACTAATTTGCTATTTATGTAAACCTACATTGTATATATTTTCTGAAACCTGGTTGAGTGGAAGAGAAGGCCTTATGGCCTTAACTCTGCCAGGCAAAATAAATCATTTACTACTACTACTACTACTACTAACATCAAAATAGGCTGTTTGAGGTCCTATAATATGTCACCTATGAATTGCCTTTAAGGATTAAAATAAGATTTTACCTAAAATCTGAATCTGCTTGTTATGCTAGGAACATACAGTGGTGTGGATTGCACACTGAACAGGCTAGCTGACACAAATGTCAGTCCTTAGCCAGGATATGTTCAATATTATGGAATTGTATAGATTTCATATTTTCTATTTAACTCGCTGTATAGGTAATAGTTTTGAGACAAGTACATTCTCATAAAGTTTAATTCACCACATGGGCGTACGGTAAGGGGGGGTTTAGGGGGTTGAAACCCCTCCCGAAATATCTGCAATATTTCAAAGATTATAAATCATGGAACGAAATTTAAAAAGAAACTCTGATTCGTTTGTTACATATTTTACAATTTCAAACATATCAAAGCATTATTTAAGATTATCATAATTTATTTAAGATTCAAATTTCAAAACCTCTTGGTGCTGATAGCTTTTTCAGCTTAATAACTAGTAAACAAAAATCCCTTCGGAATCTGTCGAACGACAACTAGAATACTCCCCCCAAATTCCATCAACCTGTTTGTAAAGCCAACAGTAATCACGAGCTCATCACAAAATTATCATAAAGTAATCGGCTTTTCCACCGGTGGATTTACAAATGACTTTAAAAACTTACCCTATACACCATACAATATTATGATAATTTTTCAAAAGAAAGTTTTTATTTATAGACTCTAGCTTAAACGAGAAACGGATAGAAACCTCAAGAAAAACAGTTTCAAAGACTGAGCTCCATATTAATTTATTACAGTGTATTAATTATCACAATACAACTGTTTAGTAATTTAAAAAAAGTATTAATTCACAATGTGCGCAAGGACACATTGAACCCCTCCCAAACAAAATTTCACCGTACGCCCATGATTCACCATAATATTTTTTTAAGAAAACTTCTGTGACCAATATGATTTTTAAAAATGTTATTTAATTTTTAAAATTGTTACTATCCAATCCATACTGAAAATTAAAAATTCATCCAATTCTGACTCTGAATTTTACACCTTTAATAGAAGTAGTTTTGAATCCTTGTGGTTTACAGTTCTCCCTAGTAATAGAATTAGAATATATTTTTTTAAATATTGGTCCCTTATACCACTCCAAAAAACGTGTTATCCACATTCATCTGAGCATCGATAATGATCAAAGTCAGCTTTACCAAAAGGTCTTTCAGATAATAATCATTATATTATGAGAAATATTTGGAATTCTTATTGAAGTCACAATTATAATACAATTGAATGCATTTCATGTATATATACTATTAACAGCAAATGAGAAACAAGTTTCTTTAAGGTTTTTTTTTCACAAAATAATCTAGTTATAATAACATCAAAATCAATTAATCATTTTAGATTAGACAGCATGATATTGGAAGTTGAATAGAATGATGCAGGTTGCTTGGAGAGAGCTCATTCCACTTTCACAAACATGCTTCTATATTTACATCCATCTACACCATTTCAACCTCAATTTCGGAAAAAGTAATTTCAATTTCGGAAAAAGTAATTTCAAATTCGGAAAAAGTAATTTCAATTTCGGAAAAAGTAACCTCAATTTCGGAAAAAGTAACTTCAATTTCGGAAATACGAGGGCTATTTTTTAAAACATTCGATGGGGTATAAAATGAAAACCACAGTAAAAATCAAAACTGTTTTATTTGGAACATTTAGGTAGGCCTACACCTTCTAGCTACTTCTCTACATAATCTCGCTCCGATTGAGTCATTTGTCCTAGCGTGGTACCAACTTTACTATACCCTCTTCATAGCCCTCGTATTTCCGAAATTGAAGTTACTTTTTCCGAAATTGAAATTACCTTTTCCGAAATTCAAATTACTTTTTCCGAAATTGGAATTACTTTTTCCGAAATTGAAATTACTTTTTCCGAAATTGAGGTTGAAAAGGTGTAGTTTTCTTTCCATTCTACTACAATGCATTATTAAAATGAGTACAGTAGTATGAAAATATAATGTATTCTGTAAAAGATTGGG
The DNA here is from genome assembly GCA_964059195.1 of Ectobius pallidus. Lineage (NCBI taxonomy): Eukaryota > Metazoa > Arthropoda > Insecta > Blattodea > Ectobiidae > Ectobius > Ectobius pallidus. Next base: position 108,962,272 of record CAXKWD010000002.1, on the reverse strand, counting down.
CACTAGTTTTCCAAAGCAAGGCTCCATGACTCCATTAGTCACAATATAATTTCTTTTGGAGATTACAATAAATAAGTTTTTCCATTTAAAAATCTGTTTCTGCTGCAGAAAAGATCAATGAACTAAAAACAAAGGAACTTTGTGAACAACATGAGCTGAACAATTTATATCTACACATCCTCTAGAATCACTCAAAGGTTGGGATCAGAATAAGGTAATTTTGCTGTATTTATTCTGCTTTCATAGGAACCTGATTACTAGGGCACTTAAAGAGGATTACCGGTACCATATTAAGAAGGATATTAAGAATTAGGATTAACACTCTACTCGTAAGACAGGTAAGAGTTATGCCAGCCATAACATCAGTCTCTTGGACCAGATCCATTTTAGAGCTAAATTTCTTTGGTTTTTAAAGGATATCAATGGAATCTGCTTTATTCTTAAAATAGTGCAATGATGACTACTGCAATAAAAGAACAATAAAAATTGCAAAAATATATGAACTAGTCTAATTCTGATATATGAAATTTATCAATGATTTGCTTGTAAGAAATAGCAGCAATATGCCTAAATATTTATTTCTGTGCACAATTATTTTAAAATTTTTATTACAATTTATATAAAACATAGAGGTTCATATCATCATATAAACAAGCCTCATTCAGCCATTGTGTAATCTGAGCTTCAAAGTTGGGATTATTGTCTATGAGTCATAAAAAGGACATGAACTACTTGCCATTGCTACGAAATGAATTAAATATAATTAATTTCCTAATAGTAAAACTAAAAACACTTACCGTCACTTTAATACCAATGAAAGTACGATGTAATATGACATACCAGTCCGAGGGACACCAGAAGTGGCATGCTAAAATGCAGACTTGCAATTAAAGCTTGATAACAATGCCGCCAATATTAACAGTTTTGCCAACATATGAAAAACCTGATACTGGTCTGAGAGACTGATGTTATGGGTAGAGAGTTAAGTGTTAACAAAAAAATTACACAATACAGTTCTATTTCCAAATTATGAAATCACTATAGTTTTTATAATCTGCCAGTTAAACTTCATATTTACAGAAATGCAGTAAGGTAACATATTCAGGAAGGTTTGATCCTCGTGTGTGTCAAATGCCAACCCCATTACTCTGACACATTTATTTAGAGTCCACTCTCAGGTGGATAGATGGTGATGGTATGGGCCATTTTCAAGTTATGCACCTCTTGAATGGGCCACATTATATTATGGTGATGGTATGGCCCATTTTCAAGTTATGCACCTCTTGAATGGGCCACATTATATTATGATGATGGGTAACTGGTTGAAGTGTAGAGTGGTTTGTGTAGTGTAGTGTGAGGTATGATTGATGGTGAGATGAGGAAGGGTGGAGGGGAAACCCAATGACAGCATACGCTTGTCGAATGACACCAAAGGTACTGTCAGCAAAACATCCCGAATCACTGTCAACGGTGACATATGCCTCCACGTCATATGCACTACAGAGAGGTTTGGGATTGAACCCAGGTATATCTGATATACAGACTAGTGATTAGAAGCTTTACATCACCACCTCTCCTAAATCCAGCCATTGGGGTTAGACTAACAAATCTACCCCTATTGGGAATGAAACCCGAGCCACCAGGGTGAAAGGCAGGCATGCTGTGAACCATGCTACAATGTGATTCTGGGTTGAGTTAAATTTTATAAGGAAGAACAAACCAATACTAGGATTGATAGTGATCGTAAAATGATAGAGAAATGGCAGAGTTACGGGAGGTGAGCAATCAATGGGACAGAACAAACACATAATCACTTCTTAATTCACATAAATTCCACCCTGGCTTGCTGCAATCGAAGGCAAGCCTACTACATCATCAGGACTGACAACATTTTTTCTTTCAAAATTGTTATGGTTTTGTAAGATATAATTTTTTTTTTTAAATTTGTTATTTCAGATGTGTAACTTGTCCATCCATGGAGTAATTTGATGAATCCAACTGGAGCACCACTTTATTATGTTTTGAGTTTCTCATTTTCAAGTTATTGCTACTGTTTGGCAAGTATCTTCCTTAGTACTTCAGTTAGCCAAATCTGGTTGTATGATATAATCACTACTGGTATTTATGGTAGGCATATACCAGAAATATGTCATTTCAAAATACCACTATGTTCTGCTTTTTTTATTATTATTATTATTATTATTATTATTATTATTATTATTTTTGTTTATTAATAACTTTATTGAAAAACTCGTACTAATACTTTCAAGGTTATGAGTTCCATATTGAGTTCACTGATATCAATAAATAGAACTCATAATGTTGTGAAGATAATAACAAAAATTGTTATTCACTCCATGCACCTGTTAATGGTTATGAAAGAAAGCCTAATTTATACACCAATTTTCAAATAAAATATTCAGTTATATTCCTCTGGAAGCAAGTCCATTTTTCATTTACTTAACCAAAAAATCTTATACAAGGTGGTTTAGAAAACACTACAAAACAGTTCGGTACCGTAGTAATAGTGCATATGTACATGTGCCTTTGTTCCCGATATGTTTGCCAAAATTCAACTTCAGTGAAGAAATTGAAGAACCTTGCTCATTTATTAAAAAAGTCTCAGTCTATTTGTTCACTGTTTATGAAAGTGGATGTTTCAACAAATTGTCATTTTGTTCCTTGTTCACTGTCATGCTATGAACAACACTGCCCTCTGCTATGGCTTTCTGAAACTGCAAACCTCTGACTCTGCCAATTTCTCATTCTTCTTGTTTGTTGCCTGTTGTGATGTCTTAACCGTTGATCTGCAATGGAAAATAATGTTAAGCCCTATAGGTTTTTGGTTGCTGTGTACATACGGTACTCTAGACTGAAATCAGTTGCATTAATTCAATGCTAGTAATGGTATAACAATATAGAATTTCCCAAAACAATAAATCTGTTATGGTTATTTAACGTTCCGTTGGTCGCTAGAGGCCTAGGAGACCCCTAGCATTATTTAAACGTTATAATTTGCGAACAAATGCACCTATGCAATTTTCTGTCTAGGACATCTAACATTACACCTTACTCGATTGTTTGCTGCAGCAAGAACCTTATCTTATATATAATCAATAAGAATATTCGTTTTCACACGTAGTTGAGAACAGCTGATGATGGTGAGAAGTCACTCACCGAAACAATTGTCCTTTTGGTAAGTTTTTACTTACAAAATACGTGTGAAGACGAATATTCTTATTGATTATATATAATATACACTTCACAATGTTTTCCCGATTAATTTAATCAAAAGAACCTTATCTGTTTATTTGTTTGGCTGCAAGAATGACTAATCAGCAGTTGTGTGTTGCCCAGGTCAACAGGACTCTCGTTATATTTACGTTTCTTTGCCAAATGCATTACAACACCTCTTCTCGTTTCTGGCTGACGCTGGGTACTATTATTCAGCTCTTTATTATCAGCATTACCTATGTGTTTATTCAGATCTTTATTATCAGCATTACCTATGTGTTTATTTAGCTCTTTATTATCAGTATTACCCGTGTGTTTATTCGGCTCTTTATTATCAGCATTACCTGTGTGTTTATTTAGCTCTTTATTATCAGCATTACCTGTGTGTTTCTTCATCTCTTTATTATCAGCATTACTTGTGTGTTTATTCAGCTCTTTATTATCAGCATTACCTGTGTGTATGTTGAGATCTGCATTGCCAGGACTGATGTCATAGGCAGGAATGTTTCCTTGCTGAACTGAGAAGCTGCCTGCAGTTATAACCTGTGTTCGAGTTCGTCGAAAGTAACAACCTTGTGGAAGCTGCCACTGTAAAAATAATAAACATTTCCATGTATTTTACTAAACTTCACTCTATTATACAAGTATTGGTGATCACCAGAATGGTCAAGTGACTAGTGTTGCATTTTATTTTATAGATCCGCAGGTCCAAATTTGATCTCCAGTAATTCCCTTAGATTTTTCTGAGGTAAGAAAGTTCTGGAATGGGTTGCAATTTGGTCATGAAGACCAGTAAAGGTGTTGGCAAGCTAAACACATGCCCATTAACCCTGCTATCTGTCAATTCTGAAGGATGGAGTTAGCTACTTATAGGTACTGGTACCGAATAAAATTCTCTTGAACTCTTTTGATGGGTGAGGTCTTATAAATAATCCCATGAGCCTTAGCTCATTTCTTTTCTTTTTGCAGCAGCATATTTTTAATTGCATATGAATTTTTAAGATATTCAAACATTTTAAAATGGTAGAAGTTTTACATTTAATGTGACAATATTTTTTGAACTCCTTTCTTGTGTGAGTGATCTTTTGAACATTTTTGGAATATGTTCAATACATACACAGAAAATGAATGATTTAAAATGAATAAAAATCCTGAGTGTATTTAGATTGATTTGAATCCTCCATGAAAATATAGTAAATCTTAAACTCAAGGATAACAAAAAAGTACTGGTAAGAGAAAAATAATATTTTCTTTTGTACTTACAGGATAATTGGGTGTAGAACCTTTCATTGCTGTAACCTTTTTGGGGCAAACTACAGTCTTCCTTGAGTAGCCACCAAACCTCTGAAAATATTGTTATAGCTGCGTTTAATTTTTCCAACATAATATCAGTTTTACTAAAATTACATTTCAAATCTTCATTTTATTCACTTATGTCAAGACTCATATAGTACCGGTATGATAAATAAATTGAGTATGAAAGATATAATTTTGTTATGCTGAACTTTCTTGTGCAAACAATAATGCTTATAAAAGCAATATAAGATTTATTCCTACAGAGAGTTTATTGTTAGTTACTGTGTCATTATTAACTTATGCCTATGCTTACTATATTAACATACATGCTAATACATGCTTTGTTGCATTGGATTGTGAATCTTTAACTCTGCAGCGGTCACTGTCTGAAACATTAAAGGAATGGTTGTGCATGGAGTATGTTACACTCTTGCTTCCTCTGAATGAATGCTTCTTGTCGGTGAATTTTGCAGTACATGACCAGGTCACTGAACTGCTTCTGATGAACCTTGATAGGAGTCAAAAGTTAGATAGAACATGCAATTTATGTAGGCTACATGTTTTCTGTTCAGAACAGATCACAGACTGCATCACGTTGTGTATGTTGGAACAGACCTATAATTTCATGTTGAAATACAGGCTTGTGCAATAAAAAATAAAATAGATCAAATAACTACCGTACAAAGTTTCAGTTTGTTTATGATGATCTTCGATAGTGAACATTGCTAATGATTGTAAACATCAACAATCTTCAGTATAATTGTTGTATTTTGTTTAAGAAATTGCTATTTACAGCTTTAGTTGGCCATGTCTATATACCTGACGTCATGTGCTTTGAACTTTTCCTGGTGCTGGCAATATAGAATATTTCCCCGTGTTTTTAACCAGGTAGTTGTTTGGAGAAATTCCGATGTTTTGGATCCGATCTGAGACTGCATTGTCAAGGGGAATGAAGTGCCAGTACTGGTAGGTGTTCTTTTATGAGGATGGGGCAGCTGGGGCATATGAATTGGAGAGAATTGTTGGGAAGTGATCATTCAGGAACAGGACTATAAACTGAATGAAATGAGGGCCAGATGATATGGAGATGGGGTGTAGAAAAAGGTACCAAGTGTGATGCAGAGTCGCAGAGAGTGTGGCTTTCAAAATGCTTTTAGTCCAGAGTTGTGAAGAATTAATTGGAAGTACAGTTGGCTCATTTGGTCTTAAGTGACTTAATAATAATATGGAACCAGGTAAGGCTTATTGTTAGTTGGAAATCAGACTCTATTCACTTTGTTGGGTTCCAAGTGGATCTCCATTGCTTCTTTCATCATTCTCTTCCAGAAACTTAAAGATCTGACAAGAAGAGCCATTTCAACAAACATAATACCTGTTAGAAGCACAAGGAGGTATTCTATATGAAAGCTATAGTTTCAATGGACGTCAGTAGGAAAAGGGTTCAGCACTACTAGTTCTACAGAAAGAAGATTGTGATAAATGCATTAAATATTGCTGCTAAAGGTCTATTCTACAAGGGAGAATCAAATGGAAACCGCAATTAATTTTTTTCCACTATTTTACTGCAGGAAGAATGCTTGCTTGTACATTATTTTTCCACATAGTCCCCTCCCAGTTCAGTGCACTTGCATCATCAGATAGGAAGTGTTTTGATACTGTGTGAGAAAAATTATTTTGGTTGACGCTGTAGCCATTCATGCACCACTTATTGTATGTCTTCATCAGACTTGAACTTCTGCCCTCCAAGGTGCTCCTTTAATGGACCAAAGATGTAGAAATTTGATAGTGATAAATCTGGCGAGTATGGCGGATGAGGGAGGCACTTGAAGCGAATGTCATCGATGGTTTTCATGGTTGCATGAGCAGCATGAGGACGGGCACTATCATGTTGAAGCAAAACACCTGCACTCAGCAATCCCCTTTGCTTTGCTTTGGCACCATGAGACTTCCACATCTTTGGTCCATTAAAGGAGCACCTTGGAGGGCAGAATTTCAAGTCTGATTAAGACGTGGTGCAATCGGAGGTGCATGAGTGGCTACAGCGTCAACCAAATTATTTTTCTCACGTGGTATCGAAGCACTTCCTATCAGATGGTGTAAGTGCATTGAACTGGGAGGGGACTATGTGGAAAAATAATGTACAAGCAAACATTCTTCCTGCAGTAAAATAGTGGAAACAATTAATTGCGGTTTTCATTTGATTCTCCCTCGTATATGGGGTAGTTTCTAAAGGATAATAAAAGAACTTTTACTTACAGGTGTGTCACTTCTGAAGTCAGCTTCTGGAAAATAATAGAAAATCACAAGAATTGAGTAATTATCAGAGAGGAAATGAAAACCACAATCTGTTATCTGATACTTGCATTGTTGACCTGGTCTTAATCACTAAATTGTACAATTAAAGGGGTAAATGGATGAAGGAGGTATGTAGCAAAAATTAAGTTTTGAGATATTTGACCAGACGTTTTTCATTAAATAGCTAGTGCATGTGCCGTGTGCCATGTAAATTCTTACAATGGCATGCATTTTAAGTCACACTTAAGTTATTTAGTTTTTTTTTTTAAATTGTTAAAATTATAAATTATAGATAATATAAAATAATATTAGTAATTTTGGGTCAATCTGGAAACATAATTACAGTACTGTAATATGTATAGCATAAAACACACATATCATAAACCATAATACTATCATAATACTTGGTACTATCATAAACCAGTTTTTATCTAATAAGATTCTGGTAAATCTATCTTTGTGATAAGATGTTAATTTAATGTGTATCTCACTTTTGTTTATTTATTTGATTTAATATATAATAACTAGAGCCCGGATTTCCATGCAAATGCATGTTTTTACTTTGGTTACACTTCTCAAACTTTGTAGTTACTCATTACATGACTTATGGATTCCAAAAAACCATACTTTTTCCGTGCATGTTTGCATATTTCGGCCTTTTTATGGCAAAATTCATGCATAATGCATGTTTTGGATTTTGTTGGTTTGATATAGCATATTCAGACGTTTTTAATGCATATAAACCCTCATTTTCTGGTTTTAGTGCATAATATCAAGTTACCATGCATAACTGTGCATATTATGAACAGGGCCGTAGCTTGGCGGTGGCTAGGTGGGCGACCGCCAAGGGCGCAGGTACGAAGGGCGCAAAATTAACCATGAAAAATCCCGCCTTTTTTAGGCTGGTGCAATTTATCAAGCAATATAAATTCCACGTTAGTGGAAGAAATCTTTCAGGTTACTAAAAATTAATCCACGTGAACTATCTAGACCTATAGTATTATGCCGATTGTCTACAAGCAAAAAGCAGTCACGCAACGTCCTTTAACACGATTCATATTGACAGAGTAAAACATAAATCATTAACAGTATGGAAAGATATAACGACAATGAAAAGTAATATGTACGTTATTATTGAGATGAAAGTGGTTCAACCCTTTCCAGCTGATTGTCGTCCTCAGTGCTACTACTGTCTGCAGGATTGATTACAAAGCGATCAACAATGGCATCGCTCATACTGTTACATGCTACATGCAAAAATGACTGACCAACTATATTATTACAACAGAAAAAGCCGAATGCGCAGATCTCAATTCCTTTTGTTATTACTATTTTATTATAAATAAATTTCTTGAACTAAAATTTCTTATTTTAAAAATGTTTAGTTTTTTTAATCACACAATGTATTAATGCACATTAAAATTAATTTATGTAACTTTAAATTGAATAATATGTGTTGTGATCCGCGGCCGATGCACGCTCTGCCAGCTGGCAGTACACATGCTGTTTGTTTTGATCAAGTTCCCTTCTAAGGCCGGCGCTGATATTATAGTCGCTGCTATTATTTTTAATTATATTATACTGTATTATTATTAGGGCCCGGATTCTGATGACCTAAATTGTTTGAAAAATGACCTATAAAATGACCCCAAAATTTAAAGAAAATGACTTAATAATTATAAAGAATGACTTGAAAACTGATATTTTATTTAAAAAAAATTATTATTGTACACACAAAATTATAGAATAATTTGTACATAATTGTTAAAACCTTAAATTCAGAGAGGATGTTGTAGGTCTAAAAAACTTTGATTTTTGCTCTGAATATTCTTTCCTTACGGAAATTTATACTGGCACTGAGGCACTGGCGAGTCAAACTTCGGCATTTCCTTTTGCGGTCTGCCGGATTATATTGTTTATTGAGGGTAAACAGTAGTTTGCACTCTCAAATACAAGCAGGTGGCAGACTCTGGTGCCAAGTCGATCTAATAACAACAGTAATGTAATACAACATTTTGGTGTTCCTTAGATTCTCGTTTCCGACTGAGACATGACAACACTTCAACATAGAGTGTGTCCTTCTTGCATTAAACAAACACTTCAAAGACAGCACCGCTGGGGACGAAATAAATGCCCTAAAAATATAAAATTGCATACAATGTCAAAAAATGACCTAATAAAAATGCATTTCTATAATCTAGAGGCCATGATTATGATTTATCTACAAATTGGCAATGTCTATGCAGCATCAATAAAAAAGATGACATGTCATTAGAATCCGGGATCTGATTATTGTATTTTTTAACTAAGCGATTTTTAAATTAAACAGTGAAACAATATTAATGTTTGTGTTTTTTCGTCTCTTGTTGATGTTGACGTTGCTTCTGTTGTATAGGTAAGAATGATTTCAGTAAAAAAAATGTGCCAACTAAAACTACCATGACCATCATAGCTTAGTCTACATTATTAGTTTTGGTCTATTAGGCAGTGGTAGAAATGGGACCAAAAAAACCTTCTGCAAGCGAATTTAAGAAAATCAGTTTTACAGAAATTTAAAAAAATTGTTCATTTGGAGGGCGCAGATTTGTCAAACTCGCCAAGGGCGCAGAAGGACCTTGCTACGGCCCTGATTATGAATGTGCCTCCCTAAAATCTCGGCTTTTCAAAGAAACGTAAAAATTTTATATTGTATTACCATTGTTATTTGATTGACTTGGCAACAGAGTCTGCGACCTGCATGAATTTGAGAGTGCAAACTACTGTTTGCCCTAAATAAACAGTAATATAATACACCAAGCTACAAAAGAAAATGCCGATTCGCCGACCCCCACCACCTTCCATTGAAAGAAAACTGCTAAACAGAATGTTCACTGCTTGAATGTGTCAGTCACTAGCCATTGTTCAAGACGTTGAATTATCTCTGGAATCGTGTTGTGGAGAAATGGGTGTGAGAGGGAAAGCTTAAGAAGGTACTTAGTTCAAATTCTGATCTTAAACTTCTGAAAACAGTGAAAGACTATTATGTGGAAAAAATGTAAAAGACATGGAATTCGATCTCACCCTCAGTCAAATTTCTTCCCTTTATATGCACCTGTTACTTCTTGTGAAGCAGAAAGATACTTTTCGGCGTCTAACTGATAAACGCACGAGTTTAAGGGAGGAGAATTTGGAAAAACTCGTATATTGTTTTAAGAGAAATTGAAATACATTACAGTAGGCCTACAGTGCGGATTTTTGATAGTGCATGTTTCACCTTTCATTGTGCATGTTTGGAGATACGATAGTGCATGAATGCATGCATGTTTTTAAGTTTGATAGTGCATGGAAATCTGGGCTTTAATAATAACTATAATCAGTTTTAATTATATTTAATGTAAATGCAAATCGATCATTACGCCTATACTTTTTTTAGTGGGAGAATAATAAACCGGAGTTACCAACAATGCCAACGTTAATATTTTACAATTTGTTACTATGATGGCACTCCCGAAAAATATTATTTTGGCCAACCAACGAATGATTTTTTAATTCATTAGTCATCATGAATCCATTGAGAAAAATTTGTGAAATCCAGCCTTTAGTCAAAGGAATCCATCGTTCATCAGTCTGATGAACTTAGAAACTTGTTTAAGGCTTCTGGAGAGCAACTATCAGTGTCAAAAAACAGGTCTACACATACCTCCTTCATCCATGACAATATCTCCATTTTTTTTACTGTCACATACCTCCTTCATCCACTTACCCCTTCAAATGTATAATAGGACTTGTCCTATTACAATATGCATTAAATATGATTTGAAAATATGTACCTTTGACATGGACAGAAAAGTGACACTTAGCTCTGTTGCCAGCAGCATCATGAGCCAGGTAATTTACATGATGGAGTCCAGGAGACATTTGCTGGCCAGGTTCCTGCAGGAAAGAAGTGGTGTTTGATTTTGAAATAAATAATAAGTGGAAGAATAGTTTCACAGAATATTTTAGCTCTGTCGATATAGAAATCCCTCATATAATGTTGATATGTAGCCTACCATGCTGTTTGAGTCTTACATAGTTAGTATTTAATATTAAACCCAGATTATATAATAATTTTTCTATTTTACTGTGGTTTGAAGGAAATAAATAAATACACTTGTATACCTACAACAGATTTTCACTGTACAATTGTTTAGCTGACTCTCTTGTAACCAATATTTAGTTTCAACATTCAAAATCCTTCCTTATAGAAAAGAATCTAAAATTCAAGAGGGGACAAAAACATTGCTGAAGTGTTACTAAATCTTCGCAAGGAGATGCAACAGAAAATGAAGCAGCCATGAATAATCAGTTCTTTTTTGCTATCTTAATTCATGAAAGTCTGTCACCGATGTAGTGAAGCCAGTGGATGACCATGTAACCTCATTAACTTGTATAGTTTAATAAATGATGTGTTGACCCTGATGTTTTGTGTTTGATCCTGGGGTAGTGCTACTTATATTTTTCAAATGAAATCACAGATTTTCTAACCGTTAGTATGGGATATAGACACAGTGAAGCAGCAAAGAGGATTTGAGGCTAATGACTCCTATCTGAATTTAAGCAAATCTGAAAATAATATTCTTATTAAGAAATACTGTTAATAATAACACTCAAAAACTAGTAACATTATTAAGAATTATGTAAAATATTAAATTGACATGAACGCAACACAAGAATGTTATGAGTGCTAACTTTCAAGAGTAATTCATTTATTAAGCAATTTAAACCTCTTATACTCAAATCATATCTTAAAAGCTCCTATTGTACATTCTGCTCTCTGTAATAACCTTGGATTTATAAATGCGATCCACTCCAACATTATCAGTGAAGATAGGTTCTGCCCATGAAACTGTTCTGGAAGTTTCACCTTGCTGAAGCTGAATTTCAAATGATTCTGGACAGTCTCTCACACGTGGGCTTTCAGCATCTGAAAGTTGTTGAACACAATCTTATGGAAAAATAACAAATAACAAATGGGAATTCTTTTTAGTAAGCCTTAACAAAGTAGTGTACAATACTTAAAAACATGATAAACTTATAGAAAAAATAATTAGTTAATTATATTATTTTCACACTAAATGTAAAATAATACGCAATTAGCAATTTCTTTCTTTTATCTATTCTTTCTTTATCTTAATTTTACTTCTCCCTTTAAGAACATTTAAGCAATCCACGCCACCCGGGCCTTACAGGGCCCTGTTGGGTGGGATTATCTATGAATCGCATATATACTTTTTTTTTTTTTTTTTACCAGACAAGGACATGGAGGGCCTCCCTGGATGAGTGATTAGCCCAATGCCAAGGTCATGTCTTAGACAATACGAACACATAAAACGAGACACACCATTCACACATACGCATTCACTCTGAACAAGGCCACGATGGGATGAAGATGATAATGATGGCCAGATGATATCCAAGGACTACAAACAATTTTCTCACAGGTGAGGAAAAACCTCACCTAGGTAACTTGTCCCAACCAGGATTTGAACCAGAGCCTGCTGTATGAGAGGAGCGAACGTTTCTACGCCACAGCAGTGAACTATTATAATAGGCCCACCAATTTATTCTACAATTTATTTATTTATCCTTTCCTTAATCACAGTATCAATAATGGTACAATCATTTTAATTATTAAAACAACTATACAAGCTAATTCCCTTCTATCAAAGTTTAATCTTTCCTATCGATTTAAATCCCTGCAAATTGAATTTTTAATCATTTTGGGTTTAATGTTAATCCTGTAAATAAAGGATATCATTGTACAAATCCTTGCAATCATTTTAAGAAGAGAAGTCTTCCCTGAACCGTTTACTCCTTGAAAAGATTAATAGGCAAACAATATGATTTACAGTATACCTAGATACATATTATGCACTGATAAAAATGAGTGAAATATAAGTTAGCCTAAACACAAATCTTAAATATACAGGTACTTTTTCTAGCTTGATTGAAGTAAAAATTAATATCTCACCTCTTACATGAATAAGTACAGTACAAGAGGCTGAACTGTTATCTGCAGGACTGTGAGCCCAGAAAGTTACTTCTGTCTTCCCAGCATTCAAAACAGTTTCCAGTTGCTTTCCCCAGGCAGGAATAGAATCAACATATCTGAAAAGATTAGCCTACCATATTCATAAATGATATATAAGAGGGTGGGGGCATAAATCAAGGCAACTTTTTCTTCTCTGTGAGAATGCCAGGATGTGTGGAAAATGTGAAATATACACATGAGAGAACACTGCATGAACTATGTGTATGGACACTGATCAATACGCCAACATTGTGTTTCACATATTTATTAATATGACAGTACTGGTTTCATGTTTCACATTCACTATAACACAGCACAGCCCAGCACACATTTCCATTCTAAAGGCCCTCAAAGTAGTCCTATGCAACATTCGCAACATGCTGCCAACGAATACCATCTGTGTCACCGTTTTCCTCACTATGTGGGAATCTAGTAATCTGTTGCCACACAGCGTTTGCAGTATTCTCATGTGTTGCAAACCTCCTACCACATAGTGTTTCCTTTACCTTGCTTATGAAGTTGAAGTCACATGGAGACAGGTCAGGAGAGTATGGTGGATGCTCCCATTCTTCCCATCCCCAGCACTGCAGTAGCTGCGTGACCCACTATGCTTTATGTAATCTTGCTTTGTCGCGGAGAATGATTGCACTGTCCAACAGGTCAGGACATTTCTCTCTAACTCCATGATGTACCTGCTCAGCAGGAAGTTCTAGTACTGTGCAGTCACTGTTCAGTGATGGTGGCACAGAATAATGTGACAATCACCATCAGTTTCATGGGTGAAGGTTTCTGATGGAACTTCTTCCTCCTGGGTGACTCAGCATGTCGCCACTCTGCGGAATGCAGAGTTCTGATTGTTATGCCATGCCCCAAATTTCAATGAATCTGATTATTCTGAAAGGAAGTGGTCTCCCTTCTGTTGCCAAAATGTTAGGTGGTTGGAGAATGTTGCATATCACATCCACCTTTGAACCTTTGTCAGTGCATGTGGTACCCACTTCGATGCAATTTTGGGCAGGTGCAGATCTTGCCACAAAATTCTATGGATGGTGCATTCCTCGATGTGATTTGCATTCTCTAACTCTAATAGGGTCTATCATCAGTCTTCCTCTAGCAAGTGCTCAATTACTGCTAGCGCCATATCGGTCTGTGCATTCAAGGTCATTCTGCATATTGCTGATCACTGGTTGTTATACATCCTTAATGAAACTCTTCTACCCACCTCGTGACTGGTCAGTATGGCAAAACATTAGTTCCAACAGCTTCCATCGATTCCATGTGACATTTTCTGGCAGATCTCCCATGGACAGCATCTATTTTGATAGTAAGTGCTGCTCAACATGGTTTGCATCCATCTGGCACAGTAGTCACCAACAACTGATTTCACATTGCTCTCTGTGCTCGTGCAGGCATCTCAATGCCATTTGACATTGTCAACAAACACTAGGACTGCCTATCTTTCCAGCAGTAAATACCATTTTGTTTTCCGATAACAGTTCATGACAAAAAAAAGAATAGTTGCCATGACTTATCCCCAACTCTCATCAATGTGTGTGTGTATAATATATATAAGTTACTTCCACAGCATAAATCAACTTGGCAGTATAGGAAAACTGTTTGTTTCTTACCTCCACCAGTCCATGTTAGATTTGGGTTGTGGAATCCTCACGTGAACAGTACTCTGATGAGGTGGAAGATCTATTTTAATGTCTCGTGGGCATTGGATAAATGGTTGAGGTACATCTGAAGCTAATAAATATTGAAAAAAAAAATAATAATTATCTTCAGAGCTTAGGATATGAAACATCAACTATCATAATTAGGGTTCAGATGCTTATGACATGTCATATTTTTATCCTGACCTCCGTTTTTGCCACAAATACAAATTAAACAGGAATTGAATATTAGTTGTCCTAATCTGATAGTTTTTATTTTGCATATAAAGTCATATTTTGGCCATATTTGTAATGTAACGTCATATTTATTTTATAAATTTGTTAAAGAATCACAATTATAAAGCGTATGTACTACATGGTCGAGTTAAATTTGAAATTTATTTCATTACTTTAATGTTTATGCCAAATTAATAGGTAACTTAGATTTTAAAATTAATGCAATTGTTCATATTTTATAGGGACACGCAAGGTCTACAAAGTATTAGAGTATTTGGAGCTGATGAAGCGAGCAAACAGGAGAAAATTCTTTAAAAATAGAAGTTCATTACAAGTAAAACTGTAATTCACCAAAAATTGTTAAAAAGTGATTTTCCGATTGAATTTATGTAATGTAAGATTTTAGTGTATTTAAATTGTTTAGTGTCTTTTAATTGTTTAGTGTTTTAAATTGGAACATTTATTTTTTTGAAAATACATTATTTTATTAGGTCATATTTTCCACTTTATTAGGTCATAAACATCCCAACCCTAATCATAATATACACTTATATATTTTATATATATATATTAAGTTATCATGTTATTTCATTATCAAAGTTATTTTATTATCAAAGTATCAATTCATTTGTAAGTATGTAAATTATGAAGGTTGATCATATTCATCCAATGTATGTTCATGCATGTAAACATTATGTCATATGAGTTGGCATTCCCAAGCTGGGTTTAATTTGATGAATATCTGAAGCTAAGCTGATTCTTTGATTAGCATAAGTTTTATGTGTCATGTGAAGAATAATTGTAATTTTTCAGCCCTTGAATAGATTGTCAATTTACATTCTTTGTTATAGGTTTGGAATTCTCTCAATATTATATCAGAATATACACAGTGAAGTTATAACGTAAGATATATGGTGAATTGAGTCTTACACATAAACTTCACTTTCTTGCAGAATATGCAAAGAGTGATCTTAGAAACAATATGTTAACCTGGGGTGGTTGAGTTAATTAGGATCCTGCCATTGGTCGACAAGTGAGCGCAGCACCTCTTAGTACCAATCATCAATATTTATTGTTGTCCAACATTTAGCCTACTTTTACAAGTTTTTTTTAATTTATGGCTTTGGGAAATATACCATATTTGTTTCAATATCTTTTATTAAATAATATAATCAGAAAATATATTTTCATATTACAGAATATTACTTTGTATTACATTATGGAATGGCATGGAGTTCCTTGTTTACTCCTGGTGGATTAACTAAATTATTCCTCTTCCTGGTTTACAGGTATTGTAGGGTAGGCACTACATAATATCTTATTGTCTCAGAGTAAATATTGTGGAGAAATTTGTGCAACTTTAGCATTGGATTCTGCTGAGACCTTTGAGGATGTGTCTTCTTGACAGGGTTTAGGATTTTCTTTGTCTAGATTTTCAGTTTTCTTCCCATGGCTTGACATACTATCAGAAAATTAAAAGGAATAAGAAATTTATCTTCAATTTCCTGGAGTCATTTCAGTGTTTGCTGCTACTGATGTTCCATCTTTGAATCAAACCTTTCTAAAATTGCATATAACTAACATAATAGGGAGTAAGAGCCTAAGAACTGCGGAGTGTCAATCGAAATGAGACAACAATATGGCAGGAACGACAGCAATACAATTTCTTAAGTCTGTACCCCAGAAAAAAATGACGCGATAATGAGACAGTCATGTAACATGAATGGTCGAGCAGCATGCTTACTTCATTGACATACAGCATGTCTTTTCCTACCTGTGGGGGAATGAAATGTTCGAACACTTCAGACTTTATAAAGACTTTTTAATTCCATGATTAAGCAGTGAAAGGTTTACAGTATGTCACTCTATTGGCCTCTGTGGTAAACAGTATATCACACTCTGAAATCAGAAGTGAGCTGCTCACTTCTGACTTCAGGACAGCACAGCACTCACATGTTGACCAACAGCAGATTATCATCACTGGTTGGATTGTAACCAGAGTGAAGTGCCAGGTTAAGAAGGATAAGCTCAGCTATTCCACAAAACGTTTGAAGACTCTAAAAGAAATATCCTTTACATAAAATGAGATTTTTTAATAAAAGTAAGAACAAAGCTTTGCATTATTTTATACAACCCTAATTATTCTTTCATGACAGGTAATGTGACTGAGGCACGATAATACAATATACATGCCATGTTGTCCTAAGCATACATTATATTGTAATTCAATGTATATTCCACCAATATGCCATTAACTAAATTTTATAGATATTTAATAAAGTTCCGCCTTAACCCTTAACATACAACTTATCTCGATCCACTCAAAAACAGCATTTATAAGATAGACACAAATAAAATATACTATGTAAAAATATTTGGGTGGAGGAATCTAAATATTGTAAAAATGCTGGGAAAATAAATCATTATTTGTCTCTCCTAAAACTATGGAATGTTGACTTATTTGCTTTTTCCCTATCACTCTAGAATTTAACTCTGATTTTCAACATGGCATTGATTATTATTTTAGGGGGTTTTGAACCTCACACACAAATAAATGAATAGAGGCTATCCATACAATTCTGGCAATGTACATATAAGTAAGAAAATATAATTTGGCAATCAAGGGGTTTTGAATCTAGAGAATTCATATCCTTTCACATAAACCTTTTGCTGAAGAATTAAAAATATAATTTTTTTTGGCATTCATATCTTTGAAAAGGTATTCTGAAGTATGATGACGTCAGGAAAAAATAAATACAAAAAGCAATAGTTAAATACTTCAAAATCCATATCATAAAAACATAAGACCTTAAAAATTTATCTTATAATATATAGACCCTCTTAGAATTAAAATATATTAAAATAAAAAATGTTACCAAGAGAGTTTTTGATCTACTGTTTTACATGGAATGCGCCAATCATAACTTAATATTAAAATCTCTGCGTGTTATATCTGTCTAGAACACACACCTTTATGGCAAGGAGGTACATCAGGAGGACTCCACTGCTGGTTGTGTAGGCAGGTTAGCACAGCAGGCCCCAGGACCCGGTACCCACGGGGACAAGTCATGATGCAGTAGTGTCCAGGAAGTGTCTTTCCAGTCGTGCAAGATGCAGGCACCAGCTGCCCCACATTGGGGACAGACAAGCGTGGACAGGTCAGCGCTGTAAGTAGGTACCAACACCACACATGTCTACACAACAGCATGCTCGCCTATTAGGTTATCGAAGTCTTTAGATAAAAATACCTGCATACTGGTATTTACTATTTTGGTAAAATGGAAGAATTTTGATTCCTGATGTGAACATAACTAGTTATTCAAAGCTTAAATTATTATTATTATTATTGGGATACGCCGTAGCTTATTGGTTGAGGCGCTAAAACCCGGAAGGTCGATGGTTCGATTCCCGATGAGGTGGTTGGAGTTTTTCAATTGACCAAATCCGTCTGGTGGCACTATGGCCCTGGGGTCGACTCAGCCTCTACCAGAAATGAGTACCAGGATCAATCTTGGGGGTAAAGGCGGCCGGTGCATAAGGCTGACAACCTTACCACCTTCACGTGCCGAATGCCCAAAATCTGGGAGCCTCAACCTCCTGGAACCATCTGGGCCTCCATGGCCTGTATAGGGATCGCTTTACTTTACTTATTATTATTAAAGTGTTATTATAACATTTAAAAGTGAAAAGGAAGCAGAGAATCAAAATGATATTATTCAAGAGCTGTAGCATCAACTTTCCTCTTATACACAGAAGAATGCACCACTTTGTTAACATTACAGCTGCTGACGTGTCTGTGATATCTGTTATAGCTGACTCTCGGAAATCATGAAGCTCACATGTCGATAAAGGCTTTGCTAGAAAAACAACTTTCTCTCTCAAGAAACACGCGAGTTATTAAAATATATTCACAATTGTTAGTTTTGATCTAATAGCATGAGCGATCACAAGGTTAACCACTATGCCATGAGTGACTGCTGAGTGGTGATGTGAAAACTCATCTATTTAAGATTAGAGAGCTTTAATACATGAAATGAGAAATAGATGTTTTGGTGCAAGGGTTGTTTTTTCAAGTGGAGGGTCCTGAGTAATGCCAAAGAGGCTCTGGTGATTATTGTTTTGATAATTATGGTACAAGGGTCGTTTTTCACATTGGTACAATTAATAGTGCATAGTACAGTTATCAGCATTGGGAAACTTGCGAGAGAATAGGTTGATGGCTAGGGCAAGGTAAAGGAAATAGGCCATCATCATGGCAATACGCAGTGGAGAGTGAAGTGAGACCCATAATCCCACAAGTATTTATTTTTCACCCAGTAAATTATTTATAAAATCGCTTCTTATTTGAACTCCAGCCTGAAACCAACATGCCTGTAGTTCAATGCACAATATTTCAAAGATTATGTTATTTTTTCCGTTTTTTTGAAGTAAACTTTTGCCTAATATAAACACATTTTAAAAATACTACCTCCTAAAGGTACTAATGATATGTTTTGACTGAACCTCATAAAGTAGTATGTAAAACTGCCACATTTGTCAAAAAGTCACAAACAAATATCACAAACACAAGATCTCTTCTATTCATATACTTTTTGTGTAATGATTTTCATACGATTTTGTATGTGAAATTACGAGAAAAAAAATCACGTAAGTAAGTAGTAAGTAAGTAAGTAAGTTTATTTGCAACATTTTTTACAGTTGTTACAAAATTACAATATAAGTGTAACTTATATAAATACGGTTTTGACTGCCACTCAGAAAAGTAAAGCTAGTCCTCAGAGGCAGTTCAGTTCAATACAACAAAAGAATTACCCTAAAATATTTTTTTTTTTTTTTTTAGCAGTAGTACAAAAGTGAGATTTACAAAACACAGAATTGTACAAATAAATGCAATACTAGATATATATATATTTTTTATTATTAAACAGATACCTTTGAATTATTTTTGAATTCTGCAAGATTATAAAAAGCGTTTTCCACTAGGTAAGATTTTGTGCTTTTTAGCTTTTCAGATGTAGTATTCTTTTTTTTAATGGCCTCCGGTAATTTGTTATATAGTTCTTTGCCAATATTTTCAACTGAACGGTTATTTAATGTTCCTCTGAGTGAGGTTCTGAAGAAGTCTTCTTTATTTCTTAGGTTGTGCTGGTGTATATTAAAATTTTTCATTAGATGTTTACCTTTTTTTGTGAGAATGTGTTTGATACTTTCATATATATAAATACATGGAACTGTTAGTATTTTTAGTTTCTTAAAGATGGGTTTACATGATTTTTTCCTGTCTATTTGTGCAATTATTCTAATACTTCTTTTTTGTAGTTTGAAAACCTTTAATACTTCCCTAGATGTAATATTTCCCCAAAGTGTTATTCCATACTGAATGTGACTATATATGAAAGCATAATATACTTGTTTTAAAGTTTCATTGTCCATTGTTTTTCTTACTTGTTTCAATATATAGATACCTTTATTTAGTTTTTTTGTTATATGTGCTACTTGGGGTTGCCAGTTCATGTGTTTATCGATTATTACTCCTAGAAAGTTTGAGCTTTGGGTTTCAGAGATTTCTTCTTCATCTATCTTAATTTTAATTCTATTTAATTCACATTTTTTTAGTTCAAAATTGATCCAAGATGTTTTTTTAATATTCAGTTCCATTTCTAAATTTTGAAGGTATTTTTTTACCATTTTCAAGATATTATTTGCTTTATCCTCAATTCCTCTGATTGTTTGATCTTTGATTATTATTGTTGTATGAACGTCAGATAAATAAAGAAAAAGTCAGGTTATTTAATTTCATCTTGAGGTTACATTAAAAAAAGTTGGAGAAAATACTAGAATGTCATGTTTCAGAAGCATTCAGTTAACACTGAACAACTCATTTATAAAAATCTGGAGCTATGATTGGGATATCTTTCTGTAAAAATTTGTTTTCTGTACAAATTAGCAATGTCTATGATTCATAAATTAAGAGATGATATATCTTCAGATTCTGGCCCTGGTATTTACATTCTAAAGAGTATATTTCCTGTAAACAGATCTCCTCAATTTTTGAATATGCATAATATGGTTGTCCTAATAGTTTCTTGAATACCGATACTTCATCAATAGAAACGAATTAGATGAATGATTTCATGAAACTTTGAAGTGCCTTTAATACATGAACATAATCTATATAATAAATGATTATTTATTCAGGAATAAATAAATGTCTTCAGAAAAGTGCTTTTATATTGCCAAGATATTTATCTAATTATTACTTTGACACTACTAAACTTAGCGTAACCTGACATCATTACCGGAGTAATGACATTCAAATGTTAATTTCTTGAGAGTGATTTATTTGTACATAATGTTGTGCAGACAGCGTTATTCATGTTAACCCCTCACACCAATATGTTTGTTACATCACCACA
This sequence comes from Ectobius pallidus, assembly GCA_964059195.1. Classification (NCBI taxonomy): domain Eukaryota; kingdom Metazoa; phylum Arthropoda; class Insecta; order Blattodea; family Ectobiidae; genus Ectobius; species Ectobius pallidus. Next base: position 108,941,087 of record CAXKWD010000002.1, on the reverse strand, counting down.
TGCTGCGTGCTGTGTCACCAAATATGCAGTTTGCTGTCACCATTTCTGTTTTTTAAGCAATTGCTTGTGACACATGACACATTAGATATGAGTTTCTAACATCTGTAAAAGTACATGTGACATATAATTGTCATTAATTTGGTTTTAAAACAGTGCCTTAGTTGGGAGACGCAGGGAGATGGTATCCCCCAAAATATATGAAGATTTAAGTTAAAACAAATTAAATTAGAGTCCCTAGTAATTTACAAAAAGTATTTTGTCAGAAAGTTTAATTGCATATTAGTTGTTAATTTCAATTTCTTAGGATATCATTTTTTAAAACGTTTATTCTCAAACACAAACAAATGTCCTATGGCCGGTTTCTATAAACTTGCGAATAACCTATGGGTAAATTATCCAATGGGCAGAATTTACACAAGAATAACACCACACAAACACAAATAATTTAAAGATAGCAATCACTTGTGGCAAGTTTCTAGATAAATGTTCTCTGGGTAAATATGAAAATGACAGAAAAAATATTCCTACAAACTCGGGCTAGATCTTTCCAAGGGTAAATCGTTGGGTTAATTTATCCTTTCATGGATGGCTGGATAAAATTTAACCTCTTTGTAGGATCAATAATAATTTAAACAATGAGAATCAAAGCCTTCTGAATTAAATTAACTGCACAACTCCAAGGCCTTCCTCATTATATCATTGTGGGTGAAATGGAACTACCGGTAATTTGCCCATGGATAATTTATCCATAGGTAATTCACAAGTTTGTAGAAACCGGGCGCTAGACACATTAATAATTTGGAAAGGCTAATTTATTGAAATAAGGCATTAATAAGGGCAAGATTTCTGGAAATATTTTATTTTTTTAATTTTTGATTCCATCAACTGTGACAGCAACCAGATCTTTCTGAAACCAATCATTTAATGTGTACATTTGTATGATGTGTGTACTGCTACACTGATTATTTACTTTGAAATCCAAAGGATTTTATATAAATATAATTTTTCATCTCTCAATATGACTAGTCATGGAAGTGATAATGAACAGTTTGTTACTAGAAAGCTAATTTGTATGTTTTGTACTCACGCACACATGATGGATTGTCCCCTGACCAGTGGCCTTTTTTACCACAGATTCGTGTATGGGGACCATTCAGCTTGTAGCCTTTGTAACATCGAATGTGGCATTCTGTTCCCATGGGGTACTTGGAGCCAACTGGTGGTAATGGTTGTCCAGGACAGCGTATATTGCCATGCTCTGGCTCTACCATCACATCACACCCTCCTCCGAGCTCTGTAAATAGTGATAGGCCTACTTAATTTAATTTCCAATTTACTGTTATTACTGACAGATAAATTACTTTATTTCATGTGGTGAAGGGCTGGAAACCTGAACAACTAAAAAGTCTAAAATAAATTAAAAGTAAAATAAATTATTTTTCAAGACAAGCTTTGAATTTATGGATTATGCAATATAGGTTAGGGAATTAAAACAAACAAAAAACAAACAAACAATCAAAAAAACTCTGAGTAAGTCCTTTGTTTTTTTCAAATTTTGATCACTATAACTTTCAACAGTTGCATAGTCATAATACAAAAATAAACAAAAGCTAAATTTTCCTCTTCATAAGTTAGCAATTCATGAACGATGCCCACAGTACATGGGCATCAAAACATAGAAAATTGCCACAAGAAACAAAGAAATGAATAACAACCAATTTAAGGCAAAAGTAAGGCTAAGATGAGCATATTACTCAGTATCTGAATTTTTACAGGAAGACATTTCTTTTCTTTCTTTTTGCTTACACATGATGAGTCACCATTTTACCAGCTTCCAGTTGATTAATGTAGATGTTATGTGGTAATAAATCACTCTACTCTACTCTAAAAATTTCCCACATATCTGTTTTAGAGCACTTTCTGACCTAGTGTTTTCTGTCTGTTTTCCTATTGCCCCCTAGAGGTGTGGTGTAGGCCCTCCAAGTGGAGGTTTCTGTAACCTAGGTGATTTTTTCTTACACTTATTTTCTGAGAGGGCAGGGTGACAGGTGATGAGCACATCGCCTCACAAACCTCCAGAAACTAAGGTATTCCTTGGACGTGAAAGGACCGAGGAATTTTTTTCAGAGGCTCCAATTTAGGCTTGAAGTTTTTTTATGTGCCCTAAATTTATGATACGGGACCCCCAGCTTAAAGTCTCTCCCAAAGGACTCCATGCTCAGGATTTTTAGTTCTTCAAAAATCCATCAACCGCAGCCGGGTTTATCCCGCAACTTTCTGATCAAGAAGTGGGCATGCTACCTCTAGACCATCTAGGTCAACAATGTACGGTAGTATTGTAATATGCTATTTTTAATATTTTAAATACATTAAAATGATGCACACTTTCACAGTAGGATGGCCACTTCCAAACTTGGGAAATGGAGGACTTGGAAATTATAAAAAGCCACAACATATGTTGTGAGAACCAGTTCAGATGTATATTATCAATCATCCTTCATCTGTGCATTTTTATTGCATGTTTAACCTCAAGTTCTACCCTCACTTCAAATTGGTTCAGACAAAAAATAGATTTATACATGACTAGTCTAAATTTATAAAATTATTGTTTATTGTTTTATTGACTGTCGTTAAACAAAATTACCTGAAAGCATCATACAGATTTCTTAAAAATTGGGGCGGTACACGATGTAAGGTGGATAATGTGAGGACTGGGATTTGTTCGGGGAAAGTACCTGGTTCGAATCTTCGTTGGAGTCCTCTGGTTTTGCACCCAAACTTCCACGGCTGCTGTTGCTCAGAGTATCACACGAATCATCTCAGGGATATTGTTATAGCTAGTTATACCTTATGAAATGATAACCACACTATAACTTTTGATTATCGGAATTTATTCATTTGAACTGTAAATTGTGTAACTGTCTGCGCGTCGTCACCACTTTTGTTTCACTTGTAATTTACTTACGTGAATTATGTTCTTCTTATTTATCACAATATAAAATAAAACTCACACGTTTATTTATCTTGAATAAGTTGTGCTTTATATGTTGTCGTGGCAGTGAGAATCGCCATTGCTAGGTATATGTTTTATGCGACTTCTCCACGAGAGCAAGATTCGTAGGTCTGCCCTGTTCGACGAGTAATGATGGAGTGTCGTTCTAGTAATGCTATCTTTCGCGGTTAAGGATGCTTTTCTCCCATTGGCTACATGTTTCGTTACGTAAATCGTTCTTATTGGTTAAGCCAATTCGCGGGTTGAAATTATGAACATAGTACGTTGTATTTTAAATACATACGTTTCTTTTACAGTTAAGATTTTGGAATTTGGAATTGCAAAATAATAATAATAATCGAATTTTGAATACATACGTTTCTTTTACTGTTAATGTTTCTAATTATGGAAACAGATAATAATAATAATAATCGAAATGAGAATTTTGATACCGAAAATAATAATAATAATAATTTGGATAATAGAATAAATATTAATTAGCTATTGTTTTATAAATAAACCGAAAGGGTGGAATAATTCCAGTCTCAAATGCCCCTGTGTTAATTTAATTATGTCCGAAAAGGTAAATAATTAAATTAACACATCATACCCCAGAATATTTATTCTTATGAAATTTTGAATTACGCTTGAATTCGTAAAAAAACTCAAAAATGAATATTTTAAAGTGGTGGATGACGACATATGAATTAGTGTAACATAAGTGTATGTGTCAAACATTACAACTTCAATTTAAATAATTCTTACCAAAATTATTTGTATACAAACAACTTACATCAAGTTTGTATCACCTTGCATTCTTTTAACACAATATTTAAAAAAATGAAAACTATTTGAACAATATATGAAAATAATATTAAACATTTTTAACTTGAAACAACTCTGAAAAATAAACATGTTTTGTATATGTCAGCACTTCTTGTTAGTTATAGAAATTTTTTTTTTTTTTTAACATTTTGAAAAGATATATATGTCGAGATTTTCTCATCGTCCATATCTGATATACATGTCGAGATTTTCTCATCGTTCTCACAATATCACTCACTTATTTATCTTACACAAATTCTCTTCCATGAATCACTATTTAACATGTGCTTTCATAAGACATACCAATGTAACACACCATATATTAACAAACAAATATACTATTTTACATTATGTTGTTCTTTTATAACATTACCCTTTCAAACAATAAACATTTATATATACAACATGACCCTCTTAAAAATAACAAACAATTTTATATACATATATCACATTAATGTTCAATCCTATCTCTCTACTATATACAACATCTTAAACTTTCTATATTTAAATCATATGTATTTATATTTTATTTACAACATTTCTATATTCTCAGGGTTCGGTGTCGGATCATGTTCGCATAGTTCAGCAATTCAGACCTTTTATTCAATTTCAGCTTATTACTTATCAAACTAGAACCACTTATTTTTACATTAATTATTAATTAAGCATTACCTGTAATCCATAATCCTTTGTATTCATGTTTTAACTTTATCAATATCTTATTTTTGGCACAATATCACTGCAAAATACTTCTTGAATTATTTATTTTATCATTGACACAACTATCTGTTACTATAGCAAAGTGATCTATTCTTCTTGAATGTTCAACGTAACGTCTTATGTACTTTGAGGTCGAAATTTCGATTACTCCTAAATCTAACATTTTCTGAATTGTCATATCAGCTTCCTTCTTCAATGCAATCGGAATTGGTATACTCTTATATGCAAATTCGTCAACTGGTTCGATGTCAAACTTATGTTCGTAGATATTACATAGTCCTACGTTTTCTGAAAATACTTCTTTATTCTTGACTAGTATCGAAAACAATCTATCACGTTGGTTTTCATCTAAGTTATGAGCCATATCTACTTTTTCCTTCAAAATAACCATTGTCGTAGAGTTCGCGCTAGGGTCAGCTTCTTTTACTTCACTCGTACAGACATAACCTATTTCTACTCGCCCTATGTTGACATCCCCGTCAACTTTATTCTCATATCTATCAGCGCAGTCATCGCAATTCAATGTCATACATTTAAATACTTCCTCATCATTATTTATATCATCACAGCAAGGGCCTACTTTATGAATCATCATCTCATTCATCTGAATATTTTCCACAATAAACGTCTCGTACGGAATATCATTGTCACCTATCTCGCTAGACGCGTCTCTCCTACTCAAATCATTATCAAAGGGAATGCTCATCCTATGTCCTCTTAAGTTCAATACTAGATTGTTATCTTCAAAACTTATAATACTGTTGTACTCGGTAAACACATCGACTCCAATAATATCTGTTACTAATTTCGGGACTACTAAGAAAAATATTTCAAATTTTACATCACCAATGTTGACATCTAACATGCATTGAAATTTTACTGACTGTTTCGCTCTTTTTATCGCCACCGTGCATGATAATCCGCAAATGGGAATTGAAATTAACTTGACTTTGTTTTGGATTAGCTTGTTGTATAAAGATTCACTTATTACGCTATTAGAACATCCTGTGTCTACTAATGCGGTCGTTTCGTAATTTCCTATCACTACTTTTATTCTAGGAGGATCCATAATAACCTCACTTTTGTTTGAATTACTCTTTTGTTCACTAGGCTTACTACTCGAAAAATCTCCTTGTGCCTGAATACTATATATGGGTTCTATTTGTTTGTCTGAATTAACTGAACTTGTGCCAACACCATCCGAACCCTCGAGATATTGGCTTTCTAGTTTAACGGTTGTGCATTACCGCCATTATCCTGGTCATGAATTTCTACTATGTCATCAGATACATTTTCATTATGTGCACTATTGTTGAATGGTCTGGCTCTAGGATTTAATGAATTTTGCTGAGTCTCAACACTTTTGACTCGCCATTTACCATTATTTACTGACTGACCTGGCCTAACTTGATTATCATCACCATTGTTATTATTACCTCTCCTATTGTAGTTACGATTCTGGTACCTCCTACGATAACCTTGGTTTCTCATCCATGGCATCTTTCTCCAAGAGTTTGGATTATTTCCATTTCCGGCATTCTGTCTACGGAAGGTAACATGGTTAATCTGGTTTCTTTCATTGTTATTCCTATTATATGGCCTATTTCCTGACCTGTTCTGAAAATATCTAGTGTTATTCCTATTCTGATTAGGCATAGGGCCTCTGTAAGTATTTCTAGCATCATAACTTCTTTCACAATTGTTTACATTACCTTCTGCCCCTACCCCAGAATTTGTAAACCTATTAGTGGGTGGGTACATCCTATCACATGAATCAATATAGTTCTGCCTACCTCTGTAAGTATTTCTTTGTTCAAATGCAGCAAGCAATTCTAACATGTCTGCGAAGGTTCTGGGCTTAGCTACTATCAGATTTAACCTTACATTCTCTGGAAAGTGATTTACAACAGTCTCCAACAATTCGAACTCATTTAATGGAGGATCTACTTGTCTACCCAACTCTGCCATTTCTAAAAAAGTAGTCAATCATTGTCTGACCTGATTCTGGTTCATAGACACCATTTGCTAGTTGCATCCTGATATTGTTACGTTTAGTTAAACTCCAGTATCTACTAATGAAGTTGCGTTTAAATTCTTCGAATGTTGTGGTCTCATTGGTGGTTAAATTGAACCAATTCAAAGATCTACCCTGTAATGCTTTCCGCACAATGATCATATACATATTAGGTGGTATTGCTCTCAATCTAAAATAATCATGAAGTTCTGTCAAGAAGTTCTGTGGATTTGTATTATTGTTTTCGTCGAAAACAGGCAACTTGATTTCATTCATCAAGTAGCTCGGAAAGTTGCCACTTGACTGACTAATTCCTGTGGACAAAGGTACATTGACATCTTGCATCTGGGAACCATTATGACTGTTAACCCTTTCATGACATCTGGGAGATCTACATGGTACATGTGAATAAGCTTCTTCAATAACATTTCTACTCATATTGTTTCCCAGTTGCGGTAAATTTACATCGTGATTTACAGGTGAAGTAACAGGTACATTTAGCCTATTTTCTAGTACACAAATTCTACTTGTCAACAGTTCCTCGTCTTTATGTACTTTCCTACTTAATACAGTCAACTCCTCTTGTGCTTCAATGACTTGTATTTCTATGTCTTTCTGTTTAACTTTTAACAGCTGATTCTTTTTCTCTAAGTCGTTTCTAACCTCATCATTCATTTTAGCAAAACCTATTAATGTTTCGTCGAATGTATTTATCTGCATCTTCATGAGTGAAACACTACTATCTAGTTCTGAAACGTTAGCTACAATGACTTTCATTTCCTCACTTGCATTAGAAACATCGGTTTGCATTGTTTGCAAATTAGTACTAACATTTGCAATAACCTCTTTGACTTCTGCTATGTCACTATTTACAATGGTTTGAATATTTTCTAACGCCACTGTGACGTCACTATTAATCTGCTCTTTGAAGTCACCTAACCTTTCTTGTATCTCATTTACTACTTCTTGTTTTAAGTCATCTTTCAGTTTCAATAAGTTCTCATCCATCTGTACCAACTTCAAACTAATGTTTTCATTTTGTGAATTTACATCTGTTTTTACATTACTAATATCATTTTTTACATCACTAACCTCTGTACTGACTTTGTTAATGTCACCTTTAACATCATTGATATCAGTCTTAACCTCGTTCTTTACCTCTTCAATTTTATTACTTAAGCTATTGAACATTTGTTGCATGAAACATTTAATTGAATTCTCTAACTGATCATCGGAAGATTCACTACCTTCACGCCTAGTCACATTTTCGTTTGAAATGGAAACATCTGTTTCTACCTGAACTTCCATATCTGTTTCGTTAACATCTACTAACTGTAAACTGTCATCAACACTTACATTGTTTACAATACCTTCCATTTCCGTGTTAGTTAAGCAAGTCCTGTCCATCCTCCTGCATATTTGAATTTTCCTTCTGTGGTGACATAATTTTACGATTTCTTAATTTCATTCGTAACCTTAAATATAACACCTTACTTGTTTGCTGGCTTCATACAATTACTTTCAGGCTGGAAGTTGATTGTTGTCGAGTTGTAGGATGAGGCGTACTGGTCACAGCTGCTACTGCATAATGTGGAACACCTGGCCGGTCTACTGATGTCGTGATGACGTAATGTTGATTGTTGCGCGTCGCGGTAGCTAGCTCGCGATTTCTCACTCAACGTTAATCTGTATCACAATATTCTGCTCGCTAATGTCCTACTTAGCTTTTTATTCGCAGAGTCTTTAACACTGTTCAATTGTTCTTATATGGCCACACGTTGTTGCGCCACAATGTTGGGGCGTTACACGACGAAAGGTTGATAATGTGAGGACTGGGATTTGTTCGGGGAAAGTACCTGGTTCGAATCTTCGTTGGAGTCCTCTGGTTTTGCACCCAAACTTCCACGGCTGCTGTTGCTCAGAGTATCACACGAATCATCTCAGGGATATTGTTATAGCTAGTTATACCTTATGAAATGATAACCACACTATAACTTTTGATTATCGGAATTTATTCATTTGAACTGTAAATTGTGTAACTGTCTGCGCGTCGTCACCACTTTTGTTTCACTTGTAATTTACTTACGTGAATTATGTTCTTCTTATTTATCACAATATAAAATAAAACTCACACGTTTATTTATCTTGAATAAGTTGTGCTTTATATGTTGTCGTGGCAGTGAGAATCGCCATTGCTAGGTATATGTTTTACGCGACTTCTCCACGAGAGCAAGATTCGTAGGTCTGCCCTGTTCGACGAGTAATGATGGAGTGTCGTTCTAGTAATGCTATCTTTCGCGGTTAAGGATGCTTTTCTCCCATTGGCTACATGTTTCGTTACGTAAATCGTTCTTATTGGTTAAGCCAATTCGCGGGTTGAAATTATGAACATAGTACGTTGTATTTTAAATACATACGTTTCTTTTACAGTTAAGATTTTGGAATTGCAAAATAATAATAATAATCGAATTTTGAATACATACGTTTCTTTTACTGTTAATGTTTCTAATTTTGGAAACAGATAATAATAATAATAATCGAAATGAGAATTTTGATACCGAAAATAATAATAATAATAATTTGGATAATAGAATAAATATTAATTAGCTATTGTTTTATAAATAAACCGAAAGGGTGGAATAATTCCAGTCTCAAAATGACCAAGAACTGATGAATAAGGCATTTAAATTTGTATTGTGTTCTTTGCTAGGAATATTCACAAGTCGATTGTCAGACAGAAATTTATTGAATACGGCTGAAAATTCTTTTGAGAAACTATTGCAAAATTTGGAGCTTTCCTTTAACTGAATCCACTTGCAGGTGGTTTTTATGCTTTTATCTTGCTTTATATTCCATAGAAAAACATTTACATGTAATTAAATCTAAAAAGGAGGATAAATTAGTGTCCGGCAAGAGCTAGTCTTGGATGGAGTATAAATAGCTCAGAATATGGACTGTCCGACATAATTCCAAACATATGGGTACCCTATTTTGCAATCACTTTTTCGTTTGACCATACCATAATGTGCTTATTATGAGTGACGTAATTGTATCATAATGATACTTATTTTGAAAATGATTTTCCTTATAACATCGGTATGGTATTGATTATTATTGAACATAGAACAATCATGAAACCTTGAGAGGAGTGGCCGTTAGATTGAGTGAATCTAAAATCTCAAAACTTAAACATTTAGACTAATTATGGTCAAACAAAAACAGTAGTATGCAACTTGTCTATAATGGTAATTAAGATACTCGTATGAAAATTATGAAATTCGCTTTGCTCTTTTCATAAACATACTCGTATCTTAATATTTCATATTTATTTATCCAAATTGACCACAGTTATGTGGTATAGAATCTCTATATATATAAAAGGCTTTGTCCTGACTGACTGAATGAATGACTGACTGACTGATTGACTGAATGACAGGAATCAACGTACAGCCTAAACTATAACAGGTAGGGACTTGGAATTTTGACAGTACCTTCGTTTCATAATGTAGGTGCTCACTAAGAAAGGATTTTGAAAAATTCTGATTCTAAATGCCAAAAATTAAATGTTTTTGAAAATACTTAATCCCTTTTTACATAGAATTATCCATTCCAAATCACAGAATATATTGTTGCCAAATGGTATCAGGTGGGCTTGGAAAAAACACATGAAATGCACTTTTGACAAATAAGAGAAGTTATCAAAATAATTCATGTTATAAATAAATATTACAGAATGAAATCCACTAAAATAATGGAATCACATAACTTTCTCTACCCTGGACATAGAGAAAACAAAACGAGGTATGGTAATGTGTATATTATTATATTATATCGCAGGTTTTTGGAGAGAAAAGTATGAAGGCTTTATGGTAACATAAGAGTGGGAAATTTCCCGCCTCGATATTACAATTTTATGTTACAGGAATTTCTGTTTCTTCTTATTTAAACCTCTACCAGGCTTGCTGTGCACTGTACATGCGATGGGATGCAAAATTCGAGATCCTCTATGAGCCATAAAAAACTATATCAAGCGTTTTCTGAGGGAATAGTTTGAGTGTAAAAAGTCGTTCTTCCTATTTCAAATTATAAATGCCTATATAAGGACCTAGAATTTAAAATTGAAAATCCTTCATAAGCTAATTTCCAATTACAAAATACAAAACCCGGGCGACGCCGGGTCTTTTAAGCTAGTATATAATAAATACCATTGTAGGTTGGTTGCATAATGTACTATTACATTGACTCCATTGATACACAAATTGAAATGAAAGTATGTGAACTTACCAATACAAGTTTGCTGGTCAGTGTCCAATAAGTAGCCATCACTGCAGGTGCAGTAGTAGCTGCCAGCAGTGTTCACACAGTTCATACTACACCCTCCGTTACGAGTTTCCACGCATTCATTGACATCCACACATTTTGTCCATTCCCTTCAACAACCATAAAAGATTATCACTCTTTGGCTTTCAGAGTCATGGGATGTGGTTTGAAAATGGTTGTTCTTTGTTAACAAAATTGTCCCTCATTAGATACAATAATCCAAAATTTTAGAAAAATTCCCACATAAGACTTACTGTGATTTATTATTTTTATCTTTCAACACCGAAGCCAAAATTTATTTTCATTTCCAAATAATGTTTTAAAATAACTTTGGATGTATTTTCTCATCACTATAAGCTTACTTCAGTATTGATGTAAATAAAGGAGTAAATTTTTTTGATGTCAAATATAGTTGGACTATTCTATAAAATAACTTGTTTTGCGAAATATCCACCAATTTAGCACCCAAAATGATAATTTTATTTCACCAAAAAATCAGGACACTAATTATTACTATTCTGAACTCTAATAAATAATATTATACCACTTGAAACACAATAAAGCATATAATATGATGAATATAGAACTTTCCAAAAATATCATATATGAAAAAACCAAACTCTGTGTGCTACATCCCTGGAAGGATAAGGCCTACCATCTGACTGGTGCATCAACTACCATAGGCAGATGGCAGGATTAAGGGCATGTGGTCAGCATGCCAACCCCCGACCATTTATGATGTTTTTTGTGAACAGAGTCGGTACTTCTTAATCAAGCAGCTCCTAAGTTTGTATCACGAGGCTGAATGCACCCCGTTCCAGACTTCTCTGCCTCAGAAAAATCCAAGGAGGTGTCAGGGATCAAACCCGGACCTATGGATCTGTAGCCAACATGTTGCTAAGCATGAAACCATGCAGGCAATCAATAAATATCACATACATAAAAATATTGTCTAATACTAATTCAAAGCCAAATGTACCACCATGTTGCGACTGATTCATGACGTATTTATGTTGTGACAGACTAAGGGCTAAAATCTCACCTGGGGTGTGGTCTGAAGCCAGCCGGACAGGCACAGTGGAAGGATCCTATGGTGTTGATACATTCATGACAGCAGCCACCATTGTGCCGCTCACATTCATTCACATCTGCATGGATATGAATAGTATCAGTGCAGTAATTTCATTTTATTGTATCATGCGATGAAATTTGTACATTAAATTCATTCATATCTGAAAAAGAAATAATTGAGAACCCAGTCACAGCTACTCCATAGAGCAAACAAGATGGGTTCAATTGTTTTATTATTATTATTATTATTATTATTATTATTATTATTATTATTATTATTATTATCATCATCATCATCATCATCATCATCTTTATCTTTTTTTGCTTATGAAGACAATTTATATAAGTAAAATAAATAAATAAATAAATTCATAAATTGGATTTCTTCTATCATTTGCGCACTGAAAAATTTGTAAATTTTAAGGTATTCTGTGAACTATGTATAGAACATAATTTTTACAATTCCTAGTAGGCCTAGTTATTACAAATTCATTTTTATGACAATTTAAAATATTGGAATCTGCCATATGCAGAATCAAGATGCTGAATGTCCAAACCTTCCTTCCTCAGAAAAATCTAAAAGAGGTCCATATTTTAAAGTATTCCTAAATCTTTGTCTTAATCTTTTAAAATGTTCTACAACCTACTTTCTAATTTAGTTGCCCAAAGCATAAGTGATGTAGGTTCAAAAATTTAATGAAATTCACTAAAATGATGTGTAACAGTTTTATCAGTGTGAATTACTTCCAGTTAACTGGTGCAGTAAGTCCATGCATTTGCTATTTTACACAGACTTGCTTAAATGGCCTGGTGTCGCCTGGGTTTTGTAATTTGTAATTCAAAATTACCTAATGAAGGACTTTCGATTTTCAAACCTAGGTCCTTATGTAGAATTTTAAATGAGGAAGAACGACTTATGACACTCAAACTATTCCCTCAGAAAACACTTGATATAAATTTGTATGGCTCATAGAGGACTTCAAATTTTCATCCCATTGCTTCTACACACCATGCCTAGGAGGGGTTGAAATAAGAAGAAACAGAAATTCTGGTAACATAAAATTATACTGTCTTTTATGGAATATTATATTTCTCATCCTCATGTTACTGTAAAACTGTTTTGGGGCTGAAATAAGAAAGAAATTCAATACCGCTTTCATATTCTCCTCCCCGAAAATGTGGGACATATTAATTTACTGCGCATATAGGACTAAAAAATGTTCCATCCTATTTTGTCTCCTTTTACATGCTTAGGGCTCATGAAATATCCATATTTCTCAACTAATACAAAGCCTACAGCTATGAATAATGTATCAGTGGATAGGTTTTTTACCATCTTCTGATATAGCATACTTATTGGCACACACTCAGGCTGAAACCACAGGATTAAGCTGTCCCTGCAATATAACTTATTATTCTACATCAAAATGTGAAGTGAGAAAATGATATTCTCCATGTCTAGGGTAGAGAAAGTTATGTGACTGCATCAAATTTGCATTATTTTCATGGATTTAATTCTTCAATATTTATTTACACCAATGAATTATATCAATAGCTTCTCTAATTTGTTAAAGCCCAGTATCATGCCCTTCTAAAGCAACTTGTGAACACTGCAAACTATACTGTTGTCATGAGAACTGAATTGCATTTGATGAATTCCGTGTAATATTTTCAGAAATTATATAATCTTTCAAGTGAAGGATTGGTTTGTTTGATTTTTAATGTTGAATAGGTTACTTTCTGGGTTGAACCAGATATGTGTGTGAAATTTCATGCAAATTTATCAAAGCTTGCAGATTTGTAAAGGGAATACAAACCCACATACACACTTACACAATTTTGTATATATCAGATGCAGTACATTACAGGATCCAAATCAGGATACTAATTAAGTGACTTCTTTGATGCCAAACACGTCAACCATTTCATATGGACTTACATCACTTGTGCTATGAATATCTCAATTTTTTACTAGTAACTCTGTTATTTTTACTTTACTTTTGCATATATCATTTAGTTAAAATTCAACATCAGATTAATTTGCTCCAGCCCAAATTGAGAAATGAGAATTTCAAAAGAGCAAATCTCATCTTCACATGTAATGTACCGGCATTTAAGTTTTTTGAAACCACTCTATTGGTGTTGTTATGAAGTATGGTTTTCAGCAATACTAACAAACAAGTATTTTCCAGTTTCTATATTCGCTTGTGTTTCTTACCCAGTCTATAAACACATACAAAATGAACAAATATAAAATGTTTACACAGTACCGGTATCTAATATACCGGTACTTAAAATTATATATTTAAAGAAAACATTATCATCATCATTGTCATAATCAACATCATCATTATTATTTTGGCAATTCAATAGAAGAACTCAGTACTTACCTACACATTGACCTCCTAGGTGACGATACCCAGTTTCACACAGACATCGATATGACCCAATTGTGTTAAGACATTTGCCTTTACACATTGTGCCTTCCAAACATTCGTCCACATCTGGAATTGGATATAAGGGAAAATTATTTGCCAATTATTATTGTTTCAATAGACCGTAAATTCTTGGTTTACTGATTTCAGATTAAGTACCGGTATTTGAAGGACAACAATTGAGAGAATTATGGTTTAAGTTTTGTTAAGGAAACCATTGGCAAGACATGGCTTGTATCTTTCATATCATTACAACTACAAGTATAATAATTAAAAAAAAAAAAAAAAAAAAAAAAAAAAAAAAAAAAAAAAAAAAAACTCTATGGTGCTACATCCCTGGAGGGACTTGGCCTACCATCTGACTGCTGCATCATCTACCACAGGCAGATGGCAGCTGAAAGTGGATATAAAAATGACTCTCTGTCCCTTCAAGCTACTTTAAGTATGACATTCACAAGTGTTAAAAGTTATATGAAAAAAAAATATATATATAAATATATATTTATATATATATATATATATATATATATATATATATATATATATATATATATATATTGACAGCTGAAGGAAGTTTAAAACCCTCCATCTTCTTTAACTCAAGAAGGGGACTGATCATGTACACTGCAAGTTTGGAAAAAACATACTCTACCACCTACCATCAAATTATAAGTTTACATCTCAGCAACATAAGAGAATATGAAGTGAAATTTTTAAATTAGGAATGTGACATTATTACTTAATCATAGAATACCAGATAATACACATTTCAACTGTTCTGATACAATGAAATACTAGTTTAGAGAATCAAGTTATAAGTATTAATGGGCTCCATATACAGATAATGGGCAAAACAGACTAAAATATCTTTGCACTACATGAACTTCACATAATTTTCTTAAATATTATACCCTTTGCCTAACATCAGGACTCTACTTGTCAGACCTAATTTTATTTTAAATCCATTTATTTATTATTTTCCTACAAAGGCCTACATTAAATTCTATAATTTTGTACATTGTAATAGTTGTCATGTGACATATCCTCTGCTGAAATATAAATAAATATATAAATATAAATATATATATATATATATAAATTGAACAATAGTACAGTTAATATTTATTGAGTAAAACATGCTTAAAGTGTAGAGAGATTTTTTTTTGATACAAGTATTCACTTGGGACAAAAAGATCCTATTCTTCTGTACATATTATTCTTTAGAGCAGATTTGTGTGGCTGGTTACATGACTTAAAATAATATTTCCTTTAAATAAGGTGGAATGGTTATAACTGCACATGTTCAAAAGGGTAGGGAATAAAATTAATATAAAACTTATTTTAGTTTTACGATTACACTTTATGGTTTTTGAGATAACTAGGTTTTAAGGTTCTTCAGAATTGCAACAGCGCACTACAAGATAGCTTGTATTGCATAACATTGATCTCTGCCACAAATATAAAAACAAAATGTAAGACACTCTAGCTCCACTGTTGCCGTATGTCAGGGATTTATGTAATTCACTATTTAATTTGAGCAAAAACAATAAACACAAAGGGAATATTCTTTCCTCTGCTGATAAACAGAACAGTAGTACAGAAAATACTTATTGAGTAAAGCATGAGAAAAGTACTTGCTTGGGACAAAAAAAAGTTGTTTGCTTCTACTAAAATATTAAGCTGTTAAGATCTGCTCACCTCTTCTACTCTGTATGTGAGTCATTTTTATATATAGTAGGCCTACTGGTAATTCAATTTCATTTATAGTTGAATTATTTGCTTAAACATTATAACATTTAAAATTAAAATTCTACAAAATAATTACAATAATTTTTAAAATTATTTCATAGAATCTTACCTACACATACACCATTTTGAAGACGGTATCCTAGTTCACACTCACAATAATAGGAACCTACAGTGTTGACACAAGGACCATCACAAACATCTGTCTTGCACTCATCGATATCTGTGGAAAATAACATCTACAGCACAAATCACACATATCTGTCATAATTAGGATGATTATAGTACAATATTGATAACACTTTCAAAATTAAAAATGATGTTTGCTAGAGTTTACTTTGAATCCATTGGAGAACATGTTTTAAGGTGTGTACCATCAGGGCCGTAGCTAGGCAGTGACGAGATGTGCCCCTGCCAAGGGCGCAGGTACAAAGAGAATTAACCATGAAAAATCCAGCTTTTTTTTTTTAGACTGGTGCAATTTATCAAGCAATAAAAATTCCATGTTAATGGAAGAAATCTTTCAGGTTATTAAAAGTTAATGCACGTGAACTATTTGTAGTATTGTGACGATTGTCCACAAACAAAAAGCAGTCATGCAACATTCTTTAATTAACACGTTTCTTATTGACAGAGTATGATAACATAAATCATGAACAGTATGGAAAGATATAACGACAATAAAAATTAAAATGTGCGTTATTATTGAGATGAAAGTGGTTCCAGCTATTCGAAAAAAATACCTTTACTTATATTAATGTGTTAAACACTTTAGTAGGCCTCAGGCCTATTATGTACTTTACTTTTAATACTAGATTTTATTATTTTATTATTTTTCAAGTAGTTCAATCGTCTGAAAATAAGGTTTTATTATCTTGAAAGTCCAACACTTAGTTCATTTTCAAATTGAGATTTAGGTTTTCTTTGATAATAACAGTGTTTTTATATTAAAATAATAAACATTTTTACAGACATTAAAAAAATATTGTTCAGACCCCCCCAGTATTGGAGGGCGTAGATTTGTCAAATTCGTCAAGGGCGCAGAAGGACCTTGCTACGGCCCTGTGTACCATATTATTTACCTTCTGGAAACCACAAGTTGTTTGACATGACATATATAAGTGGGACTTTGATTCTAACTTGACAATATATACCAGTGATATGCTGGATATTTTAAATTCTTTCCAGCACCTGTCATAAGGAAAGTCTATAGTTTACTGCTTAATAACCACATCATGCAAGAATATACTTGGGGTGACCGTATAGGAATTTATCAAAGGCTTTCTTACTTTTAATGGACAGAACTTATGTTTAAAATAAATAAGCATTATGACAATGGAATTATTAGTTCATACTGAAAGTAACAATTGAGCTACACTTATGCAGAACCTTTATGTACTTTCAAGATGGTTAGAATGGAAGGTAAATTTTTCTTAAATGTCTCAGATGTTAAGATCACACTGCTGCTTTTTCATATATGTTTTTAATTGAAAATGTTAACAATGATGGTATATCCTTAAATGAAAATTGATAATAACTCTACTGTTAATAAGATAATGTAGTCCACTCAAAGGTATTTTAACTTTCTGGTTTAGTGAGGCCTTGATCTCCACATAAACTTACATTGGAAAACCAAGATATTAGTGTATATAGAATTTTAGAAAGTTTATACAGGGAAGTTAATTTTACGAAAAAATAATATTGAGATAGATAAATACACTGCTTCCCTTATTTTAATTACTAACCTGAACCCAGGTTTCGGTGAGCCTTCCCACCATGTTCACCAGTTATACTCCATCTGACTGTTGGTCTTCATTAAGAATTTGATACAATCCACGCACCTGGACAAAATCCCACAGGAACAAAAATGTGGAATTTACCAGTTCAATTGCAACAACTGCAACTTGAAATACATAGGCAAAACAAAAAGAAATCTGGGAACTAGAACAAAGGAACATCTTAGACACATTAAATATGCTCAAGGGGATAAATCGGCAGTAGCAGCACATGTTTTGGAAACTGGTCACCAAATAGGATTGGAACCAGAATTGAAAAAATGTATTCAGGGACATAGACAACTTACGGTTTGGGAGAAAATCTACATCCACAAAAATAAGAACAATCTAATGAATTTCGAGATTCCCTCGGAAAATGACCTCGTCAAGAAGTTCATCAAAAGCCCACGAGAGGATGCTGATGAAGACCAACAGTCAGATGGAGTATAACTGGTGAACATGGTGGGAAGGCTCACCGAAACCTGGGTTCAGGTTAGTAATTAAAATAAGGGAAGCAGTGTATTTATCTATCTCAATATTATTTTTTCGTAATATTAGTGTAGTTTGCTTTATTGATGCTAGCTTTACATGGCTTGAAAGAGAAGTTTAGAGATAATCTGGCACATGACAATCTGAATAGAGCAATCTTCTCTGCACATGAGAACCAGTTTTCAGTGTAAGCTTATGTGTGAAGAAAGGTTTCACCAAACCAGAAGGTCCATATGCTAGTAATTGAACTATACAGGACACTCTTGATAATCCGGCAGTTGGATAGTCTGGCACACTCAGTAATCCAGCGCTCTTATTGTCTTCCGACCACCGCCGGAAGTAAACAAACATGCCCACTTATGTGCTTCCCTCCCTCCCCCTTCCCTATCTACTCATTTTATGCCCCTTGCCCTCCATTAGCTCGTTCATCATTGTTTTTAGTTTACCTAGTGTATTTTGTAGTGCATCTATCTAGTGTACTACAATGTCAACCAAACAAAAGCATGTGACTTTACGTTTGTGTCAAAAACAAGATAATTATTAAACTTGACAAAAGAGAAATCACGGCAAACCTGGAACGGACTTAGAGCATTATTTTTTTCTGAAATAAAAATGTACATTATATCTGTCATTTTTTTTACTCCCGAAAATCCTGAATTTTTTTATAATCCAGTAGTTGTCTGGTCCCATATATGTCAGATTATCAAGATTGTACTGTAGTTATTGATTCTTATCCTGTTACATCTCTCGTGTTTATATACACGAGGGTGCGGCATTTATTGTTTCCCATTTTCAAAACCGTGTAACACATTTATTTAACAAATAAATAAGTCTTGGATTTGCAATTCTGGTCTTACTTTTTGAATATGATGTCCTTTAGATGCCCTCCATTAACTTCAACACATTGCTGCAATTTTCCTCGTACTGGCCATTATGCATTGTGTGGTGTCTTGCATAACGTTTACAATTTCCTGCAAATCCACGCATAATCCACAAGCGGCCACTTCACAGTCCTGAGGTCATGGTGTGGTGTGCCATTGCAGCACAGAGTATTATTGGCCCTTATTTCTTTGAGATCGATAACGGTGCTTCCGTTTCTGTCAACTCTAAACGTTACAATCACATGCTGCAAACTTTCTTCCTACCAGAATTGACACATCGTAACTTGGATATTGAGAGATTGTGGTTTCAACAGGATGGTGTTGTAGGGTAGCACATACTGCACATCTTTCAATGGATACCCTTCATGGTGCTTTCCCGGCCGAATTTTTTTCCAAATTCTTTCCTCCGAATCTCCCGACCTTACTGCATCAGGCTTATTTTTATATGGGACTATCTGAAGTCTAAAGTTTTCGCTCATGCCCTCCCCTACATTAACAGTCTTAACAACGCAATTCAGCAGGAAATTGCAAATGTTACGCAAGACACCACACACAGCGTAATGGCCAGTGTACAAGGGAGATTGCAGGAATGTGTTAAAGTTAATAGAGGGCATCTCAAGGAAATCATAATAATATATAATAAATTTAATTGTCGTTAGGCCTTTACAGCAATAGACAAAGTTCTAAAAATAGAATTAATCATATTCAAAAATTAAGACCAGAATTGTAAATCCAAGACTGTAAGACATTTAAAAATGTTCAATGTAGCTTATTTCTTTGTTAAATAAATGTGTTACATGGTATTGAAAATGGGAAACTTTAAATGCCGCACCCTGTACATAACTAATAGGTTTTAGTGTTTTTACTAGGTTTTTTCAGACTTGAAACATCTTTATAGGTTACTCATTCATGATGGGGACTATATTTAGAACTACACATACACACACACAAACACACATCCAGATATACATAAGTGTATAAAAGTTCTCCTGTCATTAAAATTATATTTTTATATCTGCAAAATAAAGTTATCCCCAGAAAGTGGAAGAATGTTTTCAGTTATGCCCTCCAGCGAAGGAATTATTGAAGAATTTATTCATAGAAGTACATACCTAAACATTGCTTTCCAAGTCTATGGAATCCATCCTTGCACCCACATTCATAGGAACCAGGCGTATTGACACAAAAATGATGACAGCCATGCTCTCCAGAACATTCATCTATATCCTGGCAAGTATAGCCATCTACTAGTCGATATCCAGGATGACAGGAACATACAGGATGACCTGATATGCTTTCACATAGTTGAGAACATCCTCCATTGTGAACTCTGCATGCATTCTCCTCCACACATATTTTTCCCCCTTCATTCAGTTTAAATCCCGAAGGACACTCACAGTGAAAGCTGCCTGGTGTGTTAATACACTTATGAGAACATTCCCCATTCCGCATAGAACATTCATTCAAATCAACACACTTCTGACTGTCTTCAGATGCTGTACGATATCCATTAGGACAAACACAGTGGAAGCTACCGGCAGCGTTAATGCATTCATGATAGCAGCCACCATTCTTAATTTTGCACTCATCTACATCTTCACACTTGTGGTCATTATTTTCACTTAACAAGTATCCTAAAGGACAACCACAACGATAGCTCCCTAATATATTAATACAATTATGAGAGCATCCTCCGTTATTTAAGACACATTCATTCACATCCTCACAAGTTTTCTCATCATTACCTAACTTATACCCTATAGGACAGCTACATTTGTAACTCCCCACAGTGTTGATACAATCATGAGAACAATCATTATATTCTCTATCTTCACACTCGTCAAAATCTTCACAGGTAGCATCATCATCACCCATATCATAACCATCAGGACATGTGCATTCTGGTCCATATGGTGTGCTGACACAGCCATGGGAACATTGCAGTGTTGAGCACTGATCTATAACTATGCACTTAGTGTTATTTTTTACGTCAAAATGATACCCTTCAGGGCATGTGCATTTATAACTTCCAATTGTGTTATCACACTTGTGTGAACAACCACCGTTGCTATGAGCACATTCATCTTCATCCAAACATGTTTTCAAATCTACATCCAAGTAATATCCTTTTGGACAGTTACAGTGAGAATTTCCTGCTGTATTGGAACATATATGAGAGCAACCTCCATTGTTTTCTAGACATTCGTTTACATCAATGCATGTTTTACCATCTTCTTCTAATTCATGACCTAGAGGACAAAGGCACTGGAAGCTACCAGGTGTGTTCTTGCATCCATCAGAACATCCTCCATCATCTTTGTCTATCAAACATTCATCTATATCCATACACGTTTGTTCTTCAATAAGCATGTAACCATCAGGACAGTCACATTCGAAGCTGCCAAGTGTGTTATGACATATATGAGAGCAGCCTACAACATTGCCATGAGCACATTCATCTATATCTTCACAGGTTGTATTATCATCATCTCTCAATCTGAAACCTGGAGGGCAAGTACAGTGAAAGCTTCCTTGAGTATTTACACAACCATGCGAACACCAGCCATCTGCTGATTCACATTCATCTATGTCATCACATTGAGTTTGGTCATCATGTTTCTTTTGATATCCACTCTTACAGGAGCAATGTCTGGAACCTTCAGTATTAATGCATTGATGAGAACAACCACCATTGTCAATATTACACTCATTTATATCTTCACAGGTAGTTGCATCATTTTCTTCTAATCTATAACCCTGAGGACATGAGCAACGATAACTGCCTTCAGTATTAATACATTCATGAGAACAACTTCCATCATCAAGTTCACATTCATCAATATCAAGACAAGTTTTATGATCAATATCGGAGAGCTTGAATCCTTCTGGACAACTACAATGTACTACTGAATCATTTTCATCATTGCAGAAATGAGTACATCCACCATTATCAACGACACAACCCTCAACCTGAACACAGGTTTTACCATCATCAGCAAGAAGGCGATAGTTTTCTGGACATGCACACTCAACACCACCATCTGTATTAGCACAAAGATGAGAACAGTTTCCATTGTTTTCCATACATTCATTAATGTCCTCGCAAGAGTGTCCATTTGCTGCGAGCTTGTATCCTGGGTTGCATGTGCAGTGGAAACTTCCTTGTTCATTTACACAACCTTGAGAACAAGTGTAAATCTCATTGCCATCAACACATTCATTGATATCTTCACAAGTCCGCCTGTCATCCCCTAGCACATAACCATGAGGACATTCACATCTGAAACTACCAGGTTCATTAATGCAACCATGTGAACAAGGATCATCATCTAAGCATTCATTAATATCTTCACAAGTTTTTCTGTCATCTCCCAAAATGTACCCCTTTGGGCACTTACAATGGAAGCTTCCTAATTTATTCACACAACCATGGGAACATCCGCCATTATCATTTGAACATTCATCAAGGTCTTTACAAGTCCTATGATCATGTTGAAGAACGAATCCTTCAGGGCACTCACACTTGAAACTTCCAGGCACATTGATGCAGCTATGCGAACAAGAATCTTCCTCAGAATCGAAAACTAGGCACTCATCTATGTCTTCACAAGTTCTCAAATCATCGGTCAATGTATATCCCTTTGGACATGCACAATGGAAACTGCCTGGTTCATTAATACATTCATGTGAACACTTTTCTATTATTTCATTGTCATCATCTGAACACTCATCAACATCTTTACACGTCCTCAAATCCTCACTAAGGATGTAACCCATTGGACACTTACACCTGAAACTACCAGGCTCATTAATGCAATGATGTGAGCATTGCATGACAGTTTTATCACCATCAATAAGTTCCTGGCACTCATTTACATCCTCACAAGTTCTCAGATCATCTGTTAGAAAGAAACCTGGTGGACACCTACATTTAAAACTACCGTGTGTGTTAATGCATTCATGGGAACATTTATTTGTTGTGTTTAAAAAGTCTTTGCTACACTCGTTAACATCTTCACAGGACTTCAAGTCATTGCCAAGCTCGAATCCATTAGGACAAGTGCACTCAAACCCACCATTTCCAGTATTAATACATCCATCTGAGCATTCCTCCTTCTGTTCGTCAGTGCATTCATCTACTTCTTCACAAGTCCTCTGATCTTTTCCAAGATGGAATCCAAAGGGACATTCACATCTAAAACTGCCTATTTCATTTACACATTTATGGGAACATGCAAAATCTTCATCTTCTTCTTCACATTCATCAAGGTCTTCACAGGTTTTGTCATCATCTCCAATGTCATATCCATCTGGACATACACACTGATAAGTACCAGGTTCATTAATACACTCGTGTGAGCATCCTGGATCCCCTTCCAGACATTCATCTATATCTATGGACATAAGAAACAAGTCATTTATTTATTAAAAAGAATATTATTAGAAACTTTACAATATTAATTTGATGAAATATCTATGCTTTGAATAAGAACTCACCAATGCAGTATCCATCTGATCCTAATGTATATCCTGCACTGCAATTTTTAGCTGGACTGTCTTCTGGACTGACAATTAAATTAGTTTTCTCAGCACATGTGTAGGAACCGAAGGTGTTGACACACCCCAGTGGACATTTAACATCTTCCATATCACATTCATTTATGTCTGGTGAAATAAAAATAAAGAATGTTTAGATTTCATGTGATTTATAAGAAACAAAACTAAATTAGGATGTCCGTTTGTCCCACTTTTCCCGGAACAGTTTCGTTTTTTGGCAAAAGGTCCCACTGTTCCAGAAGTTCTATTGGGATGTTGAAATGCTCCACTTATTTGTGACTGATACGCCAGTGCATTTTACGCTACATTAATGAAAGTTACAACAGTGAAGGCCTTGTTTATTGTCAAAATTCAATTTTAATGGGGTATCATGTGCTGATTTTTATGATAAAGTAATGAGAAGAAAATGAACTCCTTGTTAAAATACATAAAACAATGAGGAAAATTATTCACCATCCTATTATCAAAGTGCATTGGAACAAATTAAAATTACTGTAGGCAGTACTCAAGATTTGGGTGTCCATTGATGAATGTCGGAGGCTTGTAAGAGATCTGTTGTGAATATTTTATTGGCATGCTCTTTGTTGACCATCTTTATAATGTATTTTACTGGATTCACAAGTCCTTGTTGCAGTAAATCATTCAACGACTTCGATACTGTTTGTAAATGCCATGACCAGGGCCCGGATTTTGATGACATGTCTTCTTTTAACTGGTACATCATGGACGTTGCCCACTAGTGCAGGTATTCTGATCATGACTCCTAGATTACAAAAACGGTAGTTTTTAGGGCCATTTCTTAGTCATTTTTTCCAATTTTTCATTTTTAGGTCATTTTTAGAATTCAAAGTCATTATTTGGTCATTTTTTTACCATTTAATGGTCTTTTATTCCCAGATTTCATATTTTTAGGTCTTTTTTAATTTTAAAGTTATTATTTTTTAATTCTGTGTTGTTTCTTGCATTATATGGAGATTTTGTGCATTTACTTACATTTAATATTATGAAAACTCTAAATAATCATAATTAAATAGATCTTGTTATCATTTTAATTTGGATACTGAAAGAGGAAGACGGTGTTTGCTGTTTGCATTTAACCATATGTGGCAATTAAGTAATTACAAGCCTATATAATGGGGTCAAAAACATTAATGTAGAATAGACACAAACCTAATGAATAAACTAGCATTTTCACATAAATTTTTGGGTCATTTTTATTAATGTTTGGGTCATTTTTCTGTATTTTTCCAGTCATTTTATAGCTCATTATTTAAGTATTTTTAGGTCATCAAAATCCTGGCCCTGGTCATGACTGTTAAAATACTATGATTTAATATTCAAATAATGTTACATTTTGTGGGATTCAATAAATATGTGTTTGTTTGGTCATAATGATCTTTTTCGGGTCATATTTAGCTACTTTTTAAGGTCACTGTCTTGCATATTTCTTGCTTTTGTAGATCATAAACACATGGGCCCTAACCATAAGTATACTAAGTAAATATTTTAGTAATAACTATTAGCCCTTCTTTTAATGCTTACCTTGACAGGTTTTATAATCTTCTCCAAGCATGAGACCAGCTGGACAGAGGCAGAAGTAACTACTCATTGTATTGAGGCAGGTGTGAGAGCAGCCTCCATTGTTATCAGCACATTCATCCACGTCTTCACATGTGTGGTTGTCTGCGGCTAGCCGGGTACCGGGAATCCCCTCACAACTACATTTGTAGCTACCAGGGAGGTTGTCACAGGAGTCTTGGCATGGACCATGACCATTTCTCAAAAGACACTCATTCACATCTATAACATACATATCACAAAGTAATGACAAACCAAGTTGTTAAATTATAGTATATTGTAATACTAGTTCCATAAGCGCTGCTTACGGATCGAGGAAAGAGTATGAAAAAACGAGGCGCTTGCGCCAAGTTTTTTCAATTTCCGAGATCCGTTATGTGCTTACAGAACGAGTATTGCATGCTATTTTTTGCACAATGATTATTTATATCAATTTATTTATATTGATTGAGATATTAGCTGAAAATATTATGTATATACACTATTGAAGATGGATGTTATATTTCAGAAAATGATTCGCATGTGTTGGTTGTTATGGGGACCGAATATTTGTCCTGTTAAAGTCGGCACAAACTGGGGGGCCTTGGTCGATAAAGGCTTGTGTTATGATGAATTTACTTACGGCACGTGTGCTTTCTGTCATTTTTACAGCACTGAGATTTCTTTTGTTTTCAAAGCATGTGGGAATGTCAACTTACGATCCACGGCAACAATATTCGTAAGTACCACTAATTAGTTACATCATGCAAAAAACACATTACAGTACTGCATTCACTGAAATTAGTTGCTGAATTAAATTTTTTAAGATAATTAAGGTTGAAGAAAATGGACAAACTACCTAACGAAATTTTAGAGAAGAATTTGGCAATACATCCATACATAAACACCCAGGACTCATATGAATACACAATCAAAATTAAAACTGAATTAATTATTATTGTTAGACTTATTGCAATCTTAATCATACAATCTCTCTTATTAACTGTGTAAATTATGTTAATGTTGATTAACCGGAATATCTAGTATTTGTAAATTTTTATAAGAGACTATTTCCTAAGTGCAATATCAAAAGAAAGCATAAAATCTCTTTTTGGATCAATCTTTTTCAGTAACTTCTTTTTTTTTAACATAATCTGCATACAAATTAATTACATACCTGTATATCTGTCCAGTAACAAAAACATAAATTGAATAAAAATAAACAATTCTTAATTTTATTGTGCTGATCATGAATATCAAGGAGAAAATTCAAAATTAGTTAAATTAATTTTTACACTGTTTCATTAGAGTGAGATATTATCTGAACCACCAAAAGAATATATTACTTTTGATAAGATGAGGAATAAATAAGTGATGGTGGGACTTCTGAATCTTGTACAGCTTATGATTCTGATTATCTTGTGAATGTACTCAGAATGAGTTTAGTTATCTCATAAGAGATTTGAACCTCTCTAAATGAAAAGCTGAGATTTCAGCTTTATACTAACAACAATTTAATTTACCACAAGGAAATGTAAATATTTCAATCTATCAGAGATGGGATCAAAATTTCACTCGTTTTTTCACCTTTCAAGACAGCCTTGTAGGTTTTGAAAGGCTCTTAGAATTAATTACATTCTTGACTGTAGGAGACTCTTAATTGATTCTTCTAAGATGAACTTAAAAGCAATGCTTCTCCATATTGGCAATGTTTTTCCTCCTATTCCAGTTGGGTTTGCTGCACATGGAGTCAGGCACAAACATAAAACATTTCTTGAAACCATCAAGTAGTATGAGTTTATTCCTTTAAAGTCATTCAGTGTACTTAGTACTAATCATAGGAAAGTCACAAAATAAACATTGTAATATAGTGAAAATAAACAGTAAAACACAATAAAAATTGAAATAAACATTTAAAAAATTATAAAATACAATATTGAAAATACAAGCCTAGGATAGTTCTTAATTAAAATAAGACATTTCTTAGCCTACCATAAAATAATGTTAGTGGCATATTTTTGGTGAATTAAAAGTTATTGTACTATTATTAACTTATATAATACAATTCACAACAAGGCCCATGTATCTCATTGTAGCAAATGTAAATGGCCAACCAGAAAATCTCTTCAACCAGGTGAGAAGAATGTCAAAAATGAAACCTTTGGTTGACCCTAAGAAGATCCTGCTACAGCCATTAAGCATTAATTTGAACCAGAGGCATTTAATACCTTATTGTTTCAGTTACAGCCAAGAGGGTATTTTCACAGGTCCACAGATTTGAGAGCTTTACAGAGAGCAGGGCGATCAGAAGGCTGCTTGGGAAAGTTTTAGGCAGGTCTGTTCACAGTTGTTGTGGAACAACAGAGGAACAAAATACAAAGAGATCTTGATTGAACTCTAAAAAAACTTGGTTGCAACATGACATTGGATATTCACTTGCTCCATGCTCATCTCAATTTGTTCACCAAGGATTATCCCCTAGATAAGAAAGGAAGAACATGGTAAGCAATTCCATCAGGACATTACCACTATTCAGAAGAGATGCAGTATGCAGGAATGTAGAGCTCTGCTTTTGTGGAAGAATACTGCCGGACTGTGACCAAGGATCTACCAGAGTTAGGGAATAAACATCAACCTAAGCAAAAACGCTCATTGTATTGATTATTGTAACTCAGAATATATGAATTTTGTGACTACTTCAAGGCTAGAACACATATGACTTCCCAGAGCTAAGTGTTTTGTGGATGATGATATTTTATCATTTTATTCCAAAAAGCTGAACTTCATGTAATTTCCTGAGCCTGGTATAATAGAACAAATTATTGATGATAACAAAAAATAAATATACTCCATAAAACATGGTAAACTAGAATATTTGTTGAAATTTTTATTACCAGTAAGTTTTAAGAGTGGGTTTAGAGTATCATTAGGACTCCAAATGTTTGTATATCTTACGTATCTTAACAGAGTGGTCTGAGAACTACTAAAATTATTAAAATTTGTGCTTCAGATAGATAGCATCATTATATTGTTGCCCTTCCCATAAGCTAGTAATTCACTATTTGGTAAAGGAACAAGACCTCTCTATATTCGAATTTCAAGCAGAATATATATTTTTTCAAATATATATTTTGCCTGAAACATTCCTTCAACGAGTCAGCCACCCTGGTATGTCAGGAGGCCCTTGCCCGCTATGGGATGCTTGAGGGCTAATTCTAATTCTAATATTCGAATGGTAGAAGCAAGCTGTGGGACCTTTAGGGATGGTGAAATCTGTAGGGCTGAGATGGATTTAGTTTTGTGTCAAAAATAAAGGAAAGACATACCAAGACAGGATCTGCCATTGGCTGCAAGACGATATCCCTGCTTGCAGGTGCAGCTGAAGGAGCCAGGAATATTGAGGCAGAGAGATTCACACCCTCCATTATTATCAGCACATTCATTGATATCTGAAACATAAGAGTAATTATGCTTAACCTGTATTCAAGTACCGGTTGCAGATTTATTTCTATTAATCTGGAAGTAAAAACAAACAAAAACAAATAAAAACTTAGAAAAATTGTTTTCTTTTATGATATGTACTTAAGTATACTTGAAAATCATAATACAAGTACCAGTATGAACTTTCCTTTACTAATGGAAATTCAAGAATTTATCATTAAAATCTCAGAAAAAAGTATTTTGAAGCTAATTTTTAAGTACTGTTCTCAGACCATTCTTGATCGTGTTGTCTTCCCTCTGTTATATGATGTGTCATAACAAGCTTTGAGCAGTTACTGGACAAGAATTGTAACAACTTCTGCTCCCGTAAAATGAAAATCCTTAAATCCTATTATTAAAAGCAACATAAGGTCATTTTCTTCATTAAGCAGATGTCATACGTATTATTATAAACAGAAGGCACTTCATTTTATATGTACACTTTGTATATGCAAGAAAGTAAAAGCATTACGCCTTTATTACATTTGAAGTAAGCATACCAGAACTACAACAAATTTTTTTTTCTTCTTTAGATGAAATAACGTTTTAGTAATCAAGGGCACCCACAAGGGCAGCGGTTGTTGCCTATGAGATTTTCATCTTTATACAAGCGGATGGTTCATGGTAAGTAACTATCCAATTCGGCATTTTCCTTTACGGCTGGGGAAACCATGAAAAAGCCTATGTCAAATTGGCCGGCCACGAGATTTGAACCTGGGACTTTCCGAATGCGAGTTCAAGACATTACCATCTCAGCCACCTCGCTTCTATATTCGGTTATATACGTGAATATATTAATTTCTAATTTGCAGAATCTCAATTTTAAAATATTTTTTTCAGAAATTAATTTTTATTGCATTATGACATCTAAATTATATACATAAATTAACTGCAAGTGTATGTTCAAAGACCAAAGGGTAAAGTGAAAAGAAAATAACTTCCTTTTCTGACTTTTTCTTTATGCTTTCTGTCAGCTGTACGCAGGGTCTTCGCCATGAATTTAATTAATGGGGGTGCAAACTCAACATAATTCTAAACACAATTATTCTGATTTATTATGCTAAATTATACTTCTTCTTCTTCGTAGTTTTACCTCTCCCTTTTTAGGATTTAAGCGACCCAAACCGCCCGGGCGCTAAATTATACAATAATCTATAATAATAATAATAATAATAATAATAATAATAATAATAATAATAATAATAATAATAAATTTACTATCGTGAACAATTAGTGGTATTAAGATATTAATCTAAACAAGTGTAGACCTACCGTGAGCTAATTCCTAATTTAAGTTAATCCACATACAAGTGATAGGAATAATAGGCTTTTTTTATGATCGACTGAAAATTCATTTCGGACCTCAATTTCAAATGATTAGGCTAATTACATTATTATTCTCATAGTTTCCCGGCCCGTAGTTTTGAACCCCAGCTGAATTCGACGAGGCTGCTAAGTTTTTAAATTAACAGATCACGTTCTTTTGAGAAACAGCCTTGGTGACGGATTATTATAAATGCATAGAGGCAGTTATAATCATAATAAGTTAAACTTGCTAAACTCATTATAAAATTCTTATAGCTTATTTTTTATTATTTTGCATGCAACTGCAGGATGACAAACAAAGAGTACAAAAAATGAATCCATATGGTATACCAGGGGGAGGGGCAGTTACATCCCCTTGCCCAAAGCCCATAGTGTACAGCCTAAAATATGTTCATAGCCTACTCATCATCCTTGGTGTAATAGTTTAAGTCTAAATAAACTCCCTTTTACTGTAAAATCTAGATAGAGGAATAGCACAACGGTACACGCTAATATGGGATGTGTTTCATGCATTAACCGGACCGCAGCCTTCTTCTGTTTACAGAGCGAAGTGTTCCGGCTACCTGCGCCTTCTGCAGTTCCGACTTCCAAGCTCGATGATGCAAGGTCTGATGCAACTGCAAGTGATTGGCAGTTACATACCGGTAATCGTACATTAACGTGTGCTCCGCGGAGAAGAATGAAAAGTGTGTGTATTAATGTGTTTATATTAATAAATGTGTGGTGGAATGGGACATAACTCGTGCTGCTATATTTGGTGAAGACTGTGAAGCCTAACATCTCGACATGCTGAACAGTAAGTAAGAAATTTTCTGGACAACATTAAGAAGTCAGCTGTTAGTTCACATTCCCTCCAAAACTGTGTATAAAATAGAAGTGATATTGTTTGTAATGTGAGAAACCTGTTTTATCAACAACAGCAAAAAGAAATGTATGACTGTGATTAAGTTAAATTGTGTGTTTAGGGTCTGTCAGTCCGTCTGCCTAGGTTATGGGAGTTCATTTTCGCTAACTCGTAATAGAAAACCACCATTCATATTAGTGGACTGTTCCGTTACTGTGTATTACTAGTAAATTCATTAATTTAGGTTGTCTAAGCAGAAAAGACTTAAGTGATTTACAGTAGGTTTATAAAATAATAGCCAAAAGCTTTCGTATTAGGTGCAACAGGGGATTTGGAGAGGGAGAACACAGTATCGGTAGGCATAGGCTATATTATTTCACTCTCTCATTCTAGGCTAGCGTTTCAGCAAATAAGAGGAACTTTACCACTACTAATGTGTAGTTTGAATAGTGAATTCCAGTGATCTAGAGAAAGAGTTCAGAAAACGCGAGCTGATCTTTCGTTGGAACAATTAATTATTCGCTAACGTAAACAACCAGATAATGTACAGTGAGTCCCACGCAAGAGTTGGCCAATGACGCGGGTTTCTGCGTCGCGGTTGGCACAGCTCCAATTCCCGAGCGATCGGGTGAAATATCTACGCAAATAATGCCGCGGTCGTTGTAATGATTCAGGTTCTCACATTTACAGTTAAAATTATAATGAAAATAACCACGTACCTCATCACAAGAGATGTTGGAAATGTTCTCCTCTTGCTCCAGACAATACTGGCACCTTTTTAGGAAATTTTCTTTCACGCGCATAAGTTCAGAGTTACTTTCTCTTTTGATAGGCCTATGTGATATTGTCATTAAGTTCTTCTAACAGTAGGTAAGTTATGTAAATATTATTTATGGGGAAACTTGAAAAATAAAGTGTATAGGTCAATTTCCCATACATAAGAAGAACTTAAAGACAATATCACAAGAGAAATTAATTCTATCTCGGAAGCTGAACTTACGCGCGTGAAAGAAAATTCCCTAAAAAAGGTACCAATGTTGCGCGTATGCTAGAGGAGAACATTTCCAACATCTCTTGTGATTAGGTACGTGGTTATTTTCATTGTAATTTTAACTGTAAATGTGAGAACCTGAATCATTACAACGACCGCGGCATTATTTGCGTAGATATTTCACCCTATCGATCGGGAGTTGGAGCTGTGCCAGCCGCGACGCAAAAACCCGCGTCATTGGCCAACTCTTGCGTGGGACTCACTGTAGAAAAATGACATCTTCAGACGCAAACCAATTTGGTAGAGTTTTTATGAGCTACATTATGAAATAAGAGGGATTAAGTAGTCACTATTTTGCTATTATAATGTAAGAAAAATACAAGTAAACGGCCTCATCAGCTGCTAGTAGTAAATTACAATATAGGCCTAGTAACAAAGGAATTGAAATACTGCGATCATGATGTTATAATTATACTGTACCGTACTTAAATACTATTTGACTCGGCCAAGTACGTTTGTTAAATTTAAAGTTTGATACTTATTTTATTTTGTGGATAAGGTTAAACATAGTTTTTAATTTTCTGAATCCGTGTTTTATTCTTAAATGAGGCTGTGCTTGCGTTCTAAGAGCATAACAACAATTCTTCATTAACGCCCGGAAATAAATTATGCGTTCAATAATAATATTACAAATAACAGTAATTATAATAAACTAAACAAATACAGAGTGGTAGGCTATTTATTTTCACCGGGTGCCAGGAGTTCCTTTTCTTGGCAGATCGTGCAATGCTTTTAGGCCTAGACGGACACATTCCCCTTCCATGAATCCCGCCTAATTCGATTCTGATGCTGTTATAATATCTCCTATTCCATCAAGTTTTCGAGAAAGCATGCTTGTATGTTTTTCGTGTATTTATTCAATATAGAATTTATTTCAACAACACTTCTAGCTCCTGTTATGAAGAATAATAGCACAATAACAACATTCAGTTTTCATAGGTAATGGCCTACAATACTGCTAATTTACCAATATAAACAAACCCAACCTTTGTATTGCCGACTACATGTAAGCCAATACAAGCTATTAAACATTTACAATAATAACTAGGCCTACAAATATTCTTTTTCTATTAGGCCTAATTGTTACACTAATTTAAGTTCTTTCTTTCTTTATCTTAGATTTACCTCTCCTTTTTTTTTTTTTAGGATTTAAGCGACCCAAACCGCCCGGGCCTTACAGGGCCGCTACTAATTTAATTTTCTCCTATAATAGTCTATTTTCTCAGGAGCAGGTTCCTGATTAAGATTTTCAGTCTCCTTTTTAATTTTTATTAATATTCTATTTCTTTCCAATCACCTTCTTTACAGCTTTGTCTTGCGATAGTTATTACACTTGACCTAAGGAAACATGAAAATATTGATTTTCCTGCTAGAAAGACTTCATTGACCTTCTCACCTGATTTGGGATCATCTTGTTAAAATTTAGTCTGTACTCTCCCAGGAGAGAGGCCCGTGCCCCTCGGGGACATTATGGGCTAACACTAACACACACACTCTGCAAGTGCAAATATTCATTTCCGATATAGCCTATAGATGACATTTGAAAGAAGAAAACATCCCGCGATGTTAGTGACAGGTAGCATGATGTTTGTGACAAGTGTGAGTTTTGTGATAGGTTAGGTTAGTTAGGTTAGAATAGTTTAGATTAGTTCAGATTAGTTTAGTGACATCAAC
The DNA here is from genome assembly GCA_964059195.1 of Ectobius pallidus. NCBI lineage: Eukaryota > Metazoa > Arthropoda > Insecta > Blattodea > Ectobiidae > Ectobius > Ectobius pallidus. The sequence continues at coordinate 108,907,330 of CAXKWD010000002.1, read as the reverse complement.
ATCGTAATCACCATCAACATCGTTAGGTTGCCTACACTGTTTCATCACGAGATCAATTCTGAGCACCGTTCCCCACGTCATCACCACCTGCCGAATCTAGTGATTAACTGGTACAAATCACGCCCACTTCACGATTTTCCTTCGAATTTGCATATTTAGGAACAAGTTTAATTTATATGAACAAAATTTAATTATTTATTCCAATATGTGAACTACTGTTGCCTTTATTTTACAAACCTTCACCTTGATATTTGAAATTGTAATGTACGGTACTTTAGAACCTACGGAATATTAATGTCATAACTAGAGACCGGATTTTAAAGGGAAAATTTTCACCCAAAAAAGGACGAAAAAAGGGAAAATTAATGGCAACAAAAGGTGGGAAAAAAGGAAAATTATTGCCAAAAAAGGTGGGGAAAGAGGGATATAAAAGTAAGAGAGTGTAAAAATTCAACAGAGAAATACATGTTTTGGTCTACAGCTGCTGATTCTGTAACATCTAATGACTGAAGACATTTTTTTATTTTGTTCAAATCCTCACAGAGGAAAATAGCACACGAAATCCATTTTCCCCACCTTGTTATAATGGGAAACTTAGGGAATGGCAAGCCTGTGATTTCCCTGTAGCGCTCTATTCTGCTGGGAGGAATTATTTTTTCAATGGTGAATCAGTGAAAACAATTTTTAATGTTTTCATATTGCCAAATACTGGGAAATTTACGAATTTTTCAAAATAAATTAGCAAAAAAGGTACTGGAAAGGGAAAGTTCCTAAAAAAGGGGAAATGGGCCTAAAAAAGGAAAAAAAGGGACGTTAAAACCAGGTCATTTGCAGTTGAAACTTACTCGGTAATGTCCTGTTCAATTTTATCACGTTTTGTGATGAAATATAAAAAAAGGAATTCCCTTTAAAATCCGGTCTCTAGTCATAACCTAGAAAACAGCTTGATATTTTACTAATACACATAAGCCTGAGTAGACAAATGGGGTAGGACCTCGTTGTCCCCTGCTGCACTCAAAAGGTTCCCATTGGTCTAATGAGGAAGCTCGTTCTAGATTTCATAAAGGCGAAAGCTACAATTAAAAAAAAGTATGGCAATTAATCCTAGAATGGTTCAATTCCCAGGTAGGGTTTTTTCCTCATCTTCGAGACGAATGTCGAGTAACTTTAGACCCGTGAGGTCCCAAGACATCATCAGGCCATCATTAACATCTTCCTCCCATCCGCCGTGCTTTGTTAGTAATGAGGATGTGCTAGTTTGGTATGTCACGTCCTGTGTGTTCGTGTTGTCTCGGAGGTGGCCCCGGCATTGGGCTGATCATCCAAGGAAGGCCCTCTGTCCTTAAATGGTCAAAAAAGTTGTTCTGTGATTCATAGGTAATCCCTCTCCACAGGTCACGGTCCTATAAGACCTGAGTGGCGTGTCCGTATTAACGTTCTTACATCCGCAGAAGTTGAACTAAAAGAAAAAGAGAATAAATCATAGTGTTAGGATCGTGTTTAGTTGAGCAAGTTAACGTGAACTGTCCGAATAACGCAATAATTTGCAAAGGAATACGTATGCACCAAAATTAACGCGCTCAAGTTAATGCCGATTTTATTCCCTCGAAAGTACTGTAAGCAATATTTTCTCCCTTTTCTGTACAACATAGATTTTCTTCACCTACTGGTACTAAAACTGAATCTGTGCACTTGGCACGGATTTCCAACTGCTGTATTAAAAAAAGAACAATATGCTACATTAATTCCAAGATAAGCTAATGAATGGCAAATATAGAAATGAAGTAGACCTTCAAAACCAAAATGTTCCGTTTTCCTCCTGGAAAATCTAGTCAATGGCCATATCCGTACACACAGATAAATCTCGAGAACCGGGAAGAAAAATGGTGCAACTGTATGAAGTTAAGAATTGTGCCGCAAAATTTGTCCATACCTGTTTGAAGTTAGCCGGTCTCCTTGCCCGCAGTAGCTAAGGCGTGCTGCATTAGAGCCGTGTTGAAGGAGGCTGTGGGTTCGAATCCCGCCTCGGGCATGGGTGTTTGTGTGTAATAAGGAAAAATGGAATACAAGGAAAATTGGCCTATGGCCGGCTAAATTTATATTTAAAAAGTTGATGCTAGTACTGTCTTAAGCAAGACAATTACGTTAAATTATATTTTTAAACAATTTGGATACGCAGACCTACAGATTTCGCTTTTCAATTTTTGCTACCTCCCAGCTTTGTTGTCATAGTCTACAGACTGCCAAGTAAGTTTAAAATAGGAAAAGCGGTTGAACATTTACTATAGGAAACATCCAAAGAGTATTATAACATTGTTTAATATTGTATTCCATGGGGTAGGCCTAGCTTATTTTTTAAATCAAAATGTTGTAGGTTTCTTGTTGAAAAGGAATCTCTTTCATTGTCCAGTTGGGTATTTAGAGTATGCCCAGAAAAAGGAGAGGTAAACACATAACTCGTTCCCTGCCCTGCTTCGAATTTGTCTTCTAGTTTATCGGAACTGAAGCATGTACGACATAAACAATCGTCCGTCTTGACACGCAATTATCAGGCATCCGTGAGTTGCGGGATATCGGGAACTGGCAATTAGGTAACAGTGCACAGACAAGACAGATGAGATTTCAAACCCTACTGACCATGAGTCGTGTGCCTCTTCTGTGGTGGCTCGTATATACCTCTCATTCATTTCTAACATGTTAGTATAAAATTATTTATATCTATTCAGTTTTGAAGGTTACCTAACACGGACATTTACCTAGATTCATCACAAAGGTAACTTTAAGTAAGTTCATTTGATACAGGCCTACTCGGGAGGCTGTTATAACTCGTGATAATAACAGAACAAAAATCTTTACAATTTTTATGATACGCACGATATTTAGAGGAGTCAACATTTAACGTGTCCTCCACTTTCAAAGTTTGGAAGTGGCCACCCTAGTTATAACTCCTGATAATAACAGAACAAAAATAAGGCGGAAGAAATCTTTACAATTTGTCATGATAACTTATAAAGTTATAAGACATGAATCATGTGCGCGAGAATCCCCTTCGAAGCCACTCTAAAAACTCATATTGCTATTACGCATCTTCAAACCAAGATTTTTGTCTCGTCTTACATAGTACATAGTAAACGGGAACGCAAAATTCACGGCGTTCAGGTTATTTTAAAACTGTGAAACTAGGTACGACCGTCGGCCTGGTCTTGTGGTTAGTGTCGCTGACTACAGATTCGTCGGCCCGGGTTCGATCCCCGATACCTCCTCGGATTTTTCGTGATTTAAATTGAGGAGCTACTTGATAGAGAAGTAGGGGCTCCGGTCATGAAAACCACCATTAACGGCATGCTGACATGCTGACGTGGGTGTCGGCATGCTGACCACATGCCCCCAATCCTGCCAGCTGCCTGTGGTTGATGACGCAGCGGTCGGGTGGTAAAGTTGTTTTTAAAAACAACAAGCCCATTCAACAACTTATAGGATATGAAATATGGATTCATGTACAGGTCATTATTGTATAACTGTTGTAAATGGATGTATACGTTTTGGTTTTATTCTGATTTAAAACAGGTTTTAACACTAGTATGCAATTTACGTTAATAAAAGACTCTAGTGGAAACAATACTTCCTTCATCAAACTTCAAGATTTTAAGTTTATAGCCTATGTGAATTAATCAATAGTCCTATTCATGTGCATACTTACAGCATATATGTAGGCCTACATAATTTTAGCTCTTATTAATGTATATGACGAATGCTGAATGTGTGAATGATTGTTTTTATAACTTAAATAATTCAATATATTTTGATGATTATAATTGGATATAGGCTTAACCAGTATATATTGTTTTCACGAAAAATCTATAGGCCTAGTGAAAAACCTATGCAACTAATCATTGTTACTGTGGTGGAATAATCATTATTACACTTTGAGTCTCCGTTAATGTCAAGACCCCCGGATAAGCCCGAGCCCTGAACGGATATATGAGGAAAAAAGGCTTTGTACAAGCGCCCGGTAGCCATGTTCTCATGAGGTATCCATCTCCATCAGGGGCGACGCCAGGAATTGTATTAAGGGGAGCCAAACTCAATATAATTCCAAACACAATTATTCATAAGAATTAGGGTACTATCGTTAATTGCATTACATTAATTCTTTAAAATGTACTGTGAGCTAATTTCTAATTGAAGTTAATCCACGTGCAAGTGATACGAATGTTATTTTTATTATGATCGACTGAGAATCAGTTTCGGACCTCAATTTAAAATGATTAGGCTAAATACATTAATATTCAGATAGTTTCCCGGTCCGTAGTTTTGAAGCCCAGCTGTATTCGATGAGGCTCAAAAGTTTTAAATTACGTTCTTTTGAGCAACAACCTTGGTGACTGATTATAATCATTATTATAAATACACTGATGCAATTATAATAATAATAATAAGTTAGTACTTGCTAAACTCATTATTAAAATATTTATATTTGTTATCCTCCATACAACAATATTGTAGGTTGACAGACAAAGATTACCCAAAAATAAATTAAACCATAAGACATTCCAGAGGGCAGATGCCCCCTTGTCCCCCCCCCCCCATGCCGACGCCCATGATCTCTATCAGATTCAAGCTCTTCAGAAGAGTCAGTCTTCTTTACAATAATAGTCCTGAAAAGGCGAAAATTTCGTATTTCCTAAAGCATTAAAAATGAACAGATGGGGCAAGATGGAAAACATAAACACAGTTTTACTTGAAAATTAGTGATGGGAGTTCTCGAGTGAAAAAGTCGGAATTATTCGATTCATGAAAGTTCTCGAAATATCAGGAATCGTAAAAAAAAAGTATTCGAATGATTTAATGCTAGGAGGAGCCTGAAGCGAGCACGATTTCTCGAGTAAGCTAATCGCTCATTCGTGTAATTCGGTTATCTTCATTAACGCAATGTACTTTTGCAGACAAGCAAAGCATATTGTAAGTATGGACGCACGGCTATCATGCGCACAGGGAAGTTCTCACATCTCGCATCGCGAGTAATCGGATCTTGCTTTCATTCGAAATTTCATTTGAAAGATTATTCGATTCTTTATATTACTGGAGACCAGATTAGGATCGATTCTTAAAATCAATCGATTCTGCCCTTCACTACTGGTTTTATAAAGGCTCCCAGATTACTCGTAAGCTTCCCAGCTGGTCCTCACAGTATTCTGCGATATAAGATCAATTTTTTATTTCTGGTTTACGTGCCGCCACTGCAATAAGGTGGATCACGCTGAGGTGGATGGTTCGCCGTCCTTGCAAGAGATAAGGCAATCCAATTACTTGCTATCAGCGGTCTGGACCGCTTGGCGCTCGGCGGCGACTTCTGTTCTGCCGCTTCATTTTCATATCCGACTTGACAACATGCCTCTGAATTAGTAGTCTTACCGACTTTATCAGTCTATCTCTCTGCCATTCCAAAACAAAGTCCTTAAGTCTACTTCTATATTGTTTTGTATGTGCAAGATAGTGCACAGCACAGACTGCGTGTTGTACCTAACGTTGACACTGTTTGCAGTACAGTATTTAAACAGAGCAGAAGAATACTGCATTTATGACCGTACACAATTTATCAGTCTTGCTTTGGGAAAGAAAAAAAAACAGATTGTGAATATTAAACACTGCTTCTTCTCTCATGAAAGAGAATTGAAACTTTTTATATTAGGGTATTTTTAAAAGGCCTCGGCGGAGGATATGACTTTCTGTTCCCAAGTTCGCGAGTTCGATTCTGAACTAGGCCGAAATCATCCATGTGTGCATGAATGTGGGCTTATTAAAAATACCTAAACAGTAAAGTGTTCCCTATTACAGGCAATGGAGGCCAAGAGGGTTCCAGGACCTTGAGGCTCCCAGAGTTTTAGACAGTCGGCTCCTGAAGGTGATAATTCGTACGCACCGACCGCCTTTACCCCCAGGCTTGCTCCTGGTACTCATTTCCGTTGGAGGCTGAGTCGACCCCAGGGCCATAGTGCCACCAGAAGAATTTGGCCAATTGAAAAACTCCAACCACCTCATCGACCTCACGACCTTGCGCTTTGTGGCGCAGTGTCTCAACCACTTATCTTATCGGCTCAGGGGCTGAGTCATTACGAACTCGCGCGCGTAGGAGACGGAATGATGTGCATGACCTAAGGCCCCCCTGTCAAAAGACTCCACCACGAGCCCCCACGGAACTCCCCTACATCCAACAAGTACCAAGTACCATTCCACGTGCACCGCATCCCCTGGGTCCCCCTTCACAAGAGCCCCAGAGGCACAGCCTCAACCACTACACTACGGCGTACTCCTATTAAAAATTCCTGCCAAACAGAATTCAGGTTCATCGTTGACAATTACAAGATCTATATATACAATCGTCGTTAAATAAACAAAACAGGCAACAGTTCCGTACATTATTATAGAGCAGGGATGTCAGTCAGAGCGCATATGCGCCAGGTAGAACGTATGCGCCGCTAGAGAATCGAGAATGCAGAGCAGTTGTAGGCAATAGGTCCGGGTTTCAGGAAGGAGTGTACAGGTAGGGGGAAAAAAGCGGACCGACTCTTGTGCTCTGATTTCAGAGCCTTGCGATACGTTCAAATAAATGTAAGAGATGTAACGGAAACGTTTGTTTTCACAAGCAATGCAAATTACGTGAAATTAAGTTATTTCTCAATTCAAGCAATTTATCAGCTGTAGAACAAATTTTTCTATACATTCCCTGCTATCCTGTGAATGTCGCTAGGCATGCGCAGTGGCTCATATCGGCAACTTAGACATTTTAATAGGTCCGCTTTTTCCCCCTGCCTGTACAAATTACAATAATTGACAATAACCGTAGACGCAGATAGGGGACGCACACTAAGTTCCAGCTTGACTGGGCATTTGATTTTCTATGTAAGAAACTAAGAGGAGATATTCTGAGCTTATTACGTGGGAAACATTTAATTGTTAAGGAAAGGGCAACGCCACCTGCAATTGATTTGACAAGTGAAACGTATTCCCGAAAAGTGATGCTTCGATAGTGTATAAAATCACGTTTTTTGCCAGTTTCTCACTCATAGCTCGCGAACGAAAGCGAAAATGAAAAATCCAGCTTCGAGGTGCATTCGGCAACTCTTCAGTCCATCTATGTTTAACATTTCAGATTTCTGAGTGCAGTAGATTTCGCTGGGCATCGCGCACAGAAAGTCAGATAAACACTTCGTTTTATTGTTATAGATATTCATACATCATATGTATAGAGACTCGCGTGTTTTGCCAACATCTGTTTTGCCCAGAGAAAAGGGTTAAGTGCCCTTTAATATTCGAAAACGTATTGACAGAATCTTTGCAGAATTTATTCTCTGACTGTCGAAATATGAATACTTAAAGAATATTCGCATGGTACCCACCTGCTATCTATACACCGACATGCATACGCGGAATGGATGTTTCCAGCTTTTTTGTCTTGCCTAATAAGGAGCTTTCTTCAAAAGTAATTATTACTCTTAATTATTTGGGGCGACACACGTCCTTTGCTGAGTTCACGATATCACGTGATTAACGTAGATATTCTTTAATAACTAAAATTGATTTACAAGAACAGGCTCTAATTTTCTGGGTGTAGTCGGCGTGGCCAACATCTTAAGGGTCATAAATTATTTAACTTATCTACTTTTATGAGGCTGTCCTCTTTATCTGAAGAAGCATCAGCTTAGAAAGTCTTTTTAGTACAGTCTTCTTCACAAAACAATGAAATATTGAAAGAGGCCTACTGACTTCTTGATATCCAGAGTAAGCTACATGTTTTTCGAAAAATTAATTGCCAAGTAGGACAAGATTTATTCACTCATTGTCGCGAAATTTAACATTTCTATTGAAATCATCCAAATATGTCTAAATGAAACCTTTAGCGGAGCCAGGGTAGGGAAACTTATATCAGATAGGTTTGTCATTAAAAGTGGCTTGAAGCAAGGAGATGCATTATCGCCTTTAATTTCGCTTTGGACTGTGCCATTAGAAAAGTTCAAGAAAACAAAGTAGCCCTATAATTAAATGGTACCCGATTTTAGTTTACGCAGATAATGTTTGTGGGGCGATGACATCAAAACAATGAAAAGAAATGCAGAAAGTCTTTTCGATGCCTGTAGGAATGTTGGATTGGAAGTAATACAGAAAATACTAAGTATAGAATCATGAAACGTCAAAATGATGCCCTACAAAATATTAGAATACCCGATAAAGCATTCGAACAAATGGAGACATTCAAATACCTGGTAGCAATAATTAAGTTACAAATAATGCTACATTAAGGCAGATGTTAACTGTCGACTAAAATTAGGAAATGCTTGTTTTTATTCAACTCAAAAAGAAATATAAAAATTAAAATTTATAAGACAATTATCCTGCCAGCTGTATTATATGGATGTGAGACATGGTCTCTTACTCCTCGGGATGAACATAATTTGAGGCTGTTCCGAAAACAGAGTGATTAGGAAAATATTCGGACCTAAGGGAGATGAACTGGAGATAACTGCATAATGACAAGATTCATAACCTGTACTCCTCACCGAATATAATAAGGGTAATTCATTCACGGAGGAGGAAATGGGCTAGACATATTGCGCGCATGGGGGAGGAAAGCTTATCTAAAAATATTGACTGCGAAACCCAAAGGGAAGAGACCACTTGGAAGACCTAGACTTAGATGGGAGGACAATATTAGAATCGATTTAAGGGAAGTAGGGCTTGCGAGGGATAGTTGGATGGAGTTAGCACAGAAAGGTAGGGTTAAAAAGTGGGCTCATGTAAGTGCGGCAATGAATCTCCGGGTTCCATAAAATATATAACATTCCCTTAGCTTGCTTAGGAATTATTGTCTATTGTCACTGAGTAAGTGATGAAATCATCCGATGGTCGCGAATTTGGGTGAAAAACTTACTTAGTACTGAATTCTCAATAAAACTTTATAAAACGTCAGCACGCTGTATCACGCTGGTTTTCTATGCCCAAGGTCGCGGCTTCGATCCTGGTTAAGGTCGATGAAATTTATATGTGCATAATATGACTGACACAGGTATTATATGAATGAATTTCCCTCAACTTTTGAAATTGGTCTAAAATATAATGTCCACATCTGTTAGCAATGCATATGAATGTGTATTTTTTTTAAATTTATTTATTTAAGGTCGCTTTTTAACTGCCAGCCTCTAACAGAAATGAGTACCAGGAGCAATCCTGGGGGTGAAGGCGGCCGGTGCGTAAGGCTGACAACCTTACCACCTTCATGTGCCGAATGTCCAAAAATCTGGGAGCCTCAACCTCCTGGAACCCTCTGGGCCTCCATGGCCTGTATAGGGATGACTTTACTTTACTTTTAACTGCCAGGGTCACCAGCGACCACAATGTGTATTTTTATTGATCGTAGTCTGACGAAGGCAGCAAATTAAATGTAAACTTAGTTAAGGCAGAATTACTCGTAAGTGCCAAATTAAACTTCAATAATCAAAAAGTCTTGCTAAGATGCTGACGAAGTAATCAAAATTATAGGTTTAAGTAAAGAAAAAATAATTTTAATATGTAAAATCGGTTAATGTTCACTGCTCAATATTTGCCTTCATCTAGCTATAAGGTCGTCAGCTCATCATTATGATTTAGTATTATTAAACATTGGTAGACCACTTTTTTCAGAGTTGAATGTTAAGCTAAGTATGTCTATTTCTGTACAAATAATAAGGGGTTATATAGTTCGGCTTATTTTATCAGAATTACGCTTACCGGTAACTACAAGGCAGTCACCCCTAGGTGTGGGTCTAGGAGCGACTGAAACATAAATACGTATCAAAAGCAATCCTAGGGATAAAGATGACGGGTGCATAAGATTGACAACTTTACCATCTTTTATGAGCTGATTATTATTATTTAAATGTACAACAGCCTCAACTTCTAGAGTTCCTTTGCCTTCCATTGCCTATATAAATGCTTGCATTTAACATGCAAAATTATTACCGTATTTCCTGTTCCTACCATTATATGAATATCTGAATTGTTGAAAATAGCCTTGGATGATTTCCATCCAAGTGAATTGCATGTCGGAAACACAAGCAGCCGCTATTTATTAATGTTGTTATATTTCTGTAGTCATTAAGAATTATAGCTATCATATTCGTTATTGATTCAATAGTGTAGCCCAGCGTTTCTCAACCTATGGTCCGCGGACCACTGGTGGTCCGTGAAGATGGTGCAGATGGTCCCCAGACATAATTGAAAAATATCATAAAGCAAGTGGAAAGTACTAAGTAAAAATTTTTCACATAAAATGGACACTAGATGTCAAAGTTTTTAAAATCTTCGAAAATACAGGTTCTATTGCAAGTATCTTTACTTTTGCAGTTACGAACCACAGTTTGAAACCCCTGATGCACTGACGTCTATGGTTCCCTCTTTCATTCAAAACCCTAAAAAATAAGACTTTATCGGAATTGGTTATTAGAGGAGCTCTCTTAACAAGGGTTTTATGTATTTATATTTATTTGTTACATATATTGACCTATAATTAATACCCCAAATATTAAGAATATAGGCCTACATATACCTACTTTTAAAAATGGGATGTCAAATTGGGGTCCGTAAAACTGTTTAGACATTTTAGAGGTCCTCGGGTTCACAAAGGTTGAGAAACGCTGGTAGCCTATACAACTTCTTGCCTTTCATATTTATGATTTTCTTAATTATCTTCTTAATAGAGTTTATGTATTGTTGGACTAAGTGTACATAATACGTGTAGTAGTCTTTTTATTTTAAAATTACAGTTCTTATTAATATTTTCCCTTATCCGTAACTGTATTACTTGCATTACATATCTCTATTGTATACAGGGCGTTAAAAAATTTGTTTACAACGTTTCAGGGATGATAGAGGAGGTAAAGACAAACATTTTCTTTCTGTGACAAAACTTTGGCATATGCTCAGTTTTGCCGCTAGATGGACTTAAGGGTAGATGGCTTAACTGCAGTCACAACACGCACCGATTAGTTTTGTTTGTGCTGCTTTGATCGTCGTGCCAGGAACCATCTAAATGATACATTCCCCAATCGTTGGATCGGCAGGGGTGGGGCGTTACCGTGGTGGCCACCTCGATCACCGGACCTATCTCCACTGGATTTCTTTTTGTGGGGAGACATGAAACGTCTTGTGTATGAGACACCGATCGATAAGGCAGAAAAATTACTTGCTCGCATTGTTGAAGCTGCACATGTTATTTGAGACAATGTTGGCCTTTTTGAGCGTTGCAGGCAGTCCATAGTACGAAGATACCAGTTGTGCAATGCCTTCAATGAACGGCAGTTTGGACACCATCTCTAAAACGACAATTGACCTCGTTCCTTCTGGATAATACGAACAAAATTCGAATGTTGCAATTAACACTTATGTAGGCCTACACAATAAACGGCGCATATGCCAAAGTTTTGTCACATAAATAAAATGTTTGTTTTTACCTCCTCTATCATCCCTGAAACGTTGTAAACGTAGTTTTTTTAACACTCTGTATATCTAGCTTAAGTGCATTATTATATGTAATTATTCCGATTGAATGAAAGAGGAGGCCTAATAACTTTAATTCCATCAAGTAAAATAAACATAGGCTAGTCTACAATCGCACCGAATAAGGTGGTAGAGGCGGGAATGTCACGGACACATGTTTAGGAAATAGCAATTTCAAATTCTACAGTAAAAATCTGAGAGTAAACATTTTCGAGGGTTTTCCCTCTTGCAAAAGCGAATACCGGATTGGAATTCATTGACTCATACCCGAACGTTACCTCTCATTATGTTGTGCATTTATATCGTGCTGATCACACACAAGGAAGAAATACCAGTCCTTTTAAATGTACATATTCCAGAGATTCGTTCTCTCCCCTATGAGCATTTCATGTATGTCCCAGAGAGATACATAAACCATAAAAAAAATAAAGGCACAACCGTGAACATCCTTCATTAAAGAAATATATTCACTACCTAGGTACTACTGGAATTGCTTAGAAAGAGATGGTAGAATTCTTTACAAGTGAAATTTATTAAATCTTATGGCTTCACTAGTGCTATTTCGATTTCACATTTATTTTTAATACACAACACGTAAACTGAAGGGATCTATCCGACTCCGTCTTCACAAGAATTAACAGCTCAATTCGCGCCGAGTACCACGTTTGAACACACGGGCTTAGAAAAAAGTGTTCCAGTATCGAATCGATAGAGGTTAATAATAAAAGCGTCTCTTGCTCATATGAAAACTGGTGATGTGATTCAGACGCACTTTTAAATTATTGGTTCGTTTATTAGCTTGTTCGGACTTATGTTGGTGATGCACCATGGAAACTGTGTCGTTTATAGCTCTTCAGTTTCAAATTCTACAATATCACCTAACTCCGCCTAGTTCCATAGCACTAACGTAAACTTTAACACAACGCTGCTCCAGCGAGATCAGTTCGCAGTAGATTGTTTTCATATTATTTCTGACGTCTTTGATACTATAGTTACAGAACTTGTTCAGTCTTTTTGCTGTTCTGGCACAGCAATTCTTGTAGCATGTATGCATATCTCCGGTCAAGAAACCCACCATTAACGGCCGTGGGTGTCGGCATGCTGACCACATGCCCCCCCAATCCTGCCATCTGCCTACGGGAGATGACGCAGCGGTCGGGTGGTAGGCCAAGTCCTTCCAGGGATGTAGCTCCACGGAGTTTATGTATGCATATGCAGATCATATTATCATCGTCCATTGTTTAGCCCCTTTTTTAAACCATCCTCTTTATTCATGCCAATTCCTCTTTGAAGGAAAAACGTGACCTCGTTGTGGATTGCTTTGTTTTATTTGGGCAATTGATGGGTAACTCGATTACCAGATGAGAAGGAACGACCAACCAGAGGAAAATCAGCATGGTTGTCCTATTATTAAATTTTACGGACAGAGGAGTGCAAATGTTCAATACGTACCGGTATGTTAATACAGATGTCCGTGATCATTTATGCTCTTTCCTGGCTCTACTGCTTTGGATTGCCAAGCGTAGGACATGTTATGAAAGAGCTGCAGTAATTAAGTTTTATGTTTGAAAATAAACTGCAAGCCTATAATAAAGTTACAAATGCGCAGATTTGGATAGGTGGAGAAGAAAAATTAGCCAGTCATTTTTTAAAAGAAATCCTTCTGTTATCTGCAACAGTTTTTATCCACTGTGTTTGGGAATGCAATCATTATTATTATTATTATTATTATTATTATTGTTATTATTTGCTGCATTTCATTTACACCCAATGTGCAATGTAAAGGTCTGTAGGGAGGTTCTTTAAATGACCATTCGCATGTTCGTTTACCCTTACTAAGCTTTAAATTTAATTTTTTTCGTTTAACTTTTCCTATATTTTTCAATAATTAATCAGCTCCTTATGTAGGCCTAATAAGTTCTTATATTTCAACTTGAAACTTCAGGTAAATTATACATAAGTTATTCATCACTGACAACTAAAAGGATGTTACCTTGAAGTAACATTGTGAAGTTTTAGTTTTTGTCATAGCTGGTGTAATGATAATGATAATGATAATGCTTTATTTTCTTATAGACTTTTATAGGACAAGTTTCCAGCATCGTCACATTTAACATATTATTAACACTTTAGGCATTTGATACATTTTCAATAATTAGTTACAAATTACACTATTAAATATCATTAAAAACTAATTATAAAATTACAATTTAATGTAATATTAAATTGTATTGTAATTCATTATAAAATTACATTATTAAACATTACAAAACACTATAACCACATTTTAAAATTCTAAAACTTTATTAATATGAGTTTCAATAGTAAATTAGTTAATTAATCTAAAATTCATCTAATCTGTAGAGACATCTTTGTATCAGATAATTTTTAGTGTAATGTTAAAATTTCCTTTCTGTTTCTTTTTTATTTCTATCGGTAACTTATTGTACAGTAAAATTACCTTACTTAACGGATCTTTATATATTGAATTTTTATTTATTGTCACCCTGTGGTCGTCGGTTTCACCTCTTGTGCAGTGAGAATGTATGTCTTTATTTACTGGAGGCTGTTTTTTATTCCTAACATATAGTATCACTTTATATACATACAGGCTAACTACTGTCAAGATTCTTTTGGTTATAAATAATTCTTTACATGATTGTCTATTACTAATCCCATATATACATCTCAGGCTCCTTTTTTGCAACACTAGTATTCTATCTATAGGCCTATCCATATAACATTTATGTTGAATTATGATAATGATACTTTTATGAGAAATACCTAGGAGAAATAAAAACATATTATTTTTGGTCCATAAAGAATAAAAATACGCACAGATCACTTTTTATCGAGTACTTAATAATAATAACAAAGAAAAACACTATTTACATATTGGTTTGAAAATTTCCACTTCACTCATTTACGCTTTCACTTCTAATCTACGGTACAATTTTCATTACAATCACATGGAAATTCCTCAGATACATTCCCTTAATTACTACCAAGTATATTATTACAGTTGTCGTTCCCGAATAGTTTAAAGAGAAATCCGAAACTCGGGAGGGTCATAGTTCACTTCACATTAAAAAATTGGTATATTTCTTTCCTGAAAACGCAGTACCGTAATTTGAACTGAGGATCTTCAGTGCGGAAGTCAGACTAAGGAGACCAGTGAAATTAAGACTACAGCACGCCATAGTTGAAACACTTTCTTTCTTTCTTTCTTTCTTTCTTTCTTTCTTTCTTTCTTTCTTTGTTGTAGTTTATTTAAGCGACCCAAGCCGCCCGGACCTTACAGAGCCGCGACTTATCGGGAGAGGGATTATCTTTGGATCACATACATACTTTTTTGACCAGACAAGGACATGGAGGGCCTCCCCGGATGAGTGATCAGCCCAATGCCGGGGCCACCTCCGAGACAACACGAACTCATAGGACGATACACACCATTCACACACACACACTCACTCACTCAGAACAAGGCGAGGATGGGGATGCTAATGACGGCCAGATGACGGGGACCACAAGGGCCTAATGTTACCTGACATTTGTCTCACAGGTGAGGGAAACCCCCGGAAAAACCTCACCTAGGTAACTTGTCCCGACCAGGAATCGAACCCGGGCCCGCTGCGTGAGAGGATTGAACGCATCCCCTGAGCCACAGCGGTGGACCAGTTCGAACACTAAAAAGTAATAATATTGGGAACAGAAACGCATACCCGATTACCGTAATTGTTAACTTGCTACTCGTATTAGAAGCTGTAACCGATGACGCGCCGTAACTTGTGTTGAAAGAGAATGGTCACTTTAAAGCAGAATCGATCAGTCTGCTACCTGGGCGGACTAATCTGTAGTGATTGGACTTACGTTAGCTTCCCATTCACTATTTTCCAATAATAGGCACAAGCTTGGCTTTCAGGAGAAGCTCTCGTCAACAATACGTTGTGGAGTTGTTATACCGCTTCGCCGGCTACAGAATACTTCTTTCCTCTGCACAGATCGTGCTCTTCTGTTCCACACAATACACCCAATGCCTCCTCATCAAATCCACTCAGCCATGTCTAAATCAGGCCCGGCTTATTAAGGTTTATCCGATGTTGTCTGGGCCATTTTCCTCTCATACCTTTCTCATAGATACCGCTTTAGTGATCTGCAGTCTAGGACTAAGTTACGTAGCCTACAGCATAGGTACGAATCGTGTTTTGAAATAATTCGATATTTAATTTTAAAAGTTGTATTTTAAAGCACGTACATTTTCACTATATCCTATTTTGACCGAAATACATAAATTAAATAATAGCTTAATGGAAGTACGTGTCATTGTTGCGATAGAATATAGTTTATATCGGCCCCTTAAAAGTTCATGAATAAATCACGCAGGGAGGAACTGCACAGAGTTTAACAGCTTATTCCTTCGGTAGGAACAGAAAAAGAACTCAATATCATATTTAGCCCAAATTACTTCCTAAAAAAAGGTGTGAAACATATAGACTTTCTCTGCCCAAACAAAAGTTTTGCTTCTTGGATATATTATGAATGGTATTCTCTTCATGTAAATTGGTTTTAAAATTAAGGAGAACGTCGTTACCTCATCGCATCCCCGAAGGATACATAACCCAAATAAAATATGATTAATACACTAAAGTAAGTTTCTTTACACTAAGCAGGGGCAATAAATCTTTCTCACATCACATTCTGGTATGGAATAAGAGGCCGAATTGCAAACAGTGGGTGGCATATAACTACCTTTTAAATAATTTTTGTGAAAAAAGTTTCAAATTGAAGTTTAAAAGTTTTAGTTCTTGGTACAAGCACTTGGAATAATAAAACGTTAGAGCCGTTTTCGAGAAAATCGCGAAAAACGAGATTTTTTAAAATATAAAGTGGTAGTAGAAGTAAGAGAAAGTCGTCGCCAAACTTCATGTCACATCCCCAGATGGTGCCTAACCCAAATATAACATTTTGTTTCCTTACGATTTTACGTTCTAGTGCTAGGCTGTACACAGACACACATACTTACACACACAATAAATCTGAAAATAGTATTTTTTTGGAATTAGGGATCTCAAAACGTGTACTTATATTAAAAACTTGGCTTCGAATTTCGTAGTCGAATACAATACTTCCTCTACCTATAGTAGCCTACCTGTGGTTCGGGCACAGGAAGTAAAAATAATCCATGAAAATTAACCGTGCCTTACCTGATAAGCAGGCCCGCTGAGAGCAAGCACTGGGCCCGGGGCAGAATGTATGATTGGGCCCTCTCTTCAAATTTATAAATCTAATTTTACTGATATTTTAAGTTAGGTCAAAAGAATTAAGCGGCAGGGTCCTACTATGACTCATGTCTACCACCACGCCCGTGCCATCGTAATATTTTCCCTAACCATTGGGGTAGGTTATATTTTGCATGAGGGAGCCGCAGCGAAAATAATATATATGCATTGGCTCAAATGGGAGTTTCTGAGTTATATATATATATATATATATATATAAAATTTACATCAGGAGGCAACCATTAAGAATAAACAAATAAAATCAGGTAAACTGATATAACAAAGTGCCAGTATGTTTTTGTTGAATCAATTATAATTGCAAAATAAGTTTTTCTAATCAGATTAAAATCGACCAGCGTCAGCAGAACTACAGATTTGTGATACCTTGACAATCGCGCACTCACATAAAAATAAAAAAATGAATAAAAAATAAAAAACATGTCAAATCGGCCGGCTCCGGCATTTGATCCGTGGACCTCCAGAATACGAGTCCAAGGCGTTACCATTTGGCCAACTCAGTCAGTTCGACGGTGTCGTTTGATAAGCATAAGTGAAGGAATAGTGTTAACTGTCAAATTATACCGGTAGACAAAAATAAAAAAAACATGTGACCTTTAATTAGTCGTTACTCTGGTACCGTTCAACTGATTAGGTCCAAAATTAATAGGCTTCTTGCCATGGACATTATAAATGAGTATACCAAGTTTCATGAAAATCCGATAAAGCATATTTGAGTTATGGGGCCTTTTGTTATATGATACCATAAAAAATGCACTAAATTGGGCATTATTCCGGTACCGGCCAACCGATTTGGTCCAATATCAACAGACGTCTTCCCATGGACATTATAAATGTGTATACCAAGTTTCATGAAAATCCGATAAAGCGTATTTGAGTTATGGCGCTTTTAAATAAAAACACTAAATTGAGTTCGGCGCCGGTACCGGAGAACCGATTTGATTCAATAAAAATAGGGTTCTTCCCATGGACATTATAAATGCGTATACCAAGTTTCATGAAAATCCGATAAAGCGTATTTGAGTTATGGCGCGTACAGACACACGGACAGACAGACAGACGGACAGACATTTTTCGTCCCCCACACACAATCTCATAAAGTACCATACTGGCACTTTAATAATAAAGCGAGAGGCTTGGGATCCCTGAGGCTTGGGTTTGGGGATTTCCACCTCCCCTCTTCAGGCTTGCTGATAAGTAGTACCCATAATGCTATCTTTTTTTTGTCATATCTTCAAAGGAATTAATAAGGAATACGTTTCCGTTTATGCTTTTTCAATAAAATTGATAGTTTTCGTGCAAATTAATTACAAAGACGTGGATTCGGCGCAGTTTGGAACGTCTAGGGAAGTATCTTCAGTTCAGGCTTCTGTATGTTGTGTACGAGAAACAGACAAGATCATTACTTCGACATTGACGATCTGGCAGTGCTCTGTTGCAGTTCTACGTGACAAATAATTAATCAATCTATCTATAGACTTCTTTGACCATGAGCTTAATCGCAACATGCCAAACAGGTTTAAACCACAGTATAGTATAACAGTAGCGAAGCTCTAATGAAAGGAAAATGCATTCTTTAGACAGATCGGTGCGACACTAGCACCCCAAGTGGCCAGCAAGAAGCAAGTAGCAAACAGCCATTTCCAGCATTGGAAAGATACGAATATATGGCTGCATTTCTTCTTATTTTTAAAATTACTAGAACGAGATTGTTACCGGAAAGGCATACTGGTGAACTCAACAAGTCATAGACTTTATGGGAACATAAAGAAGTTGTAGTTTCAAGATCGATGACATTGTATATCTTGTAAAGTATGAGACCGATTTCCGTCCACCATATAAGCTACATCCCTGCGACATATCTTCAAGAATTTAATTGACCTACTACTAACACATACTTACACTGAAAATTCTGACAAATGGGAAAACGTAGTAATTTCAATAAGCATGTAGTAGTAGTAGTAGTAGTTCAGAAATTGGGGGGGAAAGTAAAGTTCTAGGCTTATAGCCCGATGAGGTCAATATCAGATACAAAACACTTTTGTCTTTTTCTTCATTTTATTAAACACGATAAATTATTAAAAAGTAAGGAATTATACACGTTATCTTTATTCTGGACAATTTAATTTTGTTAAATTCAATTATATAGGCCTAACATAACCTCGTGTTAAAACATTTTCAAAATTAGTAGGCTCAGGTGGGTTATTTGTAAATAGGCCTATATATTCAGAAACTTTTGCTTCGTTAGGATTTTTATTTATGATGTACATATAAAAATAATTAATTGTATATAACATTTACACGCCATTTTCTGCTCCTAAAAGTAAAATAAATAGGAGTAAATACACTAGTATGGATGCAAGCATGATAGGCCTAATCACAAATTGCAAATTTGCAATTTAATTTCACAAATAACTGTTTTTGCTTACCTCTCAGGATCTTTAGGGAACCTGAAGAAAGATAAATCGGGAGAATTCCTTTGGCTGTTGGTGCAGTTTATAGCACCACAACCATTTCCGTAAAATATTGTTGACATTTTTCATAAGAAACAATGTAACAGATTGTGTTGCCTCTTGCTATCCGCTGCGAACGCTACAGTCGCGCCGGTTGAAAAAACTGTATGGAGCTTCGCTACTGTGTTTAAACCATAACATCATACTTTTCACATTGCTTAACAATCTTTTAAGCAACTTTTTAGGCGACGCATGTATACGTAGCAGTGAGAAGCGTAAGTATACCATAAAACTCAAATTATTGAAAAATTATTTCATTTAAGAGATTCATCCAAAGAATACAATGGATTTGAAATCAATCATTCATGTATCTTACATTAAAAGACTTGTAGATTAAGACACTAACTTTGTCAGGTAATTTGTTGTACAACTTCGGTCCAATAAGTGACTGTTTTTTTATTTGTTTTGGATAACCTACGTAACGAAGACTGATGGTCTCGTGTTTCTGGACCTCTTCTTGTAATATTGTGCTAGTCACTTCTTAATCCTAGTAGGCTATGCTTACATTATCATGTAATTTAACTAAATTATCGTAAATATATTAATTGAAAACAGTTTATATGCCTTAGTATTGGAATATTGGTCTGTGAGACGTTCTAATATCACATTTTCATAACATTCTAATATATATTTTTGAAGCAATGTGATTTCCTTAGTACCACCACTACACCCCAAAAATGATAGGCCTACTATATCCTAATACCGATTCAAAGAATTCAGAATACATACTAATAAGTATATAAAAAGGGTTATGATTTCTTAAATGTCTGATCAAGTATATAGCTTTCGATAAACTTAATTTTATATGATCAGTGTCATTTCCCTAAGTCAATTTCTTGACAAAGTGCTTGCCCCCCCCTCCCCCCCCAAAAAAATTGTGAGTTCTGACGAGGCTTTTAACTAAAAACCATGGAGATTGTCTTGTCGTTATTGAATAGTAAACTATTGGATTTGAACCATAAACAAGCCTTATTCATAAGATAATCAATTTTTGTATTATTAAAGTCTTCTCAAATACACTTAGTAGGCCTATGGCCTGGATATATGGAAAAGGTACTAAGGAACATTGCATGGTAATTTTTGTTTGTTTTGTTTTTGTTTTTGTTTTCCCCACAAGAAACATTTTGCGACTCAATATAGAGCCCTGAGGTACCTACATTTTATTTTTTGAGTAGAAGAGAATTCATTATTTACACGATTTGCTGAACATGTCAACCTTTCCAGTGGAATCTAATGCGAAGGTACATGTTCCATAGTTCCAGTGACTATATGGAAGAAATTGCCCATTAGTGGGATTGAACCACTGCACTGGGTCTAATTTATTGGAGTGATTCTTACCTATACAGGTGCCATGTCCATGCAGCTTGAAGCCATGGTAACAGGAGCAAATAACCTTTCCTGTTGTGTGCTCACAGATATGATCACAACCACCCCTCTTCTCTCCACAGCCAACTTGCGTCCCTCCTGAATCTGAAAAAAAGTTAAATAAAATGTTATTTATTTACTGCAGGAAAATTATGTTGCTCCCGTTACAAGGATAAATAATATAAAACAAGTTTCAATAATTACAACCCATAGTCTGAATTTAAAGCAAACCAACATTATGTTTAGATAATATAACAGTAAAACTTGACTAGAAATTAAATGACATGACGTGCGAGATTTGTGCCTCTTTACATCTGTTATAATTTTCAATTAATTGCTCTTAAGCTATAAAACATTTTTTTTTTAATTTGGAGAACACTCTAAGGACAACAGAACTATTTAATGGAAATGCATTCAATCTTAATTATCTACTGATACTGAATTTTTAAATCTCTTCCATAGTGAAGGTAATCTAAATGTAGTAGTAACATTCGGCAGGCTGACTCCCTTGTCAAAAGTGTAATGATAGAACTTTTGACAATGCGAAAATGGAAACTTCGTTTCTGTTGGAAATAAGAGATTACGCCATTATTGATGATGGGCAGGAACTGCTGTTCTTTTATGCCTCTTCCAGTGTGAAATAAATGATTACTGTGTATACTTCAGCAAAAGTACAACAGGAAATAAATGGACTGTTTGGAACCCTAATTTGTTCATTAATGTGTAGCACTTCTTTCAATTATTTTCAACAGATCTTTAGATACAGCCCACAAACTGAAATGCAAAGTTATACGGTTTATTAATGTCCATTAATTTTGCCATATTAGATACACAAAAAGCAAGAAGAAAACCTGCAACCTAACTAAAAATTTCTCCTATTCTGGGATTTTAAATAATTTCCAACAGAAAACTTACTGCAGAGTTATGCCATAAGAGTAGATACTGGGTCTTCGGCATTTCCAAATTGGCAGGCAAAATGGCACACAAAATCTTAGAAATTGGCATGCGAATAGACAATAACTTTTAACCTATTCTTTAGACGACGATTAGGCCTATGTAGGCTTACGAAGGACGTAATATTTGCGGATATTGGATATACTCTTAAAAACTTACAAACAATCTGCTATTGTATCTTGAAACTGTGTTTAAACAGGTGTAGTTAAAAAAATCTACCCCTTTACATCCAATAGGCACCTGTTGCATGGATGGGTGCAGAAAGTTGATAAAAAATAGGTAAAGATGGATCTCCGTTTCTTCCACGGTCTTCCTACCCACAGTCTTCTACTCCATCATTCACACGTTTTTGCGGTCTAATGAAATAAATCAGACAGCTTAAGCTAAGAAAGGATGAGGTGATAATGCCGCTTTCGATAGCTTAAAACATTTAAAATAAATTGTACATTCATATTAATCAAACTATTGTGAAAACAGGGTCATCGTCTTTAGAGACGATATAATCCCGAAAGGATCGCCATGGGACATCGTCATAGGAGATTTAGAAACACGTTCCCAGATTTTGACAGATGAGAAGTAAACTTATCGTTTTGAATAAGACATTATTTTTGTCAATAGCAAGTTAGGGTTAAAATACATACAGGTAAGACCTCAGGACATCAGTTGCTACAGTGTACAAGTACATTCGCACCTCCTGGCAAAATCAGCTGGCAGTGTAGCGTAAAAAATTAGTTTTATTTCCTGCGGCCCAATCAGGGATAGGCCTAATACAGTACGAATTTTTCCAAATTCCTAGTGGTGGAAACCTGACTCTTTATGAACTAGTTCCGAGGATTATTACAGCATAAGTTAGCTGGGCAAACTTTTCTAGCAGAGTAGCCCATAGTTAATTTGATTTCCGGGCTCCAACTAATATAGGTCGAATATTTAATTCGGAAGTGGTGATTTTAGTCCCCTAGTTTTTTGGTCTTGAGAAACATAAGGGGATAAAGTAATCTTCTACGATCCGGGGTGACAATACAGTACATTCATAAAATACCAGTTATTTTACATTTAAAGAGTTATAAGGTAATGCAATAGGCCTATTCATTTCAAAATCCAAGTAGGCATTATTTCCGCAAGTAGGCCAAATAAGCAAAATAACATTTTCTGTAGGCCTACATAATCCTAAAGTCCCCTGCACACAGGGACAGTACTGGCAGCCAGTAGCACTAGCCAGTACTGGCCGCCAGTAAATATCCCTCTACTGTCCCAGTGTGCAGGGGTACTTCCCTTCAACGTCCAGTAGCTACTGGCGGCCAGTAAACTTAAGGCAGGTTTAGCCCCCTGCACACAGGGACAGTACTGGCAGCCAGTAGCACTAGCCAGTACTGGCAGCCAGTAATTATCCCACAACGTGCAGCATACTACTGGCTGCCACTAAACTCAAACCTGCTTGAGTTTGAGTTTAGTGGCCGCCAGTAGAGTCATTCCGTGTCAGATCTACACACCCTTTTAACCTCACCGTTCCAGATTTTGATGAAATTTTGTAGAGAGGTAATTTTCATGTATATTAAGAGAAATACAAATTTTTATTTAAATATTTCAATCCGTTTTGAAAATACATCCATGTAAAGTACTAAAAAAATAACAAAAAT
Source organism: Ectobius pallidus (assembly GCA_964059195.1). Lineage (NCBI taxonomy): Eukaryota > Metazoa > Arthropoda > Insecta > Blattodea > Ectobiidae > Ectobius > Ectobius pallidus. Next base: position 108,884,032 of record CAXKWD010000002.1, on the reverse strand, counting down.
CACATGAAAAACATATCTTTCAACTAATATAGCAACTCTTCTAATTAACCTATAAAGGTGAGGAAAGTGTCATTTTTTAGCATTTTTTACGAGCTTTCCAATGACATGTAACACATAATAGTTCTAATGAATTTTTTTTTCAGAATTCAAAGTGAACAATTTTGATTTTGAATTTTTAAAAAGTAAATTTTCAAAAAATCCTAGGAAATAGGTTATACCAATGTTAAATGATGTACCAAGTTTAAAATGGGATGGGAATGGGTTCATGGTTAAAAAATTAAAAAATATCACTTTACAAAAAACAGGTCAAAAATAACATATATCCCAATGGAAAGCATAATAAAATAATTTCGACAAATAAATTGAATCAAGGGAAGTAACTCACATACTTGACATCTTGTTGTTCAATAAAAATTCTTGTCTAATGCCTTATTGGTTTGCAAAGTGTTAAGATAGCACATAAATCATTTTGATCGGTGTCGTAGGATTTACTATACATAATAAATCTGTGAGAGGTATTCAATAATACATGAATATGTGTTGAACGTAATAATAATAGCAATAACAAGCAATAACGTAAAAATCTTTAAATATTTTATTCGAGGACTCGGTAATAAAACTTTATTAACTTACTACTTGTACACACAGTGAAAGATTGACCGCTGGGGAAAATGTAAGAATCAAACTTTCCTCTGACTTCGTAAATCTGCACTATTTTTATTTAGATATTTGTTGGAATATTTATTTTATGTTTTGTTCATTTATGTCAAAACCTTCCCCATATAACAGGAAAAAAATTAATATTAATATAAGTATATTACTTTTAATACAATATTAATACAAATTATTAGCCTACAATATTCTGCACAATGCAATATTAATATTAGTACCACATTACTATTTAAGTATAAAATATCGCTTAGCTGTTTTCTACCCTTATTATATGGCGTAATTCCTATAAAAGTATACATTCTTTAACAAATTTTCCTCAAAGTATATTAACGTACACTCTAGAACGAGGAATATTTTCTAGGCAACAAAATATTAGATCAAATCACTGACAAATTTTACGCGATTTTACAGACAAATCCTCTAAAAGTCAAAATAACTTTTTAGGCAGCTTGAATAACAGAAGAATCCACATCTTAGCTGTTTTCTACCCATGTGTTGTGATTTCTGCAATATTATTCGAAAGATTTTACAAACGATTCTGTTTTCTACCCCTATTACACAATCTATTTACAAGTCTACAATTTTTATAAAAGTTTGCCTACTTTGACAATATTAATACAAGTTCTATAATATTCTATATTCTATAATATAATATAAATACTCTTTATATTAATCATAATCATACATAATTAAATAATTGACCCTTGTACTGCCTACTGGCTGCCACTAGAACATCCACTGGCTGCCAGTAACTGGCGGCCAGTACTGGCTGCCTCTACTGTCCCTGTGTGCAGGGGACTTAACTCTAATACATGGGTTTAGTTATGTAACTTCAAAGTTATCTGTGAGAATAAAATATAGGCAATCTGCCTAACATCCGGTGTCTACATATGAGATCCTCTTAGTGAAAACAGCCTTGTGAGCTAGCATCGTCCAAAATCTTAGGTGGCTGTCGATTCACTTAAATAAGATAGGAAAAAACAATTCCCCAGCATAACATAGGCCTACCCAACATGATTTAATCTTTGGAAAATTTGATAAAAATGAATGTATAATGTGAAGCGTGTACTAGAAACGAACAAAAATATTTCCTTCAATATTGAATTACTTAAAAATTATACGTTACTGTATGGGATTTAATTTTTGTGTCATGTTTTATTTTTCGAAAATGTCGTAAAGATCTGCCGTGCCTCTGGTAATGCAGCTTAACCAAACGTTTTCCTTATGCATTTCACCACTATCGTTCATATTAAAAACAGTAGCCTATTCTGGTTTTTATAGCAATAGTTCTGCGAAAAAAATCTTCACAACCGATATAAGTGACATAGTATCGAATACCGCAGCCACTTTTCCTTATAGGCCAACATAGGTCATAGTTACAATTTTCTGTCATGTTTCTAACCTCAGTTGCTTTACATATATGTCCCTTGCATATGTTTACAAAAACGGTTAATCTATAATGATAAGAGAAATCTGTTTGTCTATCTGTCTTTGCGCGATGCCCAATTAAGTCTACTGCAAGCAGAGAGCTGACATTTTAAACATAGATGGACTGAAGGGTGGCCGAATGCACTGGTAGGAAACGTGCATTTTTTGCGCTATCTAAACATTAGTTTTCGGTAATACATTTCAATTGCAGGTGGCTTTGCCTTTTTTGTTGTTGTCGTAGTTTGGAAATAAAAGCATCACGAATTTGTTCGATATATCGCATGGAATTATCGATCGCTTCGATTCTGTGAATTCACTCTGGCCGGTTCAGTTGTTTATAATGTCAAGACACGCAGACATCCGAAATTTTCAACATAGACGGAAGACGGATAATGACAATAGGCCTAAATGGGCAAACATTGATCGATTTGGACGGAACCACTAAGCAGGGGTTTTCTGGTCCAGGGAACTCGAATCTGAGGTCTTTTTTCCCACGCGGAGCTCTCTAATCGAGGAATGCCCTCCAAAGCCGTACTTTTAGCTGTTTTATTATAACCATTTTAATGGTTTAATTAATGAATGATTCGCGTGCAAGTGTTAATAAATATGTTTTAATTATTTTTCTTTGAATTTTTAATCTTGAATTAATTATCCTGGGCGAAGCCGCGGGCTCCTTCTAGTGGGCCTAATGGAATAACAAAGCTTCAGTATGACACAAATGACTTGCTGTCTTTTAAAAGGTAATATTAGATAAAGCAAATTAACTGAGACTCTTTATAAAATTGCTCATTATGAATGAGTATACCAACAAGCAGGGAAATAGCTTTAAGTAAATAACACAACTAGTATTCCTTGATACAATAAGTTGTAACTAGATAGGCATGTAGACTGCGGTGAAAATGCTTGCTATATGATACTTCTGGGTTGAATCGAAGAGAGGAGATGCTTGGTGAAATAGGGACAAAGGGATGAGAATGGTTCGTTTCCATGTGAAGCGAAATTCATGCACTAATGAGCCATTCTTTATGGCAGCGCTGCTTGTTTGGAGACGATTCCAGTAAAATGTGAAACTTCAACAACTGTCATCAACATGCATGCTCTATCTCATAAAACAGATTTTCCATATGTATTAAAGCTGACATCGTTCTTGGATTTCAAATAAAAAATCGTCATTTGCATTGGCATTATACTGAAGTAAATCCATTTTCATATTAAATATCGTTGGTCAGAAATAATCACTACTAGGGTCCGGATTTTTAGGTTTTATTAGCCCTGGTTTAGTTTTTTAAGCATATAAAATTAGTTTCATATAAGTTTTTTTTAATCATTTTCAGACATTTTTCGTTTCACAAGTACAATAAACACATTAAAAAATGTATTAATTCATTTTATTTTTACTTACATTTCTATGGCTTTGAACCACAAAACTATAATAATACTTTTTTTTTTCTTAATTTTATAATTATCCCCGTCATTTCAACTCGACCACATAAACTCAAGAAGAACATTTTTCAATTAAAGAACTTCTAAAATACTTCACTTTCTGCAACTTGCTGGAGCAAACACTGTGAAAACTGCAAGGCTTCTTAAGAATACCTTTAATTTGCTTCTAAAGAAACCTGGGATTTCGGTTCACTAACGATTTCCTTTACGTGGAAAATGAGATAAAAAATGATAGAAATGCAAATTGCAATGTTATATTTTTCGTACTAATGTACTGTTAACAATGAGCAATATAAAAAATGTAGGCAGATATTTAAAAAAGTAATTTTTAGTATAAGAACAATAATTCCATTGTATGTCCCCCCTGAATAGCCTATCTTCGGTTTATTTATCATCAATGCTATTTCGTTTTTTCCTTGTCTTTTTTGGCTTCTTTCTTTCTTCACGTCTTTCAGCATTTCTTCTCTTCCCTTCTTTCTGTCTTTCAATCTTTCTCTCTTCATTTCATTAATTCATTCTTTCTTTTATTTCATCATTTTTCTCTTTCCTTTCATTTATTCTTTCTTCTTTCTTTTATTTCGTCTTTTTCTGTATGTTGACCTTTCTTCTTTTACTACTTCTCCTCCTCCTTCTCCACATTCTCTACCTTCTCTTTTCTTTACTTTACTCTTGTCGGTCTAGGTAGAGTAATAAGAAAGACGACCCGAGCTCTCCGATCCGAAGTCGAGGGTTCGATCACTCATAAATGCATCACTCACAATGTAGAAAACATATAGATAGGTCTATGTAAAAGAATTCCCGTAGAATGAATTTCGGCACATAGGTGTCAGTTATGAAGCTAAGTAGCAGTTCACAATCATCTTAAATTATAATAACAAACCAAATTTGTTCAATGTTTTCTTCTTGCGTTTGTTTCAGTGTAGGCCAATATTTTGTATTTTATATTGTTTTTCTGTTTCTATATCCTTTTCTTTCTATACCTCCTTCTTTAAGTTTATTTTTCCGTAACTTTTCTTTTATTGTTTTATATTTATTTCTCAATAAGTAATAACTGTTGAATAATGGTCATCATTGACTACTTAATATTTGTATTCTAAGCAAAGGTTGGATATTTTACAAGCATGATTTAATAGAAGTTTTAATGGGAGCGCGCATGCGTGTTATTCAATTACTGAAGCAGGAGCACACAGTTCTTGAGGCATGGCAGCAGGGGGCTACGAATTAATACGTGTCCGGCATTAACATAACCCAATAAACTGGCCGCTACTGACTCAGCATCTCACGAAGGAGCCAACCTGTTCTGCTATCCTGTCTGGTCCAGTACTATCTTTCCTTCATTAATATGCTGTCTATTTCTTCTCATCTTTTATTTCTCTGCACTTACTTGATATCGTATAGAAATTCTTTTTGTAATATGTTCCATGGTATAAAGGAGGGCATTTGTTAGGGACATAAACGTTTGCATAAACATTATTAAAAGTTAGCTTTAAAATAATAGTATTTGTGACTGAGTTTTACGACTCCAATGCTGTATCATTCATTCCTTCTTCCTTATACAGGGATAACACATTTAAACATTGAAAAGGAGGGCACTTTCTAAAATAAAATAAAAATCCACAAAAAAGTCGGAAATGACACTAATCTTTAAAATATATAGGCTTATAAAGTTAATTTAAATTGTTAAACGTGAATTATAATATGTAGGCCTATATCAAAAGAGTTCACCACATGAATTTGTATCTCGTATGTTTACAGGGAACAAAACTTACAGATTACTAATTACTAATCGATTATTGAGAGCTATTTCCTTACCTGTGATCGAATCACCAACTACTACATCACATATACTAGTAGGTTATCGAATGACGCTCGCGGTCATAAATCATATGAGAATTCTAAATATACTTAGGCCTAGGGTGGACTGTAAATCGTCACTTATGTAAAAAACTTGTTTCGCACGAAAATTTGCATTAAAATGTCGTGTAACACTATAGGCAGGACAATGTTTGATTTTATAAAATATCTGGCCGGATGCCGGACACAGACAATTAAAGCAGGACATATCCGGCAAACCCGGACGTCTGATAACCCTACCCTTATAGGCCTACATGTACTGCTACTCGCGCATATTTTAAAAAGCTTCGCATCTCTAGTGTTAAAAAGAACAAATTCAAAAAGCAATGGAAGGAGAAATTATCTCGACACGATCGGAAAAACTAAGGGCGACGAAATCGTCGCCATTCTCAAAACTGAATGGCTAATAATTCTAAAAATAGCAGCAGTTACGGTGTACAGAACAATTAAAGAGCCTGTATAGCATAGATTTACAACTGCTTGTGATGCTAAGACAAGTAAAACATGAATAAGAGTTTAAAATAATGTAATAATACAGTTTTTCATATTTCACCTGTCATCCCATTGCTTCCTATGGTAGCCATTAGGAAAACAAGGTTTATCCTTCGCTTCTCAATTAGAACATTTTGTCACATACGTTCGCCAGTAGTATGAAAGTATGTACAAAAGGAAGGTAAGGGAAACAGAAGAAATATTATATTTCACAGAAAAAAAACGTAAAGTGGGTGCACAATAAACAGAAAGAAAAGAAAGGAATTAAGCTAAAGTTAGCAAAATTTAGCTATTTGCAAGTTTCTAAAGTGTAATCTTTTCGGGTTGAGACTGGTTCCAAAAAGTTTAATTTTCGAACGTAAATGTGCACTGTTTTTTCTACTGCAGCACCATATTTACAGTAGATGAATATTTCATAATAGGTTACATGAGAATACGTAAAACATAATAGTGAGGTTATAAGGTAACAATTTTGTGAAAACCTGAAACTGCGATCGTCAATTGCGTGTATTTAGGTTATAAGGTAACGATTTCATGGCCGTCCGAAAACTAAAGATTGTGAATGCATTTTTCACTGCATAAAATGAATGCAATGCGCGAAGAGAAGGCTTGATTTCTTTAGTCCCTTATATTTTAAAGCTCATCTTAGGCACTAACCACAGTTTTTCAAGTTGAAAGTTTGCGCACTGTCCTAGAAAAAAATCAGTTTAAATTTTTTTTCTAAAGCGGGCATAGTTAGTTGTACATTGGGTGTGCCGCTATATTCAGCATAGCGAAACAGTGTGGGGGAACGAAAAAAGTTTGAGAACCCCTGCTGTAGAGGCATGGAGGAAGATTTGGTCAGACTGTATAATTCATGGATACGATTCGGTGACATAGCTTAGGCCTATTCATACTACGCAGAAGACCCAGAGTTCGGATTCTGATCCTGGATTCTTTTCGAAGACTATTTAAATTATTCTTAATTCTACCGTGGGTGAAAATAGTAATTTATTTAATAACGAACAGCATCTAGGCCTACTAGTCGATGGTTTGTATTCCGAGTAACTCAGAGATATAGGTACGTAAAATCCGTATGATTGAGATTAATATTATATTCTATAGCTGTAGCATAGGTCATAAATATAGGAGAGTATTATGTTCGACCCTACATTCGGTTTTAAATAATTTTAAGTTTAAATACTCGTTTAGAGAGCACTTCAGGGCAAAAATATAAATTTAGAAAAAAGTATGTTTGTCTGTCTGTGAACAGTAGGCCAATTGTTCAAAAACGAAAAGTTGCATCAAACCAAAATTTCATATCTGAGCTTACCATCTAGAAATATGAAAAGAACCATTGTGACAACTTTCTCCTACAATAGGGATGTAGCGAACTAGAATCAGCAGATGTCTCCACTGCTCCAGCCGGTATGCGCTAGCCGTTCGTCACTTGTTTTTCCATTTGTCGTCTGCTGGCACCATGCTTTTAAATGGCGTTTCATCTTAACAGATTGAAAAATACGTTCGGTCTTTCCTATTTTGTAGCGGGTAAGGCGCTACTAAGCGCATTTTTTTGTATACAGGACAGTTCCAGAATATATTTTCGGGAAAAAGCTTAACGAAAAACTGCAGAAGATAGACGCTGTATAAGTCGAACAGAATGAAGAATTAGCTGACATATACTGTGAGAAATGCTCGCTATTAATGCCAGATGTACAAAATGTTATGAAGATATGAATATTTATATACAGTACTGCTACTTTGGCGATTGGGTATGATTCAAAATAACTAAAAGAACATACATATAGGGTTCAGACAGTAAAATATTAATTTGATATACGTGATAAACACTGATATATGTGGTGTGTATTCGCAGACATTTTAAATATTACTTATTTTCTATATCAAATGCACATTTAGCCTACACCGTCATATTAAAAACGTATTCAAAATCAAAATATGTTTACTACACGAAAACTGACCATTTCCTGTCCAGAATAGTTTGAAAGAAGATGGGAACTTGAGAGTCAAATATACCTTTTTCTTATCATTCCTAATTATTTCTTATTCCTTTTATTATCGGTATGCTAGACCATTGTTACATTATTTTCATTTCTAGTTATGAGACAATATATTTTGAAGAATATTTCATTGCATGACACAGCAGAATATAAAAGCAGAGAGGTTCTCGACCTATTTTAAATTTAAGAATTATCATAGTTAAGTTATGTAGCTTATAAAATTGGCAACGCTATTGTCACAATTTTTACTCGAGGCCGTTAATTTAACTTGGCTATTTAGAAATTACAGAACTTATATTTTGATCTCAGATGCAATAGAAGGCTACACTAACAGTAATACACACATATTTATACAGCAAAGTAAAATAAATAGGCCTAAAATAATTAGATGAATTAAACAGGGAAGTGGCCTTTAAATATAAAGGTGAACTAAAGATACACTTTAACATAAGTATAAAACTAACACAATGTACTGTAATTATCATTGCGTTACTACGTAATTTTTAATTTATTGTATTTTTAATTTACTTTATTTTTAAATGACTCATAACATCTTCTCGATGCTCACGGCAAATTTAATATTAATTTAAAAATTAAAGAATATCCAATCGCCACACTCCATGTAAATATTCATACATTGATAACATATTGCTGCAAGTCGGGTACAAAGAAATGTTGTATTTATTGGAAATATCTCACAATATTTGTTAGTTATTCGTTCCTTTATTGTGTTATTTAGAGCCTATCTGCTGTAATTCTTCTTTCGTCTTATTGACATATAAACATTCTAGAAGGCCCAATAAACAAGGAAGTATGTATAGTAGCCTCGTGTCCTCTTTAAAAACATAAAATTACGAACATATTTTTCGGTCTGGGGAGATGAAATGCCATTTAAAAGCTCGGTACCAGCAGACGACAACTGGAAAAACAATTGACGAACGGCTAGCGCATACTGGCTAGTACACCCACGCTATTACTAGCACAATATATAGCAGACTTTCATTTCTCGTATTTACTTCGAAAACGGTTCTAAATTTCGCACTAAGACCTCAATCTATTATTTTAAAAGTTTTCTTATAAATGAATTGTGTAAAGATAGTTATATAATATCTTCCATTTATGTAAGTCCGGTCACTCTGGGACAACTGAATGCGCATTCACACAAATAAATCACTTACTTTATGCAAGAATGAGAAGCTAAAAAATTACAAAATTCATCTTAAGAGACAGAAAGTAATAAGGGTGTTTCAAATCATACTTTAAAAAAAAACTAGAACATGTACTTTCTCTCTCTCAGTATCTCTCTCACATACACAATAACCCCGAAGTGAAGGTCGGGTGCAATTTGAAAACGCTTTTCAATAACGATTATTTCTAGAAGTTCAAAGGCGCATTTAGTGGGTGCTGCTGGTATTTCGGATGAAATTTGCAAAAACTAATTAAAACATTCAGACCAAGTGCTCTGAATGAGAAGGGCAGATGAAATGTGAGCGAGTGGGTGAATGTCCTGAACACAGAGGCTAATGAGGGCGCGTACACTCGTTGAATAAATAATTAGCCTTAATAAGTGTGATTTCTGTCTGTAAAGAGCACACTTGCCTGGGCATCATCTCATTTCATTGCAGTAAGACAACTTAAATGACATGTATTTGAAATGTTTACTGCGTGTGAAACAAACGAGCAAGTCAAGTTTCGCTCATTATGGCAGATAAGGTAGTCCATTATGAGCAAGCACATCTCCGATATTATTCATTATTGAATTGTGAAAACAGAGAACGCTAGAACTAGCAAAACAGAGTAAGGTTCCGAAAAGATGTGGATTTCTATGGCTCAGATCATTTATCGAATATAGGGGAAGTCCGTGTAATTTGGACCGCATAACTTCAGACGACATAAAGTCATTGACTGCATTGAAAATTATCAAAACCATATATATATATATATAAGTATGTTGGTATACTATATATCGAGTATTTTTAGCGAAAATTAATTGCAAGAATATTAAGAGAAATTGTTTAAAAATAATGTTTACAGCAAAATTTGTTTCCGTGTAATTTGGACCGATGTCGTGTAATTTGGACGAGGAAGGTGTGTAATTTTGTCTGGTACACACAAACACTTAAAATATACGTTATGCTATTTATTAATGGTATTCCTAACAATATACTTAAATACTATGTTATCTAGTCACTTTTCACTTATCTACTAGGTCACTTTTCACATGGAGAACAACAAGTTCAACCAACAACAATGATGATGATAACAACAATGAAAATAGCAATAGTAAAAATAATCATGATGATGGTGATGATAATGATAATATTAATAATAATGACTACAATAATACTAATAATAAACATCATGTTCACATACATTGATAGTGGTAGTGACAATGATGATAATAATAATAGTAATAATAATAATGGTAATGGTAATAATGGTAATGATAATAATGGTAATGATAATAATATTAATATTACAATTAATAATAATATTAATAGTAATAAGAATAATGTAAAGTAAGTTAATGATATTGTTATTAATAATTAAGTTTATTTTACTAAATATTTATTTTTATTATCAGTTAATGTACGTTCCTGCCATCTGCTATAGCGGTCCAAAATACACACTCAAAAGCAGTCCAAATTACACGCCTTGTAAAGATTACGTTAAAAAATTAATATTATAAAATTACTATACATGAAATAATTATATTGTAGCTGAACACACCTTGGTATTCCTTGTAACACTTGAATGCAAAAGTTCTCTTCAGAAACCAATATACACTTCTCAATACTCTATTTCACAATGAAACAAGATTACAGGAATGTGGACAATAACCTTCTTTTCTTCTTCCCCCCTCGACGGAGGGTGTTAGAGCAACGACCTTTCTGAGGGTAAAGCTGTCCTTGGCGGTCTTGCAAATGTGGTCAAAAACAAGGGCTGACCAAACTTGCAAATATCATAATTCAGGGCAGTCCAAAATACACACCGGTCCAAATTACACGGACTTCCCCTATTATGCTTACTTTTTTACATAGCCTATTCCTAAAACATCGGCTTAAACACGGTTGAATACGAGTGTTTTAAGCCATAGCTTATATTTGCCAGAAATTATTTTCCTACTTCCTTTGCTCGTACCATAGGCTATAGGTAGAGGAAGTATTGTGTGTCCCCCCCGAAATTCGAAATTGAGTTCTTAACATAAATATACTTTTGAGGTCCCGTGATTCCAAAAATACTATTTTCAGAAACTTGTCTGTGTGTATGTGTTTTCTGTGTATCTGTGAACAGCCTAGCTCTAGAACGAAAAATCGTGTGAAAACAAAATTTTATATTTGGGTTAGGTACCTTCTGGGGATGTGATAGGCAGATTGGGGAAGACTTTCTCTAACTTTTACTACCACTTTACATGAAGGCGATTTCGTTTTTCGCGATTTTCTCCAAAACTGCTCTAACGATTTTGCAAATATTTTTTGCACATGAAGTGCCTACACTAAGAGCTAAACCTTTTATTTGAAACTTTTTTCTCGGAAAAAATCGCTAAAGGGTAGTCATAAGCCACCCAATGTTTGTAGAAACTAAGTTTGCTGGTGTACAATAAAGCTTTCCATCAGGTTGAAACAACTGCAATATCCATTTTGTTCTATATCAGAATATGAAGTAAGATAGATGTATTGTCCATGCTTAGGGTAAAGAAAGTTTCGTAATAACAGTATTTTATTTGTGTTATGTATCCTTTTGAGAATGCGATGCGATGTGGCAACGACAATCTTTTTATTTTTACAACCTATTTACATGAAGATAATGACATAATATATTATAGTAAGAGCAAAACTTTTATTTGGTCAGAGGAAGTTACGTGTTTCACATAAGATTTTTTCACTTATAAAACATTTTTATTAAAAAAAGGAAGAAGAAAAACAAAGAGTTTCTCTCCTCATCATGTAAGACGGGTATTGGGAGATAATAACCTCCGTGGTCACCTCTGAAAGTGAACGCATTCTTTCGTACGGGCACAAACATACTGTGGTGCAGGACATATTTCTGTTCCCGAAAGAGTGACAGGCAATTAAAGGACAAAGTGGTTTCCATCAATCACTGGTGTCGAAATCCCTGTCAGACTGTCGTGTTCGTCAGCCATCCGAGTATGATGAACGACCAGCTTTATACGAAAGCAACGGATCCCCGAAATCTCGGTCAAGAAATTTAATTCTGTCACATTTAAAGGAATTTGGACATAGGCTATCCTCATAGCTGAAAATGACTGCAAAACATATATATATATACACTGTTCTAATCGTCATCTTTTGAGATAGATGGTAACTGATGGCCTGCGGGGAATCGAAGCTTCTCTTGTCGTTTAATTTCAAACCAAGGGACTTTAAAACACGAAATTAACTCTTTAGTATAATATAATATTAACACGAACAGAATGTATTTTACTTTAAATACAGGTTGTTTATTATGAAATCTGAATTGCTGTATTCAAGGCTTCAAACTTGTTCAGCGTTCGACATTGATCGTTACCAGGACAGTGTTATAATGAAGTTCTGAACTTTAATGGATATTATTATAATACTACTACGTCTCATGTAATAACCGCATTATAGTAAGTTCGAACAAAAATACTTAACTGAATCAGTCAATAATAACGCTGTATTTCGATAATTATGCAATATCCTAGTTTCCGATAATAGTTAGTACTTCTTCCTTTTTATTGAATAAGGTGCAAGGACAACAATGGATATAATATACTCGTATTTAAGAAAACTCCTATTAGGTTAATAAATGAATCATGTGAGATATAGGTTAAAGAGTTCTTTTTAATACAGAAACCAATAGGAAACATGTGTTGACCAAATTTTTATTGTAAATTCCTCATGTATATTCATCCATTGACTGCTACTGCAAGAAAGCCATTTGTTCTTACTTGCATGCTTTTAGTTTTGAAAGAATAGAACTTACCACTTACTTGCATGCTTTTAGTTTTGAAAGAATAGAACTTACCACTATGCAGTGTCGAGAACTAACAACGATTTATTGAAGTGATTGTAATGGAGTTTCAAGACCGTTTTTTGTAAATAGAACGAATATGGCGTGTATGCATGTGGCATCCCCTATCGTAGATCTACAGGTGAGTCGAGGAACTTGTGCGGGGCAAAATTTCAGAAGGCACCGGTGATGGTTAAAGGTCAAATAGCGCAAACTCTACCATTTATAATAAGCCATAACGAATAGAATTCTCGTGGATGTAGTGGCTAGACGGTCCCATAGAGGAGAGAATAGATATCACTATTGTGGGTGGTGACTAACGAATATTTAAGTGCTGTAGTCGGAATCTACAGCATTACGTGGGTAACCAAACTACGATGGGTTTCCTGTATGCTTCATTTAACAGTGCCTGTCAGTGACGAAATTAGTTTTCACACATCCAAGTTCCGATCTGAGTCAAATCTCATTGATGCTGCTTCACTCAAGTTAATGAAACTACTCTGCAGAATAGGCCTATTTACCCTCATGTTATCTAATTATAAAATTTCTTGGGCAGTGCACGTTTTACCTAGATTACTATTTTATTACGGAAACGCAATTACATTCCTACATTCCTACAGGTTTCTAAGAAATCTTAATCTTCAGTATCACTAATAAATTTCTTGCCGGTTTACATGCTCTAGACCAGGCGTGTCAAACTCTCACTTTACTAAGGGCCAAGTTGACTTGATAAATTGGAGTCCAAGGGCCGCATGCCGGAATGAATATATAACTAACTCTTTGTTCTTATAAAATTTAAGGATGGTTTTAGTTTTTGTAAAAAGCAAACCCGTCTTTTAAATTTTAACACATTGTAGAATAAAAAATCCCTTTAGGCAGGCCTACAGGCTGAGGTAGATTTTAAAGTGCTTTTGGTTTAATTTATTGCCGCTGCGCAGCACTCTTCTTCTTTAGCCTTGGCATGACAAAACCTCAATAATAACTGCAAAAAAAAGGAAAGAGCACTTTTTCAAACATTCAAATCTCGCCTTATATGAGAGCTGTCGAGAAACTAGTTATTGATTTGTAGAGTACTCATCAAGAGCTTTTCAACGATACCCCACAATACGTGGTTTCAAAAATTACGAGTTTCCATTCCCCCACCCGCACTCGTACCACCGAATAGTCGGTGTCACTGTGAACTCCGTAGGAAGTACTCTAATTTATTCGAACAAAGTTTCCCTCTATACTTCATAGGGGCCGGGATATAAATTTTTCAAAATTTCAACCCCCTCCCCCGACCCTTCCTTGGGCCAATTTTGCTCATTAACGAACTTGTCCGAACTATTGGGCCTAGAAATAACATAATAAAATTTGGTTCAAATATCTTAAAAATTACGACCGCTAGCGTGTAATGATATATATACACAGTATATATGTATATGTAAACTGCATTTCATTCTTGCCATTTGTTGCTATGTATATTACAATAGATTAATTTTAAATACAGTACATAGAAAGTGTGTGGATAACAAAAATAACAGGACTTTGACACAAAATTACTTATAACTTGTATTCATTATTGGTTATTACCGGTAACTCTTTTATGTTGGAAGCTTAGTGACTGAAGTAGGAAGCAATGCGGGAATCTTGAAAATCCTGGTAAGTAGGAAAATGAATTAAGCTTACCAGTTGCCCTTCCAAAGGCCTGAGTTTTAATTTAAGACCCTTAATATTATCATACAATGAAGTTGCAAACGATCTTTCTCTTTTAATGTTAAATTCAAATCATTTAAGTGCCCTGCAATATCTATCACGAATGTCAAATCTTTAAGCCAATTATTATCGTCACATACATTATCGAGTGATTCGCCTTTCATTTCTAAGACTACTTTAATTTCTTCTTGAAGAGGCCAAAAGCATTCTTAAACTTGATGTTGTTTTTCAGTCCACTGGAGTGAATAAATCTCCCATAGCTTTATGTTTAAGAAAAATGCATTGTAATTTGCAAAATTAATTAATGTTCGCCACTCAGTATTTTCCTTTGTCTAGCTAAAATATTGTCAGATCTTAATTGAGGATTCCGTATTAAAAATATGCCTATGTCATAATAAATGTTATTGGAAGTACACTTCTAAGTTAGATTGCAAGATCGATAACGTTCACTATTAAATATTAACCTAATGAAAAACGCTTATTGACGTTAAAATATTCCATTTTTATATTATGTTCAGTGTTGAAAATTAATTTTGTCTAAGTACGCCTATATCTGTTTTTGCATAAATAACTAAGGATTCTATAACTTGGTTTATTTTATCAAGGTTAAACTCTTAGAAATAACTAATATTTTTGTTATTCCACTGTATACATAATTGTCAATGCTCATCAAATACAGCAGGAATGGAATTATTCTTTTTATCTAACACTGAGTATAAAACGTAATGCAGATTTGTTGGCCATTTTCCCCTTAAGTTTCTTAAAACAATGGGGAGGATCTCAGCGTTCTATAGCTTAGTATCAGAAAGGGGATTTTCGACGGCATTTAAAGTCAGAGAAACCAAGAACGTATTTACTGTGTTAGCTTTTAACGTTACTTTCCCCTCCCTATTATTCAGATACAAAGATTTCTTTCTGTTCACGGAAAAATGAAAATTCAACTGTCTCTGAAATTTCTATCATTACTTGTATCATCGCAGTCCGGGTAACCTTTCCACTGCTACTGACGTAAATATGCATCACCGAAAAGATTGCTTAAAGACCAAGAAATAAGAATAATAGATTAATGTTTTATCTTAAACTATACCTAAGAAATACTACTCGTAATTTTAAACTTCTCTGGATGAAGTGACTCGTAGATTATCGACTAGATGAAAAGCACTCGTGGCATTATCGTATGATACATTTCGAAGATCAAGAAAATATACAGACAAAAATATATTATCGGTTAGAAGAAGTTGGCAGTGAGTTTTTTTTTAACATGCAGCTCATCCATGTGGAAATCATATTATATGGAATGTAAAGGGGAAAAGCGAGATTTCCTGCAGACAGATTGTAATTAAAAAAGACATAAAGAAGTTAAGAAACTTTGTGGGGGAACGCAGAAAAAATAATAAAACAAAGAAACTTTTTCTTCATGAAATCCCAGTACTAACCAAGCTTCTAGTATTATCTTTTAGAAATGATGGTTGTGCCGATATTTATATCTCAAACACGAGACTAACTGCATTAAACAGTCTGTAGAAGGCACACGAAGACAAGTATCTGTATAATTTATAACCGGAACAATAACAAATTGGTTTCTGTGGCATCACCGTAGGCTATGCTATGGTGATAGAGTTCGCTGTCACTCATGAAAGTTTGACCGTAGATATTACTTATTTGTTGATGAATTTCTGCTGCATTGCACTCCTCAGCTTGCAGAAGACGAATGACAGCATGCACTTCACACTTGGCGGGAGACTCCATTGTTCGAGGCATGTTGACGTAGGTACCACGCTACAACAATTAGTGTCTCAATCGGAGCGGCGACTATGTAGAGAAGTAGCTAGAAGGTACCGGTAAATCTAAATGTACGAAATAAAACAGCTTTGATTTTCACTGTGGTTTTCATTCCGCGATCGATCGGGCTTTGAAAAAAAAAAAAATAGCCCTGGTATGTTGTAAATCATATACCTAATATAAAAGAGTTTGATGTTGTAATAGCTTTTTCTAGCAGATAAACTAAATGCTGCAATTAAATGTTGTAGAAATCATTAGATGATCTGTAAGTCTAGGTAATTATATGGAATTTTGTTGTTTTTACGGTAGATTCAATGAACTTCTGCATTAGTAGAAGGTTCAACTAGTCAAGTATCGACTAACTGTCATAAGCTGTACAATTCATAGCCCCGGCGTCAGCCGTGACATACTCATTTCTACGTGTGTTCTCCAAATACAATCCACTGTAAGACATACACTCAGCCCGCAATGTAATAAATTAATTTAGAAAGCGTAATGCAATTTCATAATAAGAGTGGGGACCGTAAGGTTCTTAATAAGAGACTCTATCACTTAAATCTAGGTATCTCTTAAGGAACATCCTTCACTAATATATCAAATCTGCCCACATTAAAACCTCTTATAGGAGATGTTGCTAAATATGTATAATGTCACATTTTCGTTATATTTTAAATAGAAAATAGAGATACTGTCCAAAGTTATGTTCCAAGTTCATTTAATTTAACCCCTATAAAGCTTGAACACAGAATAAAGAACTAACACCCTCACATTTTCGTGACTTGCTCCCTAATGACACCGGACAAAGAACACGCTATCATACGAAGAAAGATAGCAAGTTCATGCCATTTTCGGCAGATGCCAGTAACTCGTTAAGGTGATATCGAGGTGTCTCTTATTAGGAGACTATCTCTTATTTGGATAGGATACTTTACCTTACATAAAACGAAGAAAGAAGTGTTAGCAATATTAAAAAAAAAAAAATTATTGCTATTTTAGTCTGAACGTTTTAATGAAACTATCAGTTACTGTTCTAATGCTACGGTATGTTAAGTGTATCCACTTTGATTGAAGATGATTAGTGACACCTTGTCAATCATGATTTGTTAACCCGCACTACATGTTTGTCAGAGAAGTTGCCGCAACCATTAGGCATTTTAGTACTGTATATACGAGGCGCGACCATAAAGTAAGTTTTCCAGGTGCTGTCTACAGAAACAAAACACAATTTCGTGGACATATATATTCCAACAGATACAACAAGTATTCAGCTATTATTCAACATATTTTTCACCGGAATTGAAACAGTTATCATACTGTGGAACCAACTTTTGAATACTTGTGTCGTAGAAGTCTGCCGCCAGGGATTTGAACCACTATGTGACAAACATCTCCTCTTCTCTGTCTTTCACTCTCGTTGCCTGTCATTTCTTGAGGTGTAGGAAAAGATGAAAGTCACTGGGAGCGAGGTCCGGGCTGTAGGGTGGATGTTTAAACACCTCCTAGCAAGTCCCCTGCAGAAGTTCGGCCACCCTACACCTCGGACCGCGCACCCAGAGATTTTAGTCTCTTTCTACCCCTCAATAAATGACAGTTAATGACAGAGAATGGTAGAGACTGACAGAGAAACGGAGAACATTAATATACAATGGTTCAAATCCCAGGCGGCAGATTTCTACGATTCAAATGCTCAAAAGTTGGTCTCACGGCATGGCAAATGTCTCAATTCATGTGGCGAATATGCTGAGAAATAACTGTTGCAATAAATATTTCCATGAAATTTTGTTTTGTTTGTGTAAACAGCTCTAGGGAAACTTACTTTGTGGACGGCCCTCGTAGTTACGATGTGACAAATAAGCTAAATTCTTGAATCTGGGGCACTGGGAACTTTCATGGTGAAGAATGAATAATGGTTATTTTGAATTGTTTTCTCTCAAAGCTTCCGTTTTCCGTTATTCATAAGTCGGTTTACTAGTGGTAATAAGTTTCATAATGGGGTACGCCGTAGCGTAGTGGTTGAGGCGCTGCTCTACAAACCGGAAGGTCGCGGGTTCGATTCCCGATGAGGTCGTTGGAGTTTTTCAATTGGACTAATCCTTCTGGTGGCACTATGGCCCTGGGGTCGACTCAGCCTCTTACAGAAATGAGTACCAGGAGCAATCCTGGGGTAAAGGCGGCCTTCACGTGCCGAATGTCCAAAATCTGGGAGCCTCAACCTCCTGGAACCCTCTGGGCCTCCATGGCCTGTATATGGATCATCAATAAGTTTCATAACTCTGTACTCTGTAAGGCGCCACACAAAGGTTAGTTTGTTTTTATAGGATGGTTTGAAATATACTTCTAGTAGGCTATATCCAGGGTTTATTTATTGTTTTGGAACTTTCAAGGCATTATAGTTGAGACAGATAAAAATAGCGTACCTATAATTGTATGACTAATGGAAGAGGATAGTATATAGGAAAATAAGAAGGATTTATAAGATTGTGACTATAATAAGCATGATATTGTTCACTTCGCTTTCAGTTCAGTTTCACGTCACGTTTCCTGTAGACTGTTGGATGATAGGCCCTAACCTTTCATGGGATGTAGAGCCACTGTTTAATTTAGTTTTATACATGTTCTACGTAATATTTAGTTATTATTGCTAGGTCTATAGTTCTTAGTTATTGATGTTAGAATGTAGCCTAAAGTGGGCTCAACTTCATCCTCTCTTGTGTATGTACGAAGCCTAATTAAATTGCCTTCCCGTACCTTAATTGGATGTATGAATACCTATACCCAATTAAGAAATTTCCATCACAATTTAACATGTAATTGCATTTACGTTGCTTGTATTAATGAGTATAAATTTTAATTTAATTATAGGACTTCCATCTAATTTTAGGACTTGGTCGTTATTACTATATTGAACCTCATCGCCCCTTTTTATCATGCATCTTAGGCAATATTACTTAATTAAATTTGAAAGCGAACACAAATTAGTTGTCAGTGAGCTCGCTTTACTAGCTGTGCTCACTAATGATTGTATCTATTGCTGCCACTCCTCATATTTTATGACGATGCTAACAAGTTCCTAATGAAGTAATGTCTATTGCATCTGTACTTAAAGCATGTTCTCAGACCTTCATGTTGGAGTTTTACAGACTTCTTTCGCGTATTAGTTGGCAAACAGATGGACATTATCATTATCATAATTTGATTTTGGTAGAAAAAGAAGCTAGGTGGTCCAACCATTATATTTTACTTGAGACTAGGTAATATTGCTATTTCAATTATTTTCATTTTCCAACCGAGCTGTATGTTTAATACTTTCATTTTTTGGGTTTTAAGGTGATTTTTTAACAGTTGTAAGAACTTTTAATATTAATTTTGATTAACTTATTTTTGTACATAAGTTTTATATTTCAGACTAGTATCTTAAGTAAGGCCTACTTATAATGTTGTAATAAAGTATTTTTTTATTAGGCTAGGTATTTATTATTTTATAATTGATAATAGGTGGAAAACCTATTTTAACAAAATTATAGGTAATATTGTTATTAGATTAATGGCTAGATAAAGAAAATCAGGTAAACTGATGTAACTAAGTGCCAGAATGCGTTTGTTTAATCAGTGACAATTACAATGATGATATGCAGTTATTTTTTAATCGATTTCAGAGTTATTTCAGAGTTATGCTCAACATCGATTTATTAAACAGGGCTTACAGAAGAACAAACGTCTATTTTGATAAGCATATATGAAGGAATGTGTGGGTAGTGTTATTTGTCAAAGCTACCTGCATTGCAACTTCCAAAGCCGTATATGAACACTGTAAAACAATATGTTGCCATGAGATCTGATTTGCATTTGATGAATTCTTTCTAACATATTACCATAAAATAGGCACTAAATTGAACTTTACTCCAGTGCCGGTCAACAGATTTGGTCCGAAATCAATAGGCTTCTTCCCATGGATGTTATAAATGCTTATACAAGTTTCATGAAAATCCGATAAAGCGTATTCAAGTTATTGCGCATACAGACTCACAGACAGACAATCGGACAGACATTTTCCCGTCCACCACACTATCTCATAAAGCACCATGCTGGCACTTAATAAATAAGACATGTAAACAGATAAACCAACGATTACGAACTGCTTGCGGAGAGACAGAAAATCTCCGTTGCGTGAAAAGGCTATTTAAGTGCCATCTGAGTTGGGTGCCTAAGCGTTCTGGTGGTATCAGAGTTGGGTGCCAAGAAGGTCCAAATACATGTCAAATTTTCCTCCCCGTTTTTCAGTCAATTCTATTAGGCTACTATAACGCAATGTTCATTAGTTTTAACATAAGCTTTACAGAGTTTCTTGCACACGTCTACGAGCTACAGTTAGTTCCATGATCCAATAGTCTCTTCCTGAGAATATTATAGGAGAATTAGATAGAGTTCGCTTAGCTCAGTTGATAGAGCAGCGGCACGGATAGCCGAAGGTCCTGGGTTCGAATCCCAGTGTCAGAGGAATTTTTATCCTATAATATTCTCATGTAATGTCCAACAGAGATAATAATCTGTGGTTCATGAAAGCATATATCCAATAGTTCCTTAATTTTCGTTACAGCAGACATTGCAAAAAAAATTGTCATTCTCGTCAGTGATGTAGGATCTCAAACGTAAATATTTCACGTGGAAAAGTTTGGTGCACTTAGAACATTCCAACTTCTCTTCTTCACAATTTTTGTATTAACCCTTCAGAGCTGAATTAGCAATATTAATGTAAACATTCTTTAATTAAAATTATAATCGAGTTATGTGTTTAAGCTCATGAGGAAAATTTTAGTAGAAAGCTGGTTTCCATAAATGATATCTGAATTACCGGGACAAAAACCCTCAAATTTTTTACATGTAACGGTACTCTGTTAATCCTATATTTATGCTTTTATGTAATTTTTGTGTGGTGACGAATATATACGTGAATAGTCTTGAAAACTTTAAGCTGCGGGCACAAATATAACGATGTGAATGTTCAGTCTCATTGAAACAAAACTTTTTTTAATTATTTTCTTTTTACTTCCTTCTTTCTTAAACTTACTCTTTTCTCCCCTTTTCCATTTTGTCTCCCCTTGTTCTGTTGCTCATTTCATGCACTCTTCACTGAACGAAAACTTCATAACTGTTGCGCTAACAATGTACTCTTGCAGTGTACTGTAAAACTTTAACACAAGATACCATTATTAGATATTTAGTCAGTTGAATTGAAAAACTTGACTAGCAAAGGGAGTCTGCGCTTATGACCTTCTAGCCAATGTATGGTGTCAATGTGAAATTCAGAAAGGTTCACATGTAACATCTATGCAAATAGTTCCTATCTCTGTTACATGTATCCCATTTCTTTCGTACGGGATTTCTTCCATGCCGATGATAGGCTGATTAAGTTTTTCCATTTTGTTTCTTTCTCTAATCTAATGAGTATTCGGATTTTTTATTTATCTCTTCTACCTCCTTTTTGACCTCGTTGACCTCTACGAGCTTGCTATTTGTCCAGATTTGTCCAATTGCAGTTCGAAGAAGCTCTGTATCATTTCCAATATCGCGTTTATTTGGTCTTACATTTTCACATAGCTACTTCTCGCTTTGGTGTTGGGATCTGGGCTCATTATTATCTCTCCAGTTATCAGTAGCACGACCAAGATTAATATTAACTGCCATGGTACTTTGCTACATTGATCTGTCTTTGCCTTCATCCCTTTGTTTTTGCTATTTCTCACAACAAACAGGCGTATTCTGACACTATGCACTGTTATATCAGTGCCCATTTTATTTGTACTCTCGCTACCTAATATAACTGCGGTGTACACAAAAATTCTTACTTTCACGAATCAGCAACACAACCACTTTCCACTTTGATTGAACTCTGACATAAGACACCACAAGTAACTTTATTTAATATTATGTTTTGACATAATGCTGCATCTGTTGTCAATATTTCAAATAAAAATTTAACTGTTACCGGGACGCATGAACCATGAGTCTAATTATTAATAAGAAGACCTGGGATTTTAAGGCAAATGCCTATTTTGTTCCTTATGAAATAACATGAAAAATTTTAAATATGTGGATATTTCATGATGAGTCACTTACATTTATAGAGTTTTATAGTGCCCTAAAATGCCTATTTGGACCTTTAGAGCCTATTTTACTATTTTAGTTCCTAAAATGCCTATTTTGTACATTTAAAATAAAATTCAACTTCTGTAATTTTTACAATCTTATAATGGACACCCCTCAATGGAAATCAGAAAAGCAGAGGTGGGTTTTTCACAGAAACTTGATTATTCCAAACAATTGTCGCTAAAGGAATGCTGACTGACGGGGGTGGGGGAGGATTAAGGGGTAAGGATTACTGTGTCAAGTCACCAGTGAAAGAATATCTGTTTAAGTCAATATAGTTCGTGATGCCTAATTTTGCAGTTAATTCTGTTAAGAATAGGCATACCACGTTTCTTGCAGTAAAAATAGACCATTTTACAATTTAAGTTTATATTGTAATATTTTAAAGTCTATTTTCTATCTATTTACACATTTTTAAAGCATATTTTAAGTGCATATTTTCTCTTTAAAAAGCCTATTTACTTGTTTTAAAAGCCTGTTTAAAACTTAATTCTTTTAGAGCCTAAAATCCCAGGGCTACTAATAAGTCACTAAGCCTAGTGTCTAGTTAATTACTGAAGAAACAGACGCTTTATTATTAAACACGTTTGACATGATTGACTGTAAAAAGATTACAGTCAGGCGTTAAAAGTAATTTTACAAACAGGTTTATCATAGAATATTCATGTGTTTATCATGTCCTGGACTGGTTGAGGGAAATTTTAAATCTTATAGAATTGACTGTGTTTAGAAATAAGCGAACTGCATTGTTATCTCTAGTTCACTAAAGAATCAGTATGCTATTTATAGGTCTGTAACTGGAATTTTGATATTTGAGAGCGTGGTGTAGTTATATGCTCGATAATGGAATTAATTGCACCACCGCAAATTTGAGTAATTCTCAAATTACCATGTTTTCAAGTACGTAATTCTCTCTCCAATTCAGAACAACAATTACAGGTGGAACGGCAATTATGTGGGTTATATTTTAAACAAATGGGAGTGTATTAACAATAATCGTTGTGTAATAATGGAATATGGTTCCATAAAACATTCAGATGTTCCGGATCATGAGGCCTACTAGGTAAAGAGCATTCGGGATTGCACGTATCTGAAATAGTACATTATGCAGCAAGCCTATAATAATATGTGAATATGTTTGTGAAACGAGCATACGGTAAGTTGCATACAACTTTGTTTCGAGTTTTTAGATGCAACGAGAGGGCTGACCTTGGCGATCAGCTGTTAGTAAGCTCTCGTCACTTTTATCTTTTGCGATAGATGGCAGCTGATGGCGTGCGGGGAAATCGAAGTTTCTCTTGTTGTTTTAACCTCAACCCAAGAGATTTTATAACAAGATATAAACTCATCAGTATAATATCAAGATTAACACGAATAGAATTTATTTTATTTTAAATACAGGTTGTTTATTATACAGTTTGATTTGCTACTCCTGAGGCTTCAAGATTGTTCCATGTTCGATATTAATCGATATTACAACAGTGTTATAATGAAAAACTGTACTTTAATGGATGTCATTAAGATGTTGTAATGTCAAATGTAATAAGCATATTATAGCATGGTCGAACAAAAAATACATTACCGTATACTTTAACTAATCTCGCTCATACATTCAAATTCTAGGTAGAAATTAGTGACTTCAATATGAAGTCTAAAGAGTTTATAACTTGCTTTTTAACAGTGGTAAATAATGCAATGACATGGAGGCTAATGCAATGGAAAAGGTGCATTAGTAGGGTAATGATTTACGAAAGCTGTTCTTCATATTAGAAAATAGTATTCATGGCATTATTAAACGCAGAGAAAAAGAAGATTTGATACATGAGAGTGAAACTGTTGCCCACCAAGAGGAAAAAGGCACCTCAGGTGTACTGATTAAAAAAAATACTTTAAAACGATTTTAAACGTAAATTTATAACTCTAGTAATACTAAGGTATTTTCAGTAACATGCATTGCCAATGGGAGGATATTTTGTGACCTCTACAAAATACCTAGATAATATTCCTATATATTTTAATGTTATTTACATTCAGCTTCCTTCAGTTAAGGGTTGCCCTAAGAAGAAAAAAGATAATCTACACCACAAAGAAGTGTTTACAAGCATTTACAATAAACATTAAGAATAACTTGCATTAACTACTTAGGCCTAAATTAAGAAAATTTATGAAACAACAAGAAAAAACTAGAAGACAAATATATAACAAATAATATAAATATAAAAAGCAAAATAATATTTATATGTCATTAATCAGGAATATAAGTGATTCCTGAGTATAGAGAGGTAACGATTCTGTTAACAATTGCCAGCCAAGCTGTACCACATAGAAAACTGAAATTACATGTTATATTTTGCAACAATTACTTTAAATGAAAACTTTTTGAACTGAAAACTGTCAAAGAACTGAACACTTTAGAAACGAAAAGTGTCTTATAACACTTCCCTCACTCTCATCCATGTATTTATAACAGATCAAAGACATTTTGCTTTGCTTAGGCCTATAACATGGATTTTTTACAATATTTTTGCAGATTATTCTTATCCTGCTCATTTTGTGGTACTCTTCTGTTTTTTACCGGTATTCGCTGGCACTCAAGTGGCAAATTATAGTTGGCCAAAGCAGAGAACTTCTCTGCGGGGTGCACTGCTAATTAGAGGGGCAAGAGGAGGTGGTAGTAGAGGAGGCGGTGAGGGCTGCAATCACAGGTGGCTAAACGATTGCTTATTGGCTGCCGTGCGCGTGATTGTTGCCGCCGCACGTGCCGAAATGCTCTATTAGCAAAGTTAAAAATATTTGGCAAGCACTTCAGTTGCTTATAATTTCTGTGCAGTTTTATTTTACTTTTCTTATAATTTCTGTGCAATTAGTTTTATTATAATTTCCGACTCATAGATTTTTTGTTGGTATTATCATCTTGTTTCAGTTTTCTGTTTTTTTCCCCTTATCAATTACAGCATTTACCCGGAAACCCCGAAAAACTACGGAAATCCGGAGAAAATGAGTTTTTCTTTGTTCTTTGCTCCTGATATGCCCAGAGAATTTCTGACTCACATATTTTTTGTTGGTATTGTCACATAGTTTAAGGTTTCAGTTGTTTGCCTCTTACCAATTACAACATATCTCCGGAAAACGCGGAAAACCACGTATATACGGAGAAAATGACAATTTTTTTTATCTTTGTTCTTTGCTCCTAGTATTCAAAGGGAATTGGCGACTCATATGGTTTTGTGTTAGTATTGCAATCTAGATTAAGGTTCCAGTTGTTTGCCTCTTATCAATTACAGTATATCCCCATAAAACTCGGAAAACCACGGAAATCCGCAGAAAATGACTTTGTTTTAATTTTCTTACCTTAGTTGTTTGCTCCTAATATTCCCAGGGAATGTCTGACTTACATATTTGTTTGTTGGCATTGTCATCTAGATTAAGGTTTTAGTTGTCTGTCCGTTATCAATTACAGCATATCCCCGTAAAACCCGGAAAACCACGGAAATCCACAGAATTTCTAGAACTCGAAACTTGTGATGTACAGTCACTGTAACAATTATTGCGAAATAATTCTTCTGCTTCAGGTGTGTCCTTTGCAGTTACAAAAGGGTGAGTATGTGGACTACGAGATATCTGCCATAATTGTAATGGTCACATGCAAAGAAAAGGGGAATCATAACTTCTAAACATGCCAAGTGTAAGTTAAAGTTCTTTTTCTTAGTTGCTCGCTGAAATCTTAAAATCAATGACACTAATTTGTCCATATTACCAATCCAAAATTGTGCTGTTTTACTCAATGTCCCTTCTCTAACTTCAGTCAAGAGAGTAGGGTAGTGACTGTGGAAGGTTTGGCAAGATAAATTATCATTCACAGATTTCAAATTTGAATATGAAGGGTGTTCTGCCAGGTTTTCAATCGCTTTCATCCCTTCAGCATCAGGATTTTTTCCAGTATTCTTTGTCATGCTGTAATTGGTGAGGGGGAAACAACTGAAACCTTAAACTATATGGCAATAAAAACAAAAATTATGTAATTCAGAAATTCCCTGGGAATATTGGTATCAAAGAGCAAAGATTTAAAAAAATTTAAAAGATATTAAAACAAACTCATTTTCTCCGGATTTTCGTGGTTTTCGGGGTTTTCCGGAGATAAGATGTAATTGATAAGGGGGAAACAACTAACCCCTTAATATAGATGGCAATACCAACACAAAAGCATATGAGTCACACATTCTCTTTGAATATTAGGAGCAAAGAACTACGATTTAAAAAAATTAAAGCAAACTCATTTTCTCCGGATTTTCGTGGTTTTCGGAGTTTTCCGGAGATAAGATGTAATTGATAAGGGCAAACAACTGAAACCTAGAACTAGATGGCAATACCAACAAACAAAAATCCCTTGGAATATTAGGAGCAAAGAACAAAGAATTTAAAGAAATTAAAAAAAAAAATCAATTTCTCTGGATTGCCGTGGTTTTAGGAGTTTTCTGGAGATATACTATAATTCATAAGGGGCAAACAACTGAAACCTTAATCTAGATGGCAATACCAACAAAAAACATACGAACCAGAAATTCCCTTTGAATATTAGGAGTAAAGAACAAAGATTTAAAAATAAAACAGTCATTTTCTCCGACTATACGTGGTTTTCGGGGTTTTCCGGGTGTATGCTGTAATTGGCAAGGGGAAAATAACTGAAACCTTAATCTAGATGGCAATACCAACACAAAAACATATGATTCACCAATTCCCTTTGAATACTAGGAGGAAAGAACAAAAATTTAAAAAAAATTAAACGAAGCCATTTTCTCCGGATGTCAGTGGTTTTCGGAGTTTTCCGGGCTTATGCTGTAATTGATAAGTGGCAAACAACTCAAACCTTAATGTAGATGGTAATGCCAATAAAAAACATGAGTCACAAATTCGCTTTGAATATTAGGAGCAAAGAACAGAGATTTAAAAAATAAAACAAAGTCATTTTCTCCGTATATACGTGGTTTTCCGGGGATATGTTGTAATTTGTAAGGGGCAAACAACTGAAACCTTAAACTAGATGCCAATATCAACAAAATGTGTGAGTCAGAAATTCCCTGGGAATATTAGGAGCAAAGAACAATGAAAAATTAAAACAAATTCATTTTCTCCGGATTTCCGTGGTTTTCCGGATTTTCCGGGTAAATGCTGTAATTGACAAGAGGCAAACAACTAAAAACTTAAACTAGATGGCAATACCAACAAAAAAATATGTGTCGGAAATTCCCACGGGGGGGAGTGTTTCATATTAGTGGCCCATGGTCTAGGAGGAGAATGTTTTCATAACAGATAGTGTACTGTACTACAATGTTAATAATAGCACGGCACGGTTCCGACTCGTAACGTAACGGCCACATTCCTCGCATTCCTCACAGAGAAGTTCTTTGCTTTGGAACACAATACTCTTACCACGATAAGGTGTGTTTTTTGTTTTTTTGTTTGTTTTTGTTGTTTTTTTTTTGCGCGCATCAAATGTCTGCTTGATTTTCCGCTCTAGAATTCCTTCCATGACCGAAATTATAGACTTCTGCAGCTCTGTAATATTTTCTAGCCCATTCTTTTGTACGTTTTTAAATTGAAGTCCCAGTTCTACCAGATATCTAAATAGCAAATAGAAACATCACATTTCACCATAACAGCTACTAGGAGTAATTAAAAAAAGTAAATGTTTCAACATAAAGCACTCTAGTACTGAAGAATTTATCAGTCCTGTATCAAGTTACTTTGGTTAACAAAACGAAAGACTAAAAATATTATTTCGTTACATATTTTCATTGTTCAGTAAGACTTCATGAAAATTTTGGAAGAGTAACAGAAAATGGCAGAAGAATTTATAATAGACAATAAATGATAGTTTCATATTTGAATAATCAACAATATAGATAAAGAGAAGCCCGTCCCATACCCGGTAGGGCAAGAGCTTCCTACTTGAGTAGGACCAGCTCATATTATCTTTCAGAGAGATATAGTTAAAAAATAAACTTTCAAAATTTAAAATCCAAGGAAGTTAGGCATAAAGATCACCCCGATAGGAATTCTTAGGATTAACTAAATACGTGGCAAACAAGAACTGGGGAGTTTTCCCGCGACAAATATTCACCATGATCATCCCCTGCAATATTCACCATAAAATATCAGCAAGGAAAGTTCAGCTTGGCTTCTTTATTCCTGGTTTCTTCAATGATGGTAGTCTCAATCTAACATTCCTGAGATCAGCAGTAACATTGTCCGCCCTCCTAAGTTTATTGTTTTCCTAAAAGTCTTCTCTTACAAAGTTTTTGAATAATAAATTGTTTGTTCATTGGTTTCCTTTTTAAGGTTATTTGCGACAGTTGTGTTCTCTTACTTGAGGCATGTAACCGTCACCAGTGTGCTCGAATTTCGCTCCTCAGTTTTTGTTCATCTAAAGGTACATAACCATTGCATTTATGCACATATAAATGCCATCGACGTCCTTATAGAACCTGCAAACTTGTTCGAAAAGAAAGTCAATGCCTTACCAAATTGCTAGATTCAACCGGCAACCAAAATCCATTTCTCATTCTATCTATAAGGATTATCGATGTTTAGGATCAATATGGGAGCATTTTGAAAAAGTTTTGTCACTTAGCTCCTTTTAATGCACTATTCTTAAATTAATGGTAAAATTCGGTTTAAAAAATATTGGAAATGGCGTGGTGTACTGTTATTGGATTCTTGGAATTCGGTGGCAATCCTCACCTTGCATAAATATTTTGAACTTGGACTGTGCAAAAAAAGTTGTAATTTCTATTGTTGACTTGCAAAAGTGCAAAAAAAGTTGTAATTTCTATTGTTGACTTGTAAAATAAAAGAGTTTGAAAGGGTGGGCAAAACATTCCACTTTGGATTTGTATGTCAGTCTTTCATAGGCCGTGTGTCATTTTGAAATTTCTTATTTTATTTCATGACCATTTTTAATCCATCGAAAAGTCATAATGTCATCTTTTCAGGCCATTTTCAAAGTATGTTTAGGTAACTGAATTCCGGGTCCTAGTGATAACAAATGCAATCTGTAACGAAATAAATATTAGTAGAATTTCCCCATTGCCCCTTGTGATAACAAATGCAATCTGTAACGAAATAAATATTAGTAGAATTTCCCCATTGCCCCTTGAGCCGTTGGGTCCGAAAACCTTTCTCAATACTTTGTTCGTAAATATTCTAAACATATTAATTAAACATTGAAAGACCATTTTTTACGTCATGAAGGACTGCTATTTTTTTTATAATTTATGTAGGTCTGTTTTTAGGGCACGAAAAGAAACTAATGATGTGGTTTCGCTAAACTGGGATTTCTTATTCGATATCTTACTCCTTTAACTTTTCTTCATTTATATTATTGAATGATTTAGACATTCAGTCAAAAGGAAATCTTATCTCATCTTGTAAGCCGTTCAGTCATTCAGTCAGAAGGAAGTTTCAAAACAAGTTTGCAATGCTTTCGTTACTATAGTTACGCTTGTCCATTACCCAATCCAACTGAAAAGCAGTGTCAGCAAAGAGCTGTCTAAGTTATCTTCGGTTCTTTTAAAAAACTATCGTTATCAATTTTTATTTTATTTATACGTTAAGCTTATATGCAATATTGCGACCATCAGTTTTCATTTATTATCAACCAGAAGTGTTATATTTACTGGCCATTTTTGAAGTAACGTTAATGCCTTAAATGAATGGCCGAGTTACTGAATACACGGAAAGTATTGAAAATAGAGGGATAAGGTATTAGGAAGAATCTACCTTAAGACTTCGCACAGGATTATCGTAAAAAATATCACTTTACATAATGCAAGCGGGACGAGCAAAACTACAAAATATCTGGCCTTCCACCCTTATCATTCCACTACGTGCGTTCTTCCCTAGCATGTAAGACTATATTCCTAGTGGTACTACTCTCGGTACTATTGCTATACACGAAATGTATGAATACTTGCTTAAAAGGCCCGGCGTCGCCCGGGTTTTTTATTTTGTAATTGGAAATTAACTTATGAAGGACTTTCGATTTTTAAATTCTAGGTCCTTTTATAGGTATTTAGAATTTGAAATAGGAAGAACGACTTATCACACTCAAACTGTTCCCTCAGAAAACGCTTGATATAGCTTTTTATGGCTCATAGAGGATGTAGAATTTTGCATCCCATTGCTTTACAGTACACAGCGGGCAGGGGTTCAAATAAGAAGAAACAGAAATTCCGGTAACATAAAATTGTATTGTCTTTGCGGAATATTTATTTATCACTCTCATGTTAACATAAAACCGTTTTGGGGATTTAATTAAATAGAAATGCAACATCACTTTCATACTTCTCTCCCCAAAACATATTACCATACCTTGTATTGTTTTCTCTATGTCCAGGGTAGAGAAAGTTATGTGACTGCATTATTTTCGTGGATTCCATTCTTTAATATTTATTTATAACATGAATTATATTGATATCGTCTCTAATTTGTCAAATCATTTCGTTTCATTTATTTCCAAACCCATCTGACCCCACTGGCAACAATATGTTGTTATGTGAACTGCGATTTGGATTTGATAATGCTGTGTAAAAAGGGGTTAAGTATTCTCAAAAACACTTGATTTTTGGCATTTAAAATAAAAATTTTGCAAAATCCTTTCTTAGTGAGCACTTAGGCCTACATTATGAAATGAAGGTACTATATGTAATCTGCGCCACGGTTGACACCGAATTTAAAATAGAATAAAAATGAGGTATGCAAACTGCGGCACACAGATATGTATTGTAAACTGCGCCACGGAGGTGCGTAGGTTAAGGCAGTAATTATAGGCAAACAAAAGTTAGACCTAATACTGTGATATCTCGAGATACGAGTTTAATTCGTTTCGTAACTTTGCTCGTATGTCAATTTGCTTGTATCTCAAAGCAATTTTTCCCATTGAAATTAATTGAAATGCCATTAATCCGTTCCAGCCCCAAAAATGCTACCCCCATTTGTTTTTGTTACGTGTTTTTTAATAAGAAAAATGTACTTATAAATGACAAATATTGTATAAAAACATAATAAAAGAGAATGTAAAGCAAAAAAACTGGTTTTATAAAATGTACATACATATTTGTTACACTTTCTTCGGACCCATGGTTATAAAAAGAAATGTGATAAAGTATGTAAATGCACAAAAAGCGCAAAGCCCTAGAAAACTTAGCAAAGATGCTTCGACAGCGAGGTAAACAAGCACACTGGAGGAATACGTGGGATAATGCGCGAGACGCACGAGGCGCAGGCGCAGTAAACTGATGGGCCGTGTGCAGCGTCGCATCTGGCCGTTCCTCGTATCTCAAATGTCCCTCGTATTTCAAAACAAAACTTCGCTCGCTCGACAGCTCGTATCTCAAATAACTCGTATGTTAGGGCACTCGTACCTCGAGGTACCACTGTATGTGAATGTTCGTTTCTATTCAGTAACAATTTTTGGCACATGAGGTGATGGGAGCGTACTTGTCTGTAGTTTGGTACCGTTCTATATATGTTGGTAACGAGTGCTTTATCTGCTCTATCTTTAGGTTAGTAACAACTTTTCTCTAGCGAATCACATCAAAACACAATCTCACTAACGAGTCATTCACTTAAGTTTTTCAATCTCAGAGTCATAGTGTACATTATCTTTTAGTGATAGCAATTTCATAGCCAGTCCTAAGTCTGAAGAAGTGGGAACGAAAATGTTAGTGCGTTAGTATGACGGTGACGCCATTTAAATGTCGGTGGCGCAGTTTACATATGTCGGTGGCGCAGTTTACATATGTCGGTGGCGCAGTTTACATATGTCAGTGACGCAGGTTACATCGTGAAGGTTGGTGAAAAGGTAGAAGTAGCGCAGATTACCTTTTCCCATGAACATAGGCCGAAATACGTAAACAAACCACTTTCTAATACAGTTAGTAGATTCATAGTCCTATCATAGTATAACTTCGTAAATGTTGAGACAGGATTGTTATTGGAATGTTGAGAATATTTCAGTGAATTTCTTTTAGTGTTAATGGGCCTACTACTATGATGAATGTGTGTGTATATATATAAAATATATGTATATTCATAGATAATTTTTTTAAATAAAATAATTTAGATTTTTACCTGGGTCTCCGTTTAGAGAGATGCAGACGGGTTCTTCGCCGATCCACTGGTCTTCACTGCAGTATAGGCGGTCAACAGCTGGATCTTGTAGAGCATAGCCTTCCTCACATTTATATACTGCCACCAAGAACCGATTGTATGGTTTCTCTGAATTTTTGCGCCTATAAGAAAAGAAACAAGTCTTTAGATTCACCGCGTTATGCAGTTAACCGTACAGTTATTGAAACCTATTATTATTTCACTTCACAGAATGTTTTTAACATTTTGGACAAATATTCAGAAAGCTAGCACATTTTATTAGCTTGAAAATATACATGTGAAAACCTTGAAATCAATTCAATCAGCAGCAACGGTCACAGGTCAGTCAAATGGAATAGTATTGATGAGTTTAACAACATGACCCTTTTCCAGAGGCGTATTTTGTTGCAATAGAATTTAGCAGCTTAACCAAATGATTTTCAAAAGTTTATAGACGTTTTCATTAGAATTTGGTTTAGTTTCCCTGCATAAAGATTTGATTAGAATATTGCTTAATGTTATATTACTATTTTCATATAAATAGAAATATATTTTTCAACCATGTATATATTAATAGTCTATAGAGGCTAATAACGCTACTATTCAGTTATTTACTGAAATTATAAGTTTTTTCGTACTCTGTTGAATCTAAAATATAAACTTACAACCTGTGAAGAAAGGACTTTTTTTTACAATTGCCCTTCTATAGTTTTATTGCAACAGTAAGAAGTTGAGATTGAAGTTTAGACGTTATAACGCAATGTACCAGTTCATTTTTAATACCCCACTATATCTGTCTGTCTGTTATTATTAGCCTAGTTTCTCTCTCTTTCTCTCGCTTAAAATCCCTGTTTATCTCTAAAGTATTTTTGGCATCAAATTCAAATGAATCTCCTAGTAAGCACAATAATCGTAGGATAACCGATGCTAAACATCGTTTTGAAGATTACCGGCACTAAGAGTATAAATTTTCAATTAACAGAACTAGAAATTATCCTCCCAGACTAAAATCACAGATTATACCTGTCAGCTGCCTGCTTGAAGATAAAGTAATTAATCTTTCAATAGTTCTGTAAAGTATAGCCCATGTTCAAAACATATAGGCCTATCGTAATTTGTTTGGAATCTTTAAAAATATATGTCTGCCCTTAAGGCTTAAGAACAATATAATTATGTTTACAAGTTAATAGTATTAATAATGTAATCTGAAATAGATGCTTTGAAAAATGAGTCATCCAATGATGGTCTAATCAACTTAGGTTACGAGTTGAGACTGGAGTATTTATATACTACTCATGATGATGTTACTTTAACGAGATCGCCTGATGATGGGCTGTCAGGTGGATGCAACAAGTGGTTCATGGCGTCGCGGCGCCGTGGAGAGTGGCAAAATATCTTCACTCTCTATCAACTTTAACACCTCAGAGTTTATGAGTCTAGTATCCGCTTCAGATTGAAAGTATAAAAGAATTGGGCGTGTTAACTGCTATCGTGATTATCTTAAGCTTAAAGATTAGATAAAACTTCTAGTTTTAAAGATGCCCAAGACATAGCCACGAGAGATCCGGGATTTACATTGAGAGAATCCGGACACGAAAATATATTTATGGTGATCATTTAGTGAATACTCACATATGCTATTTGTGTCGTGAGATAGCCTATAATGAAACAATCTATATATTATAATGTATCGATCGTCATGATTTCGTCGATAGTCATGCTTCGTGTGCATTTTCATCAGCTGTGGTATTATCTAAATATTATCATGTTATTAATATTGTATTACTTATTATATGAGAATAAAAAATGTCTTACCACACATATAAATAATTATACACTGTTCTCACATCTCCTTTTTTCTAAGGGTCTTTGCAATTTGTTATATACCCAGTCTCTGATTCAATGATTAATTTGCAAATAGTGTTTGATCATAGAAGCTACAGATATACTCGTAAAGATGTTTCTACGTTCACTTTGAATCTACAAAAAAAAAAAAAAGAGTAAACATAGATGCGATAACATGAAAGTGATGAAAATAAAACAAAATTATGACGATAGACACTTGCGATTGAAGTTCCACATATTCTTATTCTGGAAAGGTCACTCATTCATAAGCTAAATAGTCAGCAATATTAACGGTAAAGAGATCATGAGGAATTCCGAAATGTTAGACTTTTAGCGAGGATAATTTCCCACTGTACTGGATTCGTTAATATTTTTTTTAGACACGAAGAACAGCCAAACTTCATGTAATATTATCTTCCAAAAGTTTTAGAATCCATATGTAGGCACGTTTTGTTTCTAAGAATATTTTAAATACAGGTAAAATCGGTCAGAAGTTCACAGAAAACAACCTAAAATGGCGCTCGGAAAAAAAGTGCACACACCAGAATCGGCTGCTCAAGACAGCGCAGATGCATGCTGGGAAGAAGCCGATGGGTCACGTCGTGCTGGAATCAAAGCTGCCAACATGATAAGGGTTTGTGGTGGGTCAGTCGCTATCACTGTCTAAAACACCACTGGCCCCCAAACCCTCTTTCGACTTGAGCTAACATGCCTAACCTAACCTAACATGCCTAACATGCCTAACCTAACCTAAAGTTTTTTTATTTCTTGGAGGCTCTGCCCCCAAACCCCCTTCAATATAAAATAATTAGAAAACCCGGAAATCCAGTCTGCGCGGGAATTTAAAAGCGCGCGCTTAAAACTGTTGGCAGTACCGTATGGAACTGACCAATGACATGCAAGGTCATTGGCAGCCAATGGGATTGTTGGTCTGCAAGCCAAAGCCCGTATAACAACGCCGAAAACCGCGTGTGAAAATCCAGTACAGTGGGAAACTAAATCCCTTTAAGCACTTGAAGGTGTACGCCCGAGATTGTTCCTGGGATTATTTTATTTGA
Organism: Ectobius pallidus; assembly: GCA_964059195.1. Lineage (NCBI taxonomy): Eukaryota > Metazoa > Arthropoda > Insecta > Blattodea > Ectobiidae > Ectobius > Ectobius pallidus. The sequence goes on along the minus strand of CAXKWD010000002.1, from coordinate 108,848,472 downwards.
TTGAATTGAACTGAACCCTAGGGTTAAACTATCACCAGAAAGTAACTTACATTGAAAACTCACGATGACCTCATGAAGATCGAACTCCTTACCTTCCGGTTAGCAGAGTATTTCCCCAACAGACTGCGCTACGTCTACAGCAATAATGTAGACATTAGGCATTGAGTTCTTAGCAAGTGATGGGAGAAATTAACACATACGTATATGTATGCAAATTTAGTAGTTGATGTAGGCTACACTCCTTAATACGCGTACCATTATCCGAAGGCTTAATATGGCAATATTATTATTGACACCTCGTTAATTGAGAACATCACATGAATTCTTATGCTAGTAATGGGACTAATTAGCCTACATTGCTTCCTACAAAATGTATCATTTATAAAGAAGTGAACGTTCTCTATTCATGCATGTAGCGCGGATGTTTTAAATAAATGGCTCACCGTGAATTGCCTCTTGCTGCAGTTCATGTTTGATTTTTCGATTGATTTGTAAAAAAGCTCTAGTTGTCTGTGGCGTCAGAAGTGTTTACAACCTGTCGGGAGTGACCCGTTCCGGTGCGTGTCAGATCTGGGAGGAACACCTTAGTTATAAAATGTTTATATTTAAATACTCGTTATGAATTGAAATGTTACAGCTATTTCCGGTAAGCAAAGCAATTGTAAGTAATTAACCTTTTCAATATTGGCGTTGGAATAGCATAATTAACTTGAAGTTCTCAGGAGCTTAGGTTGCTGGCTCTAAAATGTTTTCTACATAAAATTGAGGGTACATTGCCTTAGTATTTGAGGGTTGCTTCATCCGTTTCCTAAGCAAATGGGCCCTGGCATAATCTTGCCGTCAACTGTTAACAGTTTTTACCTTCAGAATGTTATATCTGATTATTGCAGCAGGTGGCATTTGAAGTTACCGAGGGCTCTATCATTGGTTTTTGCCTAAATCTTCATATTTTAAAACGGGTGTTGAGTGTCGTTGGAAAAGAGAACTTTATAGGGTAGGCCTGTTCTGTGATACGAAATCATTTAGTAGACTAGTTACTATAGGTTTGGTATTATGGTTATTTAACGACGAGGATGTGCTGCAACTTAGGCCAGTGTGCGTGAATTTGCCCCGCAGGAGTTTCCTTACATGCCTCCAAATCTGCAGACATGGGCCTGTAATATTTATGCACATATAAATGTCATCGACCTGGGAAGGCATCGAACCTGCAACCTTGGGCACAGAAAACCAGCGCGTACCTGGATTACAATAACAATAGATACAAACTAGGTACGAGTTTTTATATACATTAGGCCTATAGATTGCATAATAATGTAATCTAGCATTAGTGAAATCCGCCTTGAGTATTGCTGCAAGTAGAACCAGAAGTAGGCACTAAAACCTTCAAAACAGACTGGCAAAACGGCATTCGAAACCTTAAAGAAAACTCAAATTGGCAGTATCTTTTCATTTAATCTCTAGCCTTACAGAAAATAAATTAACCTTTTTTTGTTAATGTATACCTATGAAGAATGCAATGATGTATTGAGGATAGATATAGACTGCTGTATTTAACATACAATTTTCTATCAAATTTGAAATCTGATTTAAATGAGAAATTAAATGAGAATACTTCCTCCATTGTAAATAGAAAATTACTGCTTTAGAATAATCGCTTTATTTAGTGTGTGTACATTTTCTGTTAGAAAGTATAGGCGTATTTACATAACTTTCAAAGAATACTTTCATGCTTATTTTTACGATTTTAGTGCATATAAATCCGTGCCCTAATCATGCAAAATACCTTAAAAATACAAGTAAAGTAATGCCTGTATAGGCCGCGAAGGCTCTTAGAGGTTCGGGAATTGAGGTGCCCACATTTTCATACGGAACGTGAAGATGGAAAGGTTGTCAACCCTGCACACCGGCCGCCTTTACCCTAAGGATTGATCCTGGTACTCATTTTAACAAACAAAAGGTAAAACTACGAACCACAGAAATGGATTAGGCCTACTGGAAAAGATCAGTAAGAAAATAAAGGAGGAAAAAGTAAGGAATACCATAATAAAGTAATCAATGACTATGCATGAAGATGTAGAAATTATTGAAAAGAATGAGCGATGGAGATTGCCCAAGGTGGTGACGAAGTGGGAACCTGATGGAAGACTAAGAAAAGGAAATATGTGTAAGGGGAGCGTGGTAGGAAGATGATTACGAGAGAAGGAGCAAAATTAGTAAAGATACAATTATTATGTAGGCCTAAGTTATTGTTTGGTTGAGGGAAACCACAACATTGTGGAAAAAACCTAAGGAAAATAATTAATAATAATAATAAAATTAATAATAATAATAGTAAAAAAAAGTGTGCGTGGAACGCCACGCGACAGAAGTGAAACTTGTTTTAATTTTTGGATTTTTTCAATTCTGGAATATTGGATTTTTTCACTTTTGGATTGTTGGACACTTTTTAATATTGGGTTTTAGTACTTTTTTAATTTTTGGAATTTTCTATTTTTTAATTTTGGACTTTTTTATTTTTAAATTTTAAATTTTGGATTTTTTTAAGTTTGGATTTTTTAATTTTTTAATTTTTTAAATTTTGGATATTTGGATTTTTTAATTTTTAATTTTTAAATTTTGGATTTTTGGTTTTTTAATTTTATATCTTTGAATTTTTTTAATTTTGGAATTTTGGATCTTTGAATTTTTTTCATTTTTTTTTATTTTTTATTTTCGATTTTTTAATTTTTGGGTTTTTAGATTTTTAATTTTGGATTTTGGATTTTTAATTTTTAATTTTTGGATTTTTTAAATTTTGGATAAGCCTAATCTTTGAGTTGATTGTTTTCTGTGCAGTCCGTTCCGTTACACCTCACTAATTTCGTGACGATTTTGAGCGTAACACTATTTTCGTGACGATTTTGAGCGTTACACTATTTTCGTGACGATTTTCAGCGTTACACAAGCTCTCGATTTACCCCTACCGCGGCTAAAGAAGTTTTACTTCAATAATAATAATAATCAACATCACCATCATGATCTTCATCTTTCTGATATATTTTTTTCGATCCCGCTCTTGTATAACATTCATGAACTAATACCATGTCCACGACTGAACCAGGGAAAAGACAAAACTGTGCATTATCATTGACCGCTCACCAGGCCTTAAAAGGTCACTTGATATTTTAGCCTACAAATGTGAGATAAACATCGGAATAAAGTGAAGGTCATTCGTGGTATTCTAGTCACCCCGTGTAGACTGTGTCACACTGTATTAACCCTAATGATCGCAGGAACGAAAATGGATTCAACTGGAATATCGCTGTTTGTGTTAAACAGGATGTTGCTATGCACTAATCTGTTTGTTACCTCTGGATGTTGTTGCGTGTGTGGGTCTGTAATTATGCAGCGCGTGATCACACGTCAATGCATTGTAATTTCATTTGTCCACTCCACTAATCATTAGCACACAGAACAAATTACAAGCAAATAATTTGACGCCTCTTTTTCTCATTGATCTGCTTATTACATGCGGAATACAAAAACAAAGGAAAGGCATAGTTCAAGTATTTTAGTTTTATGAAATAGAAAAACATGTTAATATTAAACCGGATATGACTGATCAGTTGCTTTTACCTTCATTTGGAATATATTCTGTCCCTTTTATCTACCATGACAGATAATTTTTACGATTTAATAATAATAAATGTAGGCCTTTATATAATATTCTTATCGTCAGTCTGGGCGAACCTGTCAGAAAGGAAATAATTTGCGGGCTCGATCCTGGACTAGAGCGATGACAATTATTTGTGCCGAAATCCGACAGTCCTTTACTTATACGGGACGTAAATCGCCTCCCGAACAAAATCGAGCACAATGGCAACGGTTAAAGGCCTAACCTGCAGTATATGACCGTGAGCAGTACAGACTAATTCCGTAATGCAATTTATTGCAAAGCAATTTTTACATTTTACATAAAAGTGACTTTGCATAAAGTCTTCTATTTAATCCAGGTCTGCTATTATATACATACCTTTTTTTTTTTTTGCTTATAATATCCAGTTTTCAATAAAACATATAACTTACTTCAGAGGTTTTGAAATACAAACATAATTGTTTAGATTTAAGTAGGTCTGCATACTACTGTACAAGAAAATAGAGAATTTTGTTAAACAAAAACTTAAGTAAATATTGTAGTAGAGAAAAATAGAACTTGTACTGTCACTAAAAAAATATTTCACTAGAATGTGTTTAATGATAGAAATATTAGATTTTAAAAAGCTAAATTGAAAGTTAATTTTAACTTTTCCTATGTGACCCCTTAGTTCATATTTGTAGGATAATAGTACGCCATTTTTTATCATAGCCAGTATGAGGGCCAAAAATATGCAATATATGATTTAAAAGTTTATTTGGTATTCAATTCAATTAAGTTTATTTAATTTTATTGTCCTTAGACAGTTATACAACTGCAATAGACAAAGTCAATAGGGTAAAATTACAATAATTACATAAAATATACAGCAAACTTTATAAAATCACATAACAATAGCAGGTGGATTAAAATAAGTAAATTCACAAATAGACTAAAATGGATTGGCGACAAACCATTAATGTAATCTCTTAGAAAATAACTTAAAAGGTAAGTCGGTTATAACTTATGGTAGCTTATTAGAAAGTTTAATGCCTAAGTAGCGAAAACTTTTTGTGGTTTCGTTAAGTTTATGCTGTGGAATTTCAATCATTTGACAGTTTCTGGTATTGTGATTGTGAATGTCTGACCTTATATTTTACATATGTTTATTTTGCTTCGTAAATAGCAATACTGTGTATATACAAATTTACAATTGTCAGTTTTTTGTATTGTATAAAATAAGGTTTACAATGACTTTTGTGAGGTATCTGGGCTATTATTCTAATTATTTTCTTCTATAATATTAATATATCTTGAGTATAAGGACTATTTCCCCATATTAAAATTCCATAATTTATTATTCTCTGGAAATAGGCAAAATATGAAGTCCTCACATAGTCAAATTATTGATTTGATCGGGTTTGGTACCAATTAATTCGGATAATTGGAGTTCTATTGCAGTTAATCATAATTGGATAAATAATGAGAAAAGGTAATTTCTTAAAAAAACTAAATTGTACAGTACTGTATTGTACTTACATAAAGTGTCACATCTTTAACATATCAGTCAGTTGTTTTCCGGACAAATTGCCAATTTTTTCGGATAGAAGTTTCGCTTTTCTTGCAAATATTCAGCCCTGAAAGAGGGTTTCCCAAATGGTCGCTACTGCAAAAACCACTTGAACCCGACCTCAAAGCGATCCGGATAGTTGACGACCTGGATGGGAGTTCGGATAATTGGAGTTCTATTGTATTACAAAACTCGTTTAAGTACATTCTATTTGAAGTATTAATAATTTGTACGGAATAATTTTAAAAATCTAACTATTTAGGTAAATAATTTAATTTAAGAATAATAGGCTTGTTCACTTTATAAAACAAGAAAGATGCATATTATTTAACCTTAGCATTCTATAAATTGAGATTTTGAGGTGGTTACAACATTACAAGCACTGTTAAATTTCGTGTTTCGTCGTGGGTGGAAGTAGACTTTTTTCCTACAAACTTTCCTTAACAATGTGTATGTGACGCAGAGCTTCATTCTCGTGAGGGAAGGAGTTAGTCAATTTGTCCAGCACAGCAGAACTTGCGCTCGGCTGATGAGGGCAACTTGTCTCCAAACTCTATGTCACGAATCTTCAAACAGTTGCTTGTCTCCCCAGGGAAACCGCTCTTGTTTCTTCTGTAATGTAGTTTTTGAGAGCCGGATTCTCGTAAATCTGGGTAGCTGTATTTTTGCTCTCTATGTGATGACAGATTCGTTGGATTATAGCTACGTTAAAAGTGCTTCTTTTCCCAAGAGTAGCAATACAGGAAACTAATAAGGGGAAAGGGATAAAAAAGAGTTGTACAACTATATAAAGATACATTAGTTACAAAATAGAAAAGTCGAGCTAACCATCTAAAACCTAGTGCCATGGGAGATCATGAATGGAGTAATAATATTAGCAAGCAGTGTGGCAAGTGGATTTATCTGTATCCATTGTGTAATATTATATTATAATTATCTTGGGGAAAATATGAAGATTATTCATAAAGTAACTTCGGCTTATTTTTTTAAAACGTGAATAAGAAAACAGAATTTGTTTTACAATACTTCGAAACTACAAACTTTAGTTTATTTTTCCACATACTTTCCAGCCACATTGAGGAACTTGTCACACACCAATAATACTTTATTTTCTCTAAAGAAAGCAATAATTACAGAAACAAATAATATTAAGGTAGAAGTGAAGTGTCGATTAAAATCAGGAAATGCTTGTCTTATGCAATTTAGAAACATTTAGCTTCTCATTTTCTGTCAAGAAATATAAAAATAAAAATTTATACGACAATTATTATCCTGCTGATTGTATTATATGGATGTGAGACATGGTCCATTACTCTTAAGGAAAAACATAGCCTAATTTCAGTGTGTTCGAAAACAGGGTGCTTAAGAAAATATTCGGACCTAAGATAGGTGAAAACGGGGACTGGAGAATACTGCATAGTGGCGAAATTCAAAACCTGTACTCCGCTGAATATAGTAAGGATTATTAAATCGTGAAGGATGAAATGGGCTGGACACGTTGGGCGCATGGGGAAGAAATAAAATACCTAAAAATGTCGACTGGGAATTCTGAAGGGAAAATACCACTTGGAAGACCTAGACATGGGTGGGAAGGCAATATTAGAATAGATTTAAGGGAAGTAGGACCTGCGAGAGACGTTTGGATGGAGTTAGAACAGAATAGGGTTGAATGACCGATTAATGTAAGCGCGGCAATGTACCTCCGGGTTCCATAAAAAAGTTCGCTTAGAAATTGCCTTTTGCCATTGAGTATGTAAGTAAGCAAGGTTAGATACAATGCCATTTTCTCGCCTCATATTGCGACATAAAGCAAGTTGCAGCATTGTTAAGACCCTAGTGCAAATGTCTTAAACTCACGCAGAGATGAGTTGTTTGCGAGGTCTGTGCTGACTCCATCGAAACATCCCTCGGAAGTCCTACTTCCCTTAAATCTATTCTAATAATGTCCTCCCACCTATGTCTAGGTCTCCCAAGTGATCTTTTCCCTTCAGGTTGCCCCAATCGATAAGTGATTTCTTTTTATTAGGAGTATTCCACAATTCAATGGCTTTCCTTCGTCAATGTTACACAATTTGTTTATCCGTAATTCTTCATCTGCTGTATCTTCCTCGTACAAACCCCAACATAACATGTTTCTTCTTATACCATCCATCCAGTATTCTGTAGGGTTTTTCTTTTCTTAGTTTTCCATTTGTTTCCCAATTAATAATCTTCATAGCGCCATTGAATTCTTCCAATGTGCCCTTACCATCTAAGTTTCGTTCTTGTAATGTATCTGGGTAGTTTTTATTTACTTCATAATGTCCTAAATAAGGGGGTTTCATATCTGATCTAATCTGGATTTTCTTGCGGATCGTCTCCAGAAGTCTTACATTGCTAAAAATTATGTGTTAGCTTGTTGTTTACTAATCGTCAACGTTTCTGAACTATACAGTGGAACGCTTTGTACAAAGACAGGTAAATGAAGTTTTCTGGGGGGTGGGATTATGGCTTGTACTACTACTCCATATGGGATTCAACATTCCACTAACTCTTTTTCCATCGTTTATGCTTATTTTCTATTTATGATGTAGAGTAGGATTACTTCCACAAAGTCTCTGGCCTTGAAGACTAACCCAGCCAGCGAGCTTCTCGTTACGTCTCGTTACCAAGATGCGCGGATTCGCTGCGCGTAAGATCAGTGAGCTACTGTTGAGCATAGAGTAAAGATCATGCTGCACGTTGCCAGTGGTAGAAAATACTAGTAGTTGAGTGGAGGGATAATGCCGCAGAGACAGAGACAGAAAACACGTGGAGTGGGATAGCCAATCAGGTGAGACTCGCTCCTAAGGTATATACGTAAAAACCCAGAGACTTTGTGGAAGTAATCCTACTCTGCTTTTGCCTATTCTTTCTAAAATTAATCCAAGAAATGAGCCGGTGACTAGCTTATAACTACCCTTAAGTCAAATAAAAGTTTTTGGTTAAGGCGTTGAGTACGATAATTTGGTATTCAAAATTAAAACAAAATCATGAAAGTCTATTCTATAAAATGATAGGGGAAACGAACATTTCCTCATGTAAAGTGTTAGGAAGAGAAAGCCATTTGCATGCTCCATATCACGTCCCCAGCAGATACCTAACTCAAATATTTTTATGTGTTGGTAGGATTTTTGTTTTGTTTTCGAACTTTCTGCTCAAAGCCAGGCACACATACAGATCGCAGAAATAATATTATTACTCAGGGGACCTCAAGATGAGTAATAATGCATAAAACGAAATTTAATTTCACGGAAAAACACTATCTATAGGTTAATACGAATAGAAAAAGTAAAAATAACTCAAAATATTTAAGAAAGCAATAAGTATCATCATACATGCTGGTATTGCTAACAAGTATTTGTTAGCTTATTGTTTACTAATCGTCAACGTTTGTGAATTATACAGTAGTAGCCTACGCTTTGTACAAAGACCAGGTAAATTAAGTTTATTGGGGGGGGGGTGATTCTGTAAACGAAAATCATATTACTTTATTTAAAGAAAGACAAACTCCACTTTCACTGACATCAAAAAAATAATACTTTCATCTCTGAATTCACAGAGACATTACCTTGTGTATTTGGCCCCTGCAGTGTGGGGCAGTTCAGGGGCTTTGAGAAGTCCTCGCCCCCGGCGCTGACCCAAGAGGCAGCTGAGGTCAAGTCTGGACGCCATGCTGCTGTTAAGGTGAACTGGAGTGGAGGCCAGGATCTGGTTCTCATGAGACCTCGTCCTCAGGCGTCGACCCCTAACCTGGCCTGCAATGTAAAACCAATAATTGCTGAAACTCTAATTCCATTGTAATTATTACCTTTCTCATGATCGTGTATTGGTCTAGAGCAGCGTTTCTCAACCTTTTTGAACCCGAGGACCTGTGAAATGTCTAAAAAAATTATGGACCCCTAATTTTACATCCCATTTTTAAAACAAGGTCTATATTCTTAATATTTTGGGTATTAATTATAAGTCATTATAACGAAATATGTGTAAAAATTAAACTTCTTTACTTTCCACTTGCTTTATGATATTTTTTAATTATGTCTGCGGACCATCTGCACCATCTTCGCGGACCACCAGTGGTCCGCGGACCATAGGTTGAGAAACGCTGGTCTAGAGCATGTTAAGCTAGTAATTATTAGTTATTTGATGTTTAGATTGATTTCTCTATTCATAATACAATTACAAAATCAATAAAATCAGGTAAACTGATATAAGAAAGTGCCAGAATGCTCTTGTTTAATCAGTCGTAATTGCAATTATGATATGCAGAAAATAAGTTATTTTTAAATAGATTTCTGAGTTAAGTTCCAATTTGATTCATTAAGTAGGGCTTAGGGAAGAACAAATTTCTAAAGTTTGATACTTAACTCTAATTCATACTCTTATACACTGATATAAGAAATTCTTAAAACATGTGAACATTTCACAAAATGCACTGGCAAAGAACTCCGCATAATGTACGTAGCCCTAATTATTTCACAGTGATGTATATTCTGCATATATCAGTATTCACGTAGTACTACTCATTTCAACTTGATCAACGAAATAAACAAACATCTGACTGCGTTGGAGTCAAGGCCCTCAATGATTAAAAAAAATGCGGTATTGCTAGTAAAGTCGTGATTTCCCATTTAAAAAGTGACCTTTAATTAGTCGTTACCCCGGTACCGGTCAACCGATTTGGTCCAAAATAAATAGGCTCTTTGCCATGGACATTGTAAATGCGTATACCATGTTTCATGAAAATCCGATAAAGCGTATTGAGTTATCGCGCGTACAGGCACACGGACTGAGGGATTGACAGACAGACATTCTCTCGTCTCGCACACAATATAAAAAATTACCATTCTGGCACTTAATAACACATTCCGAATAACAGCGAAATAGGTACAGGATAAATAAAATCAGGTAAACTGATGTAACAAAGTGCCAGAATGCTTTTGTTTAATAAGTTATAGTTGCAATTATGATATGCAGAAAATTAAGTTTAAAAAAATTCGATTTCCGAGTTAAGCTCCAGATTGACACATTAAGCAGGACTTACGGAAGAACAAAGGTCTAGTTAAAACAAAATCAGATTAACATCGTCCAGCATCAGCTTTGTACAGCTTTGTGATATCTTGACACTCGCACACTCACATAAAAAAAAAAGTCAAATTGACCTAGAGAATGCTAGTCCAAGATGTTACCATCTCGGCCACCTCGCTCAGTTTACCGATCGAGTTTGATGAGCATACGTGAAATATTCCATAGTGTTATTTGTCATAGCTAACTGTATTGCAACTTTCAAAGCCGTATTTGAGTACTGTAAAACAATAATATGTTTTCATGATAACTACAGTAGTTTGCATTTGATAAATTCTTTCTAATATACAGTATTACCATTAAAATAGGCACTAAATTCGGCATTACTCCGGTACCGGCCAACCGATTTGGTACCATATCAATAGGCTTCTTCCCATGGAAGTTATACATTCGTATACCAAGTTTCATGAATATCCTATAAAGCGTATTTGGGTTATCGCGCGTACAGACACATTGACAAACGGACAGACATTTTTCCGTCCCCCACACAATCTTATAAAGTACCACACCGGCACAAGTATAATTATATTTTCTTAGGGCTGCATATCCTAAGTTTCAACCATTAATGTGCCTTAAATCTGCAAGCTCATGCTAAACAATAACTCGTATAGACTTAACTTAAGTTATTTGCAATATTTTTCAGTTTCCTTCCGCGAGGAGAATAGATAATAGTGAAAAGTTGATGGCGATTTAATGGGGTCCCAACCTCAGAGTAAATATCCGAATTTATCTCCAGTAGTTATTATTTTCTTTGATAATGCCTCATTGTTACTGGAATTGCGGCAATTCCTTAGCTCAAACAGTAGAAGTTTCATTTCTAATCCTAAGATGAGATGTAAGTTAGAATTTTGTTCAAAACAGATTATCTATTTAAAACCTGCTGAGACTTTCCCCGCAATGATTAACGAAATGAAAAAGAATCAGATATAATATTGTAGCGTAGGGTAAGCTGTAAGACATAGTTCAAGCTGTAAATGATGAAATATCAATAAAAAACGAGTTCCTGTAAAGGCATGAATCAGCAAATGGGGAATAAAGGAAAACAATGTATAAATTAGGCTACATATTATTCCTAACTGGAACTGATAATAGGCCTACTACTACTATGGCTATACTACAAACCTGTATTTAATTCAATTACTTGCATTTTTGAGCCTATGAGAGAAAATATTGTTTCAAATCTATCAGTTCTGAATGCAATGTAGTTACGAAGTTATAATTTGGCCCCGAGTGAGATGATCGAGGCAGTAACGTCGTATACTCACAACCGCGGGGGTTCAAATCCCATGGACGTCATCTTGAGAGTGGTTTTTTCGGGGCTTTCCCGACTCGCAAAGGTGAATGTTGGACTGGAATTTACTTTCCTTCTACTCTGTACTGTGTCCCTAGGAGGAGATTCTGTGTCGAGTTAGATCTTATTAAAAGTAGTCTCTTATGTCCTGTCTGGTGGTGATTCAGAGTTTCTTCCCTTTCCTGTAGGCATTGGTGTCTAAGCCCTTCGGAAAGCTGGTTTAAAAGATAACGTGGCTCAGAACTGATTAAATGTAATTATATTATTATGAATTTTAATTATCGGTAAGCCTACAAAAAGTATCCAGTTTCTTCATGACGCGCCATCATTAAACTCAATTCGTAAATTCACTACCTATTCTATTCGATGAGTTTAATAGTTTCAGAGCTACATTTATACACTGGTAACAAGGCATTCACCAAGTGAAATCATAGGGGGAACTAAGTTTAGAAATCGATGAGGAAAATTTCAGCGCAATAGCTGTTTTCCATAAATGACAAACCAACAGGAGGATAAAAATCCTCAAATTTTACATAAAGCATTACTCTATTAATCTTATATCTCTCCTTTCATGCAATTTTTGAGGCGATGATGCACTTACATGTCATTAGCATTGAAAAGGTTAAATTTTAAAATAGATAACCAAAGATGGAAGAGTCTGACATATGGGTGAAGGTCAAGTTTCCAACATTGTTGATATTAAAATTACACTATCTTTCACTAAGAAACAGAGCAGTTCCAATATTTTTAATTTTAATTCTCCTAAAACTCGAATATTCGAACCCCGTAAAAAGCTAATTTCAAATTTCACGGTATGCCAATGAAGTTATTTTCCTACAAAGACGAATTTGACGAATGTGAATAAATAACATTTACATAAGAACAATCGTTAAAAGTGTACTGACCATACGATTTTCCTTATTCAGTCGACTTTGTGTAGCCAGTAAGTATGATTTGCTTTTTTCCTACAAGAAATGATAGAAGTTGCTCACCTCTGCCCTTTTTCTTTCGTAATTTCCTCCGGAAACCTCTGTTCACAGATGTGTCTGTTACTGGATCAGGTGCATCCCCAAGCATCTCATCTGATTCCTCGAACTCGCTACAATAAAAAAAGAATGTACATATTTACAAATTAAATTACATTTACAAACTTATGTACAAATACAAATACAAATACAAAAATACACAAATAAACAAAAAACATTTACAAATTTCAAAATTAAAATTAAAGTAGGCCTACAGAAAAGAAAAAGAACCAAATATTTATTTAGAAATACACCCGAATGAGCAGACTGCTCGTGCTCGGGTGTAGATTCAGAACATCAGAGTGGAAAAAGAGGAGAAACAAAAAAACAAAATGAGAAAGAATAACACACTTATAAAAAAGGTGAAAAATGTAAAACAGAGCTAGAAAAAGAAAATACAAATTTATAAAAAGGAGACAAAAATTTAAAAAAACAAATACATACAATAAATAATAATAAAAATAAATGACTTAAAGCTAATAAAATTACAAAAAATGTTTTACATACTTATTAAATTTAAAATTGGGGTAAATTGCAAGATCGGGGTATCTACTGATCATAGAGTTATAGAAGCGGGGACCAAAATTAATGCTATGGTTTAATCCTGCCGATGTGAGACATTTGGGTTCTGATAGAAGTAGATTATTATTTCTTCTAGTGCTGTATGCATGATCACCGGATGTGTATTTTGCACGATGTTTGTGAAAATATTTTAATAAAGAAAAGTTGCAGAGTTGGTCAAACTTAAAAACATTAAATTCCGAAAATATTAGATTAGTTGGGTAATCAATGTGTTTTCTTAGACAGATTTTTATTATTCTTTTTTGTAAAAGGCTAAGAGGTTCAAGAGAAGTTTTCGCTAATCATCCCCAGGCGAGAATGCCATATTGCATAATGGACTGGAACAGGGCTAGATAAACGGAACGAAGAACAGTAATGGGCATACAGTGACGTAAAATGACAAATTTGTAAATTGTTCTGCGTAGTCTATTACAGATGTAATTAACATGGTGAGACCATTTAAGATGTTGATCTATAAAAATACCCAAACATTTCACAACGGCAACCTCCTTCAGTGGGGAGCGTGAACAATTTGTTACATCAAAATTACAATTGTGTATTATTAAATTTGAATTTGTACAATTCTTCCATTTTATCTGACTAATAGTTGTTAATGAGAAAGGAACCAATGTTGATTTACCTACGTTTAGTGAGAGACGGTTAGAATCAAACCACTTTTTTACAATTATCATTCCTGTGTTAGCGTATTTATATAAAACATAATATTACATAATAAGAATATTATATTTCTCCTATAATATTCTCATGTAGTGTCCAACAGAGACAATAAACTGTGGCTCATGAATGCTTATATATCTGTCTGGAATGTTAACTGTACAATAACAGTGGGGGCCCGGTCACAAAAATCACTACTTAGTGTGCCTCACAGTACTGCATATGACATAACTTGTCTGTCTGTGAGGTAGACCATTAGGGCAGTCAGTCATAGGAGAGAAGTTCCATCTGGCGCTGTGAACTGAGCTCCGGCTTAGCTCAGTTGGTAGAGCATTGGCGCGAATAGCCAAAGGTCCTGGGTTCAAGTCCCAGTGCCGGAGGAATTTTTCTCCTATAATATTCTCATGTAGTGTCCAACAGAGACAATAATCTGTGGCTCATGAATGCTTATATATCTATTATATAATAAGCCTATTGCAATATTAGTCTAGTTATTTGTATTATCCTAGTGCCTTTTCTTATCCATTTACTTTGATTCATATTTCAGGTAACACATTTGTAACCAAGAAACTACTTATAATATAGGCTAAGCGTCGCCGGTTGTAGTACATACAACGCTCTACCCGTTGCCACAAAATAGTAGCAATAATTGAGTTACGAGTACCTTAAAATTGCCAATACGGATATAACAATTATTGTATTCGTTCGACCATACTATAATACACTTATTACATGTGACATAAAGTATCATAATGATACCCATTTCGAAAAAGATTTTTATATGTAACATAGGTGTGGTATTGATTAAAAAGGTCTCGGAACGATCTTGAAACCTTGAGAGCAGCAAATGAAAATGCGTAATGAAAAGCCTGTATTTAAAATAAGATCAATTCTGTTGGTGTTAATTTTAATATTATACTAAATCGAGTTCATGATGTCTTGTAAAAATTCGTTCCTTTGAAGAAACCGGTCAAAAACAAACTTCGACTTGACCATAAGCCATCAGCTGCCATCTGTCGCAGAAGACAAGTACAAAGAGAAGTTGCTAACAGCTGTTTGCCGTGGTCAGCATTTTTTTATCAATCTGAAATCTTATAACTTAAACATTTAATTATGGTCGTACAAAAACAGTCGAATGCAAATTATGAAACTAGCTTTGCTCATTTCATACAAATACTCGAACCCCAATAAAGGCCATTATAGGCTCGTTGCATAATGTACTAGCTTCGTCTAAAATAATACTTATTTTCTGAATTGAACATGGATTTATGAAGTTTATTTATTTTAAAGATGTGAAGAGTGTTTTAGAAACACAGTGATAGTTGTGTGGATACGTGTAAGGAATGATGTTGAAGCGGTATAGGCCCAAGCCAACTAATAGAAGGTAGGAAATGTCGCATTAAGCACATGTAGACCTACCACTTATTGATCAATTAATAACGCGATATAAATGCAAGAATAAGATTTACCTGGATAAGACCTGGTCAGCTGTCAAGAGATTTTCCTCCCCCTCATAGAATTGGTTTGCCACATCTTGCGTCGTATCTGCAAAAATAAGAAACAACGCCTTTATTAATTTTATCCTTAAGTGTGACTTCATGTTTGTGATAAATAGCGTGCGCTAGGTTATAACATCCTAAGAAAGGAATTTCCTATTTAATCAAGGAAGGGAAGTGCTACTGATTAATAAAATTTCTCTGTTATGAAAATAAATAACTTTATAATGAATAGTCTACATATTGAGAGAGATGGCCTGCCATTCTAGTAGAGCTGTAATTTTCTTTCAAATATAACTAGTTTACTCTTCAAGTTAATGTAAATTTGTTTACAATATGTTGTGCATTTTGATTTTCATATGGTATTTGTGCAGTCTTAACTAAAAATATGATATGAAATAGGAAGCTGGTGGATCACATTCAGCTACAGCATCCCACATTTCTGTATAGAGCGTTATGTATGCAGATTTTAACGTCTTGTTCATTCGGTAACAACAAACAAAACATTCAAATACCGTTTTTGTCCCACTTGAATACTTTCCTCAGAAAAACAAATTAACTCTGAATCTAACCGTGATTTAGTCGGTATTGTCCGTATTGTTCCATCTTTTATTACATCGGAAGAGAAAAGAATAAGTAAATTTTCCCTTTGCGGGTTTTCAATAAAGGTGGCAGTTTTCGTATAAAATGAATAAGTACAAACAATAATATTTCGTTGACGAGATAATCCATGAAACCTGGAAACGTCAAGACAGGTATATCCGTCACGCAGTGGGCTTGTTTACAACCGAAATAGAGATCTGGCTGTGCGCTGTTGCCATTCTGCGGACGCTATTAACCTAATTGCCTCATTAACGATACTATAATGATAAAACGAAAAATAATTTCACATTTGATTTAATGCTCTTTGCTGTCCCCTTTAATCAGCACAATTATACTACTTCCACTACTTATATTAATTTAATCCATCTGTTTAATTGAATTACTGCCATTTTTAAATAATTTTAGAATGCAGGAATAAGTAGACTGAAATTATCTTTCAGTTTTTAACTTATAATTTCCACAAATGCTCAGTAATTTGAAAGCAGTAGAAACCTACCTGTTACCTACTTTATGAAACATGGCATTTTATTATAGTTAGCATATACAAGTAGCATAAGCTACTACAGTAGTCTAGTAATATAAAACCTTGTACAAACAATGAATCAGTCATAACTATTACTAAAAATTCTTAAAATTGTTTAAAATTGTTTAAAAGTCAATACAAAAATGCCTTGTACTAAAATGCTTGCACTATCTTCCAGTGAATCCCAATAGAGATTTATTTAAAATTGGCAACTGATTTATGAATGACAATTAAATAGAAGTACACTTTTCACATAATTCTATTTATAATGTATGTTGAAGCTCTTAATTTATCTCTGTTCGATTATGTAATTACGGGTTTTATGACTTAATTTGATAATATAGTTGATGCCATGCACAAATGAATTGTGGAAACACAATTAATTTACTCGTGATTTCCCAACATATTATGTACTCCTTGAGTTGTTTAATCTGAATCAGTCAGCACAATTACACACAGTAAACTGACATATTCACACATGTCATAGTCTACTATTATATTTAATAACGGTTTTAGGCATATGAGCTTAGGCAATGCGTGCATTAAAATGACGAATTTCCAATAGTATTTAGAAGTTTTTGCCTGGTTCGGAAGCACACGGAATTAGTTTGAGCAACAGAATTTCCTGTTTTGCAATCTCCCAATAATGCTGTTGGAAATTCGTAATTTTAGTGCACACATTAGGCTCAGCTCATATGCCTTCTAAATCCGTGCGTACTATAAGCTGGTATTAACTTTACAAGCTGATAATATATAAAAAAGGAAATAATTATAGCTTGAAATCATAACTAAAATTAAGACGATTAGGCTATACATAAACAAATCTTCATCCCCGGAAACCGCTGGATATAAGGTTTGGATTTTAAGCTCCGGTTGTAAGTAAAATTTGGTACTATACAATTTAAAAGACAACTTTATTTTTGTAAGTCAGGTTACCATAAGCAACACTATGAGAGCTTTTGAGCAAATTGATTTTTCCAGAGATGTAAAAATCACGAGTTGTATTTGTTTTGACTATTTCACGAACGAAAAATATGTATATGTATATATATATATATATATATATATATATATATATATATATATATATCCACATAAGACATCCACATAAGACAAATAACATTATAGTTATTTACGATATAACATTGTTATACAGAACTTAACAGATGAGAACGAAGTTAACAAAACTAGAGCCAGCTAATTTTGTTATTCGTGTTAACCTGTTCAATTCTTATGTCGGTCGAACATCGAATGATGTTATATGATATTTTGTATCGTGAATTTTAAGGAGAAAATAATCAGCTTAGAGTAGTATTTAAAAAAAAAAAACCCCTTTGGTAATTTTGTAGGCCTATGTAGCGGAATTCAGGATCTTTTGGTTAGCAACGGTTTGTTTGAAATATTACCTATTTGTAAAGAAATGTATATCTCTCTTGAAGTTATACGAAAGGCAAAAACGAAATATTAGTAAAAAATTCTTCGTTGTGAAGAGGAATTGCAGACATTGAATGAATGAGGAGAAATTTAGGTTATAAGTAACGCATTGGAAGAAACTAAATATTGTGTTAGCTTACGTTTGCGTTTTGTCAAACTTTAAACTGCCGGTATCTAGTTTGTGGACCAAATTTTTGTCGGAATAGTTATTTGTGTTTGGAATTGTAAATAATTAATGGGTTCACGATAATAATAAAAGTAGGAATATTAATATTTCTAGTGTTTTGCCATCTGCCTATGGTAGTGACGCAGCGGTCGGGTGGTAGGCCTTGTCCTTTCAGGGATGTAGCACCACGGAGTTTAGTTAAGTTTAAAATTAAGGAAATGGTTAATTATTTATTTGTGCGACGAGAACAAAAATTACTTCTGGTGTTATCCTTTATAATCACCAAAACGTGCTAGCACATTTTCTTTGTCCTTAACGGGCTCAGCCCATAAAATGGAACTTTACAAAATAACATTTCAAATTCTTACAATAAAATTATATAGCCTATTAACCTCACCATCTGCAGCTATGGTCTTATCTAGTCTAAATTTGCAATAAATAACGGATTCGCTTGTTTTCGTTGCACACATCTATATTAATAAGAGGGTCCGCGATGCCCAGCGAAATCTACTCAACGCAGAGATCTGAAATTTTATACATAGGCGGACTGAAGGGTCGGAAAATGCACCTCGAAGCCGGAATTTTAATTTTCGCTTTCGTTCGTGAGTTATGAGTGAAAAATGAGCAAAAAAACGTGCATTTTTTGCGTTTTCGAAGCATCAGTTTCAGTAATAAATTTCAATATCAAATCACTTACAGTTGATTTTTGCTATTTTTGTCATCATACCCACATCATACCTCATACCTTGGAAATAAAAGCAACGCGATCGCTTGATTTTGTTAGTCCATCCTAGACGATTCATTTGTTTAGAGTGTCAAGGCCCACAGACATATGACATTTTCAACCTACACGGAAGAAGGATAATCAACCCTAAATATGGTCAAACATTGTTCGATTTGAACGAAACTCACTATACAGGGGTTTTCTGGGCCAAGGAACTCGATTCTGAGGTCGCTTTTACCAAGGGAATCGTGGAATGCACTCCACGTGATTTAGGTGTAAATAAATATAATGATTTAACTATTATGCTCTTAATTTTTAGTTTTTAATTTTTGAAATAATTATCGCGGGGGAAGCCACGGGCACATGCTATCTTATAATAATAAAAGGACGTGTTTGTCTGTCTGTCCGCGATGCCCATCGAAATCTACTGAACGCAGAGATCTGAAATTTTAAAGATAGATGGACTGAATGGTGGGCGAATGCACCTCGAAACCGAATTTTTAATTTTAGCTTTCGTTCGCGAGTTATGAGTGAAAAACTGGCAGAAAACGTGATTTTAGCGCTGTCGCAGCATCAGATTTCAGTAATACATTTCAATGTCAAATCAATTGCAGTTGGCTTTGGCTATTTTTGTCATACCGTGGAAATAAAAGCATCGCGATCGCTTGAATGTTTTAAGCCCACGCTGGTCGATTCATTTGTTTAGAATGTCAAGGCCCGTAGACATATGAAATTTTCAACCTACACGGAAGAGGGATAATCAACATAGACCTAAATATGGTTAAACATCGTTCGATTTGGACGAAACTCACTATACAGGGATTTTCTGGGCCAAGGAACTCGAATCTGAGATCGCTTTTACCAGGCGACGCTATCTAATCGTGGTATGTAATTCACGTGATTTAGGTGTTAATAAATATAATGATTTAACTATTATGCTCTTAATTTTTAATTTTTGAAATAATTATCGCGGGCGATCGCTTGATTATGTAAGTCCATCCTGGACGATTCATTTGTTTAGAATATCAAGGCCCGAAGACATATGAAATTTTCAACCTACACGGAAGAGGGATAATCAATATAGGCCTAAATATGGTCAAACATTGTTCGGTTTGGACGAAACTGACTGGACAGGGGTATTCTGGGCCAAGGAACTCGAATCTGAGGTCGCTTTTACCAGGCGACGCTATCTAATCGTGGTATGTAGTCCACGTGATTTAGGTGTTAATAAATATAATGATTTAACTATTATGCTCTTAATTTTTAATTTTTTAAATAATTATCGCGGGCGAAGCCGCGGGCACATGCTAATGTTACATAAATGCCTGATCAACAACGAACACGAGAGAGAATTTAGATTGGACACTAACGCTCTTCACTGCTGCATCAATTGAAACTTTTCAATAACAATTCTGACTAATCGCTTGCCAGAGCGGATAAATTGTATTCATAGCAAACAATCTAACTTTTTCAATATGATTGAGAGGCCAAGGAGGAAAATACTGAGTCAACCGGCGAGATGAGGTTGAGTTGCTTTTAAAGAGGAGTTTAAATTATAATAGGGATTTCGTCTCTCTGCGTCATTGCTTTTGAAGCAAACAAACCTCCGCTTATCTCCTGCCATTGAAATGAGGGCGCCCACATCCAAACTCTGTTTTCTTTACAGACAACGAGATTAATTGGAATTATCTATCATTTTCCTCTCGAAAGCACCGCAAAGCTGATTTTGTTGTGAGAAGGGAAAATTCAATTTAACTTAATTCTTTTCCTGGAAAATAAAGAGGAACGACCTTTAAAGAGTTAATTCCATGTCACTTTCTACATGAATCTATAATAAAATTAAAGAGGCTGCACTTCATGTTAAAACACATGTATTAGGTGAACTGAACCCAAATCCAAGGGTTTTCTTATCAAAGAATGCAGAAACCTGGATACATAGACCCAAGAGAAAACGATAGAAATTATATACACATATACACATCTCTGCCAGAGTAGCTATATGTGGCTATTTTTGACCAGTGATGCTAACGGATCGAGGAAAGAGGCGCTTGCGCCGAGTTTTTTCAATTTCCGAGATCCGTTATGCGCTTACGGCACGAGTATTGCTTGCTATTTTTTGCACGATGATTATTTATATCAATTTATTTATGTTAATTGAGATATTAGCTGAAAATATTATGTTGATACACTATTGAAGATGGATGTTATATTTCAGAAAGTGATTCGCATATGTTGATTGTTATGGGGACCGAATATTTGTCCTGTTAAAGTCGCCACAAACTGGGGGGCCTTGGTTCCGGTCTTCCATAAAGGCTTGTATTATGATGGTTTTACTTACGGCACTTGTGCTGTGTGTAATTTTTACCGCACGGAGATTTCTTC
Organism: Ectobius pallidus; assembly: GCA_964059195.1. Taxonomy (NCBI): domain Eukaryota; kingdom Metazoa; phylum Arthropoda; class Insecta; order Blattodea; family Ectobiidae; genus Ectobius; species Ectobius pallidus. The sequence goes on along the minus strand of CAXKWD010000002.1, from coordinate 108,827,306 downwards.
TGTTTTCATAGCAACCAGATTGCGTGCGGGAATGTCTTGTTACGATCCACGGCAACAATATTCGTAAGTACCACTAATTAGTTACATCGTGAAAATAGCTATTTATGTATCAAGTACGCAAAATAATGCTTTAGCGGACGAATCTAGTATAGCGGCCGAGGCGAAAGCCGAGGCTGAAATACTGGATGAGTCCGCTCAAGTTTTTGCGTACGTGGTGCATACAATATTTTTTAGTGATAGCTCTCTAAATTATATGAAATGAAACAAAAATACCGTATATAATTAATTATAATGAAAGGCAGTCAACCATATTCTCAAGGCCCTCTCAAACGCAAGACAACAATGAACCGTACGTACCAAAACGAAATGAGGTAGGCTATAGATGAGTTATATGAGTCGCTGATCTGTAAACAATAATAAATACGAACTAGTATTTATGAAAAGCTTGTGAAAATATGAATTATAATCCCGAGGAAATTTCACTCCATGTCAAAAACATTGAATTGGAGCTGGTGCCAGCAACATCACGGCAGAAAGAATAGGGAATATATTGCAATTAAATGCTGGTGCATCCATGTAAGCTATGTGAACGAAGATGTGAAAAGTTGTTGGCTTATATTTGTTGTCATGTGATGAAGTGGGCTACCGTGTTTTGCGAAATATCCTGGTAAAGTTTCTGATTATCATAAAGAAACGTATTGGCTTAAATTTGTTGTTTTATGACCAATTATATGCGTAAATCCATGTTAAAGTTGGTGTGACTGGTCAATGCCGTCTGGGTTTTGTTTATAGATTGCCATGACGACTTTAAAGGACAAGGCCGCTAAAATTGCATTTTGAATGCAGTTTGAATGCACTTTTATGCAATTTTAGCGGCCTTGTCCTTTAAAGTGCAGCTTTTCGGCGTGTTACCAGTCCGATAAGCAGCTGTTTTAGAGAGCGTATACTAAAAAAACATATTATAGAAGATAAAAATAACCTTGGCAACTGTGCGTTTATCAGTTTATTGCCTGCTTTTGTGATGCAATAATGTGAGTGCAAGGGTTGCGCTTAGTATCACATCTCACTTCAGTTATACGTGCATCTGTGCAGAATAGGCTATATTCGGCTCGTCTGTTTTGTATTTTTTAAGTTAGTTGTTTATTACACACTTACTCATCAGGAATAAAAAGTATAATCCAGCATGGGAAGCTGATCATAAATGGGTGACATAAAAAGAAAAATGCGATATTGTAATTTGCATATTTTAAGTGGCTAAAAATGGCTACTAATTTATTAATATTAACGGCTACTATTGTCTTAAAGCATCTCTGGACACCATGCATTCTTCAATGAAATTTTCTGTATGTTTAATCCTTTCAGAGCTGAACTATATACATGCCAACTTCAAGTAAAATGATCAGTGGGCTAGTTTGAAATTAATAAGAAAAATTTCTGTAGAATAATTTGTTTGCGTAGAAGATAACTGTAACATGCCAATGAATATCCCCGCATTTTACAATAAAACATTATAGATTCATCTTATATCCTTACTTGTATACACTTTTTAGTTGACGCATTTATACGTCAGTAGCAGTGAAAAAGGTAAATCCAATACGAAGGAACATAGGTCCTTACGTATTTGAGGGGAACTAGCTAACTGGTTAACGAAACTTTTTTAAGTATATAAAAAGCTGAGAATATCTATTTATGTATCAAGTAGGCAAAATAACGCTTTGTAAATTATATGAAATGAAATAAAAACACAATATGATTAATTATAAAAGGCATAGTCAATCATTTGTTGACGCCACATTCTCACAGCCACCTGAATCCTTGCTATGAATAAATTAGAGATGATGATTTAGATTGCAGTGCGGGTTTCTTATGAATAATATAGCTATGTTGGCTTAGGCTTATATTTGTTGTTATATTATTAAGTGTTTTGTAAACAAAAAACCTGGTAGAGTTTCTGATTAAGGTAAAGAAACAATGTTGCCTTATATTTCATAGTTAAGTATTTTGTTTCAAACCCAGTTACGATTGGTATGACTGGTCACTGCCTTCTGGATTTTCCCGTTGCCATGACGACTTTACCGTCCTAGTACGGTAAAATAGGTATATTGCGATACAAGGGCCGTAAGGCATGATTACGGATCAATTTTCCGAGATCCGTAATGCCTTTACGGCCCGTGTATTGCATGCTATTTTTTGCACGATGATTACTTATATCAATTTAATTATATTAATTGTGATATTACCTGAAAATATTATGTATATAGCCTGCATTCCTGAAGATTGATGTTTATTTCAGAAAGTGATTCGCATTTGTTATTGTTTATGGCAACCGAATATTTGTGATGAAGGGGGGCCTTGTCCATAAAGGCTTGTATAATGAAGTATGTCGTTATATTCATAACAGCCCTCAAACACTTTCCGCCCGAGGGCCAGCGTTTGCGGGCGGGAAACGCTTATCGCCCCTAGCAACAAGATTGCGTGTGGGAATGTCAACTTACGATCCATGGCAACAACGTTCGTAAGTACCACTAATTAGCTAAGGAGTGCAAAAATTACTTTACCGTACTAGGTTGGTAAAGTGCTACTTTTCGGCGTGTTAACTAACAGCTGTTTTGAGGAGCGTCTACTAAGAAATAAAGTTCAGGTCGATCATATGACACACGTCATAAGGCATAAGGCTGAACTTAAGATTGATATCGGATGTTAAAATGCATATACAGCAGTTTATAACTTTCACAACTTACCCGCTAGAAAATTAATATAATCGATGGGAAGCAGATAGTGTAATTGACTTAACGAGGATTAGTGGCAGAGTGCCATCACTTTGTTTTGGCAAACGTCTCTAGAGGTCTGGCAGACATGTGCATGCGTGTCAGCGTCATATGTGAGGTCTTGATTTATTGAAGTCATTAAGATTATCGGTTCCTGTGTTCTGATTTAAAGAGTATTCTATAAGTATGGGGTACGTAACTGGTATATGCCACTTTTTTACCATTTTTTACTTTCCCACCGTTCCCATAATGTCCCGTACCATAATTCAGAACAAATGTACGTGTCTGCGTGGGTTTGAATTTCATAATTAATAGTTCTGTGAATAGTAGATATCACGTTAGAAAGGTTTAGGATCTACTCTTTATCAGTTAAAATAGCCACGATCTTGACACGGAATAAAAGAATAAAAACCCTTACGTTGTTTGTAGTAACTTCAAGGAACAATTATGCAAAAAATAGAAGAAAATCGAAGAATTTAGTTGTGACTGTGTAACAAACTTACATACAGATGAAATGCCAGTAAACCATTAGAGTTACATAAAAAAAGTACTGGAACAAAGCTGTAGAACATATTACTCTCGAGAGTGGAAATAGTCTTCAAATAACATGAATCGTTGGGCTAGAATCATTGAAAGAAGCTGAACATTACACGAAACGGAACTATTAACATTGCCACCATTTTGAAAAAAAAAGTAGGCCTAATCTTTACATGTACGTCTTTTAATGACTTCAAGAAACATTCATGCAAAATTAAGAATATTACAACGCGTTTGGTCGTGAGGCGAATCAAATAAATTTAAAAAGACATAATGCTGAACGATCGAGTTAAATAAGGACCTCGCTTCGCTCGGTCAATTAGAAAGGGAAATTAGATTTAATAATTAAATCAGAAATATGCAGCATGCTAACCTTTCCTGCACTAACAGTAAATTGAAAACTGTACCACCATCCTAAAAAAGGCACAGAAATCCTTATGCATTCCTGACAATTGGGCAACCAATTTTTCCGGGTCAAATTAAAAGAGCATACGATCAGCGGTTACCTTTAAAAATACTTAATGGTGCACAGGAAACCTATTTGAAGAAACCCGAAATGAGCACATTTCTGGGAACCCTTGAATGTGCACAGAGCAAATTAAACTTTTAGTAGGCCTATTAATGAGCGTAACGATTGTCGAAAATTTTAATAATAATATTGCTGAAAGTAAAACTTGTCAAAAAATAATATTAATACACCTGTCAAAATTTACATTAATTTGTAGCCTGGTGATATGCAGCATTTTTTTAAACAATCCAATCTACTTAATAAATCTCGTTCATATTTGTGAGGTTCACAGCCATGGTGAACAAAGTCCAATTTTCATACGTTTGGGGACAAGGAACGGATACGTTATCTGAAAGAAGGTTCTATTCACTGCCATAGTGAACCAAGTCAATAGTTGAATTGCACGCTGATAAAATAATATCATTGATAGAGATGTAGAAGGAATTTCCTGTCTTGTTAAAAAACTTCGAGACTTGATTTCTTCAGTCGATGTTTGGTTCACCACGGTTGTGAACCCCTCTTTTATTTCTCAAAATCATGACGTGGTCTTGTTCAGACTAAATAGCTCTCTTGCTATTTTTATTTATTAATAGAACTATACGTGCCAAATCGAATTTTTAAAGTGCATATAAGAATAAAAATATGTTGTGAAATTCACATAACTTCCTTGGCCCAAATAGAAGTTAGTCTCGTAGTAATATAAAATTATTGTGTATGACAGACATTCTCTTTGTGTTGTAAAAATTAAGAGAATGTCGTTACCACATCACATCGCATCTCCGAAGGATACATTAACCCAAATAAAATCTGATTAATGTACTCTCATAACTTTCTTTACATTAAGCAAGGTCAATACATTTTTCTTGCTTCACATTCTGATAAATAGAATAAGAGGCCATATTGCAAAGAGCACTTATTCAGAGTGGGTGGCTTATAACTATCCTTCAGAAATTTTTTTCCGAAGAAATGTTTTAAATAAAAGTTTTAGCTCTTAGTATAAGCACCCATGTGGAAAATTTAAACAGAATCTTAAGAGCTGTTTTCGAGAAAATCGTGACAAACTAAATTTTCTTCATGTAAAGTCCCCTTAAAAATAAAAGAAAGCCGTCACCAATCTTCGTGTCACATCCCCAGGAGGTAACTAACAAAATACACAATGTTCTTGTACGATTTTCCGTTATAAGAGGCTTTATTGCAAAGAGCGCGTATTCAGAGTGGGTGGTTCATAACTACCTTCATAGAATTTTACCGAAAAAATGTTTCAAATAATTGTGTTAGTTCTTGGTATAAGCAACCCATGTGAAAAATTTGAAGAACATCGTAAGAGCCTTTTCGAGAAAAATCATGAAAAAGGAAAATTTCTTCGTGTAAAGTCCCCTTAAAGATAAGAGAATGTTATTGCTACTCTTCGTAACCCAAATATATTTTGTTTTATTACGATTTTACGTTCTGGAGCTAGGCTGTTAACAGACACACAGACAGACACCCACTGGTTTCAGAAAATAGTATCTTTGGATTCAGGGAAACTCAAAACGTTGGGGAATTTGGGGATCGAAAACAATACTTCTTCGTTAAATTTGAATGGAAAGACATGCAGGAATTGTTGTTCTATCTGAATAAGTTGTTGTGTGTGCGCAGTTAAAGTAGCCCCACATACACTTTGTGCTGAATTCTAGGGTCACTGGATGGTCAAAATAATCATTCCTGTGCGCACTTAGCTATGTCCCAAATTTTCCAACAGTCCTTTACTCCAGTAATTGCTCCTTGCACTCAGTTTCGTTTAGAATGAAGTCTATTTTGTACTCACGATGATACAGAAGGAGATAAGCCTAATGAAAAATTACCTTACTGGGATCGGAACCAACTGAAAAATTCCGATGATATCTTCTCTTTCCTGAAATAAGCTACTTCTTATCGGCCAAATTCGAGAAGCTGTGAGCAAAGAGTGATATAATGGTTCGGAGTTACCTGAAATATTATCTTGTTTGAGTTTTTACCATAAATGAAATAGAGCACGGTCATAAAAACTATTCCCAGAGCGTGAATTCATTGTTCATATTGTTTGTGAAGCGAACTGTGCGAACTGTAAAGTGCACTTCCATTTCCCATTTTTGCCCAGTGGATTGCAAATGGCATTGTATAAATGATTAAATTGTACTCTAATTGAGGTTTTTTTTACCCATTAGGTTTCAGCTCAATAAATTAAAGATGATATAACAGTGTTTCATTGAAACTCCCAACATTTCGTTTGTTAAAGTAGCGTCATCGTTCTTCGTTCAGTGCTTATGGTGTCATCATTAATTCTGTATTCAGCACTTCGTAAATGTTAGTGGTTATGATTTCACTGTCGTGAGTGTTGTAGCCCAATGCCACAAAACTAATTACGGATTATGTGGATTCAGGAACAAATTTAAATTCCGACATGACCGAATGGGATAACTGCGGATTCGCCGGTTCGAATCCCGTGACTGGTCAGTCTAAAGGACATTTTCGGGTTTTACCTACTTGGGGAGGCGAGTAGGCTGGACTTAGGACTTCCCTTGACTTCATAATATTAAAGGAAGAAATTTGGCCAGAAGATCTGTTCATGTCATGAGAGATTTAACTGTTAAAATAATTCTGTGAACTATGACCAGGGCCCGGATTTTGATGACCTAAAAATATTTTTAAAATGAGCTACAAAATGACTGCAGAAATACAAAAAATGACCAAAAATCTAAAATAAGGTTGAAAAATCTATGTGAAAATGCTAGTTTATTCATCAGATTTGTGTCTATATAGATTTAAGTTGTTGATAAATTATATGCTTGAATTACTTAAATGTTAAATGTTAAATGTTGGATGCCTGTCGGAGAACACAGAGTGTATAGACATGGTCAAAGAAATAAAATTACATCAAGTCAGACACATCACAATTAAAAAATTCACTCATATCGTAAAATGAGCTTGTAGTCAACCAACCAGAGATCACAGATTTGAAATGATTACGCTTTAGCCTAAATAATCCAGCCGGCACTTTGTTTGCAATTTTTATGGACATGGCTTCACAATTTTTCATAGTTAGAGAAAGCCTGCAGGCAGGATAGTTCAATGAGTTTTGTTGCCTTGTTTCATAATTGTGTAGATCGCTTCTAGTACTAAAAGCATTAATATTATCTCTAACATATAAAAGAGACTCAAGTATATACTGAGAAGTAATAGTCAATATTTTAAGATCAGTAAACAGTGGTCTACAATGTTCATTCAATGGTGAATTAGTGATAATTCTAATGGCCTTCTTCTGTAGAACAAAAATCTTATTTATGTGAGAACTATTGCCCCAGAGGGTGAGTCCATAAATTAGAATACTATGAAAATAAGCGAAATAAGCAACCCTCATATAGGCATTAGGCACAATGGATCTTAGTCTTAAGAGAAGAAAAAGAACTCTGGATAATTTAAGGCAAATATAGTTAATATGATCATCCCAAGTCAGTCTGTGATCTATGACACTTTTGGGCTCCTGAGCTTTCTTAAGAGTGAATAATAAAAATTCAGACTTAGTCTCATTGAGAAGAAAGCCATTAGCATTAAACCAATTTTTAGCAACCGCTAAATTAGACACTGCCTCCTCTTTTGCCGTTTGAACATCGTTACCTACATTTAGTAACGTTGTATCATCAGCATACATGATAGTATCTGGATTTAAATTATATGCTAAATCATTCGTGGTCACTAAGAACAAAATAGGCCCCAAAACCGAGCCCTGGGGTACTCCATAATTTACATTGCACAGATTAGACGTTTGGCCATTAAACTTGACACACTGCTTGCGCTCAGATAGGTAGGAAGACAAAGTGGTCAATTCAAAGTGGTAAGACTAAGATCCATTGTGCCTAATGCCTACATGAGGGTTGCTTATTTCGCCTAATTGGTACATACAGTTAAATGAAAACAGCAAACACAGTCTTTCTGTATCCAAATTATAACAATATTTATTTATTTATTTATTTATGCTTATTTAGAGTTCCGATAATATTCAATGCATGTAAATGCACAAAAACTCTATATAATGCGAGAAACAACACACAATGAGAAAATAATAACTTTTTATTTAAAAAATCAGCTAAAAGTATGAAATGTAGAAAAATGGCCAAAAATGACCAAATGGTATTAGAACTAAAAATAAAACATGTGAAAAAGAGCAAACATTACCATTTTCATAATCTAGGAGTCATTTTCAAAATATCTGCACTAGTGGGCGACGTCCGTGATCTTAGCATTCATCAAAATCCGGGCCCTGGCTATGACTTATGCAATTTTTGAGTGGGAGATGGCTGCCGAAAGCTCAGAATCCTTACTCACTTGGTTGGAAAGCCGAGAAGCTATTACAATAAATAATATGTATCCGATTTAGTTTGAAGATTCATTAAGATATCTGTTAGAGACAGACCTCTTCATGAACTCCGTGAAAACTGAAACTATGGGACATATTTTAATTTCCCTTAAAATGGCTGTTGGTAAACAGAGTTCCTTATTTTAATAAATAGGCCTATGGGCCTACTCCGAAGAAAATAAGGCGAAAACTCCGAAACCGGAAACTGACAGTTTGAAGCTCAGTCCTTTAAAACAAGGCTTTTAATATAACATTTTTAAAGAATTCACTCTAGTCAGTTCATGGTTTAAAACCATAATGTCCTCACGTGTACTGAATGGCTGAAAGCTAATAGAATGGCAGCGATCATAGCTAAGACGGAAACCTCTATCTGCGTTGCCTTCAAGATGGGATGTCGAAAGATTGCACAACTCATGTCACAAATTGCTCAAGAACTCCTCAGAGCAAATTTCAGTGTTTACGAAGATAATCTCGATATGTCGGCAGATAGCAGTTCAAGAATAATAATTGACATTACGGATTTAAAGAAAAACGCCACTAAAGGCTACATTGACAAGAACTAGCCTGAAGAAAGAAGCCTTGAAAATCAACAATACCTTATTACAAAAATATATAGAGCTATCATGGTTTATCCTCTTCGCTGCTACCGACGTGTATAATTCATCACCTCTAAAAATTGCATAAAACAGAAGTATATATAGATTAATTAAATAATAATTATATTAAAATATGAAGGTTTTTATTCCCGTGTTATGGTTGTCATACATGGAGACCGGCTATTCCTCTGAAATTTTAATGTTAAATTCAAACTTATATTCCACTGATGATTTTACTTTGAATGCTGATATCAATATGTGAGTTCAGTACTGGAGAGTTAATTCGTAGCGGGCTATACCTTGAGTAGGCTATAGTTAGATGCTACCATGTAAGCTTTGAAAGATCTTCAGTCAACCGGAAGACAAAATTCATGAAATAGTGATAACTAGGGTTAGGATTTTTAGGTGCGCACCTTTTCTCGTAGGGTAAATTAAAGCTCTTCGGAAAGATACCACAGTGTGAGATTTTATCTATAGTCGAGAATGGAGACATTTTTGTAGCACCTTTTTTCCCTTTTTTGGTACCTTTTACCCCTTTTTTCTCAACAGTGCCCATAATCCCCTTTCTTCCCCTTTTTCATATACTGTAGCTTATCAATATTCTTCTAGAGTGCATTTTATCATTATAAAGCGTTATGAATGACTTGTGAGTTTCATTCCATTTTACTTCCAGTAAAAGCGGGACTGAAAGCACACCTGCAACAACAGAAAATGATACGTGTGTGCGTGCAAACCCTCTTTCTCTCACTTTGCCGAAACAAATAGCTCCCTACAATGGAAATGCATATTTCATTCCATCAACAATAATATTGTGTGTGCGCGCAAATCCTCTTTCACTTTGCCGAAACAAATAGCTTGCTACAATGGAAATGCGAATTTCATTCCACCAAAGTATAATTTATTATAAAAAAAATATTGTGTATACGCAAATCCTCTTTCTCTCACTTCCATCTTCTTGACTTCACCAGTCAGTAGTCTGTTGATCGTGAGTGCAAATCTGTGATTAAATGAGTGTATTTTTGCCATGCCTAAGGTGTCTAGAGCCCGGTTATTTTCTCTGTCTCAGGAATTCAAACAAGATTCCGTAGAAACAGATGGAACTGTAATACGATGTAGCATTTGCGATTCAGGAATTTTGTTAGATGAAAAACACCAGCGAGACCGCATCAAACAACACATTTCCACTTCTAAGCATCAAAAGAACAAGACACTTCAAGCAAATAAATCGCGACAACCTTTATTACGGAATGGGATTGAACAGTGTTCATCGAAAACTCAAAATTTGAAGAAATTCAACATTGATTTATGTGCTGCTCTTACACAAGCGGGAATTCCACTCAATAAGGTAAACCATCCAACTTTCAAAGGATTCCTTGAAAAATACACAAAGATGTCAGTGCCTGATGAGAGTACTATAAGAAGAAACTACATGGAGCCTGTTTACCAAGAAACCATAAAAACCATGAAGGAGAAAGTGACTGATTGTGATGTGGGAATCATATTGGATGAAACTACAGACTCAATGGAACGATATGTTTTGAACATTTTAGTTTTCCCCTATCAGGGGAGAACGTTAAGCCCATGTTGTTTAAAATGTACGAACTGGAGAAAGCCAACGCCAGTACAGTAATGCAATCAATCATGGACTTCTGTCAAAACCTGTGGCCAAGTGGTATCGCATTTGAAAAACTTCTTCTGGTTTGCAAATGAATACATCTCTGCCCTGAAGAAGATTCTACAGAAAGCTCCGAGTCATGTTGTTGCCTACAAGGAAATCACTGGCCTCCCCCTCCCAAAATTCCCGGTCATTGCTCGCTGGGGATCATGGATTCAGTGTGCTGTTATGTTGTGTGAGAATTTTGACAAGATTAAGGATTTTGTGCTTTCATTGGATCCAGCAGACGCAGGTGCGATTTCCAAGGCCCAACAACTTCTGCTACCGGAAAAAATACAGAATTTGGAGACAGAACTATTTTGTGTCCATGGTTACAAGTACTTGACTGCAGCTATCAAACAATTGGAAGAACAAGGTCTCGAAAAGGAAAAACAATGGGATATTTTCACTTCAGTGAGGGACCAGTTAGAGGGCTTTGCTAAAGACAAACTTGAGTCTAGTCTTCAGAAAAATCCGGATGTTGAGGAATTTGCCACATGTGTAGAGTTGCCATTCCGAGTGAATACAAAGTTTGCCCCACTGGTTTATGTGGATGTCGAAAGAAGCTTTAGCATGTACAAAGACATTCTATGTCCTAATAGAAACAGGCTTATTTTTAAAAATGTAGATATGCTCAATGTCTTGAAGTACAACAGCTTCCTGTATTTTACTGTTTCTGGTGAGTGATGATTTGATGTGTTTTTTCGCAACTCAATAACTGTTAATAGAAGATAGATTTTTTTTAATTACTTGAGTAAAATAGCACCTTTTTGTCCCCTTTTTTACCTTATTTTAGCACCTTTTCCCTTCCTTTTTTCATATAAAATTTGCACCTAAAAATCCTATCCCTAGTGATAACATTTAAGCATGGATCTTTAAATAGCCTACCCTAAAAATCATTTATGTAGCAATATGTGATTGATTCTGTTCTGTTGTATTAGTTATGTACATTATTCATTAATTGTCTTGTGATAGTCTTGTCAATTTTGCCCACTGTGGCAACCCATCTCAGCAGAGAGTTGTTTTTATTCTATAATAAAAAATAAATACGGATATAGAACTCAAATAATTTAGCATACTTTGATGTTTATTTGAGATGCAAAGTGCTGTGTAACAAAAAGAACGGATGAGAATTTAAGGGAAAAGGGAGAATGATACGCATGAGAGCCTGATAGGACAATTGAGTTCGATAATTACAAACAAAAATATAGTAAAACTTTCTGAAGTAGCCTTTCTTTCTGATCTCTTAAATTCTAACCTGGCAAACTTTTAAAATGACAGACTATCTGAAGAGAGAGTCTTAAACATCTTAATCGAAATTCTGGTAGCTGAAATCGTGTTTGTTCTTTGAACTGGTATGACTATAAAACAAACTTCACCGTCCTAATACATCAAAGTGATTGGCAGGAAATACTCCCCATCATATTTATCATGCAACGTTGCCATTTTACTTTGATAGAGAATGATTTGTATTTTCTTCATCATTTTTAAGGGGGTAAAGATTGGGATCTCTTTGCTTTATAAAAAATACTCTATACCTCAACGTACATGTTCGCAGAGATTCAGAGCTCTTGGGGTCTTATAAGTCTTCAAGTTAAAGAATATTTAAAAGGCTTGACTCGTTAAGTGTTACGTGTATATTAGACCCATTTTATAGCACAGAAGGTATTGCTCTGACTTTTTATCAAATATTTGATAATAGCATACTCACGTAGGTCAAATACTGAAATAATAGGCTGCTTAAAAATAAACATATAAACTGATTCAAACTCCGAAAGAAAGTCATGCACACTAAAAAAGAAGTATGGTTACATCCTTCTGGTGTTTTTCGGGTTAGGCTAATACTGTGTAAAACATCTTTTTACACGTACGAAGGACTGGTAACCAGCTAGTTGTATCTAAAATAATTTAAACGCATTCAAATCATCATCTCTAATAAGTAGGCCTAATGAAAAGTAGCTTAATGTTGAAGTCTATTAATTTTTAACAGGATGGGATCATGAGTGTACATAATTTTCATTTTAACTGCATGCATTTAAAGCTATCTTCTTACATTTTTATTTTTACGGCATTTTTATAAAATTTTCAGTTTCACTGCATTTCTATAAAGTATACAGAACTAAATAAATTCTGATATAAATTCCCTGTAAGGAGGCTAATATTTTTGCTGAAAGTGCTAATAGGTAGGATTAACAAAATGCAATTTTTAAAAAATCAATACTTTACCAACTAAATTAAATGTGTTTAGTAACCACGACCTTTTCCTGTTGTAAATTTGAGGTATGCAGTGAACATTCTCTTAACTTTTAAAATAAGGGAATAAGAAAGCTAATGCATGATTTTTTTTAAAATATGGGCTGTTATTGGTCTTATTTAAAAATATTCAGAGATCTTATAGAAAAAGATGTGCGGCAATTTTCATTTTTTAATATGGATTTTGTTAAATAATTATTTTTGAATTAATCAATAAACCAACAGGAGTGGAACTTAACCACAGCATTATGTATTAAAACATGAAGTTTCACCTTCTACTCCCTTAATTTTGATTGAAGACTTTATCGTGAGTTTTTTCAATAAAGTTTTCGAGCAAGCTATGTCGAAGCGAGTTTGCCTTACAGTTGCTTTTAGACATGTGACAGTGGTCATTGCCACCCAAAACAAGCTATCTGGTAATGCGCTTTTGCAATTTTGTGAAACCTTCCAACCTAATTATCTCGAGAACCGTAAACGTAATCACAAAATGCAAAATAGATTTTAACGTATATTTATTTTAATATGATATACTGTCCCTTAGAATCTGCACAGTTATAGGCCTACTCCGTTCACTCCATACAGGAGGAAACTACCCTTGTTTGTAATACGTAAACGATGTTACTATAATTGCAAGTGCTATATGAACTGAAATTTTTATAAGTAGCCACTCATTAAACAATATGAAATGAAACACGAGGAATTGATTTCATTTGATCATGAATATTTACCTGAATGAGGAAATCAGTCTAACTGTTTGTAAAATATACCATGCATGCCTGATCTTGTGGTTAGCTTCGCTAGCTACGAATCCACAGCTCCGAGCTCGATCCCCGGCACCTCGGATTTTTCTGTGGTGAGGAGGTCTGAAACGGGGTACGCTCAGCCTCGTGATTCAAACTGAGGAGCTACGTGAACATTAACGGCCGTGGATGTCGGCATGCTAAACATATGCCTCCAATCTTGCCACGTTCTTGTGGTAGAAGGCGCAGCGGCCTGATTGTAGGCCTTGTCCATTGGGGATTGCAACAGCAGGGAGGTTATTTATATAGTTAAAAAGCAAAAATAGTTTTTTATCTATGCATTTGTTATATCCTTTCTGGGCACTCCAGGTCCATAACAATACAATTACAGCTACTAGGCCTATTATCTCTTTGTCTATAAACAGAAATAGTTCACTTAAATTAAATTCAAGTCCGAAGTTTTTTATTATACTTCTAAGTATATTGGATTGTTTATAGAATGCATTGCTTATTGTTATCAGGCCTTAGGTAGCAAATATATCATTTTACAACGAGATATTTTTCTCGATAGTTAGAGAAGGAAACAGCACCTTCAGCCTGCAGGCTTTGACTCCATTTTGCTTGAGTTTTAAGAAACTATACAGCATTTTAGAACTTGTCGCGTGTGTAATTCTGCTATAAAAATTCTAAGATGAAGTTAGAAGTCCGCTCTGTAGTCTCTGTTCAACAAAGTAATTAATATTTAAAGTTAAGGAAGTAAGAGACGAAAACCATGTTCTATTATTTCAAGCTTCCAGCTATTGGGCTCGGTTCTTTATGGCGATGAGTAAAAACGAAAATTGCAGTGCATTATGAAGCTGCATGATATAACATTCTTTGTAGGCGTGTTTGTATTGTGTTGAGATTTCAGTTGGAAGTTTATATTACAAACTCCAAAATGGGTGAGGGTAGTAAATTTTATAAACTCGGCTGTGTATTATTTCCCACAAAGAAAAGCTTTGTTAGTTGCTTGCCTCTGCAAGACTGCCTTGTAAATCATAACACAAAAATTTCACATTAATTTTCCCTCATCGTGGAATTATTTATGGCTCATAAAATAAGTACATTCTAGGAAACCTAGCTAATAGATCTTAATACCTGTTAACAGCAATATAAACCAGAACATCGCTTTGAAAATCATAACGTCTTAAATCAATTCCACTCTATAAGAATCGCAAAATGGTAAAGGCTTTACAAAATACATTTGAAAAATTATTAATATTATAGAGATCTGAAAAAGAAGCGAGAAAGAGGTCAAATGTATGTGAATGTATTGCGATACGTGTAGGACTAGATGATGTGGATAGCAGACCAATTCAAAAAAATTTAATAGCATTTGAAGAAATATAGCCAAGAAGAGGTATGAGATTTTACAAAGGTGACATACTAAAATAGGTACACCTGTAATTTATAAATGTTTCGTGATATAAACTTACACAGATATTATAATATGTCCACTTGATATTGAAATTATTACTATTAATACAGACAAATGGATACCAATTTGATGACAGATCGAAGTTTCCTAGAGCCCTTGAACGTAGCACATTTCATATTATCCTATTACGACTTAACATAAATATTCAGCTCATTTCATTTTATTCTATGACAATAAAAATTCAATTAAACAGTGAGAATGTAGGCTACCTTAGAAGTAAGATAAGGTTAAAAGTTTTAATCTATTGAAAATAACGGATAAATATTATAGGACTACCTTGTTTTATTATTAAAATTTTGATTACATATATTTTATTATCAGTTATTAGTTTATATTTAATTAATAATAATTTTTGGTAGTATATTTAGATTTTATAACAGTTCTTGACTCTATTACAATCTTCTCATAAAAGTGAGAGTTCGGTAGCTACAAATGGAAGGATCGATACAAAGAAAATAGATACCGAAGGTTAGAACTTACAAGAGTTCAGTTGGAAACAAGGAAACCTTCTATCGACTTTAAAAGCACTTTTCTCTGAGGAAGAAAGGGACGGAAAATGCGAAATAGTTAAAAAAAACAGGAGAGAGTAAGATAAGAAATAAAACAATAGAAAAGAATCCAGAAAGAAATTAGTAAAAGTGTAAAGTGCTCCTTATACAGGCCATGGAGGCCCAGAGGGTTCCAGGAGGTTGAGGCTCCCAGATTTTTATACATTCGGTATTACACTGAAGAAGAAGAAGAAGAAGAAGAAGAAGAAGAAGAAGACGGACTAATTGTACACAAAAGACAGAAGCGCTTAAAGAAACATTTGCCTCCTGGACTGTGTTTGAAGTATGGACCTTTCCCATGCGATTACTTTGATTTTGCTCCCTTCTTGCTATGTCTCTTTCTCCCTCATTTACGGTCGCACAGAAAATTCGTTTGGTTGATGGTTTATGTAAACAAATCTTGGGTAATTAGTGTGCAACATAGTATCTAGCTGCAACTACCGAATGTTTTCTGATTTTCGCAATGAAAATAACGTTCCTTTGACTAGTAAACATCCTCGCTGTTTCATCCTGTATCTTACTCATAATATCTTATTCAATTAATATCAGTTGAAACTTCTTGACGCCATAAAACACACCAACAATAGAAGATAGTCAAGCATCCATAGTTGCATGGCCTATTGATTTATACACATTTACACATAGAACCTGAACTCCTGATATGGCCTCGATGCTCAAAGCTGAATTTAAAAAATAGAATATAAAAAGTGTAACAATTTTACATTGTTAGATGCATTCTACTATGTAAGGTCTATGAAATCGCAGAAATATATTTGCTCTGCTATTAATAATGTTCTGGATGGAATTAGGAAGAATAGGTCTTTGAGGTTGAAACTTGTGGGAGAAGTAAGCAGCTCTTGATTGCTTTTAAAGGAAACGAATACAATACTTGCAACTTCGCTTCAATAGACTGAAAGACCTAGTAAATTTAATTTGGAGCACATTCTCTGTGGAGGTTCGGTTCACTGAAGAAAAGGAGTATTGATCGCAACCTGTACAATGCTTGATTGAAAGTCTTCAAGCGGTTATAGAACTCAATTATGAAAGTTACAGCGCATGTCGACTGTATATTAAATTACATTATCACAAAAGTTTGAGGGAACAGTTTTGTAAATCGTGAAAGGGACGTTGCCTGTTGTTTAGCATATTATGTGGCGGGTGTGGGAAGAGAGATGTTTTAAAACTCTGCATGTTGTTGTCAGCACCAGGTTACGTCCATATTCAGTGCTATCAATATGTCAACATCACTGCTCAATAACTTGTCCCATACGCATTGTGCGCTGAAATTACTGTTTGCAGAAGTACAACAGACTTGATTTATTCCGCCTGCATATACAATGAACATGTGATGAATGTATTATAAGTAGGGTTCGGATGTTTATGACCTAAAAAAGTGGAAAATATGACTGTAAATATGACCTTAAAAAAGACTAAATATGACCTTAAGATGACAAAATATAACCAAAAAATCCTAAATATCCCTTCATAAAAGAATGTTTTATATAAAAATAAATGTTCCAATTTAAAACTTTTGAGACACTAAATTATTATATCAGATTAATTCCATCACATAATCACTTTTTAACAATTTTACAGGTGATTTACTGGTTTATTTGTAAATAATTTCTAATCTGTTAATGTTTCCAGTTACCACTGCAATTGTGAACTGAAAATACTTTAAAAAACATGTCTATTGGAAGTTGTTAACAACAAGGAGGAAGAGTTAATTGTGCTATTACTTGTTATTGTCCCTTCACATTTCAGTTAAAGTAAAACCAAAATATTCGTGACTCTTTTTCGGAAAAAAAAAGTCGACAATTTAGTGCACATACTGCATCATTGTGCTCTTTTATCGAATTTATGGCTGAAATATGACGTTAAATTACGAACATGACCGAAATATGACTAAGACCATGAAAATGACCAAAATATGACTTTATATGCAAAATAAAAACGGTCCGATTAGGATAAAAAATGTGCAATTCATGTTTAATTTGTGTTTGGAGCGAGAATGGAGGTCAGGATAAAAATATGACATGTCATAAACATCCGAACCCTAATTATAAGTTTATTTCTTGATGGGCTTGAAGAGGCTATAGGCTATATAATATCCCTTTACTATTAACTTCATGTATGTTTTTAATAATAAAGGATTGAGGTACTATGATCCAGGGCAAGGCATTTGATGATGTTGCATCTTTTTTATATGAAAATATATAAATATATAAATTTATTTATTTATTTATTTAACCTGGCGGAGTTAAGACCTTCTCTACCACTCAGTCAAGGGAAAAACATGAAATACATAATGATAATAATAATAATAATAATAATAATAATGATTAATAATAAATTAAAAAAGAACTGATATACATGAATACAAGAAACGTACATTAAATACAAAGAAAAAATTTGAACATAAGTACTTGAATAATATGAATATATAATACAAATGACTAAAAAAAAAAGAAATAAAAAAAAGATTAAAGTCTAAACAAATACATTCTTAGTTATTACAACATATAATGAAAATTAAAATATATATTACTAATTCCGGGGTGCGCGGGCAAAGAGAGTTAAGTCCACCATCCTAAAAAATTGAGACATGTCCATAAAGTTATAGATAACAATGTTCTCTACATTTGTGTTAAGTCCAGTAAGTCATATTCAAAATTGTACGATAGTTATGGATGTGTGCCTCATGGGTTTATCCATCTCTAAAGTTATGTTGGGCTAGTATAGTGTGTTAAGTCACTCTAATTCTTAGTAACTAGAAAGTGGACTTAACTCTCTTTTCCCGCGCACCCCGGAATTAGCATCAATTCCTAAATGTTATTGTATACTAAATTTATTAAATGGCGCTTGAACTGTGAAGTCGTTTGGCAGCTCCTGAGATGGCTAGGCAGTGAATTTCAGTGACGAATAGCTGTTGTTGTAAACGAATTCGAATAATGTGTGTCATGAAATAATTGAATAAATAAGGGCAATTTGTTTTTGTATATTTTAAATTTATTTTGCATTTTTCGTCATTTTCAAGAGATAGGTCATTTTTTTGGCAATTTTAGGTGATTTTCTGCATTTTTAGGTCATTTTCGGCATTTAAAGTCATGTTTCAGTGGAGGTAGAGAGGAGCTTTTCCATGTACAAATCGTTATTTTCAGACAACAGACAATCGTTTTTATTTGAGAATCTCCGGAAAGTGTACATATTTAATTTTAATTCAGGTGTATTGTAAACACCATAGCAGTTTGTCTTGTAGCAATAAAGAATTATTTCTTCTTTCTTTTTAAATGGCACATATTTGCTGGGGGAAATTTGATGGGCATGCCAGTTCAGAAAGATTTTTTTTTTTTTTTTTTGCGCTAAGGGTGTCCGAGTAGTATAGATTTACTTACTTCTTTAGTAATAAAATAAGTCTGTTTTATATTGTAAATTCATATATAACGCTCTGGTATCCATTAATTCGTTTCTAGGAATTCATTACTTAAAAAAGCTAAATACAAGTAATAATGGAACATTTATTGGTCATTTTTTTTAATATTGTTATTTTTTCACTATTTTTACGTCATAAATGCATTTTTTTGCATCTTTCACTGTTTTGGTCATTAAATGCCTTCCCTAGTGATGAAATTAGTTATAATGAAGGATGAACTCAGTTACAGTAGAGTCCCGCTATTGCGGATCACTGAATGTATCGATTAAACGGAATTCTCCTTAAGTGCAGGTACTGTAACGTAATAATACTATAATACAAGTTTCAGCAGGGTAAAAAAAATATTTTTTCATGAATATAACTTTTCTACTGTACCGTACTTTAAATTTATAATTTATAGTTCTTCAATAATTATTTAGTTTAATTAGGCCCCTTATTTGAAAATAGTAGATTTTTTTACAATATTAAAAATAATACATAAGCCTACCAAACACACTTGGGCATTATGACAAAGATATTTGTCATCAACAACTTTTTATTAATAAAGAGAAAATATGATTTATTAACTTTAATGAATAAATTGGGAACAGCTCCTAAATAGATCGCCAACTTCTATGCCATAATTTTTTGTGGCTTACGTAAATGTATTCATTATATTTTACGTACTCTACTATTTCCAATTCTAGGAACATATGCTACCATTTTAGCCTGCGTGATTTAATTTAGAAAATGCGATTTGTGATGCTCGATATAAATATTGAATTTCGAGGTGATGTGGTTTTCTCCAGTCTCCTGCGAGCTAATATGCGTGGGTCCGAAAATCTCTGTGAGTGCTAGTCCTTGAAAGTTCTAAATCCATTCTCCTGTTGAAATGTTTCACATCCATCTAGAACTGCTGGTGGTATGATTGCTATATACGAGACGCGTCCATAAAGTAAGTTTCCCTGGGGCCATTTACAGAAACAAAACACAATATCATGGACATATATTCCAACAGATACAGCAAGTGTTCAGCTATTTTTCAACATAGCACTGTAACTGATACATTTGTCATACTGTGGAACCAACTTTTGAACACCTGTGTCCTAGAAATCTTCCGCTAGGGATTTGAACCACTGTGTGACAAACATCTCCGCCTCTTAGGTGTAGGAAAAGATGGAAATCACTGGGAGCTAAGTCCGGGCTGTATTGTGGATGTTTAAACATCTGCTAGCAAGTCTCCTGCAGAAGTTCGGCTGGGAGGTGTTTTCTCAATAAACTGTGGTCTAAAACTCAATAGTTCCTTAAATAAGGCCTATTAACTCCATCTGGCACTTTGTTATATCAGTTTATTTGATTTTTATTTGAGTGTGTATAAGGAACTTTAGTTATTTTTCACTAAAGTTGTGATCTACAGTCCCTTTTTGCATTGACTAGTGCTAAAGGATGTTTTCCGCTTCGAGTTTTATGGAAGTGTATTAAGTAACATTTCAAACTTCTATGTAGCCTACAGTATTTAGATTTCTGAGAATACAGGAAAGTGCATTAAGTAATATTTCTCTTTATCATGAGAGAATGCATCGGTAATTAGTTTAAGTGGCACTTAAAGTGAAAATAATGCTCTAAATATTTAACGGTAATAGATACTTTGAAAAATACCTTTTCTTTAGAAAATGTGACAGTTTTGTTGTCGTGTTTTCTCACTTTTAACCCTAAAGCACTATCATCGTCAAGTCGCCAATGAAGAGAACAAATTTCCTGTGTATTTTTTGGATTCTACCAATGGTATTTACATATAAAGGTCTTATGTCGTTTTTGCACTATAAAATAATTAATAAGAAACACGCGCTTGAAACCTTGGGATAAGTCTTGAGTAAAAAAGAAAGTGTTCGGTTCGACCTTTATTACACATTAGCGGAATGGAAGAATCTGACCATAGATTAATCTTTCATTCTAATAAATTCTTGTCCAATGTATCATGAGGCAGGCAAACCCTCCTCTGCTGGATTCATTAATAGCATGCCTGACAAACTAGTCATTGGTTCTGGCGTCTCGGATTTTCGAAAAAGGAAACTTGACTTCATTCAATTCATTCAGAAGTGGTCCTTGTCGATTGACTGGATCTTTGGCATTGAGATACCATGTGTAAGAGGTTATAATTGAGTCAAGTTTATTCTTGTCACTGTTTGTCAAATACACATGACTGTATCATTAACAGCTTCTATAATTAAACAAAAAAAGCATAAAATCTTCGATGTGAATAATATTGATTCCACAATTAGATGAAAAAAAAAAGCGAAATTAAGATAATTCATACACTCATCGTTTATAGTGTTAAGTTACTGTAAACATGGCAGCGTAAAGTGTAGTCCTGCTATAGTGAGTTGAAAGTGTAGTCATACTACAGAATCTATATGTCTACCACATAATCTGCAAGGTATAAGTATGATGAATCATTAACCATTCCTGTATAAGAATATGCGGAAGTGCATATAGTCATAATTTATCACTTATATTTCATTGCACCTATATGTGCACTTGTCCCTATAATATAAAGCCACATGGCTAACTGACTGACTGACTGACTGACTCACTCACTCACTCACTCACTCACTCACTCACTCACTCACTCACTCACTCACTCACTCACTCACTCACTCACTCACTCACTCACTCACTCACTCACTCACTCACTCACTCATCACTGACATTAATGTTTGCCTACTTCTAGATGAGCTAGAAACTTGAAATTTGGTACACACATAGCTTTTAGGCTGTAAACCACAAGAAAATTCCAAAAAGTTTATTTTTTAATTTTTTGCCCGAAAAAGGGCTCGGTTTTCATGGCAACGGTATTATCAAACAGTGTTCACTTAGGGTTCTGAAAGTTTAGAAATAATTATTTCCGTAAACCTAACGGGGTGGTCGAGACAGTAACATCTTGGACTCGCATTCGGGAGGTCCCAGGTTCAAATCCCAGTTGACATGATTTTTTCATGGTTTCTCCAGTCGTAATGGCAAATGCCGAATTGTATATTTAAATACCATGAATCATCCTCGCTATTTCATCCTTTAATATCAGTTGAAATTTACTTAATAAAATACGCCATTAATGTTTACCATTTCCAGATTAGCTAGAAACCTGAGATTTGGCAGACTGTACCTTTTAGCTTCTAACCGACGGAAAAATTCTAGAAAGTTCATTTTTTTTACCCCGAAGAAGTCCTAAAGCTTCCCGCACTTTTTTATGGCTACACGGCAACAGGCTATAGGGCAGTCTAAAGACAGCATCTTTCCCGAGAACTTCACTGGGGGTGTGGGGCTGAGTTCATAAGGACTGAACTCTGAAACAAATTCCATACGTGTAGCTTTTTTTTTATTAAAAAAAACCAATCATTGAACGCAGCGATTGGGTTTAATACAGTAATTATAAGCTAAATATGACCAAACTGAGATATGAAAATAATGTACATTTTATGTGTGGTGAAGCATTATAAATCTCGCAGGCCTATAATAATAAATATAATATTAATAACACTAGATAGTATTAGTAGTACAAAATAATTTACTGTAAAAAGTAAAACAGTTTATCTTCACGATAAGTGTTGGTAATAACTGCATCGCGATATATCGATTGTTTCGCCATCTGCTATCTCGCTTACAATGACGCAAATAGCGATGTGTTTTATTAATTTTTGTGATTTTAATTATTCATCACCTGTTTAATTATGTAAGCATTCGCTTTTATCGCTTTAATTTGTTTTTCATTTTTGTTATAAGATTCCCTTTCCTTCAATGCTCAATACTTTTTGTCGCCGTTAACTTCCTATATGCTAGGTACTTGTATTTTTATTTCTATAAATAGGCCTACTCAGGAATTTATATCTAGGCCTAATCATTTCCAATTCTGCACATCTGCGAACTGCTCGCGAATCGTCTCCTGTCGACTTTTTTTTACGAACACAAAGGATTTCGGATTTCACATTGGGTGGTTTTCGTTGGTAGTTCGTTGTTTCTTTCGAACCGCCAGACTTCATTGTATATTTTGTAATTATTGATTTTGTTCTCAGTTTTAGTATCACGCAGCGGGCCCGGGTTCGAATCCTGGTCGGGACAAGTTACCTATGTATCGTTTTTCCTCACCTGTGAAACAAATTCGGGTAACTTTAGGCCCTTGTAGTCCCCGGATATCGCCTGGCCGTCATTATCATTTTCATCCCATCCTCGCCTTGTTTGGAGTGAGTGAGTGTGTGTGTGTGTGTGTGAATGGTGTGTCTCGTCCTATGTGTTCGTGTTGTCTCGGAGGTGGCCCCGGCATTGGGCTGATCACTCATTCGGGGAGGCCCTCCATGTCCTTGTCTGGTAAAAAAAAAGTATGTATGTGATCCACAGATAATTCCTCTCCCTGTAAGGCCCGGGCGGCGTGAGTCGCTTAAATCCTTAAAGGGAGAGGTAAAACTAAGGTAAAGAAGAAGAATTTCTCAGTTTTATTTAATACTTTAAGGAGTAGTCAGTTGAAAGCATACTGAAATTGATTGATATTGATATTTATATTTATAAATCTGGGATCCTAAACATAAGGACCATTAAAAAAGTAAAAGAAGATGCCTAGAGGGAGATAGATGCTGAGATGAATATGCTACATCTGCGGACCAATATAAGGGAATGTTATATTTGCTGGCTTCTAACCGGTGTGAGATAAAAAATAACTAAGGTCAGTCATAGGCGTACCGAGGGGGGGGGGGTTTGGGGGTTTGAACACCCCCCCCCCCATTGATTAAAAAAAGGAAAATTGTATAATTTTTTTAAGTCTGCCCATAAATTACTTAATACAAGTATAAAGCGTGGGAAGCTTAAAACTCGTTATTTTGCGTCTTAATTTTTAAAATTTTCCGGGGGAGACCCCCGGAAGCTTAAAACTCGTTATTTTGCATCTTAATTTTTAAAATTTTCCGGGGGTGTCCCCGGAAGCTTAAAACTCGTTATTTTGCATCTTAATTTTTAAAATTTTCCGGGGGAGGGCCCCCGGACTCCCCTCTCCCTGGGGGGGGGGTATTACACCGCGGATGTTATAACCCCCCCATATGGTCGGCCTGGTTACGCCTATGAGGTCAGTAAACTTACAGGAATAAGTTCCTAACTTTTAAACTCTTATCTAAAATTTATTTTGCTTCGATATTTCAATCGTACATTTTTGTAATTGAAGACTGCTTTTTTTCAAAACTAGCTTTCTTCAAATATTGACAGAATGAGTGTAAGCCTAAATTAGTTCGCGTATTTTTAGCTCTCCATCTAGGAGAACAGTTTCACAAAACTCGGTTTATTCCAGTGTGATCAGATTGAAACGCTTGTTGTGCTATATGCATATTGTCTTGGTTTGGAACATCTGCTAATGCGGCAGCTGTGCACACAATGTTTAAACAAACTTTAGTTGTTGTTGTTATTATTATTATTATTATTATTATTATTATTATTATTGTTATTGTTAAGTCAAACCTTACTATAAAGATATTTGTGGTCCCTAACAGATTGCAGTATTACACTAGAGTTATTGTTATACTAAAGGGCTATAATAAACCATATACTAGCAAGCCTGCATATAAAATACTTTGTGATTTTTAGGATGATTCAAGGTACAGATTTTCAAAAAGCGAAAATTAACGAAACATAGCTGTTAAAAATGGCTGCTGGTGGTTAGCGGTTTGGCTCGTCCCTTTCCCATGTGTCGCATTCGATTCGTGGAAGGCTCTCAGATGTATACGCACCTTTAGTAGCCTTTACGATTATGCCGATCGGGTTTGCTCATATGGAACTATTTTGTGTTGAAATTTTAGCTTTGATAGCAATGGAATTGTGTGCACATACCTAAATTCCTAATAAATATATGAGACAAGTTAACACACAGATTAACCCCAATATGTTTTGTATCTGTTACGTGTTCACATACCCATAACTTTCTTTGATGTGTCACACTGAATGGCTTACTCCATTGTTTTGAAATGAATTGATTTCCAACATATTATCGTGTAACAATGGCAAATACACCAATGCCGATAATAGGTAGTAGAATGAAATAGTATTTGTGTTTGGATTGTTCTAAAGCAAAGGTTCTTTATTGTGACTGTTACTGATTCTCTGTTCTGCAGCGTGGTGAAATGCTCTGAGTGCACTCTATTGCAGTCCCATGGTCCGTTATGTTATTGTAAATTAGTACATTATGCAACGAGCCTATAATGAAGTTTATTAAGATATGAGTACGTATTTTCGTGCGAGTATCTAACAGTTATAGCAGGGGTGCCCACCCCCCTAAACTTAATGACTCACCCCCCCCCCCAACTTCATTGCTTTAACTTCTTGGGCCACTTTGTAACATTATATTAATAATATAATAAGTGCAACAATGACGTACCCATAAAATAATTGCGGGGAGGGTCGAAAGTGCCGGAAATCCCCCCCCCCAAAAAAGGGGGTCGGGGTCCATCCCCAGAAAATTGAACTAATGAAAATCACATTTTACGCTATTTTAGCACAGGAAAACTAGTTAGGAAATTTGTTTACCATACTCTAAGACATGCCAATGTAAATTAGAAATCATTACCTAACTAGGGGGCCACCCCCGAAAAATTTTGAAATATTCAACTAATGAAAATCACAATTTACGCTATTTTAGCACTCAAAAACTAGTTAGGAAATTTGTTTATTATACTCTAAGACATGCCAATGTAAACAAGAAATTGTTACCTAAGTCA
Source organism: Ectobius pallidus (assembly GCA_964059195.1). NCBI lineage: Eukaryota > Metazoa > Arthropoda > Insecta > Blattodea > Ectobiidae > Ectobius > Ectobius pallidus. Next base: position 108,801,689 of record CAXKWD010000002.1, on the reverse strand, counting down.
TGTGTCCACCCCGGGAAATTTTTAAATATTCAACTAACGAGAATCACATTTTAGTCTATTTTAGCACTAAAAAACTAATTAGGAAATTTGTTTACCATACCCTAAGACATGCCAATGTAAATAAGAAATCATCACCTAAGTGGGGGCTCCACTCCCGGAAATTTTTTAAATATTGAACTAATGAAAATCACATTTTACGCTATTTTAGCACTAAAAAACTAGTTAGGAAATTTGTTTACCGTACTCTAAGACATGCCAATGTAAAGAAGAAAATGTTACCTAAGTCAGGTGTCCACCCCCGGGAATTTTTTAAATGTTGAACTAATGAAAATCACATTTTATGCTATTTTAGCACTGAAAAACTAGTTAGCAAATTTGTTTACTATGCTCTAAGACATGGCAACTTAAACAAGAAATTGTTACTTAAGTTATAATACGTATTACTATTTATAAGAAAAGTTGAATAACACATGGAACAGTGGATATAATAGGCCTACTCATGTTATGAAAAGAAAATAACTGCTATATCATATTTGACACACCAACAAATCTTGTTTAATTAAATAATTTTTTTTTAAATATAAATATAGAATTTTAGGTTTTGACTTTTGGGGGGGTCCAAACCCCCTGGACCCCCCCTTTCCTAATCCACTGTTAGAAGAGACTTTTGAAGTTATAAAACTTGACCGTTTTTATTTTTAACACATAAAACGCTAATTTTCCAACAATTTTCAACCCCCCCAGAAAATTCATAAAATGATATTTCCCCCCCCCATAAATTTCAATGACGCAGTCTGCGTCTTAACCCCCCCCCCTGTGGGCACCCCTGGTTATAGACAAGTTGCATACAACTGTCTTTTGTTCGACCTTAATTAAATGTTTAAGTTTTGAGCTTTTAAACTGATCACACATATGAAAACGACTGACTTCGGCAATCAGTTGTTAGTCACGGGTGCTCACGTGGGAGAGGGTTAAGACGCAGAGTGAATCATTGAAATTTCTGGGGGGAGTTTTGAAAATTGTTGCAAAATTAGCATTTTGTATGCTAAAAAGTAAGTACGGTGAAGTTATACATTATAAGCGTTATTGAAACCTCTTTTAATTCTTTATAACATATTTTGTAATCATTTGTTATGTATATCCTACATCATGTACAAGCAGCCTCATTAAACATTCAATTGACACTCTTTTTATTACAAAATACAGCAATAGCTTTTCCTTGGAAATAAGTTATAAAGTAGACCTACTATTATTCCGTTATTTGTGAGGGGGTTATTTTGCATCAGGTTGGGACGATATGAAGTTAAAATAGGATACTTTTCATGAAATTTAGGGGTGAGTCATGAAGCTAGGGGGGATGGGCTCCCCTGCGTTGGTAACTTCTCGTAGCGCTTGTCTTCTGCGACAGATGACAGCTGAAGGTGGGCGGTCTAATCGAAGTATCTTGACAATTTTCTTGAAACCAACGGATATTTACAACACGAAATGAACTAAGTTTAATATAATATTAAAATTAAATCCAAGATAGTTTATTTTATTTTAAATACAGGTTGTTTACTAAGCAGTTTAATTTGCTGCTCTCAAGGATTCAAGATCGTTCTGTGTTTGATAAAATGATACCTCACTGCTGTTTTAATGAAAATCTGTACTTTAATGGATCGATGTCATGAAAATACTGTTATGTCGTATGTAATAAGTGTATTATAGGATAGTCGAGCAAAACCATAACTATAAAAATAATATGATTTATTGTTATTTTTGAACACTGTATTTTCGAAAGGATTAAGTTATAGCCTATATACGGTAATTGGTAGTATGAAAGTCTCTATATTTTACTTCCATACTCAATGCCAATAGACAACACCTAAGAAAGCTAAAGTAATAGTATATATTTTATGGAACCCAGAGGTTCATTGTCGGGCTTACATGAGCCCGCCATTTAACCATATTCTGTGCTAAGTTCATCCAACCATCCGTCACAAATCCTACTTCCCTTAAAACTTTTCTAATATTGTCTTCCCACCTGCGTCTATGTCTTCCAAGAGGTCTTTTCCCTTCGGGTCTAGCATTCAATATTTTTGAGATGTGTTTTTTCTCCCCCATGCGCGCAACATGTCCACCCCATTTCATCCTCCGTGATTTAATTACCCTTATTATATTCGGTGAGAAGTTCGACATTATGCAGTTTTCTCCAGTACCCCCTTTCAACTCTCTTAGGTCCGAAGATTTTCCTAAGCACTCTGTTTTCAAACACCCTCAGATTCTGTTCTTCCCGAAAAGTAAGGGATCATGTCTCTCAATATAACCGGTAGGATAACATTATCTCTAAAAATAATAATTTATAAGACAATTATTGTTTTATAATTGTTATTCTTAGATTTCTGGTCAGAAGACGAAAAGATAAAATTTCTGAACCGTCCATGTTTTAGCTTACAAATGTGTAGGTCTATGATGATCTAGTTCGGATCATAATGTCTTGCAGCATTCTTCTGTTAGTGATTATCACATAACGGTGATGCGTTCCCTGAGCGCTCAAAGGAGATATAACGTAAATATTTTTTTTTCCTACGATAGTGTCTGATCGTTCAGTTCCTGTACATGTCATCACGGTGGAAAGTCGAATATAATATAATTATAATATTATATAATAATAATAAATATTATTCTTCAGAATTCCGATTTAGCCTAACTGAGGTCCCCATCATTTACAAAGTATTTCTCCGATGGTCCATACACAATTATTATAAATAACTGTAAGTTATTAGTATTTTAGGGTTTTGCCAGTGATCTCTTCTCAGCTTCCTCCTTTATGCTATATAAGTGATTCCCTAGAGTTTACCACTATTAAGTTAAAATCGTCCTCTTGTAATTCTTCCTGTTTTCTGATCACGATTCCTTTCCGAGGCCATTGCTTTCCAGTTTTATTTGTTTCAATGAAAATTTAGGACGTGTCCGGTTCTTTTCAAGTGTCAACTATTATTTTATGTATACTATTTTTTAAATCAAATTATTCTATTGTGTAGTATGTTACATGACGATAACTTATAGACTATTTTGAACTTATCCTGGTGCTGGTAATATAGAACATTTTCCAGGGCTTCTAACTTCGAATTCCGAGTTAAGCTCCACATCGATTCATTTAGCAGGGCTTTCGGAAGAGCAAAGATCTAAAGTTTGATAAGCATATTTCATTAGGTCTATTGCTTGCATAGGAGAATTTAAACTGAAAAATACATTAAATTATAGGTCTAATGTAGATATCGGTACCAGCACATTTCGATAAAATGCACAATATTATGTCAAGAGCAGCTGCATTTAATTATTCAACGGCTAGATGTGTTTTAAATCTTTTATTTATTTTATTTATATTTGTTTATTTATTTATTTATTTATTTTGATAAGCATATGTGAAGGAATAAGTGGGATAACAACAGAACGAAATTACAACAAATGCCTCAATCTAAAGCAAGGCGTGATATAATCAATTTACAAACATCTGACCGCATTATAGCACAGTCAAGGCCCTCGGTGATTAGCAACGCGGCTTTGTATTATAGTCGTGATTTGCCATTTGAAAAGCATATGACCTTTAATTAGGCCTTACCAGTCAGTCGATATGGTCCAAAATCAATAAGCTTCTTCCCATGCCCGTTATAAGTGCGTATACCAAGTTTCATGAAAATCTGATGAAGCGTATTCGAGTTATCGCGAGATTGACGCACAGACTTTTCCCGTCCACCATATAATCTCATATAGTACCATACCGGCACTTAATAATCTACACGAAGACAACAGTAGTACGGACCTAGGCATCTATCTGCATTGAGAATTGTAAATATTATTCTAAATCGTCCCTGTCCGAAACGGATATTCACAAAAAAAAAAAGCTATGGTTTCATAATCCATGTGGGAAAAGCTCTTTTATAGCTAGCTCGCTACTTTTTTTGCTTCTAATGAGTTAACTTAAAACATGCGTAGGATGGTTTTTATAGTCGCTTTGAGTTTAAAAAAAAAACTTGTTTTCGTAGGCTTGACATGCAATTTAAAATTCACTGCATTAATCTTCTGCATCGATTATAGTATTAAGCTAATTACTTTAATATGTAGTCAGAATCCATCAATTTCGAAGCAAAATTACCCAAAATAAACACACCCTTGGGGTACAGAATACGAGTTATGAATAATTTCCAAGAACAGTGTACACACCTTCATGAACGATGTAAGTGATCAAAAATCACGACAGGAACTAATAACTTTCTGAAAGCAGGTTAATATTTCTCTGAAATTTAAGAAGGAAGTTCTTAATTAGTTTCAAATCAGATTTCTAAACGCATATTATTCTAAAGAAACCATAGAATATGAAAAACAATTTCCATGAAATCATGGAACCGCTAAGGTAAAAAAAAAATGTATGGTGGGTTAAAGTATTATACAGCGAAGGATATCCAAAAGAGCAATAAAGAAGGATTAAATAAAAAACTTGCTCGAAACACACACATGAATTCCTGTACGCTTCAAATTCAAACATACAGTAAACGGGTGTGTTGCAGTAGTGCGCATTCACTTGAGATGAGAGGCTTGTAACTTATAACTACATTCCTGAGAATTTTGCCTAAAAAAAAATCAAATAAAAGTTCTAGCGCTTAGTACAGGGTGCGGCATTTAAAGTTTCCCATTTTCAAAACCGTGTAACACATTTATTTAACAAAGAAATAAACTATATTGAACATTTTTAAATGGCTTACAGTCTTGGATTTACAATTCTGGTCTTAATTTTTTTATATGATTTCCTTGAGATGCCCTCCATTAACTTCAACACATTGCTGCAATCTCCCTCGTACACTGGTCTTTACGTGGTGTGTGGTGTCTTGCGTAACATTAGCAATTTCCTGCTGAATTGCATTGTTAAGACTGTTAATGTCAGGGAGGGCATGAGCGAAAACTTTAGACTTCAGATATTCCCACAGAAAAAAAAATGCTGCAGTAAGGTTGGGAGATTTGGAGGGAAAGAATTTGGAAAGAATTCGGCCGGGGAAACCAGCATGAAGGGTGTCCATTGAAAGATGTGCAGTATGTGCTACAACACCATCCTGTTGAAACCACAATATCTCAATATCCAAGTTATGATGTGTCGATTCTGGTAGGAAGAAAGTTTGCAGCATATGATTGTAACGTTCAGAGTTGACAGAAACCGAAGCACCATTATCGCTCTCAAAGAAATAAGGGCCAATAATACCCTGTGCTGCAATGGCGCACCACACCACGACCGTAGGACTGTGAAGTGGCAGCTTGTGGATTATTCGTGGATTTGCAGGAAATTGCACGTGTTACGCAAGACACCACACAATGCGTAATGGCCAGTGTACGAGGGAGATTGCAGCAATGTGTTGAAGTTAATGGAGGGCATCTCAAGGAAATCATATTAAAAAAGTAAGACCAGAATTGCAAATCCAAGACTGTAAGCCATTTAAAAATGTTCAATGTAGCTTATTTAAGCGTTAAGTAAATGTGTTACACGGTTTTGAAAATGGGAAACTTTAAATGCCGCACCCTGTATAAGCATGTCATGTTTAAAATTCATAACGAAATCACTACAGCGTTTTCGAAAAAATAAAAAATAAAATGTTCTTCATGAAAAGTGGTACCGGTATTAAGGTGAGATAAAGTCATCTCCAATCTTCGTGTCACATCCTCAGGCGATATCTAACTTAAATATGAAGTTTAATACGATCTTTCGTTCTTGAGCTCTGCTGTTCACAAACACACAAACTCAGGTGTGTTTCTGAAAACTGTACTTTTGGATTCAAGGTAATTCATAACATGTATCAATGCCGAAAATACGGTCGAACATAATACTTCCTCTACGAAAAGTACCTATCGTACAGGTAGAAAATAGTACATTATTCACAATTTTCATACAAATTTCTTAATTACCGTGTTCAACCGTAATTAAATGTTTAAATGTTGAGATTTTAGATCCATTAAAAACTGACTGACCGCGGCAATCAGCTTTTAGCAAGTTGAACACACCATTCTGTACTATTGGAAAAATACCTCCTGAAATAAATAAATAAATAAATATACATAGCATGTTAATTGGAACTCGAGGTGCAATGCCACGCCATGCCGTTAACATTAGGAAGCACTTCCAATTAGACCTTCAGAAACTGAAGAATATAGTTCTTCTAGCTCTGAAGGCATCACTGGACACTTATAGGAATCACTGTTATAACTTGACGCAATGCTTTATGATTCTGGCGATTTCTGCTATATATGTTAATGTTTATGCTATCCATAGCTCTATAGTATGCTGTTGTTATTTGTGTTTGTAAGATTTTATCAATTAATTTATAGAGAAGTTATGTTTTTCGTTATATTTTTCGTTATATTTTGTAACAATACTACCTTATGTTGTTAAGACTTTTGTATTTTATGTTTTCATGCCACGTATACATTTTTCTGTATCTTCTTTCCATACCATCGTTACTCTACAAAAGAATACAATAGCCTACCATTGTTCCCAAACCCGAAAATCTATAGACTATTAATTATGTAGGGTACAGGTTTTGGGGTAGCCTCTTTGCAGTCTCCTAACATTGCGGCTATTTCTTTTGCTTGCGATTTCTGAACTGAAGTATTTACTGTGAACAGTAGGCCTACCTACTAATCACTACACAACTGGAAGTCTTTCTGCTTTGGTTTTGTGTCCATGCGACGACCTGCTTCTTTGTACTGTAGCTGAAGAGGGCAAATGTTTCCTGAGGAACTGAGGAAGTTAGGACTTAAGATGAATCTGCTTATAGTTGATGTTCACTGATTGACAGGTTTAAGGGGATTCGGTAAAATTGTCAAAAAGCAGTTCTAGGAAAATAGGTCGTAATAAGATGAGGAATTCTGTTCTAGTGAAGATATCCTGTGTCATTTTTGCAAAAGGAAGGTGCTCTTTCGGAATTATATTAGAAACAAAACCAAATTCGTCTTCCTCTAAGTCTAAATGGTAAGAGAACTTCTTTATATTTTATTCATAAGATAAGAGTAGGCTACAGAGAAGTAAAATTGAAGTTTTAGAAAGCTACGTCATTGTTTCTAACCATATTGCTTCTTATTGCATTGAAATATATTAAGGAAACTTGTGAATCTCCTCTCTTCCTTACATTAGTAAGTTACGCACATAATTTGATTACAAGTTCGTAAACTCACATTTCATTTCAATTTTGTTTCTCCGCTTCTGTTATATTAGAGGGTTCTGCAAATTTGTTATACAAATTCGGAAAGCACCGTACAAGAAGTTAATGCCATTTTGAAGACATAATAAACATTTTCTTTTTAATAAGATTATTTGTTAATGGAATAATTCCTCTTGCACGGACTTAATGGCTTCGTTATTCTATAACCACAAAATGAGTTAGAGAAACCGGTACTGTTATTTATTTACCATAAAATCAACTAAATGAAACCAGTATTGGGTACTATGTTCATGCAATCACGACCTTTATTACGTTAGTATTATGTGTTTTCGATTCCATAACCTAAATTAGTTTAATTGTAATTATTTCTGCCATTAAACACAAGTTTAACAAGAATAAAAAATTACACTTAGTGTCAATTGTATTAGGAATAGATAAATATGAAATATTTATTAATAGTTTTAATGACATAGCCGCAAAATAAGTAATACCTAAAATAATCATGCATGCTGCGACGCTGAAACCTTTTTTTCCTATAGCGTACAAATTCTGATCGCTTGTAAACTGATAGAAACCCATGTTGTAGTTGACACATAATTATACCTCTAATTAAACATAAACGTTAAAACAATAGATGTTTATGTAAGTTAAATATATGAAACATATGTATCATACCATATCATATCACATCATATACAAATAAAAAATGAAGTGGTTCCTTCTCTTCCGATTTGTCGGAAACACTACTAAACTGATAGAACTAAAATTCTGCGCAAACATAGTTTTTATGCCACGAAAGAAGACAGGGTTGTAGACTCATCTTTGCTACGTCACCTAATATGATAATCTCAATATCAGTTAAGAAAATAAAATAATAAAAAAGACAAAAATTCTTTACCCTACTCATTTAATATAAGTTACAATGAATTTAATGTATTGAAAAATGAAATGAATTTATAAAATACCTTATTAAAATTGTATCACAAAAATTATAAAATCTACGAAACCAGTGATCATAGTTTTGCTACAGAAGATTGCATAATGTTTTGTCTACCTTTTGAACCTAAGTAAAATCTAATATTGTCATCATTAAATAATAAATTATTTAAACAAGAAGAATATAACATTATTATAAATTCATAATAAACTCCATTAACTTGAGAAACAAAATTTGAAGTAACAGAATATGAATCTTCATCTAAAAATTTAAAAGTATTTTTTTTTTACAATAAATATTTAAAGATGTTTATTGTTAACCTTACTCCAGGCCACAAGCAGTAACTTACTCAGGAGTGTCGCTTGTAAAATTGTAAATGGTAAATATTGTGATTATTTAACTGTAACTTAGGTTTAAGATATTTGTAACAATTCTACTGAATAAATAAAATTAAAGAAATTAAAACGAACACAAACCATCATCCAATAAGAATATAAACAGATACACATCAATATTTCACGGTCTACTTTTCCTGAATTCTGAACTATTTTGTTTTGGATCTTGCAATAGAAGTAGCTAAGTCTACTTGATTTCAGCACTATAATTGGTTCGTATAGAATTAATTGCAAACAGGCGACATTCTGAAACCCCGGAAGAACGTCAGGCGTACTAAAAACAAAGTACTATTGCTTCCTCCTGATGTTTCTCGGGTGAGATTAAAAATCATGCAAAATATTTTTTTCACCCTACGAAGGACGGGAAACCGGCTAGTAAATAATGATAAAGATTCGAGGTTCTTTTGAAGAGGAATTTAATTTCGTTATTCATTAACACAATATACGTCTAATTCTATGTCTTGTTTGGTAGAGCTGTAACTGAATATATAATCATGTTATTTGCTAGTTGATGTTTTAATTTCAAGCTTACCTATCGTTACTTCCTCATTTATTAATAATGACTTACGCTAATTCCTCAGGCAGTTAAGTATAATGTAAAACTTGATTGCATGTGCGACTAAATGCTCTTGCGCTCAAGTAATCTATTCATTGACCGCTTCCATGAATAAAATAAAATCAGTTAAACTGATATAACAAAGTGCCAGAATGCTTTTTTTAATCAGTGATAATTGCAATTATGATAGGCCCATGCCGCAAAGAAGTTATTTTTGTAATAATCTCCGAGCTAAACTCCAGATCGATTCATTAAGCAGGGCCTACAGAAGAACAAAGGTCTAAAATTTGATTCTTAACCTTAATTCATATTCGTATACACTGATATAATAATTCTTAAAATATGTCACGATTTTACCAAATCGATTGGCAATAATATTAATGGTATAATAGGCCTACTATTCGCTGACATGTTTGTTTCAAATTTAAAGCAGCCGTATAGATTATGAATGAATAAAAAGTCAATCTGAAATCTATATGTCAGGAAATACATTACGGTAAGTATATTATATTGCTGCACAAGAACAAATAAGAAAATTACTCAGATTAAAATATAATGTAGATATCGCTAACATAATTATCGACAGAATGAACAATATTAGGCCTATATCAGTATTCAACGGCTAGTTGTGTTTTACATCTTTTATTTGCATTTACTTACATTAACATCGTTATAAAGAAATGAAGCAATTAAGGCGGGCTAACAATATCAATAAACGATTGGCAATTTGTTACGTTATGTTTAATATATTGTGGGCCATGCTAAATACTGTAGCGTGTTACGAGTATATCCATTACAAAATTAATATTTATATTAAATTGGAAATGAATTCATGCTCTTTAAAAGCAATTTCTCCTATTATTTCTATTTGCAGAATTGTTTACATTAGGACATTAGTTACGGGAGCTCGGCCGCTGATTGGTTGGCTGCGAGCCAATCAAAATGCATCGAACTGTCGGAGAACGAAGATCATATTATAAAAGATGTGACTGACAATAATTACTCGTTATTTCGATGCCGGTCAACCGATTTGGTCCAATATCAATAGGGTTCTTCCCATGGACATTATAAATGCGTATACCAAGTTTAATGAAAATACGATATAGCGTATTTCAGTTATCGCGCGTACAGACACTCGGACAGACTGACAAACATATTCCCATCCCCCACACAATTCATTCTGGCACTTAATAAATAACAATAAAATATTGCTAAATTAGGGCATCTGCATAGGCCATATGCATCGTATGACCGTTATATGATTTTCTATTAGAATTATATGACATAAAAAAGAAAGAAAAAAAAAGTATAACAATTTGAATACAAAATAATATTACTCACCTTGTTAACATGATGCACCCATAACTTGTACTTTATGATTTTAATAGGTGGATCATTTCGGATGCGTTATGAGGAATATGTTACAAAACTATAGCCTACTATCCATTCGCCGAGAGCCTCCTCGTCTGTGCAATTCAAATTTCTTTTTTTCCATAATATTATGCAGTATCTACATTTGAAATCGGGATACGCCGTAGCGTAGTGGTTGAGGCGCTGCGCTGCAAACCGGAAGGTCGCGGGTTCGATCCCCGATGAGATCGTGGGATTTTTCAATTGGCCTAATGGGGTCCCCTAACAGAAACGAGTACCAGGAGCAATCCTGGGGGGTAAAGGCGTAAAGCTGACAACCTTATCACCTTCATGTACCGATTGTCTAAATGTCTGGGACCTCAACCTCCTGGAGCCCTCTGGGTCTCCATGGCCTGTATAGGGAAAACTTTATCTACATTTCATGGTTATTTTAAGTGCCTTGCAGTCTGCACAAATACTACTGTATATTATTTACTCAAAAGGAACAATTAGCTACGCCTATGAATTTGAAACGTCATCTGAGGGAAGAAAATGAGAAATGTTTGTCGTCTAGTAGTCTACTACATTGTCGTTTCATGACGTGTATCCGATAATCTCGTTCAGAGGCGCCGACTTAAAAATATTTCGGGGGCAAGAATTGGATTTTTAGTTATACATAGCCTTGGCCTTATATGATAAAAAATTTAATGTCGGGATAGAAATTACCTTGCCTCTCCAAAGTCGGCGCCGATGATCTTGTTTTTAAGAAACTGCATGTAGCAAGCTCAATACTTAGCATTGAAGTTGACAAGCCAATAGCCAAAGTCCTTGGTAAATCACACTTGACTTCTTTTCCAAGTCTTCCCTTTATAATTTATCCCATTGTTGATGACTATATTGCAAGGAGAAATACCAAAAGAAAGTATGTGATTCACTCATATAACTTTCTGAACCCTATGCATGGGCAATACAACTTGCTCATTTCACATTCTAATATAGAATAAATGGCCGTATTGCAGGAAGTGTGCTTTTTCTTAGCCTCACGAAAGGTATACATAAGCCTATTTGTTCTGAATAAAGGACTGAGTTTTTAAAGGATGACTGACTTATAAATGTCCTTCAGATTTTTTAACCAAATAAAAGATTTAGCTCTTAGTATATACAGGCTACCTTGCGTAAAAGCTTGAAACGAATTTTCGGAAGTAGATTCCAAAATAAATTTTGTTCATTAAATTATTGCCATTCTTTATGTTCTATCCCCAGAAAAGTTGTAACGCAAATGTAAAATTTCATTTTATATGATTGTTCGTTGTCGAGCTAAGCTGTTCACAGACATAACACGAAGGCATTTTCCTAATAATTGTATTTTTTTTATTTAAGACATATTTTCAAACTGAAAATTCGAGAAGGATCCCAGGAATCTGAATATTGATATTATGCCAGAGAAATGTTTAAAACAAAGAAAACCAACTGTTATTTCCAGATTCAAGCCAGTCAAAAGCACTTAGTAAATTTTTCCCACATACAGAAATGTATTTTAAAAAATAAGTTAGGGCCTATGTACCTGTTGCCAAGATATTGCTAAATTCTTGTACGCCATCAAAGAATTTTGTTGCTAAGAGATCGCTGTTCATTTTCGGCGTGGATCAAAATTAGTAGTTTTTTTAGAAACATTTCTGTTTCTCAAAAACATATTATTAAAATGGAACCTCCGAAGACTACAACTTTCGAAATCACACTCCATAGGCTTGTATTCAGGTATTTATAGCCTGTGGTTTTTGTCCTGGTCTCTTGTATAACTTCGGCATGAGTACTGTATTCTTGTGTGGGTTTGCAGATGTGCTTATATACGTTTTTAAATATTTTTATTAGAAACCTGCGAAGCGTATTTCCTGCGTGAAACCTCCAAATTAGAAGATAAAGCATATAATTTTAGTAAAAAATTGTTGCTTCATTTAATATCCATTAAAGATATGGATATGGAATTAGTGCTGATGTAATCTTATCACATTTTTTATGAAGCTATGGCAGCGCGTCCTATGCTGTACTGTATATACGTTTAAATTAACAAGTTATTTACTGTTATACTCCTTTCACATTCGCCAGAGGTTTCAAGGCCAAATTTAGCACGCTTTCCCCCACTGATCAGAAGTCGACAGTATTCCCCTCGGCGCGGACGAGCTGCGCTGTCGCACACACTCATACGACATCCTACCCGATAGGGGGTTACGATGAAAGATTCTCTCTGTGTGGGTGAAGTTGAACGTAATTTCTATACAAAATAAACATTATAAACATGACCTGTAAAGTACGGGAGCAACGAATAAATAAATAAATAAATAATTATTAATACATTTTAAAACAGAAAAAATGACTTACCAAGTAGAATACTCAGTTTTCGTTGCTTTCCGCTCCATCAAGGTCATCATCGTCACTGCTGTCATCACTGCTTTCATCACACAAACGAATAATGATATTTTCGATGCAGTTATCTCGTAGCCCTTCTTTTACAAAATCCTCTTCTGGCAGTGCTTCGGCATGATGAACGCAATTCTGCCAGTCTTCCACCGACACATTATTTATGCTGTCGTGTAATAATTTTCGGACGTCTTTAATTTTAAAAGTACAATTTTTATCGGCCACTTCACCCTTTACTTGCGCCCATATGAGTTCTATTGGATTGTACTGGCAATGATAAGGGGGGAGACGCACAACTTCATGTCCCATTTGCAAGGCCAGCTCATCAAGTTCATATGTTCTGTAGTTACTACTATGCTGTTTGACAATAACGAGCAACTCAGCAATTGTGTGAAAAGGATTATGGGGTATGTTTTTACTTTGAAGCCATGACACAATATCAGCCTTTTTAGTATTGGTACTGGGAATTTTCTCTTTAAGCATAGAGTGATAACTCGCATTATCCATCACTATTACAGATCCCTCATCCAGACTCCTTAGCAATTTTACAAACCATTCTCTAAACACTTGGCTATTCATTTCTTGGTGGTAATCAATATAACTTTTGGACTGAAAAACTAAATCTGCCCCTTCAATAAAACCATGACGAGCTGAGCCTGCATGACATACTATTAAACGAGACCCTTTACCCAAAGGAATTCTGAGGCCACCGTTCTTTGTAGAGTCCTGCCAGATAAATTTCCTACTATGATTTTGATTTACCCACGTCTCGTCAAGGTATATGATAGGACGGGGATTATTTTCATTTCGGATATCGTGCATTTTCCTCAAAAATGCAACGCGTGCAGTTACGATATCTTTCCTTTCCATTAAAAAACGCCTACCATCATTACATTTCCTGTATCTAAAATCAAGTTCTCTAACTATTTTATGTAAAGATGTAATACCGCCCTTGAAATTGATCTTTTCTTTCAATATATCCCTTAGTTTTTTAAGAGTGGGATATTCACCATGATCATAAAATTCTTGTACAGAACGGCGAATAACGTCTTTCTCGAAATCGTCCAATTCTGTGACCGGCTTTACTCGAATTAATTTTTTCATTGGGGAATGAAAGGACGGGCCAGGGGCCGGGGCTTGAACCTCTACATCAGGGGAAGTCAACTACGTCTTGTGATGACGTTCGTGGAGCAAGTGCATGCGGATCCCTTGTGTGTGACGTCAGCAAGAGCGCACGGTAGTAGGGGTGTTTAGAGTACGCTAGATTTAGGTACTAGAGGACCTATTCACTTTAGCTCTGTGTGTAGAACAACTTCTGGTTGGAAATATGGAGCATTTTTCAAAGTTAATGCAAGTACGCGATCCTGATAGTGTTCTCTCTGCAGAACATGTGTTAGTTCTTCAAACCATTCTTCTTCAGTTCGAATCGAGGTTTCAGGATGTGGAAAACCTTTCTCCAATGTTTAAACTTTTGCTACCCCATATTCAGTTAATGTGAAAGACGTTCCTTGCCGGTATGAGTTGGAACTGCTAAACTTACAATGCGACGATCTGTTAAAGGACAAATACGAACGTAAAGTGGTCTTGGGTAACTTTTACAGAAATTTCTCTGAAACCAGATTCCCGAGACTTGCTGCACTAATATTATGTAATTTTGGATCGACATATGTGGCCGAACAATTTTTTTCACTAATGAAATGTGCAAAGCTCAAATGAAGAAGTACATTGTCAGATCACAACCTAAATGCAGTCTTCGATTGCTCAAACATTACATCCCAACATTGATAAACTTGTTAAAGAAAAAAAGAGACAGGAAAGTCAGAAAATTGTTACTGTAATCTTGTATCATCTAAGGTGCAGACGAGCTTGTATGGTAATTAATTCAGTTCATTTTTTTATTATTTTTATTGTAGTGAATTATGGTAATTCAAATGATAGTAGGCTATTGTCTATTTTCGTCAAAGAACATAGATTTTGTGGAAAGGCAATTCTTCTCACAGAATAGAAAAATATAATTATTTATAATATGTTTAACTACTGTGCTGTAATTAACCGATAAACTATCAAAAAAATCGATTGATGTTTCATTAACTCGGAAACACGTATTACATAAGTTCTAACCCCCTAAATTCCCGCTGCCCGCAATACTAATGCCCCTCTCTTCCCCCCTGTTCACTGATGCCACCATTTCACATACTCCTCGCAGAGGTATAACGCGAGCAGTCAGAGCAGAAAGCAGTGACGTCACAGAGCAACCTTCTGTCTTCCCCTGCTCTACATCATCAGGCGCACTTTGCTGAGCTTCCTGACAAATGCGTTGCACTGTACTTATTGATACGCCACACGCTTTCGCGACTTCGTTTTGCGTATCTCTAAACAACACATTTACTTTTTCTTCACAATTTTCAAGCGACTTGAAGTAATTGTACACATTGTAAATCACATTTTTAGACTGTCGTCTCATTCCACCCATATGTGAAGCCATATCACTACAAGAAAACACTTCTACACAAAAAAACAAACCAGAGCCGATAACCTGCAAGGTTAGAGACCAAGGGGAACTCCCTGCTGGCTTGTCATGTGACTGGCATTGGAGGGGTATGATGTCATACGAGTTCGGTAAGTGGGGGGATCATAGGCAAGCTACGTTTGGCCTTGAAACCTCTGGTGAATCTGAAAGGACTATAGTCTACAGCAGAGGTCCACAAAATATAACCCGCCGGTATGTGAAAGAGTTTGATCAGGTCCTTAGCGTAGAGAAAATGTTGGTACAAGCGAACAAAGATAATAATAACCTCATTAGGCAAAAGTGAACAAGATTGTTTTTAAATGCATAGCACTGTTTTGTCAATGGAACTGGCTTGTTTGTTGGTTTTATGATTATTTAACGATGAAGAAGTACTGCAACTTGCCTGTGATCGTCGCTGGTAAGCCGACTCACTTATTTGTAAACTGATACCATCCAGAAGGACAAGTTGAACAAAGGGAGCCTTGCTCGGTTTACAACATCCTTCCAAACAAACCTATGGGAATGTTTGGAGAATACATGTTACTACATCTATTTCTTGAGTATTGTAATTATAAATAAAATCCCTAAGAAGTTCACATAAAATGAACCTAAAATGGCCCTATGAAATAATGCGTGTTCACAGAATCGATTGCTCAGGGAAAGGAAATCGTTGGGTCACGTAGTGCAGGCAAGGGCTGAAACTTGATGGTGGTCTATGTGGTGGTCAGCAAATAATAATTAGCTTTAACGAAGTTAGATTAGATCATGTACCGAATCAGTTTCTTTGGTAGTGACTACTAACAGAAACCTGCAATGCTTGGTTATTTCATTTTACCGGATATCTTATTCTACGGATATATAAAATACTACCGTAATATATAAAATACTACTGTAATCCCTAAAAGTCCTGCAAATACCTCCAAGGATATCGTTACGCAATCACATTTTGAGAAGCACTGCATCTATGCGCAGACCTACTGGGCCAATTATATTATTCTTTAACCTAATTTATTCTTTTAAAATACTACCTTACTCCCTAAAAGTCCTGCAAATACCTTCAGAGGTACCGTTATCACATTTTGAGAAGCACTGCCTCCATGCATAGGCCTACTGAACCAATTAACTTATATTCACTTCATGATTGTCATCCTAAGTTGCTTTTATTTCAGGGTCCGGTCTATGATAGCTTTTCAATAAACTAAAACACAACTCGGAGGTAAAGTCCAACTTTGCGTCTTCATTAACTCATGGTGGGATGGTGAGGCGTATGGCCAATGTGCAATCTGTCGTGTCCGATACTGTTTCCTGACCAAATTGCTAGTCCTATCAAGTAGTTCTTCCATGGAACTGATGCTTCCCAAATTGAACCTGTGAAGATCCATGGTCAACAACGTTAACCACTGGAGACGGCCTATAGGGGCAGCACTAAGATATAAACCATAATATATCATAGAAAATCCTTAGATAATAATTTTAAATACTTTTTAGACAGTCGAAGGTAAAAAAAAGCTCTTTTAATGGTAGATGATATTAATTAAAATGAGAAAATTATGCCACTGAGTGGTATAAAATTATAACATCCCAGGGTAACCAAACATGGTTTCAGTTTCACCGATAATTCTTACTGAATTAAAAAATATTTGCATGAATTGATAATGTTGAAATTCATTACACCTTTTTAAATATTGAATTTCTCACGGTTGTCGCAAAACTAATCACTTGGTGGCTGAAAACCGGGCTCGTTTCGCGAACATAGAAAATCTCGTTTTCGCTATTTGTTTCATAAATACCTATTATTACACCTTTGAATTATTCTATAAATACCGTATATTTGCTTTTAAATAATAATAGGCATATCTAAGTTTTAATCCCTTTTTGCAAACTGTTCACGGCTAGTGTTCACGGAATTACAGTGATGAAATTCACGGCGCGGGTCTTTTGAATATACTTTGTAATTCTACCCTCTGGGTCTAGGTCCTCAATAATTTGCACGAAACTGTGCTCTTGGAGCTACGAGTTCTGCCCAGCTATGTCTACATGATTATTGAGTTTTAGGTTATATAGAAGTTGAATTTCGTAACTAAATGTGTCCTTCATTTCCTTTTCATTCATCTCGTTATTGTCTGAAAATTTTTCTCTGTAGGTCTACCTTGTTCTCGAATATTATGAGTGTTTTGTTCTGAAAAGTCGAAAACAGAATCTAGTTCCGCGTCTACAGAGCTTTGCTCATAATATGATTGTTTTACATAACCCAAGTTTCAGATCCGTATAGAGCCAGAGAGGTTACATGAGCTTTGGATGGAGCTGTCTTGGATGGAACGACGTAGGAGAGCGCGAGAAAGGAGTGATCGGCTCGGGGTAGAGAGGCCTAGAAGTCATCAGGAGAGGAGACAACAGTTTGTTATAGACCAGCAGAGGAGAGAGCAGTATAGGATAGCGCGGCAGAGAAGACAGCAGAGGAGACAGCAGAGTCGGGAGAGGAGACAGCAGAGTCGGGAGAGGAGACAGCAGAGTCGGGAGAGGAGACAGCAGAGTCGGGAGAGGAGACAGCAGAGTCGGGAGAGGAGACAGCAGAGTCGGGAGAGGAGACAGCAGAGTCGGGAGAGGAGACAGCAGAGTCGGGAGAGGAGACAGCAGAGTCTGGAGAGGAGACAGCAGATTCGGCAGAGGACCTGGCATAGGGGACAGTCGAGGAATCGGCAGGAGACGGTCTAGGAGACGCCCAAGGAGTCGGTAAAGGAAATGGTCGAGAATTCGGCAGGGGATTCGGCATACGGGACGGCTGAGTAGTCGGCTTAGGAGACGGAAGGGGCGGCGGAGGTGATGGCAGAGGAAAAAGACGCAGACAAGAGGAGTCAGCAGATTAGGATAGAGCAGCGGAAGAGATAACAACTCATGATAGAGAAGCAGAGGAAATAGCAGCACATGGGAGAGCAGTGGAGGAGATAGCAGATCATGGTAGAGCAGCGGAGGAGAAATCAACGGAGTAGGTAACACTGGAGGAGATAGCAGCTCATGGTAGAGGAGTGGAGGAGATAGCAGTTCATGATAGAGGAAGGGAGGTGATAGCAGCGGAGTAAGTAACAGTTGAGGAGATAGTAGCTTATGATAGAGCAGCGGAGGAGATAGCAGCTTATAGAGCAGCGGAGGAGATAGCAGCTTATGTAAGAGCAGCGGAGGAGGTAGCAGATCATGATAGTGCAGCGGAGGAGATAGCAGCTCATGATAGAGCAGCGGAGGATATATCAGCTCATGATAGAGCAGCGGAGGAGATAGCAGCTCATGATGGAGCAGCGGAGCAGGTAGCAGCTTATGATAGAACAGCGAAGGAGATAGCAGCTCATCATGGAGGAGCGGAGGAGGCAGCAACTCATGATAGAGCAGCGGTGGAGATAGCAGCTCAGAGTACAGCAGCGGAGGAGGTAGCAGTTTCTGATAGAGGAGCGGAGGAAGTAGCAGCTCATGATAGAGCAGCGGAGGAGATAGCAGCTCATGACAGAGCAGCGGAGGAGATAGCAGCCCATGTTACAGCAGAGGAGGAGGTAGCAGCTTATGATAGAGCAGCGGAAAAGGTAGCAGCTCATGATAGAGCAGCGGAGGATATAGCAGCTCATGATAGAGCAGCGGAGGAGATAGCAGCTCATGATGGAGCAGCGGAGCAGGTAGCAGCTTATGATAGAACAGCGAAGGAGTTAGCAGCTCATCATGGAGGAGCGGAGGAGGCAGCAACTCATGATAGAGCAGCGGTGTAGATAGCAGCTCAGAGTACAGCAGCGGAGAAGGTAGCAGTTTCTGATAGAGGAGCGGAGGAAGTAGCAGCTCATGATAGAGCAGCGGAGGAGATAGCAGCTCATGATAGAGCAGCGGAGGAGATAGCAGCCCATGTTACAGCAGAGGAGGAGGTAGCAGCTTATGATAGAGCAGCGGAAAAGGTAGCAGCTCATGATAGAGCAGCGAAGGAGGTAGCAGCTCATGATAGAGCAGCAGAGGAGATACATGCTCATGGTAAAGCAGCGGAGGAAGTAGCAGCTAATGGTAGAGCAGTGGAGTGGATAGCAGCTCATCCTAAAGCAGCGGAGGAGATAGCAGCTCATAATGGAGCAGCGGAGGAGATAGCAGCTAATAATAGAGCAGCGGAGGAGATAGCAGGTCATGATACAGCAGCGGAGGATTTAGCAGCTCATGATAGAGCAGCGAAGGAGATAGCAGCTCATGATAGAGAAGCAGAGGAAATAGCAGCTCATAGGAGAGCAGTGGAGGAGATAGCAGATCATGGTAGAGCAGCGGAGGAGAAATCAACGGAGTAGGTAGCACTGGAGGAGATAGCAGCTCATGGTAGAGGAGTGGAGGAGATAGCAGTTCATGATAGAGGAAGGGAGGTGATAGCAGCGGAGTAAGTAACAGTTGAGGAGGTAGTAGCTTATGATAGAGCAGCGGAGGAGATAGCAACTTATAGAGCAGCGGAGGAGATAGCAGCTGATGTAAGAGCAGCGGAGGAGGTAGCAGCTCATGATAGTCCAGTGGAGTAAATAGCAGCTCATGATAAAGCAGCGGAGGTGATACCAGAACATGATAGAACAGCGGAAGAGAAAGCAGCTCATGATGGAGCAGCGGAGGAGGTAGCGTCTCATAGAAGATCAGCGGAGGAGATAGCAGCTCATGATAGAGCAGCGGAGGATATAGCAGCTCATGATAGAGCAGCGGAGGAGATAGCAGCTCATGATGGAGCAGCGGAGCAGGTAGCAGCTTATGATAGAACAGCGAAGGAGATAGCAGCTCATCATGGAGGAGAGGAAAAGGCAGCAACTCATGATAGTGCAGCGGAGGAGATAGCAGCACAGAGTACAGCAGCGGAGGAGGTAGCAGTTTCTGATAGAGGAGCGGAGGAAGTAGCAGCTCATGATAGAGCAGCGGAGGAGATAGCAGCTCATGACAGAGCAGCGGAGGAGATAGCAGCCCATGTTACAGCAGAGGAGGAGGTAGCACCTTATGATAGAACAGCGAAGGAGATAGCAGCACATCATGGAGGAGCGGAGGAGGCAGCAACTCATGATAGAGCAGCGGTGGAGATAGCAGCTCAGAGTACAGCAGAGGAGAAGGTAGCAGTTTCTGATAGAGGAGCGGAGGAAGTAGCAGCTCATGATAGAGCAGCGGAGGAGATAGCAGCTCATGATAGAGCAGCGGAGGAGATAGCAGCCCATGTTACAGCAGAGGAGGAGGTAGCAGCTTATGATAGAGCAGCGGAAAAGGTAGCAGCTCATGATAGAGCAGCGGAGGAGGTAGCAGCTCATGATAGAGCAGCGGAGGAGGTAGCAGCTCATGGTAGAGCAGCGGAGGAGGCAGGAGCTCATGATAGAGCAGCGGAGGAGATAGCTGCTCATAGTATAGCAGCGGAAGAGGTAGCAGCTGCTGATAGAGGAGCGGAGGAAGTAGCAGCTCATGATAGAGCAGCCGAGGAGATAGCAGCTCATGATAGAGCAGCGGAGGAGATAGCAGCCCATGATATAGCAGAGGAGGAGATAGCTGCTTATGATAGAGCAGCGGAGGAAATAGCAGCTCATGATAGAGCAGCGAAGGAGGTAGCAGCACATGATAGAGCAGCGGAGGAGGTAGCAGCTCATGGTAGAGCAGCGGAGGAGGTGGCAGCTCATGATAGAGCAGCGGAGGAGGCAGCAGCTGATGATAGAGCAGCGGAGGAGATAGCAGCTCATACTACAGCAGCGGAGGAGGTAGCAGTTTCTGATAGAGGAGCGGAGGAAGTAGCAGCTCATGATAGGGCAGCGGAGGAGATAGCAGCTCATGATAGAGAAGCGGAGGAGATAGCAGCCCATGTTACAGCAGCGGAGGAGATAGCTGCTTATGATCGAGGAGCGGAGATAGAAGCTCATGATAGAGCAGCGGAGGAGCTAGCAGCTCATGATAGAATAGCGGAGTAGGTGGCAGCTCGTGATAGAGCAGCGGAGGAGATAGTAGCTCATGATAGAGCAGCGGAGGAGATAGCAGCCCATGATAAAGCAGCGGAGGAGATAGCAGCTTATGATAGAGGAGCGGAGATAGCAGCTCATGATAGAGCAGCGGAGGAGCTAGCAGCTCATGATAGAATAGCGGAGGAGGTAGCAGCTATTGATAGAGCAGCGGAGGAGGTAGCAGCTCATGGTAGATCAGCGGAGGAGGTGGCAGCTCATGATAGAGCAGCGGAGGAGATAGCAGCTTATGATAGAGCAGCGGAGGAGATAGCAGCTCATGAATGAGCAGCGAAGGAGATAGCAGCTCATGATGGAGCAGCGGAGGAGGTAGCAGCTCATGATAGAGCAGCGGAGGAGATAGCAGCTCATGGTTGAGCAGCGGAGGAGCTGGCAGCTCATGATAGAGCAGCGGAGGAGAAAGCTACTTATGATAGAACAGCGGAGGAGATAGCAGCTTATGATAGAGCAGCGAAGGAGATAGCAGCTCATGATAGAGCAGCGGAGGAGGTAGCAGCTTATGATAGAGCAGCGGAAAAGGTAGCAGCTCATGATAGAGTAGCGGAGGAGATAGCAGCTTATGATAGAGTAGCGGAGGAAATGGCAGCTTATGATAGAACAGCGGAGGAGGTAGCAGCTCATGATAGAGCATCGAAAGGGGGTAGCAGTTCATGATAGAGTAGCGGAGGAAGTAGCAGCTGATGATAGAGCAGCGAAGGAGATAGCTGCTCATGATAGACCGGCGGAGGAGATAGCAGCCCATGATAGAGCAGCGGAGGAGATAGCAGCTCATGATAGAGCAGCGGAGGAGATAGCAGCTCATGATAGAGCAGCGGAGGAGGTAGCAGCTCATGATAGACCAGCGGAGGAGGTAGCAGCTCATGGTAGAGCAGCGGAGGAGGTAGCAGCTCATGGTAGAGCAGCGGAGGAGATAGCAGCTTATGATAGAGCAACGGAGGAGATAGTAACTCATGAAAGAGCAGCGGAGGAGATAGCAGCCCATGATACAGCAGCGGAGGAGATAGCAGCTCATGTTAGAGCAGCGAAGGAGATAGCAGCTCATGTTAGAGCAGCGAAGGAGATAGCAGCTCATGACAGAGCAGCGGAGGAGGTAGCAGCTCATGATAGAGCAGCGGAGGAGGTAGGAGCTCATGGTTGAGCAGCGGAGGAGGTGGCAGCTCATGATAGAGCAGCGGAGGAGATAGCAGCTTATGATAGAGCAGCGGAGGAGATAGCAGCTCATGATACAGCAGCGAAGGAGATAGCAGCTCATGATGGAGCAGCGGAGGAGGTAGCAGCTTATGATAGAGCAGCGGAGGAGATAGCAGATTATGATAGAGCAGCGGAGGAGATGGCAGCTCATGATAGAACAGCGGAGGAGGTAGCAGCTCATGATAGAGCAGCGGAGGTAGCAGTTCATGATAGAGCAGCGGAGGAAGTAGCAGCTGATGATAGAGCAGCGGAGGATATAGCAGCCCGTGATAGAGCAGCGGCGGAGATAGCAGCTCATAGTGCAGCAGCGGAGGAGGTAGCAGCTTCTGATAGAGGAGCGGAGGAAGTAGCTGCTCATGATAGAGCAGCGGATGTGATAGCAGCTCGTGATGGAGCAGCGGAGGAGATAGCAGCCCATGATACAGCAGCTGAGGAGATAGCAGCTCATGATAGAGCAGCGGAGGAGATAGCAGCTCATGATAGAGCAGCGGAGGAGGTAGCATCTCATGATAGAGCAGCGGAGGAGGTAGCAGCTCATGGTAGAGCAGCGGAGGATATAGCAGCTTATGATAGAGCAGCGGAGGAGATAGCAGCTCATGATAGAGCAGCGGAGGAGGTAGCAGCTCATGGTAGAGCAGCGGAGGAGGTAGCAGCTCATGAAAGAGCAGCGGAGGAGATAGCAGCTCATGGTAGAGCAGCGGAGGAGGTAGCAGCTCATGATAGAGCAGCGAAGGAGAAAACCGCTCAAGATAGAGCAGAATGGAGTTGCTATAAGAATTTAAGAAAAATAATATTGAGAGAAATCTTCAGTTTCCAACAACAATGGGTCTTATCCAAACAGTTTGCATATTTTTGTAGAGTTTCTATCATAATTGTACACCTTAAACTAAAGAAATAGGTTGATAAATGTGGAAGTTCTTTTATTTTAATTTAAGAATTAGCTTCGTTGTTAAACTGACTTCTAGTTGACACTTAAATTACGGCAAGAGTCAACATTTTCAACCATATTTTTACTCTATATAACCTTATTATTTTATCGTTTGGAAGATTCTCTGCCTTTGAAATCCACTTCCAGTAAAGAATCATTGATCAAAATGTCGGATAGAATAACTCTGTAAAAGTATATAATGCTGATCAGCAATCCTAGGAATGTATGTAGGCTAATAAAAAAACAATTTTGTATTTACATAGAAATCCTAGCCTTGCTGATCAGCATTTACAGCAATGTCGTATCAATATTAAATCATTCTGTCAGTTTGATTTCTATCTATATCCTACTTAGAATATTAATATTCATGGAATAATAAAATCAGGTAAACTGATATAACAAAGTGCCAGTATGATTTTGTTTAATGAGTTATGATATCAATTATGATATGCAGAATACAAAAAAAAGTCAAATTGGCGGGTTTCGGGATTTGAATCACGGAACTCCAGAATGTGAGGCCAAGACGTTACCATCTCAGCCACCTGGGTCAGTTTAACGGTCTAGTTGGATAAGCGCATTGAAAACAATAGTGTTATTTGTCATAGCTAACTGTATTTTAATTGCCAAAGCCTTATAAGATCACAGTAAAACAATTGACTTTGTTGTCATGATAACTGATTTACTACCATAAAATAGGCACTAAATTGAGCATTACTCCGAAAAAGGTCAACCGATTTTATCTAATATCAATAGACGTCTTTCCATGGACATTATGAATGTGTATACCAAGTTTCATAAAAATCCGGTGAAGCCTATTTAAGCTACCGCGTCTTTAAAATACACTAAATTGGGTATTTCTCCGGTACCGGTTTACCGATTTGGTCCAATATCAGTAGACTTCTTTCCATGTACATTATAAACAGGTATACAAAGTTTAAGAAAAATCCAATAAAGCATGTTTGAGTTATCGCGACTTCTTATATATTAACATAAAAGGCACTAAATTGGGCATTATTCCGGTACTGGCCAACCGATATAGTCAAATATCAATATACGTCTTCCCATGGACATTATAAATGCGTATACGAAGTTTCATAAAATCCAATAAAGCGTATTTGAGTTATTGCGCCTTTAAAATATACACTAAATTGGGTTTTACTCCGGTACCGGTCAACAGATTAGGTTCAAATTCAATAGGGTACTTCTCATGGACGTCATAAATGCGTAAACCAAGTTTCATGGAAATCCGAAAGAGCGTAAGCACTAAATTGGGCGTTACTCCGGTACAGGTGAACCGATTTGGTTCAATATCAATAGGGTTCTTCCCATGGACATTATATGAATGTGTTTTTCAAGTTTCATGAAAATCCGAAAAAGCGTATTTGAGTTATGTGCGCGTACAGACACACGGACGGACGGAAAGACGGACAGACATTTTTCGTCCCCACACACAATCTCATAAAGTACCATACTGGCACTTAATAAAATGCCTACTACTGTTTAAGGTTGGTATTGTTGTAGGCTAACTTGTAACAGCTGTTATAAATGATTCATTATTTTCACGTAAGTAACATTTTTATTAAATCGTTATCGTAGGTAATGAAACGAGAGGTCCGGAATTGAGAAAATCCGGATCTCGAGTTACACTCATTGTGGTTATTTTGGCTAATGGTCACAGATTTAAGCATGTAATGAATATTATTAAAACGATGAAAATGGATAAAGCATATCACTATTTGTGTCATTATAAGCGAGCCAGCCTATGGGCGGGACAACCGATAGACCTATACTACTCCGCAATCGCAATCGATATAATATAATATATCAATCGTATCACCATCGGCGACTGTTGTGCGTGATGCAATTTTTATCAGCTGTTCTATTTTTAGATTAACGTCCTTAGTATATATATAATATAATAGTCGTCCTTTATTTTTTTCATCCTGGCATCTTTAATAAAAGCCAGGACTTACTCGCATGACTTTTATTAATTGCCGTATTACAAATGTTCATTTTACAATTATTATATATTAATTAAAATTTTTTCTATGCTTTGAACAGTATTCTATTTTTCTATATGTCCTTTTATTAAGAAAGAAGAAAAGGAAAAATAAATAAATAAATAAATAAATAAAATAATAATAATAATAATAATAATAATAATAATAATAATAAAAACCTACTCTACTTGTTCCTTCTACTGGGGACCAGTAGTCGGAACTTAACTACACTATACTACACTATAAATGAAATAAAAGATAAAACTACTGCTTCTAGAGCTATTTTACTAACACTACAGCTGAAGCTCACCGGTATTCATTTAAATTTGCATTTCAATGTTTGTTCATCGGTGTGCTCCAGCTTCTACTCTAGTTAAATGAAAATGAAAATTTCTACTCCTACTATAATATAATTTCACATTCTACACTTTCACTTGGAAATATTGTCTATAGTCTTCCTCTTTCCTCTCCCGAAGTCTTCTCGCCGCCCCCACTCTTCTCATCTTGCTGTGGATTCCCAGAGTTCCCTCCTCCTGTTTATGACTTCGGGTTCCGGTTGCTCTTCCACATGTGGTTGAGCTTCCGGCTCCCTAATCTCCACTGAGTTCTGAGCACTCTGTAGGCGACTGGATCTCCTGGAGGGAGTAAGAGTTTCATTGTTTTCGTCTTCGTCTTGTCTATGTCTGTTTATTCTGTCCACTCTGTCAACCCTGAACGTCTCTGCTGCCTCCTTAGAGACAACGTCTGTCAGAGTCACCAGTAAAGAGTATTTGTCTTTTCGCCTCAACAAGTCTGCAATCTGGAAACCCTGTACAGTTGTTCTAAGTTCTTTCACTTCTTCAGAGGCACCGGTACACTCGAACAAGACGTGCTCTGCTGACTCTGTGACTCCCTCGCAAGTTCCGCATTCATCTGTCTGTCTTCTCTTAATTTTGTGCAGGTACACTCCATACGGACCATGGCCCGTGATGAAGTGTATCATACCTTTGCTCGGTGTCACATGTCGCAGTCGCAGTCGCTCCTGGATGTTCGGGAAGTATTCTCTTTGTCCTAGCTCCCGCTTCTGCCGCGGTCCATTCCTCCTGCCACTCGTGTATGAGGTGTCTCCTAATTCTGGTTTTATCCAGAGTTCGGAGACCCACAATACTCTCAATTTTATCCATTCTTTCCTTCTTCCTCCAGTACATGGCTCCCTTCCACCGTCCTTAGTATCAGTAATAATATCGTCTGATTAATGTTGAATTTATTACCATACGATATTTAAAATACTTGTCGGTCGCGGTGTTGTAGAGGTAACCTGCCCGCCTCGATATCCGAAAGTCGTCGGATCAAACCCGGCCGCGGTCGATGGATTTTTCAGGACGTAAAAATCCTGGTTACGTAGTCCTCCGGGAGGAACTTGAAGCTGAGGGGCCCGTGTCGTAGATTTACGGCACGTAAAAGAACTCCTGGGAGATTTTGTAAGGCATTGAGCTTACCACTCTGTCTTCTCATGGAAAATAAGCGTAACAAAATTAGTCTAGGTACTCCAATTATAGGTCCTATGTCCCAACGTAGGGGATACAGGAAATTCAGATCCGATTTAATATGTTTACTTCTTCAACACACTTAAAATTGTACATTATTTTCACATCTTACTTTGTTCATATTCAATGATTGTTTTGAACAAAAAGCTACAGGCATGAAGATACTGTTTTGACCAAAAAAAGCTAGAGGTATGAAGATATTTCAGTGTTTTTCCCTTGTGAATTCACTCAAAAGCAATTATTGCTAGTCGATAAAATGAAAGTGATAAAAATAAAATAAAATTATGACGATACACACAGATTCATGAACAAGGTACTCATAGCAAAATAGTATGCATTACACAAGCGTGTAGAATTTCTTAAACTGTTCATCGACTTTTTAATAATGCCCTTATCACACGGTTTCGCAATATACTATAATGAAGTACAATGATAAATTATGATGATGAAAGTATCATGCAGTGTTGTACAGCAGATGGCAGCCGTCACATAGTCCGGGTTAAGGTTCACACCATATTCGGTTATGTTGAAGAGGTGCCAGACAGGTTCTCTGACTCACTTTTCTAACATGCGAAGAATTTCCTCTGATTTTTCCTACTAGGCCTACAACCAATCTCATAGAACCTAATATGACAGGTTTTGATGAATAAGATTTTCTTTTTGAAAATAGATCATCCTAGGTGTGATTCACTCGACCAGTGTAGGTGGGAAGAACTGTATGTTCGAATTTGTTTACATTATTATTGGTGTTATTGTTATTGTTGTTAATATCATCATCGCACTGATTTCCTTCAGTGTTAACGAATGAGTGTGATATAATATAACGTTATCCGTAAGTAGACCTACTAGTTAAAAGGCTAATTAATAGATAAATTAGAAAAAGGAACATCAGTGTTCTCTGAACCTTTTCAACTAAGGAAATCCATAATTAAATAGGCTATATATTACGGTGGGGATATTTTTCTCGCACTAGTTTTAATCCATTAATATTATTACAAGAAATAAATTGGTAATATACTATCCAACTAAGATTTCATTATAATATTAACCTGTAATGGTTTAATACGCATCAATAAATTCAATACAATACGAAAATTCAATCACAAAATAAATTTTAAATTTTCTCATAATTACTATGACACTGAGAACGTAAGGGAGACATTTCGGATCCAAGATCTACAATAAGCCTAAGTCAATTACATAGCAGGCTGGATTATATTACTGAAATATTATCAAACACATCCACATCCAACTTAGTTGTTTGGTTTTAGAGTAAATTGACGGCGGAGGTATGCTGCGACTCTGACCGTCGTCGGTTTGACGAAATTTTGTTCCGCACGAGTTATTTTACATGCCTGCCTGTAAGGGCCTTTTCATACTGGGACACAAGTGATGGTCACCGGTGATTGCATTGAACACAGGTGAGTCGCTTATGACAGTCAACTGCTAGTATTGCCAATAGTAGCTACATGATAAAAGAATTTGTCATCGCTTTTGACCTCCCAACTAGGAGGATGACATTACAGTTCACTTATATAATCCTTTGTATTAATCAAATCTAAACTCATGTCTGGATAACTAGTTTCGCTTATCTCGACTATACAACTGAATTATATATATTTATATATATATATATATATATATATATATATTATATACAGTGCGTTTCACGTAAGAGTTAGCCAATCGAGCGGGGTACTGCGTCGCGGCGGCCTCAGCTCTAACTCCAGAGCGATCGGATGAAATATCTACGCAAATAAAGCCGCTAACGGTGAAATAAATCAGGTTCTCACAGTTACAATTAAAGTTACAATGAAAATAACCACGTACCTCATCACAAGAGATGTTGGAAATTTCCTTCTCTTGCATGCACATAACATTGGCACAATTTCAGGAAATTTTATTTGAGGCGCATAAGTTCAACTTCCGAAATAGAGTTAATTTATCTTGTGATATCGTCTTTAGGTTCTTCTAACAGTATGTGACTGTTATTTACTGGGGAACTTGAAAAATAAAGTGTATAGGTCAATTTCCCATGCATTAGAAGAACTGACTTCAAAGTGTGAAGTTCCTTGTTGCCTGACTTCCATTTCTAAGCAGTCTGCTCTTAAAACCCTCTGGCTGGCGTTCGTTCGTTATTCTGCTAGTTCAGGCGTGTAGCTGTAGAAAATGAGAATGTGGCCATGTTAACTCCACCCCGTATAGCCTCACACTACCCCTATTCTGCCTTGTAATACTTGCACTATCTGGTCAACCTGTTTGCGTTCTCCTCTCGAAAGGATAATGAAGTGGGTTGGCAAGGAACAGTAGGAAAAATGGCCCACTGAACCATCGACAACATATTGTAATCTCTTTAATGAAATGTATCTGGAGTACGAAATTATCAAATACAATCCTGTAATATTCGTATACTCTTAACTGACCGACAGTATATGAGTGCAATCAAACCATATTCGTAAGTCTACTAACCGCTATTTCTACATAGAATTCGTACATTTTTAGTCCAGCGGGGAAAAAATAAATAAAACTGAAAGTTTTAAGACAGATGGGAATAATGTAGCATTCTTCTATTGAATAAATTGCGTTTTAATTTTCCATCAAGAACGTAACTCTATGTGAATTGGCAAATTCCGAACTAAATTATATGCATTATGTCGATTAAGCCGTATTCCAGGTATATTTAAAATGAATTTGGATGGTCAACGAATTCCACTTCTATTGCTACGATGTATTTTATCCTCCACTATTAAAATGAGTAATTTCAACTGTTCATTGAATATTGGCACAGAGTAAAGAGGAAGCTACGTTAGCCTTCCATTCAGAGTTACAGAAATAACGCATTTTTCTTTTATGTTTATGGTGCCTTTATTCAGTGGCCCTCTCCAAATGCAATTGGTGAACGACTACACGCGTTTAGAATTTAATTTCCTGATCAATAGAAAAAGGACTGAAATGTTCAATGAGATGTAGTTTTAACTCAGTTCAAAGACCATCTCATCCATCCATCTAGTTCAAAGAGCATTATGTTGATTTTTTTCTCTTTTCATCTAGTTCAAATTTATTTCAAGTATAGAATATTCTTACCTACCAGGGTTAATCATTGAAGGACTAAACAGATTAGTGTTACTCCCAGTTTTTACTCAATATTATTCTGTTTTTGATTAGTGACTCAACATTTGTATTGCTATAATTTACATTTCAGCCAGACATCTTATGTGAGCTTTTCAAAATTGCCTCCAACAATAATATTGCAGAGCTCTAGTTTTGTGAGGATTAGTTAGCCCATCATTTAAGTAAAGAGCAGGAAAAAAATAGATGAAATGTTTACCGCCATTAAAAAACTCATGTTTCGAATTTTTACTACTGAGAAATTAACTTCTTCACCGAGTTGTAATCCACAGACCTTGGTTATATGCATGCTAATCATAGCTATGTTACAATGACTAATTAAGTAATCAGGTACTTAATTTTGCTTTCGCTTTCGTTATCGCCCCCCATAAGCGTTCCGAAATTATTCTGTGTAATATAATCTATATATTTTATACACCCTACATCTTGAACGATCTTAAATGTTATTCATTAATCATCTTCTGGCTGAAAGCAAAACTGCACGGAAGTGTTCGACATTATGGTTGCAATTTATTATTTATTAATATTAGGTTGGTTTCTGAAATGATTCCCAACAATCACGTACATGCTCATAGATATTTCATATTCCAGGAATGATTTGGTAAAATTCTCGGTAACGTATTTTTGCAAGATTTAAAACTGTTGAGCCCGAGAAAAGACGCAATCTCGTGGAAACTGGCAGCGCCATAGCCAAAAAAGGGCTCATACCTTCGTGCATATTGAATGAGCGATTTACACAGAAAATACTCCTATGTTTTATATAGAATACGGCTATTTCTCACGAATAAAATAATAGCAGAATCTCAATCAACCGCGTTAAAGTGGACCACAGCAACCTCGAATAAGAAAATTCTCGGTTAACACGTATATACAGGAAAATAGAATAAGAAAATACGAGCAATTATTGACTTATCCTTGTATTACTCTATAGGGTTTACATAAATTTTCACGATTTTACAGGAATTAGTTGAGATAAACAGGAAGTCAAAAGTGATGAACGAACAATATCTCGGTACAACAGAACTGAACTTCTGGAGCACTTTTTTATTGCGTTCTGGCAAACTCACTGCAGAAACAAAGTTCAATTTAATCTGTTATGTAAACAAAATATACCATTTTATATAAAAAAAACCAGTTGTTTTGCAATAGAAAAGAAAGAAAAGAGAGAAAGAAAGAAAGAAAAGAGTATATTTAATAGGTTACAAATAATTTAAGTACAATATTCCTTGCTTATGTATGCACAGCTATTTTAAGTCACAGAAAGGTATTGCATTCTTTTTCCTACAGTGAGAGATGTGGAAGAGTGTCTTGAAGGCATATTAACTGCCTTCCTTCCTAATAACTTCGTAACTTCAGTATGTCCATCCATCACTGTCACCGGAGCGCAAGACGTTTAAAATATGAAGACAGTTTAATGAATTTTCATTGAATATGCAATTTTTCACAAACAACATAAAACTCTATTGGCGTAAAACATATTCTTATCTTTCAAACTCACACTTACTGAGTTATAAAAAAGTTATTAATGCGATGAAAATCGTCAAGCGAATAACAATGTAAAGTAATGTACCGGTACAGTGAATAATGATTCTAAATTTCTGATCTTTCTGGAAGATCTCATTAAAACTTTGAATTTAATGGTAGGTTTTTTCTTATGAGAATCATGTAAAGATATATTCATATTTTTCAGAGTTATTGATATTACATGAGAAAATGTCCTCTGACATCTCTAATCAGTGACTTTAAGCTTTCTGTGCGCATGCTCTACCAATTGAGCATTTTAAGTCATGTATTGTAAAGCACGTTAATTGTTAGGGATTTGTTTCTTGGTTCCCATTGTATATTGAACGGTATGATGGAGATACATTCTTGGTTCCAAAGACACAAATCATAATAATTTGTTGACTGACCTTGGAATAATTGTAACAAAAAATCCTTCGGCCCGGGAGTCGAACTACGATTAGGCCAGTTGATAGAATGTTGATATCAACTTTGGTCCACTTTGATAACGCTGAAGGTTTGAGACCTCGTGTCATATGAATTTTTTCGTAACTATTCTTATGTCAGGATTAGTATTTGTAACTTATTTATGTCAAAGCAATTTAGAAGTTTATATTTTTCTTTTACTGTAACAATTAGCTGCTGTGGGATAACATCTTCTTTATATTTTGCTATTGATGAAATACACGGGAAGTAAAAGAAAAAGGTTGTTGCTCCGGTATGTAATACAGAAGATAATATGTTTTAGAGATCTAGAATTTTTATATAATAGTGTTAAAGTATGATATAAATTTTAGGTCTCAATTTATTCCCACAACCGCTAGAAATATAATACACACATTCATGTAACATTTCAATTTTGAAGGAAGATGAAAGATTATATAGTTAAGTAAAAATATATGTATTTTTTAATTACTAAACACACTTTTCCAAAGAGTATGTATTTCTGTTAAGTGTGATTACTAGTCCCTCATCAGGAAGGAACTCTTTATACAGGTAAAACGATGAAAATTTGAATTAAGTTAAATAAATAATAAATATATAGGCTGACACTTAACTTAACTTTACAGTGGTTAAAGTGGAAGTTCTTCCTTAAGTCTAGACAGTTGAGCTTCCTGTAGCCCTCGTTGGTCGTACGGGGTATGTCGCCTGCATATTAACCCTGCGTATTCATCTTTTATTCATATATACAAGTACCATTGATTGAATAATAACGTGCTTTTCAGATTCTACTAGACCACATACTCTCCAGTTCACCTGAATAGTTCATGGAATTAAATTTAATTACTAATTCAGTAACATTAAGCAATAATTGGAGTTAATTTACAACATTGTTTGTCTTTGACACTTCATGAACTCTGGAATTCACGTATAATCAGACCACAAATTTGCGGTTACAATATTAATTCCATTACCTATCAGCTAACCAGACAGCTAACCCATCAGTTAACCACAGTCTGGTCTTCAGCCTGCCAGTAACCTCAGACCAATGCCTAATCTGTGTCGATTGTTTATATTGAGTACATTACATCGTTGGTTGCTGATTTTGCCCGCAAGGTATTTTAGTCAGCATCCGAAGATGAGTACATAATGAATATTCATTATTTTAACATCCCATGCTTTCACTCTTTGACATTTTCTAACATTTACCATTTTGTGTTTGAATCTCTCTTTTATCCCTTATTTTTTAATAAGTTATTACTATTGTTATGATAAATGCTTTGTTTTTACTTTTATAAATTCATTAATAAATTAAAACTCATAGTGCTCATAGTGCTCTCGTTTTTCACACGTAGGAAGACGTTTGTTCGCGCATGTGCTCTAGGTACTGTGCAATGCAATACAATGCAATGTTACTCTCCCCCTCACCGGTACCGGACGTCTTCCTAGTTGGACCGCTCTCTACCTGACAGTGACGTAAACATTTTGTATGAACGAAGCTTTAGTCTTTCAAGTCCCATCAGCACTGAAGTTTATAATATCCTAACTCCCTGAGCTAAAAGATGACTTGCTATGACTCACATTAAATAAATAAATAAAATTTTCTTGATTAGATCCTGGAATCAGATTACTAAACCAAGACGTAATCCGCTAACATTTTATTATAGTTAAAGTTTATTATTCTTTTCTCAATGTAGCGTAATCTACAAAGTATAAAGATTTAAATTTACATTCTCTTCTACATGGTTATAGTAATTCCTTTTTCTACCAATAGGCTACTATTAACTACTGGAACACTAACAACAATTTACTTCTACGGTACTAGTGTAAACTATACAAAATAATATTACTGGAATGCAGTAATTTACAAAAAACTACGCTCTCTACTAATAAAACTACTAAATCTGAAACTACTAGAGATTGAGAGAGTTTAGTCTTCATTTGCCGGTCTACAAGCATTTCAGTTAGAAAAGGGTCTTCGGAAACTGAGATTTCGTCTCTACCTACCTAGACATTCTCACGCAATTGCAATTTACTTTAATTTGTTTTAATTCTCGCGAGGATATCATTAAGATTTTCTTGTATCAGAGTTTTCTTAGGCCACCATTTCTTCTTCTTTTAAATGGTTCCGGTTTGTTGTCACTAAGTATTCTAACAACAGGGACTTTGAAGGCACATTACTTTCTGGATAACGTCTTTGAAATTTGCGACTTTTTTTCCTTCAAATTTCAACTTTAAATTGTCCTCTTTAACGAAAAATTCCACCTTACAAATACAAGAATTGTGAACTTGATAAGTACAACTGCTCTTTGCCGACAACCAACTATTTGACTGGCGGGAAGAATGCAAGATTCCGCCACTGAGAAATCCTAAGGAGCTGCGGTCGCAACTGCGAAGTGTCACGTTCGGTTCCCACTGTGCGATGAAAGGGTGGCTGTACAGTGTATAAATATGAGTTGCTGGTGTTTGAAGTACACCAATTTTATTATTTATGGCAGTGGTTCCTGCACGTACAGATTGAGTATTTTAACTTTATTAAAGTCAGATTAAAATGTGTACGTCGAGTTGGAAGTGTCGCCAGATGATTACCATATCCGTCGAAGTTTTGCCAAATGCTCCGCTTAACTACTTGTAGGCCTATCTCTTTACGTCCCTCGAAATAATACGGTATAGTTGGTACGTAAATACGGTGTTTTTCTATATTAACGTCATTCGATTGACCGCTATGGCACTCGAATCTAACCATTGGATCCAGAATACTTGAGATGACAAATTCGCAGACAACCATTAAGAGTATCTAAGAATGACTTCCACCTTTGGCGACTCCAAGACTTCTTCAGATATATTGCATATCTTTTCCCGAAGAAATGAAAACTGAAAATTCTACGCGAATTATGCAATGCCCATCATTTCTGAGCAAATTTCTTTGTGGACAGGATCACAGGGCTTTTGCAAGGGTACCGATCTCTCTGCGGCTGCACTGTTTTTTTTTTTAAATTAATGTATTATATTTTATTTTTATTTTCTCTCAAGTAAGTTATTTTCTAAAATCCAATATTAATTAGAATAAGTTATATACACGGATGCTATAACATGAAATGCTAATAAAGTTTCTCATGATTAGCTTTTAATCATATTTTTAATATTAACATTTCAGACCTCTAATGCAGTGCAATAAGAGAAAGAAACAAAGTGCTCTCTATTACAGTAATGCAATGGGAGTTATCGTTTTCCTATAGCTAGTTATTTTCATCATCATCAGATACAAAGAACAACCACAATGCCCCTAGGTAACGTGTGGAAATGTATTCGTGCCGTTCTGATAAAAGCCTGAGTTAATGCATTGCACGTAATCAAATAAAAAAAAAATATTGGCGACAAAATACTCAGTCCTTGTATACAGAAACCGCCAATATAATAATCATAATGAAATTAGTGTTTTCCATATACCAAAAGCCCATATTGTTCCACTATTCCAGTATCCCAGTATAGGAGGGATAGCATTTTCGAGTTAACTCTTTTAATATAAATACAAAGCGATATTAGTAGGACAGTAATGTTCTGTACGGTACTTCTATAATCATTTTTAGGGACTAGAGTGAAGTGAATAATAGTACATTATGAAACAAGCCTATATTGGCATTTATTAAGATACGAGTAAGTTTATGAAACGAGCAACGCGTTATCACTGACACCGTTATGGCACACATAATAGTAGTAGTAGTAGTGTGTATTTATTTCTCACAAAAAAATTCTCACATATAAACCACATTATTTACATTAACCGGCGCACGGGTCGGTGTCGACCATACGTGCTCAGTGCATACACTTAAATTATTACCCCATAATAACCCAATTGAAAAAAAAAACTATATTCTATTATTTACATAACCCCAGACGCAACCCCCCACCCCCAAACAAGTAAAAATGTCATAGACACATAGACATTATTAAGACAAAAAACAAAAACATAATAATAAAAATAATAATACTTCGATTTCCTTAATTCTCTAAATCTAGGCTTTCTCTCATACATCTAACTTTCTGCAGAAATTTACATAACCCGTGCCAATTGTGCTCATCCAGTAATAGATTTAGACATGCCTCCCTACTTCTTTGCGAGTTTAAAAATTTGTCGGGTAGCATCATAACTCTCCAGCGCTCTGTAACTCCACATCTCGCCAAGATATGAACCCAGGTTTCATTTTCCCTGCACATTGGGCAGATTCTCCCCCCTATCTCATCCGAAATTCTCTGAGTTTTCCATCTTCCCAGGCGAATCCAGGCCATTGCTGCTCTATCTTCCGCACCCAATCTTTCTATATATGCTTCCCTTCCCCATTTAGCCTTTAATTCTGCTTGTAATTCTAATGACACTTTACCATTACAATCAGCCTAGCGTATAGTACGGTAAAACAAAAAATAATTTTACGCTTACCCATTCTTTTTACTTCAGAGAGCAGTTGTTGTACTGTTGCAATGTTAAAAAGACCCAACTATGAGATATACGTTGCTTCAAAGATAATAATAGGCCCTATGTAAATTTTAAACTTAATAACGTCTAAGTTTATGGTAAAAATAGCTGTCAAGCTCACCATTACGGATTGGAGTTTGATTTGAATGATATATCCATAAAGTGAAGGGTTTTCATATTTGTCTGCTTTATTGGTTCTTCAGTTTCATATATTTTGTAAGAAAACAATAACGTTAGAAGAAACTTATACACATAAAGCACTTCGTTTTATTCTTGTATTATTATGAATCTATGTCATACAGCGTCTGTGAAAAATTTCCAACCATTCATATATTTGTATGACTAATCGCATTTCATATAACTTATAGATTTTTTTCTTTTTGTAATACAAATCTCCCGAATCAAAATTTGCCATCACTTTTCTTCTTGGGAAGCTTAGTTAATCAGGACCGTATAGGACAGTGTCCGGCAGATGCTGCAGTTGTGACGTAAGAGCCGATCATCTCGCAAGAGCTTGAGAGAGCGAGCAGTTGAGTTGCATTCCTGTTAATACGCACTAGCGCAGTGGCGTTCAGTGCAGCAGTAGGGGGGTTAAGGTGAGCCGTAATGGTACATTGAATTGCGTGCATTAACCATGGCAAGGGTGCAGAGGTCAGTTAATCAGTGAAATGTATGGTAAATTTAGTGCATTCAGATTAATACTAGACTTACGGAAACATCAGGTCACCCTCGGAGACACGCCACATTTTCCAAAGTTGTCTACAGTATGTCATCCAATTACAGACATTAATAATTATGTACAAATATTAGAAGAACTGGATCAGGATATTTTATTACAGATTTCAAGATTTTGCAAAACTCCAATCCGATGTTTGCATATTTGCGACACCATTTTCTGTGGATGTTGACAGTGTTCCAACGTCATTGCAACTAGAAGTCATTGATTTGCAAAAGAATATTAAAATGAAAGACCGCTTTCAAAACAAAAAGGATCTATCTATATTTTATAGAAGATTTCCCCAGGCAACTACATAATATATTTGCTGCTAGAATGTTGAGTATATTTGTATCGACGTATGTATGTGAATAGTTCTTTTCTTGTATGAAGATCTGCAAACCACAACATGGAAACCGCCTATCTGATCAGAACATGAAAAATGTTCTCGTTTGTGTGTTAGCCAGACTATGTCTCCTAATATTGCAAAATTAGTGCGCGAGAAAAGAGGGAAAAAATTTCGACAATGCCTTGAGCTTGGGCACGATAGTGACACAAAGTAAGGGTGTGTATCAAAAGTCTGAATAGGCCTATACTTGGCATAGTGCTCACAAAGGTGTATAGTTTAATTTGTATATTTTGTATACTTCAACATTTTTCAGTTTCCGAGTAGACAAAGTTTTGCAGTACTGCTTAAAGTATTCTTATGTTTTATGTATTTGTATGTTTATAGTAGTTTCGGAGCCTCATTTAAATAACCTGACGCTTAAGCACCTGGATGCATTTCAGATTAGTGTAGGTAGGGCCTATATTAAATTTCATTACAAACAAAACTGTTCTGTTACATTGATTTATCACAGTTGTACTATTTTGTTTCCGTACAAATGCATTGTAATTGTGCTATTCCCATTCTATCTACGAAGATCGGAGCGCACTCTGTCAATGCATAGGCGTCGTTCCGCCACTGGCCAGTTGAACCCTTCCTCCACGCTCAGTACGGAGATATTGCCGAGCAAAGAGCGTCGCTGCTCTGTAGTATGACGTCACAGAGCACGGAACATGCCGGTCACTGGTATAGGAGATAAAATAAATTTACTGGACCTAGATTATTTATATTTTAAACAAAACGTTGCATGAGTATTGACCGTGAAACATCATTTTGCACTATTAAAATAACTCATTTCCAACAGATAAGGGTTAATATTAAATATATTTATTACAATATTCCGCCTTAACCCTTAACATGGCAGATTACGCTCAGCATATGCTAAACACCTGCTTGATACTGGTCATAGATTGGATAACTTAAATAACACCATGGAAGTCCTACATATCTGTGATAAGGGTGTTAGACTTAATGTATTGGAAAACTTTAAAATTTATAAGAATAAGAGTAACATCCTTAATGAAAACATAATTGACCAAAATCATTTATTTGACTTGACTACAATGGTGACCTAGGTTACCAAATAACAAATTTTATAAACAACATTATTTCAGAAGAATTGTGGTGTTCATTACATCTTATATGAACTGAAGATGGCGCAGCATACGCCGAAATGCATTTTCAAGATAGGGCAAGATAGGGTGACGCGCCGCACTTTTGTGGAAATTCGTCTACCTCAAAACAGGATTGAATATTTTGAAAACTCTTTTTGAGATTCCAAGCTATGATCTTCCCTCCCTTTATTTCAGCAACGAAAATATTTATAAAATAATAATTAAATGTGTAAATACAATGATTAAATTGAAAGGTAAAGCGGGAGAGATGCCGCGTTACAGGGTGCTATGCCGCACGTATGGGAGACATGCCGCATTCATAATAACAGTCTAAATTTACATCAAAGGCACGTATAAAACAAAAGAGAACCTATCTGCACAATCTCTGGACATGGGTGACCAGCAATTTTTCGTTTTCTGTACCAAATAATCCTTCTGACCCAAGTGAGGGTTTTCCCAATTTCCTGTGTCCGTGCGCCTACGAATAGTCCTCTCTGGCATAAGATAGCAACGTTCGGCTTCCCGAATGGAAATTCCCCATGCCTTAATACGCCGAACAGCTTCTTGTAGGTCATTGTCACTCCATAGGCCTCGATGTTTAGCTCCTTCCCTTCCCCTATACCGAGTTGACATGTTTATTGTTGAAAAGAGCAGAAAAAATAATTTTGGGGGGTAATTATACTGCAAGGCATTGTGCGGCGTGTCACCCTTGAAAGCTGTGCGGCATGTGACCCAGAACTCAGGGACACGCGCCGCACTCATCTGTAGAGCTTATTGTTATTGTTGTTATGGCGAACTTCACTCATAATATCTTTACAACCTCTAAATAGTCTATTAAAAGTAGTAAATGCAGAAAAAATGGAGCAAATACAGATCAGGAAAGAATAAAGTAATGCGTACAAAAAAGTTTCGCAGTGAAACTAGTGCACTTACCTGATAAATACCGCTATAACAATGACATAAACATCACAAACAATGAACACACGCGATCCAATTACTCTAACGAGGGAACTGGAGATGGTTTCACGACAACTAGCGGTATCTAGCGTTAAATGTTCGAATTAGAGGGGGTGCGGCAACTATCCCGGTGCGGCGCGTCACCCGGTCTTAGTTGTGTGTTAAATGTTAAGGGTTAAGGCGGAATATTGTAATAAATATATCATTTTGCACGTTCTTCTGTCTTCCTGAGCGTGACTATATAGTGTGTTCAGACATTAATTATTGATTTTGTTGAAATAGTGATTTTACTGGCAACGTCTTTAATGATATATGCTTGTTCACACTAGGGCAAGATAGGGTGACGCGCCGCACGTTTCTGGAAATTCGTCTACCTCAAAACAGGATTGAATATTTTGAAAACTCTTTTTGAGATTCCAAGCTATGATATTCCCTCCCTGTATTTCAGCAACGGAAATATTTATAAAATATTAATTAAATGTGTAAATACAATTATTAAATTGAAAAGCAAAGCGGGAGAGATGCCGCGTTACAGGGTGCTATGCCGCACGTATGGGAGACATGCCGCATTCACAATATCAGTATAAATTTACATCAAAGGCACGTATAAAACAAAAGAGAACCTATCTACACAATCTCTGAATATGGGTGACTAGCTTTTTTTTTTTTCATTTTCGGTACCAAGTACTCCTTCAGGCTCAAGTGAGGGTTTTCCCAATTTCCTGTGTCCATGCGCCTATGAATAGTCCTCTCTGGCATTATGATAGCAACGTTCGGCTTCCCGAATGGAAATTTCCCCTGCCTTAATTCGCGAACAACTTCTTGTAGGTCACTGTCATTCTATAGGCCACGTTGTTTAGATCCCTCCCTTTCTCTTTTCCGTGTTGGCATGTTTATTGCCGAAAAGAGCAGAAAAAATAATTTTGGAGGGAATTATACTGCAAAACATTGTGCGGCGTGTCACCCTGGAAAGCTATGCGGCATGTGACCCAAAACTCCGGGTCACGCGCTGCACTCATCTGTAGAGCTTATTGTTATTGTTGTTATGGCGAACTTCACTCACAATATCTTTACAACCTCTAAATAGTCTATTAAAAGTAGTACACGCAGAAAAAATGGAACAAATACAGAACAGGAAAGAATAAAGTAATGAGTCCAAAAATGTTTCGCAGTGAAACTAGTGCACTTACCTGATAAATGTCGCTACAACAATGAAATAAACACCACAAACAATGAAAACACGCGATCCAATTACTCTAACGAGGGAACTGGAGATGGTTTCACGACAACTAGCGGTATCTAGCGTTAAATGTTCGAATTAGAGGGGGTGCGGCAACTATCCCGGTGCGGCGCGTCACCCGGTCTTAGTTGTGTGTTAAATGTTAAGGGTTAAGGCGGAATATTGTAATAAATATATCATTTTGCACGTTCTTCTGTCTTCCTGAGCGTGACTATATAGTGTGTTCAGACATTAATTATTGATTTTGTTGAAATAGTGATTTTACTGGCAACGTCTTTAATGATATATGCTTGTTCACACTAGGGCAAGATAGGGTGACGCGCCGCACTTTTCTGGAAATTCGTCTACCTCAAAACAGGATTGAATATTTTGAAAACTCTTTTTGAGATTCCAAGCTATGATATTCCCTCCCTGTATTTCAGCAACGGAAATATTTATAAAATATTAATTAAATGTGTAAATACAATTATTAAATTGAAAAGCAAAGCGGGAGAGATGCCGCGTTACAGGGTGCTATGCCGCACGTATGGGAGACATGCCGCATTCACAATATCAGTATAAATTTACATCAAAGGCACGTATAAAACAAAAGAGAACCTATCTACACAATCTCTGAATATGGGTGACTAGCTTTTTTTTTTCATTTTCGGTACCAAGTACTCCTTCAGGCCCAAGTGAGGGTTTTCCCAATTTCCTGTGTCCATGCGCCTATGAATAGTCCTCTCTGGCATTATGATAGCAACGTTCGGCTTCCCGAATGGAAATTTCCCCTGCCTTAATTCGCGAACAACTTCTTGTAGGTCACTGTCATTCTATAGGCCACGTTGTTTAGATCCCTCTCTTTCTCTATACCGTGTTGGCATGTTTATTGCCGAAAAGAGCAGAAAAAATAATTTTGGAGGGAATTATACTGCAAAACATTGTGCGGCGTGTCACCCTTGAAAGCTATGCGGCATGTGACCCAAAACTCCGGGTCACGCGCTGCACTCATCTGTAGAGCTTATTGTTATTGTTGTTATGGCGAACTTCACTCACAATATCTTTACAACCTCTAAATAGTCTATTAAAAGTAGTACACGCAGAAAAAATGGAACAAATACAGAACAGGAAAGAATAAAGTAATAGTCCAAAAATGTTTCGCAGTGAAACTAGTGCACCTACCTGATAAATGTCGCTACAACAATGAAATAAACACCACAAACAATGAAAACACGCGATCCAATTACTCTAGGGAGGGAACTGGAGATGGTATCACGACAACTAGCGATACCTAGCTTCAAATGTTCGAGTTAGAGGGGGTGCGGCATCTACCCCGGTGCGGCGCGTCACCCAGTCTTGCCCTACTTTAAACATTTTTACCCCCTTACATTGTAATTCGAAGGTAGTTTTGATTTCTGGACACGCTGTATAATACAAACAATATGCAGCGACATATGGTTACTACATTGGAAGAAATTAAGAATAATAGCGTATTAGTTTTCTGATTTACACAATTTAAATGTAGGAATTACTTTTTTAAATAGGTTTTCAATGGTTGAGCAGTTAATTTGTTAATAGAATTGAGAAATATTGCTCCATTTAACATTTACTGTCACAGATGGTAGAAATGAAGGTGAATCATCTTGTCTGGAGTTTCCTGGGAACATTGCACAATAGAACGGGGCTCTCGCATGGTGACAGGGTCATTATCATGGTCATAGCATAGGAATGCTGGTGTATTATTGGACTGTTGGATTCAGTCTCTGGAGCGCCATCAAACTGATCCCCATTGCACGCTATCGGATTTCGATTATATTACCGATTAGTGAGAACGGATAACATTCTAAAACGCATTCAGCTGCCCAACTTACCTTAGTTCTCCATACAGGTTCGTATGTTTCAGGAATTCCTATTGCAAGAATTTTCCACGAATTGAAATTCATGAATTCGTTATCTCAAACATTTGCATTTTGTACATGCACACAAAAAGGTGTAACTTATTAAAAGTAATCAGGTGTACATAAATGCGAAAATTCAGTACCCATTAAACTTTACTTGGAATATACAGTCTGACCTGTTATTAGCATCCTGTTATTTTAATGACCAATAAATTCACTTCAGGGCTATGAGTCTAAAAAGTTAAACATTCCTGTTCCCTAGTTGATCAATCTGACGCCGCGCCGGTATCGTCATATTCCGTTCCCTTATGGGAACTATTCTGAGTGTTATATGTTGTACAAATGTTTTAAAAATATCATATTATATAATATTACATTATATATTAGGTCTTTATACTAATTTTATTATGTATGTCGGCCGCGGTGGTCTAGAGGTAAGCGTGCTCGCCTCTAGATCCGAAGGTCGCGGGATCAGACCCGGCCGCGGTCGATGGGTTATTCAGAGCCTCTGGACAAAATTTCTCGGCCCTTTCACGTCCAAGTAATACCTTAGTTCCCT
Organism: Ectobius pallidus; assembly: GCA_964059195.1. NCBI lineage: Eukaryota > Metazoa > Arthropoda > Insecta > Blattodea > Ectobiidae > Ectobius > Ectobius pallidus. The sequence goes on along the minus strand of CAXKWD010000002.1, from coordinate 108,758,316 downwards.
GAGGGGGGTTGAGAGGCGATGGGCTTACCACCTGTCCCTCTGCCCTCTCTCGACAGACAGACAGACAGATCATATATAGTATAGGCTATTATGATTATATTATGTATCTATTATATATGATATTATGTATCACATATATTTTATTTCTTCATTTATGATACGGTTTTTGACATATATATATATATATATATATATATATATATATATATATATATTTGACATTTAAAAATAAACAAACAGTAATAATTACAACTATTTACGATTACTTTTAAGTTTAAAATTCATGAAGAGTAGAGAATGGATTTTTTTTATTAACCATTTGTAGAGTGCGTTTGAAAAACTCGTTTCTTGCAGTCTTTTATTTCATGAGGTAATACATTATAACATATGGGACCTAAATACGAGGAATGGAGGATAAGTCATAGCAACTTTTATTTAATTTTTGGAAATGTATGATCATTTTGTAATTTTGAAATTTACATATGAAAGAGCAGGGTATGAAATGTATATATGATTCATATTATGGATACTAGATGTAGGATAGAGTAGGGAGCAGACACCCATAAATATGCATACACGACGGTATCGTGCCACTCTATTGTATTTCATTAGTTGGAAGCATGAAAGCACACATAGCCCAACATATAAATCCCTCGTAGTTCGTCACGGAAAGTCCTTGTTCCAAAAGCTTCCGCCAGCTCTTTGTGGCATTTGCTGCTGCATTTTTTAAATGTAAGAATGCTCTTCACAACTTGTCACGTCTATTCTGCACGGTGGGAGACTCACAACTTAATCCATCCGTGCGTATGAAAAGTCTTCATTTTTTTTTTTTTTTTTTTTTTTTTTTTTTTTTTTTTTTTTTTTTTTTTTTTTTAGAGCGAAAATATATTTTACAGTTCATATCGCACAATGTTCTCTGTTTCATTGACAGCGTTGTTGAACTTTCAAAATATCCGATTGGATACCTATTCTGCATTGTAGGACGTGACGTTGGAGTTAAAAAAATATTTGCTGTTGAATGGTTAACTGTTAGTGAATTCATAACTGAAAGCTCAAGTACAATATATTAAAAATTATTCTCAACTAGATGATTAAGCCCGTTACACGGGCTGGGAAAATGAAAAATATAAAAATGATGACACAGCACTGAACTCTCTCTCTTTCTTTCTTTCTCTTTCTCGCTCTTTCTCCCTCTTTCTCTCTTTCTCTCTTTCTTTCTCTCTTCCTCTCTCTTTCTCTCTCTTTCTCTCTCTCTTTCTTTTTCTCTCTCTCTCTTTCTCTTTCTCTCTCTCTCTTTCTCTTCCTCTTCCTCTCTGTCTCTCTCTCTTTCCCTCTTTCTCTCTTTCTCTCTCTTTTTCTCACTTTTTCACACTTTCTCTCTCTCTCTCTCTCTCTCTCTCTCTCTCTCTCTCTCTCTCTCTGTGCTTGTAAATAAAATCATTATGTGTAAATGATAATGTGACAACATGAAATTCCGAAACAGGAATGATCGATGATCTACACAAACTTACAACTTAGCAACACTGCCGTTAGAGCACGTTGTATGCAATCTACAGCTTCACCCCAAGAGTATGTTGTGTGCAGTCCATAACTACATACCGTGACCATACAGGACTGCATAAAGCACAACAAATTATTTTGACCGATCCTACTGTGCTATCAGGATGAAATTTGAGACAAATGTGCCCCAGGTTATGGAAAACATATGGTGAAAATATCATACCTCTAGGTCAAAAGGTCTTGGAGAAGTAAGCGAACACATAAACATACACACATCGCAGGGCACATTTAGTGTAGGGAAATACCATATAAACATTTTCGAAAAGACAAACAGATTTTCAGGAATTTATATGTAAAAATTTGTGAGTCCCTTTCCCTACCAGTGAGGTCACCCTAAAGGGCGTTCTATGCAGAGATGACTTTTTTTTTTACCAGCAGCATGAAATTATATCTCTGCCGTTGTCAGCCACATGACTTTTTTATGAAGTGAATTGAAGAATGAAACGAAGGGCATTAGTGAATTCGGACCACAAAGAATCAAATAAAATTCCATTTTTCTCTCCGCAAGGAAGCCTAGCTGAAGTTCGTACTCGGTTCGATGGCCATCGTAAGTCATGCGCTGTCACGCAACTTCCCGAAAAACAATATAGGCTACTCCTGTTATATATATATCCAATTCTTATTTATTTACTATTAAAGTATTGAAAATGTAGTAGGTCTAAGTATAATGTAAGTCTAGTTGTCCAGAAATAGAATATCTTGATATTTCGGACCAAAAATTCATCAGATTCATATAAGAACTCGGTCCTTTAGTTCGGAAGCTATCATACCACCAAGTAGGCCTAACTACGTTTATTGTTGACGATTATTATTATTATTATTATTATTATCATTACAATTTATGCTACTACTACTACTTCTACTACTAGGACAAGTCTACTACTACTACGAGGGTTGGAGCATAAGTAATGGTAACTATTTTTCCTCAAAGTAAGGCGATTTTACGGTGAAATGTTGTAACAGGTGAGTGTGGTATCTCTATTATATGGACACATCGTTTGGTAGCACTATTATGTATGGTTATACGAACAGAAACGATGTTAATTTAGTTGTGAGTTAACCGCCGTGCAGAATGGATATGACAAGATTACGTCAAAATAGTCACTATCCAAGGGAGAAATGTCATATAATACCACAAGGAGCTAATGGAAGCTTTGGGGAATAATGCCCATCCGTCCTGAACTTTAAAGGAATCATGGAGTGGGCGTGTGCTTTCATGCTTAAAACTACAGCAATACGTTGGAGCGGCATGATGCATTCGCGAATGGATGTTTATAAGTCTGTTTCCTTCATTATCCTATATCTACGCAGTACCCACAATCTGCATTATACATATACAGTGAAATCTCGATACAACGATTTCACAGGGACCAGAAAAATATATTGTTGTAGAGAGATATATTGTTATATCGATAATTTACAAAAATGTTCAAATTTTGGTAGTATATAAGAAACAACTTCAATAGCTGAAATTCTATAAGTAATTAGGGAAATAATGAATTTTATCACAAGAACTGCTATACTATACTGTATTCACTCCACCCTTAAATTATTACACTAAGAGCAAACACATTTTACATTGCATTATAGCACAGCACCATGAACAGGATGACTCATTTTTGCTCCTGTTTGTAAAAGTCAGAAATGGCAGTCTGTTTAGCTTTTTTATGAACAGGGATACACACAATGCCCTTATTTGATTCGAGGTTCACTAAATGACATTCTGGCACCGATGGAACACTCGACAGAAAATTCTGCAGAGCCTCGCAAGCACAGAACACACACATAGAGGCAATGGCTTCGAGTGCGGTTAAGGTTGGTAGATGCACACTTTGTTCTACCTCCTCTTCTTCATCCTCCGCCTGCTTGTTTTGGATTTCCTCAATGTTTTCGTCCGTTAGCTCCGGGGAGTTCATGATTTGCACTTTCACGATCGATTTTTATCCTTGTACCGAGGAAAAGGTATTTTAGGGGATTCTAAATGTAATCGTAATGGAGAGGTTTATCGTTATTAAGAGTATCGTAAAACCGAGGGGAATTTTACACTATTTTAATGGAAAGAATGCCGGGACCAAAATATTTTAACGTTATAAAGAGTATTATCATTATATCGGTAATCGTTGTACGGGGATTTCACTGTATTCCATATCCTGCTCTTTCATTTTTATATTTTAAAATTAAATAAATTAAAATATTTTCGAAAGAAAAAAATAGTTGCCATGACTTGTGCGCCATAATAATAATAATAATAATAATAATAATAATAATTATTATTATTATTGTTGTTATTATTGTTAATTTTATTATTAGTAGTAGGCTTATTATTATGCCTATTATTATTAATATTAGGGCTACTGTCTTTTTGTTGCTGAGCTATCTTTCTTAGTTGCATAGTCGCCATAATATTAATTCATTCTTAAAATGTTGCAGAGATAAATGTAAAAGCATGAATTATGAGAAAAAGTAGTCATTAAAATAGCTTTTATGCAGGAGCGATAAAAATATGACAGCAGGCAACCATGCAAATAATCGCTCTGGCATTTTTCTATTGCTTGTTAGCTAATTAAGACATAAAGCCGTGGTGTGCGTGCAAGCAAGGGGCAGGCCATAATCATTACGTCAAACTCCATCATATAATGCGTTAATGGTTATGAGTGCTAGTGTAAGCTTTCCCATGCCAGTGAAGAATGCAAACACCTGATGCTAACGATCAGGCAAATTGCACAGCCCATTTGACTACTGGGAGGAGGTTCTTGTTACCTTTTTAGCAGAGTTTCCATATGCGACGCACACAACTTACCGGATAGAAAATTATATGTCATTATCATGGGTACGTCTGCTCACTGAGAACAGTAAAATGAGTGGGAGACCTTATTACTGGCGGATGTTTAGCAAAGAGATTTCGAGTTTATGGACAGACTGTGAAACAGGAGCGAATTTATCTGTCGAAACTCGTAATCTCTTTATTAAGACCATTCCCTGAATAAAATGCAACGAATTGTATAAATAATAATTACTGTCTTATTTGTGTTGTTTAAAATGAAATCAATATTCCATCAGCCGTGAGGCCACGGCATACTATATGAATGAATTGAATGAGTTACCAGGTCCTAATCAATACTACCAATAGTGCATATGAGAAATAATTCAGATAAGCTAACACCAGAACAAATAAATAAATTAAGCACACGAAATGACTTTCACCTAATCAAAATTGGGTTTCTATTCAAATCACATTATATTATTTGAATTTCCAAACTAGTTATGTTGTATAAATTATGTGTTTTATTCTGTTCACTGGCAACATATGACGTATTCGCATCCTTGTGTTCCTAGCAAGCATACTGTAAGATAAATGACTGTGACTGGTCGATATCCGAGGCTTTGCTAAACGTTATTGGTCAATATCAAATTAGGCGTCGTATGAATGGAATAGTCGAGGCAATAAAAGAGATTGTTCCCTATGCCCAAATGCATCTTAATCGGCAAGGGCAATTTAAATAAAATATAGTGATTAATAACACATATGATATATACCTGTGTCTCCAAACTAAATAACAAGTTAAACGACAGTAACCGGTCCACATCGAGTGGTTAAGTTGTCAACTCTGTATATTGAATTTATAGGTTTCAAAATGGAATTGAAGAGTGAGTTTTAAGAGAAATTGAGCGATTTGAGCAACATAAAGAAACGAGAAATATCTTCTAAGAAATAATATAAATTATCATCTGTGTCACCAAGAAATCTGTTTAACACAAAACTAAGCTTCTACACAACTGTCTTTTTCTGAATTCAATTGGTGGTTACTGATTTCGGTTACATAGGTAAAACTTCAGCTTGCAGAATAGTAGGTCTATTCCAAGCACTCGAAGCTATAGCTTACTGTAAACTATAAATTAAAATTATGCTAGGTAGACTAATGCGGTAACGTTAGTATTTACATATCGTATAAGTCTGTCCAACTGGTAGCCGACGAACCTATGGCATATTATGTGGTCCGTGATTAAAAGAAACATAACATCATCCAGAAGTTCTTTAAACATGATAATTTTAATTTTAATGTACTGTATGAAATTATCAACTGCAATGTAACGTACTATTGCCATATAATAATAATAATTTTAATATACCACATTAGTTATAGGTTTATCATGTAATATTCTTCTGATTAAACTTCCATTTATCCGAAAGTTTCAGTGAAAACTATGGGATAATGGTGTGCGAAGACAAAGAAACTCATTTCTGAAATTGGAAGGCATTTATCCGTAAGTTAATAACGATATGCTGGGTCACCTGGTTTTCTACGTAAATGCTTCGTCGGTTTGGCTATTCCCACGTGGAACAGGCCAGCATTATAAGGACTTTCCCAGAATCTGCCTCTTTAGATGAAGTTTTTTTATTTTACTTAGTTTGAATATTGATCAATAATTGTATTTCTTCCTCTCCTAGGTTCTGGTATAATTATGTTGCACTTATTTTACATTCTGTTAATAAAAAAAAGTACAGTAGAGTGTAACACTGAAGAGAGAAAAAATCAGGCCTTAATTAGCATCAAAGTTGGACATCTCTGGATTAAATTTACTGGCATTCATGTAACGACACATTACATTATTAATAAAATTTAAGAAACAATAACTTAAAACTATTAGAGACATTCAAGTCAAACTGTGCAGGATTCTTGGTGTGTATATAAAAAAATCTTACATAAAAATGCAATTTTTCTTTAAAAATGTAAGACCTAGGTGGAGTACAGGATTTTCATTCCGGTAACAATCACGTGAACATTGCCTGAGCATGTATTTCAATCCCATATCTCAATACAATATATACGAAACGTGCTTTTGCTGTCATTGTAAATTAGTTTACAAGAAGGTTTTCTGGTTCGTTGCTTGAGAAGCAGAACCTTTCCTATATAGAATCAAGGCTCCTAATAACACCATGTTGCAAGGAATCCCCTGCGTCCATCAGCAGTCCGGAGATATACTATGCTAGTTGCAAAAGCGAATTGCTTACACCATGCTGAGTCTTAGTTTAAACACGCTTTGTATATCTTCAAGCAGTGGAGAATTTCTACCAGTGATGGAATTTACAACTGATCTATATAGGCTAATAAGAGAAAGTGTTTGTCTGTCTGTTTGTCTGTGTACGATCCCCAGCCAAATCTAGGGAATGCAGAGAACTTAAATTTTTAACATAGATGGATTGAAGGGTGACCGAATGCACCTCGAAATCGGATTTTAATTTTCGCATTCGTTCGAGAGTTATGAGCGAACAAATGGCAGAAAAAGTTATTTTTTGCCCTATCAAATAGACTACCAGTTTTCGCTAAACTATTTAAATTGCAAAATGAATTGCAAGTGATCCTGCTCTGCTGTCATAACAACCGAAAAAGAACAGCATCGCCGAAATAGATTTTCTTTTCAATATAACGCTTCAATTTTTCGAACGCTTCGATTTTTCGAACGCTTCGATTTTTTAGCCCTCTTTGCTCGATTCATTTGTTTAAAGCGTTACTCTCTCAAAGATCTGATGGACTGTAGATGTACGGTAATGGGATAATAAGGGTGGACCTAAATGGGAAAACATGGAAGGACTTGGACGAAACTTACTAAGCGTCATTTGAGGGGGGTCATTCTTTTTCAGGCCGGCGCTTTCTAATCTTTATATCGGATTTTTAGCTTTTCAATATTCTTTTAATTCTTTATGAATGAATGATGGTACCATAGCGGATTTTGAAGAAATTTGTAATTTTAACTACACTAAATACTGTTAAGAATAGATATGATGCTAGTTTAATAAATACAATATTTTAATTACTTTTCTGTTAAAGAAGTCTTATGAAAATATCTAGCAATTCAATTAATAAATGCGGGCGAAGCCGAGAGCACCTGCTAGTAAGGAATTATAAATATATAATATATAAATATTTTTATTTATTTATTTATTTAATACAGCAGAAGTGTCGTTCTTCGTTTACCAAATTATTGATCAGAATGAAAACTAAATAGAAAAGATAATAAACATTGTTCGGTACATAGTTTCTGCGATGTTTAGAACATTATTATTATTAGTTTGCACTCCATTTTTACGCACACGAACTGGTATTTTCATTGATGTGTTGTTTTGTTAAAGTTTATATAGTTCTGTCTGAATACCGCTAGGCGCTGGTAGTTAGGTTCTTTGTTTATATTCTCTCTGTAAATTCTACTCTGCGTTTATCTTTCTCTATGCTCTAGTCCCAGGGGCGCACAGCTGTTGTTTTATGCGCATGTCCTCCCCCCTTCTTCTCTCATCTAACTTCTTCCTTATGGCTGTGAACTAGCCGTGCGTTCTAATTCTACGTCTGTCTTTTCCTGAGTTGGGCTGCTTGTGGACTTCTGAGCGAATCTTGTTTTGTCTGCGATACTACTGGAATGATCTGAAAGTACAGGTGAGCGAGTTATTTTCATTTTTCATGTAGGACATTTATCATACTAGTTCATTTATATATATATTTTTTTTTTGTTCATTGTTCATTTGCTTAATATGTAACTTCTTTCACTCGCTCGCCTGGCTTTCGCCAGATTATATTCTAGTGGTATCGGAATGACTGTTTGTATGAATGTCGTGTGTTTCTGCCCAACTCCCTTCCTTCTCTTATTCTTTTCTTTCTTCTGCCCTTCAGGCATCTTCTCTCTTTTTTGTTTGTAAAGATCTGGATCTTTTGGTACATATAAATATTAGCAGACATTTTTCTTTTTACATGCAGTCTAACTTTCAATGTTAAGAATTTTCAATATATTTTTGAACAGTTTGTAATATAGTTTTTTTATTTTTTCTTCATAATAGAAAGTTTTGTTTATCTGAATAAGTGTATTCACATTGTAAATAAATTTTTTCAGTAAGAAAGTCAAATCTTTTTCTAGCATCGAAGTAATATATATATGCATTTATGTTCTTAACTAGTCACTTCCCATTCCCTAGTATTGCACTGTTGTCCTATCCTATGACATAACCTATATGGAATGGTACTCCGGTTGTGTCTTCGAGTGGGAAAACCCACTATTATCTACAGTGCGGGGACTAAAGCAGCCTGCGAATGTACCAGATGCCCAGCAGGCAGCAACATAAGCACATAATCAATAAAATAATAACCATATTTTACAAAGTAGTGTCTGCGTTCCCATTATGTTTCCAAAAAGTTTTCTTCGTGAGGGCCGGTAATCTCCAAGGATCCGAATACGTTATGAAATTCAGGTCGCAGAGGTACCATAGCGGATTTTGAAGAAATTTGTAATTTTAACTACACTAAATACTGTTAAGAATAGATATGATGCTAGTATAATGGTAATTATATTGGTTGGTCTCCAGCGCTGTGGCTCAGGGGATGCGTTCACTCCTCTCACGCAGCGGGTCCGGGTTCGATTCCTGGTCGGGACAAGTTACCTAGGTGAAGCTTTTTCCGGGGTTTTCCCTCACCTGTGAGACAAATGTCAGGTAACTTTATGCCCTTGTGGTCCCCGGATATCATCTGGCCGTCATTATCATCTTCATCCCCATCCTCACCTTGTTCTGAGTGTGTGTGTGAATGGTGTGTCTCGTCCTATGTGTTCGTGTTGTCTCGGAGGTGGCCCCGGCATTGGGCTGATCACTCATCCGGGGAGGCCCTCCATGTCCTTGTCTGGTCAAAAAAGTATGTATGTGATCCAAAGATAATCCCTCTCTCGATAGTTCGCGGCCCTGTAAGGCCCGGGCGGCTTGGGTCGCTTAAATCCTAAAAGGGAGAGGTTAAACTACGATAAAGAAAGAAAGAAAGAGAAAGAAATATTGGTTGGTTGATTACATTATTTAATTATTATATTATATTATGTAATGTTATTTGTTAATATGCAGTCGACTGATTTCTAATTATGAATATTAAGTTCTAATGTTAGTAGCCTAATAGCATTGGGAAGAGGATTATGATTATAATTATTTTTGGTGATATAGTGAATATTTCATTGGAGGCAAAACTGGATACATAAATGAATAAAATTGTAAATGCTTAGGCCTATATGTTGTAGGCGTATATATTTACACAAACAGTCTGAATATGGCTACCCACGTCACTTCTTGAGCAGTCTGGAACGTCCGTGACCTTATTTTCCCGTGTTTACTATTCCCACTTTTCTCTTCAATAAATATGCTCAACTCTTCTGTGACTGCATTTCAAATTTCGTTAGTTGGAGAAGGAAACGTAACGAAAACATAATAAGATTTATTGATATTATATACCAGTGTAAGCATTCGTAATGAAAACGCCAACGGGAATATGAGCATTGGCATAAGAAGGTAAACCTAAAGTTTGCAAACTCCAAATTATCATGTTTTCGTTATTTTTATATCAAGAAACAATCGTAATGCGGAAGGTGGTATTACAGCGTGATAATTTTATAGTGAATCTGAGAACATTTGGATTGCTCATTGACAACGTCTTTAGCTCCGATTCCTTTTTCCGGTTACTGGGTTCGATCCTGGATCAGGTTGATTGCACGTCTTACATCCCGTAAATGCAACATTGTCATGTTTGAGAAATTAACTTATTACTATTTATTTCCAACAAAATATGACTACATAACTGTACAATGCAACTCCTACACAGAAATATAAGTACTGTAGGGGCTACATGTTAGGCTCTAAATACCTGTACTAAAGCCACAAAGCGTAGTTCTGAAACAGTACATTTCATTCTTTAAAATATAGTCATGTATACGGAAGGGATGCTTCATTTTAAAATTCCATGCCCCGCATGCTATTGTCTCATATATTGTCTAACCCGTGACCCAATTAACAGTAAAGCAGCGCCAGGACATGAATAGTACTAATCCCCGTCTCCTGGTCCAGTGGCATGTGTATCACAACGCCCGACCATTTTAACGTCATTACATAAAGTTAACTGTTGCTGTGAACCAGGAAATAACGAGAACCATGTAATGAAACTCTATGGAAAATTTTGTCTCTAACATAATGTAGATAAATTTAGCTTTGTTAGAAGGAGTTGTGTTTTTTAAGACATATCTACAATGAAATCAAAATGTTATAATTTCTAACCTACCTTTCTGAAGTTCTAATCACACGTTAAAGTCATTACTTTACATGCACATTATCATTACGTTATTTTTTTATCAGATTTGTTGTTAATATTTTTATATACAATAAAACATATGCGAAAAAATTGAATACAGTATTTATAGTGATTTTTTCTTTCAGTTGTACATACTAATGGAAAATGCCTTCCATTTTGATCTTTCCACTTCTCCTTTTGAATTAAAAATAATTTGTTGCGATATAGGGAGCGTATTATTGTTATTTCAGCTTGATACAAAGCTGTATCGTTCGCCATGCAAGACACTAGAGTAGCCTTTAAGGGTTAAAAACACGCCATAGTACTTACTTTCGATTTCATTTCCATGTGCAATGTGCAATATTCCATATAAACTTTAACCAAAGCTTCATGTGACAGTAGTTGGAGGTGAAATACAATGAATCACTACAGATTTTAATCTTGTACTCTTATTGAGGCAAACGGAAAAAGGTAAACACATAGAGTCTGGTGCATTCTAAACTATAAATTCTCTAAAAAATCTGAGCCTTAACTCCACACTATTAAATGTCAACATCGGCAACAGTCACAGGCCCAAGTAGCAGTACAACCCTTACGTTAAATAAACATAAAACCATCCATACGACGTGCCGGAAACGATTAATTCTGATAATATGAACACTCGAACGGATGCAGTATACGCACGTGCCGGAAAGGATTAATGCTTGGTAATTTGAATGGACGTTAATATCTCACGTGGAAGTAACAAGTTAATCAATTGAACAAGATGCAGAAAGTACATATCCAACAAAACTGTTTGCACCAATCGATAGCTGGATTGTAGATCTACAATCTATGCAGGAAGGATACGTATTCTCACTTGAACGTGGTTTTTCTGACTGTTCATTTTCTTGAAACTTGCAGAACGGGCAATATTAATTTGTGTTACATATGCCTTATCTGCATATTGTGATCCAATTATAAAGTATGCTTAGCCATATAACCATATAACCTAAACGCTGATGTCTACACTATAGGCTCGAATTCCAACTATCTGGATCGCTTTGAGGCCGTATTCAAGTGGTTTTTGTAGCAGCGAGCATTAGGAAACCCTCTTTCAGTGCCGATTATTTGCGAAAAAGCAAAACTTTTAGCCGACAAAATTGACAGTTTGTCAGCAAAACACTGACCGATCTGACCGATATTTTCAAGATGTGACACTTTATGTAAGTACAGTAGGCTACTATAATTTTTTTAAAGAAATTACCTTTTTCATGATTTATCGATTCATCCAGATATTTGATTTTCCGAATCGGATCTGGTCCTAATTAATCGGGATAATTGGAATTCCACTGTATTCTTTAATGGTGAATAGTTTATTTTCAACGGAACCTCGCGTTGGACATTTGATACAAGAAGAGAGATGTCTAGATAAATCTCACCCTATTATAAACCTGCATCATGGTGAAAAATGAAAGTTTTCGGTAGATTTATGTATTTACATTATTTGATGGAATGTAATGTCAGAAGAGATTCTTCAAAATTATGAAAATGAATCTTCCTATCCTTATTGTCTCAGCACATTTCTTACATAAGTTGATGGAAATAAGCAACTGACATTTAAGTTTGTTTGAATATCTTCATTTCCATTAGAAGTGAGGTTTAGCCAGGGATTGCTAGATTCTACACAATGAGCTTCTTAGAAGAATCCTTCGTTCTGACTTCTATCTACCGGTTGTATCTAACACTTGGGCGCGTTCTTTAATGAAGTCTTAAGCGTCAGCTAAATTGAGCTAACTTTCAAAAGGAGTTTCCGAAACATGAAGTCAAAAAATTAAAATCTCAACTTCAGAAGAGATCTCTCAGTTTTTAATTGAATCATCATGGAATGCGAAAAGTTAGAGACACGTTGAGCATATGCGAGATGGTGTTGTTTAAAGTCAACTGAAATGTTATCAAATCGTCTAATAGTAGACTGATATTTATGACGTGTTCAAAACTTACAGCTACTTCATTAAACAGCACTAATATATCCACAGTATAAAGACAGATGAGAAACTGAATATCAAAATCGATAGACTCCAACTGTCCCTTCCTACAAGATAAAGAATCAGAAATATTTAGGTGTAATATTAAACACATGAGACACGAAAAACATATGTATTATGTGTGTAACAGATTAAGAAAAATGATTTTCAAATTTGTAAATTATGCTCATGTATCCCACTAACTATATTTCGCCTTGGGTAGAAACAGTCATACAATACTGCATTCTAATATGGGGCGATATTTTAAAAGTACACTTTGTTCGATACTTCATAAATGAATAAACAATAGGCCTATATGTTTAAAGAAAAGTTCTTATCCAAATAATTTAATATTCTTGAAGTCGATTATTTAATTATTTAATTATTAGTGTATTTGCTGATTATATTAATAAAAATAAAAACCCATTAAAAGGCAATACACATTGTTAGAGCTCTAGACGAAATATGTCAATAATAGTAAAATAACTCAAATGTATCTCTACTAAATATAAAAACCATGACGGATATTTTGGTTGTCTATTATACCATTAAATAGTACAAAAATTTCCACAGCTTAACAATGTAACAGGAAAATATTTTAAATGTTTTATCAAACGAATACTTTAGCTTGAATTAGTCATAATTTCCCCTCTTTTCCAATTCACTTCCTGGTATTATTTACATAATTTAAATTTTAATTTAAATTTAATATTTCATTATAAGAGGTTCTTTGGTTACAGTTCTAGTGATCATTGTGTACATGTGTAGATTTCCGCTTTTCCTCAAATTGTCATGTATTCCAAGTATAGTATTTTAATTAATAATTACTATATTATCTATTAATAGCCTTTATAATCAACTAACTCCGATACCCACTCACACGAGCAATGCTCCTTTGGGTGTTTAACCTAATACTGTATTTGTTAGACATTCAAAGATAAAAGAAAACATTTTTAGCGGTAGATGAAATTAACTAAAAGGAGGAAATTATGAAATTGAGTGTTTTAAAATAATAATACTCCAGAGTGATCAAGTTTGACTTCTTGCTTCACAAATTCTCCCTCACACAGTCAATTATTGTACATCCAAATAATATAATAAATCATTTAATCGATTCTATTCCTACTTCCTGCGCCAAAGGACCATTTCAACTTGTATTAATTGTAGAATCGACATTTCTTTTTACGGTTGCTGAGGGCTAACTATAGTCTCTAGACAATTCTGTAGAAAATAAGAAAAATTGCTTCACAGATTCTCTCTACACAGTTAACTGTTCTAAATCTAAACAATATAACAAATCGCTGATGCTACGAAGAAACAAATAACCATGACAGCCGCGCTGAGCATTATGGATACAAAATAGGTAGGGCCTAATTCGTAATCTATAATAATTTATTTGTCTACAAATATTGATGATGTAGAACCTACTTGCAAAATAAAATTATTCTTTTAACCCTTGTATTATAGATGACTATTATGTATCTTATATTTAACTTCAACAAATTTTTATTTGAACTTAGATAATTATGGAAATGCTTCCAGCAGTCCTGCTAGATTATGTGTATACATAAATAGTACATGTTCATATTAAGGAAGGCTAGACGCTAATGAGACCACTTCCATAGTATTGTTATGAGCTTTTGAAGATACCTAACCTCGGTTCGATTCCAGATCCTCCGATTTGATAAAGAAGTAGTTGCTCCGGTCAAAACGAATGCCAATAACAGCCACATGGTCCCAATCCGATTATTTACCGATGATACCGAAAGACTGAATTACGATAGATGCGCAGCGATCAGGTGTTAGGCCCTGTCCCGCCTAGGAATGTAGATCAAGGAGTTTAGTAGACACATTTATACTAAGAAAGGCAGGGCACCTCTTCTTTTAATAAAAAGAAAGTTACATAATTAATGTATCGATCACAATTATTACTTCTATTGATTACTGCCTACGCAGGCAAATGTAAGCTGATTGTTCGTTAATTCACCAACAATTAGGAAGTTAAACCCATCTTCAAATTGTTTTTGATGATTCACTTATGTACAACACAACCTGTTTAAACTTTAATCAGCAATCGGAACCAGTCATAGTTTTCGCATAACATGGGCTGTTATGATTCAGAATTACTGTCTGAAAAACAGACCTACGAATATACTTGAGCTTAATTTGAGTGTATTTCTTCTTAGCCACTAATAAGGTGTCTCAGTCTGATACCTAACTGTGTATCATTAGTTAACGAATATTACAATCCAGACATGTTCACAGGCGCCACAAGAATTATGAGGTTTGCAGGGGACCAAGGTTTTCTCCTTCTTATTATCGTACTTAAATGTTGTAGAAGCAAGATATACTGGGGTGGGAAATCGAAATCATGTACGTCATTTCTTGTGTAGTGTGCACAAAATGAAGGTCAATCAGACGACCTCGCATTCCTAAATACAAGTTTTCCTTCATGTCATCGTCATCCCCAAAATATTGCGGTCTCTTTTGCTATTATCTCTTAATAGTATCCTAAAAATGTCACACCAACTTTATTTTCTATTGAAGCTCTCGTTAAGGCGTTGTAACTTCGAAGATATCCACAACTATTTTACCGTAAATACGAATGTTCATAATATAAAAGAATATGAAGTGAAACGCCTAACTTCCTCTGCCCAAATAAAAGATTTGCCTGTTAGTATAATATATTATTAGGGATAGTATTTTTTTATAACAGCGATAAACGCAAAATTTTACAAAACAGCTTTCCTTAGATATATAATTAGTTTTAGGCTATATATGCTTAAAATATCACTATTAAGCAAATTATAGCCACGAAATATTGCGAAATTTGTTGGATTTCACGAAATGTTTAAATAAGAAGTTAAAAACGCTCCTTCAATTCGTTAATTGAGAAATGTGCACAAAATTGTGATTATAGCCGTAAAATTTTGTTTGAGCATGGTTTCTTCTATAATTTTTCCTATTTCTCTGACTGCCGAGAAATTGTCGATATAATTTAATTACTATTAATTTAATTACTAATTACTAATTTAATTTAATTACTATAATTTAATTACTATTACTGCCGATACTATTTAATTGATTACAGCAAAGATTGAGGAACGTACGTTATTCAGAGATTACAATACACTCCTTTTCTGCTCTCTCTGGGACGAGTTTGGGATGCCTATGAATCTGCTATCAAAGACTCAACAGATTTCGTATTTTATCCACAGTTGTTGGTACTTCTGTTTGCAAGTGGCTATCTGAAGTTGTTTTATAGTAATTTCGACTGTGTCTCTAAAAATATTTTTACATAGATCATATCACAATCGAAAATAAGAAGGCAGAAGAATATAGAAATTATGGATTTTAGGCACTAGGCGGCGCATGTGTAAATACTGCACATATTTTATTTCACAAAATACCCATTGAAAAAGAAGGAAAAATCACAAAAATCAGCCATTTCTTTTATTTCCCTGTATGTTACGTATGATATTCTCTTCATGTGAATTAGTTGTAAAAATGGAGAGAATGTCGTCACCACATCGCATCCCATCTCCGAAGGATACAAAACCCAAATCATTTGTGATTAATGCACGCACATAACTTTCTTTACCCTAAGCATGAGCAATGCACCTCTTTCACTTCAGATTCTTCACATTCGTATTCAGTCGTTTCAAACAGATGCAAAATTGTATTGTTTACCAGGCAAATCTGAGTTTCTACAAACAGTGGGTGCCTTATAACTACCCTTCAAGGAATTTTTACGAAAAAATATTCGAAATATATATTTTAGCCCTTCAAATACACAACTCATTTATAAAATTTAAACAAATTCGTTAGAACCGTTATCGATCAAATTAGCGAAAAACGGAATTTTCTTCATGTAAAGTGGCAGTAAAAGACAAAGTCGTGGCCAATCTTCGTGTCACATCTCCAGAAGGTACCTAACTCAAATACGATTTTTTGTTGTGGAGCTAGGCTATTCACAGACACACAGACATACACACACTAACACACCCACAGGCATGATTCTGAAAATAGAATTTTTGGATTCAGGGGATCTCAAAACTTGTTTTTATAATGTTCAAAACTCAATTTTGAATTTCAGGGTCGAACACAATACTTCCTCCACCTAAAGTACCTATGGTACAGGCAGAGGAATATGATCCATGCTTCCTGGGCAACGTTTGATAAAATTTATTAAGGCTTCTTTATAATCATAAATTAGTTGTTGATATCATCCTAATCATTTTGTTGGCACGTGTTTAAAATGTCTCTGTATTCCAATGAAGATTCCCTCTTTATTGTAATAACTGATGACTAGGGGGCGGATTTCTATGACCTAAAAATAGGATATATGCATGCATTTATGACCTAAAAAACATTAAAATATGACCAATAAAATTTAAAATATGACTTTACCACTTACACATTGTGTATATTTTTTTAAGTTTCATTAGAATTCAGTTATTAAAATATAATGTTAATTATTTAAAATATCTGTAAAGTCTCAAAAAGTATCATTATAATGCAAAATTTACAAAATATGATATGAAACTTCAAAATTTCTTTAATATGCCAAAAATATGACCTAAATATGCATATTCATACTAAATATGCTTCAATAGTTGAAAATTTCCTAAATATGCAGTTATATGCACAATAAAAGCCGTTCCATTTTCACCAGGATGCTTGGAATCGGGTTTAATTTAGTCGGAAACCTGAAATAGTCCAAAGGGGAAAAATATGACATGTCATAGAAATCCGCCCCCTACTGATGACCATCTCATTATTCAATCCTTTCATATTGCAGTATCAAATCCACGGGCATTTTCGGGTAATTCCATTTCAACTTACGACCCTTATTTGCGTGTCTTTTAATGTAAAGTTAACAGTTCTTTTTACTTTCTCGCATATACGTAGTATAGAGAAAGTATTGTTATCGTGACAAAAAATCTAAATCGAGATAGCACCGGGAAAACATGTTTCACGAAACCTAGATACCGAAAAAAGTATTTTTGGAATTACGTCTGTCCGTCTATCTGTCTGTGGACAAGAACAGCGGGTAAATGGTTCGTTGTATTTACTTTAATTTTTGAATGAAGGACTTTTTCGGAATTTCATAGAACTGCACTGAATTTGGATTTTATAACTGAAATTTTAAGGGGACTTTTCATGAAAACTTTTGTCATAATATTGATTTTGAAAAGGAAGAAAAAAATGCTCTAACGATTTTAATAGAAATGTAAAATCTGAAACTTTTATAAATGACTAATGAGTAGGCTATATCTGCTTTTCTGTAAAAATGACTTAGGGGATACTTTACTCGTAGCCTACCCATTTTCAATTTTTCTAGGCTATCTCCATTACATTGGGCGATACATGGAAACTTAGCACAGTCAAGTTGTAGAGAAAATAAAGGAAGAACATTTTTGTTATACATTTCTTTATAAAATTAATAGTTATCGATATAAAAACGAAATAGCATGACGTAAATACGAATTTCAGAACATACATTTTGATTACAATATGAATTATATTCTTTTATTGCCAATAGTAACAAGAATACTATAATCTAATTATTGTTGTGAAATGTTGTCAGTTTACCACAGTCGTAATGAACACACCAAAATCAATTAAAGCGAGGTGGTATAGGGTAATAGGGGAGAGATCCTGGGTTCAAATCAAACCTCGTGGCCACCCAAATTCACCAGTAGGCTTTTTTTTTTTTTATTTATTTATTAACACCACGGTTTTATAGCTACATGCTCCATTACATAATGTAACACTACATGCTTATGAGAACAGTCACGCTTTTGTAATAACTAATAATTCATTCGCACAGCATTTGCTTCTGTTGTTCGGCTAAATCTCAATGTATCCTGCATTTAGCCTTTGAGATAGAGGAAACCATGCAAACCCCAGTTGTTATTGTTGTAATTATTATTATTATTTCACGGTAAAAGCATTGAACATAAAGGTCGACCCTGATTCTTTTCGTTTTAGATACTTGTTAGTTTTATGAAAATGTAATAAATAAAATGTAATCTATCTTCTATATATATAAAAATGAATGTATGTGTGTGTGTGTATGTGTGTATGTGTGTGTGTCCTTTATGCATTACTACACCATTCATCCGATCGCCATGAAACTTTGGGATGTTGTTGAGTGCATTCCCGGGAAGGTTCCTGGCATATTACATTTTTAATTTTTCCTTTCGTTCGCGAGTTATGAGTGAAAAACGGGCAAAAAAACGTGTATTTTTTGCGTTTTCGAAGCATCGTTTTCAGCAATACCATTCAATGTCAAATCAATTACAGTAGGCATTGGCTATTTTTGTCATTCCTTGGACATAAAACTATCGCGATCGCTTGAATGTTGTAGCTCACGCTGGTCGATTCATTTGTTTATATTGTCAAGGCACGCAGACATATGAAATTTTCAACCTACACCGAAGAGGATTACTATTATTATTATTATTATTATTATTATTATTATTATTATTATTATTATTATTATTATTGTTATTATTATTATTATTATTATTATTATTACTAGAGGGATAGTCAATATAGGCCTAAATATGGTCAAACGTTGTTCGATTTGAACGAAACTCACTGTACAGGGGTTTTCTGGGCCAAGGATCTCGAATCTGAGGTCACTTTTACCAGGCGACGCTATCTAATCCGAGGTATGTAATTCACGTGATTTAGGTGTTAATAAATATAATGATTTAACTATTATGCTCCTAATTTTTATTTTTTTAAATAATTATCGCGTGCGAAGCCGCGGGCACACGCTAGTTATCTATATAATTTACTTTTTTCTGTGATAGCCTTTAACACGTATATGCGAGAAAGTTTGTGCAACATATTTTTGCACCATTAATTTACTTTCTCTATCTGTATCAAAGGTAGGCCTACTGTAAGTAGAGGAGTATTTCATTCGACATTGAAGTTTGCTGTGGTTATATTATACTATATTATACTGTTTGCTGTGCTATTATATTATACTGAGGTAGGCCTACAACGAATCAGTGCCACCAGAACCTGTGTGCATAGGCCCCTTGAGCCCCCCTCTAAATTATCAGAAATTACCCGAAATTACCCGAGAATTTATTATTAAAATATAAAATGATTGAATAATTAGAGGGTCATCACAATAAAGAAGGATTCTTCACCTTAAATGAAGCACGTGGGAGGCATGTGGGTCCAAGTTAAGCTGTAGGAGCCGATTGTTCTTTCTAGACACCTTCCCCCACAATCATTCACGAAATAAACAATGATAATAAATTTGTATCATGTTGTACTATCAAATTTTTACATTTCGAAATATGTTGGTGTTTATAATGTAGGCCTACCACTTTCATTGTGATATCAATTATAGTTTGCTAGGATTCATTCCAGAATCACTTCCTGGCAACATTTAACAGAATTTTTATACTATAAATATTTGTAGCTTATTAATAACATTATAATATTTTAACTAAAAAACATTGGAACAAGCTAAATTTCTGCACATTTCCCTACACTTGAAAGAGTTAAGGTGAATTTTAAGGAAGGAGTCCTTCGTATTACTGAAAATGACTTACCCAGATGGGTTTATGTACTAACCTTTCTTTCCAACTCCAAGGATGCCCCTGTCATTGTCGCTGTAGGTCATAGCAACCCAAAGAAGTAGACAGAGAGAAGAAATATGCGATATTATGTGGTAACGACATTTTCTTAAATTTTTACAACCAATTTACATGAAGAGAATGGCATACATAATAATATACTATGGGGCAAAACTTTTATTTGGGCAGAGGAAGTTGTGTTTCACATCAAAATTTTGTTATAATGGGATTCTTTTGTAAGTTGACTCAACTTTTTACTTCCCATTCGTCGATATCCTTGGACTTACGTCAGCAAGGTGTGCCTCAAGAAAGATCTACTTACAATTCTAAATAACTGGACCTATCAAATAAGTCCACCTGTAGGTAATGAAGCATGTTGTTTGGCAACCACGCGCTGTTGATACAGATTTGTGATCAATTAAAGATATGCTAAACAGATATACACCATAGGGAGCAAGAAATTTTCTAATTTATAGCATAATCTACCTGGATTTTTATATTACATTTCGTGACTATAAACCATTCCTTCAATATACCGAATTATAGAAATTACAGTTACAACTCTAAAACTTCAAATTTAATATCCACATCAATTTAGCTTCGAAAATTATCTGCATGTTTTGATTACATGAACCCGAACATCTGCCATGAATTAATTGTATTGAAATGAGAAATACCATTTATTAACATTGGAAAGCACTAATTTACGAGGATGCATCTAGGATATTCCTGTAGTAACAAAATTATTTTTCAGTTCTTTCCGGAAGTACACGCTTTACGGGATCTGAGGTCAATAACAAAAATGAAAAATGTGTGACTGTGTAATTGTAAGTTTGTCTGAAAAAAACTGAAGATGCAAGAATGAGTGATTACTTACTTGAGTTACTCATTTCCAGAAGATATCAAACGAATCATTTAACACAGTTCCTCTTATCTAAACTGCTTTATAATTAAAAAGGATTTCGTGGTACTGTCTGTATTCCTCAAACATGGAATAATTCCTACAAACAATTTTTTCTCTCTTTTAATTTTCGTTTAAATTCTCTGAATGCCTCTTTTGCCGAATTTATTCCTAATAAAGGTAATCCATGAGAAAGCAAAGTTACTAGGAAATTCTAATTTTAACTACAATAATTCAGCTACAATACTAATTACCAACGCAGGTCATTAGGTACAAAAAAGTAAATATAAGAATGTGACAATTAGAATTGAACAGAATTCCCTTTTTAACAGAAGCACTACTTCAAAATCTTAGTAAACAAAAAAGACATTGCATTTATGTAAAAAGTTTTAACTAATTCTATAGAAGTAAAATGTAACAATCTATAATTCAATTTTATGCTTTTTACTACCGTTTTATGTCAGTATTTGCTTACACAGCAAATGACATATCAAAATTTCTTATAAATATATTAATTTTGCAAATTTATTTGAAAGTAAATGCGAGTTATGTTTATATCATCCATTTCAGTCTCGAACAAAATTTTATGGAATTAATTTAATTTAATTTAATTGCATAGTTGTCGTGGAACACAGAATGTATTGTCGCCTCGCTCATTACGTTAACGGGCGGCTCGCTTTGTTCTCATATTACAATGCTTGTTGTTACTGTAAAAAGTTTTCTCAAAAGAAACCGCTGACTGGATTCGTGTTGCCAATTCTCTCATTGCTCAATGCCATTGCCACAAGTGTTTCGCTGAATCTATATCTTCCCACTCTCTTTACTAACACTATGGAGTGTGGCAACAACTCCAAGGGGCGGCGACTTCTTTGATGTTAACTGTCAACGCAATAAGTGAGGCGACTAGACATTGTCATAAGATAGAAGATAAAAAGTATAAAATAAAGTCTACTAGATCACAGTTTAAAATATTATTTATGTTATAAAATACCTTCGTGGTCAGCCAAGCAGAGATAGTTCTTTTAAAAAGGAGTCTGTTCATATCAAATACATCGGGTGGAAACTTGTTTGCAACTTTAGTTGACATAATTTCAAAATCAGACATTGCTAAACACAGTCTACAGGTCGGAATATTCAAATCCTCCATATATATAGTGGCATAAGAATGTACAGTATTTCTGGGTTTATACAAGTGTATTTTATCTTTAGCGTATAGTAAAAGTTCAAGAATATACAACGAAATAAGTCATGATCTTTTCACCCACAAATAAAGGTTTACAAATCATAATTTTATCTATTAAAGGCCAAGAATGTCAGAGTGCATTATTTTTTCATTTATATAATTATAAGAACTTATTTAAGGGGAGTTCTGGGGTCCGGATCTCCAAATAAAAATTTAAACCATTAGTTACCAAAAATAATCAATGTTTTGTGCCACTCAGGAAGAGAAGATGTCAATAATTTATGGCTAATCAGTCTAGGACCCTCCCAGAAACTAATTTCTAAATTTCTAAATACGTGCTTGTTTATACAGTTTAATGTTATTTAGGATCATGCATATTACCAGTGCAGCAGTGATGCAGATGAACAATTCGCCATTTGTACAGTAATGGTTTTGCCCTCAGGTACTAAGAAGCCGCTTCACAGCTGCGCTGATTTATTTGAAAGTATTTCAGTACCATAGACTAAAGCAAGGTGCTTCAAGGTCAATGCTACAAATTGCAGCTATTAGTTCATAGTACACGATGGAACTAAGAGCATATTATTACCACTTTCATCAGTGAGTCTATTCTGCAAGTAAATCTGTACTAATCTCGTAAAAAGATTTATTAAGGAGGCTATTGCTCAACGAAAACATTCAACTGTTAGGGTATTATGTTTAAACTTGAACAAAATTCTTTAACACGGTAAGGATTAAACTTTTTAAACTTGAATACAATAAATTATCATTCTCTTGTATAATACTGTATTGTTGTTGACAATGTATTATATAACATTGTCTGAATATATGCCCGTGAGTTGTTTTAGTTATAAATATTTCATCGTTGAATTTTAAAATATGTCCAATTTAGAACAATACGAAGGACCCTTCTGCATATTACTATGAAGTAGACAGTAGTAGGCTATACGGTAGTATAGTAGTATATGGAAGGGCCGTATTCGTTGCACGTTGACTTGGGTGACCATATTAATATGTTTCGTTTTCCATCGTAAACTTTTTTCCATAATTGTTTCGTATCTAGAGTAATTCCATAATGGCAACATCTGAAATGACCTGAGTAAGTACAGTAGTAAAGTGTTCCCTATTACAGGCCATGGAGGCCCAGAGGGTTCCAGGAGGTTGAGGCTCCCAGATTTTTAGACATCGGCACATGAAGGTGGTAAGGTTGTCAGCCTTACGCACCGGCCGCCTTTACCCCCAGGATTGCTGCTGGTACTCATTTCTGTTGGAGGCTGAGTCGACCCCAGGGCCATAGTGCCACCAGAAGGATTAGGCCAATTGAAAAACTCGAACGACTTCATCGGGAATCGAACCCGCGACCTTCCGGTTTGTAGCGCAGCGAAGTACAGTAGTACCGAATGCAAAATATACATTGTTTAAGGATGGGTAGTTTTTACCATTTATCGGAGAATAAACTCCTTCATTAATGAGGGCTACTTTTGAGTTTTGAACTATTTTTTTTTAATTTTAAAATAAAGCAACACCGCAAATTGAGTTAATTTATAGACTAAGAATACGCTGCAGCACAGTTAGTTCAGGCACTTTGCAACAAACCGTTTGATTTCCGAAGAAATCGATCGGATTTTTCAATTGGCCTAATCCTTGTCGGTTCAGTCTCTTCCAGAAATGAGTAAGCCGTATCAGTAGTAGGCCTAATCCTGATGGTAAAGGCGCTCGATGCATAAGACCGACAACCGTTCCATTTCACTTCTACAATGTCTGAAAATATGGTAACCTGAAACTCCTGAAACCCTAAGGCCCTCCATGGCCTATAAAGGGATCGCTTTACTTTTTTAGTGTAGTCTAAAAAATCTCATATTATGGTGAAAGATAACGCTAATATATACCTTTGCGTCCAGCTTGTAGGGAATTTTAGTTTATAAGCATTGATGACTGTAGTCGACTATATTTGGAGAACTAGAATAAATTCGGGGGATACGCCGTAGCGTAGTGGTTGAGGCGCTGCGCTACAAATCGGCAGGTCGTGGGTTCGATTCCCGATGAGGTCATTGGAGTTTTTCAATTGGCCTAATATTTTTGGTAGCACTATGGCCCTGGGGTCGACTCAGCCTCTAACTGAAATGAGTATCAGGAGCAATCCTGGGGGTAAAGGCGGCCAGTGTGTAAGGCTGACAACCTTACCACCTTCACGTGCCGAATGTCCAAAAATCTGGGAGCCCCAACCTCCTGGAACCCTCGGGGCCTCCATGGCCTGTATATGGATCACTTTACTTTTAGAATAAATGAGCTTTTGTTGCATATACCCATATCATAGGTTCCATAAGTGTTCTACCATGAGATGTGATATCTAGTTTTCAGGATTAATTCACATTTTGAGGTCCTCTTGATCGAAAAATACAGTTTTCAGAGCCATGTCGTGTGTATGTCTGGAAATATCGAATAAAAACTAAATTCTTTTGGACTAACTATCTCCGGGATATGACAGCAATGCAAAGAGGCTAATTGCCTATAACTTTCGTCACCCATTTAATTGTAAATAAAAAAATTGCCATTTGGTCGAAAACGACTAGCCTAATTATTTTAAATTTTGTTCCCAAATTTCTTATAATAAGAGCAGAAACGTTTATTTGATACAATACTCGTCCACAAACTCACCTTTTAAGTCTTGCCTTGCGTATAAAAGCCAGTGAATGAGGCTTAGATAATTGAAAGCGCATTCCCGCAATTCAGGCGCTTACTCTGTTTGAAAAAGAAGAGTAGAGCAAATATTTTTAGTGTTTTACATCATATTTTTAAAGTCCAGAATTAAGGTCTTGGGAAGTAAGATCTCAAATAACACTACAGAGGGTTACCTGCGTACAAGACTTCATGGACAGAGAGAAGAGTGATTCAATTGTAAGGACAGCACATCGACCCTCCTAAAGCAATTGAAGTTTTTTTTTCACAAGTGTGTCGCTATTTTTTATCGAGTAAAGTTCAGGATGAGTCTTCGGCTACTGTGCAAAAGGGCGAGATTACTTTTTCGACTCGTCTGTTTTGCGTTTTAAGGACGATAGATCATTCTTCAGAGAGAATCATAATGCAAAGCGAGGCTTGCATCCTACATACTCCTAAATATGATACGCCTTAGATGTGTAAACTGCTACACAGATGAGGATTGCCATAAGCGGTGATCTATAGTAGTAGTGTGTATTTATTTCTCACAAAAAAATTCTCACATATAAACCACATTATTTACATTAACCAGCGCACGGGTCGGTGTCGACCATACGTGAGTTCCTTTATGGTAAAGTCACGACTAACACGACTGTCCTCAAATATTACGTCTATTTGGAAGTGTCAGTACAATTTTAACGGACTATTCCATTCATACGCCGAGTGTGATATTGACCAATAACATTTAGAAATTTCTCGGATATAGACCATTTACGATCTTTTTCTTATAATATTCTTCCTATTGCCACAAGGATGCAATATTATCTGATAAAACGTCAGCTCGTTACTGAACACCTGCAGTGATTAAAAGTCACATACTACCAGTGAACAGAATGAAAACACATTATTTTACACAACATAACTTGTTTAGAAATTGAAATAATGTAAATGTGCATTGATTAAAGCACAATTTCGATTCGGTGCAAGCCAGTTCGTGTGCTTTTATTGTGTTCTGATGTTAGCTATCTACGACGACGATCTCCTTCTTGTGATATGCATGCACTATTGGTAGCATTGGTAACTTGAACCGATTCATCGAATCGATGCATGGACTGTTCATTCATTAAGTATGCCGTGATCTCACAGCGGGCAGAATATTGACAACAAAGTAAGAAGATCCGTTACATTTTATTCTTGAAATAGTCTTAATAAATCCTACCCGAGATTACGAGTTTCATCAGATAAATATATAAAGAATATAAAGAATTTATCGATAAATTCGTAATCTCTCGTGGGTTTACCTATGATAGTCGTGTTTAGTAAAATATCGATACCTATTTCCATAAACCACTTAGAACAGCGTTTCTCAACCTTTTTGAACCCGAGGACCTCTAAAATGTCTAAAAAAATTTACGGACCCCTAATTTTACATCCCGTTTTTAAAAGAAGGCCTACATTCTTAATATTTGGGGTATTAATTATAGGTCATTATAACGAAATGTGTGAAAAAATTTACTTCTTAACTTTCCACTTGCTTTATGATAATTTTTAATTTTGTCTGAGGACCATCTGTACCATCTTGTGAACCACCAATGGTCCGCGGACCATAGGTTCAGAAACGCTGATTTAGAATATTACTTCTCTTTATACAGTCTGGAAAGCGTGTAATAACCCATTAATAGCATAATGTGTAAGAGAAATGTTTCGGACCATATGTCATAAAAATTCTGACACCTATAGGATCGTTTTGCTGTTTCCTTAGTTTTATGGAATAATTAAAGAACTAGTATACACATTCATCAACTGGTGTTGAATTTTTAATAGTGGGCTACCAACACATCTGTAGAATCTTATAGAAGAGAGGAAGTTGTCATTTTCGCTTAATATTAGTTGGATATTCAGCATATCACAAAACCAAATGACTTTTCTTTATCACCATGCCCAAGGCCGTGGGTTCGATCCTGAGCAAATTGATAGCATTTATGTGTGCAAAAATGTGTCCCTGAGATTTTTACAGGCGTACAAAAGAATTCCGGCGCACCGGCGACGGTCACAGGCCTAAGTTGCAGTAATCCCCCATAATAAAATATAACCACCATAAAATAACCACAAAACCAACCAACCGCCTTAAATGATCAGGCTCTACCGACCTGTTTAATATTTCCAAGAGGATGGATAAAATTTATAATTTATAAATGGTAATTGAAATACAAAGGCTTGTAATGAATATGTTTACCATAAGAAGCGACAAGCAGAATGGTAAACTTCTTTCAACCGAAGATCATCTAGCCAAATTTGGACATCAGTCTGTTAGGTATAGACTGCTCATTTTCTTCTGTTCTGAGATGTAGCCTACTGGATACATATAAAATGAATGCCGGGAAGGATTAACATGAACTTCCTTCTTTTCAGTTAGATTCCTGAGATGTGTTGCCACTATTAAATTCCCAACACCTACATCGTGTTAAAGAAATGTTTACGATTTTCCTGTAAATTAAACAGAAATAATCGCCATTTTTCTTACCAATAATTCTGTATACATGTAATCTCTTAATTTTATTTAACACGCCAATTGTCAACATTAAAAAAAAATTGCCGGCCTCGGTGATGCAGACTTAAGGTAGCGTTCCCGCCTCTGGATCCGAAGGTCGCGCGTTCTAGCCCGCCAAGGTCGATGGATTTTTCAGGACGTAATCCTGGGAACGAAGTCCTTCGGGAGGGACTAAAATTATTCGGTGGGTCCAGTGTCATTAGAGAACTTAAAGCTTAAATGAGTCTCTGAACCAAATTCCACGTCCCTTTCACGTCCAAGTAATACCGTACTTTAATTTCCTCTGGCTTATTACCTGTCATTCTGTTCTTTATAGGTAAATAGGCGTAACTAAATTAGTCTTCGTTAGTGAAACCGCCATTAGAAGGCAAGGAATGAATCTGATGAGATACTATTCTTTATCATTTTATTTAATGATGTGGTAATAGGCCTATGTGTGAATGCCATATGTATAAGGATAGCGCTTATCGAATGAAGTAAGGTTCGACTTTTTTAAAAATATTTTTTGTGCTAATATATTATTTTTGTATCATTTAAGTAACATTAGACTTCTTTTAGCCTAGTATGACAAAATACAATACAGTGTACAATAAGATTGTCGCACCCTGAGAAATCTGTAAGATGGCTTTTCTTTTCCCCTATTTATGAAAGGATTTGGCATTGAAACAAACTCCATCTTGTAATCCCTTATCGAGTTATCACCATCAAGTGCAGAAAGGGGTTGTTAAAGAACTGTAGCGTGAAGAAAGAGAGCACGCTCTAACGACCATTTCGTTTTAATCCAGGTCTTTGAAGTCGAAATTTAATGCTAAGTAATCTTCAAGTTCTTTCATTTTAAACTCATTTTAAAAGGAAATAAAAAAAAGTCCGTTACATGTACTAATAATTTTTATCACGATTGGGTGCACATTCTCGGGAGAAATCAGGAAAGCTTATTTTTATGGAATTCAGAATCTTTTCTTATCGTGTTGTCTCCAGAAATCTAAAAATAAAAATATGTGAGACAATTATCCAGTCAGTTGTATTAAATGGATGCCAGGCATGGTGCCTTATTCTTCAGGAAGAATCTGAGAGTGATCGAAGGCAGCGTGCTTAGGAAAATATTCGGACCTACGATAGATGAAAACGGTAACTGGAGAAAACTTCAAAATGAACTTCATAACCTGCACATTTCAACGAATATAGTAAGGGTAATTAAACTACGGAGCATGAAATGGTCTGGACACGTTGCTTGCATGGGGAAAGAAAGACATTTCTAAAAAATATTTACTAGGAGACCCGAAGGGAAAGGTCACTTGGAAGACTAGACATAGGTGGGAGGACAATATTAGAGTGAATTTAATGGAAGTAGGATTTTCAAGGGATGGAGTTATCAAAGAATGGCCGGCTCATATAAGCGCGGCAATGAACCTCCGTGTTCAATAAAAAAAATAATAAAAATAGTAGGCTATTCCTTTAGCTTGCTTAGGAATTGTCTATTGCCAATGAATAACTAAGTAAGACAAGTATTGTGGGTGCCACTTTTTAAAGGCTGTTTTCCAACAACTTCCCTACCTGCTGCCAACCTAATCCTCCTTGACCTATCGGTCAGTGAATAGAAAGGTAATTAGGCGTATTTACACTTGTCTGCCAGTCCAGTACAATGTTGACAAATACGTACCACAGCACGGTTTCACTTGAGAAGTGGTGAATGACAGTGGCAACACTGGGGAAACCCACCTGTTCTTTGTCGGTATCGGTGTTGGTCATAGGCGTAACCAGGCCGACCATATGGGGGGGGGTTATAACATCCGCGGGGTATGGAATCCCCCAGAGAGAGGGGGGTCGGGGGTCCTCCCCCGGAAAATTTTAAAATTAAGATGAAAAATAACGAGTTTTAAGCTTCCGGGGATTCTCCCCCGGAAAATTTTAAAAATTAAGACGCTAAATAACGAGTTTTAAGCTTCCCATGCTTTATACTTGTATTAAGTAATTTATGGGCAGACTTAAAAAAAATTATACAATTTTCCTGTTTTTAATCAATGGGGGGGGGGTTCAAACCCCCAACCCCCCCCCTCGGTACGCCTATGGTGTTGGTGGAGATTTTCGGATTAGGGAACAATGCTATTATATTCTTTTGTAGATAGACGATGGTTTGGGACGATGTCTTCTTAAAATGGCACGAACAATATAGTATAGTGGTTAGAGTCTTGCCTGCAAGACGATAGCAAAGTTCTTGCTGTTACGGTCTTCTCATGTTAAAAATAGTTATTTATGATAGGCATATTGTAAATCAGCTTAACAATTTGTTACACCAAACTACTTTGTATACGGTAACTTATAGGACTTCTGGTCGATTTTGCTAACACGGTGTAGAATAAAATTTCTTCTACAAATTTCAGGTTAGGTGTGCTGTATGTGAATTATAATAATCCTCTCACGATACGAAGCAATGAAATGAATCCTTTCATAATTTTTAAGTAAAAGTAGTTTTATTGGAAAGACTTGGCTAGTGTAAAACATTGACACGACATATTAACAGACTACTATGCAAATGTGTGTTGCGTGCGGCGGACAGAATAAATTGGACGACGCTGTTCTACTCGTATTTTAAATGTTTTGCCCGCGTACAAGCGGTTCGCTTGCTCTGGCGATTAATTGCACACATTAGCGGCTTCCAAATCTCTTTAAACAGAAATAAGATTATTAGAAATTTAATAAAAGGACTCCGCGCATTCATAATGGTTCTATAAATTCATAAAAACGACAAATGATTATACGATTTCTGTACCAGCTGAAGAAGGACCTGCCCCACGTACCCAAAATTAATGTGCTAAATAGTACAGGTATATAAATATAAATCCTTCTTTGTTTGTTAATATGTGTATGTGTAATGCCAACCCCGTTGCTCTGACACATTTGAAGTCCGCCTTAAGGCGGATAGATAGCGATAGTGTGGCCCATTTTCCAGTTATGCACCACTTGAATGGGCCACATTACATGATGTGTAATTGGTGGAAGTGTAAGATGTGTGTGGAGGTGTTTGTGTAGTGTAGTGTGGAGTATGAGTGATGATGGTGAGGTGAGGAAGGGTGGAGGGGCAACCCGGTGCCAGCTACTCTTGCCGAAAGACACCAAGAGGACCGCCAGCCCTAACATTCCCATCCGAAGGACGATTCACTACCAATAACAATGACTTACGCCTCCACGTCATATGCACTGTGTAGAGGTTTGGGACTGAACGCCGGTATATTGAGTGCATAGATTAGTGATTAGAAGCTATACATTACCTCGTGGTCATATTAAATACCCGCCCCTAACGTTTCATAGC
The DNA here is from genome assembly GCA_964059195.1 of Ectobius pallidus. Lineage (NCBI taxonomy): Eukaryota > Metazoa > Arthropoda > Insecta > Blattodea > Ectobiidae > Ectobius > Ectobius pallidus. Next base: position 108,727,463 of record CAXKWD010000002.1, on the reverse strand, counting down.
GAAACCTTTTTAACAAATGGAGATACATATTCTTGTTCCACAGAAGGATTTTCTGTTGACACTAGGCCTACATCAATATTTAGGAGACAAATTCCCCCTACACTGAGACTATACTGCATGTATTATGTAAATGTATAATTTCCAACACTAGGGGTATTTGTAGGAGAAATATTCATCTGGCACCGTCGGCTAGCTCAGTCCGTAGAGCATCGGCATGGAAATTCGAAGACCCTGGGTTCCTGTTCCGGCGACAGGGGAACTTTCCTCCTCAGTAATGTAACTAAAAAGTTGAAAATAATTTGTATTTTTAAAAAATTGGTATCTTAATAATGGATACAGTAGACAACTTGCACTTCAATTCTATAGTGTATTGATAATAACATCCTCCTGGAGACCATTTTGTTACACAAGATATTTTAACATTGGATAGGCGTTGGCAGGTAACGAAGCACAGACAGTTCCCAAAGACGTCACTGAATTCAATAAAATAAAAATGACAAATTAATAAAAATACTGACACATGAATATTTCATACATTCATGCATGATCTTCATAGGGAAGACATGACGAAATGGATTAATATGCTTATGATTGTTATTTATAATTTTAAACAATTATGCACTCACTGTACATAAAAACTCGCACATTACAAGTATAAAGACAACTAAGCCAACCATGCCATAAATACTTAGAACTAATTGTTTACATAAATTATTACTATTATTATTATTATTATTATTATTATTATAAAACTTCTTCGGGGATTCGCGAAGTATTTAATAATTAATTCTTTTAAGGTTTGGGAGGAATAGATAGAGGTCAATCCTTCCATCCTCCGTCCAACTATATTTTCATCCATTCAGTTTCCACTACCATCCACTCACCCACCTAATAAACCAACTGGTCATTCTTTTTTCGTCCATGAAGTCCATATTGTATTTCTCTGCTCTCGTTTGTCTGTATCTATACTGTCTACTGTTCCTGCCTACTTTTACCTACACAATACATGTTTTTCCTCTACTTGTCTAATAATACGTTGGCCACCTGTGTTTATCTACAGTATGTATATCTACCTCTGCCAGTTTTTATGTGCTAAAAACCGTTTCTGAATTCACTCTGTTAGTTGGAATTTTTTTCTCATGTTCTAACATTCCACACAGTTCAGCAGTTCTACTGTTTTATTTTAACGAGGCAATAAACTTGAACTACTGGGATGACGTTGCTCTCCTGTGTTGGCTGGCTGTTTGATTGTGAATTGGCATCTGAGTTAAAAAAACACAAAGTATCGGTATTTGATGTACAGCATGGTTGATTGACGTAACATCCTCACAATATTGACTTAACTACGATAAAATATTGTTTTAAAGACAATGTTTACTCTTGATATTATATGCTTGTAATATTTTGTTAGTTATTTACTATGCTTGTAGAGCTATGAAATAACTTGTGACTTTTTAATTCTCACACTGACAAAAATTTTTATTTCTGTAGCAGGATGAGGCCATGATAACATTGTTGCCGTCTTTACCTTTAAAATGTATAATGTACTCGTTTTACTATGTTGTCTGAAAAAAGGTATATTATATTATTAGATGATGGGTTTGAACGTTAAACTGTACAGCAGTTTGAATATGATGCAGAAGGAGTACTAAATTTTTTCAACCTCTATTTTAGAAATTTCAGATGCTCTTTATTTTCTAACCAGAATTTAAAAAGAAACTCCCTAGTTTTAATTCAATAGGCTATTCTCCCTCTACATCCAGAGACTGCTAAATTGAAAAAAGAATACCATCACAATATTAATTTTCATATAATAATAGCAATGGTTCTGTCGGTTTGTCATTAAATAATTTTATTGCTTTGAATACGAATTGTATCTTAGAATTCTTATACAACATTTTAGAGGGTGTAATGTAAAGCTACTTCTTGAAATAAGGAAGTTGTGATTCCCAGATCTTGCAGGAGAGTCTGTCCTTAAGTTTTCTTGAGAGTTCGTGGCCATTTAGGCTTTCCAAATTTCAGACAGCTGTTGGCAAATGAATAGCCTAACAAAGATTGTTTATCTTACTCACCGACGGTCTTCGGCTCATGATTGCTGCTGGTATTAATTTGTGTTACATTGAGAGATCACTCCAATGTCACAATGCACTAGAAGGATTTGACAAAATTAGAAGAGTCCTCACCTGAGACAAAACCTGCGATGTTCCGGTTTCTATTCCAACTAGTAGCTGTAAGAGTTATAGTTTTCACATGCCTCCTTCTTGCACGACAACTACAACCCCACGCTAAAACTGACTCCTATAGGTAGATGACCCAAATAACACCTATAACTTCAAATATTAATAATTAACGACAATTAATTACCACAATAAAACAAATTACACCAGCCGAAAGAGTACAACATTACCTACAGTTTAAGGTACGACACCATATAATTAATAACCCCTTTATAACACATTAATTGAATAATATCAATAACTATTACAATTTTGATCGGACAGAGTACAAATTTATATCAATCGATGCAGATAAAACTACCCTAACGGAAGAAAAGAACGAGAACTATGATAACCTTCAGTTATCATAATTATCAATAGAAATACACTTTCAAAAGTTAACATTTCCGGTCAAATAGACTTGATGGCGACACCATTAAATCTTGACACATTTAAAATTAATGACCCTCTTCAAGTTCGCTTCTCCCAAGCCAAGCCGCGTCCTAAACGGACGATATTTTAAACAGTTTAGCAGACAACTTTACTCTAAACCAACCAGAGAAGACTGAAGTAATTTACTTGACCAATCGTAACAGATTAGAGAATTGATATTATCACGAACCTAGGCCCAGGAAGACACACTCCGACAGATTCCGACACCCAGACTTGACGCAGTGACATCGACTCGAATAGACTGAATTCCGACGTAACTTCAGTAAATAATAATAATTGCACAAATAATCCGCGCTTAAAGAAATAGATAGAACGTATACGAAATAACATCGCAGCGCGTTGGTAACGAGAAGGAATATTAGTAAAGGATTAATAAGTGAATTAATGAGTAAAGTATAGAAACTTTAACTATCCTCGTGGAGCGGAACATAAATTTGCCGTCCAGCGAAAGTATCAGTATATGTAATTAGTAACGTGAATTTATCCGCGCCTATATAAATAGAATACTACGAAAGGAATTAATATTGGTAACTATAGAGTTACGAGCGCGTAAGTAATAAGTGCAGTACATAATTTATAGACATTAACAGTACAGTGAATTATCGACAAACAGTGACAAAGTATAACGACAAATAAATAGGACTCACAACATCTACATCTCCAAAACTTAAGTATTTCAGCATTTCATCGAAAATTCATTAAGAATAGTAAAAAGTAATATTTGAAGACATTCATATTTGTTGTGTATTACCCAAATCTTCCCCACGTCAACACCTTTTATTTAGTTTCTGTATCTCAAAGTTTATCGAGCCACGATCCTGAGAGAAGAACGAGTGATCTACCAACTGAGAGTAACTAGCTGGCAAACATATTTTTACCCAAAACCAAAGTATACTACCCTGAGAATTATTGAACTATATATTATTGAACCCCTCTAAACTCGTATAATCAGCTTCCCAACTTAAGGCCTAACCATCCATCTGCTATATAGCCTACAGTGTCTCGTTGTTATCGGGATGTATCAAAAGGATGCATTGGATACTTACTAGCGCTGTTTTTATGTTATATTTTATTCTGATTATGGTGTTTTATAAATTAGCGTACACCGCACACTTGAAAAATACAAGTGGGAATTGTTCAAATGTGGGCATATTTTAATAATACTTTTCTTTTATCATGAGACGTGATTCAGTCTCTCTAGGGAAGTTTGTCTTTGAACGCATTAGGTAATAAGTCGAGCGGAATACCCAAGGCTTGTAAACTACAGAGGTAGCGTATTCCGGCGAGTTTATAGGACAGGGGGTTGCGGCGAGCAGGCGAGTGTGTGACGTCACCAGATTCCAAATCTCGCAATTCCCAGTTTTTACTCAGTCTAGAAAATCTTACACCGCGTGATTAAACTCGTAACCTTTAATTAACCCTTTGTCGGATTTCTTTGAAATTTATACAGAAATAATCTACACACATCAGCCCTACTGATGGTTAAAACAGAGCCTTAAAAAAGCGGACACAAATGTTTTTATTTCATTTTATAAACATCGCCCGTTACACAAAATTCGTGGAGGGAGAAGACAATTTCACTATGCGACAGTTTTTTGTATTTCTGTGTCCCGAAAAAACTTCAAGCGAGAAAGTTTTAGTGAAATAATTGAATTTTAATACAAATGAAGTTCCAGCCCCATATCTCGAATGGTTTACGAGTAATTGAGTGGTAATTATTCCGGGCGCTTCAACTGTCTGAATGATTTGGCGCTTCGAGCAGGACAGTAGAGAGCATGGTGCCGCTGACAAGGCTTTTGTACCTACTGATCTCGGCCGCTGGACCGTAGTCTTTTAGGATAGAGATTACCAATACATATTGTTTTTAATAGTACAATTAGAAAGTGCTTTAGAATGTGCAAATAACTGAACCATTATGCCGGGCCAGAGATGTGCTGTGGCAGTGTGTAACAGTAATTTTCAGTGTGTAACAGTAATTTCTCAGATTGCAAGAAGTTTGACTGTAACATTTCGTTCCACGTCTTTCCAAAAATCAATGTTCACAAGCAATGGATTGTTGTTTGCCGAAAAAATGATTCTTGGAATCCTGATACAAGTGGAGTTAGTTCCTTGCACTTCACGGAGCAGGATTACGAAATGGATTTCAAAGCTGAACTGCTGAATTTACCAAGGGAAAACTCTAAGAGAAAAAGGTAAATAATATATTCTTATATTAGTATTATTCTTATTAGTATTATTATTGTAATTGTTATTAATCATATTTACATGGGTTTTTAGGACAACAGAACTTTGTTTGGCTTTATGTGTACAGCTATGTCGAAATGACTAAATAAAAAGGTACCTCCGAAGAATATCATTATTGAACATTAATTCTTTAATTGCACTGGAAAGGGTATTTTTATTGAGGAATGGAAATTAGTCTGCAGCAAGGCAATATTTGGCGTTTCTTCTGAATGAAATTATTGAAGATTAATATTCACAGCTCTCGGTAGATCACGGAGTAAAGGGTCCACGGATTTAACCAGGCTAAATTATATTTTATTAATTTTTTTGCGACTATTATTCACTTATATTGTTATAGGTATTCATGTCGGCACTCTTTTTATAATTTAATGATTTATTAAAAATAATTAATTATAAGTATTTAGGCTTTCACGGCCGGCTTCTACTGAAGTCTTTCAAAATAATTTAGTTTCAAAGGGTCAATCTTTCAGTATGGGTACAAGTAGCCAGTTAATATCCTTTATTATCGAGTCCACGGCTAAAATATTTAAGGATTTTTACGTAATTGCTAGTAGGTCTATTTTATAGAACAAAAAGACCTCTGTACCGTTCCAATAGGTTTAGCGCCTGGAGTAATTACCACTCTATTACTCGTAAACCATTCAAGATATAAACGTGGTACTTGATGTATAATAAAATTCAAATATTTCCCTAAAGCTTACATGCTTGAATCATTTTCTGGTCACAGAAATAAACAAAATTGTCGCATAGTCAAATATGCTTCTTCCTGAACATTTCACGGTCGTCACAAATCATTCCGACAACAGAAGCGCCCGGAATAATTACCACTCAATTACTCGTAAACCATTCGAGATATAGGGCTGGAACTTCATTTGTATTAAAATTTAATTATTTCACTAAAACTTTCTCGCTTGAAGTTTTTTCGGGACACAGAAATACAAAAAACTGTCGCATAGTGAAATTTTCTTCTCCCTCCACGAATTTTATGTAACGGGTGATGTTTATAAAATGAAATAAAAACACTTGTGTCCACTTCTTTAAGGCTCTGTTTTAACCATCAGCAGGGCTGATGTGTGTAGATTATTTCTGTACAAATTTCACAGGAATCCGACCAAGGGTTAATTAAGGGTTACGAGTTTAATCACGCGGTGTAAGATTTTCTAGACTGAGTAAAAACTGGGAATTACGAGATTTGGAATCTGGTGACGTCACGCACTCAAGTGCTGCGATTGGTCTATCCCGGAATACGCAACCTGTATAGTTTACTGATCTTGCATATATTCAGCGTCCACGAAAATAGTTTGTGGATGAAGTGAAAGGTTTCGGACGAGTTTTGTAAAATCTGTAAGGGGCACATCCTAACAAAAAAAAAATCTGATGTGAAAGTCACATAACTTCCTCTGCCCAAATAAAAGTTAGCAGTATTCACATATCCTTGTACAGAATCGCAAGACACAATTTTACGCTGATTATCCTATAAATACCTCTTCTTTCAATGATGCGACTAAAAGCGCAGTCTATATAACAAACTTAAAAAAAAAGAACAAATGACTGCAGACGTTTATTGAACTTTCTGCCGTAAAATATAATTTCCGAAATTTATCGAATATTTCCCTCAGATACATCTTTACTCTATGCATGGCCAACAACACATCTTTCTCACTTCACATTCTTATATAGAATAAGAGGCCGTGAAAGAGCGCGAATTCAGTTGTCCATCACGTAAGACAAACTTTCTACAAACAGTGGGTGGCTTGTAACTACCCTCAGAGAATTTTCTCGAAAAATGTTTCAAATAAAAGATTTAGCTCTTAGTATAAGCAACCCATGTGCAAAATTTAAAGAAAATCGTTAGTGCCGTTTTAGAGAAAATCGCGAAAAACGAAAATTTCTTCATATAAAGTACCCTTAAAAATAAGGGAAATTTGTCGCCAATCTAAGAATCACATCTTCAGAAGGTACCTGACCCAAATACGAAATTTTGTTTTCATACGATTCTCCGTTTCGGAGCTAGCCTGTTCACAAACTTCCACACGGACAGACAGACACACACAGACATGTTTCCAAAAATAGTATTTTTGGATTCAGGGGGCTTTGAAACGTGTATATATGCAAAAAACTCAACTTCGAATTTTAGGGTCGAAAACAATACTTCCTCTACCTATAGTACCTATGATACGGGCAGAGGAAGTAATAAATTTTTATATAGTGCCTCATATGTTTTAACTGGTCTTGGCTATACTTTCTGTGCTAATTCCAAATATGTAAACAGTTTTTCTCTACCAGATCTACTTTTTTATACAGGGTGTTAGGCTAATGATCGCTTATTCTTTGTACAATTCTTGTGCCTTGATATTTATGTTTAAACAGCTCATTGTCTAATTTTGTATTTCTGATATAAATCTAGTTTCTTTTGCTTATTAACATTCTACAGGAAAAGGGGAAAAGATTTGCTACCCTTCTTTTCCCAGGAAAATAATCTTGTGTCCTGTCAAGAAGTTAGAGCCCTATTAAGAAAAGGGTCTTTTTAAACACTGTCCAAACTATTAGTGCCTGTTTATTCACTGTTGTAAGTGAAGTTCAGAATGTTTTGCACAATGGCAATATACCAATAAAATGAGAGAACAAATAAAATGTCATGAACATCGATGGGTATTTTGTGTCAGTATTCTCCTTAGTTAGCAAAATGGCTGTATAAAGTAGGCTATCCTTGATTCTTGAGCTTCTGGGACAGCAGACACTGGTTGAGAAGAGAATGGCCTGTGACAGAGGGAATGGTTATCGGGAAGGGGGGGGGGGATATTATTTGTGAACTCTTAGTAACGCGAAAAAATCTTGGTTCATAATATAGCTTGTGAATGCTCTTGACCATGCTTTGAATATACCTAGGACGAAAATTGCCCGTGATAAATACATAAAAACTAAAGGCTGGATTATTTCATGACTCTCAAATGAGACAGCTCATAACCGACCCAGCGATTTGTGATAATATCGAATTTTTTTTATACTACGTGTTACATTGTTATCGTGGCGTTACTGTATTGTTAGTGTGTTGCTTCTTATTTTCTTTACATGCTTTAAAAGCTAAAAATTGGCTCTGCTTCTTGTTTTATATCTAACGTAAAATGGGATAATATTCAAAATGCTAATATCATGTCTCAGAAACTAGAGCTGATAGGACAAAACTTATATTCGGCAGTGCAGCGGTCCGAATATACGCAAGAATAGGTATACCGTATTTACTCGAATATAACGCACACCTTTTTTGTCCGTTTATAGCTTTCAAAACTGACGTGCGCGTTAAATTCGAGTACAAATTTTTTTATTTAGCATAAATTACAACCCGTGTTTTACCAGAAGTATATCACGGGGTATTAACAGAGTTTTGATTGTCCAAAATTAGTAGGTTGGCCGTACCGGTAACTTTTTTCTACGTAACAATGCATTGCTGTAATTCTCGACTTAATTAATTTTATCGTTGGCCTATTTTTTTTCGACACTATTCGATTGGTTTATTTCATCATACAATACATAAGGGACTCTCGGTTACAAACAATGCTTTGCCGCAGAGCCCCTTTGTTGAGCAAAAAGAAAACTATTGGTATCACTCTCAGAACAAGAACAAACACAATAAAATCTACAAAAATTCATACAATTGTTGCAACATGTAGTCCAGTCAATGAATGCTCTAAAAGAGGTGTAGAGGGAAATGGAAGGAACACAATTTTTGACTATGGGACTTTGTTTGGACTAGTTAGGAGGTAAACATACTAAAAGTCCTCACTCCTAGGAGGTGAGCGGGGGGCAGGGGGGCCCTTAGAAGATCCCTTTTTTCGGTTTTTCGCTTATTTCTCGGAAACTATGGGTCCTATCGATAATATTGCTCTATATAAAATTAAAGCTGACAAAATGGTCCACAAGATTGATTCTGTTAATGTTTTCGCTATCTCTTCTAGTTTCCGAGATATCCGCGCTCAAAGTTAGCTAATTTTGAAAAAAAATAAAAATGCCTCGTGTTTTTGGCCATATTTCATTAGCTAACTCTGCGGCCCTTCGTCCAACGAAAAAGTCCTAAGAAAGAAAGTTGTAGAGAATTAAATGTCCTTCAAGAATATATGATATTTTGCGTTTTATCTTTAACCGTTCATACGTTAAAGCAATTTTAACTTTATGTGTAAATTCCGGGATTTCGCAGAAAAACTTAACTTTCGTATTTTCCGTTATTCCACTGCTCTAACTCTATATAAAAGCCAATATATACATATTTATATGCATAAATAGTATGTACTATATATAGGTTGTACATAAAGGAATTAATATGCATATATGTATTTTATAATAAATTTTTAAATAAAATATATGCCTATGCATAGTCCACTCAATGAATGAATGGAGGGAAATGGAACACAATTTTTTACTTTGAGACTTTGTTTGGACTAGTTAGAAGTTAAACATACTAAAAACCCTCCCTCCTAGGTGGTGAGTAGGGGGTCCGTAGAAGTTACATTTTTTTCGGTTTTTCTTTTATGTCTCAGATACTATGGTTATTTGGCAAAGAGGTTCCACGATATCTGCCATTTTTGATGGGTATGTCAATTTTGTGAACAGTCACTATCGTGGAAGGAGTATCACTGTAGTGTTTGATGGGTACACAAGCTCATCCTCAAGTACAAAGGTCGCTGAGCAACAAAGGCGGTACCGTCTTAGCAAGTCAGCCGACATACACTTCAATCAGGAGACAGTCATAACTGTGAAGCAGGAAGACTTCCTGTCAAATGCTCACAATAAAAGTCGGCTGATTAAGATGCTGGAGGTCGCACTACAGGCACATGGAGTCAGAACCCTTCAAGCACAGAATGATGCGGATGTCCTCAGTGTAGACACGGCTGTGGAGTTGTCACGTACCACCGCTGTAGCTGTTGTTGGTGAGGATGTCGACCTAACAATCCTGTTGATGGCCAAAACACCTGGTGACCAGGACATAAATTTCGTCAAGCCTGGACGTGGAAACATAAACCTACACTGTTTTCTACCCAGGAGCTTCAGACCCAGGGGCTGCAAGACATACTATTTCTACATGCCTTCACTGGGTGCGATATCACCTCAGCAGCCTTCCGAAAGAGTAAGCTGGGATTTCTCAAACTGTATTTGAGGTCTCCAGATGTCCAGGGAGCAGCTGCAGTTTTCTCAGACCTTTCCTCAACAAAGGATGATATAGAGGAAGTTGGGAAAAAGGGTATTTTGAGGTGGTACGGGGCCCCACCTAAAGAGAAATCTCTAAACGCTTACCGTTACCAATCCTTCGTAAAATCGGTAGCCAATATCAAACCAGACATCTCATGCCTCCCATTAACTGAGGGGGCAGCGAAACAACATTATCTGAGGACATATCACCAAGTCCAGATGTGGTTTGGTCATGAGCTGCCTCCTCAGATGTATGGGTGGGAGTTAACCACCAACAAATTTCTATCCCCGGTGCACAGTGAGCAGCAGGCTGCACCGGATGAAATATTAAAATCTATTTTTTGTCGGTGCACAAAGGATTGTGCCACGACCAAATGCGGATGCAGAAAAGCATCTCTCAAGTGTTCCCCTACGCGCCAAAACTGCCAGGGGAACTGTCTTAATGGGGGCCCCTCTTGGACAATGAGGATGAAGAACTCGACATTGATCCTCTGCCGGTTATCCAAGATGATGTATCTACAGATGTATCTTTCTCTACGGATAAAGAAGAAACCGACGCAGAACCCACCCCAGAACCAAGTTCCCATGACCAGCCAGGACCATCCCGCTCCAAGAGAGTCAGGAATATATAATAATTATTTTACTAAAAGGTGTAAATATATTATTAAATTAAACGTAACACAGTTTCAAAGAAACATTTACAAGTTAATGTGTTAATAAAAAAGTTATGTACAAATTGTTCTTGACTCTGGAATTACCCTACCCCAATGCCTTTGCGGAGCGAATGTACAGTTAATATATATTATGTTAACTGTGTATTATATATAATATACATTGAATACAAGTATTATTGCCTATGAAGGGGGTTATTATGGCTCCAAAATAACAATAAAGATTCAGCGATCCTCGATAAATTGTCAACTTTGAGTACTATCAGAGATTTCGATCATATATATATAGTAATTGTATTTATGTAGGGGTAGAAGGTGGAGCTCTCAAAGTGGTTCCATTAGATTCTGGGTATGGAAAATAGTTTTAAACTACACCAAACAATAAACTCATCAATTCTACACCAAACAATATTAATTTTGAAAATATAGTATAAATACTTATATATACATATAATTTCTTTATGTGCCACATATATAGTATATACTATGTATACATGTAAATATATACATATAACTATATATCATACGTGTATATTGGATTTTATATAGAGTTTGAGCAGTGGAACAACGAAAAATACACAAGTTAAGGATTTTCTACAAAATCCCGGAATTTATACATAAAGTTAAAATTGCTTTAAGGTTTGAACGGTTGAAGATAAAGCGCAAAGTATCATATATTCTTAAAGGACATTTAATTCTCTACAACCTTTGTCCTTATGACTTTTTTGTAGGACGAAGGGCCGAAGAGTTAGCTAATGATATATGGCATGAAACGCGAGGCAATTTTATTTTTTTTCAAAATTAGCTAACTTTGAGCGCGGATATCTCGGAAACTAGGAGAGATAGCGAAAACATTAATAGAATAAATCTTGTGGACCATTTTGTCAGCTTTAATTTTGTATAGAGCAATATTATCGCTAGGACTCATAGTTCCCGAGATATAAGCGAAAAACTGAAAAAAGGGATCTTCTGAGGGCCCCCCTGCCCCCCGCTCACCTCCTAGGAGTGAGGACTTTTAGTATGTTTACCTCCTAACTAGTCCAAACAAAGTCCCAAAGTCAAAAATTGTGTTCCTTCCATTTCCCTCTACAACTTTTCATTGACTGGACTAATGTTAATCCTTACCTACAACTTTTATTTTTTATTTTTTAAAAATATTAATTACCAATTATACCGTCTTATTATCGCTTTCAATTTTTTTACCCCAAATTCTCTTAATTATAAACAGGATTTTTCCCATTTTTTTCAGTAAAATCTCGTTTTTTGTTGTACATAATATCTTATATGCTATGCTACTATTCATTCTTAAATATTTCCTGTCAATGTACATTTTTCTCAGTTCTTCTGTTTCCGTGCACTCTAATAAGATGTGCTTTGCGTTTTCTTCCTTCCTGCAGAGTGGACACATTCCACTAGGTGTAATCCCTCTTAAGTTTCTTAACCTGTAAATACATATGGTTCTAACCCCCAATCTGTTTTCATGTCTATATAAAATTTCAATGATTTAACATTTTTTAATTCACAAAATAATTCCTGTTTGGTTATATCATTACACCTTTGTCTTATAATCTTGCATATAACCTGGATGTTCCAATTCTCCATTCTGTGCCAAATCCAATTTAATCCTATTTTGTTTATCATTTCCACTAAAAATGTCCACCAATTATCTTTCAATTTCGTGTCGTTGGCCTATTACTATCATTATCATTACATCATTACATAGAGCATATTGCCTAGAGCAGTGGAAGTCAACATCGTCATGTAATGACGTTTGTGGAGCAAGTGCATGCGAATCCCTTGTGTGTGACGTCAGCAAGAGCGCACGGTAGTAGGGGTATTTATAATACGCTATATCTAGGTACCAGAGGGCTGATTCACTTGTATTCACATTACGATGGCTAGTAACTCGACAGCGGAGGCAACTGTTTTTCTGTCGGTTTGGGAAAATCTATTCTTATTTGTTCAACATGGAGAGTGTGCAAAGTGCTTATTGTGTGATAAAGAACTGCAGTGTATTAAGAAATTTAATTTACAACGGCATTATTCTTTCTATCACGCAAATGAATATGACAAATTTCAGGGAGCGGAACGTGATGAACTGCTAATGGAGTTGAAGGAAAGGGCTGATGTTGAGGATTACCAAAATAGCGAATCTTCTGTACGTCTCAGCTATAGAATAGCCCTTCATATAGCCTAAAAACTGCGACCATTTACGGAAGGGGATTTCGCTAAAGAAGTGATTGTGATGGCTGCAGAGGAAAAATGTCCACAGTTGGTAGAAGATTTTGAAAAAATAAGTTTATCTCCTAAGACTATTATGCGGCGTATTCAGGACATGGGTGTAGATGTGCAGAAGCAATTAAGTGATACTGTCTGTAAGTTCGTGAATTACTCGTTAGCTGTCGATGAGAGTTGCGACGTATCAGACACTGCACAACTTGCCATTTTTATTAGGGGAGTGGATGACAAGTAAAATATTATAGAAGAACTATTAGATTTAGTCCCTCTTAAGGATACTACAACTGGACTGGACATATTTAAAGGTGTTGAGGGAGCTGTTGAAAAAGCTGGCTTGAATTGGTCGAAACTTGTGTCTGTGTCAACAGATGGAGCACCATCTATGGTAGGAGTCAATGTTGGACTTGTAACCCGGATGAAAGAAAAACTTAAATTACTTTCTGACGCAACAAATGATTTAATTTCTATCCACTGTATTCTTCATCAAGAAAATCTGTGCGCTAAAAACATCAAGGTAAAAAATGTGATGGAGACAGTGGTAAGAGTAACAAATTTCATCCGATCTAGGGGTCTTAGACATCGACAATTTAAATCGTTTCTTGCAGAATGTGATAGCCAATATGGTGATATCCCTTATCACAGTAATGTACGATGGTTAAGCAGAGGTAAGGTCTTAGATCGTTTCTTTCATTTGAGAGAGGAAATATCACTATTCATGTCTAGTTTAAATCAGCCTAATCCTGAATTGCAAGATAAAAACTGGGTGTGTGACCTAGCCTTTCTCGCTGATCTCACAGGACATTTAAATGACTTAAATTTGTCACTTCAAGGCAAGGGCCTCATCATCACAGATATGTATTATAGAGTAAAATCTTTCAAATTGGCTTTAGCTCTGTGGGTAGAACAATTTCTGGTTGGAAATACGGATCACTTTTCAAAGTTAACCCAAGTACGTGATCCTGATAGTGTTCTCTCTGCAGAATATGTGTTAGTTCTGCAAAACCTACTTCTTCAGTTCGAATCGAGGTTTCAGGATGTGGAAAACCTTTCTCCATTGTTTAAACTTTTTGCTACCCCATATTCAGTTAATGTCAAAGACATTCCTTGCCGGTATCAGTTGGAACTGCTAAACTTGCAATGCGACGATCTGTTAAAGGACAAATACGAACGTAAAGTGGACTTGGGTGACTTTTACAAAAATTTCTCTGCATCCAGATTCCCGAGACTTTATGCACTTGCTGCACGAATGTTATGTATGTTTGGATCGACATATGTAGCCGAACAGTTTTTTTCACTAATGAAATGTGCAAAGCTCAAGTCAAGAAGTACATTGTCAGATCATAATTTAACATGTAGTCTTCGATTAAATATTGCTCAAACATTACGTCCCAACATTGATAAACTTGTGAAAGAAAAAAGAGACAGGAAAGTCAGAAAATTGTTACCGTAATCTTGTATCATCTAAGTTGCAGGCGAACTTGTATGGTAATTAATTCAGTTAGTTTTTTTTATTATTTTTATTGCAGTGAATTATGTTAAATCAAATAACAGTGTTGTTTATTTTTGTCATAGAACATATATTTTGATGAAAGGCAATTGTTCTCAGAGCAGAGAATAATATGTTAAACTACTGTGTTGTAATTAATCTATAACCTATAAAAAAAAATCAATTCTTGTTTCATTAACTCGGAAACACGTGTTACACAAGTTCTAACCCCCTAAATCTCCGCTGCCCGCAATACCAATGCCCCTCTCTTTCCCCCTGTTCACTGATGCCACCATTTCACATATTCCTCGCAGAGACAGAACACGAGCAGTCAGAGCAGTAAGCAGTGACGTCACAGAGCAACCTTCTGTCCTCCCCTGGCCTAGAGCATTACATACAGCATATAAAAATACTACTTAGTACTCACGAAATGGAGGGCAGGAAGAGAAGAGATGCTGCTCTTAGCTCTTAGCATAAGCACTCCATGTGTAAAATTAAAAAAAATTCGAGGATTCTAGTGACGAACACGACAGTGAATAATATGTCAGTGAATATACTTGTAGGCCTAAAACTGGCAGTTAAATTTAATGGTAATTTCTAATGTTTACGTGGTGGTTCATTATTCCCTTAATACTACGACAAAATTCCAAATAAAATACCTATCCTATCATTGATGCGCGTTATATTCGCCAACAAACTTTTTTTTTTATGATTTCTAGTTTCAAAATCGGGGTGCACATTAAATTCGAGGGGGCATTATATTCGAGTAAATACGGTAATTTTTAAGGCATCAAAATGACTGTTAGGGTGTGTTATAATGGAATTCTTAACGGTACAGCAATTAACGACAAATAGATAGCATATAACGCCTAATGGACGTGATTTGTGGATGATGAGATTGTATTTCACCGAGATGAGTATTTAATTTGACTCGCGAGACAGCATTCTCAAGCTATGTGACTACATATCATTTTTATAACAATAGCAGTAGCTCGTGTCACACCGGGGTGGTCAACTCACAGCGTGATGTTATGTGGGTGGTCTGCTTACTGTTCGTATTGTAAACAGATATCACATGAGGAGCTTATGAAATAAAGTTCTCTTCAGAGAACTGACCGTTACCTATGACAAAATAGATTTCCGTATTATAACCGGCATTTTGGGATCACGCCGACCTAACGAAGAAAAAGTGCCATTTGAATAATTCATTTATTCGGTCTTGGATTCATAAAACTGAAAGGAAATTTTAGCCCCTTCGTCATTCACAGCTAGCGACAATTTTGACAAAGGTTCATTAAGCTTAAATTGATTTAAATACGAGTAGATTAGATAGATTGTTTACATTTAATTTTATATGATCATTTATTGCTATAGCAGTGATTATATAAAATAAATTGGTGACTGCCACAATCATTAATGTTTTTAGTAAACTTTATATTTCATTAATATTTCTCATTTTTAAATTTTATTTTAATTATTAAATAAATTCTATGTGAAATATACAAAGTGGAAGGGGTGAACTGTGAAGATCTGAATAGTTTATTCGGTCAGTCGTTATTGTTGACATAATTTATTATAATTGGTATTAGCATACCTCAAACAAATCAGAATTATATTATATTACATTATATTATATTTTATACATACGCTTATGCACTCAAAACTTAATATCTGTAAGACTACTCACCATGCTCAGGTACACAGATGGGTATAGTGTGGCTCCATTCTCCATCCATACAAACAGATGAACTGCTGCCTTCTAGTCTGTACCCAAGAGAGCAGTAAAATCTCGCTTCTAGGGGCCCTCCAGTTCTCCTGACGTGAAGGGACAGAGATCCGTGTGTTGGGCCTCTCAATGTCGGACATCTCAATCCACCACTAGGCGAAGCGTCTGCAATAAATAGAGGAGTCGCCTGAGCACTTAACTAACTCGTGTATTATTCAATAAAAATACACTGATCCACTTTTCTTCGTAAAGTGATTTCTCTTTTTGTTAAACTCATCGGCGTGGTGGAATAAACAGTGAGGCATTGGTTTTCTGTTCCGAAGCTTGCGGATCAGGTCGATTATATTTATGTATGCTAAAGTGCAGTACCTGTAGAGCTAATAATGATTCCAAAGCATGCTTGTGTGTGTTTATGTAACTGTTTTGCATAGATCAGCGTTTCTCAACCTTTTTGAACCCGAGGCCCTCTAAAATGTCTAAAAAAATTTACGGACCCCTAATTTTACTTCCCACTTTTAAAAGAAAGCCTATATTCTTAATATTTCGGGTATTAATTATAGGTCATTATAACGAAATATGTGAAACAATTTTACTTCTTTGCTTTCCACTTGCTTTACGATTTTTTAAATGATGTCTGCGGACCATCTGCACCATCTTCGCGGACCACCAGTCCACGGACCATAGGTTGAGAAACACTGGCATAAATCAAGAAGAGAAAATGAAAGCGTAACACATTTTATATTATTTTGGGTGAAGCATCTTACCGTGTGCGCCAATATTTTATTTTTAAAATAGTTTTATATTACTTGGCGCACGAATTTATTAATATAAATTTTGGGGAGAAGAAGTCATTATGTAGGAGGCTTTGTCTTCTACTTGTTGTTTTGATAAACACATTATAGTCGGCCCTGTAATAACACATTGTTAAGACGCTGTGTTGCGTCTGATGTTTTGATTTTATACAGGATGTCACGTACTGACATATTGTCGTGGCTTCTGTTGCGTTTTGTATCTATTGTTACTGTAGTATGGGGAGACTTTGGTTCTCCCGCGATTGTGGAGTGTTTTACTTATTGTTTAGAGTTCTGACGTAACAAATAGGCTTTTTTTTTTTGGTATAAATCAGCGAGGCCAATGGTGCCTCGTTCTGATTCTCACGTTATCTTTCTTCGGCTCTACTTGAATCCTCCCTCTGAGGTTTCGTCTTCGTTTTCGGGCAATGGACATCGACCTGGGTCTTCTTGGTTCTCTAGGATGTGGCTTCATTCTCAATTAGGATTATTTTTAGAGGTATGTACTTATCTTTGATTTATTATCTCGGGAATTATGAAATGCATTAATATTGAATTTAGCCCTTCAGGCCGTCATGTATATGCGCTAGGCGGTGATCTTTAAAGTGGATGCCTGTTCGACTCTGTGCTTATAGTGGCCTTAATTTATGTTCTTTTCACTATCCTTGAACCGTGCGTCCATGTCCGTTGTCCGAGGAGAGTGAGCCTTCTTCAACCACAACTCCGTGGATGGAGAAGCTGTTTTTGCTTCTTTCAAAAAATGTAAGTCACTAAAATTTATTATGTAAATTTTCATGTATAGAGAATCGCCATATTGAGTTTGTCTGTGTAACCTCTTTTTCAGGAACTGATTGTTCTTTAATTTATGTTCTTTTCAAAGGGTTATTATTTATTTTGAATTAAATTATATGTATGTATTCTAGGCCATCAGCCGTTCTGTAAAATAAACCCTTTTTCTTTTCTATATCGCTTCCTTATGTTTTCTAACTTTTAGAAAACATATTATATGCGAAAGGCATCGAAACTTGTTTCGAGGCCTTTCGTTAAATATGTTGCCTCTTTCTCCGGTCTTTCTTTCAGTCACTTAACTTAGATCCTCTGGGACTGGACCTGGCGTCAGGTAGCGGAGAAATTATGTCCAGGTAATTATTAATGTTTGACTTTGTGACTAGCCGGAGGGGTGGCGCATATTTTTGGTAGCATTCGCGGTGGTTGTTTTAAAGTTCCACGCAGCTACCGCTTCTAGGGTTTTTACTAATTTAGTGAAGTGCAAACTCTAATTTTATTTCTATGTATTGTTGTTTTGAATTTGTTTGTACTTCTACTAATTCATGGTAATTATTTGTTTCATGTTTCCCCTGTATCAAAGTCATGGCTCGTGCGCACGTGAATCCCGATTACTTGCTTAAGGACGACCTATTATACGAGCTGAGGTTGAGGAAAGTTCCGGGAGAGCAGAAAGAGTTAGTCGCAGTCCTCAAGGACCGTTTGAATCAGTACCTGGACGAACCAGTGGACGTCAGGACTTTTGGTGAGTCTGAAATCTCACAATTATTCAATGTTGCTACTAGTAGAATAAAGCAGGCAAGCGACGGCTTGCAAGATTTAAATGCTTCTCCTCCGGAAAGATTCATTCATAGAATTCTCCAAGCTTGTAATAGAGTAAGAGATCTCAAGCTCCTAGTTGTTGGTACTAATTTTCACCAAGAATGGGAGAATTTAAGTAGTCAGGTGCCCATTATTTTGGAAAGAGTTAACAGACTGGACACGGAAGTTAACGATAAAGTGACCGAGCGGGTCACTTATGAAGGAATGTTGCCTAGTACCGAGCATAGGAACTCCTTCGCTAATTCTGAAATATATTCCCGGATTGACGATAGTGCGACAAGTCAGGCTTGCTTTCCGCATAGTAATGTGAACATTCCTTGTCATAATGCTAAGCCTAGTTTCATTTTGCCCAGTAATACTCTGACATTTGCTAACCTGCCACATCCATTAGCTTCAATTTTAGAAAAATGTGGTAATTTTTCTGATGAAACTGTCGAGAAAGTGCTGCATTTTATCAGTTTTCTCTGTGATTTGAAAACTCAGGCCGCAGTTTTCCACATAGATGAACAGAACCTTCTAGCTTATTTATATTCAAGACTGTCCGGTTCTTTTCGTGAAGTAGCTTTGGAGGCTATCAATGGTGGCCTAGGGTTAGATCAGTTTCACAGTAAGTTGCTGGATTTGTATGTACCAGTGAGAGCGAGAGCGGCTTTAGTGAATAAGTACTTTTACCGCCCGCAAAGCATTAATGAAACACTTTCTTCGTATTCTAGGTGCATTAAATTGTACGCTAAAGTCTTTCGCTTAGCTATGACAGAATGTGAAGTTGTTGATTCCATTACTGAAGGCATGTCTCCTGACACGCGCGTTAAAGTCGTTTTTGAGAGCAGGCCACGTACCTTTTCGCAGCTAGAAAACTTATGTGCAAAGGTTAATGCAGTAAGTTACTCTGATTCCTTAAGGGTAGAGCAAGAATCCCCATTAAGTAGTAGTCAAGTAACGCAAAGTTTGCGTAGTGATAGAGCTAGGCCAGTTGCGGCTGGTAATGAAAGAAAGCCTATCACGTGTTATGGCTGTGGAAAACCTGGGCACTTAGTAAGGAATTGTAAAGCCGCAAAATGTAATAATGCCAAAGGCAATTCTAGGCAGAATAGTGCTGCCAGCTGACATAAACTTAACCGACGGGCCTTGGGTGGATGTAATATTGTCTGTAGCCTTGTGGGAGAGAAAATTAAGACCGATGCTGTACTGACTACTGACGTTACTGACATTAATGACGTAGACTTGCCTACTAGGGAACTGATCAGCTCTAGGGAGGTGACACCGACAGTTGTTATTAACAAAGCTGACGTTACGGACAATAGAAGCCAGACTGACCGTTGTTTCCGCACTAGGACCTTTATAAATAGTCGTTATCATAAGCAGCATATGTTACAATTGAATTTAAATAGGAGTACTCCGCCTACTACAAATTCAGACAGTGACGATAGTTCTACCCATGCCAAACGTCAGCCAAGGAATATGGCGTTCTGCGAAAATAATGGCCCGCACCGAAAAAACAGAAAACGCCGAAAAAAGAGAAAGTACCCGATTTTGTCTCCCGATAGTGACTTAAAAATTGCTGAGAAAGAAAATTTTGTGCTTCGGCAAGTAATGGCTATTTCCGATACTAAGTTGCCCATGTTATCAGGAGAATTATGTAATTTAAAGATGTCCGCCCTCTTAGATAGTGGCGCGGCTGTGTCCTTGCTCTCAAGCGACGAGAATACTAGGATGCCTCTGCTTAGCGGACGCATACCGATAATTAAATGTTTGGCTGATCAGCGAATTGTTGCCCGAGGGTCAAGATGTGGTTAAAGTCAAAGTTAATTGAGTCTGGGTGGCCGTCCTACTCATCTTACCGCATCAGAAATGGGAACTAATAGATTATGCTGATCCAAAGCCGGCAGGTTAAACGGGGAGATAGGGTCATTGGCATAGTTTTCTGCAGTTAAAGTCCGTGGTCTCCGTTCCGTGGAGAGAGTTTTTTTTTCACCCCTTTTACTGTGTTGTTGCAAACCACAAAAAGGAATAGGAACCTTTGGGCCCACGTGTCGCACTGCAAGAAAGCCTGACTTCCCCTAATATTAGATGACTAGGTTGCAGACTTTAGGTCTAAGAAGAAGATGATTTCCTCCTTGATTTGGGCATCCGACATCGAGATTCGGCGAGTATCCGGTGAATACTACGGTCGCAGACGGAAGATACTCGAAGGATGGAATGCCGAGCAGTCTCCCGGGAGTTGATGGGATGCCAAGCCGTGTTGGACTTCTATCTTCTGTCCACTTGAAAGAAATGGTGGATGCGCAACTCTCATCTTATTTAAAGTATCCATTTTAATTATTTAAAAGACCATAAGTCAAAATTGAACTAACTATGCCATGTTTTCGCTTTGGTTAGTGAACATGATGAACGATTGTCTTTATTTGTTTTGATTTGATATAACCTTTGCCTCTCTGTAATGTTGAGAGCATTATCCTTCATTTGTTTTAATTAATGTAATGTTGCCTCTCTGTAATGTGAGAAAAGACAGAGTTTTAAATTTTGTGATTAACTACAAGATAGTTGTAGAATGTTTCTTGTTTTTCTCCCTTCAGGAGATTACTTTAATTAACTATGTTTATAGAATGTCATTTTATTTTATTCAATTTGAAAGTTTTTTAGGGTCTGACTATATTTTGTGTTTGTTTTTTGTCTCTTGCATTTCTTCTCCGTGTACTGCCGCTGATCTTGAACTTACAGGTAGAGAATAGATGACATTCCTGTACTGAGTCTCTGGTGCCATGTTCGAGGGCGTTCTGCAGGCCGAGGCTCCTGACCAGCTGTGCAGCATCACTGTGAGAGAAAGCTTGACAAGTACTCGCCTACGTCGCATCTCTACAAAGGCTACAGTGGCTGTCAGCAAGCAATACTGGTGTGTGAAAAGGACGGACTGTGGTATGTGTGAGTGATCGCATAAGAGAAGGTAGGATCCTTCTGATTAATTCCAGTGCTTGTAATTTGGTCAGGAGACCCTCGTTGGTCTAGCCCATATTCGAATTTTTGGACACTGTTAAAGAGTACTCTTACCCAGTATAATCCTGTGTTGGAACGTATTTGAGAAATAAGTTCCAAGTCAGCATGGGGGAGTGTGCGCCAATATTTTATTTTTAAAATAGTTTTATATTACTTGGCGCACGAATTTATTAATATAAATTTTGGGGAGAAGAAGTCATTATGTAGGAGGCTTTGTCTTCTACTTGTTGTTTTGATAAACACATTATAGTCGGCCCTGTAATAACACATTGTTAAGACGCTGTGTTGCGTCTGATGTTTTGATTTTATACAGGATGTCACGTACTGACATATTGTCGTGGCTTCTGTTGCGTTTTGTATCTATTGTTACTGTAGTATGGGGAGACTTTGGTTCTCCCGCGATTGTGGAGTGTTTTACTTATTGTTTAGAGTTCTGACGTAACAAATAGGCTTTTTTTTTTGGTATAAATCAGCGAGGCCAATGGTGCCTCGTTCTGATTCTCACGTTATCTTTCTTCGGCTCTACTTGAATCCTCCCTCTGAGGTTTCGTCTTCGTTTTCGGGCAATGGACATCGACCTGGGTCTTCTTGGTTCTCTAGGATGTGGCTTCATTCTCAATTAGGATTATTTTTAGAGGTATGTACTTATCTTTGATTTATTATCTCGGGAATTATGAAATGCATTAATATTGAATTTAGCCCTTCAGGCCGTCATGTATATGCGCTAGGCGGTGATCTTTAAAGTGGATGCCTGTTCGACTCTGTGCTTATAGTGGCCTTAATTTATGTTCTTTTCACTATCCTTGAACCGTGCGTCCATGTCCGTTGTCCGAGGAGAGTGAGCCTTCTTCAACCACAACTCCGTGGATGGAGAAGCTGTTTTTGCTTCTTTCAAAAAATGTAAGTCACTAAAATTTATTATGTAAATTTTCATGTATAGAGAATCGCCATATTGAGTTTGTCTGTGTAACCTCTTTTTCAGGAACTGATTGTTCTTTAATTTATGTTCTTTTCAAAGGGTTATTATTTATTTTGAATTAAATTATATGTATGTATTCTAGGCCATCAGCCGTTCTGTAAAATAAACCCTTTTTCTTTTCTATATCGCTTCCTTATGTTTTCTAACTTTTAGAAAACATATTATATGCGAAAGGCATCGAAACTTGTTTCGAGGCCTTTCGTTAAATATGTTGCCTCTTTCTCCGGTCTTTCTTTCAGCCACTTAACTTAGATCCTCTGGGACTGGACCTGGCGTCAGGTAGCGGAGAAATTATGTCCAGGTAATTATTAATGTTTGACTTTGTGACTAGCCGGAGGGGTGGCGCACGTGGATGTAACGCGAAACATGTAGATGACTTTCTCTTATTCTTACCATCGCTTTTCATGAAGAATTTTTTTTTTTTTGTCAGGTATCCCAAAAAGGATTAGAAGTATTTTGCTTTAAATATTTAACACTAAAAACTTTTATTAGAACCTAACTTTTTCAACCTTTTCGCAATACAAATGTGAAGAGACTTATTTATAAGCTAGCCATCTCCTCCACAAAAACAGGCTTTAACACTTGCCACGTGAGGAATATGGACTTTCTTGAGGCATCTCGTTGTCCATGCTTAGGATAGAGAAAGTCATAGGAGTGTAAGACACCGGATTATATAAAAGGTTTTTTTTTTTTTTTTTTTAAACAACATAGATATTACTTTACCCATTTAGAATTGTTTCAACAGTGCCTCACCAAAGAGAATTACTTCGTATGTTGCATAACTTGTTGATTCTCAGAGAAAAATAAGGCAGACATTGACGAGTAACAAGAGAACTTTGTGAGAAAACCCTGCAAGAGAATATCTCCAATTAGATCCAGGTACATAGATGGAAAAGCGATAAGAAACTGATCTTGAGTTTAGAACGAAACGAACGAAACATTGGAAGGAAAGAAAAAAATAGTGACAGAAAAAGCAAAGTTTGTTGTTGTGAAGTTGAACTCCCATGTTATTGATTGCTATTGAATTGAATTTTTAAATATATTTAGTTTTGTACTTTCGAATTCCGAATGTTAATATTATAGGAAGCGATTTCCTTTGACTTCAGTATGTGTACATAATATTATGTATCAAATCAGGAGAGATGCTGCTTATTTTTAATTTTTTAACGGCTGTGGCCGTGACTACGAGGAATTTTTTCTTTAATGTGCGCAAAAAGAGTGGACAAAAATTATGAAATATAAATTCGAGTAGACTACATACAAAAGTAGTAATGCTTATACTAAAAAATGCAAATCTATTTTCTTTAGTTATAAACATCACTCTCAGCCATAAATTACAGCTGTTTTGTTCAAATTTTCCTCGGTGATTTAATTTTTTTTTTCAAAGGTTAACTGTATTGCAACAAAGCAAAGATAAAATCTATTCTTATCCTATTCTCCCGGTTCGTTCTAATGTGGAAATTGACGTGGAAGAGATGTTGAACTCAATTGAAACGTTTGATCCTACAATTCGAAAATATTGGGCAGTCGCTAAGACGCGAAATAGCCTACAAGGTTTATAAAAAAAATCTAAATAAGATATTCCATTGCGGGTATAATCACTGGAAAATAATGACATATCATTATATATTTAATATTATATTCATAGGCACCGTCTTTGGGGATCAAGGTACTTTCTGTCCCCAACTATTAAGTTATCATATAGGGCCTACGTATAATTACTAAACATCAAAGTCTTGCCCCCCCCCCCCCAAACAATATTTTCAAGTCAGCGCCTCTGATTATTTTACGTTCATCCTGGTCTGAAAATACTTGTCTATCGTTTCTTTATCAGGAAGATTGTTCTAACCTTTAATAAAACCCGTAAATAAAAATATTACTGGTGACCCTTTTATGAGAAGTTTTAAGTTATAAGAAGTTACTTAAACAATAACTAATCGTGATAATTGACAGATGACGGGATGTTTTGAGTATCTTATTTGCTAGATTATGGTTTTGCGTGATTTGTTCCCGTTTGTTAACATTATTTTACAACTTGCTAAGAACAGAATCGTCAGCATTAACCTTAGAATATACAAGATTGCTGTCATAAAATAAAGATATAAACATTCCATTATTTCAGGTAATATAATAGGTAATTAATTATTCGTTTTGGTCTTGATCAATGCACTTCAGTCAAATTAATAAAGGTTTTTTTTAAAGTAATTGCAACTAGCAACGCTTGATTTTGTGGACTCTGTGTAATCGTAACACTAGAAGACATGCAATTAATTGCTTGCTTTATTATATTTACTGTTCGTCCGCAAGATACACCGGTGATCAAGCATAAATTGTTACTAATAGCTCGTCTATAAATCTCCTAATTAAATACATGTTGTATTAGCGATGGTAAAATTGTTTACTCGTACTGGTAGTAATTAAGATTTCTCTTGTATGGATGATTGAAGTTACTGTGGGCCATTCTCCAAAAAGGGCAGATTTCAATGTTAGAATTTTTTAAAATTATTTTTTATTTTGGACCATGTAATTTTTTGTGTGTAATATTTCTTTCTGCAGAGTACTACTGAGGTACTTGCCCTACTTACCGAATGGTATTTTGCATTAAATTAACAAGATTAGAAAATGGCGCATTCATGGAGGTGAGAAAATAGTAATTATGTAGAAGTTATGTGAGAATTAGATTTAATTTACTGTTTTAAATGTTATCATGAAAAAGAACAATATTTATTACCATACAAATGGATTAACACACAACTTTTTACTTATTTTTATCTATGTTAAAATAGATTATCACCTTAAAATCAAAACTTTAAATCAAAACATGATATACTGTCATAAACTATTAGGCTATACCAATATCTCTTTAAACAAAAATAATAAGTGCAGACAGTTAAATATGTCAACAATTACAACGTTAATTACACCTCCATGGATAGGTGTTGAGAGTAACAGTAACGGAGGTGAGATTTTTCTCTAATTTGTCAAACAGCTTGGGATCATTTGAGGTTAGAAAATCCCAGTTCTAGAGTTTAACTTTGCATTCCTTATTATTACAATTTATAGCAAAAGTAAATATAAAAACATACAACTTTACCGTTGGGTCTAGGTAACGGAGGTGAGGAAGTCCAATTACCAACTCTCCATTTAGCCCTTTTATACAAACAAAACAACACTTAAAAGCACACTGACAGCTTGGCTTTATATAAATGATAAGAAAACTGCCTAAAATTGGAGTCCAAGGAAAATAGAGTGACTACAGTGCCAACTCTGTGGAAATAATTGAACTTTCATATTGTTTCACGGAGGTGAGGTCTCACTTTGGGACAGGCATGTTTAGTGCAAAAAAATTGTCTTTACAAAATTATATATTTGCTTTTCAGTTATTAATTACTCATTTTGTGAGTTGTTTGTTCTTGTTATAACACTAAAATGGAATAAAAATTAAAGCCTGTTGAATTATGAAAGAATGAAAATGACAAGTCAGGCATTGGGACATGACACGGAGGTGAGATCTCACATACTGTGCCCTAAAATACAGAAAATTGTAACTTTTGTTTAAAAAGTGGAATATGAGATCAATTAGACCTTATTTCAATCTAACTTATCATAATAATTCATAATCCATAAATACTTATTTTACACCAGAAAATCAACTGCGACATGAATCTGCCCTTTTCTGGAGAATAACCCATGTGCATAAGCCTCAGCGTAATGTCTCCTTTAGGTTGTTATTGTGGCGAGTGTAAATTTTCTTTAATAATTCGGTTTTATCTCTGACTCGAAACTGAAACTTAACAATAGACAGAATGTGAATCGTGTTTACTAGTAGACCTATGTAGGTCAGAGATAAGAGAACTCCTTTCTGCAATCGTCGACCCATACTTTTCGAGTATTTAAATTGTACATTCGCCAAATTTAATCCATCATCAAGATATTCTGACTCTATTCAGTTTTGGAAATCTAATTAAACTTAGTTCATAGTACAAAGGACACTGCGAGAGGATGGAAAACCAGCTGCCACGTAAATCGCTGGACAAAGAACTACAGGTATTACTGAAGGTAGAATAATAACGAAAGTTGCTCAGAGGCTTGCTTTAAGCTTAATATTCTTAACCCCTGAAATCTCAAACAAAAATCTACCGCTCTTTGCCGGATTTAAATCGTAAGCATTTAGTTAAGGAATCAACATGCAACAAACAGATCCACCACCGGCAACCCTATATAACTTATTTTTAAATAGAATTCCTGAAAATATTTTATTTGCACAAATTCCGTTGACAATTCTATGTCTTCAGAGTAAACTAAACCTGTCATTTTAGTACATGCTAGGCTATATATGAAGTATTTGATTGTATGTTCCAATCTCCAGTGTTTACGGAAGGCTGTTATGAGACTTGTAATTGCAGCTTACAACCGGTTAGGTTGTTATAAAATCTGGTTATGTAGCTTCTAGGGGCGGGCCGTCCACTCCTTCATTTTATAATAGTCTGCATTGCACCAATAATTTATCGCTTCTACGTGATACAGACTATTGCAAAAAAATGTGAAGTTGTACTAAATCAGTCAATAACACTGATGAAGTATATAGGCTAGCATGGTATTTAAAAATTCCTGATACGATTACATTTGTAACTTGTCTTAATTATCTCACTCGCTTTAAACTATAAGTTATTTTGATTAGAAAAGAATAAAATAGCTTTCAGAACGAAAATAATTTTATATGACATTTAGTAGCGAGATAATAACATCCTGTAACGAAACTGGTTTAGGCCTATAGAAGTAAATCTAGTGATGCACAATAACATATTCCCTTTCAGTAATTAATAAGTTATATAAAATGCAGACCAACTCTAATTCAAATTGTTGAAATATTTCAGAAAGGGAAACATTTAATAGCGGCATATTAATATCCTTTCAACTTCACTTCGAAATTGAATGTAACTAAAACAGTATCATTGAAACAAATAAGAATATACTAAATTAAGATCGCCAAAGATTTTGTAGCCTAATTAGTTTGACGGGTTTTGAAAGTTACATGCTATAACGATTTCATTAGTATATATTGTTTCATTGTCTTTAGTATAAGATATATGATGTTATTATACAATCTAATCTAATCTAAGTTATGTGAGAATTAGATTTAATTTACTGTTTTAAATGTTATCATGAAAAAGAACAATATTTATTACCATACAAATGGATTAACACACAACTTTTTACTTATTTTTATCTATGTTAAAATAGATTATCACCTTAAAATCAAAACTTTAAATCAAAACATGATATACTGTCATAAACTATTAGGCTATACCAATATCTCTTTAAACAAAAATAATAAGTGCAGACAGTTAAATATGTCAACAATTACAACGTTAATTACACCTCCATGGATAGGTGTTGAGAGTAACAGTAACGGAGGTGAGATTTTTCTCTAATTTGTCAAACAGCTTGGGATCATTTGAGGTTAGAAAATCCCAGTTCTAGAGTTTAACTTTGCATTCCTTATTATTACAATTTATAGCAAAAGTAAATATAAAAACATACAACTTTACCGTTGGGTCTAGGTAACGGAGGTGAGGAAGTCCAATTACCAACTCTCCATTTAGCCCTTTTATACAAACAAAACAACACTTAAAAGCACACTGACAGCTTGGCTTTATATAAATGATAAGAAAACTGCCTAAAATTGGAGTCCAAGGAAAATAGAGTGACTACAGTGCCAACTCTGTGGAAATAATTGAACTTTCATATTGTTTCACGGAGGTGAGGTCTCACTTTGGGACAGGCATGTTTAGTGCAAAAAAATTGTCTTTACAAAATTATATATTTGCTTTTCAGTTATTAATTACTCATTTTGTGAGTTGTTTGTTCTTGTTATAACACTAAAATGGAATAAAAATTAAAGCCTGTTGAATTATGAAAGAATGAAAATGACAAGTCAGGCATTGGGACATGACACGGAGGTGAGATCTCACATACTGTGCCCTAAAATACAGAAAATTGTAACTTTTGTTTAAAAAGTGGAATATGAGATCAATTAGACCTTATTTCAATCTAACTTATCATAATAATTCATAATCCATAAATACTTATTTTACACCAGAAAATCAACTGCGACATGAATCTGCCCTTTTCTGGAGAATAACCCATGTGCATAAGCCTCAGCGTAATGTCTCCTTTAGGTTGTTATTGTGGCGAGTGTAAATTTTCTTTAATAATTCGGTTTTATCTCTGACTCGAAACTGAAACTTAACAATAGACAGAATGTGAATCGTGTTTACTAGTAGACCTATGTAGGTCAGAGATAAGAGAACTCCTTTCTGCAATCGTCGACCCATACTTTTCGAGTATTTAAATTGTACATTCGCCAAATTTAATCCATCATCAAGATATTCTGACTCTATTCAGTTTTGGAAATCTAATTAAACTTAGTTCATAGTACAAAGGACACTGCGAGAGGATGGAAAACCAGCTGCCACGTAAATCGCTGGACAAAGAACTACAGGTATTACTGAAGGTAGAATAATAACGAAAGTTGCTCAGAGGCTTGCTTTAAGCTTAATATTCTTAACCCCTGAAATCTCAAACAAAAATCTACCGCTCTTTGCCGGATTTAAATCGTAAGCATTTAGTTAAGGAATCAACATGCAACAAACAGATCCACCACCGGCAACCCTATATAACTTATTTTTAAATAGAATTCCTGAAAATATTTTATTTGCACAAATTCCGTTGACAATTCTATGTCTTCAGAGTAAACTAAACCTGTCATTTTAGTACATGCTAGGCTATATATGAAGTATTTGATTGTATGTTCCAATCTCCAGTGTTTACGGAAGGCTGTTATGAGACTTGTAATTGCAGCTTACAACCGGTTAGGTTGTTATAAAATCTGGTTATGTAGCTTCTAGGGGCGGGCCGTCCACTCCTTCATTTTATAATAGTCTGCATTGCACCAATAATTTATCGCTTCTACGTGATACAGACTATTGCAAAAAAATGTGAAGTTGTACTAAATCAGTCAATAACACTGATGAAGTATATAGGCTAGCATGGTATTTAAAAATTCCTGATACGATTACATTTGTAACTTGTCTTAATTATCTCACTCGCTTTAAAATATAAGTTATTTTGATTAGAAAAGAATAAAATAGCTTTCAGAACGAAAATAATTTTATATGACATTTAGTAGCGAGATAATAACATCCTGTAACGAAACTGGTTTAGGCCTATAGAAGTAAATCTAGTGATGCACAATAACATATTCCCTTTCAGTAATTAATAAGTTATATAAAATGCAGACCAACTCTAATTCAAATTGTTGAAATATTTCAGAAAGGGAAACATTTAATAGCGGCATATTAATATCCTTTCAACTTCACTTCGAAATTGAATGTAACTAAAACAGTATCATTGAAACAAATAAGAATATACTAAATTAAGATCGCCAAAGATTTTGTAGCCTAATTAGTTTGACGGGTTTTGAAAGTTACATGCTATAACGATTTCATTAGTATATATTGTTTCATTGTCTTTAGTATAAGATATATGATGTTATTATACAATCTAATCTAATACATAAGTAATTTTACATGTTAAAAGTAAAATAGTTCCTCTAGGGAATAAGAATTTGGAATTGTCCCCATAATACTAGCAGCGTTGTCGCGTTGCATGGCTATACCTATATGCTTCCGAAGATGATCGCATGGACCGTGGGAGATCTTACCAATGTCCTTCACTAATAATTATTTCGCTTCCGTACACCATGGGCCAAAGATTTCAATTTCAAACACAGTAAAGAAATAGTTCTTGGTGATACCACGGTATTTTTGCTGTTTTTTGTTTCATATTTGTCTGAATATTGATCATCTACTAGACAAAAAGCAAACTTCTTAGGTACATACGTGATGAACGCACAGCCAACGCCAACAAGAGAGTATTTAATTGCGAGATTAATTGCCATAGTAACCGGGAAAAAAGAGCATTGAATGTCTTGGACGAAACTCACTATGCGGTTTTTTTTTGGGGGGGGACTAGGGTAGATTTTTTCCTCCGGGCATCTCACTTTAATCGTGAAATACTCATCAAAACCGGGATTTTAGTTTTTCAATCATCAATTGTTAAATGTTTATGAATGATTTGGGTAAGGTTAATTAATCGGTTGTACGTTTTAATCGTTTCATTTATGCCCAAACTGAAGCACAAGATTCGTTCTATTCGTTTAGTTATTTATATTTTTTATGGAAGAATAATAATACAATTATTTCATCATGCAATTTATGTAAAAACGATGTGTCAATAAACATATTGGCTTAATGTTATAATTACTTCCTGTTAAAACGATTATTTAAATAAAACATCTATCAGTTGAGTAAATAATCGCGGACGAAGCCGCGGGCACATGCTTGTTATTTTATACAAACATATATGTCCAAATACAGGTCCATGTTTTCCATTTGCCAACAATAATTGCAGTAAAACATATTGTGTCTTTTAAAAGATCAAATGGTTACCAGTTTGCAAAGTTCATAATCCGCTTTCATGAACGTGAGAATTGTTCAGTTACTAGGAAGTATTAACAGAGTAGTAATAGAATTATTGCTCTTTCCACTTCTCATATAAATAATGAAATATAGAAAAGAAGATGTATGGTGATAGAAATTGATAACGTCAAATATTTATGAACGATAAAATTTACTATTTAGTAATCATCGAACATTTGAAATGCTCCAACGAAAGAAGACACTCTATACACCTTAGCTGGATAGAACTAACCATAGGCTTATAGAAATGTGAGCGACATCCGACGTCGATATACTTATAACAGTTGCTAGGATTGCTGCCTCTTAGATTGTTTCTTACATTTTTATTAACCTGTAGAGGTTTTGATTAGGTACTAATCATTTTAAAATCGTTGGAAACGATTAAATGTTTTCTAGCAAGGCTAATCTCCTTCTGCCAACTGGTTGTTCTAGTCATATTGGATAAGGAGTAGTCAGTGGCTTGTATGTTGAATTTCTACTCTTTGTGTGGTTGTGGCATTGAAGAGTTACAGTAGATATCTTGTCCTTTTCCTTAGCTTAATGCAATCTTGTCAACAAACATAACGAATGACAGAGAAATAGATTGTGTACAACTTTCCTACTATAAGATTAATTAGATCTAGACCATTGAGGAAACCAACAAAAGCTGGCTTGGTAATAAATGGTCACAGAAAATACAAGACAGAAATGGGAGGAGGAGTAGGAGGTTCAGGTTGGAAGGAATTTGAATAATAAATTGCAATTTCGTTAGAAGGCAAACTCTGGTCATTTTATATTTTCAACGTTGATTGAGTGGTCCCGAAATTTTACAAGGAGGGACAATATTAACTGTACAGTCTGTACCTCTTATTATGTTCTACATAAAACTCTAGTACAGAGAAAATTTGAAGTCCGACTGATCTCGAATTTCATGAACAGAATATAGAGTTTGTTAGTAAGGGCTCATCAACCAGTAACTGAGTTTGGTTTGAATTGTCAATTTTATTTTATTCTTCAGGGATATAAAAAATAATAATTTTACTTTTTAAAATTTTTTGGGTTCTTTGTAAGAATAAATTTATCTTCTCTTTGAATAATCAGCCTTATTAAACCCAAGAAGTTTAAAACATTCAAGTACATTTATAAAGAGCACCTTTTAAAGCTTCTCGTTTACACATCCACTTCTCCTTCGGGTTTTCGATCACTTTTATCTTCATTTCTCAGCAATTCTGAACTTATAGATTCGTCAGTTGCTTACTAAATTGACATGACAGTATGTGAGATATTTTACATAAATGTTTATTTAAGATATTTCTTTGTAACTATAATGGAAAAAAACAGAAGATTCATTGTATTTTTTCTTTCTTTTTGATAGAAATCGTAAGAATATACTGTACTTTTGTGGATAAATTAACGGGAATTTCAGCAAGGACTTTGGTAGATATTTTGAAAAACAAACTAAAATAAAATTAAGTAACATAATATAAAATGAAAATTTAAATAAAATGGATAAACAATTGGTCATATTAAAACTTACACAATACAAGAACATTTAAAACCCACAGCTGTAAAAATTTAATTTGAATTGCTTCAAAGTGCCACATTTTAGATTGTTCATTTTCAGAATTTCCTTAGTATTCCAAACTCCATGGAATGCTGTGATTAGACTGCTCTAGATTATTCGGTAGGATTTTATCAGTATGAACTTAAAATGGTTCATAAATTGTAGCATTGTATAGACCAATAGGTAACTTATAACAGTCTTGAATTATTGCTGTAAGCGTTTTTACTTTTACTTTACTGACATCTTAATTGTGAGTCTGGGTTTGTACCTTCGTTATAAATAAAATGAAATACCTAGTGGAGGAGTGTTCGGTTACTCGTATGATCCATTAGATGAAGCGTTGAATATCAAGCACCGGAACTGTAGCAAGGTACATTCAAGTTTCTTCGTGTGATATTACAAGATAAATAATTGTCTTTCATGAGAACAACAACAGCAATTTAAAATTTGAAAAATTATAACTTTCAAGGCGGCGTATACGTTATCTGTACCTCAGAGCTAGGGTGACGTAAGTCCATTTTTTCAAAACTGATATTTTTATAGGTTTCAGATGCTTCCAGTGTGCTCTATGCAAGCCACAAGGGAGTAAGTCCAATTTAAGGTTTTTTAAAATGGATGTACATATTTTAATTGGCTGAAACTCGTAATAGGCCTATGTGAAATGTTTTGGTTACCCCAGGCCACATGTTTTATTGAAAAAGATGAGATTACTTGATAATAGACTTTGTTTAATACTCTCTGAATAACATCATCTCAGTTTCATACCCTTTTTCATTTTACTCTAAAGATGATGATAATTATCATATTATTCTTGGCTAGTCAGATTACCTTACATGTGATATATTTATTTAGCTTCTGTAATAAGGAATTCCGAGTTATCAATTAACATGTGGCTTAGATGTCCAGTCCA
The DNA here is from genome assembly GCA_964059195.1 of Ectobius pallidus. Taxonomy (NCBI): domain Eukaryota; kingdom Metazoa; phylum Arthropoda; class Insecta; order Blattodea; family Ectobiidae; genus Ectobius; species Ectobius pallidus. Next base: position 108,693,877 of record CAXKWD010000002.1, on the reverse strand, counting down.
TTTCTAGTGTTCATGATTCCTCTCCCAAACTTGACACTTCATATAGGTGTCAAGACTGCAGAATGAATGAAGACCGAATTACAAGATTTTGCTGCCTAATGTACAACAATTAATTATGCAACGTACATAAAGAATACACAATTATTTATTTATTTATTTATTTATTGTAAGAAAACCCCAACGAGCAAAGCTCACCTTAAGGGGCTATATACAACATGACATGCATTGTGATACATAAATTTTCAATTACAAATAACTTATAAATATACAAGAGGTGCAATATATACAAGAGTGAAGAGGTACAGAATATAGGAACACAAAACAAAATGACTTGATTTTAAGAGTGAAGTGAAATGATAGATGATGAAGGGAAACATAGTTTCATAGTATAATAGTGATCAATATACAGTATCTATTTATTACTATATCAAAGAACCTAATTAATCTTAGATTTTAAAAAGAGTTTTATTTGTGATTTAAATTTGTTATAATTTAATATATTCTTTTGTTCTTGTGGTAATTCATTATATGTTTTGATCAAATAATATTTTAATCCCTTTGTCCCATAAGTTACAGTTGAAGAATGTGTGAGGTATATGTTCTGTTTTTGCCTTGTTTCATAGTTATGAATGTCTTTGTTATATTCTATTGGAAAATTACCTTGGATGTTACCATGTACTACTCTGTGCATATATGTAATGGCATTTATTTTAACTAAGGTCTCAAACGGCAAGATTTTCGATTGTTCATAAAGAATGCGACTTGGTGTCAAATAATGTGCACCTAGTAAAATTCTGATTGCTCTATTCTGAAGTACTCTTAATGGTTGAAGATCCGTTTTATGAAAACGACCCCAGATAAATAACATGTAAGTTATGTGAGACTGTATTAGTGAATAATATAAGGATCTCAAGCCAGGAGTTGACAATATTCCCCTTATTCGCCTAAATATCCCTATAACTGGAGAAATTTTGCTACATATATTGTTGATGTGTCCTTTCCAAGTTAAATGTTGGTCTATAGTTAGGCCTAAAAATTTAGTATCCGTTACTCGCTTTATGTGCTTATTGTCATTTACTAACTCTTTAGAAATACCTAAGTGTGTGTTTGGCTTATGAAAGACCATATATGCTGTCTTTTGGGCATTTAATGATAATTTATTTTGACTTAACCATTTTGTTAGAATTTTGAGATCTTCATGCATATATGATAATAATCCATCAACTGTATCACCAACATAAAAAATACTAGTATCATCAGCAAAAAGTGAAGGTATGCCATGTAAAGGTAAGGTCTGAATATCATTTACATATATTAGGAAAAGGATGGGTCCTAATATCGAGCCCTGTGGGACCCCGCAAATTATTACTTGAGCATTGCTGTCCAATCCATTTACTGAAGTATATTGTGTGCGTTCTTTTAGGTAACTTTTGAACCAGTCTAACACTATACCTCTTATTCCAAAACATTCAAGTTTTTTCAAAAGTAATTCATGATCTAAAGTATCAAATGCCTTCTTTAAGTCAATAAATAGTCCTGAAGAAAATTTGTTACTATCCATTGCATCCTCAATTTGGGCTATTATATCTACTGCAGCACATAAGGTTGATGAAGTTTTCCGAAACCCATATTGGTATTTATACAGGATTTTGTTATTTTCTAGAAAATTATTTAATCTTTCCTTCATACATTTCTCTAAGATTTTTGATAGGGCTGGTAAAATTGAGATTGGACGGTAATTTCCTGGATCTGAACTATCTCCACCCTTAAAAATGGGAACAACCCTGGCAATTTTGCATTTTTTTGGAACAGCTCCCTCCAGGAAGGAATAATTAATGAATTCTGAAATGGCATATTTTAGTGATTTTTTAGTTTTCTTTAGAAATATGTTTGTTATTCCATCCTTTGTTGCATTTCTTTTGTTTTTTAAACTGTCAATATGCTTTTCAACCTCATGTGATGTTACGGGTGTTAAATAAAGTGAATTTCTTATACCTATATCAATAGATTGTTGGTTACTATCCATATTCTTTTTTACTGAAGTCTGTGCAAGTTTTGGGCCTACATTTACAAAATAATTATTAAGCTCTTCGGGAATGTCAGTGTTGTTTATCTCTGTCCCATCTAACATCAATTTATCTATATTTCCATGATTTATAGAACCATTAGTTATTGAATTCGTTAGGATGCCTTTTATTTTTTTCCAGAACAAAGAGATATTTCCAGATACAGACTGTAACATATTTTCATAATACTTTGCTTTTAATTTTCTCTTCTCTGTGGTAATAGTATTTCTTAATTTATTAAATTCATATAAAATGAATTTGTTTTGAGGAAATCTTTTCTTGTATGCATGTAAAATATCTCTTCTTTGGATCAATAAAAGCAAATTGTCATTAATCCAAGGTGCATTAGATTTATATCTCGTTTTATGTATTTGATTTTTATCATAATTTCTTGAAAATTGTTTAATTCCTCGTTCTATGTAATCTAATAACTTATCATAGCAAAAATCAATGTCTCCTTCCGGAAAAAATAATTCATCAGTAAAATATCGGTTAAGTTTATTATAATCTATTGATGTTATAGGGCTGTTGACATTACTGTCCATTAAATTATTATTATTTACATTTTGAATATTATTATTTACCTTGTTTTTGAGGCAAGTGATTTCGATTTTTAGAATCAAGATATTATGATCACTTATGGCTGACTTAATATTATTTACATTGTATATGTAACAATACTGGTTGACAAGAAAATGATCTATTAATGTGTTAGAATTTTCTGAAATTCTTGTAGGATATTTAACGTTACAGCACAATAGTCCATAGGACTCATAAAGTAATTTATAATCTCTTGTATGTGGATTTTTGTTGTCCAGAATATTTATGTTGAAATCCCCAGCTACAACTAATGTATCCTTACATAAAGAATATAATATTTTCTCAAAAGACTGTAAAAAAATAGGCGTATTGTTCACATTTGAATTGTAGGTACCAACAGTGGTGAATTTTACATTGTTTTGATTAATTTGTATTGCTAAGATGTTGTGTTCATCAGTTTCAATTGTACTAATAAATTTTGATTTCCAGTTATTACGTACAAATATTGCTATCCCCCCACCAATTTTAGTTGGCCTATGAGAATGATATGCTGTAAAGTTATTTAAATTATAATATTTACTCTCTGAATGAGATAGCCATGACTCAGTAAGGATGAGAACGTCCAAGTTACCAAGATCAGAAACTAAAATTTCAATTTCTTCTAGCTTATTTCGTAGACTTCGAACATTTAAGCATAGAATTGTAATGTTGTCCTGGAACTGTTCTGAATGTTGTTTAAATTCATGTACAAAATCATAATTTAATTCCTCGACTTCAAACAATTGGTTTTTTGTAGCCATTACAGTGCTAAATAATTTATTACCGTTTAGCCTAGATGAAGTTATTTCAGTTTGTTTATGTCCATTTCATTTCTGATTGTTGTGATTTGTGAATTTTATGATTCACGAACGAAGATCTTACAATCACGAGTCCAGACAAACTTGTATTTTGGTCGCAATTCCTTGGCTTTCTTGAGGAGAATTTTATTTTTCGGCGTTAGATGATCATTAATATAGATCTTTCTACTTACACCTTCGACACCGAGATCTCTCAATTCAAGATCCTTATGGGATTTCTTTTTTTTTTCACATACTTCAATTTATTGATTAAAGTTTCAAAACACAAGTGTTTTATGAGTTTCTATTTAGGACGTGCAATTCTGCTGTCACAACTGCAGACGCACAGGCATTATTGTACGTGTAAGATCACTGTTCTTGATGTAGGGGAAGTGCATGAAACTTATTGTTCATATAATAAATGACTTCGGGGTCTTATGAGTTACAAAATCACATGGGTTATACTGGCCAAGGTTTCTGATAAAAGAATTGTCACTTTTAAGGTTACTATCATAAAACTTCTGAACTTGTTTCCGTAAAATTACATGAAGCATTTGCATATTTAAATCATCATGAATCTGGATAGTCCTAGTATACCAATCTGAACCATGTATAATTCGTAAAGCTTTATTTTGCACAGTCTGTAGTGATTTGAATATTGTCTTCGGTAAATAACACCAAGCAGGTGAAGCATATGTCAGAATAGGTAGCACAAGTAACTTGTAAAGAACAATCTTTCTTTTTAAACTTAAAACAGGAGATTTCAAAAGAGGAAATAGATGACATATTCTTGCTTGACCCTTATGTATTCAACATGTCTATGCCAGAGCAGTTTGCTATCCAAAATAGTTCCAAGATATTTGACAGAATTTGTAAAATGAATTTCTTTATTGTAGATCTGTAGATTTTCACGTGGTCTTTTCTTGCATCTTGTAAACATTATGGCTTGACACTTTTCTGGATTTATTGTGATTCTCCACTTGTTGAACCATTCTTCAAGGTGCTCAATGTGCCTTTGCAGATTAGAAACAGCAGAAGTGGGATCATGATTTGTGCTATAGATTGTTATGTCATCAGCATACATTAACGTTTTTGTGAAGTCATTTGTAGGTATGTCAGCAGTATAAATACAGTACAATAAAGGTCCTAGAACTGACCCTTGAGGTACTCCAGCTTCAATTTTACGAGTGTTAGACAAAAATCCATCAACTTTGACTTGAAAAGTTCTATTTTTTAAGTAGCTCTCTAACATAACTGTTAATGCCAGCGGCATAGATAAGTTAAGTTTATATATCAGACCTGAATGCCAGACTTTATCGAAAGCCTTGGCAACATCTAAGAAGAAAGACGCTGTGTATAGCTGTCTGTTGAAAGCGATGGAAACATCTTCTACTATTGACAGCAGATTGTGATTTACAGAACGTCCTTTTTGAAAGGCAGTTTGCCAAGGTGGAATACTTTCGTTTGTGAAAGGCAGCATTCTTTTAAGAATATTTTTTTCCAGGAGTTTGCCATGGGTGTCTAGTAAGCTAATCGGACGTCTGTTTTCTGGATAATTTGGCGATTTATGTTGCTTAGGTATGGTGATTATATGTGCATGTTTCCAACGTTTGGGAAAGTATTTTAGTCGAAGAGCTGAATTGAAGATCTTTGTAATATGACAAATTGTTTTTCGAGGTAGATTTTTTAGAGCTAAGTTTGGCACCTGATCAGGTCCGGGAGATCTAGAAGATTTTAGTGATTTAATTTCCTTTCTTACTTCAGATGGCGAAGTGAAAGGTATGCTATTTGCATCGGAAATTGTAGATAGTTTTGATACCTCTTCAACAATGTGTAGGTTAGCACCAGAGAAATCTTCATGAGCAGATGGTGCAGTGAAATTCTGAGTAAGGTAGTCAGCAATAACTTCAGCTTTTTCTTTAGGACAATACTTCAAGCCTGAGGATGTATAAACAGGATTTGATTGTACACAGCTTCCAGGTTTGGTTAATCTTCTGGAGATCTTCCAAATAGTAGGGATTTCTTTGCGTGCATTACTTCATCTTTCTTCCATCTGTTGGAAAACTTGACTACTAAAGGCCTTGGCATCTCTGGTTTGCGGCTTGGATGTCTGTGCGCGACATCTATATGTCTTTTATCCAAACTAACATTCAAAGCTTTTCCTAGGTTTGCAATTGTTACATAAATGTCTTCGCTAGGAGCTTCTGGTATGCCATGAATCTCTATATTATTCCTTCTCGAATACTGCTTCAGTTCTTCAACTTCATCTTTGATTCCTTTGCTTTCATCCAATTGTCCTTCAACCAATATTTTCATCTCCTTCTTCATTACTTCAAATTCTGCATTAAAGAACTGCATAGAATCTTTTATTTCTTTATTCTCTTTCAGTACTTCAATTATCTGTAACTTTAGATTGCGGTTTTCAGCAATAATATCATCCAGTTTAGATGAAAACTCAGTCTTTAATTCAGAAATCATACTGATTAAGCTGCCTCCACTATGATTTCTAACCTCACAATCCTTTCTTCCACAGATCCATCTTTTACCTTTATTCTTGCCATTGGAAACGTATTTCCCTTTGAATACCTTGCTACACTCAACATGGAACAGTTCTTTACATTCATGTTCACATCTAATAACCTCTTGAAACTCCTCAATTTCTTTTCCACAAACTAAACAATAACATGCCACCTCCGCCATATTGTCACTTTCACCACTTGTGAATAGTCACTTTGTGAATAGTTTGAATTTCAAAACGGTAATATGCAGTAAATTTTTGCCATGCCTAATTGCAGTAGGTCTATTTCGCGTAGACCGTCAATTGCAACTGAGTTCAATGTCTATTTTTACTTTCTTGTGTAAAGTGATAAGATCACTTTTTGAATTTAGGCCTGTATTTAAAAAAATGTTTCTATAGGTTTTAAACCAAAAGGAGGAAACCACAGTAAACTAATATACAATTATACCTTTCGTTAATTACTTTATAGAGTTGGATTAATGTTCTGCAGTTTGTATGATAACATTTTAATCAGAACATAATAATTTTGGACATTAAACTATTCAATACCCAATCCAGCTGCAGGAATATCTTCAGAGTTTACGAATTGCATGTGGAAACAGGAAAATTTTTCGAAGTACATGCTTTAGCTTTGTAGTAAGTATATGAGTTGCATGCCGATGCTTTCTAGAAGGTACCCAAATTGCGTGCCCAGGAGATACGCACAAAACATATAACATTTTTCTTCTTTTTTCATACTGGCAGCCTAGCTTCAAGCAATGCAAAGACTAGTATGGTTCAAAAATTACATGATTTATTTTTGCCTTTGAGGAGTAAAGCTTCATCAAACTTTGATAAGATACTTTTGTTAATGATCTGAAACGGTCTTGTTTCATTGGTATGTAGTTCCATCATTGTATTCTGAATAGCAGTTTCTCTTCTTCGGGTTTGTGGTCGTCTAATGGCTGACTCAGAGCTCATTTTTGTGTTTAATCGATATCAAGGAAATAAATATAGATAAATTCCTATTTCGGGCATAGTTGTGGTTACGTCACGTAAGTGATACTTTGAATTTAGTGAAAAACTGTAAAAATAAATTACAATTACACTCAATGTACCGATTTTGTATGGTTGTTGTATATTATACTACATACAGCCAGATTGCATCACTCGCCTTCTCTATTGCAATGTTAGAGAGACCACTAGTATCTCCAGGACGTGCTTTGTAGCCTGGTTCCTACGCCACTTTTAAAGAGACGTCCAAGGACACGCCAGCACGCAATTCAAATGTGCGTTTAGAAATCCTCGCATGAAATTAGGTTGTTTACTTTTTCTATCTGACTGATTCCTCATGCAATTCGATTTCTCCCAATATATTGGTTTATGCTATAGGATGAAGCAACGAGAGGTGAGGAAAGACATGCAATGCCATCTTGTTCCACAGCAAGGCAGAAGAAATTAATTACAAACATATAGGCCTAAATATTAAACTCTTAATTTGGTCTCGAGACTGAAGAGGGTACTGAAACTTAATATTCTTAACCCCACATTAATTTATTTCACTCTCGTATACTTTACCTTTTCTTTTATGTAGGGTAGAACGCAAATAAAATCTCTCAGAAGCACAGGTTAGGGAAGAAATTTACATTATTAATAGCTTGGAAATTCTTTTATTTTCTATGTTTGAAGTTTTTTGAAGACTCGAGTACATTTTGAAATTTTTTTGAGAGTTGTTTGCATAAATTTCTTCGTTTTCTCATGCATTGTTATGTTGGTATTGAAACGTTATTGTCGTTTGGTAATCCAAGTCGAAACTTTCTCAAGAACAGATTATAAGTTTCGTTAAAACGATCTAGCTCATCTTCATTTATCTCTTCCATCACAGTGAGAGTCGAGATTCTATTTGTTCAACTTGAAACTTGTAGTTTGCAAATCTTGTATGATGAATTGTTATTCCCTGATTACGACACTGTGATTATACCCTTATAACTTACTCTTAGCAAAACAACAGAGCTCAACTCCTTTTGTAGGATTACTCCCACTATAACTTTGAGAGCGAACTTGCATTCTGTAAAGTTATTTAGAGCGGGCTTCCTGTTCAGCAAAATAAACAAATGGAATTGGTAACTGCTACAATGACTTGCTCATACTTAAAATAACGTGATCAGAAATTGAATGAATTTATCTAATTCAATAAATTCCATGACAGATTAATCGACTCTTTTCAAACACTATATTGCCACGGTGCGCAAACCTTGGCTCGCGAGCCGCATGCGGCTCTTCTAACGTGCTCGTGTGCACTAGAAACATTTTAGTGAAACAGCTGATTTCTTAATAAGAATTTTAATGTGTGGATAAATATCTTAAGGTAAAGAATTAACTTTTTACGTTTATATCACGGCATTCATGCAAATCTTGTGGTGACGATTTATGTAAGTTAGTAGCAGTGAAAAGGTTAAACTATCGAAGGTTCTCATAATCATGTCGTATGCCGTAAATAAAACAATCCCACAATCAAATTTATATTCACGTTCCTCGCCTAGTGGCAAGGATGAAAATTTTTATTTATTTATTGATGACATATCAAAGATACAAAAAAGAATAATTTAAATTTATACTCAAAAAATTGTAAATACAAAAAATTAAACATTCTTGTTACTTGACAGTTTTCAAGGCAATAGTGCTATTTTCCACATTCTACAATATCCATCCGATGATAAACTCTCTCCCAAAATTATTGTTATTCACATGACTTTTGACCATTTGAAGTCAAAGTAAAATGGTAGGCCTACCGGTATTGAAGTTTAGCACTAGAGTTATTGCTCATATGAGTAGCAATTGAAGAATTAATGCATTGTGGGAAGACCAAGGATGCGATGGTGTGATATTTTTAAGAGTCAACTAGGATGCCAGTGGTCTAAAATAGCAGCAAACAAACATAAGTGGAAAGCTATAAACATTGAAGTCTTATGTAAAAATCCTTTAGTGTAAATAAGCAGTTTTAGTGCCACGGAAAGACTGGTCTAAAATCCTTTAGTGTAATTAACTTTAAAGTTATCATATCAGGTACCAAGGAAAACGTTTTACAAAAGTAATGTGGAGTGGAGTTATAATAGTTGGTTTGTAACATATTTTCAAAACTTATTACTCAGATACGTGTTTACCGACGTACGAGTGTTGAGGTACACATGGTATAAATTTTCTCTCCAAACCAAGATGTCACTTTAAAGACATGGTACGTCGGAGAACACATCAGATTGTCGACAGTGACTGGAGAATCCCCGGAAGATGAAATCCGAATATAGGTTCTGTGATAATGAAGTCACTTTGCTGGATACCAGGTGTTGTGAGCTGCATGATAATGGATGTTAAAACCCAGACGTATATCAGACTCCCTCCGAGGCCCCAGTTATTACCATACAATTTTATAATGCTTTACAATAACTATAAATTATTCATGTTTTATAATCATGCAGAAGGTACCGTAGGTGTAATGAAGGATATCAGGTGTACAAAATGAAGGATCCGTTTGAAATATTGCCCATACGTATCTTGCAAACCTTGGTCCACTGCACCGAATTTACACGGAACGATTTTATTATAAAATTATGTAAATTAGTGTCTAGTTTATAATATCTTGTATGGTCAGAGTCTTGAATGTAGGAATAATTTCTTGTTGCCCACTTGCTCACAATTGCACTTCGATTTTTTTAAAATCGAACGTTACAGTGAGTGTGTACGTGAAAACAGTTAATTTGGTACAAATGTAAAATATTTTATCGTATAAAGTAGTAAAATTGTTTTAATGTAGTCTCCAAAAAGACCGATTTTTTCCTTATATGTTATCCTGAAGTACAGCGAGACAAGTTAAGAAACAAGGTGCGCAGAAGCAAAAGCAGAAGGCAGGTTGGCGCAGCACTTTCTTTTCCCCGATTATCTATCCCACCATCCCGCAAACCACGTGTTTCTCAGTCTCATTAGTTTTAGTATCTATTGCTAGAAGTGAGAGCAGAAAAAGGCGTTAAGTAATGTTAGCACTAGAATCTCAAACTATCAATATTACATAAGTAATTATTACATAAATAATTAAACTCGTGAGAAGAAGATACCACATAACATATTTATTATGTTACTTGTTTAATACAATCAAACTTCAGTCATCTTCGGAACACATATTAAGTTCTTGTGCCGTAAATTTTATTTAGGTTTACTCAGATATATGAAATATAAATAAACTTGTAATATTTAACATTATAAAATTAACTCTACGGTTCTATTATCGTTGCTCCAATATGAACAGTATTTTTTAAAAATGTTTTTAAGATTTTTAAGATTTTGCGTCTGGTTACTGTTATCGCTATATCTCCTATCGTTGCTCCAACGTGTAAGCGGCCTTATCTTTATTAAGTGCCAGTATGGTACTTTCTGAGATTGTGTGGGGGACGAAAATATGTCTGTCCGTCTGTCTGTCCGTGTGTGTCTGTAAGCACCATAACTCAAATACGCTTTTCCGGATTTTCATGAAACTTGGAAAACACATTTATAATGTCCATGGGAAGAACCCTATTGATATTGAACCAAATCGGTTCACCGGTATCGGAGTAATGCCCAATTTAGTGCCTATTTTAATAGATTATATTAGAAAGGCGCCATAGCTCAAATACGCTGTATTAGATTTCCATAAAACTTGGTATACGCATTTATGACGTCCATGAGAAGTACCCTATTGAATTTGAACCTAATTTGTTGACCGATACCGGAGTTAAACCCAATTTAGTGTCTACTTTAAAGGCGCAATAACTCAAATACGCTTTATCGGATTTTTATGAAACTTCGTATACGCATTTATAATGTCCATGGGAAGACGTCTATTGATATTCGACTAAATCGGTTGGCCAGTACTGGAATAATGCCCAATTTAGTGCCTTTTATGTTAATATATAAGAAGTCGCGATAACTCAAATATGCTTTATTGGATTTTCCTGAAACATTTTTAATGTAGGCCTACATGGGAAGACGTCTACTGATATTGGACCAAATCGGTAGACCAGTACCGGAGTAAAACCCAATTATTTTAAATACGCGATAACTCAAATACGCTTTACCGGATCTTTATGAAACTTGGTATACACATTTATAATGTCCATGGGAAGATGTCTATTGATATTGGATAAAATCGGTTGACCTGTTTCGGAGTAATGCTCAATTTAGTGCCTATTATATGGTATTATACGTATTCGAAAGAATTTATGAATTTTACCGCTGTAAGAGAAAGTGGTTGGCATGTTTCATTTAAAATTAAGAGAAGCTGCGTAACTCAAATATAACATTTTGTTTTGAGAAACGTTTGGCATGTTTCATTTTAATTTAAGAGAAGATGCGTAACTCAAATATAACATTTTGTTTAGCTGTTTTCGTTTTCGAGCTATCCTGTGTGTAGGCAGAAGACATCCAGATATGCACGCACTCCGAAAAGTTTCCAAAAATATATTTTTATACTCAGGGGATTTCGAAACGTAGATCTATACTGAAATTCAGGGTAAAAAAAATAATAAATAAATATATAATAAATATAAAATAAATAATAAAGTTTTCATGCTTATGGTATGGATAGAGAATGAAAAAATCGACATACTACACACTTATTAACATTTATTTGGTAACTAGCAGGTGGCTGCTGCTTCGTCCGGAATTATTTACTCAACTATTAACACTCACATCGTTTTTACATAATTTTAAATAATAAATAATTTTATTATTATTATTTATGTTGTTTTATGGGATAAATATAAATAATTAAACTAATAAAACGAATCTTGTACTGCCGTATGGGCATACAGATTCCAAATGAAACGACTAAAAGTAACGACAGATTCATGAGCCTTGCCCAAATCATGAAGAAACATGCATTCCGTCCACCTATGTTGGCGTCACGGTGGCTCATGCTTAGCGCGTGCGGTCCCGAGTTCAAATCTCGGGGCCGGCGGGCGTGTCATTTGTGGTGGACAAAGCCGTGACCTTTGGGGATTTTTCTCGGGAATCCTCCCGTTCCCCCTTCATTCATTCCACCAACACTCTCCACTTCAACTTCCTTTCCCCCCTCATTATCATCCCGTTCCCCTTTACTGGTTTTCGGGCCAGCTCCTGCTGCAGACTCTGCTGCGGGCTGCCCCGTTGCTTGTGGTCAAGAGTTGCTGGTGGTGTCCCGTGCCTTTGGGGCTCTCAGAGGGACCCTGGGTTAGTGGCGCACGTCAGGGTGTGCCGCGCCTATGGGGCTCTTGTAGGATGGACCCTGGGTACGGTGCAAGTGGAGTGGTACCTGGTCTTAGCTGGATTTAGGGGAGCTCCGTGGGGGCTGGTGGTGGAGTCTGTTGACAGGGGGGCCTTAGGGCATGCACATAATTCCGTCTCCTAGGGGGTGCAAAAAGGGCCCGCCTATGTGGCCTACTTGCGCGAGCCCGTCAGGGCTCAGCCCCTGAACCATACCATACCATACCACACCACCTACGTTATTCATCGATTTCTGCGTGTCGTAATGTTAGAAACTAATTATCTGAAAAGGCCCAGCGAAGTCCGGGTTTTGTAATTTGTAATTCGAAATTAACCTTTGGAGGACTTACTATTTTAAAAATTATTGTCTTTCCATAGGTATGTAGAGTTTGAAGCGAAGATGAGTGACGTATCACACTCAAAATAGGCCTATTCTCTCACAAAATGCTAGATATACCTTTATCTCATTTATACAATATTTATAATTTTGCAACCTATTGCTTCTGCACACTATGCCTGGTAAGGGTTGAAATAAGCAAAAACAGAAATTCCTATATTTGAACATTTTACTGTCTATACGGGATATTGTATTTGCCACTTTCATGTTGCCATACAACAATTTCGGAACTATAATAAAAAGAAAATCAATATCAGTTCAAATTTTCTGCCTCAAATACCACAGACATAAAAATTTACGAACAAAGAACTAACATTGTTCCATCCTATTTTGTCTATTTTTACATGCTTGGCTTACAATAAACATAGCTATTTCTCAACTAATACAAAACCTACAGAGATGAATAACATTTCGGTGGATAGGATGTTTAGCTACTTCTGACATAGTATACTCGCTGCTACCCATCGTTGGCACAAACTCAGGTTGAGAGAACTGAAATGCTGTCCCAACAATACGACTTCTTATTTTGCATCAAAATGTGAAATGAGAAAATTATATTCTCAGTGCTCAGGGTAGTTAAAGTTATGTGATGCATCACACCCGATATTTATTTATGTTGATTTCCTTCTCCATAATCGATTTACACAAATGAATTATGTCGATAACCTAATTACATGTCCACTCCTTGGCCCAGTTACTTGCAACTTCCAAAGCCTTATGTGAACACTGCAAGCAATATTGGTGTTGTGAGAATTGAATTGCGCTTGGCGAATTCAGTGTAATATTTTCAGAAATTATATAATTTTTCAAGAGAAGGGATGGTTTGTTTGAATTTTAATATTGATATATATATATATATAATCATTCATGAACCACAGAACATTGTCTCTGTTGGACATTACATGAGAATATTATAGGAGAAGAATTCCTCCGACACTGGGACTTAAACCCAGGACCTTTGGCTATTCGCGCCAATGCTCTACCAACTGAGCTAAGCCGGAGTTCAATCCACAGCGCCAGATGGAACCTCTCTCTCCTATGACTTAGTGTGCCTCACAGTACTGCATATGACATAACTTGTCTGCCTGTGAGGTAGACCATTAGGGCAATTAGTCATAGGAGAGAGGTTCCATCTGACGCTGTGGATTGAACTCAGGCTTAGCTCAGTAGGTAGAGCATTGACGCGAATAGCCAAAGGTCCTGGGTTCAAGTCCCAGTGTCGGAGGAATTTTTCTCCTATAATATTCTCTTGAATTTTAATGTTGATCGCGTTTCTTTCCGGGTTGAAGTGTCTGCAAATTTTCGTGAAAATTGCTCAAAGCATGTAGATTTTGTCGGGAAAAAACATACATACACACTTTCAATTCACTAGACGAATCAAGTAAAGAGGGTTAACGAAATTGAAGTGATAAACAATTTGATGTGCTATATTGCAAAAAATCGATTTCATATGATGCTTTTCTTTTTCATTTGCTATGGCAAACCGCACAAGTCCACCTTCACTTAATTTCACAATTGAATACTGTCTTGCTAATAAGTGGTGATGTATCTATGGATCTATGCGGAAATACGAGCTCAAATATTATATTTGATATTGGATGATGTTCAACCTACATATTCCTCCTTTTAAATTCGGGGTTTAATGGCCTGTGGAAATTTTATATGCCAATGCTCTAGTACTTCTTGTATATTTCGTACAGAATTTTTTCACTGTAATCGGGTGATAAATGTTCCTTACCGCCTTCGTAGCCTTGGCAGGTTGAAATATAACGAGCTATAAACTCTGGCATCCAAGGGTTAATTATTTTTCTCGGTTCTTATTAAACAACCATTACCTGTCGGCAAGTGAAGGGTATTTACATAGTCCGCCATGTAAATCTATTGATATTTAAATATCTCCTTTACACGTGTCAGTATTTGACTGCATGACCATGATAAAGAATGTGCTTTCCATAGCATGCCCTTTTATTATGTCGTCTCCTTATAAGCTCCTTAAATTTGTATATTGCTGTCATTATAAATAACGCTGAAAAGGTTACCTTTTCTTGAACAGTGATAGGCCTATGTGGAAAAAGTATCTATTATAATGTTTAAAAACACATCATGCATGTCTGTGTTATCAAAACGAGGTATGAAGTACCGTACTTATATTTTATTTCAGTTAGTTTGAAGTCCAATCTCGGTGTCACTGAATTAATTGTATTTGTGTTGCTTAAAAGAAATTAAAACTATTTTATTAGGTGCACTACAAAATTAGAACTAAATTAGAAATAGTACATTATGCAACAAGCCTATATGACATTTATTAAGACACGGAGCGCAGGGAGTTTCATAATTTTTATACGAGTGTCTTAATTACTATTATAGACAAGCTGCATACCACTGTTTGTGTTCGACCGTAATTAAATGTCTAAATTTTGAGATTTTAGAATACTTTGTAATTCATTAAACAAAAACACCTATCTCGACTCATTAGCTGTTAGTAAACTTTCCTCTTTTGAAATCGATGTTAGGTGATGATGTGCAGGCAGCTCAGGGATAGTTTGGGCGTTTTAACCTCAAAGCAACGCACATTAGAAACATGAAATGAATTAAATTTAGTATAATATTAAAATTAACACGAACATAATTGATTTTCATTTTAAATACAGGTTTTTTTATGCAGTTTGAATTGTTGCTTTCAAGATTTGTGCATTGTTCCCTATGAATATTATTCGATACCACAACAGTGTCAAATGAAGTTTTGTATCATAAACCATCCCTTGGAAATCCTAATTCCCTTAAATTTATAATAATATTTTCCTCCTACCTAAGTCTAGGTCTTCCAGGTGGTTTCTTACCTTCCGGTCTCCCATTCAATATTCTTGAAATATTTCTTTCTTCCCCATGCGCGCAACATGTCCAGCCCATTTCATCCTCCGTGATTTAATTATCCTTATTATATTCGGTGAAGAGTACAGGTTATGAAACTCGTCATTATGAAGTTTTCTCTAGTCCGCCTTTTCATTTCTTTTAGGTCCGAATATTTTCCCAAGCACCCTGTTTTCAAACGCTCTCAAATTATGTTCTTTCCGAAGAGTAAGGAACCGTGTCTCACATCCATATAATACAGCAGGATGATTTTTATTCTCTTATAAATTTTTAATTTTACATTTCTGGGCAAAAGACGAGAAAATAAAAGTTTCTGAATTGGATAAAAGCAAGCATTTCCTGATTTTAGTCGACACTTTACTTCTGCCTTAAGTTAATAGGCCTATTACTTGTATCTGTAAGAATTGTTCCCAGATATTTGAATTTCTCCACTTATTTGAATGCTTTGTGGGCTATTATAATATTTTGAAGCACATTATTTTCACTTTTATGACCATGTACTTAGTTCTTTCTGTATTAATTTCCAATCCAATATTCCTGCAGGCATCAGAAAGATAAAACTGATTTAATATATTTCTATAATATAAAAAGACGTAATAATTTAATATAAAAATGCCATTATTATTTTTTGTCAATTTGTATAGGCCTACTAAGTGCCAGAAGCCTATTCATTTCGGACTAAATCCGTTGACCTGTACCGAAATTATGACCAATTAACGGTCACATCTATTATAATAAATATAATCTGCATTATCCGAACACCCGAAGCATTTCGATTGGGTCACGGAGGGCCAATCACCGGCCGAGCTCCCGAGATCTGTTACAAAATTACTTATTTTCTGCATAGGTCTGTCATAATTGCAATTATCACTGTTTAAGCAAGCATTCTGGTACTTTGTTCTGTCAGTTACCTGATTTCATTTATTTATTTTATCATTTCTATTGAATTTTGTAATAATAAAAATAAAATATCTTTACTTATAGATTAACTTTTGTGTACAGCTAAAAATGTATATCTAAAATATGCAAATGTAAATAGCATTAAAGTTTAAGATTGATAGTATTACGTATCTTGTACATTTTGTCTGTAAAGGGTTTATTTAGTATACTGTATTGTAACATTTAAACACTGTATTGTGTAATGATAGTAAGACTATCTAGCTAACAAACAAATAAATATCCATTAATAAAACGTACCATATAGGTGGAAAACAGTAATAAATACGTCTAGCGAAACCAGTTCATATAAAAAAGAAGAATCTTTGAAATATCAATGCAACTCTTGATATTGTAGAGCAGACTAACGTTGTTTCAAGTGGTCCTTACTAATCATATTACATCTGAGAAGTCTTTAAGGTCGCCGAAGTACATTAGGAGCAAATACTTAAAGCAGTGCTTCCATTAGTTACGTATTAGCGTGCACTCTTTGGGAACAAGTATTTACATGCGCTAGCAGATAGACCCTATACATTGTGTTTTTTCGCCGTTTAATGTGTGGTTAAGTATCTAGCCTGCCATGTGAAAACAAGAAATGGTGTAACACACTCACATATTTTTCTTTACCGCATTCATGGACCTTGTGATTTTCTCCTTTTATTTTCGCCCGATTGTGGAAAGTTTAGCAGGAGTTCACATTCCCAATACTGTTGGTGCAATTTTAAGAAGATCTCGTCCCAAACCATCGTCTACATACAAAAGAATATAATAGCATTGCTCCCTAATCCGAAAATCTGCACCGACATCGACACCGACAAAGAACAGGTGCTCTCAAGTCGCGTGGTTTCCCCAGTGATGCCGCTGTCATTCACTACTTCTGTGGTACGTATTTGGCAACATTGTACTGGACTGCAAACAAGTGTGAATACGCCTAATTACCTTTCTATTCACTGACTAACAGGTCGAAGAGGATTAGGATTAGGATTAGGATTAGGATGGCAACAGGTACAGGCAGTTCTTGGAAAAAGAGTCTTTAAGAAATGGCACCCACAGTACCTGGCCAAGCTGTTTACGAAGCGGGACTTAAGCTTACTGTTGAGTTCGAAATCGTTAGCTCATAACTAGATTTCAGACAGTTAAAACAAAACATGTAAAATAAACGGTACGAATCCCAATACATGGGTTACTGTACCCGATTTAAATAAAATACGAATACCTTATAGGCCTATTTATACCGTCACTCGCGAATGATGCTTCAGTCACTCTCATATAACACCTTTTATGCTTTTGCACAAAGTTCAAGCATTTGTGGTATATTGTCAACGATCTTAAACTCATCTTCGTTTTGTCAAACATTTTTAGTACAGGCCCAAAAGTTAAATAAGCTAACATTATTTAATGGGACTGTTTTAAACAGTTTCCCTACAACACTACTCAAATATGTAGAAAAGCTTGTACAGGTAGTGCTGTAGAATTGTATTCCTGTTTAGGGTGGCAATTTTGTATCCTAAACCGATATTTCAAGAAGCATTTCTGAATTATGTCTTCATTCATTGTTTACATCTGGGTCCTATCTTTTCCTAAAATGTTGAGCACTATTATAATACGAGGCGCATCCATAAAGTAAATTTCCCTAGGGCCGTTTACAAAACAATACTAAATTTCATTAAAATATTTATTGCAACAGATATAGCAAGGGTTCAGTTATTTTTCAACATATTTGTCACAGGAATTGAGACATTTACCGTGGGATCAACTATTGAACACTTGTGTGGGATTTGAACCATTGTGTGATAACATTTTTCGTTTCTCTGTCAATCTCTACAATTCTCTGTCATTCACTGTCATTTCTTGAAGGGTAGGGAAAGATGAAAATCTCTGGGTGCGCGGTCCGAGCTGTAGGGTGGAGACTTCAACACCTCCCTGCAAATCTCCTGCTAGGAGATGTTTCAACATCCACCCTACAGCCCGCACCTCGCTTCCAGTGATTTCCATCTTTTCCTACACCTCAATAAATGACAGAGAATGACAGAGAAGCGGAGATGGTTGACACACAGTGGTTCAAATCCCAGGCGGCAGACTTCTAAGACACAAGTGTTCAAAAGTTGGTCCCACGGTACGAAAAATATCTCAATTCCTGTGGAGAATATGTTGACAAATAGCTGAATACTTGCTATATCTGTTGCAATAAATATTTCCATGAAATTTTGTTTTGTTTGTGTAAACGGCCTTAGGGAAACTTAATTTATGGACGCGCCTCGTATTATGTAGGCCTACTAGGATATGGACAAGGTTAGGATCCAGATGTAATCAAGGACTGAAGATGGCATTATAATCCAGAGATGCATTTCCAAAGTCGGCTTGAGTGGCATAGTCAATATCATGCTGACTTTATGTGCCCCAGGTTGCCGGTTCGACCCCGGCCTGGCATTTATGTATGCATAAATGTGATAGGCGTCTTTAGATTTACAGACATGTAAAAGAACTCCAGCGGGACAAAATCCGGCATACCGGCGATGATCTCAGGTCTAAGTTGCATTACCTTCCGTCGTTAAATAGCCATAAAACAAAACCAATCTTTGGGATAAAAAAGGACCCGCCTTCATTATTAAAAATTCAATACCTCTTCTATCTGTACAGGTTATTATTACATGGTTTTGGACAATTTAGTATCTAAACTTTATTTTATCTAACAAACCTATTAACTCAATCGGTACCCAGACACATTTATAACTGTTAATATTTTAAACGATTTGACGTGTATACAAATAATAATTGACAAAACATGATTCTAAGGCAACTGACAATATACCGTAATTGCTTTAACATTGCGAAAAACAGCATACGGCGTTCATGTGAGAATGCCAATATGAAGGACCATTGTGAGTATAAGGCGAAAGTGAACATATTTATTTACGTTAAATAACATTCAATGAAAATTAAACATATAAATAATAATTAAACAGAATAGTTAGAAATGCAAGACATTAACGAAAACATAATTTTATTTTTAAAGGAAAGTAGTACTAAGGATAAGAGAAAGACATCGTCAAGTTAACTATCATATTGTCGGATATTTCCAGCACGAATAATAAATTTCGTTTCTTTGAGGATTTTTTTCTTGCTATGTTGGTGATGGTATGTATGGTGTATATATATATATACCATATATACCATACATATATATACACACACATAAATGCGCACACATTATATGGAAATTCTATGAAAGGCATTACTACTTCGAAACTCTTATTCCCAGTGATAACGTAATATCGACAGTTATTTATATTCTTCAAATAAATGTGCGGGCATAAACACTTATAGATACAGTTGAGAAAAAATTACCCTTCTTTATCCTTCACCATTTGATAGAAGAGACAGTTTTGGTGAGAATTTTACTTATAATGTTTCCTTACCTGGAAATGAAGAAAAGACAATAGGGCTATCGTAGAAAATATATTAAATCTCATGTATTTTCAGTACACCAGTCTAAAAGACGTGGTTTCACTTGCTTAAAAATTATGATCCCCAGGACATGCTAATCAGCCCGAATAGTGGCATTTTCATTGTAGACTCGAGGCATGATTAAATTTACCTCTGATTTCTCAACATCAGCGTCTTGTATGGAGAAGTTTAATTTCCTCAGCAACTGCTACAAATAGTTTTCACTAACTTAGATAATCTCGTTGAATGTGCTGGAACTTCCTCAAACTGCCCGGCATAGCTGACTGAATTGAAGCTCCTAAGCAAACAGGAGTAGTATAAACAGCTTCACTGCACACTCTCTGTTGTCAGTGCGATTTCCAGGAAACCTCATTCAGAATCAAAGTTAACATACGATTTATCTCATATAATATTTATCTCATATAATATTTATCTCATAAAATACCATTTATCTCATAAAATACCATTTATCTCATAAAATACCATTTATCTCATATAAACCACAATTATTAAAGTCCTTCAAACTTTTCAAGCATCTTCGTGTCAACTCTAATCCTTACATAAGAAGAGAAAGATGCATACACTGAATTAAGGTAAAAGGGGATATATCTATAATCAAATAGATAAAATTGTATCAATTCACAACTGAAAAGGTAGATATATGCATTCATGTTTCCTGACAAGTTGTATTCACTCACCAATTTTCTGTGAAAGCATGCGAAATTACAATTTAAGTTTTAGGAAAATTAGATTTTAAGTTCTGTGAAGTTACTATTTTTATCCTAGGATTCTGTACTGTCTATGGCAGTCAACCCAGATGAGTCCAGTTTCAAAAATCTCATTATGATGTGAAGCACATGACGTCTCTACCTTCAATATTCCAAATGACTGAAAAACGGGAGTGCTCATTCAGTTGTCTAAGCTTTATTCAAAGCCGTGTTTTCGAAAGGTTGAGTTTGTGATATAACTCAGCTTGTTGCTTGCTCATGCTGACTACGTCTGCCATAGACTATCGAGAGTAGTTTACTTATTAAGGAATCTAGTTAACAAATTATCCAGACACTATCTGAGGCAAGCCTATTTCGCTTTTTTCGAGAGTGTCATGAGATATGGTTTATTGTTCATGGATGTGGCTCTGGGTTGAAAGATGTACTGCTGATACAGAAGAAGGCAATTAGACTAATAACTGGATCGTGTTTATATTCACATTGTAGGCCCCTTTTTATACAAGCAGGGATTCTTACTGTATATAACCTGTATTTTTTTTGAACTTTTAATGTTTTTAAAGAAAAATGTTTCTAATTATGAACTTAAGAGTGGTATTCATGCATACAACACTAAACATAATAATGCCATTCAAATGTCATTTTCCAAACTGAGTAAAGTAAATTCAAGTCATGTGTTTAATGCTGTAAAGATTTTTAACAAGCTTCCTGACACCATAAAGGACCTAAATGGAAGTAAATTTAAAATCAAAATGTGGTTGAAGAACAATCCGTTTTATAATATGCAAGAATATAATGACTTCAAGTTTTAATCTTTTACAGTAGGCTTAAGTTATCAACCTTTTGTCATTCATTGGGGCCAGTAATGATTAATTTTGGCTTCATTTATGAAATCTTTGACATGGCCAATTGTAAATTTTACTTAAAGGTTTTTATAAATTATTATAATACCTACTAAGATTGTATTGGAAAACACTTCAGGTAAAATGAAAGTCTAAAATAAAATTGTTTCCTCTTACTATAATATGTAATTTGCGTTGAAATTTGTTAAAGCTGCTTTCGAAAGAATGAGAAAAGTTGCATTTTCTTTCAATAAATTTGTGGTATAAGTAAGAGAATGTCACCATTATGTTTCGTGTCACATTCTAAAAATCCTAACTAAAACATAATATGGATTTTTTTTTTTAATTTCGTTATGAAACTCTTCCAGATAATTTCAAAAATCATTCCTAAGTAGGTCTAGGCCTACATTACGTTTAGTACAGTATATGATCTATATTCAGTATTAATTATGATTCTTAAGTAGGCCTATGTTTCTTAAGTACTGTACTATATGTTAAAATTAGCATGTTTTAGAAAAGTAGAGAATGCAGTGTCAACTGTCGCTACAATTTTAGGGCATATCTTAATATTTTAATGAGTTACTGTCTAGTTTGTAACGGTGGTTTAACTGAACTAAGTATATTGTCTCTGAAAATTGCTTTGTATTCAGTAAAACTCCGCTCAACATCACAAGATGTAACAGGAACCGTTCTAAACTCTGAATCGTCTTCAGGAGCTAAATCCAGATCTAGTTCGAGATCTGGTTTTTCAATACTTCATAGGAATTCAAGAATCCAGCTTTGAAGTACCGATCATAGTGAAATGAAATTTAAATGATTATCTGACAAGAATAACTTAGACACCATAGAATATGGAACATTTAAAAATAAAAATTTAATTATGAAAGATATTCGAGTTTTTCTAAAACACGTATTAATAATATGTACTATACTTGGAAATATGGACAAAATGTCAAAATATTTAACTAACGTAAAAACAAATCATGTATTTACATAGAAATCCTAGCGCTGATATTAACATTGTCTTTTAAAAACAGAATTGACCTTATTTTTAGAGTTGACAAGGAATGTGAAACGCTAGACTTCACATCGAGGAAATACGACGCATTCAATCTCAATTGTGCTATGGCAGAGGCAGCACACTTTCTCCTCCTGGTAGCCTATTGTCTCCTTTTGTTCTCTTGTCATTTAACATTTCGCTGTAGCGTAATCGATGAAGGCTCCTTCAGACATCTCTCGAAATGACAGCACGAAGAAAGCACTACGGTACCTTTCCTTTGAACAGTGTATCTAGTATAGAAGTGTTACCTCAACAGGACATTACAAAAATAAAAGCATTACATTTATTGATGAGTTGAATTTTCCATACTAGTTATAAGCAATTATCAAGTAAAATCATCAGTGGGCTCTACGTCTGAAATCGATTTGGAACATTTTAACAAGTTAGATGGTTTCCATAAAGGCAATTCTAAAATGTGGGGGAAAAATCTGCACATTCTAAGAAAAGCATAATCCTTTTAAACTTACCGGTACATCTCTGCTTTTAATTTATATCATTTTTGAAGTGACGCATTTATACGTCTGTAGCAGTGAAAAGATTAACAAGTCCATAGGCCTATATACTATTAAAATACTGAAATTATTATATGGATTTTTCAGGTAGTAAAGGGTAAAAGCATATACCATCTCTTAAGATTCTTAGGAGTGAAGGGTTGAAACATTCAACTAAAATAATAATCGATTAATAGTTTCGTACTAAAACAAATACTAATGACAATTATTATCATAACGATAGGCCTACTATTACTCCCATTGGTAATATTGATAGTAATGATAATAACATTGACATTTATTAGGATGAATTTGTATTTGTTATGGTCAAGTTATTCTTTGCATACCCAGACGGCTTCGTTTGTTAGGAGGAAAAGTTAGCCGACAGCTCAATCCATGCTGTTCATTTTTACCGCACCAATCAGCTAGTTGCGTCAGTCAATCAAAATCTAATTATTACGTGCGACGGCTGTGACAGCTACTCGTCTATTCCGCGTGGAATGAAATGCGGAGTTACAAGATCTAGTTAAAGTAAACAACACGTGTGAAATGATTAAAGCTAGGGAAGA
Source organism: Ectobius pallidus (assembly GCA_964059195.1). Lineage (NCBI taxonomy): Eukaryota > Metazoa > Arthropoda > Insecta > Blattodea > Ectobiidae > Ectobius > Ectobius pallidus. Next base: position 108,670,330 of record CAXKWD010000002.1, on the reverse strand, counting down.
ACTGAGGTCAGTGAAAACAATGAAAGAATATTGCAACATTGTTTTTGTTTTGGAAATCGTAAACCAAGACGGACTTGGTCAGATCAACTAACATAAAGAAACACTGACTTAGTGGTTTATTCCTTTGAAGCCGCCTGGGTTGCAATGAAAACTCTACTATACCTTACAGCCTGTTCATTTAGACGTGAGCACTTGCATGCGCAGCAGACATAGGGCGGGACGGAAGGGGAGTGTGTTGCTAGTATGAATCACGTGATGACTGATTCCACTGCGCATTGTGTTTACAGTGCTCTCGTCTAAATGCACTGACAGTACCTTGATATTGATGGTTATACTGTGCCGATTATGGCAAATGCGCGAATTTCGAGAAAATTCCGTTATTTTCGAAATAAGCTCCTTCAATTTAAAACATTGCATTTTTTCTTTCCATTAAAGCAAAGCACATAAAACTCTAATGCTCGAGTGCACCAACCTCGACATTCAGAATACGGCGGTAAAGTTGCTTAGGCTACCCAGTCATACTTTTGTCGCACAGTGCTCGTTTTCGACTTTCACCGCTGTAAATTATTTACCGGCCGTAAAGAAGATGTAAAGTGAGAAAACGCCGGTTTTCTTTCCAAGATGGAGATCAGCAATTACATGAAATAAATATCTTCGATATCTAGGTCTGAAGCTAATTGAATATAATGAATAACGAAAGATCTATTTGAAAAATGAACGATGCGACGTGTCTTTCCAAGTACATCGATTGAAATTACCTCCTTTCTTATCACAACCGAATCAAGTCCATCCAGTAGGCGAAACCAGTCATTAACATGATCGGTACAGTATCGATGGTGTTTGAATTGTAAGTCAGACATATAGGTAATACCCAATATAATACATATAGGTAATATAATACATATAGGTAATACCCATTTCATTCTTATGAAAATATGTTACTAAGCAATAAGGAAACAAAGATATAAATATGGAAAACCAGTGGGCCTTGGCCTAATTTAAAGCGGTTAAAGTGAAGGGCTGCATGCATCACGAAATAGCCTATGCACCGGTAATTAGGATATGTAATCAACGGGGCCCGGATTCTGATGACCTAAAATTGTTTGAAAAATGAAATATAAAAAGACCCTAAATTTTAAAGAAAATGACTTAATAACTATAAAAAAGACCTAAAAACTGATATTTTATTTATAAAAATTATTGTACACACAAAGTTATAGACTAGTTTGTACATAATTGTAAAAACTGTAAATAACTGTAATGTTGTGAATGTTCATTCCTCACGGAAATTTATACTGGCACTGAGGCACTAGTGGGTCAAAATTCGGCATTTCCTTTTGTAGTCTGCCGGATTATATTGTTGTATATTGAGGGTAAACAGTAATTTGCACTCTCAAATCCAAGCAGGTGGCAGACTCTGGTGCTAAGTCAATCTAATAACAATAGTAATATAATACAAAATTTTGGAGTTTCTTTGATTCTCATTTCCGACTGAGACATGTCAACACTTTAACGCCGAATTTTTCCTTCTTGCGTTAAACAAACAACACTGCAAAGACAGCACCGCTAGCGCTGAAAAAAGTTAATACACTCAATGTAAATACATGAAAATGACTAAATAAGGAAGCAAATGACACGAAAATGACAAAATAATGACCTAAAATTCAAATAAATACCCTAAAAATATAAACTTGCATAAAATGACAAAAAATGACCTAATAAAAATGCATTTCTATAATCTAGAGGCCATGATTAGGATTTATCCACAAGTTGGCCATGTCTATGCAGCATCAATAAAAAGATGACATGCCATTAAAATCCGGGCCCTGGTAATCAATGTATCATATTTGCTCGTACATGTACATAATGATAACAGACCGTTTATGGCAATTTGCATGACTTTCATCTAAAATTCCCTTAGTCGCTTAGTCGAACGGAAAAGAAAGCTTGGTTATGTCGAACTCAGAACAAAGATTCCAACTGTATTGGTAAGCTTGGATTGCAATAGGCCTAGTGTGAAAATTAATATTTAAAACATAAATGTTATGTTATTTAGATGTACAGATTGTTAGCGGGGCTTACATTAACACAGATAAAGAAACAAAATGCTGTAAACGTTACAACTTATTGCTCCCAAGAGCTGGCAACTGAGTCACAGTGACTGGCAGCCGAGCAGGGAGTGAGAGAGAAACTAGCAAACATATTTTAATAAAAAAACTTTCCTGATAACCATTTTGTACAGCAATGCACGGGTATATCTGAGGAACAAACCCCTCCTTGGTGTCAATCTGTCACCACGTGCATTGTCTGAATATACGTAGGCCTATATAAAGGGCCTATTAATTGGCCTCTAGGTTCATAGTTTCGGTTCGAAATGTCTATATATTACGATATAATATTGTAATTTGCATTATTGTAACAAGCGTTAACCTTAAGCTGTATACAGAACCTGGTATTTGTAAAGTGAACTTAAAAAATGTAAAGAAAAATAATAATGTGCATTCCATTCTTTAGTATTCGTTATTCGAATTCATTGTTTTACTAATTTTATATGAGAATTCAGTATTAAATAACATCTCGAAAACATGCATTCCCATATAAAATTATACTTTTGAAAATGCTCCTATGTATCGTTAAAACAAAAAGAAAATACCATCTCTTGTTATGCGTCGTTAGGAGTAAGATGCTTTAGTTATGCAAGAATACTATGTTAACAATGTAGAGAAACAGCTTCTATAATTGGCTGAAAAACGGAGTAGTAGTTAAGCATTTGACCTCCAGGGATGTCGGCGCTTCAAACGTGATCTTGTGCGGGGGTGGACCTCCGAGTGAGATAAGTACCTTGACAAGATGATCTGGACTTATCCGGATGCTGTCAGCTCATAATAATTACTCCGAATGCGTGGGTGGGACTAAACAGCTTGCTGATTATAAAAATGTATTGTTCTTACTATGCCACTGGCCATCAGCAAAAATAATTCAGTTATATGTGAAATGTGAAGGTCGAGTTTACTGACCATTATCTTATTCCAAGCATCATAATGATGTTCCATATAAAACTCTAATTTACATTTATACCGTATTATGCGTAATTATCTGAAAGCTGGGGCGAAAAAGCTGAATACAATCTTCTTCTATATATACAGAGTGTTTCAAAAATACTTTTAGAAACTTCGGGCATGGGTTCTTTACACCAAAAGGGGTGAATTCAACTTAAAGTCGGAAGTTTTTATAAACTGAAATCCCGATAATGTAGATTTATGTCAAATAGATATATCTCAAATAAAAATACGTTATTTTTATTTTATCATAGGTAGATTATTGTCAAGAAAGTGTGGGAAAAAAATATGGCCTTATATATGGTACAGCCTACAATTAATAAAAAAAGCCATGTACCTACATCTGGTTATAACAGAGTACCAAATTGGATCATTCTCATTTTTTCATCCTCGTTGATAGCCCCAGTGTTTCATTTGACGTAAAATCGTGCTGCTTGACCTGTTCGACATAGAAAAATGAGAAGGTTGCTCTTTGGTATATGTACATAGGCTACATGAATGAGGCTATTGGGCAGCCTTCGAAAGTATTTCTTCTGAATATAATTCTTCGGATTTCCTAGGATAATTTTTTTATGTAGTTTGATTTTCTCATGGGCTAAATTGTTTAATTTCGTTTAAGCGGTGCCATTATCTCAAGAATGATGTCTTGATGCTGCATAGACTTGAACGGGCAGAATGCTTGAATTCGAACCCTCGCCAGTCGTTGTGGAGGGCTAGATACCAATCATTTTTACTTTTATTCTTTAGGCCTACTTCAATTCATTCCCTAGTCACAAGGTAAAGGTAAAGTTATCCCTATACAGGCCATGAAGGCCCAGAGGGTTCCAGGAATTTGAGGCTCCCAGATTTTTGAACTTTCGGCACGTGAAGGTGGTAAGGTTGTCAGCCTTACGCACCGGCCGCCTTTACTCCCAGGATTGCTCCTGGTACTCATTTCTGTTAGGGGCTGAGTCGACCCCAGGGCCATAGTGACACCAGAAGGATTAGGCCAATTGAAAAACTCCAACGACCTCATCGGAAATCGAACCCGCGACCTTTGGGTTTGTAGCGCAACGCCTCAACCACTACGCTACTGCGTACCCTCCTTGTCACAAGACTTATTATACAGAGTACCAGTACAGTTGATGAGGTTCAGGAAAAAGAGAGGTTCTTGTTTCAGAAGCTCGTTTGATGAAGTTTTGGGAAGTTTCTCAAACATACTGGTTGGTTTGTGTTACAGGAAAACAAAGGATAAAGTTATCTCAAGTTGCGGGCTCTACGCCTAGAGCTATCAACCTCTAGCACCTTCTTAAGCATCACATAGGAATGTAGTAACTGTAAACCCGAATATGGGTACAAGGAAAGTGTAGAGTGAATTCAATTCCTGTGGTGCATGAAATAACTGTGAAATGGATTCAGAAGCAAGAACTGGCAGTTTATAAATGCAATTACAGCAACTTGTTCAAGCACATGTTTTACTGTACTGCTATAAACTTATATGTGTGTATTTCAGCCAAAGGATTTCATGTACAGTACGACACTTCTAACTTTGAAACGTTAATCTCCCATATTCATGATAATGCTGTACTAGGATCGTTAAGTTGAAGCCATTATTTGATAACCATTGGAGCCTGGTAATCATTTATGTGTAGTAATTACATAGACGTAAGTTATATTAGATTCCTTGACTCAGTTTTACTACTCTTACCATACTTGCTCTATGTTGTTGGAAAAGCAGTAAATTGTAAGGTGTTTTGAAATGAAATTCCTACAATATTCTCATTCCTTACTTTAAAGAAGGGTAAGCCGTGGTGCAGTTGGTTGGGACATTGCATTACATGCCGGGAGACTGCGGGTTCAATCCCTGATGAAGTCGGGACTTTTCAATTGGCCTAATTCTTAAGATAGCACTATAATTCTAGGATCAACATAGACTCTTAACAGAAGTGAGTATCGGGAAGGTTCCGGTGAATAATGCTGACAACCTTACCATCTTCATATGCCAAAGCCTTAACCTCCTGAAGCCGTTAGGGCCTTTACGGCCAGTATACAGCTACTTTACCTTTCTACCGCCTGCGTGGCTAGCGTCGCTGTCTGCGGATCCGCAGGCTCGGGCTCTATCCTCGGATTTTTCTGAGGTGGGAAGGTCTGGAAACGGGTAGGCCAACACTCAGCCTCGTGGTACAAACTGAGGGGCTGCTTGATTAAGAGGTAGTGGCACCGGTCTCGGAAACCATCATTAGTGGCCGTGGGTGTGGACATGGCAACCACATACCCCCAATATTGCCATCTGTTTTGGTAGATGACACAGCGGTCGGATGGTAGGCCTACCCCTCTAGGGATCTAGCGCCATGGAGTTTTTTATTAAACGCGTAATATGAGTTTCCAGTTATTTTGGCTATTATTACTGGGAAACAATAATGAAAATGGTCTTAATTATGATGAATAATATAAGAACGATAAAGTAAAATGGAATAAATCAGCATAGTTTGGTTACTGGAAGTGACAATTTCATTTTTTTATAGAAAAAAATTGTGCTCCATTAACATCCAAGGTGAGTCTCGTAGACGCATTGGTGTTATTATTTCCTCTTGCTGCACTTTCCAATTTGTTGCCTGAAAATATCAATGGTCTTTTAAATTTCAAATTCATACTTATGGAACAAAGCAGCCAAACAAACGTTTAAAAAAGCAAAGAGTCTAGGAGACTCATCTTGGGTGTTAACGCAACATAATGCGTGTAAAGCGTTTTATGAATAAAAATACGTAAAAATACGTAATGAATCAATACAAAACGGGTTGCTAGGAGAATAGCTGAACGATGAAACCTTAGTCAAAATATTACTGGCGATAAATGGAAAAAAAATATCAAACAATGAGCCGTGAGACTAACCTTAGGTGTTCTAGGGTTATGGATGGTTTAAATAATTGTTTTTTCAATCGTATTCAGTTGAGTGCTTCAGCATAAAATAGAATAACGCCTCTATATATTATGTAATGTACAGATCAATCAACCGTACTGTGATAAACATTGTGCTTTTGCAATACATACAATAACTAGCAAATGTTGGCCTAATACAGTTCGTTTCACATCTACTGAAGCCGAGTAGAACGCGGCAAAGCGGTGCTTAGAACTAAATTGTTTACAGTTGAATCGGATACAGCTTCTTCGCTACTAAATTCACCAGATGTATTATGGTTGAGGTTCTCACGAATACAATAGTAACTCAAATTAATATAAACATCTAAAGACTGGAAAATTGGAAATATTGTGTGGCTTGAGGCTTTCCTGGTGTTGAAAATATATTATTGTCCTCTTGCTTCCACATATTTCTGGTACGATAGAATCTCTCGTTCAAACCAATAGTTAGTTCTCTTCTGAAATCGCGTCTATTTCTTTCATGTTACTTACTCTCTTTCAATTGTTATGTGTGGGGTTTTGTTGCATTAACTTAAATTTTAATTACGTGAAATAATCGACTGGCAGATCACGAAACATTGTTCACCCTCACTTAACAGTGTCTGTCATGAGAAAAAAAGAAACTTTCCACTATCAATGCCTACAACCTTGTCTGCCTTTCTTCCGCTATTGGCATTCCAGCATTTAGCCTGACAGCAGTAAATGATCTTTCTCGATCGATATTTCAAGAAAGAGTGGTGCTTCACTAATAACCGAAAAGTTATTTAATTTAATTCAGTATATGCTCGTATATTAGATTGGTGATTAGGATGTCTTGCACTTACTGACATTTTACTTAAAAATAACCTGAGTTTATCTTAAACATTTCTTATGGAAAGTAAGTTTTATGGAGGCACTCTATAATGAGATTTCAAAACGGCTCATGGCTACCTCCTAAGGCAGTTACAGCTGAGATAAAACGTTGATGGAAGATGGAAATCAATTTCCAATCAAATGTTTGCTATGTGAAAGAGACAGACTCCGAAAGCCTTTATATAAACGTTGGTTTATAGTAATTTTGCACCCTTTATCAGCCGTTGACTTTGCCGTGGCTGTTCCACTTGGTAAAGTTAAGTTCATTACTGTAATAATTCCCGCATTTCTTGCATTACTACCAATTTAATATAATTTTATAAAAGGTCATAACTAGGGCCGGGATGTTTATGACATGGCATACTTCCTTCCCACCTTGATTTCTGACAGACAACAACTGAACATTCCTGCTTACTTTTAGATATAACTTGTCATATTTGCATATATAGGTTATATTTTCAGTTTTGGTCACATCATGCATGTTTCTACGTTTTAATTTCATATTTAGGTTAAACTTGTGGATATGATCTTACATTTAGAACAGTTAAATGGTTATTTTTTTATATTTGTCTCTTTATTATCAAAATTACTAATTCCCAAAAAGAGTTGCTGATATGTTGGTCTCATTGTCAATGGAATGTAGCCAAGTTATTAGTTACTACGTACCACCTAAAACTGCGCGTCTTCCGAATCGTCCGACTTTTCGAAAGATTTCTGTGTGATGATGCTATTTCATATAGGCTAATTCCTGTCAATAAAGTAAAAATCGTATTAATTTAGAAGACTTAATGAAACACGACGTACCAGATTTCAGACGCATTAACATTAATGAAGAATTTTTACCTTCTTGTTACCAAAGTGTATTGGACAAAATTAAAACTAGTTTAAGGAACATTAAGGTTTGGGTGTCCATTGATGAGATGTCAAATGTTTTAAGAAGTCCGACGTGAATGCTTGATTGACCCACTGTTGATCGTCCTATAGTAATATATCGTGGGCTTACAAGGAACAGGTATTAACTCCAAATAATGAGTTATTATTGGTAATAAGTGAAACAGATTGTGCTCTATGCAAGGCAAAACTAACCAAATCCTAACCCTTATAATTCTTGAGCGATGAAACTGTCACAAACTCCTAAGTCCATTACATACAGAATGTTTTCAGGGAAAAAGAATTAAGTCCACTTCATGTCTTTTTCCTGTGTACCTAAATATCAAATATAACATATCTCGACAGGCATAATTCGGCAACTGATCATGTTGATTGACCGCCTGCGTAGTCTTGTGGTTAGCGTCACTGATTACAGTTCCGTAGGCCCGGGTTCGATCCCTGGTACCTCGTCGGATTTTTCTGATTCAAACTGAGGAGCTACTTGATAGAGAAGTAGCGACTCCGGTCACTGAAACCACCATTAACGACCGTGGGCATGGGTGCTGACCACATGCCCCCAATCCTGCCATCTGCCTATGGTAAATAACGCAGCGGTCGGGTGGTAGGCCTAGTCCCTTCAGGGATGAAGCACAACAGAGTAGATCATGTTGATTATCAAGCACTGATTCCAAACCTGCTGAGGAAGATAGTGCAAGCGATGAGTCTGAAAATGATTGTTAGGATGATAGTGGACAGTGTTCATGTAGCTTCTGAAAAGTAAAACCATAATTACATAATTCTACAATGCCATGAAAGTGTTAAAATAGCATGATTTAATAATGTAATAATTTTGATATTTTGTGTAATTCATTAATATATGTGTTTGGTCTTAATAGTCTTTTACGGGTAATATTTATCTATTTAAAGTCATATTGCCTTGCGTATTTTGAAATTTTTTAAGTTCATAACCATCCGGGCCATAGCTAATTAAGTTATTTAAAAATAAACAAAAACGAAATCAAAGGAATGATAATCAGGTATAAAGGCGAATTACACTAAAAATGTTTTTAAAAATTGTCATAAAACTATAAAACTTACACGGAAAGCTGTATTTCAGCTGTCGTAGTGTATAGAAGTTGACTGTAGATGTATGAATAGAGCTCAACGTATATGGTAAGAAAGGTCCTTTTACATTATCTAAAATGAATTTTAAAAAACCCACAACTCGATTTGAGGTTATTATAATGGTTCGCTTGGTACACAGACCACGCACCACATTATGTGGTTTCAGTACATGTTATTTAATGTTTTTATTTCAACAATGCAGTGAAATTTGTAGCAGCGAGCATGTGTTGTGGTGGGCTGTACCGAAATATTAAATTAAATTTAAAGATACCACAACATGGAAATCAATCCCAGCTGGTGGCCGATGGCATTAGACAATGACTTGTCGCGGTCTAATGGCTGTCTCTGATTGTGATACATGGGGCTGTTGCTTCTTCGTGAACAGTAGTGAAACACCGATAATTGAGATGATGATGATGATGATGATGATGATGATAATAATAATAATAATAATAATAATAATAATAATAATAATATCAGCAAATAACAACAATGTTTCATGTTACAAATAAATACTCAGGATAACAAAAATTAAATACGGTTTTAAAATATCTAATAGAAGCGTATCTTGGTTAATAATCTAGATGTAGTCATTATACTTTTTTTACCACCCAGCTTGTTTAGTGAACAATGATTGGAAGATCCGTTTTGCCAGGTTTTTAAAATTTCAATTTTAGTGATTAAAAGTCTGTACGTCATCTTCACTCACGGTTGAAGCAAGAAGTTGTTTACATAATTTTTGTACAAACTTTTTCCAATTCCATTTTAATAGAAAACCATTTAAGTAATATATTCCAATAACAAGAAGTAAATCAGAGAAAGATAGAGGTGAAGAAAGCTAGGGACAGACAGGATTAGAGGGAGACGAAATACATTGAGTGAACTGGAGAATAGAGTGACAGAAAGAGGGAAGTAGGGAAAGGAGCGATAGAAGAGGAGACAGGCAAGAATGAGGATAAGGATACGATATAATAGGAGATAATACTGACCGAGAGTGAGTATGATCAGAGAGATGGAGAGAGACAGAGAGAGAGATGCACACAGAGTTAATGAGACTGAGAGTGACAGAAGAAATAACGAGACGAGAGAGATCAACACGAAGAACGATCGAAGATTCAGGCAATCGAAATTGAAAAGGTGCCGTTTGTGTGTCTCTGTGTGTGTATGCCGTACATGTGTTTTATGCGGATTATGTGTGTTTTGCTACGTATGTTCTGAGTATTAGGCTATGTGTGCCTTAGTGTTTGCGCTCAGTAAGAAGGCCTGTACCATTAGAAGTATCAATCACTGCCCGTTTTAAGTATATATTATTATTATTATTATTATTATTATTATTTATATTATATTATTAATACTATTATTAAAACTATTATTACAATTATCGTTTATATTGCAAAATTATTGTTATTGTAAAATTATTGTTTATATTATAAAATTATTGTTTATATTTTATTTCTTTATTTCAGACTTAATCTCCATCCTAGGCATGACTTATGAGGTAAGCCTGTATGATATACCAGTTTAAAGCTTTTTCACATGATACGATATTTTGTGTTGTAAAATCGAATGTATCCAGGCTTAAAATTTACGAATGACGTTATATATGAAGATTTATTTCCAATTTTAATTCGAAAACCAAAGAACAACGATCATGACTGAAAATATCAGAGAATTCACTAGGTATAACTATTATATTTTCGATGGAATGGGAAATGTCTGTGTACGTTATGTGTACTTCCTCTGGTGAAGTTTTGAGGACTGTAGACTACTGTATGCTTTAGTTCTATAATAAATGAAAAACCGCACTGACGTAACTTCGTATAGGAGCGAAGTATTTTGAAATACATTCTATGTTGATATGCATTAAGTTTTTCGAATACAAAAGGGAAAGTAATAGTAATAGTGATGGTGGTGGTGGTGGTGGTAATAGTCTCTTGCACTGCATATACTGTGCAGACTGTACGCGAAATACTGTTTGGTTTTTCTTGATGGCCGGTGTCGACAAGATGTACAGTCGTCTAGGACGAGTACAAGTAACAAAAATAAGGAAATGAAGGGATGCATGCATTAATTATTGTTCATCATTCGAATCGTCCATATATCTTCGCGGTGAGTTTATAGTGCTAAATAAAAAAAACAGGGTCGTCCTGGTTCGCAAGAATGCCACCCGTTCAAAGCAAACAAAAAGCCAAAGGTTTTTTAAACTGAACATTAACTTCTGCATAGATGCTATACCCTCTCTGCCCGGCTAAAGGCATCACGATGAGTAGCAAACCCCACTACACTGTGTTTAGTCATCTGTTGGCGCATCCGACCGGCCACCAGGGAAAAAAAATCAAGAGTATCTGAGTCTATGGCTGTGTTTACTGTCTCATTACGTTGCCAGAAATTACAGTAATAAAGTTATACACATAGTGCTTTCATGTATTTGTTTTAGTTTGCCAGTTATGAATTGTACGCATAGACTAAATGCATTTATGAAACGTACACATAGACTACATTCATTTGGTAAATTGGTGTTGGTCATGGTAGCCATGATGGTGGTGAAGGTGATGATGAACTCACATATTCGCATCGTTATTTAATCTACAGATGTATTCTATAGCATTAGCATTTTCCATTTAATGAAACGTTTTGCTCTCTGCATTTTAGTGAAATTTCCATATGATCACCGCAGTAGAAGTAAATTTCTTGTGATAAAAACGAAGCTGAAAAAGTCCCGAATTAGCCTTAAAGAGAATATAATTCGCTTTACATCCATAGGTAAAGGTTCATAGCATTCAATTCCTAAGAATTTACAACACTATACAACTTTCAGCCTCTCGTGTATTATTTAACAAACAAAAGAGAACGAAAAAGTATTCAAATTCCTATGATATTTGTTCTTAGAATTAATCAGAGTTTATTATGTTTGTACTTGACTTTGCACTCTGAAGATCTGCTTTAGAATTTTAGGAAAATATTTCGTCTGAATATCGGTTCAACGACAGCTATTTTTATTTAAAAATAACTTTAGAATATTACAGACAATACTATGTTACAAGATATTATATATCGACTGTGTCCACGTAAAATAGCCAAATTGAAAATCATTACAAGCTGGTTTGAAAAACCTCTACTACAAACTGGCCAATATAATATAATATTTGAGCATAGAAGTCAAATACGAGTAACCCACTAAGGTGTTTAGTTGAGTAAGCCAGTTGGTGTTTTAAAAGTTTCAGTGTTTCATAATTTCTTTACTTTTACTGTATTTTAATAGACTGTTCTCTTCTCATTCCTGGTAAAATTTTACTTTTGAGGGTTACAACATTTGGCCGAACATCACCGTTATATTAATATTATTTTTTTATTATATCAAGTCTTTGTATTCTTCACTCGATTGTTAAACATAAAATATTTAATCCTGAAGCATAGATGAATCCTAAGAATTTAGCAAACGGAAAAATCCATTTCCTCACATCAACTACATAGACCTATAATTAAACTGACTGTTAATTCAAAAGTCTTAAATTTTATATTTATCATACTATCCTTAGAAAACAATAGTGTCATAATGCATGAATAGTCATTACCTGGTTAGCGATCAGAACTTGTTCCTAATCGTCCCATACTTATCTCGTATGGCTTTATGGTTCCTTCATAATTAGTTTCAGGATTCTAAAATTTGGCCCCTATATCTAGCGATCGTTTAGGTCATACGTTTTCGGTCAATGTTTGCTTACTTGGGTCTCGAAAACTCGGGCCATGCATTCTCGGTCAAAAACATTTATGGGACTGCATATTGGTCACGGTGAAGGTCATTACTTATTACGTTCTTTGGTTATTCGTCCGAAGTAAATGAGGAAAGAAATGAAATTAGTAGGCCTACCCTTTATTATCCTATATACGAGTTACCTAATAATTAAGTACTGTAGTTTATAGTTATAACTGATCCCATCTTTGTCAACCTCGTGACTGCTCTGTAAATGCGCGTGTTTGCCGTTAAAGCGTAACACAAGGGAAAACATACGAGGGAAAATGCATAAGTCATGACAACAAATTTTAACTTTGAAAATGTGAGATCATTTCAAAATTTTGAAATACACCAATGAAAGGGCAGGATGTGGTATGTATAATGCAGATTATGGGTACTAGATGTAGGATAGTGAATAAAACAATACCCACAAACATCCATACACGACTGTATCGTGCCACTCTAAGCATGAAATCACACATATCCACTACATGATTCTTTAAAGTTCTGTACGGATGGGCAATATTTCCCGAAACTTCCATCAGCTCTTTGTGGTATTTTGTGGAATTTCTCCCTCGGATAGTGACAATTTTGACGTAATAATGCTGCTCACAACTTGTCATATCCATTCTGCAGGAGAGTCGAAAATCCTGGTTTATACCCCGGCTATGACATTACATTTTTTCAGTTTGACTTCATCTTTCCATCATAGCCTAAACACGGCCAGTGTGAAAGAATTATCATTCCACTGCGACTATTAATCATTGTTTTCATTTTAATTTTTAATTATTTTGAAATACTTTTAAAAAGAAATTGGTGAAATGAAGTTGTGCCGTATTCCTAGGATACTGAAGGACACACGTTGTTAAGATAAGGACAACAAACGTAAACTTGACCATGACTAGACGCATGACTATAGTGTCGACCATTCTAAATGTCAGTGTGACCGAAATGTCTGAAGACCGAAAAAATTTGCGACCCAAAAAGGTAGACCTAAAAAGTCTGAAACGGATGAAAACTGCCCTCATCGTGTTCTGTATCGATGATCCGTGTAATAGTCCGGTTTCCTGAAGTTAACGATTATAGTGATCATAAAAACAACAATAATAATAATAATAATAATAATAATAATAATAATAATAATCATTAATCAATTATAACTAGGGCCCGGATTCTTAGGTATTAGACTATTTTGTTCCTTGCTAGCTGATATTTTAACATAATTATCCGGTTCAATCTCAAGGCAGTCACATAGTCCAATATTATAAGACCTAAAAATGGCTAAGTAAGACGTTAAAAACTATAAATGGTTAAAACTGCTTTTCAAGTAAAATACGATAAAATAACAATAATTATTATTATAATATTAATCGAATTATTCTTGTTCTACTAAAATTAAATTTTATATACCTGCCTACATTTTGCATCTTGCTCATTCTTGCCAGTATGTTTTTTGAAAGATAAAATAAGTCTATAGCATTGCGTTTTGTAATTTTGTTATTTTGTAACCCCATTGTCCCGGTAAAGGAAATCTTAAGTGAATCAAAATCCCCGGTTTCTTTGTAAGCAAATTAAAGACATTCTTATGAAACTCTTGCATTTTCTTCACAGTGTTTGCTTCAGCAAGACGCCGAAAAGAAAGTATTTTAAAAGTTGTTCTATTAGTTGAAAAACGTTCTTCTTGGGTTTATAGTTATGGTGAGTTAGAAATGACAGGGGTAGTTCTAAAACTAAGCTAAAAGTATTCTTAAAGTTTTGTGGTTCAGGGACGAGGAAATTTAAGTAAAAATAAAATAAATTAACATGTTTTTTCAATGTGTTTATTGTACAGTGAGTCCCACGCAAGAATTGGCCAATCATGCGGGTTTCTGCGTCGCGGCGGGCACAGCTCCAACTCCCGAGCGATCGGGTGAAATAGGCTATCTATGGAAATAAAGCCGCGAACGGCGTAATGGCTCAGGTTATCACATTTACAGTTGGAATCACAATGAAAATAACCAAGTATCTCATCACAAAGATGTTGGAAATGTCCTCCTATTGCATTCACACAACACTGGCACCATTTTAGGAAATTTTCTTTCACGCGCATAAGTTCAGCTTCCGAGACGGAATTAATTTCTCTTGTGTTACTGTCTTTAACTCACTGTACATCTTAAAGTGAAACTTAAAAAAATCTTATGAAAATGGTAAAAAACTAAAATACGATTATTTGAATAGGCCTATGATTACAAAACTAAAAAAGGGTTTATTAAAACCTAAAAATCCGGGCCCTAATTATTACCTAATCACAATCATCATCATAATAAAAACAAGTTTATCATTATTATTCTGGCAGAGTAATTGGATTATAAGTTTATCCTTGCCGTATTCAGCCAGTGTTTGGAGCAACACGGCGAACAGTGAATATGCCTCATAAGCTGAGATAACCACAGAGTTAATTTCATTTGCCAGTCTTTCATCTTACGCACAAAGTAAAGTCCCTGTAGATTAGCATTTAAACATTAATTACGCATCTAGTAATGTTGCCTCCTTGGCAGCAGCTTAATTCTAACTGTCAACACCAACGCATCGAAGAAATAAACCTGTGTTTTATTACATAGATAAGGGAAGTAACAAAAAAGAAAGAAGAAAAAAAACCTGAAAACTAGGACATTCTGTTGGAACAGTCGCAACAGTCGAGGAGTTCGTGTAGTTCAAGTTGAATTCAGACAATTATATGAAAGTGTATGTTCAATCCACAAGAGTAAATTTTAGTACTATTAACATTCATTCATTGACTCCATTGTTATAAATGGCATTATTTTTTTAATGGTTTATAGAAATCCTTCTGGCTAAACAAACACGATAAATTATGGTAAACATGGTGAGCACACATGTTAGTGTTTGTTAGCAACTTTCTTTTACCTGAGGAACTCATGAACTAATTTAAAATTTAGGAACATGTTAGAAGTTGATCATAAAATATTAATGTGAAATTGATTTAATGTTAATGTACAGGTATTTAATACATCCACAAGTAGGCCGCGGTGGTCTAAAGGTACCATGCCCACCTCTAGATACGAAGGTCACGGGAATAAACCCGGCCGCGGTCGATGAGTTTTTCAAGACGTAAAAATCCTGGGCACGGAGTCCTTCGAGTCCTTCGAGCTGGGGGGCCCGTGCCGTAGATTTATGCCACGTAAAAGAACTCTAAGCTTAAATTAGAGCCTCTGGACAAAATTTCTCGGACCTTTCACGTCCAAGTCATACCTTAGTTTCCGGAGGGGGGTTGGGAGGCGATGGTCTTACCACCTGTCCCTCTGCCCTCACTTGGAAAATAAGCGTAACAAAATTCCCATAGGTTATAGAAACCTCCACTTGGAGGACCTTCGCCCCAACATAGGGGATATAGGAAAACAGATACAGATATAAGAGGGAAAATAATGAGTTATTTTAATGACATTATAATATATTTTAAGGTTGACTTGTTGAAGAGAAGTAGGTCTATGTTGCTGCCTACTATTTTATTTAATATTTCACTTGATTAGAAAAGAATAAAGTGGAATAATTCATTCCTTACAGAGGCGAATAACTAACGAAAGTCTTTTTTTAAACTCAAGTTTCTGACCTACGCCGGATGAGAGCCCAACTTTCCTTCAGTTTTGATTTAATTCTGCTTCAGTAAAAACGCTTAACTTACAACAGAACTACGAGCTGTAGTTTAACAAGACTTCCAGTTTTGATACTTGAGATTCAGTTTGTAGAGCAGTTGGGGAATATAAAAGCAAAGTGAACCGTGGAAAATTTACATTGTCTTTATTCTATGTGTAGACAGCTATTTCATTCCCTGCTTGGTATTCAGAAAAAATACTTGATTACAGTATTCTTAGTTTTATTGTAAGTTCTGTTCACGTGTCTGTTTCAGAAGTTGTTTTACAAATAGATTACATAATAAATAGTTCTATAACTTTGTACGAGAAATTGTTTTTTATTTTTCATGATTACTTTTCGATTGTAGTCCATTTCAACTTTTTTTTTCTTTCACTTTGAAACCCGTATCACAAACACAAAATCTCTTCCATCAATTTACTTGTAGGCCTACAGATTTGTTTATAAGAAGAAACAAAATGTGAGGTCGGGTCAGTAATTTACATCGTTCATCTTCTATTAAATTTCACGATGAACGAGGTTCTTTACATCAGGGTTGGGCCAATAATTTACCTATATGTAGACATACATCCCGAACTCCTGATATGTCCTCATAGCTAAAAGGAGTATAAAGACAGCTGAATTAAATATATATATATATATTGTTGTAGGCAAGAAGGTTTCATATTATACCGATGCACGCAAAATGTTGTGGAGTAAAATTCTATTTGTCGGTGGCTGAGGTTTACGGTCCTAGTGAAATAGTAACTGAAGTTGTGGAAATGGAGTTTCTGCATAAACAAGCTCCAAATTAGAATTATTCATCAGTGGATTCCAATTCTAGTTCTTTAACTCTGCGTAAAGTTTATGAAATGGAACAAAGTTAAAAGTCATAAGAAATGTTTCTACATCTTTTACGTTTATAACGTTAATTACGCGTTTGACACGTATTTAACACGTCATGGAAAAAATCTTCTTAAGCATCAAATTCCAACCCTGTTTACATGCAACACTCAATTCATCGTTTTCCCTATCCTTCGATTTCAGAATCTGTTTCATATACGTGGGTGACTACGTTGCAGCTCAATGAATTCTGTCAAAGCTCTCTTGAAATTATCGTATCTTATCTCACAAGACTGAAAACCTGTCAGCGATTAAAAGGATTAGAATTTTTAGGTGCAATTTCTATAAGGAAAAAGAAGGGAAAGGATGCTAAAAATAGGAAAAATAGGGGATAAAAATTTGCTTCTTAACTCGTTATGTAAGAAACTTACATTCACGAACAGCAGGCTACTGATTAATTTCAATGAAATGAAAAAGAAAAATTGAATATTTAGTAATTATTTCTCAATGTGGCAGTGTGTCTTTAGTCCCACATTGCTGAATGCAAACAGGTTCACTGTTCTCATGTCCACTGCAAGCTGATGAAAAGTACATTGAAAGTTACTTAAAGATCTTAGATAGACATGTTGGAACAAAACCAAGATAATTCTAAAATAAAAAAAAAAAAAAAAGAACTCAATAGCCGCAGGCTATAAACGATGAAATATGCTTCAGAAGATTATTAAAAATCTGCAGTAAAATACAGAAAAGTGAGAAAAAGAGGGATTACTGGGATGGCAGAGACATAGGGGATAAAGACCCTAAAAGGGGGAGAAAGGTGCTAGCAAATTGCCTACATTCTCAACTAGAGACGTTTCATACTGTTGTTTCTATTGCAGAGACTCTAATTTGCCCTACGAAAGAAATGCGCATCTAAGTCCTAACTCTGCTGATTAATGGGCGTCACTTAAGAATCGTTAACTTACAATCCTTGTAACAAATACAAGTCAAAATTAGATGCATCCTTGTTGCATCGGTAGAAAACTCACAAGGGGTCAAATGTAATATTTGGAATGGGATTAGGCATGTCTTGGAGAATCTCAACGTCAGTGTAAAGTTGGAAATCCCGGACAATTTATTCTGGCTTGATTTTGGTAAAATGTGATAATTTCCTACTCACAAATTATCTTTTGGGATTCAAACCTAAGTGAATCCCTCAACACCACACCAAGGATAAGCGATATTAAGCGATACTCCATTCCCAGCATTCGTGATTTTTAAATAAAGTAATTTGAACTTAATTTGAGTCGGTAATACCTGGAACATTTAGTATTTTGCGTTACAGTGGGACACTCTCGTGGTGAGATCCACCACTGACGAAAACAGGATAGAAATCAGAACAAGTCTATCTATTCGACTCATAAATATTAATAGAAGCAAAATAATGTGCGCTCTTACCAATTAAGCACTTGAGATTGTGGCGATATGAACGGGGAATTGGGCTCGCTACACAAGCCTCTCTTATGTAAAAACACACTTTACGCGTGTGACCAATAAAGGTTGGAATTTATTAACCATTTATTCCTGTTTCACAATGGAAGAAAAATATATTTAAATTCTTATTTTTATACTTCAATTTTAAGTTTTATTTACTTAAGTCTTGCTATAGTATAAACCTTTATGAGGAATGTTCTACTTATATTCTTCTTCTTTTCCTTTGTTTTACCTTTCCCTTTTAGGGACGATTAAGCGACCTACGCCTCCCGGCCTTACAGGGCCGCGACAGGGTTGGGAGAGGGATATCTTTTGGATCACATACATATTTTTTTTATCAGAAAAGGATATGGAGGTCCTCCCCGGATGAGTGATCAGTCCAATGCCGGGGCCACCTCCAAGACAACACGAACACATAGGACGAGGTACACCATTCACACACACAGTTTATCTGTACAAGGATGGGATGAAGAAGATAATGACGGCCAGATGATATTTGAGGACCAGAAGGGCCTAAATTTATATGAAATTATTCTCACAGGTGAGGAAAATCCCCGGAAAACCCCACTTAACATGTCCCGATCAGGATTCGAACCTCTGCACGCTGCTTGAAAAGACCGAACGCATATCATGCGCCACAGTGGTGGGCATATTTTTTTTTTCACTGTAATATATACATTAATTAATAATACAACATTTAACGAGACTATAATTATATTTATTAAGATACGAGTATGTTCAAACGAGTATCTTAATTATCATTATAAGCAAGTTTCTTATGACTGCTCTGTTGTTAGACTATAATTAAATGATATTTCAGAATTGTCAAACAAATGAAAACGGTTGACCCCGGCAATCAGCTGTTAACAAGTTCTTGTAGTTCTTGTCTTCTGCGAAGCTTCATCTTGGCCGGTAGTTGATTAGCTTCATTTTCTCCAGTGTTTTTGTTTTTAATATTAGTGGTATATAGGCGGAATTTACCTAAACTAACTAATTCATCTTGGCCGTTTTCTTGAAAACATGAAATTTTTTAAATATGTTGACGTTTCATGATAAATCACTTACATATATAGAGTTTTATAGTGCCCTAAAAAGCCTATTTAGACCTTTAGAGCCTATTTTACTGTTTTAGTGCCTAAAATACCTATTTTGTACATTTTAAATAAAATTCAACTTCTGTAACTTTTACAGTCTTATAAAGGACATCCCTCAATGAAAAGCAGAACAGCAGAGGTGGGTTTTTCACAGAAACTTGATTATTCCAAACAATTGTCGCTAAAGGTATGCTGACTGACGGAGGAGGGGGAGGATTAAGGAGGAAGGACTACTGTATCAAGTCACCAGTGAAAGAACATCTGTTTAAGTGAATATAGTTCGTGATGCCTAATTTTGCAGTTAATTCTGTTAAGAATAGGTATACCACGTTTCTTGCAGTAAAAAAAAAGAGATCATGTTACAGTTTAAGTGTATATTGTAATATTTTAAAGTCTATTTTCTATCTATTTACACATTTTTAAAGTATATTTCAAGTGCCTATTTTCTCTTTTAAAACCTATTTACTTGTTTTGAAAGCCTATTTTAGGTGCCTAAAACTAATTTTTTCGGTAGATATATAAGTCTTCATGAACCACAGAATATTGTCTCTGTTGGAGACTCATTTTTTAGAGCCTAAAATCCCAGGTCTACTCATCAGACATGACTACAGTCCTCCTCTGACAAGACAGTCCGTCACTGTTATTCCATATTCAACGAACGAGATGAACGTTTATCTGCCTCGTGCTAGAGGGGCGGGTGGAGTGACAAGTACGGAAACACCTCTCCTGTGAAGCAAACTCATATACAATACGTAGCGCTCTCTCTAAGGCAAGCGTTACCTTTGCATAATACAAGACAATCCCCTCGACTGATAGGCAACTCAGACTGCTCTATTGTTCTCCGGGAACATCTAAGTAACAGGTATCGATTCTGTTAAGATGGAGAGGAAATCATGATGGTAGAAATTGAACTAATCTTAAGAAATAATGCAGAAGTAGGTTTCGTAAAAAGGGGAATTTATCTTGCTATTCACCTGAAATTTAAACCTAGACCTTATCTTTAGATTAGATTATGGACATGAACGAGTGAGATATTGTACACTTAATATGGGGTGAGAAACAAACCGACAAGCATACCTTGTCTCAGGTTACCCTTCTCACAGACTCACGGACAAAGCGTGTCTATGTTATAATTAAGGAATCGCGCACAATGTGCATTATCTTAACCTAAGACTTCACCTACTGACAAACACCCAGTCCTGAACCCGGGAAAGGGATTTTTCACTACTGAAAAAATCTACAGTAAACTTTAAAGAGAGGAGCCTTTATTTCATTCTAAACTCTCCTTTCTTCTTGTGTGCCAATATTAATGCATTTGCTGACGGATGGTTTACAGCTTGAGGATGGTTTTGCTGTGCTGTCTTAATGTATATGTACAGGGTGATCCGTTAGAGATGTCAGAAAAGTAAAGCATTGTGTACAAGAAAGTATTTAAATTTATTAATTCTTAATTGTACAAACAGGTGTAGGAAACCTGTAAGTTTTGTATTCCAGCACATTAGCACTTAACATGACCGCGGCACAGATCATACCTCGCGGACAGGTTCCGCCACGTGGCGCAGAGCATTTCTGGAGTGATTTGCTGAAAGGCCGCTGTAATCATCCGTCGTAGGTCAGCTACATTCTGTGGTCTTTGTGTGTACACAGTTGACTTGATGTACCCCCCACACAAAAAAATCTGGAGGAGTCAAGTCCTATCACGTAACCTTTCGCCTTTATGAGGCATTTTGAGACTATCTTCCAAGAACATGTGATACCAGTTAACAATGTCTCGATGCGAAGGGTTATACCGACAGTTGTACTGACGTCGAAAAGCCCGCTGTGTTTGTATTACACTAGAAAATTTCGCATGCCATACTAAACACTGAGCGCGTTGTTGTGGCGTGACCACCATTTTGTCTTCTATGCACGATAGCGCCGCCAAGTCATGTGGCCGAAGCCTGAAACATCACTCATTGTTAACTCCCATCCTTTCCACTTACATTACAGCAAATTGCACAGAGCTATATACATCAACCTCTTAAATATAACGTTTTACTTTTCTGACATCTCAAACGGATCACACTGTACATATAACCTGTATCCCAGAGTTAAAGATACGGTAGGCCTATAACCCTATAACCTGTCTGTTCAGTGAAGCATATACAAACATAATTAGGCCTAATTGCCAGTGCATTCTGTGAAATCGGCATACATTTTAAAGTTTTTGTTGTGTGGTTATAAAGGACTGTATTATGGTGAACCCAATTACTTAATTACATTGGGTTTATTTCTGGCTTCTTTCAAAAAGGGGGAAAGTGCGAAAGTTTCTCAAGGGGTTTCTCTAGTACTCTACATAAGGCTTGAGGCATTCTCGAAGCTGATTATTAATAATGGTTTCGAGGGTTTGCAGCCGAGTGAAGGGATCTAAAACATCCATGCTTTCGACCGCTGTTATCTCTGCGGCCTTCCTCATTACTCTAGTACTCTAGTAATTCACGTTGAATACTACCAGTGATATGTTGCATAAATCTATGGGAAGGTTCCATCCAAGATCCCGTATATTTCGTACTTTTTTAAAAATTTCGTATAATTTTGTGTTTTTATTACCTTTTTTAAATTTCGTATAATTTTGTGTTTTTATTACCTTTTTTAAATTTCGTATAATTTTATATTTTCATTACCGGCACTTAAAACGTAGTTTGCAATAAGGCTTTGTATTATTAACATTACAATAATTGCCAATAATTTAAAATATATCACTAAAGTAAAATATATGGCAGGCCCTGTTATGTGCTTTAAAACTATAACAAGAAATGGTTTTGCTAGTTTTGATACGACAGTACCTTTTGGTTTGACAACTGATCGTGTTCAGGTTCTATAGTCATAAACATCTAATTAAAACTTCTATTGGATTTATTGTGATTAAGCTACATCACCTATCCAATCGTCAAGTAAAAATGAATTGTCCACTCAATACTAGCCAGACGTCTTATAGCCGTAAAAAGTTAAAGATTGTTAAATTTAAATGATTATAGGGACAGCACAACTGTAAGATGGAAATACAAAATGTATAGATTTACTATTTTAAGCCACATATTAATTATTTCCCACTCCATTGGAACTGCCACTGAAAGAACTGAAAGTAAGATTTTATACGTGGCTATTCAAAAATCCATTTTATAATATTGATACATTTCTTCACCTTAATAACATAGAACTAACATTATAACTTTGTAAGAATATAGTAACTATTTTTATCGAAAATACAATTGAGAGGTCTTTTAGCAAACCCGGCAGACTCCATTGTGAGAAAAGATAGATATGCTAAATTCTAATGAAAATTTAATGTATTTCCTAGTACATAATTATTTAGTGTATGCGTTATAAATCCGACTTGAGATTTGCAACACATACACTGAATATGTATCAGGAAATGCATGAATTTTCATTAAAAGTTGGCATGTCTGTTTTTATTTTTTATTTTTTTTATTTTTTTAATGAAAATGGAGATTACCGGTTTTGCTAATAGACCCTTATTTATATATGAGGGGTCTGTTTGCAAACCCGGCAATCTCCATTCTGAGAAAAGATACAGATTCTAACTTCTAATGACAGTTTAATGTATTTCCTATTGCATATTCAGTGAATATGTTGTAAATCTGAGTTCCCCTTTTATGAGGGAAAAGGGATTTGCAACACATACACTAAATATTTAATACGAAATGCATTGTCATTTCATTAGAACTCAGCACCCCTATCTTTTTTCAGAATGGAGATTGCCGAGTTTGCTAATAGACCCCTCATATTACTACTGACACTGTATATTACAATTTGTACTGTTAAACGACAATAAATGCTATTATTATTATTATTATGGTTTTGTATAATGACAAATTTTCGCTATAGCTCTATAATAATTGTACAGCTTACAATACAGTAGTTCTTAGCACGGCAATAAAAATAAAATAACAGAAAAAATGCAAATGAATACGGAATATAGGAGAGAATAGAAGGAATATTTCTAGCAGTACATACGGAACGCGAAGTTCACTTCAAAATACCTGAATAAAATGTACTGAGGACTTATTTTTTCCTAAATAAATGGCCGAGACGAAAAGTTTCTGGTCTATAGGCCTATCCTGTAGGCCGTAATGTGCGTGGTGATTTTTCGGAGGTTTCCACATTTGCAAAGGCGAATGTCTGATTGGAATCTCCTTTCCATCTAGCATTAATGTTATGTTGTTTAATGTGTTTATGGAGTCCCAGTAGGTGGCCCTATATCGAATTGATTTATCACCGGAGAGACCCTCTATGTCGTGTCTAGTGTTGATCCAGAGTTGTTTCCTTCTCCTAGAGGTATTGATGTGTAAGCCTTTTGAAAGAGGAGGCTAAGCGGGTTAAGAAAGATAAAATATATTTTTTTCTTTCAGTCAGTACTGCTTTCTCCTCAATCACTGAAAAAATGAAAATTATGGAGCAAACATGAGAGCAAAATATCACATAAATATAAAATCCTAGAAAACCACAAAATATATTTTTTGTTCGTTTCCATTGGCCTCAAACCGAGAACTCCTGACGCAAAAAGCTGGAACCAATTTCAACGGTCTTTGTCCCTTACTTACAAAAATTACTAAATTGGTAATTGACTAGAAGTAAATTAACTTTCGTTGCGTCTTTTAATACAGAATTTGAAATTTCCGCAAATACTTTCAAACGGAATTTAAAGACGATATCGGTATATATATATATAAATATGGCGATTTCTGTAAATGGAGATTATATTACTGGTTATGCTGGTGCTTAATTAGTTGAAGAATTACTTGAGTAATATTCGTTTCACGATCAAATTAGCAGGATAAATTTTTATAGCTCCATTCATGAATGAATTTTTGACCTAAGCCTTCATACAGCACTTAAAACCGTCACTTTCTCGTTCCCTCTTTCTTTTTCCCCTTTTGTGATCCTCCCTCTCTAATCTATTCTCTCGCTTTGTCCCTCGCCTTCGCCCTTCCCCTCTCTCACACTCACTCTCTCCCTCCCTCTCATCCATACATTCACATTCATGTCTATAAACTCACATTCATATAAATACGTAGGAGTTCAGCAATCATGTAAATTGAAAGCATATTATTTTCTGTTACTGGCTACACTTGGTTACACAGTGTAACGATCCCGTCTGTTTAAATCTACACCAGGCAATATATTTTGCATTGCTGGGTTATTGTGACTGTCATCGAATTCCTCTATGAAATCAACACAATAATGCCCGGATGATAACGGCAGTAACTCATCATTAATTCAGATACCCACTGATTAACATAAATTATTCTAGGGTGGCATTTGACCGAATAATTATATGGACTACTGTATTTATTATAGGACGCATATACGTGACAAAGGTAGTCGTGTTGGAGAAACTGATTTATAACAGAATGGTTCAATTCGCTGCGGGGGATGACGTGATTTAATTATTTGTCCGTGAGGATTTTCATGCGGCCTGCTTCTTCTCGATATACAGGAACGTGACAGCAATATGACATTAAATGGTAGCACGTTTTATAAAATAAAATATTTTATTTTTGAATTCTTTGCTTCTTAAATCTTCATCATTAATAAAAACACATTTTGTAAGATTATTATGTAAAATGATAACAGGCATTCCTTTTACACATTGTTTTATGTGAAATAAATATGTCCTGATATTAAGCTTAAAAATATTACATTTTTAAGAATACGGAAAAAAGCGGACCGACTAAAATATCTAAGTTGCCTAGCGGCATTCACAGGATAGTAGGGAATGTATTGAAATTTGTTCTACGGTCGATAAAATGCTTGAATTGAGAAACAATTTCACGTAATTTGTATTGATTTTGAAAACAAACGTTCCCGTTATGGGGGTACGCCGTAGCGTAGTGGTCGAGGCGCTGCGCTACAGACCGGAAGGTCGCGGGTTCGATTCCCGATGAGGTCGTTGGAGTTTTTCAATTGGCCTAATCCTTCTGGTGGCACTATGGCCCTGGGGTCGACTCAGCCTCTAACAGAAATGAGTACCAGGAGCAATCCTGGGGGTAAAGGCGGCCGGTGCGTAAGGCTGACAACCTTACCACCTCCAAGTGCCGAATGTCCAAAATCTAGGAGCCTCAACCTCCTGGAACCCTCTGGGCCTCCATGGCCTGTATAGGGATCACTTTACCTTTACCTTTACGTTCCCGTTATATTATCTCTTACATTTATTTACTTCGTTTTGCTAGTGCATAGTAGAAGTCATAAATAAAAGTTATAGTATGGTAATATTCCAAGCATTTGACATGATACGTCGTGGTATTGTATTGAATATATACTAGTACAGAGGCGGAAAATTAATTAAATTTATTATAACGTTGTACTAGTGGAAATCTTTTAAGCTTCAAAATGAAGTTCACAAGGCTCTGAAATCAGCTACAAGAGTCGGTCCGTTTTTTCCCCTACCTGTACAGTATTAAGTATTTACAATAATGAAAAGTTTAAAGGCTACACAAAATAAACAAAAGAAAAAAAAATTCTTCACAACATGGTTAGTTTAGCACTCTTTTAAGTAATAATATTCACCGCCTTGGATCTTAGTTAAGACATGTTGATACTCTTTTGTCGATACTTCATATTCGATACGAATATGTATTTTTTCTCGATATTCGGTAATCCGATCTTGTCATTCTTGAAAGATTACAATAAAATACAACTTTCTAAATATTTTAGCCTAGTATTTATCAAATAACTTACGCAGTTTTATGTAAACATTTCAATTTCTGCATAATTAAAATTTAATTAAAATGTATTATGGCTTGTGTAATGGTATTATAAAATTATGAAATGTATCAATACTTGTGTAATGGTAGTATATTTCCACAAGGAAAATGTTAAAGTACTCCACATTATTTAATGTTAAAATACGAGGGTTGGAAGTTTAATAGTGTCAACACACCTATAAAATGAAGGTGAATTACAGGAAGTTCAAATCGCCTTTGTTGTATGTTTATTGGATATCCAGAATACTTCAGAGCAAATAGGAGCTCCTATCACTACTAATGCCTTCACAGTAACCAAAAGAAATTGAGCTGGCTCCATCAACCAATCTAAAATGAATTTTTGATCTGACAGAAAACGAATTATTTAACATAATTCAGTGCCTTAAAATTTTTCTTGATTCACAATAATACCATGCCGAAAAGGAGCAAGATGGGTCAAAGCCTGTCACTGGCTGGTGTATACGGCTAATAATCTTACCTCCTTCATGTGCCGAATGCCTCAATCTAGGACCCTCAACCTCTCGGAACTTTACGGGACTCCACTGTCCATACAGGAGTCAATTTACCGATACTTTTTATCAGAATAATTATGAAACGAGATAATAACAATAGCTTAGGCTAGCTCTAGAGAAAGTTATGTGAGTGTATCATACAAAATGTCTTGTATTATAACATTTTTTCGTCTCTTGAGAACGAGAGTAAGTAAACTACTCAAACGAAATCTGTCTCTAAATATATAAATATGAGATCGAACTGAAAATACGAAACTTTAATACATTCTTGACATCCAGATTAGCTTCGTGAATGCAAAATAACAAAAGTTCTTTCTGCTCCACTGACATTTATTTCAAACAAATACGGCATGTTAAACTGACAGGAAATGAGGACCTAAAGATAACAGAAAACAAAAGTCAGAGCTTATGAGAGAATAACTATTGCAAGGTTTCCAGCAAAAATAAATGGATAATGTTTTTTGTTTCAAGAATCGGAAAATTATACCTGCCTTGTTTGCATACAAATAGGAAAATCTTTCGGTTATTTACACATTTTTACAACTTCAATTTAAAGTTTATAATTAATGCAAAACATTACAACCATTCCTCCATTAATGCCCCTAATATGTAAATGAAAATTTGCTTCAAGAATCACTGGGTTTTAGTTCAGAAAACTTCAAAGCTAAAGCATGAAAGTATTATGATTGAAGAACATTAGGCACTTAAACACTTTAACAAAGTAAACAGGATTGAGTTTTAAAACATCTACCAGTAATTATTTAACGCTCGACCAATTACGTCGGAAGCAGTATATCCGATTACTCTGTTGTCTGATAATTGATTCTGCAACAGGGGTAATGGAACGTAATGGACTGTTATTCTTGCAAAAGGCAAATCTGTATTTGAAGAGAAACGTTTTTAGAAAAATGTCACAGAGTAATCGCCTTTTCGTCACATCGTGGTAATAATCACTCCTGTCGTTTCCCTCCATTCAACTATGACAGGTCTTAAAAAAAATATCTTAAATGCAAATAATATTCCATCGATATATCTTCTTATAACACACGACAGTACCCGCTTTAAATAATAACGTTTGTCGAGTGATTTTATGTCTGTTTTATGTGAACTTGGAGTTAACAGCTTACGACATTTCCCGCAGATTTCTACCATTAGTCCTTTAACCAGAGTGGTTCAGACTGGATTCCATAAGCCAAGTGTGCACATCCTCATTTGCTCTCGCCTACCCGTAGGCCTACTTGGTTCCCTCTCCACCTGAATCGTGTTCTGGTTTTGGCCTGTAGGTATCGCATGGTAAAGAAGAAAGGTGCCATATTGATAAGAGGAAATAGTTGGAACTTCCTATAGATGTGACTGGTAACTCCTTTGTTAATAATTAACATAGGCTACTCGTAAAATATTCGTGCAGACGGAGTACTAAACATTTAGTTATGAGCCCTTGTATTTGTTCCGGGGAAGTTTGCTAACAGGTCTTCCTTAACTTGTTTCTTGAACATTTCTAGTAGGAAGCCCTTTGTTCAAGTAATTATTTTAAATAAAAGGAAATCGTTACAATTGTAACATCTTAAAAAAAAAATATTATCTTTCCACAGAGAATGTCTTTAGCGATAGCTCTTGAGGACCATACCACTTTCAAGCTGATTCTCGCCTTCACCTTGGGCAATTATTCATGTTAAGTGAGAAAAATCCATCGTGTCTGTACGTCCTGGTTACTGAAATAACAGTTTCGGTGGTCGTGAACTCAAAATGGTGGAATTTTTTCCTCTCTTCATGGGATCCTCCTAGGATCGTTCGTGAAATGGCCCATAATCCGCTACTTAAGTGCGATGAAAAAAAAAACCGACTCAGGCCTATAAAAAGAAAAGAAAGGACTTTCCATCTATGCATAATCTCTTGAAAAACGGCAAATCTTTCCACAGGAGAGTCGATTATAAGTTACAACTTTTTAAATGGTATTTTCGCCCTTAAACTGCCTTTCGTGTTAGTTCCATATTTCATAAACTGCATGACGCAATATAATTTGAACCTTTTGGTACGTAGTGATGCAAAACTTCACGCATCCTTAAAATAAAGAGGTAAAGTAGGGTCGATAGACCTACATTAGAAGAAACCTACTCAAAATTCAGTGACAAACGCTGATGAAGGAGCGAAGAATAGATGCAGGAGTTTTAGGAACCCGATAGCCGGCTGTTCAGTATCGCTACAGGGAAACATTTATTTTTATCCATTCGCGATAGAAAAGTAATGGAGGAATCGATACTTGCGTTGTTGGTTTCACCCTCATTGCCTGCGGCATTATCAGCTTCCAGTTCTTCATTAGTGAGATCTCATCTCGGAACTAAAAACTCGTGCAATTCCTGCAGACACTTCATGTTTTGCTGCATTACGTTAGAATTTTGCTGTCTCGCGTTTTTCTGACTTGAAAATTTCCATAGAGAGTCTTATATATAATAGTATTCCAAATTTGTAATCAACCTTATGATGGTTTCTAGTTGAGTCCTTGGTTGTAAAATAATGGCATTATTTATGTTAAATACAATTTCGGAAGTAGATAGCTTCGATTAAAGTAGGATAAAATCGCTGCTTAGCTTGTGGTGGAGTCTATCAAGATGGCATTGTTGGCCTGTGTCAAACAGACTGGCTTCCTTTTCAACAGTTCACGGATTCAATTCCTGCCAAAGTTGATAGCATTTACTTATGTGTGAAACAGTGTCAAATAATTATTATAATCTGAGTTACTCTTGCTATTATGACAAAGTGCTCAAATTCTTTTTTCTCTTATTATATACTTCTTTCATGTTAAAATTGTTGCTTTTGTATTAGTTTAATTTATTTTTATTTTACTTTTCTTCTTTTCTACCTATTATTATTATTTTTCCCTTTAATTTGTTCTACTTACAATGTTGAATTTCCATTATTAGGCTATAGTTTAATGAAGTCTTAATTATATTTTTCACTAACATAATCTATATCTATATAATATGATCATGTTTCTCCTTTTATTATTATTATTATTATTATTATTATTATTATTTATTCTTAATTAGATTATTTGGTAAGGTTTGAATGTATCCACCTCTGGTTAGTGGAAGAGAAGGCCTTAACTACACCAGAGGGAAATATAAATACATAAATAAATACATAAATTCTTTCTTACAACATCTTTGGTCCAAGTAATTTTATTAAAAGGCATTTATACGGCATAATTACCAAGATAGTTACGTATCTGAGTGATATGTTGTGACCACTAGCCCACAAAAGGCTTTTATCCTATTTAATATGTATTACAATACTTTGTATAAGTGCTACCGGTATGTATTGTTCCGAAAGACCAAGCTCATAAGCGACTATAAATAAAATGTATTTAAAAAATATAATAACCGCTCTTTACACTGAAATTTTGACTGTATACAAATACTATCGATTCGTCCTAACCATGTAATTTAAATAGAATATCATGTTAAATTAATTTAAAATACAGCATTCGTCATACTTTAATGACAGATCTGTTTTACGGTCAATCACTTGTGGCTAAAATGAATTATGTAGACATTACTTATATTGAAATAGCTTTTGTGATTAATGTGGTAAACCTATATAATTTCTGTGCGCATATGTCCACTACCAATGGGAATAATTATATGTTACGAAACGGTGTGTCATTTCCAGGAGTTCCGATCGATTTCATTAAAAAACACTAGACTATTCTAAATTTTAATTTTCTGATAACATGAATATAAAACATAACATTTTATATCTATGTACATGACATTATACTCAATAACACAATTGATAAATAGAGAAAATTCTGTGCTACTGGTTGGTATCAGTTGAAAGTTACGAGTTTATGACAAATGGCATGGTTTCCTGGCCTAGACTAGCTCCTTTGGTGGCCCTCGACTATAGACTGAAGAGTGGCCCCATTACCAAGAGGGGAGTCCGAAAAACACATTTTCCGTTTCTTTTTGACACTTGAAAAGTATTTGAGTAAAGGCAAGATTTTTATAAAAATTAAGCTTTTCTACATTGTAGTTTATGTTGTAGTTGTAGTTTCTGTTGTACGTTTACAATATTTTTTGTAATATTTTTGTTACATCTAAACGTGGCACACAATACAAAAAGAGTAATCAATTAGGCCTACTAGTGGTTTATTGCTTGGAAATGAGAGAGAGAAACATTTTTAGACTCAGACAACTTAACATGTGCTAAAACCACCATCTAAATCCTACTGCAATACCTTAATAAAACAATAAATGATAGAGAAAACTAATGAGTAAGCTAAAAAACAGTTATCTTTTACTACGATTTTGTTTTAATAATCAAAAGAAAAAATTCTGTAGATCTTTGCTAATAGTAAACATTAACTGGAGTTTGAAAAACAGCTTAAAATTGATTGTACACTAGTAAGCTTCCTGGGAAAAAGTAAAATGACAAGTATTGTAACTAATTATAAAGAAGTGTAGTTAAAAAAGTACACGAGTAATAAACAATATAAACCAGGCCACCTTGAGCCGTGGGCCCTTGGAGATCGCCGACCAGCCGACCTGGCCAGAACGGGCCTGATGGTATCAGTAAATCCTGTGTTTTAAATAGGCTATGTAATTGTGGCCTCACGGGTATTCAGCCGTGTCACAATTATAAAACTGGAACTTTCGGCTTCTTAGCTCTGTGTACATCCCTGATGAAGATCACAGAGCTATGACATCCTGATGAAGACCAAAGATGGCCTCCTTTCTTTCTGAGAGCCAGTGAGCTATAGGCTACTTCCGGCCACATCTGGTTCCAAAAATTAGTCCCTGTTTTCTGTTTCAGTTTACTACTTAATAATTAGGAATCTATGAGATTGACACGAGTTCAATTGAGTTTTGCAACTTTATCCTTTACGCTTCGTTGTTGTTTTTCTAACCAAGGTATAGTTCCCGCACGATATCTGTGCCGATTGCCTAAGTCATTGCATTACGTTTTCGTGGGGACTATAGCGTCGATTGGCCTGCTAACTATCTCTCTCGCACAACAATACCTCCCTTTCTATTTGTAAAGGCCAATCTCTCGCACAATAGCATATCTCTCTCTAGAGAGTAACGGTCTCATCGGCACAGATTTCGTGCGAGATCTTTATGCCGTTGTGAAAGAGTTCAGGGGTGGATCCGACTTTGGCATGGGAGCGTGGGAAAATCCTGCTTAATTATTTTACTTCCCTAAAGAACTAATTGCAACATAATCTATTTGAAGAATAATCCAACCACTAGACGTATGGAGTGGCAATGGCTCCTTCGTTGGTCCATTGCTAATATTAGCAACCAGATTTAGCTGCCAACCCTAGCTTCTTACTTTCCGGACAATGCACTGATTTCATTCAATGACCGAATTCTCATAAGAAGATTTTCTTCTTTTGTTCGAATGAATTATCTATCTTTATCATCATGACTAGAATTCTAAAAAATTGCACTAACCGTAGAATGAAAAGGTTACAGAGGTCTTCTTAGAGGCCTGATGTAAGCGGCATTAACTAAAAGCACTCCGCTCATGCATACAGTATTTCTTATGTTTGTAATAACCTGTCCAATGACAATGACGGAGAGAGATCGACTGATCTTGGCGTTAAATGTGAACTCGTCCTGGCTTTCTATGAAGTGAGTATCACTGTTCCCTCCCGGGGCTATGAACTAGGGCAAGCATGAAATTTGTCATTTCGTATCGTCTTTTTTTCATTCTTTTGTCGGGAATGTGGAGTCGTACATCAATATCCACCGCACACCCCCAGGAAGCTATTTTATCAGAGTTTCTAGAGCATGCATTTGACAGTTCATCCTTTATACAACTGTAGTAGGTGGCATTCCCATTAATAATATTATTATTGGGGAATGTTTTTCCTTGTATTTATTTGATTACTTCCCTTCTCTGTAGTACCAGAGAACATTTCATTCATCAATTTCCTTTGAGCTGTTGTAGTAGGCCTACCAATAATCTTCATTGTTGACGATGCTAGCTATAATTACATGTCATTATAATATTGTAATTATTATTGCTTACATGCCTCGCTGCATCTTAGGTAATTTATTATTACTGCCTTACATATTTTTCTATTAAGTCAAGGTAAATTCCAATCCGGCAACTGCTTCTACTAATGTTGAAATCCCCGAATACTCGACTTAAATATGGCGGCCTCCGACCCCCGACAGCGAATTTGCTACGCACTCTTCAACACCTCGTTCTGTGATGATGCTAGTGACGATGGTGATTAATTGATAATGTTAATAATAGTGTTATATTAGTAACAATATTACGCTAGTAATAGAGACAATAATGATTATTAAGTGCCAGGATGGTCCTTTATGAGATTGTATGGAGGACAGGAAAATGTCGGTCCGTCTGTCCGTCCGTGTGTCTATACGCGTTAGGCCTATAACTCAAATACGCTTTATCAGATTTTCATGAAACGTGGTTTACGCATTTAGCCTATAACTTCCATGGGAAGATCGTCCATGGGAAGAACGTCCATGGGAAGAAACCTATTGAAATAGGACCAAATCGGTTCACCGGTACCGGAGTAATGCTCAATTTAGTGCCTATTTTATGGTGCCAATATAATAATTTAAAGACTTTTATGATATTTTTTGTTATGTGATTTATTGTGTTATATTATAAATAATTTATCAAATGCAAATCAGTTTTCATGAAAACAATTATTTTATAGTGTTCATATACGGTTTCAGAAGTTGCAATACATTTCCATGGTATTCCCATGACAAATAACACTACCCACATATTCCCTCACATATGCTTATGAAACTATACATTTGTTATTCCATAAACCCTGCTTAATGAATCGATCTGGAGTTTAATTCGGAAATCGGTTTAAAAAAATTACTTATTTTCTGCATATCATAATTGCAATTATCATTGATTAAAGTAAAGCATCTTGGCACTGTGTAACGTCAGTTTACCTGATTTATTAGACTCGCAATAATTAATAGGCCTACTTCTGGGCTAAGTGTGAGAAAATCCTAGGAAATGCATAACTCGTTCGGTAAGACCTGAGCCAAACACGCGCAGATAGCTTATCGTCCGCCGGTAGCAATGGATAAGCGCAGAAGAGAATTCATATACTGTACTATTCATTCCAAACTATGCAGTTCATAATGGCCCGTAACTATTGAAAACTGAAATAAAGTGAATAAGTTTTTGTTTTTTTAGTTATGAAATACGGCTAACTTCACAACTATGAACATCCTTCCAAAGACTATTTCCCTTGTGCGACGATGTCAGACATTGCGACTGCATATCTCTGGGGTTAAGAGTATGATGCGATATGTTTTGAACGTATCATCATATTATACAGGGAGGCCATTTTATGCCGAAACTTTTTAACAGCGTTGCCCCTGCTCACACTTTCCCCGCTGTTGTGATTGCACCGGCGGGGACCGTGTTCCGTTACCACCGGCAAATCAAGACTTTAGAAACAATACAATAGAATAACTCAACCAATTTATTATCAAAATAGGCCTACATGTAGAGGCTTATTACTCACGACAACAATAGACAAACGTCTCACTACAACACACCGAAGCAACTAACCGCTTGTATGCTTTGTACAACTGCGATGCAATGCGATGCTAGCGCGGCAATGCGGCAGTGATGCGAGGTTTCCTCAAAAATGGACTCACTGTATATCGGTACTTCATAAACTTTTAACGAATTTCAATCTGTTATTGAGCAATACTTCAATCGCAAAACTTCAATTTCGAAGATTAAAACTGGGCATGTTGTACAGTGTAAGCTTTATAAACTACTAGCAACACGACAATAAGTTACCTTTTCACTTCAACTGAATTCGTCATCTAAAAATATTGAATAATAGCAGAGAGATGTAAGATTAATAGACTATTATTGTTTTATGTAAATCATTATGATGACTTTTTTCTCCTTTTGTTATGACTTTCATTCATAAATACTAGTCCTTCTACTAATTATTCTCCTCATCGATTCTAAACTTAGAGCCCTCCGATGATTTGACTTGATGTTTGCTTACATAAATATTTAAATTTAGCTCTGAAAGGTTTAAATAAACTGCTCAAATTCTTTCTCAGGTTCACACTCACTGTCAATATCGTTCTTGAGAATTAGGTGGGGATGATTCCAATAGGTCTATGTTAAAAGTACCCGCAAGGCAAGATTTCCGCTGTGTCTGATAGCCAATTTCGCCTAGGCCTATATGATAGAATGGTTCCATTAGTAATTGTTAATTTCAGTAAAAATATGCACAATATAACATAAATAACGGAGGTGTCTAGCTTATTTCACGTAATCGCGTTTCAGGGATTTTGAAAGCCTCGAAATCTACATTTCAGTTAATCGGGGTTTGAGTCATGATAATAGGAGTTACTTCAGTGGTTTATTTTGGAATAAGAATGGTTGAAAAATAGAAAGAAATACTTCAGCTTCGTGACTGTTTTAGTGCTGAATTTGCAGTAATTCAAAGATCGCTGAGCTTTGTATGACAAGTGATGACTTTTGTTTGATTAGAAGACGGATCAATTATCCTGGATTTGCATTCTGGCTAGATAATAAATTCATGTTTTATGTGTAGGCGTGAAGACTAAAATATAACGTTGTTGGCCACCATTTTGGAATTTGTTACTTCTCACAAGTACAGTACAGATCGTAAATATCTACAGTGCGTTTCACGTACGAGTTGTTCAATCAATGCGGGTTTCTGAGTCGCGGCGGCCACAGTTCTAACTCCCAAGCGATCGGAAATATCTACGCAAATAAAGCCACTAACGATGTAACGATTCAGGTTCTCACACTTACAATGAAAATAACCACGTACCTCACCACAAGAGATTTTGGAAATGTCCTCCTCTTGTGTCCACACAACACTCTCACCTTTTTAGGAAATTTTCTTTCACGCACATAAGTTCAGCTTCCGAGATAGAGTTCATTTCTCCTGTGATATTGTCTTTAAGTTCTTCTAATGTATAGGAGATTGACCTATACAGTTTATTTGTCAAGTTCCCCTATAAATAATACTCACATATTGTTAGAGGAACTTAAAGACAATATCACTATCTCGGAAGCTGAACTTACGAGCGTGAAAGAAAATTTCCTAAAATGTTGCCAGTGTTATGTGGATGCAAGAGAAGGACATTTCGAACATCTCTTGTGGTGAGGTACGAGGTTATTTTCATTGTAATTTTAACTTTAATTGTGAGGACCTGAATCATTACACTTTTGGCGGCTTTATGAGTATTTGCGTAGATATCTGACCCGATCGCTCGGGAGTTAGAACTGTGGCCGTCGCGACGCAGCCATGATTAGCCAACTCGCACGTGAAACGCACTGTATAAGAAGTTACCTGAAGATCTAATTTAAAAACTTGTAGGTACGACATTAAAACCAAACTAAAGCAATGCCTTTTTAAGCAAGAGTTCGTACAAAGTAAATGAGCTCAACGAATAGAGTCGTGTATTTTTTCATATAACTTATAGGCCTATTGTATATTACCACATTTATCCATTTCACAAACTTGTAAATAATTTCTGTTAACTAATACAAAATGGAATATAGCTTCACGATAATCAGTTTCGTTATTCCCCAGATGCATTCATTTTTTAACCCTTTTAACAAATTGAATAAAAATTAATTTATAACATTCATTATTTTTTGAAGAATAAACATAATATTATACTTTAAAAATTTGTCCAAAATGACTTAAGGATTGACGAAATTGAATTTATTTTATAGTTAATGATTTTTTTTCTGTCTCGAGTAAGATACTGATTTCTTTTCGCATAACTACTCATTTGCAGTTATTAATTATTTCTTGACTTAGATTACAATATGATTTCCAGCTTATTGCATTTAAATGCTCTATACGAAATTCTAGGAAGGACCTTAGGTTTCATGGGATTAATGATTTTTTAAAGGTAACATAGGCCTACATAAAAGGTAATTTATCAGGATTCTTCCTGGTACGCCCAATCGCTGTTTAGTTGGAGTCGCACTGCCAAAAACTGTTAAGGTCAATTAAAATATCCAAGTACCTCATCCAGGATCGAACCCACAACTTACCTGTTTCTCAACTTTCTTCGCCGCGTACTTCGCCAAAACAAGTATGCCTACATTTTGTGTAAATTCATAAATTCTGTGTTCTCCTTTTGATTTTCTTGTGATTAAGTCTATGGTTAAGAAGATAATTAGGCTAATAGCATCCGAAGAAATGCGATGGTGAACATCAGTTCGACCTTTTTCCAAGTAGGCCTAGCAATGACCTTTCTTATTGTATTTCGTATTCGGGAAAAAGGTAAAACATGTTGCCCCCAAGTCCCCCACTCCTACTCCTATAATTGTGAAATACGATTTTGGTGCAAGGGTCCTTTTTATTATGAAATATTATTTTATTTAAAGTTGTGAAATATTATGTTTGGTGCAAGGGTATTTTTTTATTGAGTGGAAGGGGAGCTTGGGGGCGACATGTGTTACCCTTATATCCCTATTCTTTCCTCTGCTGAAGGAACAAATTATCAGAACAGTTCGTGTAATACGAAATAAAGCATCGGGGAAAGTTTACGGACATTTTTTTCTTCTGAGAACGAACTCACTTGGGACAAACATGGTATTTCAATATTTTGTTGGTTCTACTAAAGAAACAAGCTGCTAAACCTGCACGTTATGTTACTGCTACCCTTTAAATAAAAAGTATAAAACAATACTGTGTTCTGGAGTCATTAAACGTATTTTTTAAAACATTTATTGGAATAGCTAGTTTTCTCCCAACTTTACTGCAAAATGTGTTTTAAACATTCCTTTATTAATCATTATCGTATGTCATAAAGTATTACGCCAATACAAACAGAAGTAACTAAATAATAACTTTTCTTAACAGATGTAAAATTAAATATTAATGTATGATTGTCTTTCGGGTACAGAGCGAACATACTGAAAAAATAATTATTAGAATAATTATTACAGTAATCATTTCATATTCATCTTAAGTTATTCTTATTAGCAACTGAGGAAACTAAGAAATGATGACCTTCTCGAACAAGTTCCTAGAACTTAATCGCCATTAAGGATACACGAATGACCTGATAAAGATAGAAATCTGCTTCAATATAATTAGAAGTTGAGAAAGGCAATAAAACAGAATAGGTGTTTCACTGTTATTTGGAAACTAATGCATAACTGTGCCCAGTTCCTAAAGTTGTGGCTGGATAACTGCATGCATAATACCGAAGTAGCATTAGGGAAGCATCTGCTGGAAGCGTGTTTCACTTGTTTTAATCGCAGTACAGAACGTTTGCGAATATACGAGTATTTTTTATCGTGGCCTAAAGCGTTTACCGCGCCGCGAATCCCATACTCTATACCGAGGATCTCATTGTAGTCCTTTTTATTATGTTTTGTGTAGTGATCTTTTTAAGCTTTTTTTGTTCATTATTATTCTATTGCATTTCCCTTTTAGCTGGTATTATTTTTAGTGTATCTCCCAAAATACTCTTTTCACCATTTTTTCAACTCATGAATGTGAATTATGTTACGTTCTTGCCTATTGTTCTACGCCTGAATGAGCTTTAGAAGGACTTAATTTTCCTTTTGTCCCTACACAGTGACGGCAGTCGGCAGTGGTGTGGTAATGAAGTAGCAGTCGTGGAATGGCTTAAAATTGAATGAAGGATGGATGAATTTATGATGACATTCATATACCGTCAACATTCGGGCCTGCACTTATATCAAAGCTTGCATATGTTATCAACCAACCTATGAAAATTATGTACAAAACTAGAATCATTCTAACAAAGAACTTTGGATTATTACAGAAAAAAGGAGTTTATAGGATTTGCTAAGCATTGTGTCAATATTTTGAATGTGTTTGGAATTGAATAAGATAGCGATGATGTTTTATCATTATACAGTACTTTGCTGATTATGATTACTTTCATATGCTAGTGTAATGCGTAAAGAGTGCTCGTCAACTGATAGGTATTATGTGTAGTATTTCGATTTTACATGTTTTATAGCCTCACAAAAATATGCTTTTATTTTCCAATATACGGTCAAATTTACTGCAATACTTTTCATGGTGCCTCTTATTAGTTTTTTAATTGATGTTAATATCGCTTATATTTTATGTAGGCCTACAGTATTTAGATTTTAGATGTTTTTATTTATTCACAATTTCAAGTAACCCCTATATTTAATTCTGATTTTACGTAAATAACACGTGAAAATATTATTTATTAATGTTGTAAATGTGTTCATTCCATTTTGGTAATGATATAAAAATGTATGTTCAATATTTTGTAAATATTGTATTGTTTCTACTGAGAAGCAACCCTTAGCACAGTAATAACAATAACAATAATGATAAATTGAAATAAATAATTTTTTCTTACGGGTACTTCAAGTTAGAAAGACAGAATTGTATTCTAGCACATTTAATGCATAATAAAAGAATGCACAAACTTCTATGAAAATAAGCTCAATATTCTTTAAATTGTGAATTATTATTATTGTTATTATTATTACTACTATTTAATGAACATAGAAATAAGCAAACAAAGAAACATACAAACCATTTTAAATACGATATTCCAATTTACTTGCGCATTCAAATTTAATGTGAGTAGATTAAACGGGATTATTTTTTATTGCGTATTAAAAATAGAAACTTAAGTATGTTAAATGATATTGCATCTTTCGATTTAAATGAGCTTGTATTCGGGAGCACAATTTAAAATTATATATGTATATAAGATTTCCTGAAAAGTTATAAGAACAAGCGTATTTCACAAGATACTTTACTAGTAATAATATAATTCAAAGATGAAAAAAGGATTGAAAAATGTAAAATGACGATTAAAGTAACTTCTATTCGACAAGTCTTGAAGATAAGCATTTTTAAAAGAAAATTATCTTTTGCATTGTAAAGGTGGGGTTTCCAGAATCATTATGTTATAGATTAGGCGTGGTCTTCAGTTTGTACTGTGATTTAGACGTAGGCCTATATTAGCATAATTTATTGGTTTCTTAAATGTAATATTCGTTTTCTGGTGCATCTTCAAAAGAATTAAGGAGTCTGTCATGCATAAACAAAAGAATCATGTCGTTCATCATGGCCATGAATGTTCGTGTAAGAGTCATTTGTTACAGTCATCTTTATCTCGCGGACAGCGTGATTTAAACTATACAAGCTTGTACAACATGTAATCATTATGACTAAGTAATTCTATTCTACGTAACATCATTATTTATTCCTTTGTTATTATGCTCGACTGTTGCTTCTCCTAAGACTATTAACTTGTAGTGTTTGAAAATAGTTCAGTTCAAATTTAAATGATGAATAATAGGATAAGGTAAATTTACTTTTAATAGTGTTAAAATGAAATCAGAAACATGTTAACAAAATGACTTGTTTTACCTCAGATTGATAAAATCTATAACATAATTTTTATTAATGTCCTCATTATTCGTTAAATAAACTGTGCATAACAAAATAGAAGCACGTTTACATAATAGAAGAAATAAAAAAGAACATTAGGAACCTCGAACAACAGCAGTGAACCATACATTTTGGATGGGTCAAAGCTCATGTAGGAGTACCTGGAAATGAAATAGCAGATAAATTGGCCAAGGAAGCAGCAGCCGACAGTGACTTAGAAGTTATATTTGTTAAGAAACCTAAGAGTTTGATCATTAATGAAATACAGGACAAAGGAATTCAAAAGTGGCAGGAGGAGTGGTCAGACAGTACTAAAGGAGCTACATGCAGGACCTTCATTCCATCGGCGCGTCAAAGGATGAAACGAAATCTATAAATTACACCTGAACTGACTGCAATTCTGACTGGACATGGCAAGACCAAATCATATCTAAAAAGAGTTGGAATAATATAAAATCCTCTTTGCTCATGCAACCAAGAGCCACAAACAGTGGAACATCTAATATATTCTTGTGAAAGGGTCACTCCTAGAAAAGCTGTACAAGTGAGAAAAGGTCACTGGCCAATGACACAAGAACAATTATTTAATCTTTATTTGAAAGAATTTAGAAAATTTGTCCAATCTATTGATTTCAAACAGTTGCAGATAGCTAATTCACACTTATGTAAATATTACGTAAATTTATAGGATTAAGGATGTAGATAACTAGTTATAGATGTAGCAACAAAATAGCATGTAGTATTACAGATTTTTAATGGAGCATACTGAATATGGCTACCTAAATGAATAGAATTGCTTAATTTCAAGAAAGGAGAAGTTAAATTAAGGTTAACTGTACCCATTCGAATTAGTACATTTATCTCGCCTAGAGTGAAATGATTATTTTTATAGTGAAAGAAATGAGAGCAAAGTGGAAGATATAAAAATATGGCTGTTTTGTTGATATGTTCGGATTTTGTGAAATAAGTTCTTTCTTCACTTCCACATTGAATACAAGCTTTGAGCTCATTTATATTCTTGTGAACAAATCTTGGAGGAAGGAAGTTCCTTTCTCCATTTCTTCCTAAAAAGAAAGAATTGACCTTCAGTTGGAATAAAACTCCCTCCGACTGCAGAAGATTTCTCACTCCTTAGTCACCATTACTATGCAGATCGATTAGTTATATCTTTCAATAATAAGATATGAACCCGATGAGAAT
This sequence comes from Ectobius pallidus, assembly GCA_964059195.1. NCBI lineage: Eukaryota > Metazoa > Arthropoda > Insecta > Blattodea > Ectobiidae > Ectobius > Ectobius pallidus. The sequence continues at coordinate 108,628,830 of CAXKWD010000002.1, read as the reverse complement.
TTCTGCTCTATTGGAAAATTCAGTTATGAATAACTTCTGTGAGTAAAACTTAAGACCAAGTTTTGGCAGTAATCGGAAGAACGATTCCATATAAATTGTGTGTATGTTCATGATAATTCCTAGCCTTGTACAGCGTATATGTGTGTGTGTGTGCGCCTGTGCGTGTGCGTGCGCTTTCGTGTGCAAAATGCCATATAAAAAATATGCGTGGCATATTCTTAATAGTGTATTTCTCTAATTACTTGCAAGGAACATCGAATCTAGATACAAAATAATTCAAGAAATGTTTAAGAAATCTAGAATTACTCAGTTATATGTATAAGTTATCTTAATGATTGGATGAAAGAGATAAATAATTGTGATACCTCTTAGAATCTTTATTTATGCCTACATCTTCCGTGTATCGATACAATCTTCAGGGCATTTTGTACTGTTTATAAATCATTACTTATTAGTGACAAAGTTTTTTTATTAGCTTCATTCTTATTAAAGTCCAATAAAAACCTAGTATTGGTATAATGTCAATAAAATTAATATACGTACAATGACAATGAAGAACCTACCCAAATAAAAGATGACGTAATAGAATATGTAAAAGAATCCATATACTTGGGCCAAATTGTATCGTTTGACATAAAAATTTAAAAAAAGACATCAGCATGAAATAACCTGGGAATTTACAATCAAGTTTGCTTGGTAAATCTTTGAGCTAGAAAACAGAAAGCATTGATGGATACTAACATTTCACCTACTATGACATATGCATCCAAAATATGGTCATAAAAAAGAGAGAGAAAAAAATTATACTAGTTCGTAAGAGGAAGATGGAGCAGAAGCTGTCAAGTGTCACGTTCGAGGATACAATGGGAAATTAAAACATCAGGAAGGCGACGACTTTAGAAAAACCAATGACTGAAATGACCGGAAGACCATTGTGAATCACTATAAATGAATTTAACTTAGGATTAGTTAACCATCACTAGGACACGAAAGTTTATAAAAAATAATATTTTTAATGATACTTTCTATTATATGCTAGTGTTAAAATGTGTACAAGACATGAAATAAATAACAGAAAATTGATGGTTTGATTATGCATTGTTGCATATTTTGTTACATTTTTCAATAATGATCATATTTGCTTGATTTTAAAGTATTTGTGCATACTTCACTAATCTGTAACATATTTAGTGCCACATTTTTTATAGACTTTAAATATTGTGCAAATCTTTGTTAATTCAAATATTTACGGATTTACAGCATATTTGACTATGTGAACTGTTTTGAGAACCAACTATGCAGTAATTGACAGTACACAGCCTAATGTTTTCAGAACTGATTGTATAATATTTGAGTGTCGTTTCACTTCATTAGTTTTCATTTTCATTCATTGGCCTTGTTTTTTAAAGTTTTGTACGTACGTTATACAAATTTTACTATTTTCTGTAATTTATAATGTAATATTCAGCTAACAAGCGAACGTAAAGTATTAAAATTACATGAAATAGCATACTTCATTGGTTCCGGAGCATATTCTACAAGTTTTAGATCATACATGCATATTTCTTCTTGTGATTGAGTATTAACTTCCGGGCCTTGTTCATCACAATAAGTCAAGATATAATAAATTAATGTGGTTGTAGTGCTGGCACAGAATATAACTGCACAGACAATTAATTTCAGAGAAAAAAAATCTGATGTGAAAGTCACATAACTTCCTCTGCCCAAATAAAAGTTAGCAGTATTCACATATCCTTGTACAGAATCGCAAGACACAATTTTACGCTAATTATCCTATAAATACCTCTTCTTTCAATGATGCGACTAAAAGCGCAGTCTATATAACAAACTTAAAAAAAAAAAAAAAAATGACTGCAGACGTTTATTGAACTTTCTGCCGTAAAATATAATTTCCGAAATTTATCGAATATTTCCCTCAGATACATCTTTACTCTATGCATGGCCAACAATACATCTTTCTCACTTCACATTCTTATATAAAATAAGAGGCCGTGAAAGAGCGCGAATTCAGTTGTTCATCACGTAAGACAAACTTTCTACAAACAGTGGGTGAACAGTGGGTGGCTTGTAACTACCCTCAGAGAATTTTCTCGAAAAAATGTTTCAAATAAAAGATTTAGCTCTTAGTATAAGCAACCTATGTGCAAAATTTAAAGAAAATCGTTAGAGCCGTTTTCGAGAAAATCGCGAAAAACGAAAATTTCTTCATGTAAAGTCCCCTTAAAAATAAGAGAAAATAGTCGCCAATCTTATCCTCACATCTTCAGAAGGTACCTGACCCAAATACGAAATTTTGTTTTCATACGATTTTCCGTTTTGGAGCTAGCTTGTTCACAGATATTTTCCACACAGACACACAGACACACAGACACACAGACACACAGACACACAGACACACAGACATGTTTCCAAAAATAGTATTTTTGGATTCAGGGGGCCTTGAAACGTGTATATATGCTAAAAACTCAACTTCGAATTTTGGGGTCGAAAACAATACTTCCTCTACCTATAGTACCTATGGTACGGGCAGAGGAAGTAATAAACAGTCAACTATTATTTAAACAGGAAGTTAACTGGATATTGCTTGTAATTATCTGGATTGTTATGTCGATTATCCAGAAAATTGATTCCATTGCAGTTAATTCTTTTAACAATTATCTGATTAATCACAAATAACTGGATAAACTGATGTTATTATCCAGTTATCTGGTTAACTATTATTCGGTTAACTGGACAAGAGACAATGGTTATTTGACAATATTATTTGCTCAGTTAACCAGTTAACTTTTATCCGGATAGTTCCAGCTCTAATTTGTAGATTAATTTAGCATTCTTGGGATAGGCTAGCTGTTATTAGTCATTCACTCTGGTCACAGGAGTCCTTTGCCCGTAGTGGGCTGATTATGGTCTGATTCTTAATAAACGCATAAATCACGTTTATTTTTACGAAAAGTTGCTAATGTGACATCATAGAGGGTAACAATAGTAATATGGATCTACATATTCTAATTGTTTTCTGGCCTAATTACTAGACAAAATACTCTTAGCTAGAGATTGTTCAAAGACACTGCACTACATAATAGAGTTATCTTGTCATTATCCCTAGAGATGTGCTTATATACCTGTCCCTTCAAAGCGTTTTTCCACTATAAACTTAGCTTAACTAGCTGGTCTATCAAGTTTTGTGGTTAGGCTATCTTCTCTGCACAAGGTAATGAAGTGCCTGGTCTTGCAGATTAGATTATTGAGGAAGACTGGAAATAGGCGATCTCGTCATCACCAGGCTTTAGTCTCTAATTAATTTCCACAGCAAAGAGGATTTACTTAATGATCCCTATTCACATGCAAAACCAATCAATACAGGCCTTTGAAAATTTCGAACATGGGGATAATCAACTCTGATTTATTAATATGATGGGTATGCAGATTGATCCATTTTATTTCTGAGAACTGAGCTCTGATTTCGCGTCTTTTCGTTCCGGATTACTTATTTTTATATATTAATTTCAGAACAACTCAAATACTGAATGCCCCTTCTGTACTATAGGGCCTATATATTAAATAAAATAAGTGTTTATACATTAATTTGCTTTTTACATAACCAAATGCAAACGTTTGATGGGTCTGTACAAACTAAGCCCATCATTCTCCCTCCACCCCCGCTCGCCTGTTTGCCGCTTTCGCGAACCTGATTTGTCTTGCCTTCATTACAAATTTCCTCAATCTCTTTTTTCCACTATAGCGGAAAAACATATTCGTTACTCCCTATTTGATTCCATAAAAAATATTGGTAGATATTTTTCTCTCCAATTTTTTAAATCTCTACAATTTCTCAAAATATGAAAGCAGTATTATTTCAATTAAATTGAATAAAATTAAATAGTATAATGTAAGTAAGAGTAACTACTTGATCAGAATGGTTGATCATAGGGTTTAAAGATGAAGAAGGAAATCGTTTTACATTATAAAAGTTGACTCGTGTTAATGCCTTTAAACAAATATAACTGAACCAAGATTTATATTAGAGTGAAAGGAGGAATTTGATGGATTTCCAGAATCACATCATACACAAGGAGCAATTGGAAAACATTTATATCGATCGTCTTAGAAGCAGGAAGAAGGACGAAGAACAAACTTTAAAGTAACAGATCCTTTGGTGGATACATTGGTGCTGCAGATATAATGATAATGACGACGAAGACGTTGAGGATAAGGGAAAAGAAAGGTGATATGCCTACTCTGTTTTACTCCTTAATTTATACATGACTGAACTTTTGTATCTAAGTTTATAATTTTGGTTTGGATTACGAAGTGTCCGGAAACTGTGCAAATTTTAACTAACGTGGATTAATCGTTAAAATATATTTATGAAAGTGGATTTAATTGTAATATCAATAATATCATATTGATTGGTAATATGGTATTGCTCTGGAAAAGCCCAAAATTTTAAATAACGTAGGAGTTAAACCTTCCGGGGAGTATTTATTGTTTTGTAATTTTAATTTGCTAGGATAGTTTAGGTATTAAAACGTTGATCCATCCCTTTTGGGGGCAGGGCCTAACTGTTTCATCTGCCAGAAGTAGACGGCAGGATTGGGGCATGTGGTCAGCAGGCTGTCATCCACGGCCATTAATGATGATATCCTTGATAAAGTAAATACCACGAGGTTGGGTGAACCCAATTCCAGACGTCTCAACCTCAGAAAAATCCGAGCAGATAACCTGGATTGAATCGCGGAATATGGATTCTTAGCCCCTGACGCTAACCATGAGGCCACTGCAAATTTATGTTACTTTTTAAAATTTCTCTTCCTCTGTACACAGACGGTACTATAGATAAAAGAAGTATTACGTTCGTTAATGGTATTCATTATTCGATTACTATTCGATTTAGTAACTGCCGGTCATGTGATACGATTCATGTCGAACACGATATCTTAGGTGCATTACGGCTTTCCCCCTCAATACTATTAATGTGAAGACAATCTGGTTGCAGTTTTCTCGAAAATAGTTCTTAACGATTTTGTTAAAACTTTATATAGATGCAATTTTTAGTTAGGGCTTAGTAATGGTGCGGATTCAATGGAGGTTTCTTATTGTTAAACGATATAATAAATATTAATTTACGTGTTAATAATAAATGATCAGAAAGAACACAACAACAAAACTTCTACAAACAAATATTAAGTCTTACAAAATATTTCCCCTTGAAGACAGAAACATAATGTTGGAGTTTGGTTATTACAAACGTTTATTATTTCAATCCTGGATATAAAAACAGTTGTGTATTTATTTTCGTAAATCTACAATTCGTTTACTGTGCTTATATATTTTTAGCGCAATTCCTCTTGTTAATTTTATAGCTATCCCTTCAATTTTTTCCAACACGTTTTGCAACACCCTTTGCCATGCTATTCACTATTTTTTTCACTTTTCCATTCACAGAAATAATATTTTTCCTTTGTGAACTCGATTTTTTTTTCATAAATAATATTATCGCTGCCTAGTATTTTATTACATGGCGTTTCGAAGAAATATACGCTTCTAGAAATGAAGTGCTTTTTAGCATGTACATTCTCATATGTCGGTATATAGGTTTCACAGTTCATCTAGCTCTACTCTTCGTCAACAAGGCGAAACTGCAAATAATAACTTCCCACCTAGGGGAAGAAACCTCATTACAATATGATCGGCCTTTACATTCTTCGGAGAGCTCCTTATTATTTTATCCTGAGTGTAGCAGTTCTTTATCCACTGTTCACTTTATTTAATTATACTTTTCATTCGACCCTTTTTCTTTGAAGACCCCGGGGAAAATAGCTATCAAATATCTCAGCATGCTTTATTAAAATATCTGTTCTAAGAACAGATGGGGTATATATGTCAAGTGCAAAGATTGCTCACAATAGCTGTTTCATATTTTCTTATTTCTTTTCTCGTGCAGCACTTTATTTTCGCACCTCAGAATAATATTATTTCTCCTTCACAACGCTTATCCTTCCTCTGTGTTTATAGTAGTGAAGAGATGAAGAAACACACGCCGTTTGTAAGTAATACATTTTTTAGGTACGCTGTTTAAAACAGCTGCTTGTCGGACTGGTAACGGGCCGAAAAATGCTCTCTAAAACAGTTGCTTGTCGGACTGGTAACACGCCGAAAAATTGCATTTTAGCAACCGAGGCCGCTAAAATTGCATAAAACTGCACTTCAAATGCAGTTTTATCGGCCTAGCCCATTTTGGGGCCCGGGCGACCAGGTCTTATTTTTTACTTTCTAAATTTACTCTAAAATAAAATTTGTTATAAGTCAATAAACAGCTTAAGTTATGTTTTATGTGATTATTTTATCTGCATTGTCCTGTCGTATAACGGTGACACGGAATTAATCAGTTAATCTGAAACGGATTATTCTTGAAGAAAAATTGATATTTTTGAAAAGTAGAAGCAGAAATCCTTTTGGACTCAATTGTAGGCCTCACTAACGTTCGGCATTTAAAATCACAATTTTCAAAAGATTAAACTGGTATGTACAGAGAAAATTTTTCCTAATTAGAATATTTTAATGTATTTTTCCGTTTTGTGCCCGGCATCAGTTAATCAATTTGGTCCAAAATCAATAGGCTTCGTCCCAAGGGCTTTATAAATGGTATACAAAGTTTTATGAAAATTCGATAAAGCGTATTTGAGTTATCGCGCTTACAGACACATGGACAAACACACAGACAATCTCATAAAGTACCGGTACCTTTCTGGCACTTAATAATTATGTAATATCATTACATAATCTTTTTGTTGCATACATTATAGTGGGCGAGTTGGGTAGTGAATTTAATATTTGACGGGGGCCCGGGAAAATTTGTTCCTGGGGCCCTTGCTTTCTTTCCACGGCCCTGCCTTCACATAGTCTACTGCTGCCGAGATTTTACTGGCAGCAGCTCCAATTCAATGTTTCTGGCTTGGATTGAAATATCCTCGGGATTATCGCTCATATTTTCACAACCTTTTCATAAATACATAAATGCATTATTGTTTAAAAACTAGTGACTCAGTATATTATGCATCTATATCGCATTTAGTATTGGTAATGTTCATTGTTGTTCTGCGATTCAGGCGGATGTGAGAACATGACAACAAATGGCTGATTATACCTTTCATTATAATGAATTATATGAAATTTTTATTTCATTTCATAAAAGTTGGAGAGCTTTTACTAAAAAATATTGTGTGTACCACATACGCAAAAACTTGATCGGACTCATCCAGTAGTCAGCAATACTAGAATAGATTCGTCCGCTAAAGTGTTATTTTGTGTACTTGGTATATACTGTAAATAGCTATTGCTTATTTCTTGCTATAGGCACTTAGTGTAAAATTGAACGATAAAATTAATATTTAAGTAAATTATGTATAACATAATCAGATTGTTGTCGCCTTAAGTTTAGGTTGCAAAATGTATTCAAAGCCCGACGCTAACCACGAGACACGCAGGCAGTCTTCTCCAAATTTAATATTAGCTAAATATAATATTAGCTAAACATTATTATTATTATTATTTTATTTTTATTATTATTATTATTTTATTTTTATTATTTTATTTTATTTTTAAATCAAAGTAAACTGGGCTATAAATTATCGTAGATTGAGAAGATTTTCGCATGATGAGACGAACTACCTTTCATAAAAGTTAGTTACTGCGCGAACTCAGGAAACACGGAGAGGAGTTGGAAAGGAAGCTGTCTACAGCATTAGAGCAATGTGGCTTAAACCACTGAAACATCTCACAATCTATTATGTCATTTGCATCAAGAAGGGGTAATTGATGTAATTGAAATTCTGGCGAGGATGCAGCAGAAGAAAAATGGAAGGCAATTAGCCAGTTGTTTCAGTGGAGCAGAAAGATGACAGGTTTTTGTTCATACCTCCAAAGACTTGAAGGGCATACATGCGGACACCGGCTATGTGACTTGACTTGGAATCGCCACTATAGGTGGCAACTTCATTCTAGCGTGACTTAATTTGAACCTGCTTGCTAATAGCATAAACCAAGCTTGCAAAAAAGAATTCCCCGCGCAAGTTGGCTGTACAAATAGCTCTAAAATATACAATTCGTCAGGCATGTCTACAAGAAGAATGTTGCCGACACCAACCAGACAGTTACATTTTTTACCACTTACAACTTGACAATTTGCAAGTTTACTTTTTAGTAGGCCTACAGAAAAAGCGCAAAAAGCTTCTTTGGTACAGTAGTTTATTTTATCACATTCTGTAATACACACTCGTGTATTTTTGGCCAATAACAATGCTTCGATAGAGTTTACATGTAGTATAGCAATCTTTGGCTCTGGAAGAACCACGAAGGAGGCAATGACCGTTTTATACACACAATAGTAATTCATTTTGAAAAGAACGATTCGTGTGTGTGTGCAAATATTATAAAATACATATATATATATAATTTTATAAATATAAAAAAATAAATATAATAAAATATAGGTCTAATCAATGCTGTAGGTTAAATGCTCATATGTCATAAAAAATGGAAAAGTACTTAAACGGACTTAAAATAATACAGTAATAATATTATTTTTAATGAGCTGTGGGAAAAGGTGAAGCATATAGACTGAATGCACACTTTTTATAACATTATGAGATCAGAACTTATAGACGCGTTCTGCTGATGACGCTAGTGTTTATTCGTATGATCTTTCCAGCAGAAGTGTTAATATCGCAGCAAGAGATGGCATACGGGGAGCTAGAATGTTCAGATCTTAATTAATAATAATACTTTTGTTTCCTACTTCACGTGTTACCACGATTTTTTTGCCATAGTTGACCCAGAGTCCTACAGCCGGAGGCTACACTACAGATACAGATAATACATGCACTAATATTTGTACACAGTTTAATATGTTGGACGATTGTTGTTTGTTTGAAATGTTACTTAACGATGGTTTTGTTCTACTAGATAGGCTAGACTTATAACCAGTGATCTCAATATATAAACAGGATACACAACAGCTGTGCTTTGGAATTGCATAAATCGTGACGTTCACTTGTTGTTAAGTTGGCTACACCGTACGTATTGGTGAAGTGTGCTTCCTATGTTAAACATATATTTATGAATGTGTTTTTATTATTTTTCATGACAAAATGGTCAAATATTACGTGGTATATGGCTGCACAGAGCTTCAGAGAAATGGAAGTGAACTTAAGTTTCACAAGTAGGTTATTTTTGTTTGGAACATTTGAGGATACTGGCCAAATCCGACTTAGCCTCAAGCGTAGCATAGCCACGAACGCTTGTCTTTTTCTTGCCTGTTTGTACAGGTTTCCATTTTCTTGGCCTGATATTCCGAAGAAGTGGGTTCAAGCAATGCGCAGAGAATATTGGTCACCCACAGCGTACAGTACATTAAGCAGCAGACACTTTACACCTGATTGCTATCAGTCAAGGTCTGGTGCACTTGTAAAATTACTAAAAGATGATGTACCATCAGTCTTCTATTTTCCAGGACACCTTCCAAAAATTATTGTTCCAAAAAGACAACTGGTTCGTAACATAGGCGTAACCAGGCCGACCATATGGGGGGGGGGGGGTTACAACATCTGGGGGGTATGGGTTCGGGGGTCTTCCTCCGGAAAATTTTAAAAATTAAGATGCACAATAACGAGTTTTATGCTTCCCACGCATTATACTCGTAATAAGCAATTTATAAGCAGACTTAAAAAAATTGTACCATTTTCCTTTTTTTAATCAATGGGGGGTTCAAACCCCCCAAAACCTCCCCGTTACGCCTCTGGTTCGTAATTTGGTTAGTAGTAGGCCTAATTTAGGTACCATGTAGGAATATAAATTATGCAATATGTCAGTCATGTAAACATAGTATTCTTATGCATGTAAGCCTAAATTTTTCATGCTAGTTTTTAATTGCAGAAATAAGAGGAAGCAGATGTTTTTGTATAAGACCTCGCTGAAAATTATACGAAAATGGATAAACAGACAAACAGATGATCTCCCACCATCTCCTATCAAAACAGAATTGAGAAAGAACAAAAGGCTACAGACGATTGTCTGAAGCAAGAACAAGAAGATAAATATCATGGCTAATTAAATTTCAGATTTGAAGAAAAGGAACTTCTAAGTAGGCCTACTGACTTAAAGTATTTTGAAATTTTATTTTAGTGGCTTCCCTTTGCGCTAGTCTACAGGAATTATTTAAAAAAAATAATAATGTGATTTGTATCCAGTACAGTAGCGGTAAAGTTGAAGGTCACGGATTATACATTTCCAAAGCACTTAGAACAGATTTTGTCTATTCTCTTTATATATCGAAATCAAGCATAATATCGCAAAATGAAGGCCTATTGTGAAGTTATTTTAATATTTAAAATGCGAGTGTTTACAACTGTTTACCAATGTACATTCACGCCTGATTGAGATTAAAGAAATATTTTTACCAAACCATTACGATATGAAATTAGTTTTGTTATGCACTTAAGCATCAAGTAGTTTATATTGAAACGTTTCATTCATAAAAGTGTTTTAAAAACGCCAATACATCTTCATAATTCTATTAATACACATGAGTTTGTTAGAAGGAGATACGGGATAGGAGCTAAATTATACGTTCACTTTCATGGCGGACCGCGAACCCTGCCGTCACGATTTTTCATCATGCAGTGCTACCTCCAGTATGTAATAGAGCTCAATGCTTATAACAATCGCCGATGTGCCGAAATTTTGTCCCGCAAGAGGAAGTTACATGCCTATAAATCTACAGAAATAAGACTGTCGCAATTATGCCAACATAAATGTCACCGACCTATGCGGGGATGGAAGCCGAAAAATTGGGAACAGAAATCCATTCCATAACTGCTTTAATACACAGGACGAAATTATTACTCAATTAGATTATTGCCAAAACTGATTTGAACAGCCTTTGATAAATGTTTTGCGTAAGAATGCTCCTTCAAGAAGTTATGTGAATATTTAAGTTTTATTTTAAAGAAACTTTGATTTAGCATTTAGTAAGCTTATTTTATTGTTAAATAATTTTATTCATATCTGCTAAATTGTTAATATATAAGTATAGACATTAGGCAAACTGTAAATGGCTGTATATTGCATTGATTAATACTGTAACTAAAACCCTAGCATACCGAGTAGTGAAATAGGGTTAATTATATTTGGGGAATCAAAAACAACAACAGGAACTAATATCACGTTCATTAATAAAGAAATCTTCAACGTAATAGCTATTCACTAACTACGTAGCCTATTAAATAAGTGTGATCTGTAGATGATGAAAAATTGATATATTCGACTAAAGCAATATAATTTTAGAAAATAAGATAATGATAAATTACAAAACCGCTTATTCATAGAGGTAATATTTTCAAAGGAAAACAATTCTTATCCATGTATGTAAATTTGAAAACCTTGCACCGCTTATTCAACTATATTAAAAGCAGGCTAAAATGTGTTTGTAATTGAACTTCTCCGAGACCCTTTGATCTAGAGGTCTGAAATTTCCACCTTACGTTTCCATGACCCAGGGAGTGTCTATGTGAAAAGTTTATCCTGATAGCACAGTCGGTTCGGTCAAAATTTTATTTTTAATTTGTTTGTTCCATACCATGGATATATGTATGACTGCAGCACAAAAAATGTCAAAACACTGTCAATACCAAAAGTATTGTAAGTATTGTAAGTTACGTCAGATGTTCGGAGCAAACAACCAATCTTAACCCTTCTTATGGAGACAACCTCAGCTCTTGCCAAGGATGAGTTACAAGCGGGTCGTGTATATAAGCCACGCTGTTCAAAATGCAATTTATATATTACAGTCGGTTCGGTCAAAATTCAATTTTTCATTTTGTTTAAGGTTATTTGTTGTACATTATACAGTGCTGTACAGTCATAGTATAGGTTGCAAACAACGTACTTTAACAGCGGTGTTGCTAAATTGTAGAGTTGTGAGCCCATCGATCATTCCTGTTTCGGAACCTTAATCTTGTATTGGTAAAATTCACTTAACATTTTTATTACAGAAATAATGTAATAATGTCTTTCTCTTAAACAGTTTAATAGAAAAGTCTGCAAAAATCTATCCCGTTATGTTGTAATACATCTATATTAATAAAAATGCCGCATGCGACGCATGCCGCATCGCTTGAGAACGGCTAGACCGATTTGGCTGGTGTTTTTTTTTTTTTTTTTTTTTTTTTTTTTTTTTTTTTTTTTTTTTTTTTTGTGTGTGTGTGTGTGTGTTCGTAATTGTCAGGACAAGGTTTGTATGAAAGAAATTTTTTTGAAAATCCACAGGAAAAGTCGTAAGTCGGAAATGTGAAATGAGGCACAGTTAGAGAATTCTGCTGTCATATGTTTACATAACAAACAAAAAAGGATTATAAAAATTGAAGTGTGATAAAAGAAGTGTTACATATTCACAGTTTGGGAGTTCCGCTGGCACATGTTTTCATAACAAACAAACAAAAAGTGTGAGTCTTGCAACCAAGCCAAATCGAAAGTGTGTATGTATGTATGTATGTGGGTATTTATGTTCCCTATACACTTCTTGACCAATTTGCACGACATTTTTCACGCATACCCAGTTAAGCCCGGGAAGTAACGTGGTCAACATTACAATTCAAACAAGCCCTTGAAAATTTATATAATTTGTGAGACTATTATACTGAAAAATGAAATGAAATGCAATTCAGTTATCAAGACAACAGTGTTTTGTTTACAGTGTTCACATAGAACTTTGGAACTACATAATACTGAGCTTTAACAAATTCTGATGCTACCGATGTAATTAATAGATTTGTGAAAATAATTCTTGAAGAATGAAATCCAAGAAAATAAAGCAAAATGTGATGCAGTCAAATAACTTTCTCTACCCTCGACATGGAAAATATAATTTTCTCACTTCACATTTTGATGTAGAATAAGCGGTCGTATTGCAGGGGTAGCTTAAGTGTGTGCCAGTGAGTAGGCCTATGCTATATCAGAAGTCGGTATAAAATCCTATCCGCTGATACGTCACTCATAGCTGTAGGCTTTGTATACGGATGTTTATCATAGACCCTAAACATCTACAAGAAGACAAAATAGGATGGAACATTTTCAGTCCTACGCCGCAGTATATTATGTCCTAGGTTTTGGGGGAGGAAAGTATGAAAGTGATATTGATTTTTTTTTGTTTTAATTTCAGCTCCGAAACGGTTGTATGGTAACATGAGAGTGAGAAATAAAATTTTTTATAAAGACAATACAATCTTATGTAATCGAAATTTATGTTTCTTCTTATTTCAACCCCTCCCAGGCATGGTGTGTAGAAGCAACGGAGTGCAACATTCGACATCCTCTGTGAGCCATAAAAAGCTATACCTAGCGTTTTCTGAGGGAATAGTTTGAGTGTGATAAGTCGTTATTCCTCATTTAAAGTTCTATGTAGGCCTACATATTATACAAGGCCCTAGAGTTTGAAAATCGAAAGTCCTTCATAAGTTAATTTCAAATTACAAAATAAAAGCCCGGGCGACGCCGGGCCTTTTAAGCTAGTTAGAATATAAAGTTTATAAATATTTTGCCTCCTGTTTTTGCCGAGTCTTGCTTTGTTCTCATTCCCATGACTACGAGATAATAGAGGTGTCGACCTAGACATGCATCACATACGCGTCCTTGCACTCTAATACCCACTCCACCAATCTCACAAATAACCAGTCGAATTGACTGGCGCGCAGAGCGGAATATAAATTGGAATTTTACAAGATCATTTCAGTGCTAGTAATTTATTGTTCATCATTAAGACTTCCATTTTGTTTCACAGTTTTTATTCCATTCATCAGGACGTAATAATAGCGAGCTGTGAAACTACACGGGAGACGCACAGGTTATTCCAATACGATTCTGATCAATTGCTGTAACCATTTGAGGAGTTATTTCCGGATATTTTATACAAGTTCTCTGAAATCCAGTCAGAAAGTATTGAAATAAAAGAGTAGGCCAACTGCTTATAGCCCTACCATGTAAGTTAACATTTACTACAAACTTTTTCATTATTGTCATAATTGAACTTAATACTTACGTAATGCAATAAGACAAAACGTAGTAGGCCTATGAGAATATTAAAGGAGAAAAATTCCTCTGACACTGGGATTTGTACCCAGGAGCTTTGGCTATCCGTGCCACTACTCTACCAACTGAGCTAAGGCAGAGTTCACTTTACAGTGCCAAAGGTCCTGGGTTCAAATTCCGATGTCAGAGGAATTTTTCTCCTTTATTAATATCATGTGATGTCCAATAGAAATAATAATGTGGTTCATAAATGCATATATATCCATCTTGAATATTAACTGTACAATAACAGTGGAAGCCCGGTCACAAAAATAACTAATTAGTGTGCCTCACAGTACTGCATATGACATAACTTGTCTGTCAGCGAGGTAAAGCATTAAGGGCAATCAGTCATAGGAGAGAGGTTCCATCTACCGCTGTGAAGTGAACTCTGGCTTAGCTCAGTTGGCACGGATAGCCAAAGGTCCTGGGTTCAAATCCCAGTGTCGGGGGAATTTTCCTCCTTCAATATTCTCATGTAATGTCCAACAGAGAGAATAATGTGGTTCATAAATCCATATATATATATATATATATATATATATATATATATATGAATATATATCCATCTTGAATATTAACTGCACAATAACAGTGGAAGCCCGGTCACAAAAATCACTAATTAGTGTGCCTCACAGTACTGAATAAGTATGGCATAACTTGTCTGTCAGTGAGGTAGACCATTAAGGGCAATCATCATAGGAGAGAAGTTCCATCTGGCGCTGTGAAGTGAACTCTGACTCAGCTCAGTTGTAGAACAGTGGCACAGATAGCCGATGGTCCGGGTTCAATTCCCAGTGTCAGAGGAATTTTTCTCGTTTAATATTCTCATGTTATGTCTAGCAGAGACAATAATCTGTGTTTCATGAATGCATATTCCAAAACAAACAAACTTTTTAGTTACCGGTTCCGCTTTTTGTGTGAAGAGCACGTAATGCTGTGCAGTTGTGTGAAGTATGATAGAATATAGCAGATTGACCATTTAAGCTTACTGCTGTGCCTTATGCAAGAAGTAAAAATGTTGTTAGTTTGAACCTTAGTTATGTTGTTAGTATAAGCGAATATATCCAGAGCTTATTTTACTTATCTAATTCTTTTTGTATTACTATTTACAACTATGTTGTTTGCGAGGCAAGCCAACCCTGACTCTATAAAATATTTGTCTAACTTTAGTTTAATCTTCAGAACATTTACAGAGAAAAAAAATATATATTTTTTTAAGTTTCAGGTCTTAAAAAGTGCAGTTAATGTATAAATTTTGATCAAATTTTGGAGACGTTTTCACGATATTGCCAAAAACATTTTCTTCGTGCAACTCTGTAGAAACAGTAAGATGAAGTTGTCGACCTACTTCATTGTCACATCCCGGAGAATACCCAAATAATTGAATTAATTTGGGTATGATTTTTTCGTTTTCGAGTTGAATTGTTCAGACAAATAGACAGCAGATAGACGTACATTCGGTTACCAGATACAACACGGCCACTTATCCGAAAATAGTATTTTTGGGCTCAGATATGCTCAGAACATTCCGAATTAAATCAGAAAACCCAAAAATCGAATATGACAGTCGAAGATAATAGGATACTTCCTTTCCTGCAATACCTGTGGTACAGGTAGAGACAAATGATCCGTAAGGCCTATACTTAGTAACTCTAAGAACAGGAGTAGAATAAGTTGTTCCTGTGAGGCTCAAAATTATTTTGTCGTCTAAATTATTATAATTTATTTCACTATCTACACTTTTAAAGTACCTATACCTGTTTTTTATATCTTTTTACTCATATAGTTCTCTTATATCTTGATTGCGCTGCTTAATCTGGACGTCCATCACCGCACGTCTCATTAAATTGATTCTTCAAACGCACTCTCTGGAAATTAAGCTCATTAGCTTCACTCGAGCTCTCTGACTGCTGTGTGAATTAATAAGAGCAGCTGTTTTCTCTGTGATGAGTTGAATGAAGCGTTAAATGCAATCTTGTTTTCACGGAAACCTCTTGAGGTAACGTTAGAGATCTGTAGTATAATGAGTGAATGCTTTAATTGCTTATGACTTAATCATTGGATGGTCTCAAGCTTCTCATTGATAATGAGTAAACTTATATGTACAAGAAAGATCTACATTACAGTACTCAAAGAGGTTTCTTCCAAGGGTTTAATATAGGAAAGTTTTCCCTCTTATATAGGCCTATTAGCGGTAGGCCTAATATTAATAATCCCATTTGGTATGTTTTTTTAAAATATTGAAATACATCTTCTTTATGAACTGCCAGTTTAGAAAATCTTACAATGAGGATTTTTATGAAGTTACTACAAACATACAATCAAGCGGAAAATAGCTTTACGTTATTTTAGGATGTTTACAGCATAACATAAGCTCTTATCCGACTCTCATATTGAAGAAAGTAAGGAATAACAGCAGGGCTGAATTTGTACGGTTATATTATTTATAATCAATCATGAAGTGAAACCATTAGCAGGTTCTAAGCTTGATATTAAAGAAAAAATTAAAGTGGAATAGCTTGCTTCCATAAGCAATAAACGTTATATACGAATAAAAATCGTTTTACATGAAGCGTTGCTCTAGGCTATTTGTCTTTCATCTTTGCTTTAAACAATTGTTTGAGGTGACGTATTTATACATCAATAGTACAGGTTAAGTAAGTTACTGCACAAACTGTATTGATCGTTTGGAACGTACAGTACATCTAGAGTGGTATGGACACGTTCAGCAGATATCACAAGAGATGTGGCCCAAGAAAGTGAAAAAATGTACGATCTAGCTGGAGAGGAGGATGAGAGCCATGAGATCCTGACGACGCCACGAATCTTCATGGGAAGAGGCAGGATTACAAGGGAACCTTCAGGAGTGGAGAAGCCTTTAAGTAAAGTATAATATAGTCTAAGCGCAATCGTCGGAGAAAGGGACGATGCAATTTCTTTCTTCATTTTCTTCTATTAGGTCTATATGGTATATGAAGAAAAGGAATTTATTCAAGGAAAAAAGGCATACCCTTTGATGTGACCAGCATGCTTCAAAAAAACCAAATCACGATATTTTACGATATACTTCTAAAATTATATTTAGAGCAACGGGCATCTCGCGTGCACTTGTGGAGCTGCAAGGACTCGACTGTGGATTGCGAGCTCAATAGCTGCTGGCCATAAAGTAAAAACGTCGGAGCGGCGGATTCTGAATCTAACGTCACCAAAATTATAAATATACACATTACATATTCACATCTTACTGAGTTTGTTTCATATGTAGGCTACTGTGTTATACTCGTACACGATGATTTCTGGGTAACAGCAAACATAATTTTGTATTCAATAAACCAGCATATAACAAACAATACACACTATCACAGGTATTGTTTAATTGGTGGCGTATTGTACAATTGGACAATTCCAACCTATATTAGAATTACGATAAATCTAAATCAGGGATGTGCGAATTAACATATTGTACTGGCAAACAAATATCATGAAGTAATGACAGAAATGTTGTCTTCTGAAGTGATAAAATATCAATTAAAAAAGCAAAGAAACATATTTCGTCTAATTTTAGGCCTCGAGTAAATATTTGACTCTATTGTTAACATTTTTTTGGAACAATCATTAAAAATGCTGGTTTCAAAGTTATTTCTTGAATTTTTGACATCTTTTATTTCTTGTGATATTTTCTATGGTGGCAATCACTGACTGTCTACTACAGATCCTAATTGCAAACCATAAATTGAAATCCGTTAGTTTGTTTTTGTTCAGTCTTCCAGACGTAGTCTGCTTGATCTTGCACACATGTATGGAACCGAACATTGACATGAGTTGAGTTGAAAGTTTATGCAGTCTTGGGAAATGTGACTAAGGCAAATTTATGATAGAACTTCATTAAACATCACTATCAGTGCAGTGCTGATCCGCCCATCTCTCCCCACTCATAGAATAACCGGTTTATGCTGCCCGCTCCGTGCTTTCACAGTGCACAGCAAGAGCGCTCTTTCACAATATTAGCGAGATGCCCATCTCTGATGTAGAGCTTCTGTGTACAAGAATTGTTATATTCTAAAGTATGTGAGATTTAACTTGGCAAATTATCTGGCCTGCTATTTGGGTTGGGAGAAATAGGGTTTCCCCTCTACAAAACACCCTATAAAAGGCTAGCTGCTTTCTTTTGTTAGCTGTCAATCATTTGCCTTCACAAGTTGATGAGCGGCGGGCTGTTAGTATTCAAGGCATGGAACGTCAGTGCTGCCAGCTCATATAGGAATATTCCGCCACTGATTCTACAGACGAGATGGAAGGGATTTTTCGTTTACCGTCAAGTCCCTAAACAAAAGAGAAGGTGGGAGAATCTACAATTCTCTCTCTAAAATTCCTTACCAAGTAAAGCTAAGTAAAGCCTCACAGTAAGTACAGGAAACTTCTACGGATAATTAAATGAATTGTTGTCCTTTTCATTTCTGGCTTAATGATGCAGTCTATTATTTGCATACATAACTTAAATGTTTAAATTGTTACCCAATGATTAGTTACTAATACTTTAAAATGAAAAAATTCTAACAAAACGATTGCTCTGACTGAAATCGAATGCAGCGTAATAGAAACATTTGTATTGCGTATAATGTTTTATGTATGAGAATTCTCAACACACTCACTGTTCCATCGTTCCCTTAATCATCTTGTCGTTATGGGGGACTCAATGCTCCACATTCAAACATAAAGCCCCAAGCTGTTAAACAACAATCTTGAAGGTTATGTACCGGTAGATGTATTGAATTGAATGATGGAATACTTTTATGGTAAAAACATTTGATTAAATGATTGCTATATTAAGTTTATAGTAAAGCATGCCATTTAAGTAAGTGATGCCAATTTACCCATGTTTTCTTGATGGGCAAATATATGCAGATAAAAAGATCCACTTACCTGCAATAAAGAAAAAATATATTAATATAATTCTGAACTTTCTTTACATTGTTCTGTTAAATAGAGAATGGTAAACTATCCTGAGCGCCAAGAAAGCAGTAAACTGAATCCCGACGAAGAAAGGTTGTAGATAAATTGAGTCCCAACTGTTATTTGTCTTTTATTCGAGCAGCCAAATGACACTGCTCACAATCAGAGGATTTCACGTGGAGTTTGGCTGTGTCATCCCCACCAAAAATATTATTTTAATAGTATGTTGTTTAAATTTGTAGAATATCAGCTATCAGCTCTTTAAATTTTCTTTTCTCTTTTCAATAATAATCGAGTATGCGCAATTCTTTCTCGGAGGTATTTTATTATTTTTGTTACTGATTAAAGATTCCTTTCAAAGGCAAGCATTTAATATTGACTGCTTTGACGAAATCAAATATGGATTTATTTTCATATTTCCTTTTTTCCTTCTTTCCCAGTTAAAATGTTTACCCATGACTGAAAATTATTCATCACGTCATTAAAATTAACAGTCGACGTGTGTATGGTTTAAAATCTTTTAGGCGGAATAAGATGCTGAGCACCCAATTCATCCACTTCCGGTGACCGATTTACCTATTTCCAACATGGTGGGATCCAATTTACCTAGATCCGTTAATAAATATTTACAGTGGTTTTTGTTTGTACCTGTTATGGGTAAGTTTCAATACCGTTAGCTTTTCTGTCCCTTTTCGTAAATCGATATTATTTTTGATATATTAAATTAATTTAGAATCTGTTTAACTTACGTTTCTCGATAAGGAAGAAGAAACTGACTGAGCGAATGACATAAGTCTGGATGTAGGCCTACATGAATTTGTAAAATGTTAATCCCTACTGTTGTGTACTAACGTTGTGGGTCCACAGGGCCCAAATGTTCCAAAGGGTAATAAATTGAGGTACGGTACATTGATCTGGAAAATAATTTTAATATATTCATTTAACGTATGAACCCTCTTTATAATGAAAAATATTAATTCCAATTTACAAATATCTTACATTGATCCTAACTGAAACGTATGTTAAAATTTTTTCATCTAAGTAGCACGTGTATGAATTATTATAAAATTATAAAATGAATCTAGACACAAAACACAAATTTTTTTTATGAACTTAAGACATAGAACTATGACATTTTGGAAACAAAAAATCAATCTATTCTCTGTATGCACACATAAGACATGTTCAACTTGACAAACTTACATACCGGTAATATACATATTGCATACTTGTTTCAAGCAAGTCATACAGACTAGTAATTTACATTTTGCATATAGATGACCAATTTTTGCTCTTTCGGCTAGACGATAGAAGGAGCATCTTTTCTTTTCGTTTGTTTTTTTTTTCAGTTTCTTCTGCTGGTAATGGCAATTGCAACATTGCTGCAGTATTCATTTCAAGTTGTGTAGGAAGTCTTGGATTCTGCGATCTCCCTCTCAAGTAAGGTTCACAAAGAAGCTTTGCCTATCCTTTTTGGAAGATCATTCTCGTCATTTTACAAACTCTTGCATGGGCTTGTTGAATAATGTATGCAGTCTAGCCACACTTAACTTGACTTAAGTCGTAAATTCTGTTAAAAATAAACTTAGAAAAATAGCCCATCTATTGTAGTGGGTCCACTGAACCCATGAGCATCTCAACTGTAACTTGAGTAGCGAGACCTTCCTGTCTAATGCGTGCCTCTGCTGATAAGAGGAAGGTACTGAGATTTGTGGGGCATACACATGCTGTAGGCTATATATATATATCGCTGTAAAAAGTGTTAGAATTTTTTATATGGGTTCAGTGGACCCACGACATTAGTTAAGGGTTAAATTTATGAACTGTTTGGTTCATAATAATGAATTTCTTATAAATTATTGTGACTTATCGTATGTTTTCCGCTTTATTTATATTTAGGTTCTTGAGTTTTGTCCATTCTGTAGCGATAATCTTAATGATTTATGTATAGCGTTACCGCAACTTAGTAGTGAGTACCAGTGATAAAGCTCTACGCTATACATAAATCATTATATTTAGGCATAGGGAATTATGTTTCTTTCACACTTGTTGTCCAACTTACATAAATAAGTACAGAGATTCATGCTTTTATATTTAGTGTTACATGTTGCTGGGAGCATTCTGTATGTTCTCACTAAATGTATGATGAAATAACTTAAGTAATTATTTCTAATACATTCAAAATAATCAATTTTACGTTTCTGTAATCACATTACAAGCATATATTATAACCTAGCCTATATAATAATAATACTAGTAATAATAATACTATCAGCCTAGTAACATTATGTAAATCAGTGATTGAAATATGTCATATTTACAAAATTATTTGGTTATTACACATTTTATGGGAGCCTAAGATGTAAACATAACGATATACACTGACTATACAACTCATATCTTAGGTTTTCTTATGCCATATATCAGTTCCCTTATCTTGTTCACAGTATCTAAAGGAAACGTCATGTTTTACAGTGCGTGTTGTAAAGATAAAAACTACATGACTCTCTTATGATTACGCTAATCTCATGAACAGAAAGCCAGAATGTACCCTATGAATCTGTCCTCTTCTTTCGTAAGCGTTATAGTCTACTTCCTTGTCGAGGTTAATATTTTGAGAGCAGATTCGCTTTTACTTGAATCAAGCACATTGTTTATATAAAAACTAGCAGGTCCCGCGGCTTTTCCCGCGATTATTTACTCAACTGCTAGATGTTTTGTTTACGTCATTTACTTAACAGAAAAATAATTAAAACATTAGATTTATTAACACTGACATAGTTTTTACATAAACTGCAGGAATTGCATAATTTCACTCTTAATTATATTGTTATCGTTAAAAAATATATATAATTAAATGAACAAAGCTAATTTTATGCTGCTGTCATAAGGGCATACAAATTCGAAATGAACCATAGATTCATGAACCTTACCCAAATCATGCATAAACAATTTTATTATAACTATTGATAATTTAAGAAAATTAAAACCCGGCTTCGAGGTGCATTTCACGAACAAAGTGCGCCACCCGGGGGGAAAAAACCACAAATTAAGTTTCGTCTGAATCATTCAATGTTTCCCATTTAAGCATGCTTTCATGATCCCCTTCTGTCCACCTATGTTTGAAAAAATCAGATCTCTGCGAATCGTAAACAAATGAATCAAGATAGAAACCGAGCAGGGCCACCTTGAATTAATTTCACAATTGAATATTGCCTTGCTAATAGTAACATTTTCCACAACAGTTGAATTGCTCATGTGTTTCTTATGGAAGGTATTTCGTCTCCTCGAAAATATTTGATTTTTGTCATTACAAATCAAAATTTTGCGAAACGCTTTCTTGGTGTGCACTTACATTTTGAAACGAGGTACTGTCAAAATTCCAAGTCCCTACCTATTATAGTTTAGGCTCTACGTTGATTCTCTGTCAGTCAAAGACGACAAAACCGCTTATATAGACTACTAGCTGAATATGTATATATAGGTTAAGTGAACACAATTTAAAGTCGATTGATGTACTTCTATAAATCATCAGCCGTCCAGCCAACACCGTGGACGTATTTATATTCCACATACTCCTCCACCCGTAGTTTACTCTGATTATGTCTTAAAAAATTTTAATCGTTCTGTTTCAATTTTGGCAAACATACAGTAGATAGCTGGGCATAGAGGACGCGTTCGCTCCTCTCACGCAGCGGGCTCCGGTTCGAATACTGGTCGAGACAAGTTACCTAGATAGGGTTTTTTCCGGGATTTTTCCTCACCTGTGAGACAAATGTCTGGTAACTTTAGGCTCTGGTAACTTAAGGCCCTAGTGGTCCCCGGATATCATCTGCGAGCCATTATCATCCTCATCCCATCCTCGCCTTGTTCAGAGTGAGTATGTGTGTGAATGGTGTGTCTCGTTCTATCTCGTTCGTGTTATATCGGAGGTGGCCCCGGCATTGGACTGATCACTCATCCGGGAGGCCCTCCATGTCCTTCTCTGGTAAAGAAAATATGTATGTTATCCATAGATAATCCCTCTCCCGACAGGTCGCGGCCCTGTAAGGCCCGAGCAACGTGGGTCGCTTAAATGACCCCAAAAGGGAGAGGTAAAAACTAATCTAATGATACAGAGATAATATGGTAAATAGAAATTAATGAGGAAATTATCTATCGATATTGTATGTACTATCTTTCGCAATACAGCTAACTATAAGAAAAGAGTTAAACTCTTAAGAATATAACCCAGGACCTTCTAAATTTACTTCGTGTCACAAAATCGTTGATAATCATTTATAGGAATTCTATTGATAGCCATTCTCATAATTTTATATCTATTAGGTCTACATGAAATCACAGTGTCATTCAAAGCCACCTGTGTAGTTAAAAAAAAAATAATGTTGTCATGGGGATTGTTTACATGCAATATGAATTCCTTTTGGTGAATAACAACTTTACAACCCTATTTTGGCCCTTAGAGGCCCTTAGAGGACAAATATTTTGAAACCCTTTCTTAGTGCGCATCTAGAGCATAGGAGTAATATGTGTACCAAGTTTCACGTTCCTAGGCTGTATGGTTTTTGAGAAACTGTGATCAGTGAGTCAGTGGGTTTTGGCTTTTATATATAGAGATTCCACTCATACGCCGGGTGTTTGATATTGACCAGTAACGTTTAGCGATTCCTCGGATATAGGTCAATCACGATCGTTTATCTTATAAAATGCTTGCTATTAATATCACGTTGCTGTTTTATCGATAAAATCGCTGCTCATTACTGGACACGTAAGCATCAGCGTGCAGTGATTAATACGTCACATGCTGCCATTAAGCAACACGAAAACAGATTATTTTATACAACATAGCCTGTTTGGAAATTGAAATAATAGAAATGTACATTGATTAAAAACACAATTTCGATTCGGTGCAAGCTAGTTGGTGTGCTTTTATTCTTTTCTCCTGGTAGCTTACCTGAATTAAATGAATTATGTCTTTTATGCAGCATTGGTAGCCCTGGTTACAACATGGTAACTCGAATCGATTCATGGATGGTTGATTCATCGTATGCCGTGATCTCGCAGGTGTTAGTTTTGTTTTTATACAACAAAGTACGAAAGTAATTACGAGTATTATTTGTATAATCCGTTACTCGTACATTTTTATTCATGGAATAGTCTTAATAAATCCAACTCGAGTTGACGAGTTTCATCGGATAAATTCGCTCCTCCTGCGCAGTCGCGAATCTATCAATAAACTCGTCAACTCTCGTGGGATTACATATGACAAACATACTGCATGCTTGTAGTAACCTGACTGTACGTAGAGAGTGATGAAATGAAGTAGGCCTAGGCCTTGTACTGCTTAAAAGTTTAAATTGTCAGCTATTTATCTTGTTTTTACATACTTTTGTGACCAGACAAGGACATAAAGGGCCTCCCGATGAGTGATCAGCCCAATGCCGCGGCTGCCAATACCTACGAGACTAGATGAACTCATAGGTACACGAGTACAGTGGCACAGTCCACACAAACTCGTTCCGAACAAGGCGCAGATGGGATGAAGGTGAGAATGACGACCAGATTATATCCGGGGAACACAAGGGCCTAAAGTTTCCCGACATTCGTCTCATAGTTGAGGAAAAACACAAAGAACATCTAGGATTTTTTTTTTTTTTTTTTTTTTTTTTTTTTTTTTTAAGTAAGAATGAGGCCGTGGTTAGTTTTTAAACTCTTATACAATTCAACGGCCCAAAATAGCGTGCTTGCTCGCTCGCCCGCTTCGTGAGACATCGGGTATACTCGGCGATGTTCGTCTCTCGACGAGAACAAAATTAGGAAAACCATTTCTTTATTTTATAAGGCCTAAGTGAAATGAACACAATGAACAAATATTCTAATTTTATTTTTACTTACAATTTTCATAGCTCTGAATGAGCCGTGAAATTCGGCTCAAGTGTTATAAAGCGCCCCTATGGTTGTTTGTTTGAACCACAAAACTTTAATTATCATTGATTTTACGCGTCCGAGTTTACCAGCGGTTACGTCTGGTATTTCTGAACGTGGTACGTGGAAGCGAGACCCTGGAGCGCCGATCTTACGTGCTTCAGTTGGGAGCTGCCTCTGACAACGCGAGTATGTAGTGCTTGATTCTGTGATTTGGTGGGCGTGTACAGCAGTTCAGCCATGGATCGTGCCTGCTGTTTCGGTGAGATTGTTCCTTTTCTATCTTAATACAATTTATAAATTCTGTTCAATTCTTTATCTCACCTGATTTTGGATCTGCTAAATTTGCCGTAATGTATATATAGTTCGTTTATTTGTTGAAGTTTAGATTATTCATTTTCTCGGGTTTTTGGCTTCTAGAAATTTCGCCCACAATTAGTAATTTATTCATATTATGTTTCATTTTTCTTCGTCCGTCCGTCCGCCTAAAATACTATTCTCCAGTTCTCCTGAAACTAATACCACGTTCGTAGGTTTTTCTAAATTAATGGTTAATTTTTCAAGTAATGTAAAGAATGTCTGAAGCCGGCTAGGTTATACATAATCCAAGCAGTTGTCAGTAACTGGAATTTGTTGCAGTATTTGAAGTTTAAGATGGAATCTATGGCATAAGTAAAGTACTAAAATACAGAGTGATATTTCATAACTGGTATAATCTTTCAAGCTCTTTGAATTAGACTTTGGTGTTACGACGAGCTCGTAATAATTAGTTCCTGAGTGGAGTTTAACTTTGCAATTCTAAAATAAAATCAGTAATACAAATTCATATACAGCGTGATCACATTTTCAGTAAATAATCTGACATGTAATTTGAAATAAGCTTGGATGCCACAAATGTGTATGCACAGAGTAATTTTAATGAAGTAATTTTTGGCTACTGTTTAAATTGGATAATTAGCCATTTTGTATATATTAACTTTTAGATTATTTATTAATATTTATTTAATTTATTTGCATATTTATTATGTCTAAAGAACCATACAGGTATCAATAATCAGTACCAGATATACCCATGTTTGTTAAATAAAATTGTTAATTAAACCTTACCCTTGCTTCTTAATGGTATTTGTAGTTACCCGAGGTTTCCAGATTTTGTCCAATCAATTTTCAGAGTTACATATGGGGATAATGGGCCGCAGTGTGAAAGTTCAGCAGGGCGTTTACTTGATTTAGCTAAAAATGGTCAAAACCAAATCTACATTCTAAAACCGTACGCTAGCTTCCCGTACGTAAACTCGTGCACCCTCGTAGGGGGGCACAAATAAGTGTTACCGCAGAGCGTAGTTAGGTTTTTGACTCCCATTTTTCTAAATTTGTGCTCTGCTGCTCTTTATTAAACAAAACTTTGGAAGATTTTGTATGCTTTTTCAAAATTCCGTTTGTAGAAACTCATGTGTTACCAATTCTCGATTTTTGATCTAGTTCCTCAGTGTAGGCTGGATCTGCATTTTGTTCTGGCATTGATAGTAGTTCTGCGTTTCAATTTTGAAGAATTTCAGTGGACTTTATCAGTAACTTTTACTATTCTGAACTTCATCAAATCCGGTTTTGACATAATTAACCTCACTTATTTTGTATTATTAGCCTTACTTGAAACTGATATCTGCAAATATTCAGTTTGTTCATTATTCTAACCTAACGCTGATCTTGCACTTCTTATTCTATCCTAACAACAAAATAGTTTTGGCTGTTAGTATTTATATATCCTTCATCATGAGTAATAGGATTCATGTACCGATTGAATTTCTTTTGAAAGCTGACATTATTTATGAGTTAGTTATCCGTGGAATTAAGGTGAATTCGGAGGATTCAGTGGCGAATTTATCTAAACTATTAAGAGATAATTTCTCGACCCCAGTTAATCCGAGTCACTTAAAAGATATTAATGCTGATAATGAAATTCAAGCTCTTGTCTCTAAAGTGGAAGAGATTTTTCAACAGTGTCGCGAACTTGCTGATGAAGGTGGTTTTTCACAAAAACAGGCAAAACGTCTTATCGCTAAATTGGATCATATCCAAAATAGAATTTCTGATTTAATTCAAATTGGTCTTTCTCTAGATTATAGCCAGACCTTAAGCTCACTCAGTATGGAGATCGCGACGGAAAAGGATAAGCTCAAATCACAGTTGGCAGAAAATTTGAATAGAAATTTTGAAGCTGATCATTCTGAAGTCATTACAGCTATTAACGGGGATTCTCCGAACCCTTTTCTCAACAATGAGCCAGTAGTAACTAATGTACTCCAACATACCCCAACGCCGGTTGTTAGAAATTTACAATTTGATCTCAGTAAAGATTTTTGTAAACTTCCCCACCCTTTAGGTAAACTGTTAGACAGGTTGGAACATTTTAGTGACAGTTCTTTGGAAGAAATAATTAAATTTTTGCTTTTTCTATGCGAACTTAAGACTCAAGTGGATATTTTTGCATTTTCTCAGAAACAAATTCTTGCCTTATGCTCTGCACATTTACTCGGTGGTTTGAAAAAGCTAGCCACTAGAACTGTTAGAGAAGATAGAGATTTGAATTATTTTCATGATATCATTCTTGAATATTATCTCCCATCCAGAGCTCGAGTAGGTCTTATGAACAAATTGTATTATAGGGTTCAAAATGAAAAAGAAGCCTTTTCGGACTATGTTAATGATATTAAGGCTTATGCCGAAGTTTTTCGTGTTGACTACTCAGAAGCACAGATAGTTGAAAACATTCTGGTCGGCATGTCACCGAAAGCTAGGGGGATGTGTATATTCGAAAGTAAGCCCTCCACCTTTCAAGAGTTAGACCTATTATGTGCTAGATTTCTCTCTTTGGGGTTTTCTGATTCTTTGAGAACTGGGAATGGGGATTGCAGTAGATTTCCTTCTCAATCTGAACCCCTAATTAATCAACAGAGAATAAAGATTTCTACCAATTATATAGAGCGCAGGTGGTGTTATTTCTGTAAGGAACAAGGCCATATTCGGAGAAATTGTCCTAATAGACAACCTCGGGGTAATAGTCAGAGAGTTCACAGTTTAGGGCCGAGACAGCCTAGTAATCCTGACACTGCTTGTTTTTCTGTGAATTCCGCTGAGTATTCCGCTCGTGTTCAAGGATTTACTGGGCGATGCTTACCATATATCAGTTTAGAGTGTGGGAATTTGGATATGATTGGTCTAGTAGATAGTGGGTCCACTATAAATATTATGTCTGAGTTTATTTATAAGAATTTGAGTAACAAATATAAGAAATCGCCCCTAAACAATGAAAAGATTTCCTGCCTTGTAGCTAATGCTTTACCGATGAAATTTTTGGGATGGACTGTCTTGAAAATCAAAATTGCTAGGTTTTCATGGAAAGTTAAATTCTGGATCGCGCCCCATTTATCTGTCCCTTTGATTTTGGGGGTTCCATTTGGAGAAGATTCAGGTGCTATTTTGGATTTCGCTAAGGAGCAAATTTATTTCAAGTTTTCCCCGGAGGTTAAGATACCTTTCTATAAAGGATCTTTTACTGAGGATCCTGTTTCTTGCAAAAAGGGGGATCTCTTGTTAACTGCTGATACTGGGACCGATTCTGGTTGGGACGTTAGTTCATTGGGCCTTTCCTTGAACCATTTATCGCCGGAACAGAAAGGAATTCTGAGTGGGATTTTGGAACTTTTCCCTGAAGTCTTAACCACCAAGTTGGGTCTCACTAATTTGCTCGAATATGAGATCGAGTTATTGGATCCTACTCCGGTGCGTAGACCCCCGTACCGACTTTCTCCTCCCAAAGTCAGGGTGATGAAAGAATTAATTCAAGGGATGTTGGACGAGGGCGTTATTACCACCTCAAATTCTAACTATAGTAGTCCCATGTTTCTTGTAGAGAAGGGAGAAGGGAAATATAGACCAGTAGTTGACTATAGGTATTTGAACTCGAAAATAAAGATAGATTCTGTACCGTTACCAGATATTCATTCATCTTTCGGCTGGTTCGGCAAAGCTAAATTTTTTACGTCATTCGATTTGAACCAAGCATACTACCAGATACCCTTGTCACCCAAATCTCGTAAACTAACTGCCTTTAACACTGATTGGAACTTATATGAATTCACTAGAGTCCCCTTCGGGTTAGCCACCGGTGCCCAAGTACTTCAAAGACTATTAGACCAAATTTTTGGTGATGTTAAGTTTAATTTTGTGTTCCACTATTTGGATGACTTGGTAATCTATTCCAATAGCTTTAAAGAACATGTTGATCACATAGTGCTAGTTCTGAAGCGGCTGAAGGAAGCTGGATTAACAGTGAATCCCGCTAAGGTCACTCTAGCTGTTTCACGGTTGTCCTTCCTGGGGCATGTAGTATCCTCAGAAGGGGTTACCATTGATCCTGACAGAACCAAATCCATCAGGGAGTATCTTCCCCCTAAGGACGTTAAGGGAGTCGCTAGATTTTTGGGGATGATCAATTTTTTTCACCGTTTCATCCCGAATCTGGCTGATCTTGCTGCCCCATTAAATCTTCTCCGGAAGAAGGGTACTAAGTTTCAGTGGGGTGAAGAACAACAAAAGGCCTTTGATTCATTGAAACACATGGTTATGAATCCTCCCCTCCTTAGCATCCCTGATTTCTCAAAAAGGTTCGTGTTGCAGACGGATGCTTCTTCTGTAGCTTTAGGGGCAGTTCTGTTGCAAAAATTTGATGAGGGTAGGAAACCTATAGCCTATGCTTCTAGAACCCTCACAAGTCTTGAAAGAGCGTACTCGGCCTATGAATTGGAGGCACTGGCTGTCCTTTTTGCGGTGGAAAAATTCAGGATGTACCTTGAGCATACCGAATTCGATCTTGAAACGGATTGTCAGGCACTGAGTTGGGTGTTGGCCAAACCCCGGACTACGGGACGCCTTGCCCGTTGGGCAGTGCGCCTCTCGGCCTTTAAATACTCAGCCCGGCACATAAGAGCTTCCGAGAATGGTGTGGCCGACGCCTTATCTCGTATGTTTTCTGTTTCTCAAGAAAACAAAGAAACGGGCAAAGAGGAAGAAAACTTAGAAATGTTTCAGAGTCCTCATGAGAGCCATGGTAGTGCGGTCAACCTACCTTTGGGCGACTGTAATTTGGTGAGTGGGATTCTGTCTGATTTCCCTTTAGCTTTCAAATCTATAGCTTTACACCAAGACGCCGATTCTGAATTAAGCCCAATTATTAAGGACTTACAAGAAGGCCGTCAAAGAGCCGGATACACTCTAAAGAAGGGAGTCTTGTATAGTTCTGACCGTCGATCACAGGTGGGAAAGATTATCTTGCCCTCAGTATTGATCGACATGGTGTTCAAGTTCTTTCACGAATCACCAGTGGGAGGTCACTTGGGACTTTTCAAAACCAGGGCCAAGATTCGTGAGAATTTCCTGTGGAAAGGTATGGAGTCAGACATCCGGGCACGCATTCGAGCGTGCGACCGCTGTGCTTCGGCCAAACCTACTCAGGCGAGTAATTTGGGCTTCCTGAGTTCTCAAGTGCCCAAGGCCCCTTTAGACCGGTTATACATTGATTATGTAGGTAAATTTCCCAGATCTCGGAATGGAAATCAGTACATTCTGGTAGTTGTTGACGCCTTCACGAAATTTGTTTGGCTCTTCCCAGTCCGTGACGCCAACACGAGAAGTACTGTTGAGTGTCTGAAGAGGGTTTTCTCTGTGTTTGGGTTTCCGAGAAACCTGGTTTCGGACAATGCCAGTTATTTTGTTTCGGCTACCTTTCGCAAGTTTTGTTTTGACCTGGGAATTAAACACTGTACCACCTCTCCGTATTATCCTCAACCATCTTTAGCTGAAAGGGTAAACCGAAATTTGAAGAGTGCTTTGATAGCTTACCATGCTCAGGATCAGACGTCTTGGGACCAGAATTTATTCTGGCTCCAATACGCTTTTAATTCTGCTCGACATGAGGCGCATGGTTTCTCTCCTATTTCACTCATGCTGGGGTTTACCCCAAATAATCCGCTGGCTAACTTATGGTCTATCAACGAACTGTTACCAGAACCAGATAGAGCTGAACAAGTCAAACAGATGTGGAGAAAGGCCGCTAACAATTTACAGATTTCCCATGGTAGGACCGTGGAAAGATATAATAAACGGAGAAGGGCAGTTCCATTTAAAGAGGGCGATGCGGTGTGGGTCAAGAATTTCCCTAAGAGCAATGCAGCCAATAAGGTGGCAGCAAAATTGTCGGAACGTTTCGTAGGCCCTTATCGTATCTTGACGTTTCTCACTCCTGTAACGGTTTTGTTACAGAAGTGTCAGGATGGAACGCGGCGGAGGTGCCATGTTTCGCACCTGAAGCCTGGTCTTCTTGAACCTTAAGTAGATACTAATGTTTAAAGTTGGGTATTTAGATTGAATGAGGTATGCTTTGCCTAAAAATTCACTGTTTGTCTGATACAAAACTGGGGTGTTTCTAATATTTAAATGTTTGTAAAATTTTATATTGTGTATGAATATTTCGGGGTGTTTTGGGCTCCCTCTTACTTCTTGCTGGGAGGAAGGGTAGATCCACGAATACGTTTATATATTCTTCTGCTAATTCCTGTAAGGAGGTTTAGTTTTCAGATATTTCGTCGCGGGCGGCTCACTGGTAATTCCGGAAGCCATTGAGCTGGACGTTTCGATTTTGTTCCGTTGTCTGGGTAAATTCAAAGGAATT
This sequence comes from Ectobius pallidus, assembly GCA_964059195.1. Taxonomy (NCBI): domain Eukaryota; kingdom Metazoa; phylum Arthropoda; class Insecta; order Blattodea; family Ectobiidae; genus Ectobius; species Ectobius pallidus. Next base: position 108,597,077 of record CAXKWD010000002.1, on the reverse strand, counting down.
CCCTTGACGTCTCTTTTTGGTTTCCTTATTCTGGGACCCCTACAATAAACTCCCCGATTATCACTCACCTGGATTTTGTAAATTGCTGGTATTTATTCTTGATAAATGTTATGGTGGATGTACCTGAAATTTTATAAAGTGGGAAAGGATTCAGGAGAAACTGAATGTTCTTTTCGCGAATCGGTTTCAAGGAAGCATATTTTCAGCTCCCAACTCATTTTGTTTTAAATGTAATTTATTTTAAAGGTAAAGTATGGTTACAATATATATATATTTGCTTGGACGCATACTGTGTGGTTTCTATTTTATGTTTCAGTTTGTTGTCATCTGCCCAAGGGACATTGTTGTGGTCGTGTACTCTGACCCAGGCTTGGTGTGGACCTAGTATGTGGGGGGGGCTATCCCTCTCTTTCTTCTTGGCTGCCTGTCTGAGTCCCGTCTTGTGCCGTGTCCGTCACCTTGGTTCCTGCTCTGGAGACGTCTGGGGTTGGTTCCTGTAACAAAAGAGGAAGCATCTTTTAGAGAGGACGCATTGCTGAGCTACAAGCTGGGTTGCAGAAACATGCAACTGCATCCAGATAAGCGGAGATGTCTGCTGGGATTGGGAGTAAGCGGAATTCCAGGAAGAGAGGAGCTTTTGATGGAAACATGGAAGCGTGCTGGTCCAGGTCTTGGTCGTGCTGAGAGAATCTCTGAGGCATGCAATTTGAAGCAAAACTTTATTGGAGCCCATTTCCATGCTATTGGGTAAAGCAAGTTACAAGAGCCATGCATGACGTCATTGACAGCGAGATCCTGCTCGGATGGGAGAACTTGTGGATCGATAGCAAGCAGTATTTCTGACACAGCAGATAAGAGCTGCCCAAATGCAACTTACTGTGCAGCCGACTGCCATCTTACGATCACTTCATCTTGTTGATCGTTTTTTCCATCCCCTATTTTCCTGTCGTGCCCTTTGATGCTTTGCCTCAAAATTCTAGTTTGTCCTTCCGCGCCCTTCCTCGGCGAGACTTGCCATCCTGTTAGCCCCCATCTTTATCTGATCCATCGAGTGGCAGTACAGATTCTCCTAGAAGATACTTCGCAGTCTTGATTAAACTTGACCTGGCGGCACAACATCTAGCTAGAGACAAGAAGTCCATGACACTGTGTCTCAATCTGGAATCTAAAAGCTACTGTCCATCTGATGCAGTTATTCTCTACAGTTCCTGCTCGAGCGGCTGGGCGGTGGGAACCTTCCCGCTGGCTGTTCCATGGTCTTCGCTGGGCACTCCTGTGGTGCAGAGTTGCAGAATATTGGAAGTCCTGTTCCAGTGGTGAAATGCTCGGTGCGTCTGGACTAAGAATTGGATGTCTTTCTCTCTTCAGTTTGGTGCTGGTGTTTATCTCCTACCCCGGGGGGAGGAATAAATGGTGTGGTTCGTGTGTTTGGAACTCATGAAGAGTACAAGAGTCTCTGAAGTTTCGGCGGCACTGGTCAAGGCGAGGAACTTTCGACGGCAGTTTTCAAGAAAAAGATTGGGTTTAGTGTTCAATTTATTTAAATGTTGTGTTTTTTTTGGGGGGTAATTTCTAAGGTTAAGGTCTAAAGGCATTGTTGAAAATAAAGTCTTCGACTTTATTTAGGGCAATTGGGGGAGAATGAGCCGTGAAATTCGGCTCAAGTGTTATAAAGCGCCCCTATGGTTGTTTGTTTGAACCACAAAACTTTAATTATCATTGATTTTACGCGTCCGAGTTTACCAGCGGTTACGTCTGGTATTTCTGAACGTGGTACGTGGAAGCGAGACCCTGGAGCGCCGATCTTACGTGCTTCAGTTGGGAGCTGCCTCTGACAACGCGAGTATGTAGTGCTTGATTCTGTGATTTGGTGGGCGTGTACAGCAGTTCAGCCATGGATCGTGCCTGCTGTTTCGGTGAGATTGTTCCTTTTCTATCTTAATACAATTTATAAATTCTGTTCAATTCTTTATCTCACCTGATTTTGGATCTGCTAAATTTGCCGTAATGTATATATAGTTCGTTTATTTGTTGAAGTTTAGATTATTCATTTTCTCGGGTTTTTGGCTTCTAGAAATTTCGCCCACAATTAGTAATTTATTCATATTATGTTTCATTTTTCTTCGTCCGTCCGTCCGCCTAAAATACTATTCTCCAGTTCTCCTGAAACTAATACCACGTTCGTAGGTTTTTCTAAATTAATGGTTAATTTTTCAAGTAATGTAAAGAATGTCTGAAGCCGGCTAGGTTATACATAATCCAAGCAGTTGTCAGTAACTGGAATTTGTTGCAGTATTTGAAGTTTAAGATGGAATCTATGGCATAAGTAAAGTACTAAAATACAGAGTGATATTTCATAACTGGTATAATCTTTCAAGCTCTTTGAATTAGACTTTGGTGTTACGACGAGCTCGTAATAATTAGTTCCTGAGTGGAGTTTAACTTTGCAATTCTAAAATAAAATCAGTAATACAAATTCATATACAGCGTGATCACATTTTCAGTAAATAATCTGACATGTAATTTGAAATAAGCTTGGATGCCACAAATGTGTATGCACAGAGTAATTTTAATGAAGTAATTTTTGGCTACTGTTTAAATTGGATAATTAGCCATTTTGTATATATTAACTTTTAGATTATTTATTAATATTTATTTAATTTATTTGCATATTTATTATGTCTAAAGAACCATACAGGTATCAATAATCAGTACCAGATATACCCATGTTTGTTAAATAAAATTGTTAATTAAACCTTACCCTTGCTTCTTAATGGTATTTGTAGTTACCCGAGGTTTCCAGATTTTGTCCAATCAATTTTCAGAGTTACATATGGGGATAATGGGCCGCAGTGTGAAAGTTCAGCAGGGCGTTTACTTGATTTAGCTAAAAATGGTCAAAACCAAATCTACATTCTAAAACCGTACGCTAGCTTCCCGTACGTAAACTCGTGCACCCTCAGAGGGGGCACATGAACCACAAACATTTTTAATACGCTGTCAGTATAAATTTCTTAAAAATCCTGGAGTCAATTAATAATGGCGGGCGAAACCGCGGGCACATACTGTAAAATATTGATGGTTTAACGCTTGAAATATCGCTGATAATAAAAATAAAAAACAAACCATTCCTTCCCTTGAAACATTACATAATTTCTTAAAATTGCATAGAATTGATCAAATAAAATTGTCATCATATTCATCTGTCAACAAACAGTTAAGAAACAATACGTATTATCAGTGTTTAGGTGGCTTTGGGACTGCATAAAACTTACGATATAATTAATTTCTGTAATCTACATACTGATAGGAACGTATTTTGAAGGAAAAAGCGTAAGATATCCAGATAAGGAAGCATTATGGTTGACCATAATGCCTGCGTTCCTTCCAAGAGGCCAACATTAAATATTGGGGAATCGATTATAGAACAGAATGAAAAAGAGGAACAGAAAAGAGCTGCAGATACTGGCCTGCCATTTAAACTTACAAGAAGGCAGTTTCCTGTAAGGGTAGCCTTAGCAATGACGATTAATAAGTCCCAAGGACAGACTTTAGATAAGGTCGGGATTTATTTGCCTGAACCAGTGTTTATGCACGGACAACTATATGTAGCATTTTCGAGAGTGAGGCGTTCAGAGGATGTAAGAGTTAAGGTGGAAAACACATCAGAATAGGGGAAGTTACTCGACTATTCTGATGCAGTTTTCACAAAAAATGTAGTATACGATGATATATTTTAAATAAAAATTGATGAAGCCAGCGCTGACTTTCGTAAATGTATTGTCAGTGCCTTCAGGATTGTAGACCTGTAAGTTTCGTATTTAAGCATCATTTTATCCGTGGCAAAGCCACGGGCTATTTCCTAGTATAACACATTGTAGTTAATATCAGCTCGCAGTTTTTCCTTATGTTTGAAAAACGATGTATGGTAAGAAGTTACAGACCAGATTTATATATATATTGTTACTGCTCATCAATATTTTGTTTTTGTTCTCACTAAACCAATTCTCGCAAGAACTAACACAAGCATTGCTCTTTTAAATGTTAAAATTTCGATTTGTCGAAATCATAAAAGGGAAGTTTATCTGAGTGCTTGAACCCAATACTTTTCTTTCTAGTCATGTCATTCCAAACAGCAAACAAACGAATCATTCTAGTTGTATCAAAGCCTTTTTGTAGGAAATATGAAATCCTAAGACCTCGCGACCATAGACATATAAAAAACTGATGTGGTACGAATTTAAAAATTAGGAGTATGGAAAGTTAGTTTGGTCTCAGTAGCATATGGTTAATAAAACTTTCCTAAAATGGGACTTTCAGTAATTTGCTGACAACGCCAAGTGTGTGCCTAAAATGCCAGTTATGCCCATTACCTTGAGGCATTCATACCAGCACTCACAACAGAATATTATTCTGAATTCTCTTCTTAGATTTGTTAGTTCTGCTATTTCAAGCTCTGTTGGAGCAGTTCACAGAATAATGTGATACAGGTACTGTATTTACAGAAATTATCTACCACTGGGTTGTTCTGAAGATCATGTGCATTACAATACCTTAAAAGTAAGAGATCTCAAAAGAAATGAAAGAGAATACTGGATTCTCCTAGGTTGCCATCTAATGGTACCCTCCGAAATAATAGATTTTCTCATTTATTATGGGTTGTAGTACAGCCTATACTTCAGACAGAGGAGGCTTTCTGGATAACAGATTTAATCTAGTATAGCTAACAAAACCTGAAGGTGAGCCTCAGTACACTTACAATGATGAGTTGGTGATGAAAAGAAGTACATCAGTGTTGTTCGACATGGTTTCATTCTTTCAATTCTTCAGCATGAGTATGCTCTTCTTTCTGATCGTTCCCTGTAAAGCTACTGGAAGTCGCAAAGAAATTGATAGCCCCAAGGCGTGAAAGAGCGGACACTAAAAAAGGAGTTGGAGGTTGAAAAAAGAAATAAAAGTAAGGATCTTTAGATAGCTTCGGAAATAAAAGCAAAAAGGAACGGAATGACTTGGAGGAAGTTGCAAAACGTTTTGTTATCCGCTTGGGATGTGTTCTATAGCTGCTGGACAGATGATTTCATAGAAAGTCAACACAAACTCTATATCCAGCCAAATATTCAATCCCACGGCTTATCTTTGTTTACTATTGTGCTGAAAGCTCCTGTTGTCTTTCGTATTTCTTGTTATTTCCGTAAGGGAACAACAGAATCTTTAACATCTTTTACAACAGATTCTTTGATATTTTTGTGTAAACTAAATTCGATCGTCCAGCTCAAAACTGTAACAATAAAAAATAAAATAAAAAAGTTTTAAGATATCTTGATTTTAAGTTGGAAGCTTGTGTAAAAAATTATGTTTTTAGCACTGTATGGTCTGAATCTGCTATTTTAATAATACAGTAATAATTGTAATCTAAAGCAGAAAAGTATAATGCAAGGCAATGTTAATACTTTTATTTGTTTTTTGACAATTATTTTGCTTTACAGCATATCTCAAGTGTTGGCTGGAGAAATGCCTAGAAATGGCGGCTAATATATATTCACTGTATTCACTGCCTGGAAGGTCCCAAGTCGCAAATTAATGAGGATCATGCTCGTTTAGTGAGACATTAAGGATCACTCGACACTATAATGATAGGTCTGTTATTGTTGGTGCATTGAGGAATAAGCATAGGCCCAATGCTTTGTGTGAAGTTTATAAACTGTCTGAAGATAGATCATGCCAAAAGGTAGTCATGATCGTAACGCCATCTGACTCCGTTTTCGAATATACGCCTATCGTCGACCGAATAATAAGAACTGAAACACTTGGAAAACAGCCAGAAGAAGTGAAGATCGAAAAGTGTAGAAAACAACTTTAACGCGTTTTCTTAATAACATTTTCTAAGTAACCATTCCTATAGTATTGTAGTATGCTCTCTGACAAACAATGAAATTTTGCTTTAAATCTGATATGTTACATTCACATAACTTTCTGTACCCTAAACTTAATCAATACAAATGTTTCACTTAAATTCTGGTAGGAATAAGATGCCATATTACAAGAAGTTCACACTGAGTTGTCTCAGCCTCATGCGAAGGTGCAATTTTTTTTTTTTTTTTTTTAAATTCAGCTGTATTCATAACCCTTTAAGCTTTGAGGCCATATCAGTACTGTGTCCGTACAGTAGGCCATGCAACTATTGTCAACTATTTTCCATTGTTTAATGTATTTTATGGAGTAAATTTCAACTGATATTAATTTAAATGAAGACGATATAGGATTAAATAGCGAGGATGAGTCATGTTAAGTAGCCTAATTATCGTAATTATCCAATTTGGCATTTGCCTTTATGACGGTGAAACCATGAAAAAAACCCATGGGATTTGAACCTGGGACCTCCCGAATGCGAGTCCAAGACGTTACCATCTCGGCCACCCCGCTCGGTGCGAAGTGTATTGTTTGCCAGGCAAGACTTCAAGCACGAGTTGTACAAACGGTGGCTGGTTTATAATTACTCCTCAGGGAATGTGAAAGAAAAATGTTTTATTTAAAAATTTGAGCCCTTAATATACCCACTTCGTGTACAAATTACAAAAGCGTTAAAACCCCGTTTTTGAGAAAACTCTTAAATGAAAATTTCCCCATGGAAAGTGGCAGTAAAAATAAGATAAAGTCGTTGCCAATATCCCTATATCATCCCCAGAAAGCATTTCATCCAAATATAAAATTTCGTTTCTATATAATTTTGATGTAGACTAGACCTGCATGGCTGTATTGCAGTAGTGCACATTCAGTTGTCTCAGTCTCGTTCAAAGTTGCATCGTTCTTAGTATAATTTTCAACTGTAACGTTGACCGCCATTATCCCCAGGTTGCTTCCGGCACTTCTGCTAGAGGCTGAGTCGACCCCAAATCTACAGTGCCATAAGAATGATTAAGCCAATTGTAAAACCCAACGACCTCATCAGGGGTCAAACCCGCGACATTCATGTGTATAGCCTCCGGTTTGTAGCCTCAACAAACTATGCCACGGCATATTTCATCGTCAAAGCATACAAAACCGAAATAAAATGCAATGCAGTAAATTCACATAACTTTCTTTACCCTAAGCATGAGCAATAAACTTTCATATAACGTATTCTGATATAGAGTAATAGGCCGTATTGCAAGGAGTACATTTACCGATTCACAGGTAAGAGTGAGTTCTTATGAACTCTGGCTGACTTATAACTACCCTTCAGATAAAATGTCAAAAATTATGACGTAAAAGTTTCAGGTCTTATTATAAGCACCGCATGTAGAAAATTAAAGCAAAATCGTAAGAGTCGTTTTCGAAAAAATCGTGAACAAATGAAAATGTTCGTGTAAAGTGGGATTAAAAGTAAGAGCAAGTCGTCGTCAATTTTCGTGTCACATCCCTGAAAGATACCTAAGAAAAGTATAAATTTAGTTTCTATACGATTTTTTGTAAGCTTCTCGAGTTATGCTGTTTACAGATACAACACTTACAGACATGCTTCTTAACTTTCTTTTTGTACTCAGGGAACTTCAAAACGTGTATTTATGTTGAAAACGCAGTATCAAATGTCTGGTTCGTATGCAATAATTATTATGCCTCTACCTATAGCACCTACAGTTACGGGTACAGGAAGTAATAGGCTATATATTTCAGTATACTTTTAAAATTAAATCCACATGTAGACTTATAGAATATTTAGTGTATTCCATGATGTATACAGTATAGGAAAATAACAGATTAATCAATGTTACTTGACGCTTATATTCGCTACTGAATGACATGAATGTGTTCGTAGTATGAGCTTCATCACCTTTGTTCAAACGAAAAAAGAAAACATAAAGTGATGTGATGAATCGATCTATGCGCTTGATACGTTATAGATGGAGAACGATAAAAACAGGAACTGGATCATCAGGTGACAAGGAGAAACCAGTTTATGGACTGGATAGTCACAATGGCTCATGTCAAAGTTTGTAATTAATCGATTTATTCATGATTGGTATGCATTGTATTAAGCAGATTATACTTGGCAGCTGATTCTTATCACCAGTCGAAGATTGTGTTACATGATGCTAAATCTATGTGGTGAAGAATATTGTACAGAAAACTGTAATTAATTACTACCATTACTGATCCTAAGATTGTTCTTGTAACATTGAGAGAAGAATTAAGTTATTATTTAGTGATAAGCCTACTCGAAAGTAAACTATTGCCTGTGCATTTAGACGTGAACACTTGCATGCGCCGCAGAGATTGGGCGGGACGGAAGTGGAGTGTGTTGCTAGTATGGATCACGTGAGACGTGAGTATGGATCACTGCGCATTGTGTTTACAGTGTTCACGTCTAAATGCACAGGCAGTAATTGTATAACATAAATATCATTATTTACAGTATGTTTTATTAGACTATTAATAATGTCAAGCCTCTGGCAAAGGTGGTGCAGAGGCAGCGTGTCGTGGGTTTAAGCCTGGTCGCGGTCAACGGATTTTTAAAATCGTAATAAACCTGGTTACCTTGTAAGTTATTGGATTTTCGGCACGTTAAATAACTCCAAACCTAAATGGGTCTCTTGACTAAATTCCCTGGCTCTTTCACGTCTGTGTACCTTAGTTTCCTCTTGGTGGTCGTCGACAGTAGGCATTAGTCTCCCTGTCCTTTATACATAGTAAAATAAACGTGGCTAATCACTGGTCTCCGATAATGAAACCTCCACTCCAGGCTATAATGTATTCTCATCCAAGGAGTGGATCACCTATCAAGTATATGATATCAGAGGTATCGCTGTCAAAGAGGTGGTTCATCAACGGTTAAAATCCATTTATATTTCAAATTTATGCAGTTTAAATAAAACATTACACTTTTACCAAGGTCAAATGTATGGCCAAATTCACGAGGAATTAGTACAGGTATTTCTGTGCGGGAGGGCAAACAAAATTATTGCTGGTCAGTTTCATCATGACTTCAACCTCTACGAAGAAATGCAGAAAAACTTACCAGACTTTTATTTTTACTTTGAATAAAACTTTTAATTACATTTTCTACTGTATCAAATATAATGCAACTTTATTAAAGTATTTGCTTATTTATATAATTAAATTTTAGTGATCCAAAGAAAACATGGCTAGCAATTAATTAGTTAAAACGAGTTTTAAGTATTCTGTACTCAATCGCAAATGCTCAGAATCCCCTCCATTTAAGATATTGTTTTCACTACCCACTTAATAAAAAATTACATCAATTCATTCACTCTTAAAGATATAAGTGGATCCTTGTGGTAAGAACTTTTGTGCTACACTATACGTTCACATTTTAACTTTACAGTATAAGCTTATTAGTGACCAGACGGTACTTGTGGCCGAGCGGTTGGTGCTTCCTACCGGGAATATATTGCTCTTCTGTTCAGGTCCTTCTATTGTAGTAGACAAACGTAATAACTAGCGTATTTAGTGGTTGAGTAGTAGCGTATTTGCCATTTGAAATACTCCTGGGTTCAGACTCTGGGGAGAATTTTATAGGGTATGGAAAACCACCGAATGCCTTCCTTCAGAAGTAGAACTGTTGGTACCGTATAGTAGATTTAAGGAATGTTCAGGAAACCCAAAAATAAAGTCTCTTGACAAAATTACAACACGTTACGCGAGGAATTTATTTATTCTTCTCATACCTTGTCCTTTTCATCACTACAAGTACAGTCGATCTGGTTAAAGAACTCGAAAATTTGCTGGTAACGGCATAAGTATAAAAGCATCTCACAACACATCACTCAAACTCATACTCATTGTACAATATACCAATACATAATAGATGCACGATATTAATAACTAAGGCTCATCCAAGAATACTTTGGTTCATAAACTACTCTCATTATTGGTCTGTCAGAGGTGAAAAAATCTGCAAATATTTTTCTTCTAGAACTGTACTTCAATTATTAGCGTCTCTTTCTATAGAGAGCCCATTGTGTTATTCACTTATTCACAGACCGTACATCACTTAAAACAAGCAACGACTAGAGCAACAAAATATCTCGTTTTATTTTGCATTCTATTAGAAAAAATCTGATCTGTTGTATTCATATAGTTTTTCTGCCTTAAATATGGACAATATACCTTTCTCACTTAAAATTCTGATATATAATAATAGGCCGTATTGCAGGGAGTGTGTATTCTGTTGTCTCAGCCTCATAAAAGGCTTCGTTTTCACCATGCAAGTCTTGAAGCTTGAGTTTGTGCAAATGAAGGTTTTCTTATAACTTCCCTGCAACATTTTCATTTTTTAGAAAAGTTTCATACAAAAAGTTTTAGCTCTTTGTTTTTATGAGCACTCCGTGTACAAAATTTAAATAAATTCGTCATAGCCATTTTGAGAAAATCATGAAAAATAAATGTTCTTCGTGTAGTGTACATATTGAGCTATGCTGGCTTTATACAAGCTGTGTTGCTGTGGAATCAGTTTTTCACTAGCTTCTGACAATTTCTGTAAAGAAATGTCTCAAGTACCTAGCAATTTTTTAGGAAATCCAGAGGAACGATATTTTGTTTACGTAAAGTAAGAGAAAGCTACCATACTTGTTACACCCTGAAAGATACCAATCGAATATAGGCCAAGTATTTTGGAATTGGGAACCTCAAAACATGTATTATTGCTGAACCTCAAAACGTGTATTATTGTCGAAAGCTCTAAATGTAATAGGCCTATATTCAAACACATTATTTCCTATGGTAGCCTATGCTGCCTGCTAAGGGTACGCGCAAGACGGAACCTGGATGGTCGCATGCCGCAGGCCGCATGAAGAATGAAGTCATGTCTGCAGCCCTCTTTTTTCATGCGACCAGCCGCTAGCGTGTAGTCTAGATTCAGGCGTTACACGTGTATATTTTGCAATCGCTCCACAAACAAAGGTCTGTTTATAAGATACATCCTTTGTAATCATCTCAGACCACCAAAATAAATATTGTTAGTACTCAATGAAGGGGTTGTAGAGATCAGTCATGGCTATAGTTACTGACTTGTATGGTTTAAATTCAGTATTTTTGTATAATTTGTAGTAACCTAATAATTTTATACTATGTTTAATTTTCGTGTTGCGGGGTTAAGTGTGTTCGTTTTATTGTCTTCTTGTGCTCTGAAGATTGAATACAATGGTGGCACCAACTCAAGAAAACAACAACAACAACAATAATAATAATAATAATAATAATAATAATAATAATGTTTCTATCCATACACTGGTTCTCCATCTCAAACCGTTAAAAAATATTCCCTGACACAAAAAGTATTTTTTGCCGAAAAAAGTTTTTACTCCACTTTTTCGGCAAACTTTGTGTCCTAGCACCTAAAGTATTGGGTTAACAACGAAATCGTTTAGAAGAAAAGTTGTAGAGCATTAAATTTACTATAAAATACACATTCAATTTAGAATCTCTGTGAGACAGTGAAATACTCTTGTGACATATTTAACTAATGTGACATATGTGATGAAGCTTCCTGTAATGAGTTTGAATTCATAAACTCATTCCCATTGTCTTCTGTGTCTTCAAAACCTTATGAATGAGAATATTATAATAACAAAGAAATGAAAATAAAAAAAGGAGATAATTCAGAAACTTAATCCATAACATGCGACCTGCCAGTTAGCGAACAGGCTGCGTCTTGCGCATACACACTTCATGCTCGTCGCCTGGCTCAACAGCGTAGCGACCAGGAAGGGGACCAAACAAGCTGCGTCTTGTTCGTACCCTAAGGAAGTAGGCAATACTGCAGAAATAGAAAATATGGATTTTTGTTAACTTTTCCTTTGAATCGTCTCGATGTTCTGCATCGAATTACAACCTTATATACCAGTAGTATGGTTTTTGATCAAAATACTATTATTATTATTATTATTATTATTATTATTATTATTATTATTGAATTTCCAAAAGTACAGAACTCTTTTTACCAGCTGGCATATTAGGGTTATAGATTAAACATATATACAGAATATACAATACCCCACATATACATATTACAATTTTGCAAATACACTATTCATGAAAGTTGAAAAATCTTTATAATTTTGCTTATTTAAGAAAAGAGGGTAGATCGGTGTACTAAAGTCTAAATTAAAAAAATATATATATATATAATATTAACTGATAACGTTCATGCGTAAATAATGGACAGTGAAATAAGAGATGCCTAACAGACTGGCTTTCCTCTTTACATTTACAATATTTGCAGAGGTAGAAACTTTAAATCTATGAACGTATTCATCAAATTTCCCATGCCCTGTTAAGAACTGAGTCATAATATAGTTTGGAATTAAAAGTGCACAAGCTATTCTATCGTGCACTCTTGGAAAATATAAAGAAAAATCTTACTGTCTTTGCAATTTTTCAGCATCTATAATGACAGAAAGCAGTAAGTAGAGACTGCTCTGTAAGAAAGCAGTAACTGCAAAAGTATTGCTTTTTACAGTTGGACTTTCATCCCACCCTGTAAGTACTCAACAATGAAAGACAACAGTAAATAGTGGCTACAATGTAAGTAACTTCCACCTTCTGCTTTAGCACTCGAAGTCAAAATCCACATAGACTTTTTAAAAGGGCATTATCTGTCATAGTTCTTGAATTTCAAGGAAACTATAAATTCTGATGCCAGATGTAAATTTTCCTGCTTTTTTTGTGCAAATGTGTAAATTTCATCCATAAAGTAGAAAGTGAAGAGAAATTTACTAATTTTGATCTTAATTTTATCACTTTTAAAATTCGTGTAGTTACTGCTCTTTTCCTTAGCACGGCGTGGAATGGTATGAAAAAAAAAATGTTTGTCAGCAGAGAATGTGAACAAGAGACATACCATTGTATATGGAATGTGTAATTTATGGCGGCAGTTGCGCGAATAAAAGTGAGACTTACTTACCCGTGGGAAATACAAACAGGAGGAAGTTGGACACCACTATAATATATAGGAAGACTGGAGAACTGGGTCCCATTTGCCACATGATTCTTGCTTAAGAGAAACTTTTATGCACACTACAATGAAACACTAGCACACGATAGACATGGATATTCATAGAACCAGTTGGCTAGTATAACACTCCATACTTTTGTTTTTCTTTTTAAAAAAATTAATACGATTTTTCTACCTATGAAGAGTTCAAAAATTTAAAACAGTGCAGAATTGACACTCACAAATAACTATTAAAATCCCGGTATCATATCATCTTTCAAATTGCGCAAATGCACATTAGATTGCAAACTGTTCAGTCACGTTTTAGAGTCTCAAATTATTTTTCACTGTTCCTCTGTCTTATGGATGCCTTAATAAAAAAATATATGAAAGTTTTCTCAACCCGGACTAAGTATACCGGTTTTCTCTTCAACTTTAAGCTAAATTCTCACCAGAAATTATTACTTTTTTATATTGCTGTACAGAATTATGGTATACTGATGTTTAATATAATAATTGAATTAGTTATAGAAAAAATGCAGTCTTTTTTGAAGTGTGAAAATAAAATTTTTGGCAAAATGGAACTGACGTTATTTTTACTAATACCACGTTGCACATAACATTCTTATTTCACGCATGGCGTATTAGTTCACGTCGCATAAAACCTGGAGAAACATCGATTCGGGAGAGTAACCTCAAAACACGTTCGCCTCTCGTGGCGATCCACCGAATTGTGGCACCGCGTCGCTGAGACTGAGTCTCGGGTGCTCCTGTTCGGATGCAAAAACCAGCAACAACCAATCCAAATCGAGCTTGCGGCGGGGGTGATGAGGAAGTTCCTCGGGGCTCCTTCCCAATGTCATATTTTTTGACCTTGTTGACCATGGAACATAGATAGTGGTGATTGGTTATTTTGCTGTACGAAATTATTGTTAGTGCTTTTTAGTATTACCCACCTTGCAAAAGGTTTAAAATGCTCACCTATTATATAATATGTCTACCTTATAATGAATATTTGTTTTTCTGAAAAAAGTTGAAGTAAGATTCTTGTCCTTTTACCGTTGAAATTAATTATAACGACTATGTAGCTCATAAATCAATGACCAATCAAGTGTAAGAATAAGTGGAATTTCAACCAATCGTAAGAGTTTATCGACATAATTTTATCGTTTTATTTATTAACTTTTATTTTATAGCACTTACCCGCAATTGATTTTTCATCTAAATCACAAACACTGAAGACTGAAACAAATTCATACATGTAGCTTCTTTGATCAAAAACATTAAATCATTAAACACAACGATTGGGTATATTATATAAGCTGCATATGAACAAAAGGCATGGAACTAATACAACATTATTTATATTGTGTGCAATGAAGCATTTCAAATCTCTTACAATAATAAAAACAATATTAATATTACGATATTATTTTAGCAATGGGGTTAATCTAACTAGCTGATGAAGATAAAAACATTAAAAAGTCACACGTCGCGTGGCTATCGGCAATGTGGCGACGATGACAAAACTAACACAATTTTATTCATTTTAGCGGTTTTATGTTATACATTACATGCTTAATTATGTAAGTATTCGCTAAATAATCACAGCAAAAATAACTTGAGGTCCGGATTCTCTTAAGATAAATCTTTATCTCTCGTTACATTAGGCCTGTCTATGATTTTTTTTATGGCTTTACTCCTAGTGCATGTTTTAATATAAGCATAATATAAGTTCTCAAACTTGCTAAATACCCATTTCCTGACTTACTGATTCCAATAAGTATACTTTTTCCGTGCACATTTGCAAGCTTTGGCCTTTTTATGGGCAATTTCATACATAATGCATGTTTTTGGGGTTTCAGAATTAATAAAGTTTATTCTGCATATTATGATCATGTTTCTAGTTTGAGTGCATCTTTCATATGAAATCGCATAATACTTCATTTAAGATCTGCGTATGGAGATGTGGATAATGCAGCTAAAGATAAACTGGACTAAGTTTTTAATGGAAATCCTGATTATAGATTTGTGTGTTCCATAGAAAAGGAATTTGCGGTGTAAATGTTGAAGACAAAGAAATTGACTTCACTTTGTCTCAAATATCATCATTTAATTTTTCACCTGTCAGTTCTTTGTGACGTAGAAAGGTCATTTTCTGCGTAAAAAAACATTTTGATAGACGAACGCATGTACTTAGACTGTTGACAATTTGTAGACTGTTGGTAGTAGCCCTACATTGTGCTACTCGAAAATAAAATGTAAGTTTGAATTTTGATAGTGTATATATTTTGTAGTGTTTTCTCCCTTCGGTGTGGATGTTTGGTCACTTGATAGAGGATGACTGCATGCATATTTAAAGATTTGATAGTGCGTGGAAATCTTTCTTTATTTATAAGTGTTGCATGGGAATTATCTGCAACGGGTCCACTATTTGGAGAACTTTTGCTTCGAATCATATTTCAACCGACTGGAAAGCGAGTGCATATGCTGTACTGAATGGCACAATTGCCACAGAGGACAAGAAATTCCGCCACAATGCCGTGTCCTCCCCACTTTGCAAATCGTGCGGACGCGTGGACATCATCGGCTTGCTAGCTGTCCGCCATCCAAAGCAGTATCTATAAGCAGATATCCAAATTGGCACCAAATTGGTAAACTTGTATTGTAAATAATAATAACAATAAAAAAACAGCTGGCACAAAAAGTCGACAGACATAGGGCCTACATTATAATTATTTCTCCACCTACTTTCTCTACATAATGTTCTTATGGCGATAAATATGAGTTTAAAAGAAAAATGAAAATTTCATAGTTAATTAATTAAGACTATTCCATGCATAAAATGTAACGGATTAAATAATAATTTCTTTTTTACTTGTGCTGTTTAAAATAAAATCAATATTCTGCCAACTGTGAGATCACGGCATACTATATGAATGAACAATTGATGAATCGAATGAGTTACCCTATTCTAACTAATGCTACCAATATTGCCTATTAGAATTAGTTCACTTAATTCTGATAAGCTAACATCAGAACAAAATGAAAACACACGAACTGGCTTGCACTGAATCGAAAATGTATTTTTAATCCATGCACTTCTTAAATAACTTATTTCAATTTCCAAATAAACTATATTGCGTGAAATAATATGTTTTACTCTGTTCGCTGGCAGCATGTGACCTATTAATCACTGCATATTGATACTTTACATTTCCAGTAACGAGTTGACATTTTATCTGATAAAATTGCAACCTTGTGTTTCAACAAGCATATTATAAGATAAACGACCGAGGTAATGCTAAACGTTATTGATCAACATCAAATATGCGTCATATAAACGGAATAGTCTCAGAAAAATATCTGCTCAAGGGGAGTTACACTAGATGATTCCCATGCGAAACTTATGCTTATATTATCATTAGACTCGAAATGGTTCTTCTTGGAATAAAACCACATAGCAGATATCAGTAACAAAACAAAACAAAGTCCTATTTAACTGAAATGAGAGATAATAGTTTCACTTATTGGAATAAAACATATGAACATAGCAGGAAAGAAATCATACGTATTGCCACCAGTGCTTTTCATCTTATTTTCATTTACAAGACCCAAAAATGATTTAGGTCTAATATTTCAATACTTACCGTATAATAAACTATATCTTAACCTAAAAACATTGTTCACTGTAGCTTTTATCGATTAATATAAATTTTTAATAGTTTAATCGTATGTTATGCTTCTTACCTGTTTCATAGATGCCTGATAAATAAAGAGCATGAGATAATTGATTAGCGGTAATTATTTATTGTCCCTAATAAAGTACCTAAATTATCATACTTACAAGTAGAAAAGTCTGTGTAATTCGAGTCTCAATGATCAGTTAAGTATTAGTAAGCTTGTTTATTAACTGAGATCGGTAAAGGGAGATCATTACTTTTAAAATTACCATAGGCAATCCCACGAGATATGAGTTTATCGTTAGATTTACGAGTAGTTCGAGGTTCAGACGAATGAATATGCAGTCCGCTTACTCTTTTATCGTATTATGAAAAAATCATGTAAGCCTAAATAATTCACATCGGATATTTTCTGCTGGAATGTATCTTCTGTAAAATTTATAAAACTGGATGTATTAATATTGAAATAAACGGTGCAAAAATACGTTGCACAAACTTTCTCGCATATACGTGTTAAAGGCTAGCACAGAACAAATTAAATTAAAGAGACAATTAAATTTTACTTATTACATTTTCATAAAACTAACAAGTATCTAGAACGGAAAGCATCAGGGTCGATCTTTATGTTCAATGCTTTTACCGTGAAATAATAATAATAATAATAATAATAATAATAATAATAATAATAATAATAATAATAACAACAATAATAATAACAATAATAATAATCAATGACAGTAAAACTGCATATTATTAGTACTAATACTACTACGGGAAAATTCAAATATAAGTCGCACCTTGGGATAAATCGGTCCCACCCAACCTATCTTCACCGATGCAGTTTCTTTTATACCACGACCTAGCGAATTCTTCTGTCCTAGTATTATGAAGAAACTCGTGATTGGACGTTGGAGGTGTGACGTCTTACCGCTAGACGAGAGGTGGCAGGCTGACAAACCTTGCGGGAGATATAATATGCCACATTTTCGAAACCTACAAACAGTGTATCGTACATTATTCGAAAATGCAAGGGCGCTTCGCTACGGCTACCGCCTCCGCTTCGCGCACTTAACTATGTGGTTAGTGTTATGCATTAGTTAGCTATATGCAACAGTATACAAGGACAGTTGGTCACTCTGCTTAGCTCAGAAACAAAATACATCACACAGTCCGTGCAAATGTGAATATCGAATGGGGAAGCTTAAGGGGCGACTTATATTTGAATTTCGCCACCACTACTGCTACTACTTAGGTTATATTGCACGCTTTAACTGCATGTAGGTCTTACCACGTGTTTAGTATGTTCGTGTGAAACATTAGTCAATATCAGCGTTTCTTAACCTTTTTGAACCCGAGGACCTCTAAAATGAGTAAAAAACTTTACGGACCCCTAATTTTACATCCCATTTTTAAAACTAGGCTATATGTAGGCCTATTTTCTTAATATTTGGGGTATTAAATTATAGGTCGTTATAACTAAATACATTTTTTTAATCCGACGGAAACACAGTTATTGAATTGGAATGAAACAGTAAAATTATATTTTGAACAGACTTTAATATGTATTACCAATTTGATAATATAATTAGGAATTATGTTATTACTCACTTTTAATGAGGCGGTTGAGCTTGACGCCTCTTGCAGAGTTCCTGGTTTTTTGGCTCAATATTAGTCAAATTTAGTCGAAGATCAGCAGATACATTAAGTCGGTTTCTATATTATGTTTTTAGTTAAACGAGCGATGAAAATCCCTTCTCACAAATATAGGTTCTGGAAAGCTACTTCAACGAATTTAAAGATTCTACCCAAGATGCATACACTATGAATTAAAACATTTAACTTATTTAAAACTTTTTTGTTGTTGCAAAAATTCTCTGAAGAGTAATACATACAGTCATTGTTTGCTCGAATTATGTTTGATTGGCTATCAATAAGTTTTATTTTTATTTTTTATTTCAGCTGTATTTGAACCTGGGACCACGAAGCTAAAAGGAGTATAAACACATGAAAAAACCCATATCAAATTGGTTCGTAACTGCAAAAGTAAGGAAACCTGCAATATGACCTGTATTTTCGAAGATTTTGAAAACTTTGACATCTAGTGTCCATTTTATGTGAAAAATTTCTACTTCTTTACTTCCCACTTGCTTTATGATATTTTTTAATTAATTCTGTCTGCGGACCATCTGCACCGTGTTCGCGGACCACCTGTGCGGACCATAGGTTGAGAAACGCTGGTCTATATTAACAACTCATTCGCGTCATGTTTCTATTGTTTAGTGATGTCTTCTTATGTGATATTCAGTTTAAACGATTATAATATCCAGTGACATAGCGGCGATGAGTTATGGAAAATAAGCAAGTCCTACAAACCCGGCGTTTGCCTTTGCGAACGACGGAACCATGAAAAACCCAAGTCAATTTGGGCGGCCACGAGGTTTGATTTGAACTCAGGACCTCTTCCCTGTTAGCCCATAGGCCTACCACCTCGCTGTAATTGGTTTTAGTGTGTTCATTGCGACTGAGCTAATCTGATTGCATTTCACAACAATAAGTACATTAGGCCTATAGTTTTCTTGTTACTAGAGGCAACAAAATGTCATTCATATTTTAATTGACATTTATGTTCTGAAATTCGCATTTAAGCTCTCCTTATTTCGTTTTTATCTTGATATCTATTAAATGTACAAAGAAATGTCTTAAACAAACAATGTTCATTTTAAATTTTTCTACAACTTTACTATGGCAGGTTTTCATGTATCGCCTACTGTAATGGATATAATCTAGAAAAATTGAAAATGGATACGAGTAAAGTACCCCTTAAGTCATTTTTGCAGAAATACGGATATAGCCATTTTATTCGTCATAGATAAGAGTTTCCAATTTTAAATTTTTATTAAAATCGTTAGAGCCATTTTTTCAAAAAACAAATTTAAAAAAAAAGTTTTCATGAAAAGTCCCCTTAATATTTCAGTTGTAAAACTAAATTTCTGGGCGGTTCGACAAAATTTCGAAAAAGTCCTTATTTCAAAAAATGAAGTAAATACAACGAGCCGTTTACCCGCTGTGCTTGTCCAAAGACAGACGGACAGACGGACAGACGGACAGACGTCATTCCAAAAATATTTTTTTCGGTTTCTAGGCTTCATGAAACGTGCTCTCCCGGTGTTATCTCGACTTCGATTTTTTGTCACGATCACAATACTTTCTCTATACTACGTATATGCGAGAAAGTAAAAAAGTGGTTTCAAAGAAATAACGTTTTACTTGTTCTAGGCCTAGCAACATACAAATATAACAAAATCCACTCCTCGACTCCAGTGTTTCCAGCTATTTCCTCATTTGACCTCACTGTTATTTATGGTTTGCTCTCAAGATGTTAAATTTATTTAAAGAAAAGTTGTTAGTTTACCCACATGCATAATTTTTCCCGAACACGTGGCACGTTAAAAAGATAAGCAAGGTGAGAGCAAACGACAATGAGGTACCCACCTTCCAAACTTCCGCTATTCAGATTATGTACTTACGCAAAAAAACAAGGCAGCGAACTTGAAGTTCATTGTGAAACTTAATGATGTAATATCCTTTCCAGAGGACTCTGTATTATGTTGAAATTTAATTTTAAAACTTTAAAATTAATCACCGCTATGAATAGAAAGCAGGAGAAGTAATTTGTGGATAACTCAGCTATCAAGTTACTAGAACACTACAGTTCATGTTATAAGATGTTCTCGAACAAGTTTTCTCATTGTTTAGTTAATTTATGTATGCATAACTATCCGCGGAATTTCTTAGGTAAATTATAATAATATCCTTTATTTATTTATTTTATCCTGTACAATTTATTGTGTTAGTTATTTCCCTACTAGGACTGTGAAAAGTATCCCTGTCAACCACTTGGGATTTGTTGAAGACGAAGTTGGAACATGTTTTCGTCGATATCCATATTTTCTTTCCTTTCTGTCACTTGCTTCTTAATAAGAACACTATATTAAATTTACTGAAATTTTTGCACATTCGAACTGATGGCACATTAGAATCGAGTACTCTTGATCCATGAATTAAGGGAATTCATCACTGAAACTCGGACGAAATCTTGAGAAAGAAAAAATACCCATACCTTATGGATCCATAATCCACTTGCGTTTCCTGTATATTAATATTTTAATGCCCTCAAATGACATTAAAATGTTTATTTTCAAATTCAATTTTACTTTTTCTCGTCAACTTTTTTTTTTGCATGTTTCATCGCTCAAAATGTTCACGTGGCGGAGTTTTTAAAGTATCTGTTTGAAATTTTCAGCATGAGTTCTGAAAAAGAGAAGAAGAGAAATAGGCATTACTTTCTACTAAAATTCTTTTAGGCTTGACAGTTGAATACGAAAATAAAATAGCATATGTTTAATTTTTCAGGAAAATTCGTAGACGTACAAAGAAAATAAAGCATAATTTTAAGGGAGCATGTTTAGGAAGTGAAATGGTATATTCAAACGTTAAAATTTTTATAATCTCCACCGTGGGATGGTGCATTTACGCACAATTACAATTTTACTTTTGATTTTGAAAAGTTAAAGACCAAATGACATGAAACTAGATATCTTATTATAAATGTAAAAGATAAAACAGTAACAGAACTTGAAAGAAGTTCATTGAATTTTTTAGAAGTTAGCACTCAGTTGTAGGTTCCTTGGCTTAATTCATATTTATCACTTATTACGGGCGATGTTATTTTGGATTATTAGAGCTGCTTTCGGCTGTACTCCTTACCTGGTCTCTATGTTAGCATTACAATTAATTTATGGTGAAATGATAATTCTGTCTTACTGGCCGTGTGTAGGCTAAGGTGGAAAGGTAGAATCAGACTGAAAAATGCAATGCCATAACCGGGATTTTAACCAGGATCTTCGGCTCTCCATCAGTTGGAGAATTTGATGTTGTACTGGCATGTTG
The DNA here is from genome assembly GCA_964059195.1 of Ectobius pallidus. NCBI lineage: Eukaryota > Metazoa > Arthropoda > Insecta > Blattodea > Ectobiidae > Ectobius > Ectobius pallidus. The sequence continues at coordinate 108,575,513 of CAXKWD010000002.1, read as the reverse complement.
CCATGGTAGCTCAATGGTAGACCGGCGTCATAGATATCAGTTGGAGAAGTACCCATGCGTGTTCAGTAATACACTGAAAGGATACAGTACCGATAATCGGAACGAACAGGACTAAACCTGAAATAAAATTGCTGATAATTTCTCCTCTGCAGGTAAATTTAATTCTTAAGATAGGTTTTTTTCACTTGGCGTAAATATTCTGGTGGCATTATGGCCATGGGGTCAATTACGTATCTCCTGGAATTTTAAGGGCCTCTATGGGCTCTGAATAGAACACTTCAGGATAAGTTTGTCGTCCCAACAAATTAGTTGCTTCTAACTCCCCGAGAAAGAGTCGTTTAATTCTGTATGCTATCTCACTTGAGAGTGGCCAATGGTGAAGGATAATATTGACAAAATTAACGAATAGTGAGAATTCCTTACTCTTTAAAGTAAATGTATGCACGTGAAGGGAAGTAATGTAACATTTTGGCTTGAAATGAGTGTTTTATCATAGTCATGCAGCCTTATCAAAACAATTTTACACCCACATTATTTATGGTAATATAATTTGGACATTCGTGATGTAATATCGCCTCACTCATAACGTTGACGGGCGGCTCGCTTTGTTCTCATATTACAATGCTTGTTGTTACTGTAAAAGGTTTTCTCAAAAGAAACCGCTGACTGAATTCGTGTTGCCAATTCTCTCATTGCTCAATGTCATTGCCACGAAAGTGTTTTGCTGCATCTACATCTTCCCGCTCTGTTTACTAACACTGTGCAGTGTGGCAACTACTCCAAGCGGCGGCGACTTCTTTGATGTTAACTGTCAACTAATTGAGCGAGGCGATAATAACAGATTGTTTTTACCACTTCTGTCATTTACATTTCATTACATTTCATGTTTATAGAAAATCCATTATTGTAATTATACCGTCTTAGGATATACCACAAAGTTAATTCACTATTACATTATTTTCTTTCATTGATTTCTCCCATTTTATGACATAGGGTATAAAACACATCCCATTGTCTTCAGAATCATTACCTTTTTTTGGACGTCTTAATTTTTTCTAAGGTACGTATATATCTACTTCTACAAATTTTCTAACTATATACTTAAATTAAAACTCTTGCATTTCATCTCTTGCTTCCTTGATAGCTCAAAATTAAATTTCAATGTCTTCCCTACTGTGACAAATTCGACATCGTCGTTTATCAAAATTATTTCTTACACCCCACCAGTATTTTTTATATAAAATTAAAATATTATGAAACATAAACTGATCAGCATGGCGGGATGTGTTCATAATATTTTTATCTCGAGGAATAAGAACTTTCCTCCTCCCATTTTTATCCATTTGTGTGGGGATAAAGAGAGAGAGAGAGAGAGAGAGAGAGAGAGAGAGAGAGAGAGAGAGAGAGAGATGCTGGATCATCCTGACGTAGCAATATGCTTAAACGTGTTGTGATCGATTCTTTAAGCACAAATTTGAAACTTATTTATTTCATGACTGTATTCAATATATTATTTGGGCACATTCTCGAGCTTTTCTCATCTGGAGGCTTTCAGGGAAAGTACATATGTATGATTTTGTAATGTACGATAATTTTGTTTGTTTGATCATTTTATTTGAATAACAGTTAACTCGAAAAAAATGCTTGCGGCGGTGTGCTACAACCAAAAGATCCCGGATTCGATCCATATTGAAATTGTCCTAATGGTATTGGAACTGTAGTCTGTTGGGGTGTAGCCAGCCTCTAATAAAACTTAATTCTGAAATTTCTGTTGGGAAACTTCAAAGGTGCTTGTGAGTGTCCACATTATTACTGATATAGCCTATGGATGAACTCAAAACCTAGTACTAATTTTGTAGCACCAACATGCACAACTGTAACTAATTCATGGCTAACAGCTCGATAGCTTGTATACATAGAACTGAATTGAAACTAATTTCACCTCTAAACATTGCTGAGAATGCAAAACTACAACATGAAATGAATAACAAAATGATACGTAGTCCTATACTTTTAAAAATATTACGCTTTTTTTCCCCATATCCGCTGTTATTCCCAAACCGTAAATTATTTAAAATTAGGTTATTGTGATGCGGAAAATCAGTTAATTTCGAAATAAATATGATACCTTATTGATTTTTTAAAGTAAAATAAAAAAATAAGGTACCGAAAGTGAATTTATTAGAAATGTACTGCCATGTCTTGGAACTGACAGTGATGGATGGATGAGTTGGGGCTACAGAGTTGTTACGAGAAAAGATGGGCAATTTGTCATGAAGACGCTGTTCCACAGGCCACTGAAGTAACAAGTGAAATCGATTTTTTTACACCACTGCATCTGTTAACATAGGATTTATGTCATAATGTCCACCTAAACGTTCACTAATATTCCGTGCATCGCATTTATTCCAGGAATATACACAGTCTAAAATAGAATATTTAGCTGACGAGAAAGAGTTTGACTAAAGCGTTCAATAATGCAATCTGAAAATATACTAAAGACGAGCCCGCGGTGCTATAAATAAACGGCAGGCGCCACATAGCTCAGGAGAAGATTCTCACCATATTAGGAAAGTGGCCGGTTGAAGTTATGCCAAACCAACCGTCCAACTCACTCTTGTACCCTGATCACAGTATCATGTCAATGCAGCTCAGTTATTGAAAGATTCTTACTAAGGGGGAGAACGCAATCTGGAGATTAGCCTGTCTAGGGTAGAACATTTCTTTTGAAAACTCTCCATTCGAAGGGAATGCCTCGAGGTTTGCAGGATGCTGACATTAATAAGATAGTCTGTTTTTAATACACATCTGAGTTTCTGTATATGTTAGATCAACTTTTCGGTTCATCAACTTTCTGTTGCGGAAATGATCGCTCATAATTGCATAACTTCTTAATGTTGTACTGCATTCACATTCCACTTGGTCATAATTAAACCTGGGATTTCAGGCTCTAAAAAAATTAGTTTTAGGCACCTAAAATAGGCTTTTAAAACAAGTAAATAGGCTTTTAAAAGAGAAAATAGGCACTTAAAATATGCTTTAAAAATATTTAAATACAGAGAAAATAGACTTTAAAATACTATGCTCTTAAACTAACGTGATCTCTTTTTTTCAATGTAAGAAGCGTGGTATACCTATTCTTAACAGAAATATATGCAAAATTAAGACTGAATTAAAAAAATTATCAAAAAGAGTTTTGGATTAGCCTATATGAAAAATTAGAACGCTACAGGCTTTCAATAACGGCTGCTGCTCAGCTCATGGTCAGCAGACATTGGATGGTCGTGTGGTCAAACCGACACATCCCTCAGCTGTATTGTGTAGCCTCCGTGACCGCTGCTCACTGTAGCTTCCCAATTGTCCTCACAACGCTGGGTCAACACCGCTCCAGACCTCATAGCTTTCTAAATTACTGCCGGTACTGAAAATTCAACCTATGCCACCTGGACGAGGTCTCTAAAATTAATTAGGAGCCAATAGCAAAACCTTAGTTTTAGATTAATATGAAAAAATGCACACACCTGTTTATTGCTGAACTGGCAGAAAGTTATTTCTGGAAATTGTATAAGCCGTTATTATATAAGTGAACTCTTAGGTGATTTCGTTTTAGGCGTCACGAACTATAATCACTTAAACAGATGGTCTTTCACTGGCGACTTGACACAGTATGTCCCTTCTTACTATATACCTGCTACTTGTTCTGTTGAGTTATTCCTCCCCCACTAGTCAGCATTCCATGGCGACAATTGTTTGGGAAAATCAAGTTTCTGTGAAAAACCCACCCTCTGCTGTTCTGCTCTTCATTCAGGGATGTCCATTAAACGATTATAAAGTTACAGAAGTAGAATTTTATTTTAAAAGTACAAAATAGGCTCAAAAGGTCCAAATAAGCATTTTAGGGCACTACAAAACTCTATAAATGTACTAGTAAGTGATTTATCATGAAACGTCAACGTATTTTAAAATTTTCATGTTATTTCATAAGGAACAACATAGGCGTTTGCCTTAAAACCCCAGGTCTAGTCATAATATATTTCGGCTTATTATTATCATCGTCAGATTATTATTATTATTATTATTATTATTATTATTATTATTATTATTATTATTATTATGTGTTCTGTCCTTGGGCAGGTCTCTGCAATTGGTTTACAAATTTTGCTCTCCATCTCCTATCCTTTTTCTGTTTTTGTTTTTGCAACCAGTATTTTTTCTTGTCTCCTTTAAATTGTGTACCTGCTGGATTCTTCTGCCTCCAGTATAATAGAGTTTTTCGTTACATACCCAGGCGGCTTCAAAGGAATAAACCATTAAGTTAGTGTTTCTTTATGTTAATTGATCTGACCAATTCGGTCTTGGTTTCCGCTTTTTAAAACTCTAGCAACGTTACAATATTCCCTCATGTTTATCATTGATCTAATTTCTTCCCTCGCTTTAATCAATTCACATGTTTTATTGTTTACTGTAACTAGTTATTGCAACCCCGCGTTTCGCTCCACGTGGAGTTAGAGCCGTCACAGGACATTCTTAGATTTTAATTGGCTGAGGTAACTAGCTGATTGGTGCGGTGAAAATAAAGAACATAGGTTGAGCTGTCGGCAAAAGGTAACTAGCTGATTGGTTCGGTGAAAAAAAAAAGCATAGGTTGAGCTGTCGGCAAACTTTTCTTCCTAACGAAAGGAAATTGCCTGACCGTGCATTGAATAACTGGACTATAACTGAAGTTCCTTCAATGACGTAATACAGAAGACAATTTCTTCAAAAGATAATGTATGACCTATCCAGTTTGCTTTCCTACTAAGAACTGTATTTGGAAATGATCTCTTCTATTCATTTGCCACTTTGTCCATCCATTTTTTCCCATTCTTCTCCAGGACCAGGTACTTCAGGTACTTCACTTTTATTACTTCACTTTTATTAGTGTCAATATTTCCGTTACGAGGAAAGCAATGCTCCAAGCCCCCTTATACCTCTGTAAAATGAGTTGAATTTTCGACCTAACACATCCGAAAGCATGTATGGATTAATCTTACATCCTGATATTTATAGTCTCCTAAATGCGTTCTTCACACTAATTATTCTACATATTTCTTCTTTTAAACTCTAATAGTGTAATAGACAGTCGAAGTAGACACGTACTCGGACTACCTTTACCTTTTTCTTTCGCCGTACGTTGCGTCAATATTTAATGAGAGGAGGCATAGTATTAGACCCTGAAATTGAATGTCGAATTTTCATAGCAATTTATGTTTGCAAATTATATTTGCAATATAGGCATATTGCATTAAAAATCTATTAAGCCATTAGAAATCTATATTTATACGGATGTAAAGTTAGGAAATGTAAGGAAGGTTGTGTAATCTTTGGTATGTCTCATCAATTTTTTTTGTAGATAAGTTTTACTTTTGTTTCGTTTACATATTCCACGCTATTCAACTTCACATTTATCGTTATGCGAGAAGTATAAGGATTCTGACTTGTTTATAAGGAAATCTCATTTGCCCGACCGTCATTGCACATTGGGAAAGTCATGCTAAAATGGTAGATCGAAATGATTTTTCTTTATTGATTTTCTCATTCTCTCCTTCTTCTCAGTTTCTCCTTCAGTCCTCCCACAAGGAAAATTCAATCCAAGACGCATATTGTTCCCCGTGAAACTCGAGAACCGCACTTAGAAAATACAGGGGATAAAATGATACTACTTTTATTTTGTGGAGTGTCTAAGAAAATTCACTCGCAGTGAAAACTATATACAATCTTTCTCTTAATTTATTATGAGGTAACTGGAGGTGAAATATGTGGTGTATGAAGATTTTTTAAAGCTGTAAAACGTAAGAAATTAGTTGTGTGAGATTAAATTGGGGATTACTTTTCCATTTTACTCCTAAATGTGTGTAATGGTGCCTGAAAAAATATTTGTGTTGCTACATATTTCGGTTGTACAGGAATTAAATATAGGAACCAGGAACTTGAGACTTGAAACTAGTTTTGAATGGTATAACAGCCATGACTGACTCATAAGTTCGACCTTCGCTACATACTGGAAGACAGGTTATAGTCTATTATTTCATGAAACAAATTCTTTATTGATGTGTCATTCCCAAACCGCCTTGTGGATCCATTAATAACTTAAGGAAGTCTCCAGTATGCCTGCACAACTAGGTCTCACTTTTAGAGTCGCCATTTCATAAATGGAAACTTGACTTTTTTCATTCATTAATATGTAGAAGCTCTTTCTTTAATACTACATTACAGTGATGGTGTACAAAATCACATTTTAATTGCTGACGAGTTGTATTAATGCCCCATATGGTACATTTTCATGCCTTGATAATGAAAAATCTTAATTTCTTTTTTTAAATTGATCTGAATTATATAATTTTTTTATAAACATAGTAGAATGTGAAAAACTATAATCCTTAAATCCTAGTCTTCAATTGTATTACGTTATTCTTGAATGTTCATCTAGTTTCGTAAATTCCAATAATGAATATTGCATTATTATCAAGTTTGTTATAGACGTAGGTCGCCAAATATTATGATGAAAAAGGCAGACATGCGAGTATTCGTGGCCTCAAGTTTTTCAGCAAAGTCTGCTCTTTTATTAAATATATATTAGAGCAAGGCATTTAGTGACCAAAGGATAGCAGAAAAGCATTTATGACCTAAACATGTGTTTAAAAAGACACACAAATTAGAAAATGACCAATAAATTATCCTCTATTACTTATCAGGCTTTTATAAGTGATATATTGATTTTAGAGAGCAATTTAGTAGATGGTAATGTATAATATTTAATTAAAAATTCAAAATACTCATTTTTTTACTAATAAAGTTAGTAAATTCTACTTCGATACATGAGTTTATGCCATTTACAATGAATACAGTAAATCTGAATTAAAATGAACGATGAAGACTTGGCGAATGTTGTGAAATGATAGCTATTTTCTGCTTTCTAAACATAATTATTTGTATTGTAACTTCTCTGTAACTCAACTGAAAGAACTGGTGCAAATTGAAAACAAGTAATATATCCTGGATTTAGTTCACAGTCGTTAATGTAACACTTCATAGAAAACTATAAAAATGCCGAAAAACCCTAAAGACACCAGAAAATGAAATACTTTGTAAATGACGAAAACATAATAATATCATAATATGCTCTTATTTTATCAATTAATTCATGATATATATTCGTATATATTCGAGCTATTTTACATAAATCAAATGAAAAATGCAAAGTCATCAATGAGTCTATTAAATGCAAAACTTGCCTTATCCAAAATTTTTAAAAAATTAATAACTCCCGATTTCATGATTTCTGTGTTGTTTGCTACAGTTATTGATCTCTTAGAACAGCTGTTGGCAAGTTACACTTCTCTCAATACAGAAAATAGTGAAGACTTATGCAACCATCACGTCTTAGAGGATGAGGATGAAGAACTTAGAGTTTCAGAAGAAATCATTTAATTTGGACAAGGTGAGTTTTGCATTTAATAGCCTCGATTTGCCCTAAGAATTACTATTCACTCGCCTATAACGCAATTTTGTCACTTTTTCGCTCTTTCCCTCTCACCTTTCCCGCACCTTTGCTACTACTGCCTTTTTCTTCATTTTTTTTTATTTTCTTTTTTCTATTACAGCATATTTCTTGTTCTTTGCCTCGCTTTATGTAGCCTAACTGTCTTTAGTTTCTCTAAGTTAAATCACCTTCCGTTTAGTCAACCTGTTGCACACTACTGCAATTGGTTTAAAGCCTCTAGATCACAAATTTCCCCTTTCCAATCGACAGCCAGGCTGCTGAATGATTGAAGTTAGCAGTACCCTAGTTTTGATGAGATTTCTATGAAAATTAGACACATACGCTTGCCTGTATATTGAATTAAATACATTTAGCGCTTTCATCTTTGCAGTATTAATTACACGCATTATTAAACTGGAAACCTTGTAATGCAGAATTATATTAGTTCATAGTGATTGCACAGCTATGGGCCTTTTCCTTTGCGAATCAAACCGTGAGATTACAAGAGGTTATTCGCGGAATTATAGCGAGATCCAAGTTCCAGTTATTATCTGATGAATGACCACTGAAAATAATTATTTATATAGTGCTAAAAGTATAATTTTCATGTTATAAGCCTAGTAATACCGACTGAAGTGACCGAGGTGATAAATACAGTCGAAATGTTGCTGCATCAAATCCCATTTCCGGCTAATCTGAGCGCAGTATTTTTATTAAATTTTAGTTATTTACTTACTTATTTTGTCGTTTGTTTTTATTTTCTTTGAAATTTTAACCACTTCCAAAGATCAATTTCCGATGTAATTTAATATCCATCCACTCTTAATATTTCTGTCCGTTGTCCTCTTCGTTTGTGTTTTCCTATGAATAGGCCCTGCTTCGAGTTGGTTCCTACATGTTCTGCCTAGTAAATCCAGAGCTTAAGTATGCAAAGTGTGTAAATCCTTGGAAATTGGAGGTAAAGATGGTCACACAAATCTTTCTTGTTGGGTTTCCTCCCCCTTTTACCCTGAGTACAAATTAGCAAAAAGACAGTAATACAAAGGAAATTTTATATTATTGTACTTCATATAACTTGTAATAACATTAAAAATGCAGTCGTCAAAAATACGAAATATGAAAGGTTACACAAACTGGTAAACCGATGAATTTGTCAGCTCAGTTCACTCATTGTTGTTAGTAAAATTATACAACACGGTAGCTTACATACAACATAACCAGTTTACAATTTTGCATTCACACCGAAATAGCCTATGCGACTTGCACTTTTTGTTATTCTTGTGTTTTCACTTGACCAGCGTCACTTGCTGTCATAGGATGTCGTCAAGTGAGAATGTATCATCACTAGTGCGGCTATTGCTAGAAGAAGAGAGAGGAAAAATAGACGACGAACTAGCCGTAATCGTAGGTCCATTTATCATTGGCTTAAGTGAATACCTCGTAAATCTATGAATGTTACAGGGGAGCTTAAAAAAGGGAGAAAATCTTCGGATTAGCACAACAAAGATTAAATTGGTAGAATTAAACCTTCTCTCTACTGTAATATGTAAGTTTCATTGTTTTGAGCTTGTATAATCATCAGGGCCCGGATTCTGATGACCTAAAATTGTTTAAAAAATGACCTATAAAATGACCCTAAATTTTAAAGAAAATGACTTAATAATTGCAAAGAATGACCTAAAAACTAATATTTTATTTATAAAAAAATACTGTACGCACAAAGTTACAGACTAATTTGTATATCATTCTAAAAACTGTGAACGTAGAAAGGATGTTGTAGGTCTAAAAACTTTGTTCTTGATTGGAGCATTTGAGAAGAAAAGTAAGAAAGTAGTTTTTAAAATAGATCCTACAAAAAATGTTGCAACATACTAACCTAGTAATTTATATTATCCTATGAGAAAAAAATACGACAAAAAGTTAATATACGGAATGTAAATGCATGAAACTGACTAAATAAAAAAGGAAATGACACGAAAATGACAAAATAATGACGTAAAATTGAAATAAATGCCCTAAAAAAATAAAATTGCGTAAAATGACAAAAAAATGACCTAACAAAAATGCATTTCTAAAATATAGGGACCATGACTAGGATTCACATACAAGTTGGCAATGTCTAAGCAGCATCAATAAAAAGATGACATGTCATTAGAATCCGGACCCTGATAATCATTGATCAAAACATCGTATAAGTTAACTCTTATAAATCTTTTTTTTTTTTTTTTTTATTTTATTTTTACACATTAGTTTGAAGTACGAGGATTTGAACATTTTATTTTAAATTGTTTTAAGACTTTTCTATAAATGAGGTTCTGAGCAGGCAAAGATGCGAGTGCGAGGAATTGTTTACAATCAAAATCTGAAAATCCTTAAGACGTGGAGACGCCAGGTCTTACAATTTGGCCATCGTTATTTTTCTTTGCACTCAAATTTGAGGCATTCTTTTTTCTCTCCCTGACAACATGATTAACTTTCCCTGACAACATGATAAAGATGTTGAGATAATAATGGAAGTAGAAAATTGATCAAAGTACTGTAGTAAGAATATCGCATAGGAGATCCCCGAGAAAGTCTGATAGGCCTATATACTTAGCTTCTTCTGTGATGTGTATTCACTTCGATACTTATGCTTTGCTGCCGATTGTTCAGTTTCCATTGTTGGATGTGTGTTCTTTTTCAGTACATTTCTTCCCCCTTATTTAGATTACTACTATCAGCATTTAGCAGTTTTTTGTCACATGTATAACTATGATCACTATGTATCATACTAATACATTGCAGCTTTTTTGTTATTCTACTTAAAGTTATAAGTAGCGAGTAGCCTATGTGATGTACGAAAACCAAGAGTTTTACAATATTATTTAAATTTGCTTTATGTCAAAGAAGAGGACAATAATCCTACCTACCGTACCTAGAAGATTATGATGATGAGGATAAAAGAAGGGTAAGCAGATGAAAGAACGAACGATTCTGACTCTGATGAAAGTGGAACCAATTTCAATTTTATTTTTTAAAAAAAGGTTTGAAAACATATTAGAGTAAAAAAATAATTTGTAACAAAATATATCATTTTGATATGTAGCGACCTATGCAATTACTCTTTTTAGGAACATTAAAACATGAAATACTTAAAAAAAAGTATGGATAGTGGAACAGGTAAGGCAAAATAGTCTATTTGATTTCACTTGAATTTTATAAAATGTTTAAACAAATATTGACTCCAGTCAGAAAGCGTGTAACAAACACTTACACAGTATTGACACCTCGCGACCATTATTAGTCATATAGATCTTAAAATGCGAGCACGGAAATTAATTAAATGAGCGTGTAAATAGTGTGAACAAGTTGAGTTTTTTTATAACGGTCGATCATTGACTTTCATGTTATTTTGAATCGTACATTTCAAACTACAATAATTTCATTTCGCATGTGGTTAGAATGGTCGTTGAAAACGTTTTGGTTGCTTCGTACTTCATAGTGGAATGTAGCGGAATTCTGATTTACGCATTAAGGGGTAAAGGAGGACAGCTTGTAAGGCTGAAAATTATATCAGATGCATATGCCCATTGCCTAAAAAATGATGATCCTTCACCAACAGTCCTGTGAACCACAAAGTATAAGGAGCTCGCTCCTTACTTTTATTATATTATAGTTTTTCTATCGAAATCTATTTGTATAATGTTTGCAGTCCACTTTTCAATAATGGTAATGCTGCATGTTTACTATACAGATTTTGATTACCTAAATATTATAGCCTAGGGATGAGTGTCAGAAATGTACATCTGGCTCAGAAACAAAGTTGACATGACAAATTTCCATCGTTTTGAATGAGATAACAGAGCTTGTATTGAACGAAAACGGTGTGGTGGCACATACAAGTTATTATTATTCAATGTTTCGTTTTTGTTTTGTGAAATGCAGTGCTTTGTAGTGAAATGTTTAATTTAATTAAAAGATACAAATCAATCCCAGCTGGTCACCGGTAGCATTAAACAATAATTTGTTGTGGTCTAGTGGCTGTGTGTGCAATGATGATGAACGGAACAGCTTTGTTAAATTAACAAAATAGCTACATTAATGTTGTAAGGCAGACAAGCATAATGTATCGCCAGCTTTTAAGGGGACTATGTATGCCAATTTTGTCATTTTTGTATAATCCTGCATGCGTTGAGCCACACTTTAAAACGACATTTTCTTATAAAACACCTAGAAATAGCAACATTCTCTTCGGTCCAGCCTCACCGCCCTAAATGATACACTTGTTTTGTAGAAGGAACTGGCAAAAACTGTCGACGAATCCGTCATAATAGTTTCAAGAACCGACAACAAGCATGTGAATTGACGTTACAGCTCACATGGTATGACGTCATATCTTGTTCCAAATACATGAAACAGAATGACGAACATAAGGAAACACATGTGCGATCCAATATGCCACGGCTAATCTAATACCATTGTATTGTATTGTAATCTGAGTTATAGAGGAAAATTTATCCTGAGATTTATCCTGAGTGGCAATCAAACCCCGGTTTTCAGCTTTATACGCTGTTGCCTAGATCAATAAACTTCCACAGGGCGTTCTCAATTTTATTCCAAATTTTCATCAAACCCTTATCGATCATAATAGGCCTATATATTTATAATCGTACGGGGAGATAAATTTTGAAAAATTCTCTTTATTATTAAACTATCCATGCTTACAGAATATGAGAGTATCATGAATAAGATTTTATAGAAATTGTAGGAGCAATGTGTGTGTTCCAAAGACAAACCATCTATCTAAAAATGATAAAAAAAAAGTACTGATAATTTCTCCCACTACCCTACCGTTCAGGATTAACGAGTGGTCGTGACATCTCTCTTTCTCTCTTTCTCTCTTTCTCTCTTTCTCTTTCTCTTTCTCTTTCTCTTTCTCTTTCTCTTTCTCTTTCTCTTTCTCTTTCTCTTTCTCTTTCTCTTTCTCTTTCTCTTTCTCTTTCTCTTTCTCTTTCTCTTTCTCTCTCTCTCTCTCTCATCATATGGTGTGCTCTCTTTTGGTCTCACTGTTCGCTGCAACGATTAATACGCCTAATACATATGTAAATAGGGACGAGTACTTGAGGTAGGCCTACAGCATCGGAGCTGAGTTGTTACATTAAAATAAAAGCCGGGAAAGATATACATAAACTCGTTATTAATAAACTGGTATTTAAGAATGAGAAATAAATAAACGTAGGTTTTATAATTATTTTTATAATAAAATTATTTTAAATGTACATTTTAAGTTGGGATAATCTTTTTGTCTCTGGCTTATTTAAACTGATCCTGAATACTGTATATTTTATAAATGACCTACTTATTGCTTAAATACCTGTTTAGAAGTAAAAACGAGCATTTTAAGAAAATAATATTATTACTGACTGAAAGAACGGCGTATATCATATTATATAGGTGTACAGTTTATGTACGAAGAACACATTTTTCAAGTCATGGACTTAATATGATAGATGTCGTGGCTACTTGAAAACATAACTTGGCCTACAAGTCTTGTCGGTCCCAAACCACACAAACCATAGAAACCTAGATAACTTCTACGTTCTGCACTTGACACTCAACTTCTTCCTTCAGCTTTAGAACTTAAACGCTTGGGCCGAGAATCCCGACTATGATAAATGGCTTTAGTTCTTTAAAGGTGCATTGAAGTTCTAAGAAACTTCATGAGAAAAAAATGAGATAAAAAGCGTTTCGACTATGCAACCAAAGACATACCGCATAATTATAAATAATTCTTGAATTACAAATGAAAAGCAATGGTGAAATAATTACCTACTTGTGTTCTCCTAAAGACCTTTATTATTATTTATTGTACTAACCAATCCCAGAAGAAATTCTAAAACACACAGCCGCACTTAGGACCAACTCTTTCATTATTCTGCTATGATAATATTCACATGTTACATACTGCTCGAGAAAATATTGATCTAGTAGTAGGCTACATTTGATCGAATATCTGAATAAATTTTACAATGAGCGTTAATCAACTATAATAAGGTAAGAAATAACGTAAATTAGTAGGTACGGAGTACGAATTTTGTTTAACGTATTTTACTGCTGATATGTTTCATTTATACCTTACTAGCATGTGCCCGCGGCTTCGCCCGCGATAATTATTTAAAAAATTAAGAGCATAATAGTTAAATCATTATATTTATTAACACCTAAATCACGTGGACTACATACCACGATTAGATAGCATCGCCTGGTAAACGCGACCTCAGATTCGAGTTCCTTGGCCCAGAAAACCCCTGTATAGTGAGTTTCGTCCAAATAAAACAATTTTTGACCATATTTAGGGCTTACAACATTCAAGCGACCGCGAAAGTTTTATTTCCAAGGTATGACAAAAATAGCCAAAGCCAACTGTAATTGATTTGACATTGAACTGTATAACTGAAAACTGATGCATCGAAAACGCAAAAAATGCACGTTTTTTGCCCGTTTTTCACTTATAACTCACGAACGAAAGCGAAAATTAAAATTCCGGCTTCGAGGTGCATTTTCCGACCTTTCAGTCCACCTATTTTAAAAATTTCAGATCTCTGCGTTCAGTAGATTTCGCTGGGCATCGCGGAGAGACAGACAGACAGACAGACAGACAGACAGACAGAAGGAAAGACACACACTTCCTTTTATTAATATAGATTATTTTGTAGATTGAAACATGTTGTTCACTACTTTACTTTAAATTATTATGATGAACTGAACAGCCCAGAGACTATAGGAATCTGAAATCCGGAACGTTGGGGTGAGAACCACGGCATACTAGGCATTGGGATAACGCAGTGGTTGTTATAGCTTTCCGCGGCATTGAAATAAAAGAACAACAAAACAGCCAGTCTTGAACATTTTCCGCTGCTGAAAAATCCAGAACTCAGGCGTCTGGAAGGGAGGGCAGGCGCACTACTGACTCATCCACGATGTCGGACAGTTTACATGAGAAGCCATTTTTAATTCCTGAGACAATCACTTTATAAATATATTAAATAGATAGAAATAATTATATCTATAGATTAAATGTATGCATATAGACAGGCCAGACACATGAACGGACAGAATCTTGAGAGAGTTTTCTTTTCATAGTCCGATTGTTACAAACATCCTTTCCTTGAATTATTGTACGTAGCCACAATACAATTTGAACCATAAGCTGAATATTATTTGAACCTTGTAAAAGGGGCCATACATTGAAATACGTTAATAACAATAATAATAGATTTAATAATAATAATATCAGGTAAACTGATGAAACAAAGTGCCAGAGGGCTTTTGTTTGATCAGTGATAATTGCAATTATGTTATGCAGAAAGTAAGTTATTTTTGTTATCGATTTCCGAGTTAAGCTCCAGATCAATTCATTAAGCAGGTTTTACGGGAGAACAAAGGTCTAGTTTGATAAGCATATGTGAAGGAATATTTGGGTAATGTTATTTGTCAATCCTACCTGTATTGCAACTTCCAAAGCCGTATATGGACACTATAAAACAATATGTTGTCATGAGAACTGATTTGCATTTGATAAATTCTTTCTAATATACTACCATAAAATAGGCGCTAAATTGGGCATTACTCCGGTACCGGTCAACCGATTTGGTCCAATATCAATAGCCTTCTTTCCATGTACGTTATAAATGCGTACACCAAGTTTAATGAAAATCCGAAAAGCGTATTTGAGTTATCTCGCGTACAGGCAGACGGACAGATATTTTCCCGTCCCCCACACAATCTCTTAAAGTACCATTCTTGCACTTAATAATAATAAATTATTAATAAATTAATAAATCGTATAAATTGATTAAACAAAGTCCCAAATGGAGATAATAGGCCTTATTTATGAAATTATTGACCACGGTATCTTGAGAAAATTTTATCAGCATACATATGTGAAGGAATAATTGGAAGAGCTGGAATATTAACATTTCTCACGTCAAGAATATTCCTTTATTTAAAAAAAAAATAAAAAAAAAGTTTGAAAGCGTACAAATACCGCAGTCAAAACCTTTCAAAGCTTTCTTTGGAGACTAGAAGTTAACAATTTTATCTCTTTGGAATTTTCCCAAGTTTGTGGGCCAAATTTCAAGTTTCTAGCTCATGTGGAAGTGGGAAACACCAATATTGATGAGAGGATGATTTTGTGTCGTAGATGTGGATGATATCACTTCTATTCATCCGGTTTTTCCATGTACTTATAGGGCAGCTAGAAACATCAAATTATGCATGGTTATGGAGGTACGACGTGCTAATATTTCTGCCAAATTCTACGTGTGTACAAAATTACATAACGTGAGCAAAATATATAAAATACATACCGTATTTTACGGACCATAAGGCGCACTTTTTTATCTTGAAAACAGAGCCTTAAAAGTTGGGTGCGTCTAATGGTCCGAAGTATACTAAAAATATAAAATTATAGTAAAATTGCCGGAATACCATAGTTAGGCCTATACACAAGGTGTCGTGAACGGTAAGACACATATTTTAGCACAGACTGTAAATCAGTGTACTTGTAACAATCGTAAAATGAGGGTAGTTGGAAGCCAGGTATACAATCCAAAAAGAAAGGAATGTTGAGTTCTTTTATACAAAATGAGTTGTCTCCGCTGGGATTTAAATGAAGGGCTTGACCTCTAAACAGCCTTGCCCCGTTACACTCACCGTATGCAGAATTGAGGGTGAGAGGGTGTAAAATTATTTTCAGTCTTTTATGAGAAATCAGTTCAGTTGTTAAAATTTATGCGATGCCACCTGTACAGAAGAGATTTTCGTACGATGCAGATTTTAAGTTAGAAGTGATTTACACTGATTCCATTGTTTATGCTATGAAGTATATTAGCTTATTCCCTTTAAAATGTTTCGTTTAGAATCACATTAAATTTCTTTTCCTCTAAATTTCCATCTTAAAATTAAGGTGCGTCTTATGGTCCGGAGCGTCTTATGGTCCGTAAAATACGGTAATTGTTTGATTATATCCATGCTCTTTTTATTTTTCTGAGAAGATCCACAGTATGGCACAGGGATGTTAAATTTTGAAGTTCAATTAGTTTTTGGATGAAAATTAAGATTTCAAAATTATTATTGTATTTTATTCTCTAGACTCTCCTCTTTAAAATTATATAGCCTATCATACATAAAAATTGTAATATAATTCTATCCAAACTATTTTCTTTATTTCTCTGAGAAGATCCAGATTATTGTGCAGGGATGTTTAAATTTTGGAACTCGTTTCCCGCAAGTTTAGCCTACACTTTCTGTGTAGGATAAAAGGTAGGCCTACATTTTCTCAGCCTCTACTTAACCTACAATCTTGTAATTTTCAGAATTTTATTTATTCAGATGTCTTACATACACTGAAAAAAACATTTTTTGAATCGGTTAATCTATGAAATATTTACAGGCCATAGGATACTTAAAAAGTTGGTAAAAAGTTTATAAAGAAAAAAATCATATTTCAGGAAATAAGTACATTAATGAAAAAAAAAAAACTTTTTTTCTAATAGTGAGACAGGTTATGTGTCTATAAACTTAAAAAAAAAAAAAAGACCAAGTGCAAGGTTTAGTGTTTCTGAGAAAATTTTCCATGTTGCTTACTTAACGTAGTAAAGATACGCTATTCTCTTTCCCCTTAAATTGAACACTGATCCATATCCGCCTTTCTCGTTCTTTTATTCGTTCATATTACCGTGATGCTTTATGCCTATTTTACCTTTAAGTTCACTGATTGAATTCAGGTCAATGACATTTGGAAGATGACATTCTCCCTTGGGGTCTTTCTCTGAACTCTACGCATAAATATTAATCCACACAAACATGCTTCCTACCAATTGAAGACTCAAGATGGTGCGATATGAATAATAAAAACCTGACCTGGCCACACAACGCGTTTAGGCCTCTCGTCTTAAACAAGAGTTACTCATGACCAGGGTCGGACTGGGCATAAAACTAGGTTCTGGCATCCAAAGAACACCGGTGCCTCCATCCCCTTCCCGATAATAACTCCTAATTCATTTCACTCTCTCTGCAATGGCGCTACAGCCCAATTTGAGCCGTGGCCTCCTCTATTCTTCGCCTCCAGAACTGTCTGTTCTTTGCTTTAGATTTCCATGCGCGTATTCCAGGCATTTCACCAGTATCCCGTCTAACTTCATCCTCCCAGATTTCGTGGTCTCCCAACTCTTCTCACTCCATGCAATTGGTGTGTCATGGCTTTTTTTTTAATATTCTCCTCTCCCATTCTTACAACATGTCCTGCCCATTGCAGTCGTCTTAATTTAATAAAATGAGATACTTTCAGCCGCAAATTTCTTGTGTAAAGTCTTGATTTAAAAATATGATTCCTTGAAAAATATGCCTTATTAGCCATTATTATCCTTTCCTTTATTTCCAACATCCCATCATTCTGTGTGCTTATTATTGATCTCAGGTATTTAAAGCTATCCACTCGTTCTATTTCTGTATTGTTTAATTGAATCATTTTTTTATGCAACTGGTTCCTGTTTTGGATTACTATCTTAGTTTTCTTAGTGTTTATCTGCAGGCCCATCTCCTTTGATTTCTCTTCTAATGTCCCATATACCTCTTCTACTGCTTTTTGTGATCTTCCTAATATATAATTCATTTCACTACCCTACTTCTTTCGACTCGACACAAAATTATAAAAGTTAAAATGCATTATAATTTACAACCATATACCCTCTACATTCTACAAAGTATGTAAGGGTACAATGTTCTAAATTGCAATACATTTTAATAGTACTACCCTCTACGGAAATGAGGTTCATTAATGATATAAAGTAAGTGTTTTAAAATTATTGTCGATTTATGTTTTCAGCCATATAACAGGTAACTGCAAGAAAAAATATAGCGTGACATTTCTATACTTATTTGAGTGATATTCATAGAAGGATATCTTAAATAATTGTAACTATTTTCCTTTTTATTTCTTCTGCCCGTAACAAAGGCACTAAAGGTAGAGGAAGTATTGTATTCGACTCCGAATTTCTAAGTCTAGTTTTAACATAAATACACAGTTGGAGGTACCCTGAATCCAAAAATATTATTTCCATTTTCATACTACAGTAGGCCTACGTATTATATGTATGTCTGTAAACAACCTAGCTCAAGAACGAAAGAATCGTATAAAAACACAATTTTATATTTGGGTTTGGTAGCTTCTAAGGATGTGAAATTACTTCCTCTTACTTTTAATGCCTCTTTACATGAAGAAAATTTCGTTTCTTGCGATTTACTCAAAAACGGTCTGATTATTTTCTTTAAATTTTGTATATAAGGGGCTTATGCCAAATGCGTGGTTCGGTTTTCGTAAATTTGGCATAAATGTTTCTTGAATTTATTAAAAGTTACAGATATGAAAGGATTTTCTTCCAATTTTGCAAGAATGTTCCTTAAACTCATTAAATTCGAGGTACATACAAGGATTTTTATTTTTCTATTCCATTACAAAATGGTGGCCGTTTTAATAATTCGGTTTCATCACGCAGTTACGTGTTGTTCGGTTTTCTGGCAGTTTGAAATAGATGCTCTCTGAAATCACTTAAAAATGACTTATGTGAAAGGATTTTTATTTTTATTTTCCTTTTCAAGATGGTGGTCGTTTTAACCCATTAATAGCATCCTATTGTTCTCTTTATTTTCTGTTTTGGACGCGAGGTCTACTGTTCACAGAATACTACTACTGCTTATAGTGATGATAATAATAATAATGCTTACTTACTCAATGGCAATAGACAATTCCTAAGTAAGCTAAAGGAATATTATCTGTTTTATGGAACCCGAAGGTTCATTGCCGCGCTTACCTGAGCCCGCCTTTCAACCCTATTCTGTGATAACTCCATCTAACCATCCCTCGCAAATCCTACTTCCCTTAAATCTATCCTAATATTGTCCTCCCACTTACGTCTAGGTCTTCCAAGTGGTGTTTTTCCTTCGGGTCTCCCTGTCAATATTTTTTTCAGATACACTATGTCTTTCCTCCCCCTTGCTCCCCCAATAATAATAATAATAATAATAATAATAATAATAAATAATAATAATAATAATAATAATAATAATAATAATAATAATAATAATAATTATTATTATTATTATTATTATTATTATTATTATTATTATTATTATTATTATTATAATCGCTGGTTAACCGGCACTTTTACGAGAATTAGGGCGGCAATTTGTACCTATGTCCGTATGGCCAGTCCGACCCGATTCATGGCAGTACAGTGCTCAGCTGTCCTGTGTATATTGAAAACTGATGAAGGAAGTTGATCCAAATAGAAACTGCCAGACCCTTTCAGGAAACTGCTGTTAAAAGAGTAACGCAGCTGTGTCTGAATGTTTACTAGATTCTAGTTTTATTTTAAGACAGGACATGACATGACATTACATCACTATATATTGCATTATTTGAAAATTTAGATCCGCTAAAAATCTAAGTTATATTACGTTTTACAGATTTGTATTTGTATAGGACTATCAATACCCTCGCTTCCAGCAGTGCTTGAGTGGAACACTGAAGTAGTAAGCAAATATCGAAATACAGCCATTGCTGACCTCTCTGATGCATCATAAAATGGAGTTCGTGGGAGGGAATTGCGTCCTGTGAGTTAA
The DNA here is from genome assembly GCA_964059195.1 of Ectobius pallidus. Taxonomy (NCBI): domain Eukaryota; kingdom Metazoa; phylum Arthropoda; class Insecta; order Blattodea; family Ectobiidae; genus Ectobius; species Ectobius pallidus. The sequence continues at coordinate 108,555,328 of CAXKWD010000002.1, read as the reverse complement.
CAAATTGCACATTACAAACAGCAGTGTTGGAGTAAAATGCATTCCGAGTGCGGAAAGCGGCTGTATTCGATTGCACACGCCAAATGTAACATCTCGAATCGTAATTAACATGAAATAGACATGTCGGGCACCGCAAGTCAAGTTTAGTGCACTTCACTGGTTCCAAATAGCCTACAGCTGTGTGTTACAACTTTACTACTTTAACTTAAAGTATAAACTTAATATCCATAAACACCAACTGTAGTGAGGCAAAGAGGCACATTTCCCGCATGAACTGAATTATTTTGGGCATGGTCTCAACGTTACCTACGTATATATAATCAATGTTATTAATACCGTATTATTATTATTTAACAATTATAAGCCTACATTACAAGAGCTAGGATTTCTATGCAAATACCGGTACATACAGAATTGTTGTTTTTGAATTAGTTAAAATTACAATTTTGTTAGTATTTTATGGAACCCGAAAGTTCATTGCCACGCTTACCTGAGCCCGCCATTCAACCCTATTCTGTGTTAACTCTATCCAATCATCCCTCGAAAATCCTACTTCTCTTAAATCTAACCTAATATTGTCCTCCCACCTACGTCTAGGTCTTCCAGGTGGTCTTTTCCCTTCGGATCTTCCAGTCAATACTTTTGAGATATGCCTTTCCTCCCCCATGCGCACAACATGTCCAGCCCATTTCATCCTCCGCGATTTAATTACCCTTACTTTATCCGGTGAAGGGTACAGGTCATGAAGCTCGTTATTCCATGCAGTTTTCTCGAGTCCCCATTTTCATCTCTCTTAAGGCCCAAATATTTTCCTAAGCACCCTGTTTTCGCACACTAGCAGATTATGTTTTTCCCAAAGAGTAAGCAACCATATCTCACATCCATATAGGCCTAATACAACCGGCAGGATAATAGTCTTATAAATCTTTATTTTTAGATTTCTGGACAGAAGACGAGAAGATAAGAGTTTCTGAACTTCACAAAAAGAAGCATTTCCTGATTTTATTCGACACTTAACTTCTGCCTTAATATTATTTGTGTTTGTAATTATTGCTCCCAGATATTTGAATTTTTCCACTTGTTCGAACGATTCAATACCACATACAATGGGAAAAACTTTAAACAGATAAACGGTGAAAACTATATTGCTCAAACCTTCTCACATATTATACGTGTTAACATTTGTATTTTTGAGGTTTTTAGGTTGACGAAAGGAACAAGTATATAGCGTTCAGAAAGTAGTGTGCAACCAACAGGTTAATTCGATTTAAGGATCTTACCGAACATTTCATATAATATCCTCCTTATGGCACCTCACATCTTAACTGAATAAGTAATTGCTCCGACTATTCAATAGATTCGATTAACTGGGTCAAGAAAATGAATTATAAAAGAGGGTGGAAATCAATGGAAGTCTGTATAATACATGATTTTGGCCCACTTTAATTATTGCTATTTTTATGTTGGGGTATTTTTATTTTGTGAATTTAGAATTGTTCCATAAAATATGGTATTCTATATTTTAGCCTTACTATTTTCTTTATTATTAATTTATTATCGCTACTATAATTATTATTATATTATTAATTGGCTTATTTAGCACATACGTTATAGGTCATGGGACGTGTTTTGGTTTTCCAGTAGACTCTTGTAATAATTCATTCGTGTGCATCTGTTCCTAATGTTTCTATTTCGTGACTGATATTCAGTTTACGTGAAGGCACTTACGGTTCCAGGAGGTTGAGGCTCTCAGACGTTTAGACATTCGGCACATGAAGGTGGTAAGGTTGTGTGCCTTACTCACAGTTACGATATTGGGCGATACAGCGGCGATGAGTTATGGGAAGTAAATCAAGTCCTACATATCTGGTGTTTTCCTTTAACATAATCATAATTATGCTTGCTGACTAAAGTGATGTACAGCCTACTATACGGTATTTAAAAAGAAACAAAATACAATTCTGGTAACATCAATATTTTTCGGAGTCAGTTTCATTTACTGTTTCCTTGCCAGACTCAGTTCCCCTTATGAAACTCATGCACCATCCTTATTTTTAAATTGCAGTAAATCTGTAACATCTTTCGCTTTAGATGGTTTTAACTTACATGTAGAGCCTGAGCAAGTTCTGAATCCTTATGATGTACTGCTTTACCATAATTCAAACTGATTTTACATTGACTAGTACGAACATTGTCATCTTGCTTATAGCTAAGGATAACATGTTACTGTAGCGAATTTAAAACCTATTTTGTTTCTATTGACAAAGACCAAACATGTGTTGTAGAGCAATATATTTGGAAAAAGGACACTACAAAGTATACGTCATAACATGCCATCTGTTGGAGATTTTTTGTCCTCACTTTGCTGTGTTATAGGCCTAGATCTGTCAGTAGAGAATGTTAGTAACACATCTCCGAAAAAAGGGTGTAATCTGACTTACGCTCTTATTTAACCTATTCCCTGAATTACGATTGTGTACGGATGTGTCGTCCATAACTGCATGTAAACAAGAAGCAGTTATTGTAATTAATTCACAATTCGGCAATATAGAACATACATACTGTTTTCTAAACACTTACAAACAGAAGTTCCAGAAACTTTGAAATCTAAACTTCAGTAATAATTATTACACTTAACTTCCGAGAGTTAGAGGTGGGAAACTTGGTCTGTGGCACAGTTTGCCTTAAAGTACTACTGCATTTAAAGTGGTATTGTCTTGGTAGTGAGCATACACTACTGTTAAAGAAATATTTCTGAGACCATTAGCATCCAGCTGTTTGTATTAACTTTGTTGTGAGACGCAGAGACTCTCCGCGTATTTCTTATATATTATAACATGAAGTCATGTAGTGCAATGCATATGTAATACCAATTATAGTAGCTTGTAAGATTCATCATATTATTACTACTATTATTTCAAATTGCAAAAAATATTATTGTATTTAATCAATTGATGAAGGAGGATTTGATTGGCCATCGGTTACTCTCTTGTACAAATGTAATCATTGTTTGATCGAAGATCAATCAGACGTCTGATTTGACCACCCAACTTTTGCTGGTCAACGACTAATTTTGTGGTCAAATACATTTTATGCTGCATTTCTCACAAGAAAAAACTGGCTTACTAACTATTCTTCAGATTGAATTTAAAAAATTCCTGAGAGAAAGACAATTGCGAGAAAGGCTTGTGTTATTTTATAGCTAGTTAAGAACCATAGTAACAAAATTATATTGGTTATATAAGCAGTCACACTTTCTTGTATGTTTCAACGCTTGAAACAGCGTTGTTGTAACAGCGGAAGTTTTCCATGTCATCTAGAAAATCAACCTTTTAGATGTCGTAAATAATATAAGTTATGTTGAAAGGAAAGAAAATATCTGCTACATGGATATTAAATTTTCAAAACACTTATCTTATGTACCACTACCATTGCCATCCTCTGCAAGAGGTAAGGTAATGTACAACATTAAGAATGGATGAAGTTATTAGATTCAAGTAAGGAATCTTCTTCTTCTTTACATGAGATTTACCTCCCCCTTGTAGGGACATTTTTGCTGCCCACGCCGCCTAGGCCTTACAGGACCGCAACCAGTTGGGGGAGAGCGTTCCATCTACATACTTTTCTGACAAAAGAAAGACATGGGCCTCCCCAGATGAGTGATCAACACAACGCCCGGGCCATCTCCGAGATGACACGACCACACAGGTCGAGACACATCAGTCGCACACACTCATACCGAGCAAGGCGTGGACGGGACCATAAGGGCCTAAAGTAATCCTACATTTGCCTCACAGGTAAGGAAAAACTCCGGAAATAACTTCACCTAGGTATCTTGTATCGACCAGGAATCGAACCAGAGCCACTGTGAGATGGGAGCATACGCATCTCCTGCGCCACAGCGATGAACCTCATGAAATAATGTGTTTATAGTACAGAAATGTGTGATTGTTTGCATATTTTAACTGTATTTTTATGAAGATATAATAAATATAATAATGTTATTGTAAATAAATTCCATATTCATATCAATAATGAAACTAAATATTTTTGCCATATAGCCTATCTAAGGTTAAAGTTCACTAATCAACAACACAAAATAAAACATCGCGCTTAAAGCATTGCTAGTTGCGTGGTGCACAGAATCCAGGCGAATGCCCCTTTCTTGGTACTTTTTACCACACCAACACTGGGTTAGGCTAAGTTTGTTTCCTAAACTAAATCTTATTTTACCCCCCCTTAGAAACAGTCATGGGCGCGCCCCTGACAGAAGCAATATACTTCTTAATTCCTTCCTCATGCAGGTGCGGCACGCTTGATGTTAATTTTTAACGGAGTTCTAGTAGTCAATCACCTGTCGGATTTGTGTTGAGGATTATCCTTCTGAAAACTGGAGATGTCATGTGATCACTCCATTAGAAGCGGCTAATCCTTCAATATGATTAAGTATTTCGGGAATGCTCAACTTGTGATTTTGTGTTATCCTAACTTTAAATGCATGAATTAATTAAGCAGAAATCTGTCAGGACAACTTAATCATGTGGAATTATAATTTTTCATAACAACTTCATGTTCATGTAACCGCCAGACAGGATGCTCTTCTAAATGTTTTATTATTTTTTTTAAAGGTGATGATTTTGTTAGAACACTATCAAGGAAAAACTTTTCAATCAAAGCGGTCCTTTTAGGTCACTACTATAGACTGTTCGTATTATTATCTGGTATGTGGAGCGTAGGTGGCTTTATCAGTAATGCGGTAACTTTCTGTGCCAAAAGTAGTGTTTTCGATCCCGGCCCAGGTTGATGGTATTTATGTGAGCATCAATGTGTGTAGGTTTACAGGCAAGTAAAAGAACTCCTGCGGAATAAAATTCCTGTATACCGGCAACGCCGACGGTCACAGGCTAAGCAGCAGCAAATCTCCGTCGATAAATAACATTCTATAGGAACATTGTAAACAAGTACAATGGAGAGGCAGGAAAGGCATTATAGTATAAGCAGGATGTAGGCTAATAATAGTCTTACCTTTCAGCTACTAGAGAACTACTAAGCGAGATTCTCGATTTGGGCGTATGATTTGTTGAATACGCTAGTGACTAAATCTTCATATATCGGATATACTATGACAAATTATTTACACACAGAGATGCCATTTTCACACGAGGTGTTAAGTCTACTGCAATTTATTTTTTTTTCCCCAGCAGGTCGCGGTCCTGTAAGCCAGCGCGATGTAAGTTACAATGAGAGAGGTTAAACTAAGAAAAAAAGAATAAGAAATAATAAACCATTATTTGAAATACTCCTAAACCCTTGATATATAACCACGGTAACCAAATATTGCCTCGCGAGCCGCATGCGGCTAAACTGAAAATTGTTTCATTTTTCTGGTCTGGTGATTTACATTTTTTACAGATTTTGTTCTGCATATGCACAGATTGCGTTCAGCTTCGAAAGCAAGGCTAAACTCGTCTTCGTTTGCTTTTTTTAAAAACCCCCTTCTCGTGGACGTCATGAAGAATGGTTGACCCATATCAAAGCCCATAGTGATGGATACAGCTGCAGCAGCTGTAGAGTTGGAACTACTGGTTGATTCAAGAGGACGAGAGCAGGTCCTAGATCAAAAGTATTCAAATACAAAACAATGTGCAGAAGTACCGATTTTCATTTTTGACATGCCGTTCTTGCAAGTCGTCGTATTCAATAATGAAGTTCATTAAATCTAAGCATCGAGCAGTTCTGACTGATGTACATTTAACTGAACTAGTGAGAAGCACCTTAACTGGCCACCTACCAAAATTCAAGCAATTAGCAAGCAAAATGGACAGCAGAGAAAGTTCATATTAACAAAAAGTATTGTGAAAGTTATACAAATGTTCATTAGTGAGCTACTTTAAAAGTGATGAGATGTATGTGGATAAACATAATTTTGCTGCTATTTTTTACCTATATATTTACATTTGACCTTTAAAAAATTCACATTTAACCTTAAAAATAGTAAATAGTAAACATAAACTAAATTTATTAAAACACGAAATAGTTGGCAAGCTTCCTACAGCATTTACGCTAAAATGATTGGTAATAAAGTCTTATCAAAGCAGAGACTACGATTTAAAAGGGATATTGTTCAATTAACTTGAACAATTTCAATATCCAAATAGACGGTGATTTACACAAGACAAAACTGCTTATAAACAATAGTTGGTTTGAAATAATTCTGATTGATAAGAATCTGGGCCCGGGCGGCTTGGGTCGCTTAAATCCTAAAGGGAGAGGTAAAACACAGATCAAGAAAGAAAGAAAGATAAGAATCTGTTTCCTTCATCCCTATTACTAAATTCCCGCCACTTCTTCGTGCGGAGAAAAGAGGTTCGTGTGTCGCTTTCTCTACTGAGTATGCCTACAGTACGGAGCTCAGCAGAAAACGAGCGCTAGGAATTCATGTCGCAGTGCTAGAAGCACATAATATTGTCCTCCCCTTCTTCAGGCCCTGCTCACAATCTCATGAGCTCCATACATCTCTCGCATCAGTAGAGTGTGAGGTATTCATCGAACTTCTATAGGCTAAATGAGAACAGGGTACCATTGCAAAATATAAAGTCTAGTACTTTCAGTGTAGCTTGGCATTTTACTTCAATCATTATCCGTCATAATATAATTAGGAAATAAAATATACTTAAACCAGGACAACACCAGACTTTCTTACCGTAATTCCTGCTTATATATAAATTTTATTTTTTCTTGTTTGATACGTCTTGAGCCTGAATACTTCGCCCCATTTACGTAATGGGCTATGAGTTCTTTCACGGATGAACTTGAGAGTGGTGGACAGTCTCCTAAATAATAAGGAAAAATTCATCTACTGTGGGTTGTTGACTGCTAAATCTTATAATAAACTGTAGTACTATTTACTTTTTTATGAGGGCCGGTGCACATCCGTAACTTAACTAACATTGCTGTTTCATGGTTGTAGTAACCTCATTATAGCCGGCGCGGTGGCTCATGCTGTAGCGCGTGAGCCTGAGTTCAAATCTCGGGGCCGGCGGGTGTGTCATTCGTGGTGGACGAAGCCGTGCCTTGGGGGGTTTTCTCGGGGTTCTCCCGTTTCCCCCTCTCATTCCACCAACACTCTCCACTTCATCTCACCTTTCCCCCTTTTCATCATCATCCCGTTTCCACTTCCGGTATCGGGCCTGCTTTGGCAGTCAGCGCCCTTTGGGGGCCTCTCCCGTCCTCCCCGCTGTTTGTGGTCAAGAGGTTGTTGGTGGTGTGTGTCGCGGACCTGTCGGGGCTCCGGTTGGAGGGACCGAAGGGGGTGGCGTGTGTCGCGGACCTGTCGGGTCTCCGGTTGGAGGGACCGAAGGGGGTGGCGCATACGTGGCATGGTAAGAAGGCTTGCTGGATGTAGGGGAGCTCCGTGGGGGCCTGCGGGGGGATCTGCAGTCCTGGGCAGTCTATGGGCACGCAACTCATTCCATCCCGGAGGTAGGTACAATAAGCCTGCGGCTTCGGTGCTTAGGGGCGTTCCCACCCCGCCTCCCGCCTAAAGGGCACTTATTCAATTCAATTCAAACCTCATTATATTATAAGAGTGAGGTTACGTCATTTGTATCTCTGAAAGTAAAGACGTTTTAGTATCTGTAATTAAAGTAAAGCAGGGAACGCGGAGCAATTAAATTAAACGTATCTGTGTTTCCTGTATATTATCGGTAAACATTCAGTTTGTTTATCTGATGCGAACAAACATGGGTTGACCACAATTTTAGGAACAAACAGCGTTTAAGTAAATAATAATCAGTGTTGTTGTGATTCACAAAGTGTGCATTAGCATATTATAATAACTGGGATGTAATTATATTAAAACATTGCAATATTAACATAGTTTATTTAGGAAGAACAAACAATGTATGTGGTACTGAATTTTTAAACATACCAATGCTAATTTTGTTGTAGGCTTGCACTAATTGATAGGCTATCAGTCTATTATGGACTATAAAATGACGTAACAGTTGTAACTGAATTGAGCACAATAAAAGTTACAAAAGCGAATTTTGTATTTAACATGGATTTATACACAATGTATAAAATAATTAAATAAAACAGCAACCTAACAAGTAAAACAGATGGAATAGACAACTAAAGCAACAATACCCGAACCAAATTCCCTTATGCATCAAGTCGTTATACTGGAGCAATTAAATAGCTAGTAGAATAAGGGAAAACATCACCCAATGACATGGCTTCTGCCATCTCAAACTGCAAAATACTAAGCGGTGTAACAGTGCCAGGTCCTCTGGTTGGCTATTACATAGCCTATATGCCTTTAACTTTTGCGAGCAGTCTAGTCTGACACCTTCATGAGGAATCAACAAAAAGGTGTCTTTATTTTTCTATTTATCTTCTCCTGAAGAGGAGAGGCAGACGAATTGAGAGTGCCGGCGAAACAGTGGTCTATGCCACCTTTTTAAAGTTTATTAAAAAAGCCAGTTAAAGTTCTTCATTTGTAATTTTTCATAATTTAAAAATACAGTTTTGTTGGTAGTGGGATGTTCTATGGTGCTTGGTCATCTTAACTACAATGTTACATAGTCCACTGTTTAGATTGGAAAGATAATTATTTCACAATGGCCGTGTGTAGGCTAAGGTGGAAAGGTAGAGTCAGACTGAAAAAAATCAATGTCATATCCGGGATTTTAACAGTGGTCTATGCCACTTTCGGCTCTCCGAGCCGCCGTTCTATCATTGCACGTCCATTGCTGAGTTCTGTGTTTGCATAATAGCTTAGCGATGATGGCTTCAGTTTCATGCAGTAAATGCCGGCATAACCCTAGTAGTTAACACTAGAACCCCTGACTTATCTTACATACTGGAACACCTGAATGGGATCAATTTGACCCCTGGTAATAATAATAAAGTAAACAGTTATCATTAGAGCACTATTCTTAACATTTCCATAACAAATACTGGAATTTATCAAACAGAGATAAAAAAAAATATATATGCCTGCATACTGAACACATATTTAGGCCTATTCGTCGGTATCAGTTATAAGTAATTTCGCCTATTATTTCTAGTTACAGAATTGCTTACATTAGGACATTAGCTACGGGAGCTCGGCCGCTGATTGGTTGACCGCGAGCCGATCAAAATGCTTCGAATTGTTGGAGAACGAAGATTATATTATAACAGACGTGACTGCTAATTACTCTTTATTTTGGTACGGTAAACCGATTTGATCCAGAATCAATAGGGTTATTCCCATGAACGTTATAAATGCGTATACCAAGTTTCATGAAAATCTGATAAAGCGAATTTTAGTTATCGCGCGTACAGACACACGGACGGTCAGACATAAATCTCCAGTGTGAAGTTTTGTTCAAACTTTTTTGCCATTCCTATAAAACAGTTTTCATGTCAACACAGAACCACTAAACCCACCATTGTTTACATAACATGCAGGACTAAAGAGGACCTAGCACAATCACACACTCTGCACTCAGTTTGTAACTGTCAGTTGAAAGATTTAAACGAAAAACCTTAAACATGGGATTGGATTTACAAACACATTTAAATACACGATGACCTACATTACACAATAGAAGTATCACCCAGCGTTATCCACATCAGGGGTGCACCGAACGACGGTACTTTGGCATTGATGATAAAATCGATAACTTGATAGTAATGTATTTTAATTGTAGTAACAGAAACAATCTTAGTTCATTCAAAACAGTTTCTGAATGTGTAATAACTAGACTTCGGATTTTAGGTAAAAACCTATTTTAATCCTTAAGTGATGTATGGACGAAAACTTGTACATGCATGTTTCATAAGTGACTATGCCTAAAACTGATACTTCTATAGGACCTAAAACAGCCTATTTTTATGTTAGACCCTGATATTGCCTTTCGCTTGTTTTTCCTCTAAAGGTCAAAATAAGTTATTTTTTGTTATAAATTCTGGCATTTATTTTCAGTTCGTACTCAATTTTTAGCTCGGAATGTGCAGTACACGACACATTTGTGAAATCTACTTCAGTAGATGTGGAACATTCATTTTCAGCCTATAAGTAGTGTTGAGCGATAGCTGACGTTGTTTTGCACTAGAAAATTCTGAAAAAGTACTAGTTGTAGTCTATATTGTGAAGCCAATTACGGACAAGAATTATAAGGAATTTATCAGTGTTGTTTACAGGTCCATTAATTTATGAACGTCGCTGTCTAAAATTATATAGTAGGCCCTATATGAAAGTTATGGTAGCCTATATCTGTGTTTTATCATGATTATTGTTTAATGGTGACTTCAGTAAATATAATATTCTGCATTGCAATTGAGATATTTCAGAAAATTGGCAACTAAACGATTTTATAAGAGACTATTTTACGATTTTTAGAGCATATTTTAGGTACCTAAAACAGCATTTTAGCGACCTAAAAGTCCGAAGTCTAGTAATAACACTAAAAGCCGATTGCTGTCGAGATTGATGAAAAATATAGATGTCCAGTAAAATCCGAGCAATTGATGTCGAGTGATATTTATTAATATATTTAATATACCGGTAATATAAACTCATTTTAGTAAACTATGGTCAAGCATTTTCTGGTGGTACCGAACGTCGGGCTATAAACTTGTTTGACATGGACTACGAAGTTGAGATAGGCCTAATTAAAAATACATTTCACCAAAGTCAGCTTGATACCTGATAGGCTATTAGTAAAGTCTGACCATTCTAAGAAAGAAATCTGAAGTACAAAAACAAGTATAGGCCTAGCCTATTTGTCTAACTCTAGCACATTATTCGTATGAGCTAAAAATGATACTTACCTACTGGTTTTTGTTTATTTCAAGCTTCTTTCTATGGAATGGTAAGATTATATCTTGATTAGTTCTGTGTTTATTAGACTTACAATTATAACGTGAATATATAGTATACAAAAAGGATAAATATATTTTCGATTATGCAAGATTTACCTCTTCCCATAGTACCATTGGTACTGGTAGAGAAAGTAAAATTAAATGTCAGAGATTGTCCACCTTTTTTGTATCAATCATTTATACACTATGTATAATTTGCTATTGCGTAGGCATGATAAACAGCTTTATTATTATCAATGTTGTTGTTGTGGTTCTTTGGCTCTGATAACTACTAGCAAGATATGCAGAAGTGATACTAAGTATCCAGTGCTCATTAAATATCGAATTTCCATGCATGAAATTTTAATGCTACTGACAGGAGGCATCCATGCAAATAATGATCACTCTGACATTTTTCAATTAAAGACTTGCTAATGAAGTCTTATATATAGCCTTCGTTTGTGTGAAAGCAATGAACAGCTCCTTTTAATGATTTCTTCTCACTTCTATAATAATTATAATGTGCTGATGATAACATGTAGCTGTATAATCTCCGCAATAAAGAGCACTTTGCTATTTATCAGACCACATTAATGCTCGCATTAAACAATTAATATTTCACTAAACTGATCTTCCTTATGAGAATCTCTTAAATATAACTAAGAACAGGATCTTTCATCTAAAAGCCATTACCCAGCTGACATCTAATAGGACTTTTACAAAGTGATTCTGCAGTTCATTTTTTCCAGCTCCTTTTTGGTGAGTGATGTGCTTTATCGCGTAAGAAAAATGGATCTTAGGAGTGAATGAGTTTGATTTTCTTGAAATGCTGGTAAATTTTACCCAGGTCACCGCAACGATCTATTTCATGTCCACCGCTGTAGCATAGGGGATGCGTTTGCTCTCCTCAAACAGCGGGCAGGGTTTCCATTCCTAGTCGGGACAAATTTCCTGGGTAGGTTCTCTTTAGGGGGTTCCCCTTAGGCTATATACGATAAGGGAAAGTTTTAGAACTTTGGGCCCCTGTGGTCCCTGGACATCATCTGGTCATCATTGACACCTTCGTCACTTCCGCCTTGTTCAAAGGTAGTTTGTGACACTGTCCTCTGTGTTCGTATTGTCTCGGAGGTGGTCCGACATCGGCTAATCTTTCATCCATACGACCTCCATGTCCTTGTCTGGTAAAAAAAATTATGCAAGGGATTCAATTGCTAATCCCTCTCTCGATAGGTAGTGGTTTTTTAAGGCTCCGGTTGGCGTGGGCCGCAAAACAGTTCCTACAACTGGACAGGTGAATGTGAGAGAAAGAACTCTTTCAGATTATTGCATGGTACATAAAATCTCATGCAGGATAGCTGGATAGGACCTGTGGACAGAAAATCAGCCACCTATTCACTATAGAGAATGAAATCAGTATAACTGTTCTGAATAAAGGGGTCTTATTAGTTCTGATTAGTTCATTGGTTTAAGAGACTATTCAACTCATACGCCGCGTGTTTGATATTGACCAATAACGTTTAGCAATTCCTCGGATATGGACCAATCATGACCGTTTATCTTGCAATATTCTTGTAGGAATCGCGAGGATGGTGTTTTATCGTGATAAAACTGTCTGGTCATTACTGGAGACGCGAGTATCAGTGTGCAGTGATTAATAGTCAGATGCTGCCACTAAGTGGCACGAAAACAGATTATTTTATACAACATAACTTGTTTGGAAATTGAAATAATAGAAATGTACATTGATTAAAAACACAATTTCGATTCGGTGCAAGCCAGTTCGTGTGCTTTTATTCTGTTCTGCTTTTAGCTTAACCAGGGCCGCCACATCTCGGAGTCGGGCCCAGGACCATGTACTGGTCGCGGGCCCCTCACCGACCACCGACCAATCTCATTCAGTTTTCTCTTCCCTTCTCCGTAAAGATTCTTTCTCGTTACACGTTTAACAGAACATTTTATCAAACTATTCCAGTTTTTCATAAAATCGTATCACATTACCGGGATCCAGCGGGCCCCTTTGGGGCCCGTGTCCTTGGGTCTGGCAGCCCCCCCTATGTGGCAGCCCTGAGCTTAACTGAATGAAGTTAACTATGTCTTATATGCACTGGTGGTAGCACTGATTACACCAAGGCAGCTCGAATCGATTCATGGATGGTTGATTCACAGCTGTTAGTTTTGTTTTTGTAGAGCAAAGCACGAAAGTAATTATTATTTGTATAATCTGTTGAATTTTTATTCATGGAATAGTCTTAATAAATCCAACTCGAGTTGAGTTGCATCAGATAAATTCGCTCCTGCTGTGCAGTCGCGAATCTATCGATAAACTCGTCAACTCTCGTGGGATTACCTATGATAATTAGGTTAATTGTCTTCGACGAATCACAACAGCCACAACCAGTTTGCTCTTTCGGTGACATTGACCTGTTTGTCAATGGTATAAAAACTATAACGTTACTCCTGGATATTTATTTAAATTTGGATCTAGGAATCGAAATAAATGTATACATTGAGCCATACTGGAAGTTTGGAAGTTGGGTTGGAAGTTTAATAGTGGCAACACTTCTATAACATCAAAGTGAATTACAGGAATTTCAAATCGCTTTTCTTGGACGTTGGTTGGATATCCAACCTGCTTCACAACCTTCTATCACTACGAATGCCTCCACAATAATCAGGAGAAATTGAGCTGGCTCTATCAACCGGTCTAAAATGAATTTTGGATCTGACAGAAAGCCAATGATTAAAAATAATTCCATACCTTAAAACTATTCTTCATTCACAATAATTCCATACCGAAAAGGAGCAATATGGGTCAAAGCCTGTCATGTTCTTCACTTTCTTCTGGTGGAGGTTCAGTCATGCGTTACACTCAATCATTCTTCAAAATGTGTAAAATTTTGTAACCAATTTTGAAACAGTTCATTATCTTATTGTATATTATTGTGGATCAAGAATAATTTTAAGGTATTGAACTACTTTTAATAACTAGCTTTCTGTCAGATCAAAAATTCATTTCAGACCAGTTGATAGAGCCAGCTCAATTTCTTCTGGTTACTGTGAAGGTATTCGTAGTGATAGAAGGCTACTGTTTGCTCTGAAGTATACTGGATTTCCAACCAACATCCAACAAAAGCTATTTGAACTTCCTGTAATTCACCTTGATTGAATAGATGTGTTGCCACTATTAAACTTCCTATCCCGTACATTAATTACAATATAAATTGTAATATGCATTCCACTTATATAGGTATAGTTATCAATGACATCCACAGCATGGATTATATATACTTTTTTCTTATCTGCATAGATATAATTTTTGAGTAACAGAACTTACCAGTATGAAGTAATGGGTACTACATTAATAACCTCATGTAATATTTGAAAAATTATCCTTTAAGTAAAGTTAATTAAACCTAATCTGTTCTTCAATTTGTATTTTCTATTTATACAGCTTTTAATGTATCCTATTGTGACAGTGTATAAAATGACAGTGTATAAATTTATGCTAAAGATACAACTACGTAGATTTTATGCCTTGAACCAATTTTAATAATATAGTAGACCTATGTGATATGATAATATATAATTGAATTACAACATATCCACTTATGAAAGGATTTAACCCAGATTTCCTACATTTTATTTGTGATATAGTCTTTGCAAATACGACTCGTACTTCTGAAATTTCCTATTTAATTCCTTCACATGTGCGTCGTTCATAGATTTATCCGTGCTTTCAAAAGTAATAGCTGCATTACCTATGATAATCTATCTTAGGTTAAGGTGGTACATTTTCGAACATGGTACATTTCTGACCGATCTAAGATTTTCATCCACTTTGGGATGCAAATGTTGGCAACCTGTTTTTAAATATATAGCGTCCATACTGATTGTTTTGTTGGCCTGTATCGCGAGAATGATGTTCTAAACTATCTCATTTGGCCATAAATTATTATTTTCCAATCGAAGGTAAGAACTCCATGCTTGAAAAATGACAAGTTATAAAATTGCTTATAACTTCACGTTGTGTTATTGGAATATATTGGTGAGGACCAATTTTTAACTCACACCAACGAATAGTGTAGTCTTTAATACGTAAGTCATTGGCACAATATGTGCCATTCGTGAGCGGAATTTTCAGCTATGTAGTAATTTACAAAAACTAGCGCGAAGTACAAATACGAACACATTTTAGATACAATTTCGAACCCGTGATCGCTCGCTTACGTCTTACAAGTAAAAGCTGTTTTGCCATCACAGCATTCTGCATGTTTATTATCATTATCTGAGCTAGTCTAATGTAAAAGGATGGCATTCATACGAATTTGAATAGTGGTATTATTTCAACGAAGAGTTATGCACTACACATCATCTGCATTGATATTTCATCTCAGCAATTTATGCAATACAGAATAGCATGCAGCAATCGTTTTTAAGCTGTTCAGTATTTTTTATTATTGCTGTTGATGTCATGATAGACCTCGTGCGAGGCCAGTGGTTGCTGACTACGGACCCGCAAGTCTGGGTTCGATCCCCGATATCTCCTCTGATTTTTCGGAGGTAGGGAGGTCTGGAGCGGGGTGCACTCACCCTCGTGACACCAACCAAAGAGCTAATTCATAAAGAAGTAGTGGCTTCGGTTCAGTAAGCCATCAATCAGTGCCTTGGGAGTTGGAATTCTGACCACATGCCCCAATCCAGTCATCTGCCTATTCAAAATGTGACACTTCATTATTAAACTCATATTATTGATAAATGATAATAAATAAAATAATAAGAAAGCGGTTCATTCGTTGAAAATACTACTGTTCGAAATAGTATCCACTGGTGTTTAGAATTGTACCTACTGCGGTATATTTTCGAACGATATTCTGGAAATGAAACATTGATTGTCATGACCAATCCTACAGCTGTTTGACTTTCATATTTTTGTTAAGGGTCGACTATGTTGCCAACCATTTAATTTACAATACAATTGAATTTGTCATGTGAGTGTTCGAAAATGTACTACCTTACCCTATACCCTTTAAAAGGATATACCTATATCCATTCCAAATCGCCTTCTAGACCTTTATTGATACTACTATAGATGTTCGCACATTAACTGTAGATACGCGTGGTCTGTAAGTGGGGCTCTGGAGAAATATTTGAGGCGTTAAAGCCGAAGTGGTGTAAGTCACGTTTTAAAAAATGTCTAACCTATACCCTTAGCAACCAGGGAAGGCGGTTGAGGCCAGGTAGATTCCTTCACCCACAGGCACCCTCACATTTACAAGGGCAGGAGATTTAGGACCAACCGTAATTTCCTCCCCGTGAGTCACCTAGTCTACTTCAATCAATCAATCTTAGATTTTTTAATATGTCATTTTATCTTAAAATGTTTGTTATATATCAACTCTACACATAATTACAAGAAAAATGACACCAAACAATGTATAATTTACTTTAATAGGAACATAGGACTTGAAAGCAGTTTTCTCGTAACTTTTATTTATGTATTTGTTATAAATGTTCCTGTTAAAGTAAATTATACTTTGTTTGGTGTCATTTTTCTTGTAATTATGTGTAGAATTGATATATAACAAACATTTTAAGATAAAATGACATATTAAAAAAATCTAAGATTGATTGATTGAAGTAGACTATGTGACTCACGGGGAGGAAATTACGGTTGGTCCTAAATCTCCTGCCCTTTTAAATGTGAGGGTGCCTGTGGGTGAAGGAATCTACCTGGCCTCAACCGCCTTCCCTGGTTGCTAAGGGTATAAGTATTGCAATGCAATGTTGCGCTATAGATATGTTTGCAGGAAGAGTCGTGTAAGACCTATTATGTTCATGCACTATTTATGTGTGTGTATATACTGTATATATACACGTAGGCGGGAGGACAGTATTAGGAGAGATTATTATAATGCATCTAACAAAACCTTCTGTTTCTCTAAATGCATAAAACACGACTTACACCACTTTGGCTTTAACCCCCTCATTTGTAAAGGGGCTACGTACATCCGGTCGAGGCGCCAGCATATAAAGCTCAAAACTCGGGTTCGATAAATATATGGACAAATTTATATCTATAGAACACATCATAAAGGATGTATATCTTACTTATTAGAAGATGTGTGGTTAATTAACAAATTATAAAGAAGTCCTTCTCTTTCCTCCAGGCATTGTAGAACTACGAAGAGTGTGGGTAGATAGAAAATATAATAATAAATATAAGTTTCCGGAATACCACTAAATATCATGACCATTAAAAATGATATGGTTTCCTTATAAATAATTTATGGTAAAAATCTTTCCTGTTAAGGCAAGATCATTTTTCTAGCTATGAAGACTAGAATACAGTAAGAATTATATTTTTGACAGCTTGTTTCTAGAGATGTCATAACCGTTCAAGCGTAGAAGTGTTGGAGAAGAGAAAATTAAAATGTTGCGTATACAGAGTATGTGTCGTTTGCACGCGTAGCAAATTGGGCTGTCACGTATTAAGAATTAGCATACTGTTATGTTGACTCCCTGCTGGATTATGGTAAAGCGCTGAATTACAAGAGATCTTCATTCTACTCGTCTTAGAAGTCAAAGTAAACTTCGCCTATTATGGGGATATTTCCTCGCTTGGGGAGTTAAGACAGTAACAAATAGAAGTAATTTAACATGACTTCATGTACCATGTAGAAACCCGGGGACCAGAATAACAGAGTAACGACTACTTCATAAATAACAGAAGTTATAAATCATGGCTAAATGTATCCATTTAGCTAAAGCTTAAGTAAAGTATAATAAATATACCTATATCAGTTTAGTTGAGGCTTTCTTCGCCTCCGAGTAGTGACTGTATTAATCTGCCAATTTATATTAGCCATGTTCATAAACTTAGTGAACCTCGCATTACTCAATCTGACTGAATTTTTGCAAAATGAATACATCTATGACCTAGCTAAAGTAGTTCATTATGTTACGATGACTATTTAGCTCATGAATCGGTGACCAACCCGGTATAGTCGCCTCGGTCATAGCGTTGACGGGCGGCTCGCTTTGTTCTCATATTACAATGTTTGTTGTTAAGCACCCTGCACACAGGGACAGTACTGGCAGCCAGTAGCACTAGCCAGTACTTCCCTTCAACGTCCAGGTAGCTACTGGCGGCAGGTTTAGCCCCCTGCACACAGGGACAGTACTGGCAGCCAGTAGCACTAGCCAGTACTGGCAGCCAGTAATTATCCCACAACGTGCAGCATACTACTGGCTGCCACTAAACTCAAACTGGCTGCTTGAGTTTGAGTTTAGTGGCCGCCAGTAGAGTCATTCCGTGTCAGAACTACACACCCTTTTAACCTCACCGTTCCAGATTTTGATGAAATTTTGTAGAGAGGTAATTTTCAAGTATATTAAGAGAAATACAAATTTTTATTTAAATATTTCAATCCGTTTTGAAAATACAGCCATGTAAAGTACTAAAAAATAACAAAAATCACATGAAAAACATATCTTTCAACTAATATAGCAACTCTTCTAATTAACCTATAAAGGTGAGGAAAGTGTCATTTTTTAGCATTTTTTACGAGCTTTCCAATGACATGTAACACATAATAGTTCTAATGAATTGTTTTTTTCAGAATTCAAAGTGAAAAATTTTGATTTTGAATTTTTAAAAAGTAAATTTTCAAAAAATCCTAGGAAATAGGTTATACCAATGTTAAATGATGTACCAAGTTTGAAAATGGGATGGGAATGGGTTCATGGTTAAAAAATTTAAAAAGTATCACTTTACAAAAAACAGGTAAAAAATAACTTATATATCCCAATGGAAAGCATAATAAAATAATTTCGACAAATAAATTGAATCAAGGGAAGTAAATCACATACTTGACATCTTGTTGTTCAATGAAAATTCTTGTCTAATGCCTTATTGGTTTGCAAAGTGTTAAGATAGCACATAAATCCTTTTGATCGGTGTCGTAGGATTTACTATACATAATAAATCTGTGAGAGGTACCGGTATTCAATAATACATGAATATGTGTTGAACGTAATAATAATAGCAATAACAAGCAATAACGTAAAAATCTTTAAATATTTTATTCGAGGACTCAGTAATAAGACTTTATTAACTTACTACTTGTACACATAGTGAAAGATTGACCGCTGGGGAAAATGTAAGAATCAAACTTTTCTCTGACTTCGTAAATCTGCACTATTTTTATTTAGATATTTGTTGGGATATTTATTTTATGTTTTGTTCATTTATGTCAAAACCTTCCCCATATAACAGGAAAAAAATTAATATTAATATAAGTATATTACTTTTAATACAATATTAATACAAATTATTAGCCTACAATATTCTGCACAATGCAATATTAATATTAGTACCACATTACTATTTAAGTATAAAATATCCCTTAGCTGTTTTCTACCCTTATTATATGGCGTAATTCCTATAAAAGTATACATTCTTTAACAAATTTTCCTCAAAGTATATTAACGTACACTCTAGAATGAGGAATATTTTCTAGGCAACAAAATATTAGATCAAATCACTGACAAATTTTACGCGATTTTACATACAAATCCTCTAAAAGTCAAAATAACTTTTTAGGACGCTTGAATAACAGAAGAATCCACATCTTAGCTGTTTTCTACCCATGTGTTGTGATTTCTGCAATATTATTCGAAATATTTTACAAACGATTCTGTTTTCTACCCCTATTACACAATCTATTTACAAGTCTACAATTTTTATAAAAGTTTGCCTACTTTGACAATATTAATACAAGTTCTATAATATTCTATATTCTATAATATAATATAAATACTGTTTATATTAATCATAATAATACATAATTAAATAATTGACCCTTGAACTGCCTACTGGCTGCCACTAGAACATCCACTGGCTGCCAGTAACTGGCGGCCAGTACTGGCTGCCTCTACTGTCCCTGTGTGCAGGGGGCTTTACTGTAAAAGGTTTTCTCAAAAGAAACCGCTGACTGAATTCGTGTTGCCAATTCTCTCATTGCTCAATGCCATTGCCACAAGTGTTTTGCTGCATCTATATATTCCCGCTCTCTTTTTTAACACTATGCAGTGTAGCAACTACGCCAAGCGTCAAGGTCGGGCGGTGACTTCTTTGATGTTAACTGTCAACGCAATGAGCGAGGCGACTATAGAAGAATATGTGTACTTTCAACCAATCGCAAATGTGTATCGCTTTAAATGAATCGTTTGTTTTTATCCCTTTCATTTTATCGTACTTAGGTGGAATTCTTTTTATGTAAATTCACAGGACAGAACACTGAAACATTTTTATACCTGTAACTTCTTTCATAAAAAATATGAGGCGAATTTTGAATAATCCGCCTCATGTTCGCTCTCCGCGTCGCATTTGTTTGGTAGCCTGCCGCTCTGTGCTGCACTCTGGACGGTGCAGTTGTCAGTCACTGAGTTTGTTCCGTTATGTTTTAGTTTAGTAGGTCATGCTTCTGTAATTCGTTTTTAGCAGGCCTTGCTTGCTATCTTGTTTTTTATTTATTGAACAAATGAATTTCAAATTGTTGTTATGTATGGGTATTGTAATATCAAAATTATTCTTTTTATGTCTTGCATCCAATCAGAGACTGGAGATTTTTATTATATTGTTTTGATAGCCAATAAGGTTTATCTTTAGCTTTTCTCTTTCTTCATCGATTCAAGTTAACTGTGTCTCATAAAGACATTAGTTTTTCTAGACTTTAAATGCCTATTCTTCGTTGTAATCAATTCAACTAGTACTCATAAGGACATGAGTTTTCTTCTTGGCTTATCAATGCCATTCTTTACCTATCAGATAGATCTGGTGGTTTACTTTCAATAGCTGAAGCAATCAGCTCTTCGATTCACATTAAGGTTTCATATGCCTTATTGATTCTGAAGACTTCGAACGATTTAAGGACTATTATCACCCATCGTGTGATTCATCGGGTCTTCTTCATTTTGGTGTTGGCGTTGCAAGATCTCAGGCTAACATCTGTATCAACTATCAAAAGGTGGTATTAATCAATTCAAAGGTACGTCATTTACTACCTAATTTATTTGAGGAACAATTTGGACGTAATTTCATCATTGAATTATATATTTGTGGTTTTGATCAAACTGATTAAGCCATCTCAAAGATATTTATGACCTTTAACAAAGGAATTTATATTAAACATTGTGATATCTACAAGTTCATCAGTGTTTATGAATAATAATATTATACACGTCCAAGAAATCAAGAATTTATGAACTGAGCATGATGTATGTATTGTTGTTGTGACAATAAATTGTTACATACCAGAGAAATTTATCTAAAATGTATTGGGCAAGTTTGGCTTATCTATTTATAGTTTAAGTCTCAATTTCAAGAAGTGTTACGCCTTATGAATCTTGTCATACAGTCCGCTTGCTCTCAGCTTGCCCGTACATTTTATTGGTCCTCCGGTTTCCGGATAATTGAATCATTTCCGGACCATTTTAATGGTCCTCCTATTGCCGGATAATTGAATCATTACCGGACCATTTATTGGACTCCTATTGCCGAATCTTGAATCATAACTGGACTATTATCTGGTGAATTGAACTGTAATATATACCAGAATTTGTTCTCATCATAACAATAACTAAACAATAATTAATATTGTTATTGTCTCCATGTCTTCTGCATGTTTGAGGTGAAGGCTGGAGGATCTATTGTTAAACTAGTGTTATAAGTTTACATGCTTGTAAAACCTACACAGACAGCAACACTTACACTAGTACACATATCACACCTGATATTGTATTGTTTCAACGTCCATTGCATTGGACGTTTATGTACTGATTTGTCTTAACCCGTAATCGGGCATTGTATTTATTGTCATTTGGGCCCTAAGAGCGGGCAATTATTGATATTCATTGTAATCTGTGCTGTAAATCTAAAGAGATGGCTAATCAGGAGTTGAACATTAATGCTCTTAAAGCCAAGAGAACTCCTATAAAGGCTCAGATCACTCGCCACGTCAATACCTTTCTATCGTTCACAGATCTTGATGATAAATCGCATAAAGAAATTATAGCCCGTAAGGCTAAGTTTAATGAAGTCCTGATCAAATATGAAGATGTTCAGTCTCTGATTGACCAAATTGAGTATTCAGAAGCTGAAGCAGATTATAGAGAAGATATTGAGCAATCTGTCTTTTCAGCCATATCTCATGTTGACTCCTTAATTGTAGCCTATGAGGCTAAACTTAAACAAGAAGCTGCAGAAGCAGAAGCTAGGACTAGACTAGAAATTGCAGAAGCAGAAGCTAGGACTAGGCTAGAATTAGCAGAGACAGAATCTAGGGACAAACTAGCTTCTATTGATTTTGCAAGAATTCAGTTCATTGATTTCGTTGAAGCTATTCAAACGTTAGTTATACGAGACGAAGCTTCATATTTCAAGGCTCTCAGTATGCGTAATGCATTTGAAACCATATTTAGTGAATATAAGAGTACATATGCTCAACTCAGTCTTAAGGAAGTGACGGAAGTCATTAAGCTTCAAAGACGAGAAGTTGAAGCGACTTTTCATGAAGCAATAGGTCTACTAAATGGTGCTATTGCCAAAAATAGACAGTTCTACGACCCTGATCAGGTCTCAGCTTCTGTAGTCCACCAGTCATCTACAGAATTGACTCCTTCACTCCCAAAGCTTCCCGAGATCCGTCTTCCTCAATTCACAGGCGATCCTGCCTTGTGGATTGAGTTCAGGGATACATTCTATTCCCTTGTCATTCAACATAAGCATATTTCTAACATGGACAAGTTCCAATATCTAAAATCATGCTTATCGCCAGAAGTCATGACTGTAATACAGAATATTCCTGTATCCTCAGCTACATTTGATGTAGCCTGGGAAACGTTGTCAGAAAGATTTGACAACAATCGTCTGATTGCTAATAGTCACATTGACAAATTATTTTCACCACCCTCTCTTGAAAAGAATTCTGCAGACTCTCTGCAAAGATTTATAGATCATTTCATAAGCACGGTGCATGCATTGCACTCTTTAAATACTAATGTCGATTTATCCGACTTAATTATTTCTAAAATGATCTTAGACAAACTCCCAGTTCATATTATTAGAGAATGGGAATCATCGCTGAAATCAGACAGACTGCCTGAACTCAAGGAACTACTTAAGTTTCTGGAGACTAGAGTCCGAGTCTTGCAAATGACGGATTCAGCTCTAAAAAATCAGCCTTCAACTTCACAGAATTCGCAACCTATATCGGCTAAGAGCAAATCAGCTCAGTTTGTCAACAAATGTATTTGTTGCAAAAAGGATTCACATCAAGTCTACCAATGTGATGTTTTCAAAGCAATGAGTCTTGCAAGCCGTAGCAATTTTGTCAGGACTAACCATTTATGTCGTGTATGTTACTCTTCAAGAGGACATACCAAGGCTTGCAGCTCGTTCTCTTGCAGAGTGTGTGGAGAGAAACATAGTACTCTTCTTCACGATTATAGTGCTCAGAACGAGTCACAAATAGCTAATACTGCAGGGATTATGTCAGCCTCTCATAATCATCAAGGCTGCTTACTTCCTACTGCAAATGTGTTTGTGATAAACAAGTATGGTCAACCCATAGAGGCCACTGCCCTCTTAGATAGCGGCTCTGATTGCAACTTAATCAGTGAAAGGCTATTTAAACATTTAAAACTATCCCCTTGTCAGCAGCAAGCAAGGCTGACTGGATTACTATCGTCTAAAGTAAGCACCCATAAGCTTGCTTCTATAGAAATCAGGTCCCGAACAACTCGATGGTCTTGTAATACTGCTGCCATTGTTGTTCCGGAGATTTCAGAGTCGAAACTTCCAAGATCTCCAATTAATATCACTAACTGGAACATTCCGCCTAACCTTCAACTGGCCAATCCCGACTTCAACACACCTAATTCTGTAGATTTGGTGTTGGGTGTTGAGGTTTTCTCGCAAATTGATTGTGTGGGTAATATTTCTGCTCCTAACCTACCCATCATTCATAACTCTCAACTGGGTTGGTACTTGGCGGGCAAGCTGCCCCAACCTTCCTCTCCTAGGTTGTCTGTTCGTAGGTCCAACAAACTTACACTTCATAAATCTAAGGACTTTAGCAATGGACTTCCTAATGATTTATCCTGCCAATCTAATACCTTAGATATGCATTATTCAGCCTTAGTAAATTCAAACCTGCAAAGGGTTTCTAATGCATCTCGCCAAGCGAGTTCAAGATTGACGTCTCTTAAGAGACATTCTCTTTCTAATCCTGTATTAGCTAAGGCTTACAGGAATTCTATGTCCAAGCACTTGAAATTGGGACATATGGAATCCGTTGGTCAGGGTTCCAACGAGAATTCCGACTACATCAAAACTTACCACCCAGCGTTAAGGACTTCAAACACCATGACAAATTCACCCTGGCGGGGTCAGTCTGGTTCAAGTTGCAAAGGTTCGTACTGCCACGAATCTTTATGTGCAACCAATTGTCAATTTGGCACCAATGCCATTCTCAGAAGATGACGAATGATTCAGTCATTCTCTGCTTTCATATTTTTCAATTCATTTTAACTATTTGTTCTCATGTTTGTTTTATTTTTTATTTCTTTTTCCTCTCTTCTTTATTTATTTTTTAAACATAACTCCACATGTAATTTTAAATTATGCCTCAAGTGTCATAATTTGCGGGCAATATGTTCCGTTATGTTTTAGTTTAGTAGGTCATGCTTCTGTAATTCGTTTTTAGCAGGCCTTGCTTGCTATCTTGTTTTTTATTTATTGAACAAATGAATTTCAAATTGTTGTTATGTATGGGTATTGTAATATCAAAATTATTCTTTTTATGTCTTGCATCCAATCAGAGACTGGAGATTTTTATTATATTGTTTTGATAGCCAATAAGGTTTATCTTTAGCTTTTCTCCTTCTTCATCGATTCAAGTTAACTGTGTCTCATAAAGACATTAGTTTTTCTAGACTTTAAATGCCTATTCTTCGTTGTAATCAATTCAACTAGTACTCATAAGGACATGAGTTTTCTTCTTGGCTTATCAATGCCATTCTTTACCTATCAGATAGATCTGGTGGTTTACTTTCAATAGCTGAAGCAATCAGCTCTTCGATTCACATTAAGGTTTCATATGCCTTATTGATTCTGAAGACTTCGAACGATTTAAGGACTATTATCACCCATCGTGTGATTCATCGGGTCTTCTTCATTTTGGTGTTGGCGTTGCAAGATCTCAGGCTAACATCTGTATCAACTATCAAAAGGTGGTATTAATCAATTCAAAGGTACGTCATTTACTACCTAATTTATTTGAGGAACAATTTGGACGTAATTTCATCATTGAATTATATATTTGTGGTTTTGATCAAACTGATTAAGCCATCTCAAAGATATTTATGACCTTTAACAAAGGAATTTATATTAAACATTGTGATATCTACAAGTTCATCAGTGTTTATGAATAATAATATTATACACGTCCAAGAAATCAAGAATTTATGAACTGAGCATGATGTATGTATTGTTGTTGTGACAATAAATTGTTACATACCAGAGAAATTTATCTAAAATGTATTGGGCAAGTTTGGCTTATCTATTTATAGTTTAAGTCTCAATTTCAAGAAGTGTTACGCCTTATGAATCTTGTTATACAGTCCGCTTGCTCTCAGCTTGCCCGTACAGAGTTCATGCAGTAATCAGTCTGAGCGAGTTGTTCAAGGTGTAGAGAGTTCGCCTTCCGGATGCGGCATATTTTGGGTGAGTGTTCCTTCTACGCTATATAATTTTGAAGTTGCTGAAAATTAGGTGTATAGCCCTTCTGGCTAAAGTGATCATGATATGCTTTCAATTACTTCAGATGATACCAGAACCTTTCTTTTAAAACAAGATTCTCTGACGCCGAGATTTGTCATAATATTCTACACGTAGGAAATGAAACCGTATAGGAAATTACTTGGTGTTTCTTTAACTACACATATATTTGCCTTGTAGTAGGATATGAAGGCATTAATATTAGTTATTGAGGATGTGTTGCCAATTGTCTGGCCATAGCTAAATCAGCTTATATGACGTCACTTGGACGCCATTTTAAATTATATTTTCAAGAGAATAAATGGTCACATTGAGAAAATACTTTCGCTTTCGGAAGAAAGAAATCTATGCTGCTTGATTCCCTTCATTTCTAATTAGCTGGCTATCTTTTGTGTAAAAATATATATTGCACTTGACGTTAACTTAATGGGTGTTCATTCTTGAAAACGTTAGGTACAGTTTTGGAAACCTTTACTTAGTTTTTTTATATGGGTGATTTCAATTTGCATGGCAGATAGTCCATGAGAATTTTGCGTATGAATTGCAAAGTGTGGGTAGCCTTCTCCCTTTAGCTATTGCCCTGAAGTCATGTTACTAAGAGAATATTACATTTTGTAGGCCTAATATATAATTGCATTTGCCACCTTTTGAATTAGGTTATATTGGAACAGTTCCAATGTTATCATATTTAATGAAGCTTAACTTACATTAGAAATTTTTGCTGTGGCTACTGTTCCAGGTAGTAGTTTGCTAGTTCCCATACTTCTTAATATAGGCTATGTTACATTTAAAAGAAAAACTCAGAACTCCCCATAAACTTTAATTAGAGCTTGTTTTTTTTTTAAGTAATTTCCCTCATATTCATCGTTTGGGATTATAAAAAGATTCCCTTGGATTATCTATTATTAGAATACCATTATTTGGTCAGGCTTTAGTGGGATGCCTAGTGGTTTAGTGAAGGTCAGAGAATTATTTATCCAGTGGACTCTTGTGGGTTGGTGGTTTAATTATTCATTTTACATTTATGTAAGAATTTCCTTGGGATTTTTCTAGACTGTTGGGCTAACTAAGTAGCTATCCTCCCATTTAAGGGGATTCAGTATTCAAGCAAATCCCTTTCTCTTAAAAAAAAAATATTATATAGAGATATTTACATTTTTACTGTAGCCTTATAACAGTATTTCATTCTTAAGTTTGTTGGTGGCAAGTCACCAGCATTCTATAGTAACTTGTACATTCAACTTAGCTTACCATGTGAAGCAGGATTTTGGAATTCTTATATATATTAAGGGGAATATAACCTGATATTCTTTGATAGGTTTGAGAATTATTTTCAATAATTCCTAGTCGTGTGTAACCAAGCAAACATATATAATATTTCCATGAAGCTCTTATGTTGAAATATAGTATTTTCAAAACAAATTTTCTGTACCTTCTCAAGTCAGCTAATTAAAAGTGGCTAGCATTCTTATAATAATTCAGCTTTTTGGTTAGCTTACCATGTGAAGCAGGATTTTGGAATTCTTATATATATTAAGGGGAATATAACCTGATATTCTTTGATAGGTTTGAGAATTATTTTCAATAATTCCTAGTCGTGTGTAACCAAGCAAACATATATAATATTTTCAAGAAGCTCTTATGTTGAAATATAGTATTTTCAAAATAAATTTTCTGTCCCTTTTCAAGTCAGTTAATTAAAAGTGGCTAGCATTCTTATAATAATTCAGCTTTGGTTAGCTTACCATGTGAAGCAGGATTTTGGAATTCTTATATATATTAAGGGGAATATAACCTGATATTCTTTGATAGGTTTGAGGATTATTTTCAATAATTCCTAGTCGTGTATAACCAAGCAAACATATGTAATATTTCCTTGAAGCTCTTACTGAAATATAGTATTTTCAAAATAAATTTTCTGTCCCTTTTCAAGTCAGTTAATTAAAAGTGGCTAGCATTCTTGCTATTAACTTATGTATTCAGGTTAGTTGCTAGTTATAGCAGTATTCTGAAATTTGATATATATATATATATTAAGTAAACTTACCTCTCAATTATCATGAAGTTTTGAGGATATATTTCTAAATAACTTATATTAGTCTGTGTAATAAACCAAATTTGACTTCTTCAGTAAACATTTCTATTTGAAATATATTATTTTGAATTTATACCACTGTGGCCTTTCAAATTAGTTAATTTAAGTAGTCAGTGGACTTGTATTAGCTTAGTGCCTTGGGGCCTGGTTGCTAGATGGTGGTACTCTCTGATAGTTAGATTTCTTTTGAGTAAAATTCTCTTGTCAAGTAAAAAAAAAAATAGTGGAATTATTGTTTAACGTTTCATGTTAGGGTGTGCTAGTTAACTGGAATTAATCATATGCTGTGGTCTTCTTGGAGAAGATAAATTATCTAATAATAATTCATCGAAGGAAAGGAAATAGGTAGAGGTTACTCATACTTGTCTGTGGGCATTGTTATGTAATAGGTGAGTTAGTTCAAGTCTAGAGTTGGGCTGTGCTATCGTTCTATTTATATATATATATTTTGATAGTTGACGGTTTTCTCTTAAACCAATGTTATTATATTCAAGTTGTGTGAATCCCGAGAATCTGAATTGTATTAAAATTGTTATTAAGTATTTGGAGTTTGTTTTGGGGCTCGTTATGTTATCCTGTCCTCCACCCTCTTTTATGATTGAGTTCTCTTCCTTTAATGGTTCTGATCTACGGCCTCATTCTTCTTGGGTTTTTGGAACTTGTGCAGAACTCAACACTCAAATATATTAGCATCTACGCTTTCAACCTGAGAAAGAAACGCGGCGTTACAAATAATTAATCATCGAACGCAGCGATTGGGTATATAGGCCTATAAGCAATAAAAACAAAGAAAATATATATGAAAATGATGTATAATTATAGCGAAGAAGAATTTTAAATATATCATAAAGTAATAAATATAATATTAATAAAATCAGGTAAGTTAAACTGATATAACAAAGTGCCAGATGGCTTTAATAGGCCCTATTTCACATGCTTCTGATATGCATGGCACAGACTTTGAACTAATAATATTGTTATATAGCCATATGTAAAACACAAATGTTTTATTATTAATATAGTGCCCTATTTAAATATTATAATAATACGTTTAGTAAGCAATTCATTAGCGGTAATGTAAATAAATACCTTTCACAAACTAAAATCACAATGCCACCTATAATCACAATTACTAAAATCGTATGGGTTTAATAACAAATATTTATCATTAACGTGTGTTTGCTTCCCATGAGTTATCTGAAGGTATACATTTTTTCTGTGAATTGCATATACCCATTAAATCGTGAAGTGGGAATGTGTGTTATTGAAGTGGAACATCAGTGTGTATCGGACATAGCGGTACAGTTTTGTAATGCGTAATATAGCCTAGGACTATTGGGGTACGCCATAGCGTAATGCGTAGTGGTTGAGGCACTGCGCTACATACCGGAAGGTCGCGGGTTCGATTCCCGATGAGGTCGTTGAGATTTTTCAATTGGCCTAATCCTTCTGGTGGCACTATGGCCCTGGGCTCTAAGCCTCTAACGGAAATGAGTACCAGGAGCAATCCTGGGGGTAAAGGCGCTGTTGCGTAAGGCTGACAACCTTAACCACCTTCATGTGCCGAATGTCCAAAATCTGGGAGCTTTAACTTCCTGGAACCCTATGGGCCTCCATGGCCTGTATAGGGATCACTT
This sequence comes from Ectobius pallidus, assembly GCA_964059195.1. NCBI lineage: Eukaryota > Metazoa > Arthropoda > Insecta > Blattodea > Ectobiidae > Ectobius > Ectobius pallidus. Next base: position 108,525,906 of record CAXKWD010000002.1, on the reverse strand, counting down.
TACTTTTAATGTAAGAGTATTACATCGGAACAAAAAATAAGACAGAGAAATTCCTTGTTACTATGAAAATAACATTTGTGGCAGAGAAAGGTTTGAGGTGACAAAGTCAGTTTCCAACGCTAAGAAAGGAGCACGTGATGACACTCCAATTCCACAGATATGTAAACACAGATTTATATTGTGTATTGTAAAGATGTATTCCAGCAATTCTATTGAACTTTATTGTTTAATAATATAGTAAGAATATAATTGTTTCTTATCTACAAAGAATAATTCGAAGCTCTGCAGGAAGCGGAATATAAACTCATCCCAAGAGTTCCTCAGTTTTCAAATCTAAGATCAACACTGTATAAAAAAACGAATAAAGCTCACTGAGTGCAGACAGAACCAGGAAGTAGACAGCAAGTGATCTGGACCAAAACTCTTCGACCATGGTGGATAGCTCGAACTTGTTTCTAACCAATAACATCAAATATTTGCAAGATCTAAAGAAAAAGAAGACTCGACCTTGGTCGATGGCGCCAACTTTCTTCTAGCCGATAACACCAAAGATGAGAGAATGCTTATATTTGCAATATCTATAGGAAAAAGAAGACCCAAAACAAAACTTTTTTTTCTAGGATGGCACGTTTAAAAGTTGCAGCAAGCAATTTATTCAAATCTACAAGATACATGCAGATTTAGGAGGTAACTAATGTATCACCAGATTTATTTGTTCTTCTTCCAAATAAGACGAAGGGAACGTACACAATATTGAGAAAAAACACGCAAGCTGTATCTGAGTGGAAATCTAAGACAATTTACGTGGATTTTGAGCCAGGAGCAATTTCATCCATAAGAAAAGTCTTCCCAACCGCTCAAGTATATGGGTGTTTCATTTCTCCCAATGCTTTTGGAAAAAGAGGTACAGAAAGTTGTTCTATCCCAACATATAAGAATGACGATGTGAAGCAGTGTATTAGGATGTGTGTGACGCTTGCTTTCCTCAAGCCGGAGGACGTAGAAGAGGGGCGGTTGGAGCTTCACTCTCAAGCTCTAATAGCGGAAATTTTCTTAAAAATTTTCGACTACTTCGTCGACCAGTGGCTGGACAGTCCACAGATTCCACCTGATCTATGGAACTGTCAGGGGAAGAGGGACCACCAACAATACCGTTGAAGAGTGGAACTCAAGACTGAATCATCTCATCCAACCTCTCTTTTATTCAAAGAGATGGTATCTTGTTTGAAAAGTGAAGCGGAAACGTCTGAAATAAAAATAGCCAGGATGTACTTTGGTCTTGAATAGAAGGTAAGGAAGAAATATTGTGTTCTTGACGAAAGAATAAAGATGTCCACCGCAAAGTATGAAGAACATAGAAACATAAACACGTTTTTGAAAACCATCTCTTACGTCATCAGAATGGATTGAACTGAAACCTGCAACAAATAACCAGATTTGTAAGTAATTAAGAATGTATATACCGTACATAGCAAAGTTTTAAAATAAATTGAGACTAAGCCTAATTTTAAGCAGCAAAGCAAAAAATGACACTAGGTCTAACTTTAGGTCGGATGCCGTTATCCGGACGGGTTCATGGCGTTCGTGGGTCTACTGACTCCTTGTATTATGTTTATGCGAGACTATACGGCAAACCTACCTCGTCAATGAGGTATCGATAACATTAAAAATTAAAAAAGGACACGCAACCTTTTCACACTTTCTCCATATTTCCCAGTCTAGATCGCGGTATTTAAATTCAGATGAGACTCTTCGACAAGGTAGCAAACGGGAATAATTAGGTCTCTCTAAAATTCGGATATTTTGAGACTCGGATTTTTTGGGGCTCGAATATATTGAGATGACATTATACCACCATTTACAAAAGAAAAAACTAAGTTATAAAACAAAGAAACCATGGACGGAGACAGGAATAATCCCAATATTAATTCATTATTCCATTTTCAAAGACTTCCGGTCGGAGTATGGGTAGACTATTCAGCTAGAAAGGATTACACCACTAGCTCAAGTACACCCGGAACCGCGGAACTGCGATAACGTTTTATAACACCTGATATAGGATTATTACGTCAGAATAAAAATGAGGCAGAGTAATTCCTTTTTACTATGGAAATATCAAAATTTATGGCAGAGAAAGGTTAGGGAATTCTATACTCCATCAAGTAACCTTATTATGCGTGGATTAAGGATAAGTTTTGAAGTTAGCTAACACTAAAAGAATATATAGATTCACTTGTTTTTGGCCAGTTAAACTCTGTAACATGTATTTTAATAATTTTATATTGTACAGTTAGGTTATTCGTTTTCGCTTCTTTATTTCTCCATTTATTTTTCCTGGTCTAGTATGCCTTTAGTCTCTTCCTCTTTAAATTCTATACCCAGTTCATTTTTCGGTCCACTCAATTTCATAGTAGACAACATAGTCTCCCTATAGTCAACAATGTAGGCTGCCTATAGCGAGAAAGTATACTCTTATAAATAATGTTAATTTATTCTTACACTTATGAGCATGGGATGTGTAAGACCATACACGAAACAAATTTTCACTAGCTAGCCTACGTTCTGTTTCTTATAACAATACAAAAGCTTGTAGGTGAATGGTCGACTCACAGCTCGGTAACATGTGGGTGGTCTGTTGCTAAATATTCGTATTGTAGGCTACACAAACAGTGGACATGTCATGTGACAGTTGAAATGTAGATCTCGTTTGAGAATTCATATGAAAATGTACACAGTTCAATTAAATGGTAAAATATGCGCAATAATTATATGAATGCAGGTTCCAGATGTTCATCCGGCGCTCGGGCCTAAACTGTTTTATACTGTTCCCTTTTTATGAAGTTCTGGCCAGAATATATTTGGTTGCGGACTAATAAAACTGATTGACTGCAACAAAAAATCGGCAAAAGCACGCTACTAAGGTATCTATAAGGAAGAGGTAAAACTACGAAAGGGAGAAAAAATTAAGAATGACAGTGTGTAAATGTAGTATGTATAATTAACATTCTTCAATTCAAACCATGCAAAGTACTAATCAGGGCCCGGATTCTGATGACCTAAAATTATTTGAAAAATGACCTATAAAATGACCCTAAATTTTAAAGAAAATTAATTAATAATTATAAAAAAAATTACCTAAAAACTGATATTTTATTTTAAAAAAAATATTATTGTACACACACAGTTATAGACTAGTTTGTACATAATTGTAAAAACTGTAAATAACTGTAATCTTGTGAATGTTCTTTCCTCACGGAAATTTATACTGGCACTGAGGCACTGGTGAGTCAAAATTCGGCATTTCCTTTTGTGGTCTGCCGGATTATATTGTTGTTTATTGAGGGTAAACTGTAGTTTGCACTCTCAAATTCAAGGAGGTGGCAGACTCTGGTGCCAAGTCAATCTAATAACAACAGTAATATAATACAAAAATTAGGCATTTCTTTGATTCTCACTTCCGACTGAGACATGTCAACACTTTAACGCCGAATTTTTCCTTCTTGTATTAAACAAACAACACTTCAAAGACAGCACCGCTACCGACGAAAAAAAGTTAATACACTCAATGTAAATACATGAAAATGACTAAATAAGGAAGGAAATGACACGAAAATGACCAAATAATGACGTAAAATTGAAACAAATGCCCTAAAAAAATTGCATAAAATTACAAAAAATGACCTAATAAAAATGCATTTCTATAATCTAGAGGCCATGATTAGGATTTATTTGCAAGTTGGCAATGTCCAGGCAGGATTAATAAAAAGATGACATGTCATTAGAATCCGGGCCCTGGTAATAATAGTAGGCCTAATGTTCTCAAGTTTTTGGGTACAATCAAGCAATCAAGGAATAACAATCAAGTTATTACCAAGGACAAAAATAAGATAGTGTTATCGCCAATGAAAGTACAACATCTCTATAGGTCTGTTCCTAAAGCTAGGTTAAGTAATATACTGTCATGTAGTACGACGCTGAAATATGACATTGTGCACAACGTCGCGCACTGAAACTTAGAGTGTTCGCATGCGTCGTTACATTAATTGACTTTTGGAACAGACCTTATTTCTGTCATCTACAGGTGGAAATCGAGTGTTAGTCTATGACTTTGCATTTTTTCAGAGGGCCATATCCCTTCATAAGGTGCATCGCTGTAGAAGTAACTAAGATCGTTTGAAGGTGGCAGATGCGTTGAGCTAATAAATTGACCGTCAGCAGTGTCTTTGTTTTGAAACTGCATACTTTATCCCTTACACAATCTTGCTTTGATATGCGAAAATTGTACACTCAATAATGAGTTGACAGTCCATTCTTATTTATCAACGAGCCGTACCGCTCAGACAACTGATGATGATTAATTGCATTTTGTTTTGGATTTCTCATTACTCTTAACTCCCCGGCTCTGTTTTGACGTTGAGATAAATGTGGGAGGAAAATAAATAATTTAGGTTTTGTGATTACCCTGTTAACTTTCTACTAATACTGCAGAGAAAATTGAGATGGTTTGCTGTAGCCTATTGTAATGTAAATGTATTTACTGTGCTCACGTTGGCAGGCGGTTGCATAAAGAAGTACAGGCCTAAGTAAATAATTCTGTTATAGATATAAGTTTTCATGAACCACAGATTATTGTCTCTGTTGGACACTACATGAGAATATTATAGGAGAAAAATTCCTCCGACACTGGGACTTGAACCCAGGACCTTTGGCTATTCGCGCCAATGCTCTACCAACTGAGCTAAGCCGGAGTTCAATTCACAGCGCCGGAAGGAACCTCTCTCCTATGACTGATTGCCCTAATGGTCTACCTCACAGACAGACAAGTCATGTCATATGTAGTACTGTGAGGCACACTAATTAGTGATTTTTGTGACCGGGCTCCCACTGTTATTGTACAGTTGACATTCAAGATAGATATAAGTTTTCATGAACCACAGATTATTGTCTCTGTTGGACACTACATGAGAATATTATAGGAGAAAAATTCCTCCGACACTGGGACTTGAACCCAGGACCTTTGGCTATTCGCGCCAATGCTCTACCAACTGAGCTAAGCCGGAGTTCAATTCACAGCGCCGGAAGGAACCTCTCTCCTATGACTGATTGCTCTAATGGTCTACCTCACAGACAGACAAGTTATGTCATATGCAGTACTGTGAGGCACACTAATTAGTGATTTTTGTGACCGGGCTCCCACTGTTATTGTACAGTTGACATTCAAGATAGATGACATAACTTGTCTGTCTGTGAGGTAGACCATTAGGGCAATCAGTCATAGGAGAGAGGTTCCTTCCGGCGCTGTGAATTGAACTCCGGCTTAGCTCAGCTGGTAGAGCATTGGCGCGAATAGCCAAAGGTCCTGGGTTCAAGTCCCAGTGTCGGAGAAATTTTTCTCCTATAATATTCTCATGTAGTGTCCAACAGAGACAATAATCTGTGGTTCATGAAAACTTATATCTATCTTGAATGTCAACTGTACAATAACAGTGGGAGCCCGGTCACAAAAATCACTAATTAGTGTGCCTCACAGTACTGCATATGACATAACTTGTCATAATTGAACTCCGGCTTAGCTCAGTTAGTAGAGCATTGGCGCGAATAGCCAAAGGTCCTGGGTTCAAGTCCCAGTGTCGGAGGAATTTTTCTCCTATAATATTCTCATGTAGTGTCCAACAGAGACAATAATCTGTGGTTCATGAAAACTTATATCTATCTTGAATGTCAACTGTACAATAACAGTGGGAGCCCGGTCACAAAAATCACTAATTAGTGTGCCTCACAGTACTGCATATGACATAACTTGTTTGTCTGTGAGGTAGACCATTAGGGCAATCAGTCATAGGAGAGAGGTTCCTTCCGGCGCTGTGAATTGAACTCCGGCTTAGCTCAGTTGGTAGAGCATTGGCGCGAATAACCAAAGGTCCTGGGTTCAAGTCCCAGTGTCGGAGGAATTTTTCTCCTATAATATTCTCAATTCTGTTATAGCCTATATTTGAAATAATCAGCATCCTGCTTGAAATGTTTGACTTGTGCTCTTTTGATTGTTCCTTACTGGTCTAAAATAAAACCCAAATAAATCCCAGGCCATTATTATAGGTAATTAGAGATTACTCTCAAAATTAGATTATAATAAGAATCCGCAAGTTATGATCAACAATACGCCAATCTCTTACAGCTCTTCGGTGAAAATAGAAATATCAACAAAATCCCTTTCCATCCATATTTCAATTAAATACCTAATAGTTGATGGAAGAATAAGTAAGAATTTTTCGAATGGAGATTTAGTTAAATTCATCCCAACACAAATTATTTTATTATTTAATCCTTTCGTAATGTCGCCGTTCATCTATTTTAGGTGCAGGTAATTTCATTTCCACAATAGAAAGGATCAAAAGGATCAAAATCTTAGCTGCGTCACTCAGGTGACACAAGTGTGCAAGAAAGTATTTGCCATAATTCGTTATTTGAAACGCATGAAATTCTGTTTACCTTATTTATTAAGGAAGTCCCATTTTGAAAGGGATAAAATCCCTAATTTGATTATTGTGATGTTGTTTGTTATTATTTTACTGAAAGCCTTTCCCTAAAGTTGCAGAGCACAAATAATGCATTCAATCACTTTGAGTGTAATATCCGACTGGCTGAGCATGTCACATCTTCTCTTTGAAGATTATCTTTGGCTCCTTTGTATGTGAAAGACGATCAATTGCACTCCGTTTCTCTTCTTTATCAAATCCTCCAATCTTCAACTCCCCATTACCTGGGTAATCGTATTCAGTATTTGTCTTCAGATCACTCACTAAATACCATGTCACAAATGATGCTCTACTTTCAATACTTATCCATAGAACATCCAACAATTCGCGGTCTTTTACTGTAACTTCTTCCGTCTAGTATCAGGGTCTGTTGTACGCTCTCAAGATTTAAAACTACAAGTGTTTTGCAGATGACAAGCCATTTGTCCTTCTCCTTGCTTAGATACGCGGTCCAATCAGAGACGGCGAGACGGAGGGAAGACTCTAACTGCTAGCGACACTTCGTTAGTTCGTAGACGTGATTGGCGGTGAAGGAATTGGCTTCTCATTTGAAAAATACTTTAGACTAAACGAATATCTGTTCAAAAAATGCTATTTTTTAAGATATAAAACATATTTGGTTTTTATTGTCTCTTGTATATTGTAGGCCTAAAGTTAAGTTACTTCTTTTCTTAGTGTAACACAGTTTATTAAAATAGTTTAGTTTTATGTAACATAGACTCAATTAACTACTGCATATGTAACTAGACCTAAGTATTCGTATTACTATGTTAATGTAGGCTATTTGTTTGTTCCTTTCTTCTGTCTGGTTGAGCGTAAGAGAAGGTTTCAAGGCCTTAACTCTGTCAGATTAAATAAATTATTATTATTATTGTTATTATTATTATTGTTGTTGTTGTTGTTACCCGATTTACCTTTCTGTGTATGATTCACCTTTCGTAGGTATAATATATATATATATTTTTTTTTTCAGACTTTTGTTCCACTGCCAATACTGTTTGTTCAGTTAGAAGAAACGAGATTCACCTCTGTGGTTTAGGGAATGAGTTCGCCCTCCTCACAAGGTGCATTCAGCCTCGTGATTCAAACCAAGGAGCAACCTGATTAAAATGTAGCAGCTCCGGTCACGGAAACCATCATTAACGGGCGTGGCGTCGGCATGCTGAACATATGCTTCCCAATCCTGACATCTGCCTTTGCTAGACGACACAGCGGTCGGATAGAAGCCTTAATTCCTTCAGGGATGCAGCGCCACGAATTTACTTGGTATTCTGCTTACTTAGATAATGGTGAAATCAACTTCAGTTCTATATTCTAAAAGAAAGACTTTATCGAATGTTCGATGGTGTTGAAAAGGACTTTCTTTATTATGGGCCTATATAGCCTACTGCTTCAGCAGAATCGTTACAGAATATTACGAAAGATTTATCTTACGGTATTTAGATATTTATATACAGTGAACTCTCGATAAACCGGACTGAAGTAGACAGGGGTCTCTCAGAGTTATGAAATGTCCGGCTTATGAAGGGGAAATGAGGAAATGTTATCTAAGTAAAGAAATTTGGTGTTTAAGCTACAAGAAAAATGCATTAGGCAGAATATAGGCAACTTACAGTTGGAACAAAAACAAATAACACTTCAGTACTGTCTTAAAATTTCTAGTGAGGGTCTGAAATACTCACTGTTACATTATTAGGACACGATGGTGATTGATGTGGGCACTTTGAGCATATTTTTCTTTGGAAGTTAGGCCGGGAGAAACTGTAAATGTTCTTCTGTGTACACTTTTTCTGTTGCTTTTGAATAATTACTTTTCTTCCAGTCCTGAAGTGGCCGTAGAATGGCTGTAGATCTGGGTCTGGGTCGTCAAGAATTTGTCCGAGTTATCCGAAGTCCGGCATATTGAGGTCCGAATTATCGAGCGTTCACATCTACTAAAATCTGTGTTGTACTTCTTATCGTAAGTGGTCAGTATCATTCTACAGTATTTTTCAAATGAGAAGCGATTTCCTTCACCGCCAATCACGTATACGAGCTAATAAGTACCGCTAGCAGTAAGAGTCTTCTCTCCGTCTCGCCGTCTCTGATTGGACCGCGTATCTAAGCAGGAGAAGGACAAACGGCTTGTCATATGCAAAACACTGTTATAATTTTCAGATATTCCAGATGAAAATACTGAAAATAATATCAAAGAAATATTCATACGTAAGGAAGGTTGACTGAAACGCATGGCATTATGAGAATTTCCTAGTACAAAGTGGATTATTAAGTCTGGTATTCTCATATGTTCACGTATAATAGTACAGTTTCTACTATATTTTCGTATGGTGGAATAGCATATGGTGGAATAGCCATTCTCATCACGCCAGGAATGTGAACTTGTTCATTAGAGGTTACACTTCGTACATTGAAAAATACGATGTACGCATACAATGTGACAATCAATGCTATTGTTCATGGAAGCAGAGCTTGTCATTGGTAACAATGAATCGTCTATTTCGTTCATAGCGACCAGTGACATGTCGGGAGTATTTTGACAGGCTTTGGTTAAACCTCTACAAGCCCACTTTTAATTCAGTGAATTTTCAACATGTAGTTATTTTCCAGTCCACTCCAAGCCTTTCCTTATTCTGTTACTATCAATAATGACGGCCAGATGATATCCGATGACCACAAGAGCCTTAAGTTACCCGACATTTGTCTCACAGGTGAGGAAAAATCCCGGACCATAGGCGTTATTTAACGAAATATGTTTCAAGTTTCAGTGATTTCAGAAAAAAAGTGATGCATTAATAATATTATTATTAGGCTATATGGAAGAAACGACAATTAGAATTTATTAATTAATGTTAACGCTTCATTACCTTGCTCTTTTACTAATGCTATGTCATTTATATGTTCGGTATGCAGTGAGTTTGGGTGACATTTTGTAGCTTAATACAGACAAAATGCAAGTTTAATTGCGTAACAAACATATTTACAGACAAACAGGCGAAATGCCGAACGGTCGAGTTAAAACGGGACCTCGCTTCGTTCGGTCAAATTATATAGGTAGGCCTACTGTGCGCCTAGTTAATATGAAAGCGCCATTTCAATTCTCATGATGTATACAAGTTATAAATGTATACTATATATGAACCAGAGTTCAGCGTATGATACGTGCGTTGTAGTATTATCGAAAATGTATAAAACAGTTCGATTTGAAGGCTGTGTTCTGGTTGACTTGATACATACCACGCACCACATTATGTGGTTTGAATACATGACATTTAATGTTTTTATTTCAAACGATCCAGTGACATTTGTTGCATCCAGTATGCGTTGTGGTGGCTGTACCGAAATATTTAATTTAATTTAAAGATACCACTACATGAAAATCAATCCCAGCTGGTCACGGGTGGCATTAAACAATAACTTGTTGCGGTCTAGTGGCTGTCTCTGATGGTGACACATGGATCTGTTGTTTCTTTGTGAATAGCGTACTATATGCAATCATACTATAATAACAATAATAATAATAACAATAATATGAATAAAAACCGAGTAACCCGGAGTATTAAAGTCGAAATCTTACTCTCGAATTCAAATCTGGACGCTGAAAAGCATACCTTTCTGCATCTGACTCCTGGCGTGCTTAACGTTCTTGTAGGTGTCTCGCTAAATCACTATACAGGTTGGGGGGGGGGGAAGCGGACCGACTAAAATATCTAAGTTGTCGATATGAGCTACTGCGCACGCCTAGCGTCATTCACAGGATAGCATGAAAGATGAAAGCAGTAACCAGCTACAGGTCTAAGGAATACGCATAGACACTGGTATGAACAAGGCTCTGAAATCAGCTACAAGAGTCGGTCCGCTTTATTCCCCTCCCTACCTGTACATATTGTATCTTGAAACCTAATACTAATATCTGTTGCCGGGCTAGATGCAACTCATTTTCTCGCACAGAAGTTATTCCTCTGGTTTTTGTAAACTTTGTAGAAAAATTACTAGGTTTTCTCTTTATCATTTGTTTTGTTTGTTGAGAAACAAAGAAATATCTCCAAGGGACATAATCTTATTGTTCACTGGAACCCATTAACCGTAGCGGTAACCGTAAGTGATATCAAAGAATACTAGGAGACTTTTTGTTGTAGAATATTTAATTTCAAATACTGTAAGTGATCTCCGAATTTCTGGCCATAATAGGAGCTGAATATCGACAAGGAACATAATCCGATTGTTACCGCAAGTCACTAACACCAAACGGTGAAACATTTCGAAACAACAAAAGATAAAAAAAAATCAGCTCTCGGTTGAGTAGTTTTTTCTTGAAGAAGTAACAAAAGTATCACAGAAACCGCTAGATTTTAATTAATAGTATAGATTGAAACTAAAAACAAGCTGTCATATAACTAGGTCTACTTACAGAGTAAATAGTTAGGTACCATGAAATTCATCTATATTATAAACACAAAGTGTCATAAAATATTGCTTTAAAGTAATTCTACATTTTGTTAATATTTAAACTTTTCAATTCCTTATACAATAAGAAAGAATATTGTATACCTTGTATAATATATGATTATTTCTAGTCTTGCAAATAGCGATTGTACTTCCTTAGGACCTGACAGAATAACCATGAGAATCTTTCCTTAAAAAGTAGCCAGATGTACATTTCTCTTAACATGCAGTAAGCAAGGATATAGACGGTGATGTCATCATTTTTAAATATACAAACCTGTTACGTTTCCAATTGAGGTATGGCTAGGTCGTTGAGATTTTCTGGTGCGATGGTTCCTGGGGTCGATTCAGCCTCTAACAGAATTGAGTACCAGAATCAATCGTGGGTTGTAAGTAGGACTGACAATTTTACCATTGTGTGCTGAATTTTTAATAATCTAGGGGCCTTAACTTCCTGGAACCATAAAGGCCTCCACGGCATGTATAGGGATTATTTTATTTTACTTTACTTCAAATTCCAAATTGCTTTCTTTTCTAATACAAAAATTTCCTTAGGACTAGAGCAGTTTTCCCATAGCAGGGTTGGCCAAACCACGGCACACCGCGTGCAGCTATTGGAATAGATACCTCTCCAAGGTTGCCAGAAATAATACATTGAAAATCTATATATCTTTAAACTGATATAATAGGGCTATAAAGTAAGAGTAAACATTGTTTTTTTTTTCATTTGAAGGCAAAATGTTATTGTAACATAATAATAATGGAACTCCTTCAGAATAGCGTAGCCAGCCATGCTCTGCCATTAGCGACCGTGCCCCTCCGAGCCGCGGGGAACAGAACAGAAACGATCGGTGTAAGGGTAGAACTTCCCGTCGCAAAAAAGATTCAATGTGAGACATAATAAACCCCGCGCTATTCAGTATATTGTTCCTAAACTAATACAAATGTTCCTAACCTAACATAACCTGTCACTGACCTAGAATTTGGCTATCACTACTCTTAGAAGCCTTATTACCTTTCCACGCCTTTCGTAAAACATCGTTACATGACACGAACCCCGCGCTATGCAGAATACTGCTGCTAAACTAACATGACTGTTCCTAACCTAACATAACCTGTCACGGACCTAGAATTCTTAATGTAGAAGCTTTTTTACCCTTCCACATCTTTCATAAAACATCGCTACAACAGTCGTTTATCTGCCGAATTCAATCGGCATGTAATCATGTTCGTAATAATTGGCGACATTGTAGACTTGCTCCCACTCGGTACGGCCCGGCTGTGATGGCGGTCACCTTATTCTCAAGTTTAGCGATAATAATAATCAAGAACTAACATACTGAAAACACATACTGCTTAGGATAAAATGTCACCGCGTCTGGTTGGATTTGCATTCTCGTACAACACATCGGCTTAAATTTGGATGTCGTTCTTCTTCACCAGTTCTTCAATGTAGGGATTCACAGGTGAAGTGGCAATATCCAGGAGATTTTGCTAAGTGATTGCATTTACTGTTTTAATGCATATAACTGCACCCTGGTGTAATTATACTTGCAGGTATGTAGGGAGTTGCTTGTTCATATAATATAAGCATGTTTAACCAAGCTGTCATTTATACATTTGTGTGGTATTGATAATAGCTAGACTTTTTTCTTGTTTGTTATATTTTTTCCAACTTCTCAACTTAATAATAAATGAGTCTAAGTAATGATGCGAATTCTTCGATGCTGCACAATGCTTCGTTTACAGACACGAAAAACGGTCGTATTTCATGTAATAATGTTCTTTTTACCTATTCACATATAAACTCAGTTCGTTCTAAAAAAAATATATGCAAAATTAAAGAAAAATCACGCTAAACTTGAGAATAAGGTGACCGCCGTCACAACCGGGCCGTACCGAGTGGGACCAAGTCTACAATGTCGCCAATATTACGAACATGATTACATGCCGATTGAATTCGGCAGATAAATGACTGTTGTAGCGATGTTTTATGAAATATGTGGAAGGGTAAAAAAGCTTCTGCATTAAGAATTCTAGGTCCGTGAAAGGCTATGTTAGGTTAGGAACAGTCATGTTAGTTTAGCAACAATATTTTGCATAGTGCGGGGTTCGTGCCATGTAACGATGTTTTACGAAAGGGGTGGAAAGGTAATAAGGCTTCTAGAAGTAGTAACAGCCAAATTCTAGATCAGTGACAGGTTATGTTAGGTTAGGAACATTTGTATTAGTTTAGGAGCAATATACTGAATAGCGCGGGATTTATTATGTGTCGCATTGAATCTTTTCTGCGACGGGAAATTTTACCCTTGCACCAATCGTCTCTCTTTTGCTCCCCGCGGCTCGGAGGGGTACAGTCGCTAATGGCAGATCATGGCTGGTTACGCTATTCTGAAGGAGTTCCAAAAATCATTAAGAAGTGGGCACTTATATAACCTAAAATGGCTTAATGTTTACTGGTTACTCACAATATTCGGCAGTTGGTCATGACTAGGGACCGGATTCTTAGGTTTTTACCTATTTTTTTCCTTACTTCCAAAACAAAAAGCGATCATACACTTTTTCGAATCATGTCCATAGGATTCACCCACATTAATTCTGTGGCACCTAAAAATACCTAAATGGGGTATAAAAGCCTAAATGTACCTAAATGGGATATAAAACCTAAAATATCTAATTTAGGCTACTTTTGTGTCTTTTTTGTTTGTCAGTTGATAAATCGATATTTTGCGGAGAGACAATTTTTGTCGGGTTGAAATTAATACCACCAGCAGCGTTTCGTTCAACCCAATGTCGTCTAGGATGACAGTATCAAGAGAGGAAGTGTAAGAGTACCGGCGTATTCCTTTTAAAATATTCGTACGAACAACCATTGTTGACGTCATGTGAGGTTGAAAGGACATTTTTTGCCTTCAAATGTATTGTAAGAGATAACAGGAAGAACTTCACAGTTGAGAATCTTGAAAGATATTTAAGTATTATGTATTGAATCCTATGTAGCACATTCAAATTCATTAAACCAATTATTCTACCCAAAAACGATATTTTGGACAAAAACCTAAAAAAAAACTATTTCACCTAATGGAAAACCTAAAACAGTGTTTTTAAAACCTAAAAATCCGGTCCCTAGTCATGACATAAGGAACGATGCGCAGATTCGATCTCATCGTGAAGTAGTGAGGTAACTTGACGATGTTGATGGTTGAGCTACGTGTCTGTAAACTAAACTAACCCAACCTGTCAGAAATGTAGATTATGCCTCAAAACTAGCACGTATCATAAATCTTCCCTGTCACTGTCCTAGCGCATGTTCTTCCCTCATGTAAAGCCATTGGCAGCATTGTACGACACAATTGAAATAAGTCGAACGGCCATAGCCAGCCGATCAGAGTGTTGAGAGACAATCTATAGGCCGCGTAATCCGCGCCGCAATATCGATCAAACTTTGTGAAGAGTGTCGAAGAAGTCTGTAGAACTGCGGGTGTATGTTCTCTAGTTCTGTTGATGATTTTGTTACTCGTAGGTTATATAAATTATCGCAGGTTATGTAAATTATGTGCTGTTTCTATTTCAATTTATCAGCTCAATTTTCTGTTCTTTTTTTTCCAGATGTGAATTGCAAGACCGAACTGGTAAGATAAAGCTTTTTAATACTGTTAGGTATAGTAACCCATAGTGCTTGTATCAGGTGAAACTATCGTTAACATTAACGGATCCTCTGGCCAATATACTAGTTTACTCGCTGTTATTAGACATAAAGTGATTATTATAGATTGAACGTTGAAATATTTGCCTGTACATGGATTAATTAACAGAAATTTTGCAGTAATGCAGCTCCCGTTTACATTATATTTCGGGTAATAGACTTGAAATGCTAATTTAGATTATAAGTTGGAATTATTAAATTTAAATTACACGAAGAATAGAGCAGAATGCTTCGGTAGTAGGCTGAGCTGGGTAATATATATTTTTTTGTTTACCATCACTGTGACAAAAACACAATAGACACAGCATTATTGTTTTCTTTTCTTCACGCTAATCTAATCTTTCGGTAGCATTCATTACCATGTAATGTGATGCACATGTATCATAATTACTATTAAAACCTTACCGAATCAAACTATTTGTCTGAAGCAAATTACCACTGTACTTCAAAGCTAACCTACATAGGCTACCCTAAAACTAAACTATAATCATTTATCAGGATTGAATTAAATTTAAAATGTTCTATCTTTATTAAAGATATATTGGTTAAATTACCGGTACCGAAGTAAGATCGACATTTCCTAAAGTTAATACATATTTCTTACCATTTGTTGCTATTATTGTCCATTCCAGATGTCTTGAGAGAAAAAGATGCGTAACGATAACGAACTTGCTTTGAATATACACACTATTAGGCAGCGGCGAACCTTGTTGAGACACACGTCTGCAACCCTAAGCTCAATTCCCATTCATTTGTTTTACACGTCAACAGTTCCCTTGTGATTTGTGAATGTCTTAAGATTAAAGGCAGGCGAACGTAATTTTGAAAGTATTATGTGCATGGTACGTTCAGAATAACACGTTAGTATTATATATTTATATAAATATATAACACCTTAGTATTATATATTTATATAAATATCAACATGAGTTTTTCTAGCTGGTGAACCGCGTTTTTCTAGCTGGTGAACCGCGTTTTTCTCTCGTAACAACCACTGTTTACTTATTTTCTCTACACATCTTGAATGGACCGTAGTACTTACTGAGAAGAACAGTATACTCCGTGCCGCAAATTCATGGAATGTGATCAACTGATCATGTTTATGATACCAAAATGACATTATGACAAGACCAATAGGCTACTTACAAAAATTTATTGTTCGAATTTAGACTAAAGAGATTTAAAAATAATAATTGCATGAATAGAGATAAATACGATTTATTTTGAAATTTACTTTCACATTTTGGCGGGGCAGTAGTCCGCCGGCGTGGTCTTGTGGTTAGCGTCGCTGACTACAGATCCGTCGGCCCGGGTTCGATTCCCGGTACCTCCTCGGATTTTTCTGAGGTAGGGAGGTCTGGTAGGGGTGCACTCAGCCTCGTGATTCCAAATTGAGGAGCTACTTGATAGAGAAGTAGCGGCTCCGGTCATGAAAACCACCAATAACGGCCGTGGGTGTCGGCATGCTGACCACATGCCCCCCAATCCTGCCATCTGCCTATGGGAGATGACGCAGCGGTCGGGTGGTAGGCCAAGTCCCTCCAGGGATGTAGCGCCACGGAGTTTAGTTTAGTTTAGTAGTCCTAACCTTTAATAATTGAATAATCCAATGAACGATTTCAGGCCCGAGCTTCATAAATAAATCAAAATGGCGGACTGCGGTGTGTCGGAAGTATTCCATTTTCAATGAACTCTCCAGTTATGAGGTTTAAGGTGTTAGATTCTTAAAGGAAAGGGGTTTTAGGGGCTTGACTCTCAAATAATAAGCAAGAAACTATTTCAGAACAAGAGTTCTGTAAAGCTATTCCATTTAGACTGTAATAGGAAAAGCCAATAACATCTAAGTACCTAGTTGTGAATTACTGTAAGCACATCTAATGTTATATACTGTCCTTCGATTCCTAACAAGCTATGAACTTAGAGGATAGAGCTTTGAACAGGTAATACGAAGGTCCATGGGTCGAATCTTGATCTTTGCAAAGTAAATGTAGTAAGTTCAAACTAGTAGCAAAGGTTGTAGATTTACTACAGAAAACATAAGTCAGAAGCGAAAAATGAAGATACAGGACAGATGAAAATATGAAAGAAAAGAGTCAGGATTCATTTCCACGGCTAAATTGAAATCAATGCAGTCACCAACGTATAACTCATAAACATGATTATATTATTTGATATTACCAGTGTCTAAAAAAATACGTATTACCGAGTTACTTTTTTCTATCACTGTTTAGTTGGTAATTGTATATGAGTCGATGGTAACAAATATGCCGCTCTTCCACTGACCGAACCCACGAGTAGTAATTTCCTAGAATCGCCACGCAAACACCGAAATGCCACTGCTGAACTAATCTCACTGTTGTTAACCTTTAGGTCCTATTAAGGCCAAATACCCCAACAGAGGTTATGCCCTGTCATAGCCATATGTAAACACACACACAAGCACACAAAGAGAAAGATATACAGAATAGACTAGACTACTCCCTTCTATGCATTTTACTATGAAAATCCTATTGAACATACAGTACGGTATATTATGATTACAGATGGATATAGGCATGTTTCATAAACGACAGTTTAATATAATGTAATTTATTATTGTATCTTGAATTTGTACAGATATACACCCATGGTGTTAGAAATAATTTTTCACCATGCCGTGTCCTTCATACATATAAGTCAACATTAAATGCTTACCTTAATGTTATTTATACTTACTAGCCCACAATCTTCATTTCCGTATAGTCTAGTGACCTGATAGCCACCTTCTTACCCTGACTCTTCAAACCATTTAATTAGTTATAATTATATAACAATTTCTCCTTTATTCAGTGTTTCTGTCTTTTTTCTTTAACTTCTTATATGCCATTTCTTTACACATCTTAAAACATTTTCTATTTAAAAATGTGCCGTGCCCTTTCTCTAGCAATACATAATGTCCATCGTCCTTTTTCAAAATTTATTCTTATCCCTCAGAGTTTTCATACCCATAATCACCACCATGCCTGCTCATGTTTCTTTTTCTTCGAGCATTCATTTACAAAATTTTCCATTCCCCATATTTCTTTTATTTTAATGTAGTACACTAGAGATTCCCCCCTTTATTATAGTTAAATGATTCTGCCTTTGAATATTATTACAGTTTTTAATAAGTGTCTTTTAAATCATCACCTTAATGTTTTCTCCTGATTAAATACTAAAATTCATATCCACTTTTAGCCTATCTTTTCTAATATTTTCCTAATTTTATGTATTCTGTTTCGATTGCCATTTTCATTAAATTAGAATTGAAAGCAAATTTTTCCCAAATGTATCTGTAATACTTTAAGATTTTACTTAAAATAATACCCATACCACTGTCATATACTAATTCATATCGAGACGCTTCTTTTGATGAAAATCTTGGGACATGCAATATCTGTTGGCATGTTCAAAATGGTGGCCTTCAGCATCAATACATTTCTGAGTACGAGACACCGCTGATTCCGTACATCGTACCAAAGTGTCCAATGATATTTCTGCGCACACCGCTTGAATCTCATTCCAAAGTGTGTCTAAGTTACATTGTTTACGTTTGTACACATCTTTTACTGTGCCCCATAAGAAAAATCCAGCGGCGTTAGGTCTGGAGAGTATACAGGAAACTCGATTGGCTTCCTGCGTCCTATCTACTGCCTTGGCAAATTTCGGTCCAGGTATGTTCGTACATCCTTTGACAGTGCGGCGGAGCGCCATCTTGTTGGTAATAAAACCGTATAATGCACGAATGGCAGGAAATATGGAATGAGCAAGCATTGTTTGGTACTTTTCATTGTTGGATGATTATGGCACGTTTGTTGGACGATTGTTGAATCTATTCTGCTGCCATCTGTTGAAGGAATATAACATTACTTTCTCCCAGAAATTTAACCTTGTAGAACGGGAAATAAATTTTCTATAACAGTTCGAAGTGTGTATACATTTTTCTGAAACACTCTGTATATATATATATATATATATATCCTATTTAACATTTTAATTCCTATTACGAGTAATTCATAAATGACAATGGTAGTGATGACGATGAAGACAATGTGAAGAATAGCTCTACGATGTTCAAGAATGATGATAGACTCAACATATTTACATAGTTAAAAACCAAAGCAAGTGTATAACCTCATAACCAGGGCCCGGATTTTGATGACAAGTTATCTTTTAACTGGTAAATTTTGGACGTTGCCCACTAGTGCAGATATTCTGATCGTGACTCCTAGATTATACATAAAAATAATAATTTTAGGGTAATTTTTAGTCATTTTCTCCCATTTTTATTTTCAAGTATTTTTAGAATCTAATGTCATCATATGGTCATTTTTTGCAATTTTACAATTTTTTCCACATTTAATATTTTTAGGCAATTTAAAAAAATTAAAGTCATTTGCCCTATTTTCTCATTTTGTGCTGTTTCTCGCGTTATATAGAGTTTTTATGCATTTACTTGCATTGAATATTATCGGAACTCTAAATAAGCATAAATAAATAATTTTTTTTTTTAATGATAATGAGGATTCAGAAAATACAGTGTTTGTGTTTAACAGTATGTACCAATTATGTATTTACAAGCCTATAATAATTGGGTCAACAACATAAATGTAGAATAGACACAAATCTAATGAATAATCTAGTGTTATCATACAAATTTCGGGCCTTTTTTTATTTTTTGGATCATTTTATGTACTCTTGCAGACATTTTATAGATCATTTTTAAGTATTTTTAGGTCATCAAAACCCGGGCCCTGTTTATAACACACGTTAAATAAAACTTTTCCTCTACGTACTACATAGAGTAAGGCACAGGGAATTTCCTTGTGATTAGCCTACTATAAAGTAACTAAAACTCGAGGTGCTACATCCCTGTAGGGACTAGGCCAACCACCCGACCGCAGCGTCATCTACCATAGGCAGATGGCAGGATTGAGGGCATGCGGTCAGCATGCCGACACCCACGGCCGTTAATGGTAGTTTCCATGACCGAAGCCGTTACTTCTCTATCAAGTAGCTCCTCAATTTTAATCACGAGGCTGAGTGCATTCCGTTCCAGACCTCCCTACCTCAGAACAATCCGAGGAGGTACCGAGGTTCTGCAGTGAGCAAAGATCACCCAAGACCACGCAGGCTTTATGTAATCTGTAAATTACAAATACATTTCGTGCAAAAGGAAAGCTCCTGAATTAGCCTTAAAGAGGAAATCCACTCATTTTTAATTAACGGATTAAAGCTTAAGTTTACTTAATTTTAATCAAAGCATTTTACTCTTCAGGATTTACAACAGTCTTGAGTTTCATGCATTCTGTTGGCATTAGAGCAGAGAAAAGGAACACAAAATCCTTTGATATTTTTTAGCTTCTGAATTGGGAGGAATTTCTAAAGGCTTACACTTGACTTTTTACACCAAGACTCGGCTTCATATTTCAAGTCGTTTGTGTACGATTACGGGATCATCACAAATAAAGCAAGTCTTACTTCGAAAAGGCATTTTGAAAAAAGTACTTTCTTGTTTTGATACCGTCTTATATTAATACAGTATGATTTGTTTCACCTGACCCTCCTCAGATAGATGCGCAATAGACTAGACGAGTTTATTAGCGAAATATTGTCATTTGAAAGGGTGATGATTCATTCATAGGCCAGACTTCAAGGGAGTCACATTGCGCTGACTATGGTATACAGTTGTAGCATTAATGACTGCCGCGAAAGGAAGGATGGCTTGTCTCTCTGAATTCAACTCACAGTGTCAGGATGAATAATATTACTGTAATTAATAAAGATATTATTAAAAATATTAGCCTCAAAATATTAAAAAAGTATGTTAACATTTACTTTCCTTTTGTCCAGAAAAATAAGTCTTTCAGCACCCGTAGGTTTTGAAGACAAGAAAATACTATTTTTTTTAAATCTCCATATTAATATGATATATGTCCCTCCCTCTCCTTTCCTATCTCCACCCGCTTTCTCTGCCGCCATGCCTTCTCTCACTTTCCCTTGCTACATCCATCCATCCATCTATCTATTTATCCATAATTCGATTTCCATCTCGCTACCTCTGTGCCCACTTTTTCTCCCTCCTCTGTCTCTCGACTTTTTCTAAATCTCTGTTTCTTTTTATATCTCTCTTTCTCGCAAAGTCCATTAGAAATGGGCTCTTCTTAGATCTCTCTTTCATTTAGTACGTTCATATGCAGAATTCGCATCGTATCCCCGTTCCCCGTATCGAGGTCGTCAATCAGTCCAGAATGCATTTCGACCCGATTCTCTGCAAATGGATGAACGAATTGGATTCAGGTTAATTCAGTTCCATGTAAACGCTAGCGGACTCAATCCTCTTCCGCGCGAATACAATCGCACGTTGGTTCGTCATGCGAAATACCTATGGGTAAATTATCCAATGGACGGAATTTACACAAGGATAACTTTTACAAACTCAAATAATTTAAAGGTAACAATCACATACACTTGTGGCGAGTTTCTACATAAATGTCCTCTGGGTAAATATGAAAATGACAGAAAAAAAATGTTCCTACAAACTCGGGCTAGATCGTCGGGTTAATTTATCCTTTCATGGATGGCTGGATAAAATTTAACCTCTTGTAGAATCAATAATAATTTAAACAATGAGAATCAAAGCCTTCTTAATTAAATTAACTGTACAACTCCAAGGCCTTGCTCATTATATCATTGTGGGTGATAATGGAACTAATTTTCCAATGGATAATTTACCCATAGGTATTTCACGAGTTTTTTTGGGGGGGGAGGGCCATCATTTGTTTTTGGTGACTAGAAATTAAGAATAGAACACAAACTTTTCTTAACCATGGAATGAACACAGTGATTGTTTACGCAGATTAGCTAAACATATACCCATACAGAACCAAGTTAGCCAATAGCACAAAACATTCTTAAAGCACTCCCAGAATTTTCTATGTAAATAGGGAACATATTGATTTGGGATCGGATTCAGATCTAATCAATCCCGCATGTAGACGTGATAATTGTTTGGAATGTTTAAAATATACGAGGGAGCTGATAACTATATAACTTTCACTATTATTATATCACTATTATATCATTATATCACTATATAAGTATTATTATATCACTAAATAGTGTACACTTAAATAAGAATAAATATTTATGAAAGTGAGCGAAATACGCAGAAGAAATGAGCTCTTGATCATGGGTGAAATTGCATCAAATTGTTTTCTCATTTCTCGTGTTTTAATACAATTTTCGTGTTTAAAACCTCCTAACTGACCAAGCATTCTACATGGTAACTGTAAAACACTTTATGCGAAATAGGACTAATACTAAAATAGTTAGATATATATGCTAAACGGTTTACAAACCCGACTAGAGAGACGTAAGAACAATCAATAAATTCAAAGGAAATCAATACCAAAATAATAATAAATATTCCAGCACAAAACTTGATGAACAGGAATTTCAGATGGATCGTAAAATTGCATATGTGAATAGGAAATAGTGTGATTGAATATTTTAGATTAAGAATAAATGGGCTAATTCTTAATTCTTAATTTAATTAGTTTCATTGTTTTATTAACTATTCAAAATAAATATCCTCTTTATTCTTCTTTTTTTCATTTATGGGTGAAGAATATGTTATGAGTATATTGAAAAGCATGATTTATGTTTTCATTGGAGGTGAAGTTAGACCATTCTCCTTATTTATAAAGCATTGGAATTGGTGATACGAGGGGTATTCCGAAAGTAAGTTTCGTCAGTTTGTCACACGGACACTTTATTGACCCAAAAGCAATACAGCATGGCAGCATGACCTATACACCGTGCACTATTTTTCGACATAGTCGCCAGCGACATTGAGACATTTGTCGTAGCGTGCGATCAGTTTGAAGAACCCACTGTGGTAAAACTCGGTGCCTTGCGATGCAAGGAATTGGCGCACAGCCTGCTCCACCTCAGCTTCCTGACATCACTAAAGGTTCCATACAGACCATTTTGAGTGACAAATTGATGTTCCATAAGGTTTGTGCGAGATGGGTTCGTGGAGGCCGCACTTTGCGGGGACGGAAATCGGGAGATCAATTTCAAACAGCTCTATCTCGGACAATAAAAGGTTCAGCGGCTGCAGCAATGGCTCGTTTGAAAGAGGGGAGATAGCGGTACATGGCAGTGACGCCAAATCTCTCGTGCCATCGTGAGCGGTACACTAATACCCGCGGGCACGCCAGTCTGCTGCGACTCGCTCTTCTACGGCGCAGTGCGCCTGCGTCATGCCTCCTCCGCTGACGCCACTTCCGTCGTGGAACCAGCCACGGGTGGGGATTCGTCTGGCGTTTGTTTGGTTCCCCTGGTGAACACGGCGCTCCTGCCATACATTGACGAAACTTACTTTCGGAATACCCCTCGTATTTTGGTTCTGAAGTGTTTCTTTAAGGTTCTAAAGTTACCGATAATATTAACACTTTTACATATCATTAAGTGTAAGAAGTCGACAATTCACTGATTGTAATGAAGATATGTTTCCTATGTAATTTATTAGCAATAATAAAATTACTACCCTACATAACTACTCTTGAATCCAGCTAAATAAACTACGTAGTCTATATTAGAAAACGAATGTTGGCCTCACTGTCTTTTTATAATTCCTTAATTGTATGTAATATGTACTCAGTCTGTTCGTTTGCGTCCTTCATGTTCACTGTTAAAGCATTAAGCAGTTAGCAAGCGGAAACATTAGTGAATGCATAATTAATGTATAATTGCTAATCTGCAGGGAGTTTACTTTGTGCGTAAGAGGAAAGACTAGCAAACGAAATTAAACCTGTGGTTGTCTCAGCTTATAAGGCATGTTCACTGTTCGCTGTGTTAATCCAAATGCAGGCTGAATATGGCAGAGATAAACTTATTTAATGTTATTTTATCAGAATATTATAATAATATTTATTCTGATTATAATGATCATTACTGATATAATACAAAACCATGGGATTCTCTGTTCGGTTCCCGGTCTGCCCAAGGAAAATTTAAGCTGTCATAAGTAGGTTCCCCTGGCAGATATAGTCTGGTTAATTAGAAAATTTAGATTTAAGGACCGTCCACCGCTGTGGCTCAGGGGATGCGTTCAATCCTCTCACGCAGCGGGCCCGGGTTCGATTCCTGGTCGGGACAAGTTACCTAGGTGGGGTTTTTCCTCACCTTTGAAATAAATGTCGGGTAACTTTAGGGTGTGTCTCGTCCTATGTTGTGTTCGTGTTGTCTCGGAGGTGGCCCCGGCATTGGGTTGATCATTCATCCGGGGAGGCCCTCCATGTCCTTGTCTGGTCCAAAAAATATGTATGTGATCCAAAGATTATCCCTCTCCCGACAGGTCGCGGCCCTGTAAGGCCCGGGCGGCTTGGGTCGCTTAAATCCTAAAAGGGAGAGGTGAAACTACGGTAAAGAAAGAAAGAAAGAAAGATTTGAGGACCTCCCCCTCGGGTCCACTGTTGTGGCGCAGGAGATGTGTTCGTTCCCCTCACGCAGCGGGCTTGGGTTCGACTCCTGGTCGGGACAAGTTACCCAGGTGGGTTTATTCCTCACCTCTGAGACGAATGTCGGGTTACTGTAGACCCTTGTGACCCCAATATCATCTTGCGGTCATTCTCACCTTCATCTCATCCCCATCTTGTTCGCACGACACGATTCGAGTAGTCTCGGAGTTGGAACCGGCATTGGTCCGGTGAGGCCAATGTCCTTGTCTGGTCAAAAAAGTATGTACGTGATCCGTAGAAACGTCCTCTCCCTACAGTTCGCGGTCCTATAAGGCTCGGGCGGCACGGGCCGCATAAACGTCCCTACGAGGGGGAGGTAAAACTCAGTTAAAGAAGAAGGACCCCCCGACATTCATATGACCTTCATCTCGTGTTCTCGGGATAATGTAGCTCCGTCTAAAATATATGCAACCTAATAAATGGGACTACATTTCCGCCAGCCCAGAAGGGAATACCAGAAATTCTACCAGAGGCTGGTGACGTTGGAAAAAATGAAAGTGCAATATTTCGTGAGCACGGTGCAAGCATTATTAAAGTGCATCTCTGTTATTAGAAACTGAGTGTCCGAATCTTTCTTTCTTTCCTCACCTTAGTTTCACCTCTCCCTTTTAGGGACATTTTAAGTGACCCACGCCGCCCGGGCCTTGCAGAGCAAAATTGAGAGGGATTATCTGTGGATCACATACATACTTTTTTTTTACTAGACAAGGAGGAGTGATCAGCTCAATGCCCGGGCAATCTCCAAGACAACACGAACATATAGGACGAAACACATCATTCACACACACACACACATATTCACTTTGAACAAGACGAGGCTGGGATGAAGATGATAATGACTACCAGATGATATCCGGGGACTAGAAGCCCAACATTTGTCTCTCAGGTGAGGAAAATCCACCTAGATAACTTGTCCCGAGCACGATTCCAACCCCAGGCCGATCTGTGACCGGAGCGAGTTTCTGAATCAAGTGATTAATAAAGGACTAATAAAGCACATGGTATAATATAAAATAATTGGGTTAAAGTCCTGGAATTCACACCTAAGAAGTTTCACTGTCCGGAAAGTTCATTTTACACATAGAATCAATTAATGTATCATGCACATACGCCTTTTCAATAGACAATCTTTGAATTTGGCAGAACATTAATGGTGTTCAAAGGAGAATGATTACATCTGCTACTGTGTCAAGAAATCGGTCTAGCGGAGTTGGTAGGGTATCGGTATGGAAGTTTAAGTCCTGCTGTCAGACTGAAAAGTAGGCTATCCTAACTAGTCAAGCAATTACATGTAGGCACTCAATTTTCTTGCAAACTCTTCACTACCGGTACCATGATTTTCTTTTGCCTTTCTGAAGGGTGTCATCTGATCCTGGTTTGTTTTCATCAAGCACAAAAGCCTATGTAATTAATTATTCATTTTTTGACCTGTAATAATAAATTTCGAAAACATGTTGACTGGACTTGATGGCTTGGTACAATTTTTTTTCAAGTTTGTTACATAAATGTAGCTGTTTGTGTTTTTATCTTTTTCTGAGTTTCTATAAACGTTGGCTGGCTCATAACTACCTCACAGTACATTTCTGCAAAAAAAAGATATTTCAAATAAAAGTTTTAGCACTGGGTAAAAGCACCTCATGCACAGAACTTACACAATGCCATTAGAGCAGTTTTAGAGAATAGAGTTTCGTAATGCCAAATCAGATTTAGGCTAAACCTTATAAGTATTATAAGTATTTTAGGTCTACATTGTATCTCTCTGCAGCGTGCAGACCTGTAATGCTAATCTCTTCATTATAAATTTTAACAATTCCTTTCCAGTGACATTTGTTATAAATTTTCCTACCTCACAACATAAGTTAAATATCACCGTTACGATACAAAACGTTTGTTTGGGGGCAAATAAGGAGGGGATTCTGATTACAAATATTAAGATAATCTCCATAGCTGAAAATAAACTTTACAATATAGGCCTACTATAGTCTTCACATTTTATGCTACGGTAGTCCAATAAATGTTATATTATAGTAAATTTATTAATAAGCGGGAATTAGATATAAAAACTAACAGAATTTTAAAGCGCAGTTTCCAAAAACCTGTGGAAACAATTTCAACATATTTGTTATTAATTTAGCTTAGGAATAAATAAAACTGCTTATTGTAATTTAACAGAGCTTCCAATTTTTTATACTTGGGATGGAATTTATAGAACAGGTACGGAATATGAAAATAAAGTAAGCTGTGGAAAATTTACATTATATTCTGTATGTGGTTCGGCGATTTCAGTCCCTACTTATTATTCGAGAAAGAATCTCAGATTACGGTAATCTAAGTTTCTTTGTGTGTTCCTTTAGTTTCACAAGTCAGTTTCAGAAGTTATTTTGAATGCACGACGCATAGTAAACAGGCTTTGTAAGATTATTTCTCCATTATATTATGAACATAGACTTAGTCCAAATAAGTTTCATCTTAAAAGTGTTAAACGAAGGGCACGCACAGAGTGCTTATGAATTTGTCTTGTACGAACTAACGTCGAAATGCGAAAGGAAACATAGTGCTAAGCAAGAATGAGTCATTTATGTATACATTTATCCGTTAGTCTTCTGTCAGATTTTAAGGTTAATGCCAAATTGAAACTGGCCGTTCAATTTTATTTAGGAAGTGTTTCATATTGAGCATGAAAGGTGCATCTTTACTCTTATATCTGTATCTGTACCTGGTACCCTATGATCCCCAGGTGGGGCGAAGGGGCCTCCAATGGAGGTTTCATTACCTATACTAATTTTGATATGCTTATTTTCCGAAAGAGGGTAGAGGGACAGGTGGTAAGCCCATCGCCTCGCAACCCCCCTCTGGAAACTAAGTATTTCTTGGATGTGAAAGGGCCGAGAAATTTTGTCCAGAGGCTCTAATTTAGGCTTGGAGTTCTTTAACGTGCCGTAAATATACGACACGGGACCCCCAGCTTAAAGTCCCTCCCGGAGGACTCCGTGCCCAGGATGTTTACGTCCTGAAAAATCCATCGACCGCGGCCGGGATTGATCCCGCGCCCTGCGGATCTAGAGGCGGGCAAGCTACCTCTACACCACCGCGGCCGACTTTACTCTTATATAGGCCTACATATTAAATATATTTTTATTAGAACAAATCCAGCGCACGGGCCTATGTGGCCGTTCGTGCTTTTGCTATGCACAACACAAAGATAAAAATTATAAAAATAATAATAATAAAATACAGTGAATCCCACCCAAGAGTTGGCCAACGACGCGCGGCGGGCACAGCTCCAACTCCCGAGCGTTCGGGTGAAATATCTATGCTAATAAAGCCGCGATCTGTGTAATGATTCAGGTTCTCACATTTCCAGTTAAAATTACAATGGAAATAAACACGTAGGCCTACCTCATCACAGGAGATGTTGGAAATGTTCTCCTCTTGCATCCACACAATAACTGGCACCTTTTTAGGAAATGTTCTTTCATGCGCGTAAGTACAGCTTCCGAAATAAAGTTAATTTCTCTTTAACTTCTTCTAATGTATGGGAAATTGACCTATACACTTTATTTTTCAAGTTTCCCCATAAATAATATTCACATACTGTTAGAAGAACTTAAAGACAATGTCACATAGGCCTATCACAAGAGAAATGAACTCTGTCTCGGAAGCTGAACTTATGCGCGTGAAAAAATTTCCTAAAAAGGTGCCAGTATTGTGTGGATGCGAGAGGAGAACATTTCCAACATCTCTTGTAATGAGGTACGTGTTTATTTTCATTGTAATTTTAACTGTAAATGTGAGAACCTGAATCATTACACCGATCGCGGCTTTATTAGCGTAGATATTTCACCCGATCGCTCGGGAGTTGGAGCTGTGCCCGCCGCGCCGCAGGAACCCGCGTCATTGGCCAACTCTTGCGTGGGATTCACTGTACAATATTATATTACTAGTATACAAAAATGAAGAAAAATAAAAAAATTAATAATAATAATAATAATAATAATAATAATAATAGAAGGGAAATTACGTGTAATAATAACAGTACAATACAATATAATGAAATACAATATATTTTTACTATACAAAGATTACTCCCGCTGCCCCTCCCTTTCTTGTCTAACCTGAGCTGTCGGACTTCAGACATGAATTTCACCACCCCCTCAAAGAATTTGGTGTCATTCATCAGTTGGAATATCGCCATGTAGCGTGTCTTAGAGATAATGCTCTTATTTTCATCGTCCCTACACGTCGGCATTTCCTTTTGTGGTCGGCCAGATTTTAATACAAAATTTTTGCTTTTATTTGGATACTCGTTTCCGTCAGAGACTTCAACACGCGACTATAAACGATAGCGAGTGTGTTTGTTTAACAAACAACACTTCAAAGACAGCAACGCTGGGAACGATGATAGTAAGACGACTATACCTAAATATTTCCGTGGATTCACATGCAGAGAGAATTAATTGCTGTAGGCCTACTGTCTTATCCTTGTCACATAGTGGGCATATTCTGGCTCCTTCTGCATTCACGGGCTTAGGCAATTTCCAGGACATCCCTTAATGATTTATTATTAATTCAGGATTTTTTTATTATTTATTTATTTATTACAAATTATCTAATTTTTACAAATTACAAAAATACAAATTATTACAAAATTGTTATAAATACAAATATAATTAATCTAAACACAATTAATACAATTACAAGAGCGTATTATTTTCCCCGCATGAGCATAGCTCGTGTTCGGGGTCAGTTCAGTCATACTACATTTATATTATAAACATTAAGATTATTAATTATTAAGCTATAATGCATTTTTCATCCGTCTCTCGCAAATAATACGCCACTGACTCCACACAGCACTGCATATTCAATGAAGGAGAATGAACGTTTATACGCTGATGTGCCAGCCTCTTGTGAAGAGAGCGAGTGAAGTGACAAGCTGAATACCTCTCTCGTGAAGCAAACTCATATACAAGGAAAGCTCTCTCTAAGGTAAGCGTTACCTTTGCGTAAGACGGAACAATCTCCTCGACCGACTACTCTATTGTTCTCAGAGAACATGTATGAATTCTGCAAGAAGGCAAGGGATTCTTGCTGTAGGAATAGAAAGGACCAGGAATTACCTGAAAAATAAAATCATATAAAGTAAGGAATTTATCCGCAGTCTTTATGGCTGAATTCTAAACACAAGTGTGCAATATTACGAGGGGTATTCCGAAAGTAAGTTTCGTCAATGTATGGCAGGAGCGGCGTGTTCACCAGGGGAACCAAACAAACGCCAGACGAATCCCCACCCGTGGCTGGTTCCACGACGGACGTGGCGTCAGCGGAGGAGGCATGACGCAGGCGCACTGCGCCGTTGAAGAGCGAGTCGCAGCAGACTGGCGTGCCCGCGGGTATTAGTGTACCGCTCACGATGGCAGACAGACGTGTACTGACAACGTGGTCGCCCACGGAGGTGCGTGCTGTTATCCGGTATGAATGGGCACGTGGGACTAGTGTGTCCGTCATCCATGAACGCCTACAGATCGTGTATGGTGAGGAGGTCATGTCGCGTCAAATGGTTGGTCGCTGGTGTCGCATGTTCAGTGAAGGACGGCAGAGTGTCGAGGATGACGGTCGAAGTGGGCGTCCGTCCACATCCACGAATGAAAGCAACATTGCTCGAGTACAGGACATGGTGTTAGCGGACAGGCGCATAACGGTGTCCGACGTGGCATCCACACTGCGGATTGGTCGTGCTCAGGCACATCACATGATCCATGATGTGTTGGGTTACCGCAAAGTGTCGGCCCGATGGGTGCCGAGCAACCTGACCCCGGAGCACAAGTCTGCACGCATGGGAAGCAGCCTCGATCACCTGATGCGGTACGCGCGAGAGGGCAATGCGTTTCTGTTCCGCATCATCACAGGCGATGAGACATGGGTGCACCACTTTACCCCCGAAACCAAGGCCGCCTCAATGACGTGGAAGCATCCCACTTCACCTGTGCGGAAAAAATTCAAGGTGGCACCCTCCGCAGGAAAGGTTATGGCCACCGTGTTCTGGGACGCGCGAGGGGTGCTTCTCCTTGAGTTCCTCCATGAAGGGACCATCAATGCGGCACGCTACTGCGACACCCTCACCCACCTCCGGTCCGCCATTCGACGCAAGAGGCCAGGCCTCTTGAGTGACGGTGTGGTGCTCTTGGACGACAACGCAAGACCACACAGCACGGATCACACAAGAACTGATTCGTCGCTTCAGATGGGAGCGCTTGGAGCACCCGGCCTACAGTCCCAATCTGGCCCCATCGGACTTTCACCTATTCCCTGCCTTGAAAGCCGCACTCGCGGGACGTCACTTCCACGAGAATGCTGAGGTGGAGCAGGCTGTGCGCCAATTCCTTGCATCGCAGGGCACCGAGTTTTACCGCAGTGGGTTCTTCAAACTGATCGCACGCTACGACAAATGTCTCAATGTCGCTGGCGACTATGTCGAAAAATAGTGCACGGTGTGTAGTTCATGCTGCCATGCTGTATTGCTTTTGGGTCAATAAAGTGTCCGTGTGACAAACTGACGAAACTTACTTTCGGAATACCCCTCGTATCACTTGACCTGGTACATTCCTCATCCCATTTTCAAATGATGCCCATCCATTTCAGGATGATATTTTTATTTGACCTGCAGATGTCGCAAGGTGAAATGTTTGTATCTTTCGTTCATTCGTTTTGATAGACACAAAATTGAGATAAACGCCTTACAAAAGCATTTTCCCGTCACGTCATACAATGTACATACTACGATATTTTTAAAGAAACCTATAATTGAGTATATTTTTCTACAAATTAAGTTATTTTATCAACATCTGAAGAAGTGTTATGGGTAGTAAAATTAACATTTAACAAAGTAAAAGTTTTTGATATTGTGTCACATGCTATTCTTATTGAAAAATTGTGGAATAACTGGCTCAGCATTAGATATTGTCAGTTCTTATCTATTAAATAGATACCAGTGTATAAAACTTGGTACTAAGATGTCTTATGTGCTGAACATTACCAGTGGTGTACCCCAAGGTTCTGTTCTGGGTCCTTTACTATTTTTAATTTACGTAAATGATCTACCATACTATATGTCTAGTAAGTGTATCCTTTATGAAGACTATACTACTATTCTTTCCTCAGACAATGATATCAAAGTGATTGAAAATATCAATAGTGAAAATCTGGTAAAGGCTCATCTGTGGCTTGAAGTAAATAAATTAACTGTTAACAAGGATAAGACTGAATATATTACATTTGGTCTTAGAGGTAATGAAGAAAAAAAGTTAAACTATTAGGTATCTATCAACAAAAATAAATACCTTGAGCGTGACTAGGGAACAGTCGTATAACATAAAAAAGAACAAATAGTAATTATTAATTTAAATGTTTATGAAACCTGAAAAATGTATTACTGTATTTCTAAACGTACAACTAATAAGTACCATTTACAAAAAGTTAGAACCTCTATCCTCAAAAAGCCCAGCAAAACCAGTTTTATAGGCACGAACAAATGTTTTTTTCCTTCATTCGTAAAATTTCGTTTCAGCTGGTTACTTCATTTTGCCAGAAGACCGTCGATATGGTATGCTACTCTGGGGTAATTCTAAAAATTCTAAACATTTTTATGTGGCAAAAGAAGGCTGATAGATGTGTAACGGGCATTAGCCCAAGAGAAACTTATAGAGACATTTTAAGAAATTAAAGATAATTCTTCTACCAGGTTTATATAATATTACAATCTCTTTTATACCGTATATTAAAGAAAATATTTTAGGTTTAAACCTAAGATCTGAGCATATATATATGTATATATACACATATATATCGTACATAATACAAGGCAAAAGGTCTTTTGGACGAATATTTTGCTAGATTGACTAAAGTAAAGAATAGTTTTGAATATGTAGGTATGTAACTTTTTAACAAGCCTCCACCCAATTCAGAAACAAGTCCCCTTAGATTCAAATCAGTTCTGCAGTTATTCAAGAGTGCATTTCATAGTATAGAAGAGTTTGAATCTTGTAAAGTTGTTATTGTATTTTAATCTGACTTGTTGGTGGATTGTTACTGACACTCTATTGCTGATTATTCTGCTTAATGACAAATAAATATTATGATTATTATTATGAATTCAGATAGACACTCAAGTACAACTTAACATCTTTAAGAAAATCAAATAAATTTAACACGATAAAATATAACGGTGAAATCAGCGTTAAAGAATTCATTTGTGTTATAAGATGGATTACGAGTAACTAAGTTTTCATTGTACTTTGATTCTATTATGACTTCCAGAGTGAGCATTAGAAGGTAATCTGTTGAGCATGTCTATGGAAATAAGTTTTGCTCGTAGAAAGATTGATACAAATAACAAATTCTAAGTAAAACTGGACAGATATTAAGTAGAGGGAAGTTAGTATAACATTTTATTTTGATTTCACTTTTTTCTCAAAGCTTGCCACGACCTATGTTGGAAAAATAAGTATGGACCAGTGCTTAAAATACCAATATTGAGCAAACTGTATCCAATATCGAAAGGTTTATTGGATTTCACGAAATGTGTAAATAAGCCTGAAGTACGCCCAATCCAGGACTATTATTGGGAAATTTAACGAAAATATTAAATTAAATTTAAAATCGTAATTGATAGTTTTTTGTAATTGTTTTTCATTTTCGTGCTTCTTTTACGCTGTCTCCTTGACTGCCGAGAACTTATATAGATACTTATGATGAATTATAGCAATTACTCTTTTATGGTACTCAACATAATAGATTATGTCATGGAATGTGATTGTCACTTTTATGCAAACGCCTATTTTCTTCATTAGAATGTTAAGTGATACAAACAATAGAACTTACGTTAAAGGGAAAATTCAAATAATGTGTCACAGACACAAAATCCAAACTTCTCTAGATAAGGCTAACTGAAAATAATTTTTTTTAAACTCTCAACACAAAAAATAACATTTATTTCCATTATCAGTAATGTGTTACAATAATTTTGGTTGTATTTCTCACCACTATAGGCTATAGCAGTACTGTGAAATCTACACTACACTATGTAAAGTGTGACCCTGCCAGGGAAATCCAATCTTCAATCGAACAAATAAATTTTCTGAGTTGAATGGACCTAATTTCAGTACAAAATTCTGAGTATTCTAAAAATAAATTGCCTCTAGCTCAAAATTTGAAGTGTTTATGACCTTCGAATCTTTATTTTTCCAAAAGTATAATTTATAGCAATAATGGTCTCCAAAGATAGAACTTTTTCATGTCCTAAACTTCAGTTTCACAAAGGCCTACTGTGATTCCATGCTCAAAGTTTGATACACAAACAGAATGTCCAGCTGCAACATCAGTTGCCGGTATTTAACGTTCGTGCTAAGAAAAGTAAGAAAGAATGCTTTAGGGATCATGTTAAATTTCGATTGCGAATTACGATGGGTTTCTAAAAGTTTAGACCCCCTTTCAAACTGATCCTACTTGGTTAGTAACGCTGTATTTGTATATGTTGTCATCAGAGAACATTGTCTAAGAATGAAACCAATAGATGGCATCAAAATCTAAAAATCAACATCTCACACCACCATAGCTGTTTTCTACTATTCGCTAAAACTTGTTTGCCGATTTACGGTTAGGTTTCCCAGACACTGTAACACATAATTGAAGCCCTAATAATTGGTATGTTCACCAAAAATTCTTCAATATTATCAACTACTAGTAAAAATTACAAAAAAAAAAAAAAAAAAAATACGGAAAGTTTGGAACGATCGAAGCATTTTATTATGTATTTCTTTAGGATGTGATCACACGGAACTTGGCTCATTTCCCCTCCAAAGATAGAGAAAGAAAATCCCGCATAAAGAATTATGCATAACAAAACTAAACTCTCGTCTAATTATAATAATTATTAGTGAACGTTTCATTAGAATGACCATATTTATGAACGTAGTTTTGAATTCAGAATTCATGTATCGCTCAGTGCATAAACTCAGTCTCCCTCCCTTTTTCGCTCTCTTTCTTCCTACTGTTACTTTATCTCTATCTCAATTGTCACATCCTATCTCACATATCTACAGTATGAACTCCCTTTCACTAAATTATGCCCACGCACAATAATCACGTAAATTGAAAGCATATTTCCCCATTTGTGTTCATTATTTGGTTTCACAGTGTAACGATTCCGTCTGCTTAAATTTACACATGCAATATATTATTTTTCATTACTGTGTACTGTTGTGATTGTCATCGAATTCCTCTATGAAAATCAGTAGCCTGTACAAATGTCTGGATGTTAATGATGGTAACTCATCATTAATAAATCAGATACCCATTTATTAACATAAATTACTGCAGGTTGGCATTTGGCCGAATAATTATAAAGACTGGTGAATTTATTATAGAATATATCTGCATGAACATGTAGTGTAATGGTAGTAGAGTAATGAGATACATATTTGAAACAGAAGATTCAGTTCGTTGCGGGAAATGGCTTGATTCAGTAAACTGTCGAATGGAGTTTTCACAGTACCCTGCTACTTCTCAAAATACAAGAATAAGAAAATATCTTACATACAACGGTAGGAATTACTATAAAGTACAAAATAATGGGCATATTGGACAGAAAAATTTATTTCAGCATTTCCAACAAGCGGGACTATCATAAAGAACAAAGCACGCCAATAAAACATTAATATTAAAAAGTAAAAACAATATGAATATGAACTTCATACACAACTTAATACGAGGTGATGATAGAATTGACATTATAGGAATTGAATATTTTCAGTGTACTCGGTAAGATTGAGGGCGAACTTTTAATTTCAGCGCAAGAGATGTCATGCTATAGCCTAAGGTTATTCTTGCACCCGAACTTCCTATATAAGTCCACGAGGAGGTGAGGTATAATGCCTCTGACTCCAACCATCAATCCTGTTACTATAATAGAGGAGAGGTTGTACTTTTTGAAGGTATTAAGGAACGATAGGTTCATAAAGTTTCATCAACACCTGTAAAGGTTCATGAAAGTCAAATATGATTTTTAAGCCAATAGTAACTTAGGCCTATATGACATGATTAAACAGCCCAAACCTGAGAGCTCCAGTATGTATCTGACTCAAATATATTGATATTAAATGTGACTAATTGATAAATAACATAATGCGCAATCTACATAATATACATTCTAAACTAGAAACAATATCGAATAAAACGAACATATAATTTGCCAGAACATGATTATTTAGAGAATTATTTTTATCTTTATTATTGTAGGGCCGTTTACTAATCTTACACCCTTAGTCAGTATTTAGTTAGGAAAGGACGTTCTTGTTCTGATTGTATATTCATAATGGAACAGCTTATACAGAAAAGGAGAGAATATAATCTGCCAACGTACATATTATTTGTAGATTACGAAAAAGCCTTCGATAAGGTCCTACGGGGGAAGCTAATGGAACATAATGAGGAACAAAGGATACCCCACCCATCTAGTAAATGTTATACAAAGCCTGTATCAAAATACATCAATTATGATTGACAACGGAACAGACACAACAGCTGAAGTAAACCAGGGTGTTAAACAAGGCTGTCCGATGTCTCCAGCACTTTTTAATATATATATGGACGACGCCATTAAGAGATGGCAAGACATTTTAACGGGAGGTATAAAATTAGGAAAAAAGTTTTAAATACTATATTATTTGCTGACGATCAGGCTATTTTAGAAGAAACAGAAGGTAGACTACAAATTGCATCCTACAAATTACAAAATATGTCAGAATATAACTTGAATATATCCACTACGAAAACAAAATCAATGGCCTTCTTAGGAAAAAGCCCAATCAGACGTAAAATTATTATAAACAACAAAATAATTGAACAAGTGGCTAAACTAAACTAAACTCCGTGGCGCTACATCCCTGGAGGGACTTGGCCTACCACCCGACCGCTGCGTCATCTCCCGTAGGCAGATGGCAGGATTGGGGGGCATGTGGTCAGCATGCCGACACCCACGGCCGTTAATGGTGGTTTTCTTGACCGGAGCCGCTACTTCTCTATCAAGTAGCTCCTCAATTTTGAATCACGAGGCTGAGTGCACCCCTACCAGACCTCCCTACCTCAGAAAAATCCGAGGAGGTACCGGGAATCGAACCCGGGCCGACGGATCTGTAGTCAGCGACGCTAACCACAATACCACGCCGGCGGACCGAACAAGTGGCTAGCTTCCAATATTTAGGTTTTAATGTGACACATAACCAAAATGAAGATATAAATATTAAACTTCAGAAATTAGGTAGAATATGCGGAACCATCAGGAGACACTTACGACAGAAAACTTCAAAAGCAACGCAACTGAAATTTTACAAAGTAGTAGCTACGCCAATTCTGACATATGGATGCGAAAATTGGACCTTAAATAGGAGAGATAAGAGAAAAATAGAAACTTTAGAAATTAAATTTTTAAGATCAGTAGCAGGAACTACTATCTTAGATTGCAAAAGGAATACTGACATCAGAACAGAACTGAATATATTTAACATGAACGACAGAGTGAAACAACAGAAGAGAAACTGGTACGACCATATAACAAGAATGGATGAAGCACGACTTCCAAAAATAATGCTCAACTATAAACCTAAAGGACGCAGAGATGTAGGACGTCCAAAAACAAGATGGACAGATGATGATATTCCCTGAAGACGGAACAGGTCTGAAGACCTAAACCGGAAAGACGATGATGATGATGATCTTTTAATAAAAAATACAGCGTGACAGGTCTGTTGGTATGAGATCCCACATTCAACAAATTATGGTATTGGTATTATTTTGGCAAAAAAATATCAGATTAGATTTCGGATTGGGTTTCTTCAACAAGCTTGAAACTAGGACTGCTGACTTCAACTTTCTCTCATTGGTAGGCCAACCGTGCTGAATTTCTTTAGCACCACATGATCCATTGTTCTTGGCCGGGTTTGAACCCATTATCCTTTATTTAGAGGCAAGAACTCAGTCTATTGAATCACCTACAGCGAATAGCACTGTCATTGCCTATTCGAACAAACCTACTAGGTAAGACAATAAGTATCCGCACGTTTTGTTTCATCTTTTGTAGATTGGCTGTACCGTTCGACATTCATTTATCTCCGCTCATGACTTCACTGATTGTTGCGCTGTTGCACAATAAACATTGACTGCACTGTTCAGCGTTTACACCAAAGAAGAATAGCCTTTAGTGATCCGTTTTTTGTAGTCTGGAGGTGTATTAGGAGCCGAAGTCCATCGAAAAAGTCATATCTGTAAGTTAATAAGTATCCGCATTTTTTTAAAATTATTGCAACAGCAATACAAAACTTTCAATTACATCATTTTTCAACATAGTCCCCTTCCTTCTCAATGCACTTGATCCATCGTTGCGCAAGCTTCCTGATCCCCTCAGAAAAAAGTTTCTTTCAGTTCAGCACTTTGTTCTCTTTTGGTGAAAACTCTGAGCGGTGCAGCCATGTTTAATGTGCAACTGCTCAACACTCAGTGGAGTCATAATGGTCAAACATTTCACAACCTGCTAAAAATGAACAACATTTCGACGTGCGATGGCACAGAACGGTACAGCCAACGTACAAAAGATTAAACAAAAAGTGATCTACCCTTGTATATTATACATATATAAAGGTAGTGACTTTTAATTGTTTATACTATTATAGTGAAAAAGGCTGCCAACCTCAGAAGTATAGGAACAGCAAACTGTGAAATCGAACAAACCTATTAATATTTATAGGCTACTTTATTCTAATAAAGTGGAACATAAAAATAATTGTAAAATAATTATTGTACGCGACATACTGTCGTGACATTTAAATTACTAGGTACGGTAGCTCATTTGTCATTAAAATGTAGCCCATCATGTGGACCAAACTCACGTTGAAATACACGATTTGTAATTAATGCGGTGAATAAATACAATTACAGCGAATGTGATTCCCACCGGTGGGAATAATTTACATGTTATGAAGCGGTGTACCATTCCCAGGAAAGATACATTTCAAATATTAATTAGTTTGATTTCGCTGAAGATCATTATTCTGTATTTTAATTTACATATTATTAAATGGATTGCAAACATTAGGTTTA
The DNA here is from genome assembly GCA_964059195.1 of Ectobius pallidus. Lineage (NCBI taxonomy): Eukaryota > Metazoa > Arthropoda > Insecta > Blattodea > Ectobiidae > Ectobius > Ectobius pallidus. Next base: position 108,487,525 of record CAXKWD010000002.1, on the reverse strand, counting down.
AGGGTAAATTGCGTAGTGATATTTCACCCAACCACATGTATCAGATTTAAAATAAACATTTTATTAATACTGCACAATAGAGATAGGTTAACCTTAACTTTCCATTCATAGCTGACACATCTTTTATTATAATATATTAATATTAAAATAATATATTATAGACCAAAGATATCGAAAGACTGGGAAGAAGTCAGGTGAGTAAAAACACAAAATAAATGCTGTTTTTACTCTGATTACACATAAAAACATTATTCAAATACGAAGGTAGCAATTCTGTTTCACTGTGTACGGTAATTTTAACAGTTATTTTAACTGTGTAAGAAACAATATATATATATATATATAATATATATATAAAACTTATCTCCTATTATTTTTTTAAAATGGCAAGCTGTTTGGCTGACAACGACAATGATATGTGCGAACTCGACAAACGTTGCCAGCATGTGAGAGTCCCCCCCCCCCCACTCCATCCTGCCATTCTGACACACTCCAATGTAGCCAACTTAGTGGAATTCATGTTAAATTTGGTGAATTTTTAATCTTTTCAACGGGGAAAAATATGGTTTTAATGGACAGCGGGTTGTTTAGTGGATATTGTGCTTTGACGTAATATTTAAAAATTTTAATATGTGATATTTTAATTTTTCTTCATTGAATTTCAGTGTCAATAATACCTGTGGCTAAAGAGATGGGGTTTCTAGATGATGCACTGATTGAAATAGACTTAAAATGGTTGAAACTTACAACTGTGGAATGGAGAAAAAAGCAAATATAAGTAAATTTTGGAATTAAATGAGAATCTATTTACAAGTGCTTTTAATCTTTTCAGAGAAATTTCGGAATTGTCCTTATGCTTTCAGTGCTGCCGTGGTCAAATGCAGAAGTCATAAAAGTGCTTTCGGCTAATTTGAACTTTAATTAATTAATTAATTAATTTAGCGGATTTTAGCGAATTTTGAACACTGTTTTAACGGAACAATCTTTTTGATGTTGGCAACACTGACACCGACACATAATTCCGTCTTCCTCAGTCGCTTCTCTGTCTTCGCCGTGAATATATTGCATGATATCTAAGCGTTCCTTAGAAATATTAGTAAGTACGATTATAACTGCAATAATAAACGTTACTGGAATAATAATATATTGAGTACAGTAATTACACTCACAGGCAAAAAAACGATCACTTAAAGAAATTTAAAAAAATTAAGTTTAAATAAAAATTATGTAGTAGGCCTAGTGCTTGAAGTAAAATTACAGCAATTGTATACGTTTTTAAGATTAAAATTTAATTACACATTTCACACTTAATTCCCCATGTTGCCTCTTGCACCATGGTGAATGGTGAGCCTAAGGTTGCAGCGACATAACGGAGGCTGCGTCCATCATCATCAATTAGAGCAACAGCTTTGGCAACGTCTTAGGGACTGAGAGGCATAATTTCAACTAAACTTACTGACAGAATTACTTCGATGCGAAGGGATACAGTTTCCTTTCAGTTTGGAAGGAAATGACGCAATACAACAATGAAACACCTTGCAATGTGTATGAAAGCTAGTGCACATAATCAGATTAGAATCGCCCTATTGAAATCTTTTTTGTTTGTTTTGTTTGATGATAAAGTGAAGATATGAAGAAAGCAGATATGCTGTATCTATAACTAATGGTCCAATAAAAATAATAATACATCCTCACCAACAACAATGTATGAACATGCAATCAAAATTATGTTTAATCTTAAAATTACAAGAAATTTTACAGTGATCGGTTTTTTTTTTTTTTTTTTTTTTTTCTTCCGGTCAGTGTGGTTTAATACTCGTAGTTTTACAGCATGCTGAGGTGCCTGACACGAAATATGATAAATATCTGTTATTTTTGGCGAACAATATGCTTCCTTGGTAACTACATGGTGTTTCACGTACGAGTTGGCCAATCATGCGGGTTTCTGCGTTGCGCCGGCCATAGCTCGAGTGATCGGGTGAAATATCTTCGCAAATAAAGCCGCTAACGGTGAACTGGAGCATTGCGTGAAACAGTTGCCTTGTTTACGCCACACGCTATGGAAGTGAGATACTAAGACTTTTTTGCAGTTGATTTACTTAAAGCCATAGCATAGAGATATTGATATAGTCACTAGAATACTTATGTACACTTGCTAACACAACTTAAAACTGAAGTTGACTTTAAGCTGTGACAGTGTTCAGAGCATGTCACTGATAGAAAGAAAATACGCAATTTTTATTGTTGTTTCGGTCTTTAGACGGACCACAATAAGAGCTATATAATAAAGTAATGATATAAGACAAATAAATTTGATTTTAGTATCTATGATAGGCCTATCGTAACTCAGCTCTCGCTGTAATGCTAATGCTTACAAACATTTATTTGATTGTAGGTAGGAACTAGTCAAGCTAAAAATATGATTTTCTGACGCACGTGTGCAGAAATATGCCCTCTCCTAAATGAGTACCATGCATATCCATGTAGCCTAAGTTGTATTTCGAAGTCTGAGTTTTAAGTGCGCGGAGGTCAGCCTAACAGCGGGAATGCAATTTGGCAACATTGCACAACTTCGAATGGACTGCGTATCAAGGGGAAGACATTTCCTATTTGCAAAACATAGTAACTTAGTAGACGGTATAAGGTGGCAAATGAAAAATGTAGAGTTTCGAGTTCGGGGGCCATTTATCAGGTTCGAAAGGATTACAAAAAATATTTAAAATCAATATCTACTTTTTAAAGCAAATTTAAAATTTTGAACTTAAGAAGGATGAAGAACAACAAATAATGGCAATTGGTAGCGGAACGGCAACTGATGAAGAGTGCTCACGAAGTCGGATGAAGTTGGTTGTCGGCTTCGCCCAAGTAGGGGCTTCGGATTCAGTAGAGAAAACATACAAGTTCACAATATTTATCGAAATTAAATTTATTATTTAAATTTGATAATGTTACAAAATGAAGATTCTTCTTTGCTTAAAACAAAATATTCAAATTTTTAAAGTCTCATAAGAGAAACAAAACTCTGAATGATTCTTTCAAATTGTAGTATACAATTATGTATAACAATAATTTAAGTAATCGATATTGTGAATCAAATTTTATTAGCAGTATGAAGTAATATGAACATTTATTGAAAATTGTTAAGTTCTGGATCGTCACTGTTGAGAACTGCTGCATTAGCATCTGAACATTCACATACGTTGAAATTTGGTCACTGGTTTTTTATTTTCTTGCTGGTTATACCGAGTTAACAGTTATTTTTTTAAGTAGGAATAACTGAAAAGTTCACTGAGCAAAATTTGCATTGTTCAAAACCAAAGTCTTTGGTAATTTTAATTACCGTAAAATGTTCATTTTCTTGAAGACACATCAAAAAATTACTTACAGCGGTGCCCTACATAAAAAAGTTCACTGAGTTGAAGCACGTTATAATTTTCTAAGTTAGATGCCTTTAACACAAAATTCACTGCGTCGGAGCACATTAGCATTTTAATAACAAGGGTGCCTGTGTTTTACTAACATGACGAGCATCTAGGTATTGTGTAGAACTGACGAGATGGTCCCTGGCCTGACTGTGGAGCGTTATCTTAAGCGAGGATGGACAATCGCGGAAGTTATTGCTACTTTCTGACGTGAAGACATTAGTTCCGAAATTCTCTAGCATAATAGCAATGTCATCCACGATTGTCCTTCCTCACTTAAGATAACGCTTAAGATAAGTCTCGTCAGCTCTATACAATAGGTGTATTTTCGTAGTCATTGACTTAAATGGTTTAAACTGAAATGTTAATATAGCCTATCGCCAGTACATTATAACGTTACCAACAATGGGTACCGTTGTTTTACTGATTTGACGAGCACACAACAGTCATAGTTCCACTTACTTAACATGGATGCTATTTGCAATGAAATTCACGACGCTGACCCATTATAGTCATAACATGGGTGCCGATGCAACTGCATTTCTGTATCACTGAAGACTTGGTAAACATACGGTAAACACACTTTGTATTTGGTTCATACGTCTTCGTAATTCTACTTTAACCTAAGCCTGTTCTTACAAAGCCTATCCTTATATGAAAACTCAACTCATCCTTTTATTAGTAGGCCTAAATACGCTGAATTTCTTTATTTAATTTTATAAACATACATTTTTGAGTCAATAGTGCCATTATTTTTTTCGCTTTTTCTTGCATGACATTTGTAACATTCCCATTTTACTCAGTTAACTTTCAACTTTTTTCTCTCTTACATTTTCCGCTCTCTCATGCTTTTCTCTTATTTTCTTTCAATTTACAGAAATAATATCTTCTTTTTATGCAGTCTTACTTTCCTTCCTCATAAGTGATCTATTCTGGGAAGTATAAGTGAAATACTTGGCGTTCCTAAGGAATAGATGCTTGTAGAAATGAAGTGCAGTTGTAACATGTAAATTCACTTATATACAAGCATATAAGTTTCACAGTTCTTCTTATTCCATTTTTGTCCCTCAACTTGGAAACAGATATTAACTTCGCACCTGGGAATATAATATTACGAATCTAATATCTTTCATATTCTGTTTCATATCTTCTTTCAGGGAAGTCTTTACTTGCAGTTCTTCACATAAATAGGACGTCACAAGTAAGAGTTCATATCATTTAAATAGAAGTTCGTTCAACTCTTATCCTTTGAATACTCCATGTAATGGCTATAAAGTGACTCAACTAGCTTTATTAAAATGCAAAGCGCTCTTGCATTTATGAACAGTATTTTATTAACAACTTATTTCGCAACGCTCCGGTTTGATGTTGTTTATCAGAGGCGGATGAAAAATATGCGCATCAGATAATATGAAAAAAGATGTTTAAGTACCCAAGGAGTGCCAAACTGAGGCTCTCGGGATATCCGCTAGTGTTGTTGCTGTCAAGAATGTAACCAACCGCCTTGACTCAATGTACAGGTCAATGAAAATGTTACACTGAAAGCATACAGCAACACACTTCAACACAAACAAATAAATATTATATATTATTAAGCTAAATATTCCATTACATTTACTAAAATAAGATTTTATTGTACTTATTTTATTTCATAAATCATTTAAAAGTCTTTTTGTTATAAGTCAATAAATATCACATAGAAATCATAACTTCGGAGCTGAATATCGGAATTTTCTAACTACACTTTTTGCGAAAAATTAGATGTATCTTTCAAACTCTTAGGCACCACATACATTATACTGCGAATGAATTTTCCGTCATTAAATACCGAAATAATATATTACATTTTCAGTTCTTTGACGCAAAATTTGAGTCTTTTCGTTAATTATTGTATTTTTTCCTTCGTTTTCTCCGATTTTACCGATTTTACATGACACTCTTCAACAATAGGACGATATTTATTGTAATAATTATTATATATTTATTATATAGGCTAGGCTATTTATTGTTGCAATTAATTATGCTTTTTTTGTTAACTGAACGATGTATAAACATGAATATCTCGAGTCCACATGAATAAATCGCATAATAGCTGATAATAACATTGTTGAGTAAAAAAATATTTCAAATGTGCCACAACAACCGAAGATAGAATTTTTAATGCATTTTGAAAACAAATCTTTCTATTCCTTAAATTATTAATATTATTACAACATTTCGTCATTTGAAAATATTTCAAACCTGTCTCTGTATTTCGTACACAGAATGACTTATTGAAAATATTAATTCTTTCCAGATTTGTGTTCCAAGAATTTATGATAAATGAACATAAATTTAAAGCTTCTGAGGCTTCCTCAATGAGTTTCCCCGAGTAAGATATATTTGTGATTTCATCTTAGTGTTGCTTTTGCAGAAATATTATTTCATGCATTACACTTTGCATCACGTCATATATTATTATTATTATTATTATTATTATTATTATTATTATTATTATTATTATTATTATTATTATTATGCCCTGTGTTGTTAATTTCCCCCTACTATCAAAAACCATGATCTGTGGTTCAATGCTGGCTTTTAGAAGCACCTTGAACCAGATTATTATGTTGAACAAAATGTTTTGACGTGAATGTTGTTTATCCAATAGGGTACATACGATTTAACTGCATCGCTCATTTCTTCACCTGCCATGTATTCTAATTCGCACATGTGAAATTCACTTGCATTCAGGGCAAGAGTGACAGCTGATTTCGACGAAAAATTAATTGACTTCATGGCAGATTATTTGACGGGGTAGAGTCTGACTCACCTGTTAATTTCATTGCAAATCCTGGAAATTGACAGTTCTTGACCTGTGTGTCATTAATAATTTATTAATGTTTAAAAATTGAGAATTAATGAGTTTGTAGAAACAGTTCTAATACAGATTGACTATTATTTATCAAAACCACCCTAATAATTCTGTATTGAGCGTTGACAGCTTAGGACGTATATATTAAGTCAAAGCATAGTGAGAAATAGGTTCCATAAAAAGGTATCAGATTACCGACATAATATATATTATTCCAGAACTTCAGCTATGAGTAGCGGGCTTTTTCACATTAGAACACACCTAAATACATTTCAGGAAACATAAATAAAACCTAAAAGTGAGATGGTTTCCGTGCTTATAGGAATTTGGATATGAAATTATGTAGGTTAAAGTGTATTCGTAGTACAGTTGTTTGGGTCAACAAGCAAATGTTGTAGATTCGATTACCGATCAAGTACAGTAACTGAGAATTTTTCGATTAGCATAATTTTTTTCTGGTTATCAATGTGCATAAGCTTTCACGAACGGTGTCATGATGAGAGTAGAAATTTTCCAAACTGTTTTGCCTGTTTTGAGTTTTAGATTTTGAAAACCTGAGACCACGGCGAAACAGCCCGGAAATGTTTCACTCTCAATCTTTCTAGTGTCACAATGGCTCAGGGTCTATTCAGCCTCTATCGAAAATGAAAATAAAAAGCAATCTCGACAATCTTTCCATCTTCATGTAGGCCAACAGATTATTTAGACATCCGGAAACGTAGACCCCCCGGAAGTTTACGGACCTTCGAAATCTGTATGTTAGAGAGTAAGATAATTTCGAAAACCGTTACCAATAATTCTGTCAAGATTTCAATATCCATACCCAAAATAGTTTGCTTTAATTTATATAATTTTTTGCATGGCAATGCTTATTATATTGGCAGCTAGATCAAAGTGGCCGTTCAAGAACTATTATTTTAGACTAAAGATATTTAATTTTGGATTTCATTACTATAACTCAACTGGATTCTCTCACCTTATTTATTATTATAGGGCCTATTGCAGCGAAATTGAAGTTCAGTTCCGTGGCCTAGTACCTTAGCACGCGCGGCCACCGGGACAAACACTGCACTGAAGTTCATTTTCGCTGCAATATAATAATAAATAAGGTAAGGGAATCCAGTTGAGTTATAATAATGAAATCCAAAATTAAATACCTTTAGTCTAAAATAATACTTCTTGAACAGCCACTTTGATCTAGCTGCCAGGGCTGCCAGGATCACATATCAAGTAAGGTTTTATTTGTCCACTATATAAGTTCTTCAATCATATTAGTACGGTAGTGTTCTTAAGCTATTTTAAACCACTGCTTCGTATAAATATAGAAACAATCCAGTTGATTTACTCTGTACCCATTAAGAGATATTACCTCTTCCTGCATGCAGTACGAACAAACATTACTATGTTGCATCTTTTCTTCATTTTATAACACAAAAAGTGTAATTTATGGCGTCAGTTGTACGAATAAAACTAGCACCTACTTACACGTGGGAAACACAAACTGGAGGAAGTTGTATACCAGCTGTAATATATAGGAAAACTGCACAACTTGGTCCCATTTTCCACGTTAATCGTGCTTAAGAGAAACTTTTATGCACACCATAATAAAACGTTAGGGCTAAATAACGAATTTCATGAATATCCAAAGAAATTTCTGTCCGCCAGAACATCCATAAATTTATTTTCTATTTATTTATTTATTTTGTGTTTAATAATAATGAACATCATAGGTAGAAAACCCAATGCTCATGATAAAAATTCAATTCGTTTATACAATATAATAAAAACCAAAGATAAGAATACACAAAATATATATTAGTCTAATTTGATCTACTAAGTATATACATAAAAAAGAAAGAAATTCCTAGCTACTTCTGGCAGTAGCCAGGTTTCTTCTCAAAACACACTCGTTCCACTTGTTATGCTATCTTTAAAAGTACCCACGGCCTTTTCATCTCTATAGCGCCAACACACAGTTCACCAAAAATTTGAGCATTTGATCATCTGTTTGGTCACAGAAATAGTGTCGACTGAGGAGAATTTAACTACCTGATAAGAATTCCTTGATCACCTTGTCAGCCGAGTCGCAACGATTAGTACGAAGTGTACGTCCCCAAGATCACAAACTTGCAGATCTAACTCTTTTGTTTTCCGCGATCCGGAACTGTTAAGGTGACCAGTACCGAGCAAACCTGACTGTTTACTGACATGTGCGTTCTCGAGCTGTTCCAAATAAACATAGGGTAAGGTGGTACATTTTCGAACATGGTACAATTCTGAACGGACTAAGATTTTTATCCATTTTGGGGTTTCAAATGTTAGCCAACCTCTTTTTAAAAATATAGCGTCCATACTGATTGTTTTGTTGATCTGTATCCGCGAGAATGATGTTCCGAGTTGTCTCATTCGGCCATAAAAAATTATTTTCCAACCGAAGGTAAGAACGCCATGCTTGAAAAATGGCACATTATAAAATTGCTTATAATTCCACGTTGTGTTACTGGAATATATTTTTGAGGACCAATTTTTAACTCATACCAACAAATAGCGTAGTCTTTAATACGTAAGTCATTGGCACAACAATGGGCATTCGTGAGCGGAATTTCAACAATGTAGTAATTTACAAAAACTAGCTCGAGGTACAAATTCGAACAAATTTTAGGTACTATTTCGAACAGTACTTTAACCCGCGATTGCTTGCTTAAGACTTGCATGGAAAAGCTGTTTTGCTGTCACAGCATTCTGCATGTTTATTATTATTAACTGTGTAAGTCAAATATAAAAGGGTGGCTCTCAACAGTGGTATTATTTCAACGAAGAGTTATAAACTAAGACTTCCTGTTGGAGAAAGCTAAGGGTTCTACTAGCATTATTTTACATGTCTAGTAACAGTGCATATTCAAATGTTCCGCTCAGTGCATTTCCCTCTCTCAGCGCATTGATATTAGTGTAAGTCCGCCCTTTTCTTTGTGAATCCCCGTTTAGCGACAGGTGCAGGCTTAGCATCAGCGTGACATCATAGCGTCATGCCAAGAGTTAGTTAGCGTCGAGCCTCCACGCGTGATAGACGTGCTGGAGCTCAGTCTAGTATCCCGCCTAATTCAGACAATAGAACAGAGGTTTTCTATTAATTAGCGGATAAATACATAATACTTCCATTTACAAGTATTATCTTGTGTTATTAATTAATCTACACTAATTACAGTAGATTCAGTGTTATCGGCTTCTTAGATCAGTCTAAAAGTTCGTGTTTCAGTGCGGCAACGTTGCGCAACCAAGCGTTCGCAATAGCTCGTTTATAAAGTTCAGTAGAGTAAAGATTTCAGAGTGAAATCATATTAGAATTAATACAGCTATCATTACGCTCATTTTAAGATATAAATTATATTGCTGGCATAATTAGAGAAATTATTCGCCACGTGTGTACCAAGTTCGCTCCAAAGCACATTCCTTTGTTCAGTGCAAGTGCACCTATCTCAAATTCATTATATATCTTGTTTCAGTGTTTCTATTACTATTTCAAGTGCATTCTTTACCTATATGTTATGAGAATAAATGTCACATAGTTTATTACATGAAAAGGTTTGTGCTCCAATATTACATCCGAAGATCCCTGATCCAGCACCTGAGATTTATAAGTCCACTTCGCTCTACTCATTTTATTATTGTTTAATGCAATAATTGGTCCTCCAGCTCCAGAGATTCTTTCTAACTTCCTTTCCCATCTTTTCCTTCTACGGCAGGGTCATAAGCCGCTCTTGTACCCAACATTTGGTCGACTCCGGGCTCCGGATGTAATTTGGACAAATGTCGACATCTCACACATATACGGTTTCATTTCGGTATTAGTCTACCAACGGAACGGAATTCAGATTCCAATCGGTTTCTCGGGAACGCCCAATAGATCATAGCAACCGCGTTTCGGACGTCTACATTGAATTCATTGTCCAGCAGACATCAGGTTGCAGTGCTCAGGCCACTCCAAGCAGAAGCTACAAGTCTCCAGTACTACAAGCAGAAAAAAGCTATCATCCAACGTGCAGTGACTACTAGCGGTGACTAGCAGAACAGCAGAGATTCTTCAGAGCGAAGACATCAGAGTAGTCAATTTCAAGTATTTCATTTCACACACAAGATGGAAGGTGATTTACGAGCCTTAATTAGACGTAGAGGTATTATTAAGCGAGAGCTTACCTTTCTACAAAAGTCGTGTGAAACTGCAAATCAAGAAACAGATGTGTTTTTATTAAAAGCAAAATTCGACAAGTTAAATGAAGTATGGAACAAGTATGACATTGTTCAAACGCAAATAGAATCTCTTGTGGAAGCAGAAGAAGATTTGAATGAACATGCAGAACACAAGGAAGCTATGATGAATGGTTACTTCGAGTTAAAGGCTAAACTCAGTGCTATCATACATCAGCATGAACAGCCATTTCGTAGTGCAAGTTTAGTGAACAGTGAACAATCACGGTGCAGTGGTACATCACATCACACAGTGCATTCCTGCAATGCACAGAGCAGAAATATCCCACTACCAGTTTTAGAATTACCTACTTTCAATGGAGATGTCACAAAATTTAAACACTTCCATGATACGTTTACCAGCCTAATTGTAAACAATGAATCTCTAGATCCAATACAGAAATTTCATTATCTGCTAGCGGCGCTTCAGCAGCAAGCTCACGCCCTAATAGAAAATCTTCTTGTCACCAATGACAATTTCCCAGTAGCCTGGAAATTGATTTGTGATCGCTATGATAATAAACGATTAATAGCAACATCACACGTGCAACAACTGTTATCATTGCCAGAAATGAGAGCAGACAATGTGACAGAACTGAGAAATCTTCTGAGCAGTTTTCAGAGTAATTTAAACGCAGTGGAAGCTCTCTCACTAGAAGTTCCGCTACAAGAAGTGCTATTAACTCAGCTTCTGTTAAACAGCTTAACAGACAGCACACGAAAAGAATTCGAGAGTAAAATTGACTCGCAACATTTTACCTCTCTTCAAGATCTAATACAGTTTCTAGAATCTAAAGCACATACTTTAGAGATTTTAGCAACTTCCAACAACGTGTCCAGCCCATCACCTGCAAGAAAGGTTGAGCTGCGATCGCCACAATACACTGTCCAGGAGCCGCGACAGTCGTACGGAGGTACAACCAGATTATCTTGTACCTATTGTCAACGAAATCACAAATTGTACCATTGTGATGAATTTAGGCAAATTCCAGTCAATGAGCGATGGAATTTCGTCTAGTCACAACACCTTTGTGTAAACTGTTTCTCATCGAGTCATCAGGTACAACAGTGCAAATTAAAATCATTCTGTGAGTGCGAAGAATCAGTACACAGTCAGTTACTGCATCGTGACATGAATACGGTTTCGCTCCAGGATGATTCGATCTCCACGACAGATGAAATGCCAGAAATGCATTCTTTCGTTGTCACGAGCAAATCTACACATCAGCAAATTTGTCCTCTGTGTAAACTAAATCACGCTTTACACAAGTGCCACAAATTTAGCAGATTAAGAATACATCAACGATGGAATTTCGTGCGATCCAAGAAGCTTTGTTTCAACTGCTTTTCTTCTGAACACAAGGTACAAATGTGTTCTCTTTAGGCTTATTGTAAGTGTGGCTCAAATCACAGCAAGCTATTACACTTTACAAATAAGAAAGTTCAGTCCAAAGCATACGCTTTTACATGCTTTAACATCAGTCGAAGTCAACAGAGTGCTTCACTACATAGCAATTCTAAACAAGCTAGAATTCGCAATAACTCAAGCAAGGCCTCTCATCACATGCAGAGCAAACGCTTCGAGACAAACAGACCCAGTGCAGCGGTCACACCAGTTCGCAATAGCTTCGCTTCCTTCAGAACCAGGAACGAACATTTGCACCCATCCAGTCACAATAAATCTTTCAACAGCCAAGAAAGATTTAAAACAAGTGATAGTGGAAATACAAGATGTAAATCAGATCCTTTTTACCGAGCTTTACATTCACACAACAACATTCAGCAGTGTCTGTCTTCAGAGCGAAACAACACTCCGCAATGTCTGCATTCATCGAAAAACAGTACTCCGCAGTGTCTGTCTTCAGAGCGAAACAACACTCAACAGTGTCTGTCCTCATCTAAACACAATACCAAGCAGTGTTCACCATCTACAAAATAGTGAAAAGCTATACGTGCATCATCTGCATATGTCTCTAAGAAATCTTACGTAGCCAAACCGTTACACTGTGACATATGTAAGAAGGAATTTTTTCAACACTGTTTGTATTATAAACTTACTTAATGGTTATCTAATGGTCTGTCTCCATTGTGTCAAGATACCATGTTGTAATATATTTATCATCAGTTGTGCCCTGACTGATATACAGAAATCATCATGCATTTCATCAAGATTCTACAGACTTTATTTCAACAAGTCACCTGATCTACACTACATGTTCCTGAATCAGCTGTTGTGCACAAGTCGAAGTCTTCACTTATGGATGCTACAACAACAGTTTGGATTCCAGCCAGTATTCACCTAGACCTTCACAACCTTACGTGTGTTGCTAGTCTAAATAGTGTAGAGTCAGTGCTTACGTGTATATACAAGTGTATCCTTTTTATTATAGCTTTCTCCTTAGTTATTTTTCTTAAAGTTAATACTTTAACGGGGGGAGTTTATGTTGGAGAAAGCTAAGGGTTCTACTAGCATTATTTTACATGTCTAGTAACAGTGCATATTCAAATGTTCCGCTCAGTGCATTTCCCTCTCTCAGCGCATTGATATTAGTGTAAGTCCGCCCTTTTCTTTGTGAATCCCCGTTTAGCGACAGGTGCAGGCTTAGCATCAGCGTGACATCATAGCGTCATGCCAAGAGTTAGTTAGCGTCGAGCCTCCACGCGTGATAGACGTGCTGGAGCTCAGTCTAGTATCCCGCCTAATTCAGACAATAGAACAGAGGTTTTCTATTAATTAGCGGATAAATACATAATACTTCCATTTACAAGTATTATCTTGTGTTATTAATTAATCTACACTAATTACAGTAGATTCAGTGTTATCGGCTTCTTAGATCAGTCTAAAAGTTCGTGTTTCAGTGCGGCAACGTTGCGCAACCAAGCGTTCGCAATAGCTCGTTTATAAAGTTCAGTAGAGTAAAGATTTCAGAGTGAAATCATATTAGAATTAATACAGCTATCATTACGCTCATTTTAAGATATAAATTATATTGCTGTCATAATTAGAGAAATTATTCGCCACGTGTGTACCAAGTTCGCTCCAAAGCACATTCCTTTGTTCAGTGCAAGTGCACCTATCTCAAATTCATTATATATCTTGTTTCAGTGTTTCTATTACTATTTCAAGTGCATTCCTTACCTATATGTTATGAGAATAAATGTCACATAGTTTATTACATGAAAAGGTTTGTGCTCCAATATTACATCCGAAGATCCCTGATCCAGCACCTGAGATTTATAAGTCCACTTCGCTCTACTCATTTTATTATTGTTTAATGCAATAATTGGTCCTCCAGCTCCAGAGATTCTTTCTAACTTCCTTTCCCATCTTTTCCTTCTACGGCAGGGTCATAAGCCGCTCTTGTACCCAACACTTCCTGTGTAATGTTATTTCATCTCAGCATTTATGCAATACACAATAGCATGCAGCTGTTAAGTATTTTTATTATTGCTCTTGATGTTATAACAGACCGTCTTAATGGTCTAGTGGTTCCTGACTACGGACCCTCAAGTCTGGGTTCGATCACCGGTACCTCCTCGGATTTTTCTGAGGTAGGGTGATCTGGAACGGGGTGCATTCAGCCTCTTGACACCAACAAAAGAGCTAATTCATAAAGAAGTAGCGGCTCCGGTTCAGTAAGCCATCAATAACTGTCGTAGGAGTCGGCATGCTGACCACATGCCCCAATCCGGCCATCTGCCTATTTAAAACGTGACACATCATTATTACGCTCATATTACTGATAAATAATAATAACAGAAAATAATATTTGGAAGAAAGCACTTTGTTCGTTGAAAATGCCACTGTTCGAAATAGTACCCACTGGTGTTTAGAATTGTACCTACTGCGGTACATTTTCGAACGATATTCTGGAAATGAAAGATCGATTGCCATGACCAATATTGCAGCTGTATGACTTTGATATTTTTGTGAAGGGTCAACTACATTGCCAACTTTGTGAATACAATACAGTTGAACTTGTCTTATGTTTATTGTGTTCATAAAATAAGAATATTTGTTAAATGTTCGAAAATGTACCACCTTACCCTATTTATTATTATTTCTATTTATTGGACTTGTTAACTTACACGTATTCATTTAATAATTTAATCGCGGTCACGTTGCAATCTAGCGGCCGGTAGTAAAATCAGCTATATTTTTAAATCTATATGTCTTTCATGGTGAATCTGATATCTCAACATCAGTAAAAGAGAGACCTTTAAATGAAAAATTGTCAAATACACAGTTTGTATTCATGAACAAAACTAATATTAGAACATACAGTAATCTAAAGTTCTGGAACAGCAAAACTGTAAGTGGCTTATCAGCTATTAATAGTAAGTCAAATAACACATTAATGCAGTCTGTTCCAACAAACGATACAGAAGCAAGGATTTCAAATCCTGACCCCTTCACGCAACAAGATTTGTCACTGGAAATGTCCTGTGATATTGAAACTAACCCTGAATGGCAACTTGTACGCTGTAAGAAGCGTAAATTAAGTGAAAAGGAAATTAGGCTCACACCAACTATTACTGCACCAGTGCCTGTGCATAATCAGTTCGATACACTTACGAACGTAAATGACAATTCAACTCCTACAGAGTCTTCCTCGGCATCAGTGCCACTGAAACCTCCTCCTATTTTTATTCCAGATGTCGTAAAAGTGCCAGAACTTTTAAGTTGCATTAAGCAAAAAGGTCCTGAATCAGATTTCTCATATAAAATGTACAAAGATGAAGTTAAATTATTACCAAACTCTATAGAAGCTTATAGGTCATTAGTCAAATTACTCAATGACAAAAAAGCTATGTATCACACATACCAAATAAAACAAGAACGAGCTTTTAGGGTTGTCCTTCGCAATATGCACCATTCTGTAGATGTACCATCCATTATTTCGGAATTACAGGAACAAGGACATAAGGTTCGCAATATTTACAATATTCGACACAGAGTTTCCAAGGAGCCATTGCCTTTATTTTATGTTGATCTAGAACCCCAGACTAATAATAAAGATATCTATAAAATTGACTCTTTGATGCATGCAAAAATTACATTTGAAGCGCCTTATAAAAAGAAGGATGTAGTCCAGTGTATGCTATGCCAGATGTATGGGCACACAAGAAAGTACTGCAAGAGATCTCCTAGATGTGTCAAGTGTGGAGATTACCATCTATCTGAAACGTGTCGGAAGGACCGTTCTACTCCTGCAACGTGTGCTCTTTGTTCGGGAAGTCACCCAGCCAATTACAAAGGATGCGCAATTTATCGGGATATTATAAGTAGGAGATATCCGACTACCTCGAGACCAGTAACTTCACCTTCGTCCAGTCAACCAAAGCCAAATGCTGCAGATTTTCCGCCTTTGCATTCTCCCTCACATCCTTCGTTTTCTTCCTCCTATAATTATGCCCAAGCAGCCAAACATAATGAAATTGATATAGCAACCATTATTCAACAATCATTCCTCAAATTTGAAAATATACTCAAACAGCAAGCTGAACAAATAGGATCACTACTTAACCTGCTCTCTGTCATTGTGTCCAAAATCAAATAATTATGGCTTGCATATGTAACATAGCTCTCTGGAATGCAAATGGTCTACTTCAACATCGACAAGAAGTAATATTGTTCCTACATGTTAACAGCATAGACGTAATGTTAATTTCGGAATCACACTTTACTGATAAAAGCTACTTAAACATACCAGGTTATACTGTTTATAATACGCAGCATTCTGATGGAACTGCCCATGGTGGAACAGCAGTCATTGTCCGTAATAAAATTAAACATCATTGCCTACCTGATTATAAGACAAAGCATATACAAGCTACATCTATTATGTTAACAGAAGCATGGGGTCAATTAGCACTTGCGGCTGTTTATTGCCCACCTAAACATAAGATAACGCAGCAAGATTTTTCTACATTTATTAAATCTATTGGAATGAGATTTATAATGGGTGGAGACTACAACGCAAAACATCAATATTGGGGTTCTCGTCTTAATACAACAAGAGGTTCAGAACTTTATAAAACTTTGTCAGAACTTAATGTTCGAATAATGTCTACTGGAGAACCAACTTATTGGCCCACTGATATAAATAAAATTCCAGATCTCTTGGATTTTTTCCTAATCAAAGGAGTGCCGTTAGAAAAAATGGAAATAAAAAGTAATTATGACTTAAACTCAGATCATTCTCCTGTATTAATGACTCTGGCCTCTTCTGTTATTGAATATTGTCCACCTCCAAAGCTATATAATAATTTCACTGACTGGAAATATTTTAAAGACAGAGTACAAGAAAAATTATCACCGCATATGCCTCTTCAAAATAGCACAGAAATCGACGAAGCCATTGAACATCTAACAACTACTATACAGCAAGCTGCAAGGGATTCGACACCTCCTACTAGTAACAAACAACAAAATAAATATCCACTTAACATCATGGAAAAAATTGAAGAAAGAAGAAGGTTACGCCGTATATGGCAATGCTCAAGACAACCCGAGGATAGATGTGCATTTAACAGAGCTTCCCGGCAATTGAAAAGTAAATTACAGTCTTACCGAAATGAATCCTTCACCCAATACTTCCAATCATTAAGCCCGAATGTGGAATCAAACTATTCACTTTGGAAAGCAACAAGAAGACTACAGCGACCAAAATCTTACATCCCACCCATCAGGAACAGTGACAACACCTGGGCTCGCAGTGGGAAGGAAAAAGCAGAACGGTTTGCAAAACATCTAGCAACGGTTTTCGAACCTTCTACTCAAAAGAGCTCTTCTGAAGACGACATTATTAAGTATTTGTCTGCTCCACTTCAATTATCACCCCCCATTAAACCTTTCTCTTCAAGTGAAGTTAAAAGGACAATAAAGAATCATGTTAATCCTGCAAAAAGTCCAGGTTACGACCTAATTACTGGTAGAATCCTACAAGAATTACCGAAGAAAGGATATGCATTTATTACATCAATAAATTTTCCAAATCAATGGAAGATAGCACAGATAATTTGTATTCTTAAACCTGGTAAACCACCCACTGAAGCAGCATCCTATCGTCCGATTAGTCTCTTGCCTGTACTCTCTAAAGTGTTTGAAAAATTGCTCCTGCAACGACTAAAACCATTGCTCTCTGAAATAATTCCTGACTTTCAATTTGGTTTCCGAGAATGCCATTCTACTGTTGAACAAACCCATCGCATTGTTAACATTGTACAACAGGATTTTGAATCACGTCGTTACTGTACAGCAGCTTTCCTGGATATTCAACAAGCATTTGATAAAGTCTGGCATATGGGCCTTCTGTACAAAATAAAACTAAAACTTCCTCATCCTTATTATCTGCTGCTTACATCATACCTAAGTGATCGACATTTTCAAGTTAAAGTTAAAGACGAACTCTCCATATTCCATCCCATAAAGTCAGGTGTCCCACAGGGTAGTGTTTTGGGACCAGTTCTGTATCTTCTTTATACACATGATCTACCAACAACAGAAAATACCATAACTGCAACATTTGCAGATGATACTGCTATTCTTGCTTCAAATGAAAATCCTACTTTAGCCTCAGGATATTTACAAAATCATTTAGATTTATTACAACGCTGGCTAAATCAATGGCTCATTCAGGTAAATAGTTCAAAATCTCGGCATATCACTTTTTCTTTACGCCGAGAAAAATGCCCAAGAATACAAATAAATAACGAAGAAATTCCAGTTGTAGAGCATGTAAAATACCTTGGTTTTCATTTAGATGTACATCTAACCTGGAGACATCACATTATTACGAAAAGCAAAGAAGCCAAACTAAAGTTTCAACAATTGTACTGGTTATTAAATAAGCCATCTCAGCTATCCCTGTATAATAAAGTTATACTTTACAAGACCATAATAAGGCCAGTTTGGACATATGGACTTCAGCTTTGGGGCACTGCCAGCAATTCCAATATTGACATCTTAAGAAGATTTGAATCCAAATCTCTTCGCCGACTTGCTAACGCACCGTGGTATGTTTCCAATGCTACATTACACCACGACCTGGACATCCCTACTATTAAAGAAGAAATCACCTTGTACAGCATTCGATACCAGCAACGCCTAAACAATCATCCCAATTCCCTAGCCATCAATCTATTGGACAATAGTTCTTCAATCAACCGTTTACATCGACATAAGATTTTAGACTTGGCATTCCGATTCAGTGACTTACCTTAAAGAGTTGTTATTCAATGACTTACCTTAAAGAGTTGTATTTTACAGCTCTGACATCATTACTTTGCCATTTATACCATTTACTGAATGTTCTTATGTGAACAGATTGTAAATCTGCAGAATAAATTAAAAAAAAAATATATATATATGTCTTTCATAGATTCATTAATGCATGAAAAATTTAACCACCTTTCGAGCTTTTAAAAAATTGATTTTTTTTTCGGAAGAGTGAACATTTTAGATTTTCTTCTTGTTTCAAGTTGGATACCGGCAAAACGGCTCGTCCTACAGAAAATCGAAGAGCATAAAAGTTGTAGGAAATTCAATAATCTTTAATTTGAGCTGAAATTAGTCCTTGTAACTCAGAAAGTCTCGTCAAAAATACAAAAAAACGAAAAGATGAATTTTGTTGTTGTTGAAAGTTGAGTAATATCGTTTCCTCTACCTATCCCAATAACTAACTTATATCACTTATAAAAACTATTTTGATCTCAGTTTTTAGCACATTTAATACATAGTTAGGAGATATTGTAAAAAATCGAAAAATTTCCGAAAAAATCGCTGCTTCTCGACCGCCATTCAGTGAGCACAGGTTTCTGAGGGTTGCAAATCTGTTTAAAAAAATTATTATTTCATCAGACAAATTCTCGTTGGATTACCTATGATAAAGCGCTGAACACTACATACCTGAAAATATTTCTTACTCTAATTTCTGTCATTTCTCCGTTCATAATCCTACTACCGGTATTTTCTACATTAGCGAATTCCATACCAGCATACTACAATAAGAAATTTTATAACGGAATACCATTTCTAAGCATGAATGTAAGTGGGGTGAGGTTTTTTTTTTTTTTTTTTTACATTTTTGCTGCAGAGGTGACAGAATACTAGAATATATTTGAAAGTAAAAATTTGTAAATGTAGTAAAAATAATATGTGGCTTATATAGTGTGATTATTAGGTAGTACGAAGGGAGTCCGCATAACAGTAGAAATTCTTGTAATGCCTAGCGGGAGACTTTTGACAAATTAAAGAAGAATGTTTTAATTTAAGTTACAACACTGGCTGAATTCAGACTAAAGCAGATAGCCTATGTTGGGAGATGTAGCACCGACATTGTACGCCTGCTATTCCAAGAGCTCTTAATAATGCATGCATTATCCGAGAATTCCCCGAAGAGCGTCAAATGCACAAAGGGCTGTATTTCAAATTTAACCTCTGCTTACTAAATGTATGCACGAGGGACACTAATAATAGACCATGATATATTTTTTAATAACAGTCAGTCACTCTTTTTTACCTTTCTCCATTGATCATAAATGTCTAATCTCTTAAATCTGTTGGTCTGTCTGAAAGAAACCCTTTTATTTCTAGACAATGTTGCCAGCTCTAAAAAAATAAAATGAAGATGGCACTAGAAAATTTCGGGAATATTAAAGGAAAATTTATTTAGTTATTTTGAATGAAATGGATCAATGCTAAAGGCCTATGAGATTGATATAAGAAAAAAATACAATTACGAGGGCCACCTAGAAAGTAATGCACCACATTTTTCTTCAAAAATTATGTATTGAACACAATGAAACTTACACACAAGAAAGAATTATGTTTCTTCTACACTCCCCATTTTTCCATGTAATCTCCGTCCCGTTCTATGGCCTTCCTCCAGCGAGACACAAGGGCGCTTATGCCCTGTCGGTATCACTCCTTGTTCTGGTCACGAAGCCATTTCTGCACATTTCTGTCACAATCCTGGAGAAGAACGCTTCCCCTTCAGCTTCAAAACGTTTCAGCAACTCAGAAGAAATGCTCTTTTCTGAGAGATTTGTGGTCCACCGAAAGACAGCGCGGAAGCCATCGTGCACACACTTTTGAGCAATCAAGAGCACGGATGATTGCATCCACACTTCCTTTGCTGATTGACAGATTGCATGCTAGTTCGAAATGACGTATCCACAACCTGAGCTCATAGCAAACACCATCTCTATGCTGATGATCTTCAAATCTGTATGTATTCTCGGCCTGAAGCATTGATCGACAACCTTAATAAACTAAATCATGACCTGCAGTCAATATCCTCTTGGTGTGCGAAATTTGGATTGAACTTGAATGCTGAAAAATCGCAGGCAATCATTCTAGGGCAACAGAGATTAGAATCTATTGTAGGATTAAATAATCCACCACCACTACCAAATCTCTAGCTCATTTCAGTTCATCTGTTAAAAACCTAGGAGTTTTCTTTGACAAATATCTCAACTGGAATGTTCAGTTAACTCACATATGAAGAAAAATATTTTCATTCATTCATTCATTAAAGCGCCTTAAAAATTTTCTTCCTTTTTCGCTTAAGAAAATCCTAATACAGACACTCGTGATGCCTCACTTTTATTACTGTGGTAGATGATTAAGCAATCTCAGCGTCAAACTCTCTAAAATACTACAACGTGTCCATGATATGTGTGGGCCTATTTGGTATATCTGTGACATTAAAAAGGCTGATCATATCTCGCCTTCTTTCTCAAAATTATCTTGGATTCGGCTTAATGAACGTGGAAAACTGCATTCCCAATATTTCCTGTTCCAAATATTACAGTCATCAACTCCAGCTTATCTCGCTTCCCGCTATCATAAATTATCAGAGCATCACGCATTCGACACTCGTTCACAACTTAGTAAAGATCCCGCACGAAATCTGTGCCGATTGCCTAAATCATTGCATTATGTTTTCATGGGGACTGTAGCGTCGATTGGCCTGCTACCTATCTCTCTCGCACAACAGTACCTTCCTTTTTATTTGTAAAGGCCAAGCTACCTCTCTCTCTCTCTCTCTCTCTCTCTCTCTCTCTCTCTCTCTCTCTCGCACAATAGCATGTCTCTCTCTAGCGAGTAACTGTCTCATCGGCACAGATATCGTGCGAGATCTTTACATTCCCTCAACACAGAGCTTAAGATTTATCATTTTTTTTGGATTATTTCTATATGCAAAACATAGCCTATTTCACCAAACGAGGTGGTCCATGCGATAACTTCGAGTTCAAATCCGAAGTTGGCCAGTCCGAGTGTGTTTCTTCAGAAGGGGGAGGGTTCAATGCCAGATTGAGCTTCACTAACACCACCTATCATGTAAGTTTATTTTCCATTATCTGAGCATTTAGTTTTTTAGAAGCATGGGCTTATAACTTATAAAGGGGAGATATCAGTAGGGTACAAATATAACAATTTTACATTTTACGCCTATGATTATGGGTAATGTTTTATTGAGTTCAGTAACCTAAAAAATGTAACACACAGAGCCTAAAAACATTTAGCAAAACATAAATAATAGACTAATTTTAAAATTTTGTTCTTCATTGAGTTATTAGTAATTTTACGTGATTTCCTTTGATACCATACGGTATGGATTCAAGGTCGAATAAAAATTAAAAAACAGAGGACCTAGCCTGGTTGTTCTTAGCGATATAATATTATGGCATTTTTAATAAGACTTTAAGCGAAATTGCCATTGACTTTCTCGTCAAACTGATTCCTGTTCATTTCTAGGTAGCCTATCAGCTTTCTAAAAATACATTTTAATAATTTATTTATTACCGTATTTTACGGACCATAAGACGCTCCGGACCATAAGACACACCTTAATTTTAGGATGGAAATTTAAAGGAAAATAAATGTAATGTGATTCTAAACGAAATATTCTAAAGGGAATAATATACTTCATTACATAAGCAAATTATAACCTTGCACAATGGAATCGGTGTAAATCACTTCTAACTTAAAACCTGCGTTGTACGAAAATCTCTTCTGTACAGGTAAATTTTAACTAGCTGATTCCTAACGAAAGACAGAAAATACTTTTACACCATCTAACCCTCAATTCAGCATACGGTAAATGTGACAGGACAATGCTGCCGTTGCCTTCATTTAAACCACCCGGCGGAGACAACTCCTTTTGTATAAAAGAACTCAATATTCCTTTCTTTTCGCATTGTATACCTGGCTTCCAGCTACCCTCATTTTACGACTGTAACAAGTGCAGTGATGTGCAGTCTCTGCTATAATCTGTAACTGTCTTATCGATACAACACCCTTTGTATAACTATGGTATTCCAGCAATATTTGCCATAATGTTATTCTTTTTATGTACTTCGGACCATTAGACGCACCCAACTTTTAAGGCTCTGTTTTCAAGGTAAAAAAAAAGTGCGTCTTATGGTCCGTAAAATACGGTAATACGGTTCTTGATACAATGAAATAAGTGTAACTGAATACACATAAAGTCAACATCAAACAGTCTCTGACAACATAGAAAACAGATGATTTTAATTCCAGCTGATTTAACTATTATTTCGTGATTTAGCTCCTCATGAAAGTAGCCTTCAAATAATTTTGTAGCGATAGTCTCTAGAATATCATGCTCAAATGTCATACATTTATATTTTAGTCAACCCGTTGCCTACAGTATATCCGAAGCATCGAAGCCACCCAAAGGAGGTTACTGGAGATGAATTTACCTACTCTTATTTTCCTCTAAGGGCAGAGCGATAAGTAGTATACCCATCTACTTGACAGTCCTCTAGGAGGAAACTGAAGTGTTACTAGAACGAGAACAGGCTGGAAAGTTTGTCCAAAAGTTTTATTTCGGGTTGTAGTTGCTGTAAATCTGCGACACGGGTCCCGAGGTTGGAAACTCTCCAGGAGAACTTCCTATCCAGGTATTATAGAAAAATTGTTGACATCGGCAGGGTTTAAATCAGCGAACCTCGGATCACGCATACAACCTCTGCACTACAAAGTTCAATATAAATTTATATTTGATAACCATTAAATCACATGAAACTCAGCATTTATATAAACATACTAACTCTCGAAGCCATGGTTATATATCATTTTGAATTTATTCTTGAAATACTTCGAATGTAATTATCGATGAAAGCTGTAAATCATATGCCCACCTATTTGTAAATTTGGAAGGCTAAGCGAGGAAATAAATTCTTGAACCAATTAGTTAGAAATAATTTACGAGGTAAGCGTGGGCTCACGGCAAACAACTAGGCCTTAGCAAACTACTAATAATTAGATTATAAATAAACGGTGTTTACCTGTCTTCACTGACGTTCAATAATTCTATATTTACATATTACTGGCAGTTATTTTGTGTTTAACATGCACATAAATTAAAATATTGCTATGCTGCAATAACACCAGATTATGGAGCTGTTCATCTCAAAACAGTGTTTCGTGGCAAAGCCTATTGATTAACAGACTATTTGGGAGTTCGGATAGTGGGTACCAGTATATACGACGATCCAAGTAAGTCTCGCAGAAGGATGTCCTGCCTATAAAGGAGTAAGTGGGTAATAATCCTGATTAATGAAATTCTGAAAGAACTAAACTGTCATAAATGTGTTAGGTTGAAATTGAAGAAGAACCTAAGTTACAAGAGTCCTTGGAGCATAATATATTATTTTGTTACTTAGTGCAGACCCTGGTTAGTTCATTATCAACCAAATTAATAGAACATTTTAAATGTTTTGTAGGTCTGTCTTAAACGATCAGAGATTTTAAATGCGACAATATCAGTGCATTTCTTGTGATGCACGACATTACTAATAGCTAACTACTGCCTGTTCATTTAGACGTCAACACTTGCATGCGCCGCAGACATAGGGTGGGACGGAAGGGGAGTGTGTTGTTAGTATGGATCACGTGAGACTGATACCACTGCGCATCGTGTTTACAGTGTTCACGTCTAAATGCACAGGCAGTATAATATTGTTGTTAGAGTTCTTGTCATTCCGCAGTCACTGCTTACGACAGATTGTTAAAAGAATAGGTCGGGATTACGTCTAGAGTAGGATTACCTCCACAACGTCTCTGGGAATTTACGTATATACCTTAGGAGCGAGTCTCACCGCTCGTAGAGTTCCTGGCTAGGGGAGGTAGCTGCACCCTGATTGGCTCAGCTCTCCTATCCCACTCCACGTGTTGTCTGTCTCTCTCGCTCCGGCATTATCCCTCCACTCAACTATTATAGTATTTTCTACAACTGGCGACATGCTGCATGATGTTCACTCTCTGCCCAGCGGTAGCTTACTGATCTTACGCGCACCGAATTCGCGCATCTTGGTAACGAGACCTAACGATAAGCTCGCTGGCTGGGTTAGTCTTCTAGGCCAGAGACTTTGTGGGAATAATCCAACTCTACCTCTCCCCTACCTCAGAAACTTGGAGTATAGCTTTTAAAGGAGGAAGAAAGAGGGTTATCATAATATTCGTGTAAAATCGGGGACAGATGCGGGAGATGCCATTTTCATTTTACTTCGCACAGCATTTCACTGGTCTCCCCACCATATAGGCCTACATGTCCGTATCCCATATCAATGGATAACTGATTGTAATCAGCAAAACAAAACTAGATTTTCACATTCACAATATCTGACAATGAATTGTATAATAATAATGTATTCGAAAGGTTACGAAAATACGATACATAGGGTCTATCTAAATAATTTTCATCAAAATAATAGAGGACTAGCATTATTGTAGGCCTGGTTGCTCTCTTGTAATTTAACGGACCGAGTAATTCCTGTTCTCTCTTTTTTTAACCAATCCTATTGTCCATTTCGTCCCCTATTGTCCATTTCGTCCCCTTTTGTCCATTTCGTACCAAACTTCCATCATTCTGCCCGTAAGCCTAATTGATTGGCAATGTCTTATTTCAACAGGCTTCGGATGTTCATATAAGGAAGGGTTAGGTTCATTAGGCATGTTCTTATAGGAAGAGGTGGGGGAATGTATCACGCGATGACAACAAGAATGCGCTCAGGTATCAGATAGAAATAAAAGAGAACACGTTTCATATCTCTTTTATAACGAAGGCATCCTCAAATAAATTATCTCCGATTTACGTTCTATATATAAATGGTGACCATTGATGTTTATGAATGTTTATAAATTGTCCTTTCATCATCTTTGTGCAGACTGAAATAGATGCACTCAAGGCGCGCAATGATTATGCTGCGGAGTGCCTGTCCATACACAGTGACGCCATGAAGGGTACATGTCACACTAAAATTGAGTATTCAATCTCTGCATGAACATTCGAGGCCTTTACGTCAGCCTTCTCCCATAAGTTGTCCACGTGTGTAATGTTGCTGACAACTGATTCCAAATGTGTTAAAAGAAAGATCTAATAATTTCGTTTTCAGCCTGAAAATTATCACTACCCGATTAAATCAATGCTAACTGAATATATATTGCATAATATTGTGAAATTGTTACTTACGTTAATAAGAATCCTCTATACTCACTATACGCACTTTCCAAATACTTATTGTAGACAAGCCAGTGAGTGAATCGTGATGTCAATTTTATAATGCTCTTGGGTATCTTTTAAAATTTCATGGAAAACATTAAGTATTACAGTATTTATTTTGCCTATTTTTTCAGGTTTAGCGCTCTAATAATGTTTCATTGTGCCACTTGGACTAGCTCCAGTTTTGCCATTTCGTGCACGTTGAACTACTATATGTCGCGTGAATATGTTACAAGGAACAGACATTTCTTCTTGAAAATGTCATAAAGATAGCTGGATAATGGTCTACTTATTTTAAATTTAAGAATGTAAGAATGTAGATATTATTTATTATTTATTTATAGTAAAAAATTGATAGAATTTGTTAAAATAGTATTTTTAGTAACAACATTATTGAGTCTGACATAGTCTGTGCCAACATGTAATAGTAAAAAGTCAGGTAGGCTGTAGGCTATTGGGTTACGCGAAACGTCTCGTATGCTGCCTAGATCATATGCTACAGTTTATCTCATAGCCTACTATTTATTTAATATTTTAAAATTATTAAAGCTATAATTTAACATATTCCTTGTTAAATTGTACATCTAATGCAAGGCGTGACATTATAAATTTACAAACATCTTTTGCATTGAAGACAAGATTATCTCTATTCAGTATGAAGAATGGAATAAGCCTAGTGAAGTCGTGGTATCTACATTCATTTGTTGGAGACTAGACACTCACACTGAAGATGAATGCAATATTTCGCCATACACTGAATAAGTTGTAAAAAGTTGATATTGTTAACTCACTGATTTTGGTCGCTGTTATGATCTTTTACTATAGTATTAAGAAAATTAAATTTACCATGGGACTATATTGTCTTATAGGCATATGTCCTATGGAACAAATCATGTGCATTTGCTTACAAGCGTTGAAATTCTGAAATGTTATAATATTTGTAAAGACTATCAACAATAATATTATTTTTCTTGGTATTTAGACATTTTTCTTTTTCACAAAATGTTCATTATTCAAAACAACTATAAAACATATTATGGTTTCTACGTGATATTTATTTACTTGTAATATAAAAAACAGATTTTATGTGAATAAAAATAAAAACCATTAGAAAACAAAACTATTTTCATGAAATGCAATAAAGTGTTTACTTTTGGTAAAGTATGTAAAAATTGCTTTGAATTGTTAGGACTAAAATCGTGTAGCCGGTGTTATAATAGATTGGAGTAAATTTATTTAGAACATTTTTTTCCTTTTTTTATAGATGTAAAGGCACGCTAGAATTGGATAGAGTGGTCACTAGTGTATTGTAAAGATGGTGAAACAATGAGCTTAACAAGAGGTGAGGGAACATGGTGCAGTATATTAATGACAATGTATATTCAGAAGAGGTAGGAAGACATTCCCCAAGGTTCAATATTTATCTCCTGTTCTTCTTTCTTTGTACAAGTCTCTTAAGGGAGATCGATACTGGCTTTTATAAAACGCTTGACAAAGGCGGTTTTAAAGAAAGTCAATACAATCGCTGTACATTGTACATTGAGAAGTTAATTCAGGTCTTAGAATAAAAGCTGAAGGAATATTTTTGGTAAATGTTCGGTTTGTTTCAACTGTAGTAGGGGTTTCGTTTATAGTTTCAAACGACCGTTGTAGTGAAGTTAATCTATATAATAGGTTACAATTTATCCAAGCTTATTATGTAACTTACATACCGGAAAATCCTAATGTTACTGAAGGTGGCTTAGATTGATGTTTGCGTACAGGAGGAAAGAAAAATTGACAAATGCATGATGTTATCTTAAAAATATCGGTAAAATACTTTCTTAACCAGCTGGACATATACTTAAACATCTTCAACAAAGTTCATATAAGTTAATTTCTTTAAAGAGTGTGGTAAATAATTATTTAATATATTGAGATGTAGTTAAAAGCAAGAAATAAAATCAAATAAACATGGATCCTGAAATTAGTATCTTCCACTGTATGAGCACTTGTTTCATTACCATGAATGCCCAGTACGAGGAATTCACTATTGTGGTAAGTGACAGTCTGCACTAAAACTAGAAGGATTGCATTTTTTTTTGGGGGGGGGGGGAGGTTGGCCTCATGTTGTAGTTTGAAGTGGAAAGCAACTAGTGATGCCAAGAAACATCCAACATTATGCGTTAAATAATCACAGCTTAATGCTGTAGTAATTTCAAGAGCATTCCAAGTTCAGGACTTGACTGACCATGTTATAGCTGATGGTGACTATTGCACATATCAAGTTAAAAGAAAACTTAGCCTATTGAGAGTGGACAAAAAATATAAGTCAAAGGTTACTGGGTATTATACAACGTTTCATATTATGATTGCTCATTATATATTATAATTTGGCACAGATTGTTCTTAAAATGTTTGGAATACAATTTATTACAATCATTACGTTGTTATATTATACAATGAGGCATCCCAAGTCCACCTGCTTTATACATCTCTCAACAGTCAGGAATTATTCTTAAAATATTGATATAATCCGTTAACTACATCCTCCAGCTTTGATAAATTACAGTACTGTCTCAGAGAAAACTCTAAATTGACATCAATGTACGTAATACGTGGAGTGATTTATTAGCAATGAGATTCATTGCTATATAATTAAAACTTCTCAGAAACCAAAGTAGATGAATTAGAGAATTAGTATATGAAGTAGAAAATTAGACTTATGCTTGTTAAACTTTATCTGAATAAAACGTTCAGTTGCGAAGTAATAGCCCTCGTATAATCTGTATCTGTATCTCTGTATCTGGTACCCTATGATCCCCAGGTGGGGCGAAGGGGCCTCCAATGGAGGTTTCATTACCTATACTAATTTTGATATGCTTATTTTCCGAGAGAGGGTAGAGGGACAGGTGGTAAGCCCATCGCCTCGCAACCCCCCTCCGGAAACTAAGTATTTCTTGGACGTGAAAGGGCCGAGAAATTTTGTCCAGAGGCTCTAATTTAGGCTTGGAGTTTTTTTACGTGCCGTAAATCTACGACACGGGACCCCCAGCTTAAAGTCTCTCCCGGAGGACTCCGTGCCCAGGATTTTTACGTCCTGAAAAATCCATCGATCGCGGCCGGATTTGATCCCTGCGGATCTAGAGGCGGGCACGCTACCTCTAGACCACCGCGGCCGACCCTCGTATAATGGTGCATAATTTAATAAATTTATGGCAGCTGGAAGTAGATGTCTCCGTCAGCCCTTTTATGTAGAGTGGAAATGCCAAAATGGAATTATTAACTAGAGTTACAAGGAATAAATGTACGAAATAATTTTGCACGATTAATTTCTGCTAAACAAGAAACGAATCAAACCATCGCCAAGGGTAAAACCACTCAAACCAATTAAATAACATTTTGATCATCATAAAATAATATCAAATTCATGTATATAAAAGCAGTACGCTTCTTCCTTGGTGATAATGTTGGAATCCTTATCCAGCAATATCTTTACACCTAAAATTGGGAAACTTAGTGATCGAGTTTTACGAAACTTGCAATTAAGACAAAACTGTAGGGTGTCGTAGGCCCTACTTTCAATCCCTTGACTGTTTTAAACTGGTACGTGTTGACAACAAGCTGCAATAAAACTCTTGTTAAAACTGTCTGGGGCAATTACTTGTTAGTTGTAGTTTCAGAGCGATCTCCCAAGCAGTTACAAGCTTCTCTTCGCTACATCCAGCATTTATTTTAAGTATAAAATTCTTAAGTACTGCCATTTTATGTTATTTATATATGTTAGTCTTTCAGCTTTATATCATAGTACAACGATATAGATCGATAACGATCACAACGATAACGATGTAGATTAGGTTAGAAACTAATAAGTAATAACTAGAGACTGGATAATAGGCACTTAAAAAGTTTTAAAAACTGCAGGCAAATAGGTCTTTAAAAATGCAGATTATGCAGGTAAACTAGGCATTAAAACCTTTACAGCTGCATAGAAGACAATAGATCGAGAAATATGAACATATTTTGGATATATTGCAGTATACCTATTTAAGCAAAATAACTTACATATTCATGTACATTAAAATATTGATAGTTTCATTAGTGCACTCTATAACTTTCAACAGGAAATGTGACAGTAAATATAGCTACCTCTAGACAAATGCACTAAAAATATCTCTACTTAAACCTCGTCACCATAATATAATAAATAAATAATTTATAAAGATATCTCACAGTGGGTATAAGTAAATTTAAGTAACTTGCAACATGTCATGACTCATGGGATAGAAATTGCGTGAATTTATATAGTTTTTATCTAATTTTTCAATATAATATCAGTTTTTCTCGAAAAAACGTAAATAGGCATTTATAGGCATATAAGTTGAAATAGGCAAAATAGGCAGATTTAGCTTTATGAAAAAACAGCTCTGAATGTAGTGGATTGAACTTATAATAGGTCATTTTTATTATGTCTATATCGGATAATAATAGGCATTTTGCCTAACATCCGGTCTCTACTAATAACCTAGCTTATCTTTAAAGAACCCTTTCAGATTTTCAATGGCGGGATCGAACATTGCTAGCGATAGTTGACCGCTTCAGCAGAGACAGTATCCGTGGCAAATGGGTCAGCCTGGAATTGGAATTTAGTGAATGGTCTCTCCTCAATAACGCATGAGTACCGCGAACACTCATTGGCGGGAACACATACGAAATATTGTAATTTCCAAAGTCATATACGGGGTGTTAATGAATAACACCGAAATATTTTACCTGTATATAGAGGGAGCATAGACAATCAACTTGTATTGGGAGATTTTTGCTCTATGACGTAAAATGTGTGTGATACAGGGCATTAAAGTCATTATAATTTTGTGCTCTTAAATCAATAATTATGCGAAATAGGGTTAAAATTTTCATTAAGTTGACTTCATGCCTTCCTAATGATCCATAAAAAACTGATTCTTAATAATTCATTCACAGCTATTACATCATTTAAAATTTTTATAACCTGCAAAAATTACAGACTAATCACATGACTGGCCGTCACTGCATTATTCTTTTTAATTCATAACTACCGACTGCAGTGTTAACAACGAAGTTCCTTTGTTTTGCATTTTTTCTGATGTTAGAAGTCAGTGGCGGCCATGCCCTGGGAGATTTTATGCTGTAACAGGAAAAATTGAATCCACAGAGCAAAAATCTCCTAATAAAAGTTGCTTATCTATGTCCCCTCTATACACAGGTAAAATATTTCGGTGTTATTCATTAACACCCTGGGTAGGTAACTTTTGTATTACAGTGCCATCAAAATGCACGTTATGGAGAAATATCCTAATCTATAAAGGTGAGTAAGTATGGAAATCTTCTACAATTCCATATACTGTATTTCTACGGGAGAACTAGTTTTCATGCACGATCAGTGCAGGATAAAAGAGTAGGCCTAAACATTTTATAATTTTTTTATTATTACAGAAATTCAGATGTACATGCACAACAATTTTCTTGCAAGATACAAAATCAAACAAACTTTTTTTTTGTCCCCATTTGAGCAAAGCCCGTCTTTAGGGGCTAGAAATGAATTATAAAGATTTATAAAATGCACAGCATAAAAATTAAATACTAAAAAACAAAGTTAACCCTGTTTACAATACCAAAAATAAAAAAAATATAAATTCATAATGTTACCAGAATATATAGGCCTAAATGCATATATATATAATTATATATATACATATACACACACGTATATACAAATAAATGGAAGAAAATTTGATTAAAACAAATGAAAAGATAATATTACAATATTATAAGTTGTTATCCCTATAATATAAAGCCACATGGCTGACTGACTCCCTCACTCACTCACTGACATTAATGTTTGCCCACTTTCAGATGAGCTAGAAACTTGAAATTTGGTACACTTATAGCTTTTAGGCTGTAAACCACAGGAAAATTCCAAAAATTTAAATTTTTTATTTTTTAGCCCTAAAAACCCCCCGAAAAAGGGTTCGGCTCGGCTCACAGACATTAATGTTTGTCCACTTCCAGATGAGCCACAAACTTGAAATTTGGTACACTTATAGCTCTTAGGCTGTGAATCACAGGAAAATTCCAAAAAGTTTATGTTTTTAATTATTAGCCCTAAAAACCTAGCGAAAAAGGGCTCGGCTTGGATCACCGACAAAAATGTTTGCCCACTTTCAGATGAGCTAGAAACTTGAAATTTTGTACAGATATAGGTTATAGGCTGCAAACCACAGGAAAATTCCAAAAAGTTTATTTTTTTAACTTTAGCCCTAAAACCCCCCCGAGAAAGGGCTCGGCTCGGCTCACCGACATTAATGTTTGCCCACTTCCAGATGACCTACAAACTTGAAATTTGGTACACATATAGCTTTTAGGCTGTAAACCACAGGAAAATTCCAAAAAGTTTGTTTTTAATTATTAGCCCTAAAAACCTCCCGAAAAAGGGCTCGGCTCGGATCACCGACAAAAATGTTTGCCCACTTCCAGATGAGCTAGAAACTTGAAATTTTGTACAGATATAGGTTATAGGCTGCAAACCACAGGAAAATTCCAAAAAGTTTATTTTTTTAAATTTTTAGCCCTAAACACTCCCAAAAAGGGCTCGGTTCGGCTCACTGACATTAATGTTTGTCCACTTCCAGATAAGCCAGAAACTTGAAATTAGGCTGTAAACCACAGGAGAATTTCAAAAAGTAAATTTTTTAAAATTTTTAGCCCTAAAAACTCCCGAAAAAGGGCTCGGTTTCCATGGCAACGGTATTATCAAATTGTATTCACGTATGGCTCTGAAAGTTTAGGAATAATTATTTCCGTAAACCTAACGGGGTGGTCGAGATAGTAACGTCTTGGACTTGCGTTCTGAAGTCTCAGGTTCATCATAATTAAATCCAATTAACATATTTTTGTCCAGAACCAACAAAATTTTCTTCTATCTGTTAAAGAAAATTCATATTTATGCTCTTTAATAATATCTCGGAGATGAAGTCCCGCATTCTTTACAACATATTACAACCAATTTTACTTGTATTTTTCTATGATTTCCGTGGTCGTAAAGGCAAAAGCCAAATTGAATATTTACATACCATGAATCTTACTCGCAATTTCATCTTGTATAATGTCCATTTAAATTAATATCAGTTGAAATTTACTCCATAAAATACACCATAAATGTACGTACACTTCCAGTTGATCTAGAAAACTTAGACTTGGCAAACTGATACATATTAGCTTGCAACCGACAGGAAAATTCCGAAAAATTCCCAAAGTCTTCCCACGTTTATTTTTTCAGGTTTAATGTGGCAAAAATGGTAGTAGCCAATACAGCAGACTAAATACTATCTCCCATAGATCTTTTAAAAAACCTTTCCCGAGAACCTCAGCGGGGGTTTGGGGGCGGAGCCCCCAATGAGCGAAGCGAGTCTAATATATAAAGTCGAATGTGTGTTTGTGGATATGTGGGTATGTATGTATGTATGTTTGTTCCTTATACAAATCTACATTTCTTTACCAATTTACACGAAATTTTGCATACATACCCAGTTAAGCCCGGGAAGTAACGCGGTCAACATTAAAATTGAAACAAATCAGTCCTTCCCTTGAAAATTATATAATTTCTGAGAATATTATACTGGAAAAAAATGAAATGCTGTTCAGTTGTCAAGACAACAGTGTATTGTTTACACAGTTCACATGGGGCTCTGGACACTACATAATATTGGACTTTAACGAATTCTGATGCTAACGATTTGCAAAAATAATTCTTGAAGAATAAAATCCACGAAAATAAAGCACATTGTAATGCAGTCACATAACTTTCTCTACCCTCGACACAAGAAATATTTTCTCACTTCACATTTTGATGTAGAATAAGAGGTCTTATTGCAGGGACGACTTAAGTGTGTGAGTATGCTATATCAGAAGTCTGTAAACAATCCTTTTCGCTTATACGTTATCCATAGCTGTAGACTTTGTATTATTTGAGAAATAGGGATGTTTATCATAGCCCCTAAGCATGGGATGGAACATTTTGGGTCCTATGCTCGCAGTATATTATGTCCCGGGTTTTAGGGGAGGAAAGTATGAAAGTGATATTGCATTTCTCTTTTATTTCAGCTCCGTAACGGTTTTATGGTAACATGAGAATGAGAAATAAAAATTTCCGTCAAGTCAATACAATATTATGTAATTTATGTTTCTTCTTATTTCTATTCCTCCCAGGCATGATGTGTAGAAGCAACAGAATGCAGCATTCGATATCCTCTATGAGCCATAAAAAGCTATATCTAGCGTTTTCTGGTGGAATAGTTTGAGTGTGATAAATCTTTTTCTTCATTTCAAGTTCTACATACATATTATATAAGGACCTAGAGTTTCAAAATCGAAAGTCCTCCATAAGTTAATTTCAAATCAGCTAGTTATTAATATTAAACAGTTTTTAATTTTCATCTTAAAATGTTTGAGACTGTATTCTATGAAACCAGGGTGCTAACAATAAACGTATTATACAATTTCAAACCATAGTTTGTGTAATTGCCTAGTAGAAGTCCTACATTTTGTTTCCGCCAAACGAAACGTGGTATTTCTTCTTGTATTTTGACAATGTTTGAAGGAAATAAATTTTGATCGGTTTTTATGGTAATAAGAAAATAATGTAAACTTATAAAGCTGCTCAATTATCATAACTTCGAATTTAGAATATAATAGTTTTGTAGTTTTGTAGCCTTCTCTAAACAAATTTGTATTATTCTCTTTTGAAGTAAAATAAGTTTTAAACAATATGTCATAGATACGCTACTCCAGTCAAGAATTCCATATTGGATTATCGACTCTACTAGAGCTAAATATATTATCCGTAGTGTAGAAATTGGAAGAATTCCGAAGGATGACAAATTTTTAATTAGTTTTACGTATTTTATTAATAATAAATGTAATATGCTTATCCTATTTGAGATGTTCATCAATAATAATATCTAAGAATTTAACTTAAGCAATTTAATTGCATGCGAGGATTTCTAAACACACACTTATTTATTTATGTATTATTTATTTATTATCCAACTATTTGAATCCCATTGCATCAAATGGCATGTTAGGGTTATAAATACACATTCAAAATCAAACAAATAACAAATTAACTAATGACAACTAATTAACTAATATGGATGGATAAATTCCACAAATGAAGGATATTAAAGCGGAGGTGCTAAATGATTTAGTAATTATTTTTTACAATAGCCGGGAATAATTGGTTTCACAGTGGTCGAGATGTCCTAGTAAAATGTATCTTCTGGTGTGTTGTCGAATACTCTTTCTTCTGACATTTCACAATGCAGATAGATCCATCTTGTAACTCTAGGTGAAAACTTTGCAGGTAACTTTTAAACTTTCCGTGACGGTGTGTCAGAATATAATTTGATGTGAAATACTTGCACAGATGCGATCGAAAACTGAAGGAAAAAATAAATTTCTTTTTAGTTGTCCATTTAAGCTGTTTAACCAGAGATCATTTTATTGTATACTATTTCTCTCTTTAGAACCTTTTTTTTTGAGGTAACACTTGGAATTGCGTGTTACCGTACCTTTGGATAGTCGAGTAAGAACCAGGCTACGAAGCACATACCGGTAACTGAAAGTTGAACAACAAGTCAACTACAGAACGGTCGTCAGAATTGTGAGCGAACTTCGAGACTCTGCTCCCCGGCACAGTCACGCTGCAACAACGGCCAATTCAGATATCGTGCACCCTGAAGGAGGAAGAAATGGGTTTGCTTAATCTCGCAAATAGCAATGTACAGGAAGGGGAAAAAAAGCAGACCGACTAAAATATCTAAGTTGCCGATATGAGCCACTGCGCATGCCCAGCGGCATTCACAAGATAGCAGGGAATGAATTGGAATTTGTTCTAGTGTCGATAAATCGCTTGAATTGAGAAATAATTTCACGTAATTTGCATTGCTTGTGAAAACAAACGTTTCCGTTACATCTCTTACATTTATTTACGTATCACAAGGCTCTGAAATCAGCTACAAGAGTCGGTCCGCTTTTTTCCCCCTACCTGATGCTGATTTCGGTTATAATTGTAAGAGGTATTAGAAATGGTATCCATTACCACACATTCAACGACACCATCGTAGAAAGTTTGTACTTAGGCCTAAACGCACACATTCTTCTTCTGTGAATCATGATTAATTCAATTCTGATGCTCATGATTCTCTTCCATTTCACGAATCTCCTCAGTAAGCAACTCTTTATGGTATGACATATTTTTAAAAAAATGTTGATTGTAGAAAGTTATGTTCCCGGACAAATGCACTGTAAACTTTTAATCAAAATTAAGGAAATAGGTTCCGTGTCAAATAAGTAAGAAGAAAACATCCACGTGTGATTGCTGAGAAGACTGATGAAAGAGAACTGAGATTAGAACTGCCTCAGATTAATGGAAGAAGAATGTGTGCATGTAGGCCTAATTGTATTTTGTCCACCGGGGTGTGGTGCAATAGTAGAGGGACAGCACTTCCAGTAGCTCTTATAATCGAAGTTAACACAATAATATACAATTTTCATAGGTAATACTCTAATTTTGCAAGCTTAAGCAAAACCATTCCATCCTGCTACAGAAGCACGGGATTTCAATTGGCCGCTGTTACTGCATGACTGTGCCAGAGAGCGGAGCGCCGAAGTTCGCTCAGAATTCTGGCGATCGCGGTCTCTTCAATATTTCAAGAGAACAAAATGGGTGAAACAGTCAGTCTGTACGCAGTATAAAATTCAGAAATAATCATACAAGTCCATTACTCTGCGTATAAATATAATTTATTTTTATACTTTTTCATATGAAAAGTTCAGTTCAAAGTTATTGAACTTATTGCATGCAGTGTACTCATAACTGACGCAATCTCAAATAAGCCTACTACAGGGGTTTTAGTAGTACAAAATATATATTTATAACTTATTTTTGTTATTATTTGAACACTCAAAGTAATAAACTATATTAATGTAGGTCTATAATAATAATATCCTTTTTTCCCCCGGGTGTAGAAGTGGCCGTCAACGTCGCCTCATTTCTAAATACACTGACTCCGGGATTAGCTGACAACAAGCGACCCTCATTAGCAGAAGAAGTGTTTAAAATCCGTTCCTAAAAGTCACACTCCTTCTCGGGCAGTGGAGTGAGACTAGCCTTCAAGTTTTGTAAAATACTAGGCATATAACCAGTAGGCATATAACCAGTGAAACTTCTGTTAAATGACAACAGATGCTTCCATGAAAAATTGTTCGTTTTGAGTTGTTTAATAGAAGATGAAAAATGTTTCTTCAGAGGATGAGCAAGAAAACTGTCAATTCTATTTATTGTTATTAACAATAACATAACTTCCCCGATTAGGGATTTCCTGAATAGACAAAATGTACTGTACAATTAGCTAGTATAAAATTAAGTTTTTTTTAGGTATGTTAATTTCATTTCTAATGATGAAATAGAAACCACGATCAGGAGCTTTTGAACTATTCAAGCAAGGACATTGTTAGATCAAGAGTCTATAAGTTTTATGTTTCAAATTTGCCTCTGTGGTAATTGGCGCAAACCGCCAATTCTTTGCCGCGTGTGTTTGTCATATCCTGTGCAGGCTCTTGCTTGTGGCGTTGCCACGCCAGTTCTGTTGAGTCAGTTGTGTAGACGCAGCAGCTTGCAATGGACGCTGGCACGATTGCTCCTGTGTGTTTAGGACAATAGCCAGTTTGCAGGCTTTATTACTCGTCTCATTCCACACCTATCTGCTCCTTTAGTTGAAGGCAGCTCGCGTGTGAAGTTCCTGGAATCAGATTGTATTTTCAGTGCAATTTACAATTATTTCCATTGTGTTCGTAGTCTAGCCACCACGTGTATTGAAACAAAGAACTCGGTGCTAGCGCTTATATAAATCTACTTGGCGGGAGTGTTGTATTTGCTCCTAGCAAGAGTAACTGTATTTAACCACATCTATTATACTCTTGTGTTAAGTGTTTATACAATTTCTCATTATTCAGAGTTCAGGCTTCCTGAATATATATTATTGCAAAACCCTCAAATTTAAATCTCTGTTCCAGCTGACCTACAGTCCTAGCTTCCTTTGTGTAGTCTTAAGTGGTTTAAAAATAAACTGGTCCTCCGAAAACCTACTAGTTACCCTTACATTTGTTCCTCTCGGAACGGAAACCTATCATTTGTTCCTAGTTACCAAACAGACATATTAACATCAGTAACCTTTTCCTGCAGTTTCCTGTTAATGCTACAATTCCACTCACTTGTAATTTTCTCCTTCAATTTTAAAATACCATAAATTTGAGTTTTGCCAAATTTAAATTTCCTTGCTAATGTTTGTTCTGATAGTCCACTTTCATTTTAGTCATCACAAATCGCTTCATCATATAAAGAAATTAAATCTTTATCTCACTTTGCCTGAGAAAATTTCATCAAGGCAGGTGTTGTTGTACCTTGGATACTATGTACAGCAGTCGCAACACTTACGTTTTAAGAGACTAGAATCCCGAGAAGCCGTGTTACACAGTCATT
The DNA here is from genome assembly GCA_964059195.1 of Ectobius pallidus. Taxonomy (NCBI): domain Eukaryota; kingdom Metazoa; phylum Arthropoda; class Insecta; order Blattodea; family Ectobiidae; genus Ectobius; species Ectobius pallidus. The sequence goes on along the minus strand of CAXKWD010000002.1, from coordinate 108,448,909 downwards.
ATGTTCACATTGCATACAGGATTAATGAATTAGCCATTCAACTGAACAATATTTTCGGAGTTCATTTTACCACTTGAAAACAAAGAAGCCCGGACGGAGTGGGTTGCATAAACGTCCCTAAAAGGGAGATATAAAATTAAGGAAAAGAAGAAGAAATCGCAGTTCTGGAAAATCATCTATATTAATAAAAGGAAGTGTCTGTCTTTCTGTCTGTCTGTCTTTCTGTCTGTCTGTCTGTCTGTCTGTCCGCGATGCCCAGCGAAATCTACTGAACGCAGAGATCTGAAATTTTAAACATAGATGGACTAAAGGGTCGGAATGTGCACCTCGAAGCCGGAATTTTAATTTTCGCTTTCGTCCGTGAGTTATGAGTGAAAAATGAGCAAAAAACGTGCATTTTATGCGTTTTCGAAGCATCAGTTTCAGTAATAAATTTCAATATCAAATCACTTACAGATGGCTTTGGCTATTTTTGTCATCATACCACATACCTTGGAAATAAAAGCAACGCGATCGCTTGATTTTGTTAGTCCATCCTAGACGATTCATTTGTTTAGAGTGTCAAGGCCCACAGACATATGAAATTTTCAACATACACGGAAGAAGGATAATCAACCCTAAATAGGCCTATGGTCAAACATTGTTCGATTTGAACGAAACTCACTATACAGGGGTTTTCTGGGCCAAGGAACTCGAATCTGAGGTCGCTTTTACCAGGGGAAGCTATCTAATCGTGGAATGCACTCCACGTGATTTAGGTGCTAATAATTATAATGATTTTACTACGCTCTTAATTTTTAGTTTTTAATTTTTGAGATAATTATCGCGGGGAAGCCGCGGGCACATGCGGGCACATGCTGTTTGTCTGTCTGTCCACGATGCCCATCGAAATCTACTGAACGCAGAGATCTGAAAATTTAAAGATAGATGGACTGAAAGGTGGGCGAATGCACCTCGAAGCCGAATTTTTAATTTTAGGTTTCGTTCGCGAGTTATGAGTGAAAAACGGGCAGAAAAAGTGATTTTAGCGCTGTCGAAGCATCAGATTTCAGTAATACATTTCAATGTCAAATCAATTGCAGCTGGCTTTGGCTATTTTTGTCATACCGTGGAAATAAAAGCATCGCGATCGCTTGAATGTTATAAGCTCACGCTGGTCGATTCATTTGTTTAGAATGTCAAGGCCCGTAGACATATGAAATTTTCAACCTACACGGAAGAGGGATAATCAACATAGACCTAAATATGGTTAAACATCGTTCGATTTGGACGAAACTCACTATACAGGGATTTTCTGGGCCAAGGAACTCGAATCTGAGATCGCTTTTACCAGGCGACGCTATCTAATCGTGGTATGTAATTCACGTGATTTAGGTGTTAATAAATATAATGATTTAACTATTATGCTCTTAATTTTTAATTTTTGAAATAATTATCGCGGGCGAAGCCGCGGGCACATACTAGTATTTCATAACACTTAACTTTTCATACTGTAATTTTTTCATACTTAACATGTTCATACTGTAATTTTGAAATCTCGTTTCTCAGGAAAGTAAAATTAACAAAAATATTATTCAGAGGTCGGGTAGCATGGCCTTTAAACGGAGATAAATAACATATAGGTTTTATTGAGTTTTGCATCGTTCTCTAAGACAAGTAGTCTCTTAATTAGGAGAGATCTTTCAGACAGATTTTACCGTATAATATCTAAATCTCTCCAGAAATATTAAACGGCACATTACCATGTAATCGGTTAAGTTTTTGCGAAAAGTTGTTAAAATAAAGTTACGAATTACTCAGATGGTCTTGACAGCAAGATTTATTACTATTTTAGCTTCAGGATAAGTGTCAAAAACAAACATCTGACCCAGATTCAAAGTGGGCATCATATAATGGCCAGCATCACTGTCAGAGAGATGAAACAACTTGAACATAAGTAGATGAAAAACTACATCAAATGCTGTTGTCATTACACAAAGAGAAAGGTATTTTTTCCCTGTTACCTTTACGTTTCATTTATATTTTGTGAGATTGAGAGTGCTTTGCAGTGATCATAGTAAAATGTTTAATTTAATTACGACACCACTATATGGAAATCAATTCCAGCTGGTCACCAGTGACAGTAAACAATAACTTGTTGCGGTCCAGTGGCTGTATGTGTCGTGATGATATACGGAACGCTTTGTCAAATGAACAACACGACTATGTTACATGCAGTATATTATACTTATCAAATTACTCTGGAATGGTGTTTCACAAATAAAACACAAGTTCTCTCCATAAACTGAGATAATCGTGGCAGGGCTGACGTTTAACCCCTTAGCATAACAATTCTTTGTTGAAGGATGGTCCAAAAATGCATATTTTTTTAATGAACTTAAATGTTCATTTTGAATATAGGTTACTGATAATAATAATTTGAATCGCTTTACACTTAATGGGTTACTTACGGGTTATGAGTTTACACGAAAATCCTGAGCTTACTTGATTTATAATTGTAAGTAAGAGGGTTGGAAGTTTAATAGTGGCAACACATCTATAAAATCAAAGTGAATTATAGGAAGTTCAAATCGCTTTTGTTGGCTGCTGGTTGGATATCCAGCATACTTCAGAGAAAATAAGAGCCTTCTATCGCAACGAATGCCTTCAAAGTAGCCAGAAGAAATTGAGCGGGATATATCAACCGGTCTTAAATGAGATTTAGGAGTTTTCAGGAAGGCATTGATAATTCAATACGAGAGAAAATTCTTCGCATAGAGAGACTTTTGAGGAATTTACATTTTCATACCGAAAAGTATCAAGTTGGATCAAAGCCTGTCACTTATTCTTCACTTCCTTCCGACGGAGGTTCAATCATGTGTTACACTCATTCATCATAATGAGTAAAATTAATTAACCACTCTTGAAACAGTTCATTATGTTACTGCATATTATTGTGAATCAAGAATAATTTTAAGGTATTGATTTATTTTTAATCATTGACTTTCTGTCGGATCAAAAATTAATTTTAAACCGGTTGATATAGCCAGTTCAAGTTGGATATCCAACCAACATCTAACAAAAGAAATTTGAACTTCCTTCATAATATAGATGTGTTGCCACTTTTAAACTTCCAAACCTCGAATGTTGGATGAAATGTTTTATAAGTGGACATTTTCGATAAATCTCTTTGGAAAGTGTTTAGTAACTGTAGTTAAGTTACAAAAAATAATAAACACACATTTTCGTATATAATTCCACCTTTACATGTTAATAGCTATGTAAGTTCCTGAATTTCTTCCACCATTCTTCGCCGTTACTATCACTATCAGTAATGTCGTTTTCCCATTCACTAGACTCAATATCAAATTCGTCATCGGAAAAATAAATAAATGAACGAATTTATACAGTAGTACATAACATGAACATTTGGTACCTTTAGGCTATAATACTCTTTATTAACCTTTAGATAACCTGGGATTCCCTCACCCTTTAACATACGAATGCAGCCTTCGGAAGTGCATATAACTGCTCTATTATGGTCACACTTATCTGTTCTCTTGTGGCCCCATTTTGTTAACTAACTGTATATGACTCTAGAAACGCATTTATTTCAGATTTAAAATTAAGACGGCGACATTGTCGCCTTACATGAGTTTTCGCGGGTTTTTAAATTTTCTTCTATTTCCCTGCCCACCCTTCCAAACATAGCTCACCTCATTCTTAATAATTGCTCTTGATAATAATATATTGCTCTATTTAGAGATATTTATATCTCCATAAGACTTAGACAATATTTCATCGTCCTAATTTTACACCATGGTCTCACCATGCGCCCCAAACTCTCTCATGATGCCACTGTTTGTTGTGCCTGTCCCTACCTCCAAAATCCCTTTAGAGCTTATTCGTAAGGAAATTATTTTTGTGTTTTGTAAAATTGGTAATACAGTATTTTTTAAACTAGTGGAAAAAATAATTTTGTAATAATAAATGAAAACCTCTATATTTTCAGGAATAACGTTTTAAAACAAGCATCTTTATTAACAAGGTTACATCTTTGCCTAAAAACATACGCAATACTTACTTACTTACTTACTTACTCAATGGCAATGGACAATTCCTCAGCAAGCTAAAGAAAAATGATCTATTTTATGGAACCCGAAGGTTCATTGCCGCGCTTACCTGAGTCCGCCATTCAACCCTATTCTGTGCTAACTCCATCCAATCATCCCTAGCAAATCCCACTTCCCTTAAGTCCATTCTATGATTGTCCTCCCATCTACATCTAGGTCTCCCGCGTGGTCTTTTTCCTTCGGGTCTTGCAGTCAATACTTTTGAGATACGTCTTTCCTCCCCCATGCGTGCAACGTGTCCAGCCCATTTCATCCTTCGCGACTTAATTACCCTTACTATATCCGGTGAAGCGTACAGGTCCTGAATCTCGTCGTTATGCAATTTTCTCCAGTCCCCATTTTCATCCCTCTTGGGTCCAAATATTTTTCTAAGCCCCTGTTTTACTGAAAATCAACTGTACTGTACTTTCGTTTCAGTTCTTATTTCGTGTTATATTACTGAAAATACCTGTAATTCAAACAAACGGTAAAATCACCGATCATGCTCATTTGTTTAGCTTTCTTTCTCTTTTTCTCTGTAAATTAAATTTCGACGTTCTTTCTTTCTTTAAAATCCATATGTACTATAAACACATGACTTCATGCTAAAACCAGCTATATGTTTCAGAAACGCCGTTATATAAAATTCTACATTTGTAAACATGAAAAGCGCAGATCTGCGGGATGTTTTTCACGCCTATGTGACACGAGTAAATTGCTTTGTTATTAGTTTTGTTATACTAGATGTCGAGGGTAATTGAAAAGTCTGTGAGCGTGCCGTTCCCACCTGTAGGAATAATCTCAATGAAATTGAATACACAAAATTCAATATTTTTACTTACGAAAATAGAACTGAAAAGGTATATGAGTGTTTATACTTATACGGAATAAACTAGATTTGTAAATATATATATGTATATATATATGGGATTTACTGTACTGATTTATTTTTTCTTTATTAAGATAGTTTCTTGAATGGTGTCTTTCTTTAAAGAAACCTAATTATACAGAATATAAGTTGTATAACTGTACAGATGTTAACAGTTTATTCCTTCGGTACAAATAAAACATTCCAATATATTTGTCCTAGGTGTCTTTCTGAGAAAAAATTTTCCTTTAACTGTAACCATGCTTTATTAAAATTATTATAGGTAGGCCTACTGTTATAATTTTTGAACTTCATCAGAGGAAAGAATGAGAAATAAATCTTCCTTTTGTTTTTTTCAATACAGGTGGCAGTTTTCATGCAAATTAAATAATCAGGTTTAACGTGGACCACAAAATCCACGACATGCGGTATCGTCGGTGCGAGAGCGCCTTACGCGTAGAGTATTTCTTGATAACGCGTGAGATAAGCCATTGTCACTCAGAACAGCTATCTGGCAGTGCGCTGTTGCAATTCTGAGGAGTTATCAACCTACTAAAAATCTCATAAACCATCATCGTAATCAGAAAAGAAAAAATAGCCTAAGTCTTATTTTCTTATTTTCTAGGTTCTTATTTTTTAGACCATTAATTAACATTTACATATAAAGATGTTTGAATAAAGATACTTAGTAAGGAAAAGTGTATAACATACCATGACACATAATAAGAACAGTGATATAAAATATCCTTCGCCTTCTAGCTTTTGTATTCTTCTAGAAAGATTATACTGGTATGGATAATTATTACATAAAACAAAATTTCAGTTCTTAAGCTAATTTTATGGAAACTTGACCGCTTTAGTTCCCATATTTAAGGCAGTAAAATATATTTGTTCATTCCATAAGTCACCTAAAGATCATGAATGGATTGAGGGAAGCACATCTCTAACAAAGCTGCGTAGATTTGCTGCAGACTTGCATAGTTAGCTAACTTAAGGTAAACTATTTTCAGCTGCAGAAAAATACGCTATTGTGTTGCCATTTTATGATGAGACTAAACCCAATTACACTGTTGTAATTTTATTCTGTTAGATTAAGCTTGTACTATTGAATACGGTCCATTGACTTTCAATCTGCAATACAAGCAATTTCACTAGATTGGCTATAAACACGATTTTGCAACGATAATAAAATTACAGCAGTTGCTTGCCTTCGTTAGTGAGTTCAAATAGAAAAATAAATAACATTTCCCCCCTTAGTGACTGTTAGACATCGTACAGCCAAATATTGATCACCCTGATAAAAATCTGATATTCTTATAACAATGAGTTGCTCGTAAAATTTTAGAGAACTTAAAATATGGTTAGCATTAAACTCAAAATTATTCATGGACTTATATTGTGGAGTTCATCAAAGGAATTTCCTGGTGGCAGTGTTTCCTTCCATGCCATACAGGGTGTTTCAAAAATACTTTTACTAAATTCGGGCATGGGTATAATGACGTATAATGACATTCAACATTGCGAGAGCGGTATAGAGGATAGGCGAGCGTTCTGTGTTCTCGATTATCATGTTAATAAATCTGTAACTGTTGTTCAACGACATTTTCGAACAAGATTTGGTGAAGATCCACCCAGTGGCCCTTCAATTCGTAAGTGGTATTCTGATTTTACGACAAGAGGGTGCATCTGTAGGAGCAAATCTTCAGGACGCCCGGCAGTAAGTGAGGAAACTGTAGGCCGGATTCGTGAATCTTTTACACGTAGTCCTCAAAAATCAACCATTGTAGCTAGTAGGGAGCTGCAGATCCCTAAATCCACCGTATGGAAAGTTCTGCGTAAACGTTTGAATTTTCTTCCATACCGATTGCAGATGATGCAGTTCTTAAAGGAAGAAGATAAAAAGGTGCGTCGTACTTTCTGCGAGAATATGCAGACTCTCATGGAAACTGATGGGTTTTACGAATCCATAGTGTTTAGTGACGAGTGCACCTTCCATCTTTCAGGTAAAGTGAACAAACATAACGTTCGAGTCTGGGGGTCGGAAAAACCCAATACCTACGTGCAGCATGTCCGCGACTCTCCTAAAGTAAACGTATTCTGCGCTTTAAGTGTGCAGAAAGTGTACGGCCCGTTCTTCTTTGTAGAGAAAACAATTGGAGGATTTGAGTACCATGATATGCTACAACAATGGCTCCTGCCTCAGTTGGAACAGGAAATGCCCAACGTGATATTTCAACAGGTCGGCGCACCCCCTCATTTTCATAATGAAGTCAGATTGGAGCTCAACACCAGACTACCGAACCGATGGATTGGCCGTGTTGGTAGTGACGATGAAGAACTTCTTCCTTGGCTTCCGCGTTCGCCAGACCTCACACCCTTTGACTTCTTTTTGTGGGGTTATGTCAAAGATCTTGTGTACAAGCCACCTCTTCCACAGACCATCCTTGACCTAAGAGAACGCATCACAGCAGCCATTGGAACAGTTGACCATGGCATGTTACAACGTGCCTGGGCGGAAATGGACTACAGGCTTGATGTGTGTCGTGTTACCAACGGAGCTCACATTGAACATCTGTAAGGTACTATAATCAAAACCTTTTTAGTTTCTCTTTCCATTAGTACCAGTTACATGTTTGTAAGATTATTTAAACACAAGTTACACATTTTCGAAACCCGAAAGATCATTTGTGGGAACCCTGTATTGTTTTCGACCCCCAAATTCGAAGATTAGTTTTAAAATGTTTTGAGGTACCATGAATCCAAAAATACTATTTTCGGAAGCATTCTGCGTGTGTGTGTGTGTGAACAGCCTAGCTCCAGAATGGAAAATCGTATGAAAACAACATTTTGTATTTGGGTTCGGTATGTTCTGAGGATGTGACGTGAAGATTGGCGACTAATTTCTTTTATTTTTATGGCTACCGGTACTTTACATGAAGAATATTTAGTTTTTCACGATTTTCTCGAAAACTGCTCATACGATTTTGTTGAAATTTTACTCATGGGGTGCTTACTCTAAGAGATAAAACTTTTATTTGAATCTTTTCTTCGAAAAAATCTGAAGGGTAGTTATAAGCCACTCACTCTTAAAACCTGTATGTGTTCTTTGCAGTTTGACTTCTTGTTCTATACCAGAATGTGAAGTGAGAAAATGTATTGGTCATGCTTAAAGTAAAAAATATACGAGAGCACATTAATAATATTTTATTTGGGTTGTGTATCCTTCGGAAATGCCATGTGATGTGGTAACGACATTCTCTTAAGTTTTATAACCGATTTAATTGAAGAGAGTATAGGCTACATCAACGCTCATCAACTCTAATTATTTCAAAATTACATAAGCATTTCACGAAAGTAATTATATAGGGAAGTAATGATAATTTTAGGAAATTTATAGCCTACTTCTGAATGTTATAAAAAGAAACTTAGAACTGAGTAAATTGACTATATGAATAATAGAGTACACACTCCTAATGTTTTATTTAGGGACTAGGCCTATGCAAAAATATAGGCCTACGCATTACGTACCAAAATTAACCGTAAGGAATTTATATTAATTTTTCCATACAATATTTTCCTACGTGTTATTAATGGTGTTCATTTTATGATATTACTGGATGACAAATGATTATTCCATATTTTTTTAATAACTAGTTTAAGAGCTGACATTTCACAAAAAAATTGCCATTTTACATGAACTCTTTTAACATTGGCAGAAAATCACTAGAAATTGTAGGTTTGAATCTGTTATGTTTGGTTCATGAGTTTGCCTTTGCTAGGTTTTTAGCTATACTACAGCGCAAAGGTTTTTTTCGATAATTTTGAACTCAATGGTTGCATATTTTACGTTCTACTAATATACATTAATATTATCGGTGAGCTGTGTCTATTTTGTGATAACAATATCCTGAACTCGCCTAATTTAACTTCGTTTCAGCAATCACTTATTGTACTAGTATGTAAATGAATAACGATTTTGAACTGTCTAAAATTTCAGGTGGTCTGTAGGGCCCACAAAATTTCAACAATAGATACGGTTGTACTGAAGGGTATGGACCTCATTTACATAGCCATTCTCGTTTCATTTAATTCGATGTTGATGCATAGTCCTCTTGCCACGAGTTTGGCAAATAGTCCGGTGAAATGAAATTGCACAAAGTGATGGTGGCAAGAGCAACTCGGTAGTTGAATGTAGGTATTTAATCTTTGGTATTTGATTTGCTAATGGATAGGAATTACCTAACTGAAAGAGCGTTTTCATGCTGCAGTACATGGAAACAGTAAAAGATAAAATAATAATAACAATAATAATAATAATGGTCATAAATGTAGTTACAATACCCTATTGGTAATAAATATAGCAATAATAATAATAATAATAATAAAAATAATAAAAGTAATAATAATTATTATTTGGCCACACTAAATCTACTTTTAAATATCTTATTCTCCATTGATGTTTTAATAGTAATTTCAATTATCTGTTAAATTAATCACTCGTTAGTTTATTAGATTGAAAGAAATGTCGGAAAGAGTTAACAAAATTATAGGATTATTTTGCAAGTAAGTACATGTTGAAATTGAATTGAACAACTATTCTTATCCATTATGTGATGTTCACAGAAGTTCTAATTAATTAACCTAAACCTCAAAGCAGTTCTAATTAATTAGCCTACATCACTCTTTGATTAGGTGTTGTTACAGAGAATAGACCCATAACAATGTGCAGAGAAATTCCGTGGAGTAACAGTATTGCTAGATTAGAATTTTCTCCATCCCTTTAATGCACATTAGCAAATTAATATTATAACTAGAGCTAGGACTTTTATGAAGTAGCATTATTTTTGGTAAGACTGTAAGACTGATGAATTGCTAAAATATTACAAATTCTTTTTATAAAAATCTATTTAAATAAAGTACTTTGTTATACCACATTGGTGCACATTGGGCGTTTGTACCACATTTGTAGCACATTTTAATGATATTTCGGTCATACCCATAATATTTTTATCTCTTCATCTCTAATGTAATAAATAGGGCCCGGAGGTTCATGTCCTAAAAATACAGGAAATATATATGCTCTTAAAAACTTGAACATGTGCCAATAAATATGCACCATTAAATTTAAAGAATTAATGTCCCTTGGCAGTAGAAAATACGAGTTAGAATTAAATGAATAAACTTACATTAATCCTTAGAGGTTGAAGCAGTAGTAGTCCCGTTCTGAATGTTGACTGATGAATTGGAATTCACAACCATCACGTTGCACAAATTTTCAATTGGAAAACTTAGCTCCACGTCACAATAAGTTATTGTGGCATATTTAAAGGAGTTAACTGCTACACCGAGAGAGCCGAGTCCCTTGACTTGACTCCCTACATTTTTCTCACACCCTCCACAAAACAGCATCCTATTATCTGTAGACATTAAGTCACCTGAAAACTCCTTCTGTAAGTTAGTTAATCTACCACTATAAGTTAGTTGGTCTTACTTTCGGCATCTAAAGCGCTTTTATACACACGCACTTTATACGGATAACTTAACCAGTTCATATCACAAGTTACAATAATACTGCCATTGGCCAACCTGAAAGGATGGTGCAGCAGAGGATTCACTGCTTGACATCATCACTTCAGCATTACTCCTTTCCATGTAACGAGTTACTTCATCACGCGCAACGTTACTGCTAATATGACCCAGATGAAAAAAAAAAAATAAAATAAAATAAAGAATCTTAAATCTCAATAATATGCCATATAGGCGGTAAAACATTCAAATATCATGCATTTGTCAAAGTCAAACCTAACAACTCGTTAAAACATGGCACCTATGATTAAAAATATTGAAATATGGTGCCTTTATCAAAATCACGGAAATATGCAGGCATGTGCGCTATAAAATCATGTTCAAACAATTGAAAATTCCATAATTCGTACACATATTGTACAAGCATACATTTTAACCCTAAAAAAAAACATGTAAATGCATGAACTTCTGGGTTCTAGTAATAAACGGTACATGAGTAATCTATTTGCTCAACACGCCGGGTAATTAGCCAGTGATATTCTCCACTTGTACTTCTCTGGCCTAGCCTATTCTTTCATAACTAATCACTATGAGGAATACCTTATTCTATAATATAGTTTCATTAATGCAGGTAAACTTGACCGTATACATTATGCAACGAGCCTATGGCATTCATTAAGACACGAATATGATTATGAAATGAGCATAGAGAATTTAATTGTTTACATACGAGGGTCGTTGCACAAGGTTGTTTATTGTGCAGTTTGAATTGTTGCTTTCAAGGCTTTAATATTGTTCCGTGTACGATATTAATCGACAGTTGGACAACAGTAACATCATGAAATTCAGTACTTCAATGGATATATCCACGCCGGGTAATAAACGTATTATAGAAGGCTAATAAACGTATTATAGTATGGTGAAACAAAAAATAAGTTAAATAGGCTGAGTAATATATATATATATATATATATATATATATGTATATATCGTTCAATTATCTTAATATGATGGTATTCTTCTTTTCCTTAGTTTTACGTCTCCCTTTTAGGGTCGTTTAAGGAATCCCCTCCACCCGGGCCTTGTAGGACCACGACCTGTTGGGAGAGGGATATCAATTGGATCACATACATACTTTTTGACCAAACAAGGACATGGTGCCTCTCCGGATGAGTGATCAGCTCAATGCCGTGGCTACCTCCGAGAAAACACGACCACATAGGGCAAGACACACCATTCACACTGCTTACTCTGAACAAGACGAGGATATGACGAAGATGATAATGACGGCCACGTGATATTCCGAGACCACAAGGGCTTCAAGTTACCCGACATATATCCCACAGATGAAAAAAAAACCGGAAAACCCCGACCAGGATTCGAACCCGGCCCACTGCGTGAGAGAAGCGAACGCATCCCCTGCGCCACTTAGGTGGACAATGTGCTGTTCGATTTTAGAATTTTCTGAAATCTGGTGACATCTGTTGTAAGAAGCTAGAACTAAATGCATGAACAGGTAGTGGATCTTTTAATTCAAACTTTGGTGCAAACAGATTCATTTGTGGTCAGGGATCATAAGATTTGATGCCACGGCACTCGTTGTAGGAATATTAAAATAAAAAATATAAAAAAATAGTAAAATATATAAAAACAAATGAAAAGGCAATAACTCATTTTTTTTTACATAATTGTATTGTAGACCTTTGTACACACCTTTGCACACACTTTGATTGTTTTAAAAAAATCCCTTATTATTAAATTATTTTCCTATGACACCATACCGTATAATTCACAAACAAGTAGTACTACTGGATTCAATATCGGACCAAACTCACATGTATTCCTTCACGTAGTGTGATTCCTTTGACGAACAGAACACCTGCACACTAGATCCACCTGGCCGAAGCAATACTAAAAACATATACAGTATTCTTTTTACTTTGAAAGTTCAGCTTCACAGATATTTCTAGATCCACTATTTCGAACGAAATTTAAAACACGCGCCACTAGAATTGACTAACGTAATCAAAGTGTTACCAATGTAACGATTGCAGCACCTCTGGAGTTTGAAATGTGAAAGTTATGAAGGTCGCGCATCAAATTGCGTATTGGCGCTCTATTGATGTTATCGAGACGTGGTATGGTACGGTTTGTGTTAAAGTTTTTGTTCTGTGTGTGCAGTGTCGGAATTTAGTGCTGCTGCAGGTCTGTTTGACGGTAATTAATAATAATTAACAATAACTTCCTGTGATTTTGGAGGTAATCAGTGCAGAATACTATTTCCATTGAGCCTAGAAGTAGTTCTACCGAAATGGAACCACTACCAAACACCAACATCAGCAGGTTAGACATTTTATAAATACAATAGCCTACACTAGAAGTAAAACAGAATAAGTACAATGGGTACAATAATATAACTTATACTGTAATGTACACCACATAATAGGACAATAGTGTGCTTCACGGGTCTCAAGCTACGTATGCCAATGTTAGGTTAGCAACGTTGATATTAGATTAGCAGTGGCAGCTAGCATTGCCAACGTAACTCGGACACACCAAATACATGATTACCCATAAACAGTAATAATTTGCCTAAGCTCATAGATTAGCAGTTTATTGAAAAAAAATCTTTCTAGTTTTCTTCAGCACAGGTATGATGTACTATGATTTACGCTGGCCCACAAACTCTTGGTTTTCGTTAGTACTTAGTATTTTTAAGCTGTGATGTAATTTATAATTTGAATGTTCAGATCAGTAAACTAATTTAAATTTTAAATAATTATTAAAAAATAAATGAGGCAGCCTATGCCTGAGCCTCGCTCAACATAGGATCTAAAGAACGAGATATTTACATCTACAACTACATCTACAACCAGTTGTAGTAGGAAATAATAGTTCGGACATACGGGACAAACAGCCACTGTATGTTATACCAGCCCTGTTAACAGTACGCTGAAAATCTGAGGCGAACTCGCTTCTCCTTCTGTTCGTAGCTTAGCAAGCGGACGCTATGCCCAATTTGTGCTGTGTGCAGGTGTATGAGTCATGCATGCAGTGGCTTCTTCAACTTCATCTAAAACTCCGCAACGGATTTTTAACAGTTATTGGGAAAACAAGTATTGTTTTGTTCTGAAATATGGTAAGGCACAGAGCTTAATATGCTCACAACAGTGTATTAAAACTACATTTCAACATTAAAATACATTTTAAGCACGGATATTCTTATAAAGAAGACAAATTATTATGGAAAAATTGTCAGAAAACTCTAGGCGAATTAAAGACAAAAGTGAAAAGTGGTCAAGATATTAGTCTATACTTTCCGAAGGGGCAAACATTAAGTGTATTTGATCGGGTCTGAAACTATTGATCTTCAGATGACGAAGTCGAGAGTGCTTAATACCTGTCATCGAGTAGGCAATACTGTAAGATCCCTAATCTACGTTTATGACTTTGAGCCAAAAGATGCTTCAGTTTACATAGTTGTAATATCTCCAACAATTTAAAGCTTTCACCTTCATTCCAGGAAGACTCCCAACTCTTTTGCTACACACTATATATATATATATATATATATATATATATATATATATATATATATATATAACATAACCTTAGATAAACCTAAGACAGGGGCGGTTATTTAGGGGAAGCATTTCACCAATAACACTTCAAAAAACACATAAAAGCTTATAGCGTTTAGTGAAACGAAAAAACCGGACACAAAAATTTCAATCCTGACAATTCTAGTCAATGCATAGTTTTATCTTACCACACTTATTTTTAAAGTTTGTTTTTCTTATCACGTATGTTGGTTTCTACGTGAAATGTATTTTATATTTTCGTACTAGGCTATGGAAGCAAGCGCGATATCAGGCTTGGTGAAGAGTAGTTCTCCCACTTCTCCCTCCACAGTCCACGGTCTCCTACTTACAGATTGCCAGTTAATGTGTTATGGCTGCAAGCGCGTGATAAGGCCGGCCGACTTGGTGAAGAGTTGTTCTCCCTCCACGCCCTCCTACTACCAGGGCGGAGCTTAACTAGATGGTTAGACATGGCGCCCCGGACAGCCTCGACGTGTTATTGATAGTTGATGTGACAACCGTGATGTCACCCGCTGTAGAGAGAGGTGGACGAGATTCTTAATACTCGCTTCTTCCAGCGTGAGAAGAAGGTAGGGCTTGCTACCTTCTTCATTGCGTTCAGTGTCGTGATGTTTTAAATATGAAGCCTGCTTATGATGTAGTGCGTGTTTTATTAGAAATACCGTTTTCAAGTTGGAAAGACGAAGGTAATAAGGAAGTTTTATGTGCATATATTTTTTCTTTCCTACTAGCACTTCACCTAACTTCCTAGCCATAAGCTGCCACTGACCGAAGGAGATAATTATTATTATAAATAGATTGTCGTTCTAAGTTGTCTTTACAGTCTGAATTAATTTTTTTATCCATTTTCTCCCATCTGGTTAGTATTATACTCTAATAAAATATCTCCTTTCGTTATTGAGAAAAGTACTTAAATTCAGTGGCTCATAATAACAATACATTTTTCCATTTTGTATTACACATAGCTGTTTAACTGGTTATTCACTTTCACATTTTTGCTTAATGTACTTCGCCCGCTTGGCAAAAGATAGATTTATGCTGCACCCCAGCCAAGCTCCGCCGTTTTGTTAGGTTAGGAGCGTTCATGTTAGTTTAGGAGCAATATACTGAATAGCACGAGGTTTATTATGTCTCACATTGAATTTCTTCTGTGACGAAACCCTAAATCCCACCTTCCCAGGCGGGCCTCATTAGAGAGGAGCCTAGGGTGCAGCATAAAACTATTTTTTCCCAAAATTACGTGTAAGGATTTATTAGTTTGAAAATGTTGGTCGTTTTAATTGATGAAGAATGTTTCAAGAGAGACAAAAGAATGGCGACATGCAAGCGTAGTGAAGTTTGTAGATGAGTAGAGTGTAACTGCACTCTCGAGGGAAATTTCCGAATCCCTGTGCTAGCAGCAGGACAACCCTGAGTGGAGTGGGAAGCTTCCTTGTACCTCATGCTTCAGTGAGGTACAGACAAAAAGC
Organism: Ectobius pallidus; assembly: GCA_964059195.1. Taxonomy (NCBI): domain Eukaryota; kingdom Metazoa; phylum Arthropoda; class Insecta; order Blattodea; family Ectobiidae; genus Ectobius; species Ectobius pallidus. Next base: position 108,433,353 of record CAXKWD010000002.1, on the reverse strand, counting down.
AAAAGTTTCTGATGTCGAATGATAGAAGCGCGGACATCTGTGACATTAAACACACCATTGTTGATTGCATTTTCTTTCTTTGTAAAAGGGGAAAAAACAGAAACGGTATTCACTATTTAGCCACATGAAAACAGGAAATAAAACATTTTCTTTCGAAAAATTTCTAACGCTGGAATAAATTATTATTATTATTATTATTATTGTTATCATCCTTATCACCATCATCATTATGGCTTTTATTATTATTATTACTATTATTATTATTATTATTATTATATGTAGACTGGTGAACATTAAATCTTACGTTATATAAAGGGGTTTCTGGAAAATTATTGTATATTATTTTGATTCGTAAACATTGTTTAACAGAACTCCTCCTGCTATGTAAAGTTTTATTTTAAGAGCCCGTTAAGATTATAGGGATTAAAGAGGATATCACCGTATGTCACTGTCCTTCCCTTCACTTTTGGACAAATTAATTCATTTTAACCACTACAAATACCTTTATTCCTACTACTATTATCGTGTACCTATTAATCTTTTACGGTATTCAAAATAACATCAATAACTATTTCGGCAGCAAAACTTCGGTCCATAACATAGGCAGTTATGTTTCTGACAATGCACAAACGTAAGCTAACACATTAGATCCGATCGCAAAGCAAAATCATGTACTGTCAAGTACCGCGACGCATGCGCACATTTTGAATATGCTGATACTGTACATCAGTGTTTTTCAACCTTTTTCATGACACGACCCCCCGTAGTATCAAAAAATATTTCGCGACCCCCCAACCCCTATTTCCATGTATGTTAAAAATATGTAATACTTACAACAATTTTATGCGTTTGCGTTATTTGCGCCATCTGTTGGTAACACTAGGAACTAGTGCAGGTTCCGGATGTTAGCAACAAATGGCGCTGGTAGTCCACGAAAGATCCACAAGTTTCGAGACGTTTCTTTACGCTTCGAGATAATTCTCGCTAGAATGCGCTGGCCTATAAATACGGCGGTCAACCGCGGCCATGGCAGTTTGATGCAAAACAGCGAAGGAAGTCGAATCAGAAGCAATCCCGATAAGTGAAAACGATTCAGAAGTGTAAATTCGGTGTTATGTGGACTGTAAGGTGCCTTGGAGTTGGAGTAATTATAGACTGATTTGTGAGCGTAAGTCACGCGTGGTCATGTCTGCTGTTTAGTTGTTTGAAGAGCGCGAACCACTTGTTTTACGGTACGTATTTATTTGATTTGTTATAATTGAAAATGGATAAATTCCTGAAAAGATCATCAGAACCATCAACGTCTAGCGGGAGTAGTGGAATAAAGAAAAAACGTCTTTATGACGACAATTATTTAAAATTTGGGTTTACTGTGATTGACAGTAAACCGCAGTGCGTAATTTGCTTTGAAATTTTGTCAAGAGAAAGCATGAAGCCATCGAAGTTGGTACGCCACCTAAACACAAAACATCCTAATGAAAAAAATAAACCCGTGGAATTTTTTGAGCGAAAATTAAAAGCTCTTGAACATCAAAAAACTGCTATAGGACAAATGTCCAACCTAAATGAGAAAGCGTTGCTCGCTAGTTATCGAGTAGCTTTTCGTGTGGCTAAAGCAGGGAAATCTCACAGTATTGCCGAAAATTTGATTTTACCAGCGGCTTTAGATAGCAGAGATTATGTTTGGCAAGCAAGAGGTCGAAAAGCTCAAAAGTATACCTCTCTCTGACAATACCATTCAACGCAGGATAAGCAATATGGCGTCTGATGTTCGTGATCAAGTCATAGAAAAAATAAAGAAAAGTTCTTTTGTATCCTTGCAATTTGATGAATCAACGGATATTGCGGGTTGTGCGCAATTTGTAGCTTTTGTGCGTTTTGAATCCAATGAAATAATAATGGAAGAAATACTATTTTGCAAGGCACTTCCCAAAAATACTACAGGTCAATGCTTGCATGACATGTTCCTTGAAGCTACGCAAGATATGAATATCGATTGGGCACAAAAATGCATTGCTATTTGTAGTGACGGAGCAAAAGCCATGACTGGTGCGAAGAGTGGATTTGTTGCTAGACTGAAAGAACAGATGCCAAACGCTTGTTGGATGCATTGCTTTCTCCATCGCCAAGCTCTTGCAGCCAAATCCTTACCGCAAGAATACAGTCAAGTTCTTAATATTATTATTAACATTGTAAATTCTATTAAAGGAAAAGCGTTGCAGACTCGATTGTTTCGAATCATTTGTGAAGATATGGGGACACTACACCGCAATTTGCTTTACCATACAGAGGTTAGGTGGTTATCAAAAGGCAAAGTACTGACCAGAGTTATGGAACTTCGCGCTGAACTATTGGTATATTTACAGCAAGCCAAGTCACATTACTCTGAATTCATTTCTGACCCGGAATTCCTTTTAAAATTGACTTTTCTTTACTGACTTATTTTAACATTTAAATAACTTGAATAAAAGTCTTCAAGGGTGTGATGAAAATGTCATTACCCCAGGGGGTCGCGACCCACAGGTTGAAAAACACTGCTGTATATGACATTATGCGCATACGTTGCGCAGCGAGACCGACAATGTGCGCATGCCTCGTGGTCCGTGACAACTGGGGATTTGCTTTGGGAACAAACCTATTATTTACTTTCGTTCGAAACATTACTTGCGAACTTCATTTCTATCCATTCATTCAAAGTCTACAACTCCTTATCATAGCGAAGGATTTTAAAAATACACGAGTTTACTATTTACCTATCGTATAGCTTCAAGAGAGATATAAATTTCTTTTCAAATATGTACTGTAACAATTCAATATAGGCTGCGCAGATGTGTCTGGCATGTTCTACTGTTTCAAGCAGATTTGTTTCCAAACAAATTTTTGCCAACAAAATAACATAAAATGTCGTACGATGTTCGACCGTTATAAGAACGATCTTACATCTTAAATAACTATGTCGCTAATCGATGAAGTCAGATTAAGCCCAGAAAAAAACGCAAATTTTGTAAATAAAACCGCAAGCGCCATAATCCGGGATATAAAATCTATTTTTGTTTTTGTTTTCATTTTTCTCTAAATAACGGTACGTATATCACGTGGCTCACGCACAATGCGTGTATCGTTCTGTTCCATTGTGGTGCGACTATGCTCAGTAACGCCATTTTGAAAAAAAAAAAAAGATCGAGGAAGCTTTTTTACTGACTGCAATGATTTTGCCGTAACCTCTACTACCTACCCTATAGATTATAATAGTGCGATGGTTGGCAACATATTTGCGATCAACCAGACAACTGAGACAAAAATGAAACCTTTTGAAGTTGTTTCGTAATCATAAATTCATAGGCCATTGATAGTTTGGAGGTCGTCTTATAGGACAGAGATATGCTGAAACTATAAAACTTCGACGAAAATGTAAAGCTACCTCTTCTTCTCTGAAGGTCATCATACCCGCAGAAATATTCGGCAATCACAACACGCCTATATACTAAAAACATTTCTATACCTAGGTAAAATATACAGAGATTCATAATCATTTTATCATATTGGAAGAGGAGGTTACAAGTCAAACTTCATATTTAGTGAAATTTTTACTAACTTAATAACATTATTTACTATCCGCACTCATTTTAAAATAAGGTGACCATATTTCTGGGAGTCGAAGCTGAATACAAGCTGAGTAAAAGACACCAAAGGTCGTACGTGCATTTATATATTTATATATGGTATTGCAATGTTCTTTACAATCTAGAATTCATATAAATATAAAATTCATATAGGCTTTTGTGGCCTCCCTTACCACCGGAGTGCCAAGCAATGAAGCTTATCACCTCCGGTCAAACCAAATTTTGGTAACCATTTGTTTGATGTGTTTACCTAATAGCACCCTTAGGCATATTGTACATCCTGATGGGATGTGTGGTGAAATTTAATGTTTGGGCTGTGTACTTGTGTCGTTGTGTATTAGCGCGGGTTTGACTTTCTTGCCATGAAGTCGATTGCTTGTCGTTGGTTGTGTTTGTTTAGTATCCAAATACCTGTGCATAGTTATGACGGTCCGCTCTGCCTTCTCCGCTGTGGTAGGTCACGTGATTCATAGCTTACATCATACGCGTCTTGCTGATACAAAGTCGGGTCGCGAGTGATTACCAGCTATTTCGTGTTATTAAGTGTGTAATTAGTGTGCTATTAGTGTTGTGTGGTTAGATAAACTGTAAGTAGGCTTCTGTACCTGCTATGGAGTGAGGACAGCTGCAGGAAAGGTAGGAATTGTACTGATATCAGAAGGAGGGGTGGTGGTTGAAACAAGTTGTCTTGTCAGCCGTGACATCTTTACTGTCTGTGTCTGTCTGTAATGTTTATAATACAAGAAATAGTGATATGATTTTCAATCATTTATTTCAATACGTTGAAATAGGTTGTACAGTCATGGTTTAGTTTCGTCTTGTCTAATGCAAGGTTTAATTTACATTGTATAGGTTAGCGTCCATTTCACTGCAGCCGAGTCAAATAGAACGTTAACCGTAGGTGTGTGAGGCGTGGAAGATTTGTTGGGCATTGTCCGTGTAGGCCTGTACTTCCAAATAGCGAGTTTCTGGAGAAACCACTTTACTGTCAAGTATTACGGCTTTCATTAATAGTTACTTTTACTTCATCTGCCCGTACCAATAGGTGCTATAGGTATAGGAATTATTGTTTTCGATCCCAGATTCGAAGTGGAGTTTTTAACAGAAATACACGTTTTGAGGTCTCCTGAATCCAAAAATACTATTTTCGGAAGCATATCTGTGCGTCTGTGTGTCTGTGAACAGCCTAGCTCCAGAACGGAAAATCATATGAAAACAAAATTTTGTACTTGGGTTGGGTACCTCCTGAGGATGTGACATGAAGGTAGGTGACGACTTTCTCTCAGTTTAAGGAAACTTTACATGATGAAAATTTCATTTTTCGCGATTTTCTCGGAACAGCTCTTACGATTTTGTTTAAATTTTACACATGGGGTACTTATGACAAAGAGCTAATACCTTTATTTGAAACTTTTTCGGAAAAATTATCTGAAAAGTAGTTATAAGTCACTCACTCTTAATATGTGCTCTTTGCAATATGACCTCTTGTTCTATATCAGAATGTGAAGTGAGAAAAATGTATTGGCCATGCTTAAAGTAAAATATATATGAGAGTACATTAATCAGATTTTATTTGGGTTATGTATCCTTCGGGGATGCGATGCCTTAATTTTTATACCCAGTTTACATAAAGGGAATATCTTACACAATAATTACATTATACTAAAAGGCTAACTTTTTGGGGGCAGAGAAAGTTATGTGAATTTCATATCATATTTTTTAACACATGATTGACACTGACAAGGGGGGTGACTGCCCTGAGGTACGAATAAAGCTGCCTTCATGTTGGAGTGGCGATAAACGAACAAAGAAGCAACGATGTTCCAGCAAGAGAATGAATGGTAGCATTGATTAACTTGAGCTATTCAGTTTTTGAGATAATTCCTTGTCATAGCGAGGGATTTTTCAGTGTTAGTTCGTTATTTGCCTCTTCTGTAACTTCAAGAGAGAGAGAAATTTCTTTGCGAATAGATCACAATTTATTAAGTGCCAGTATGGTACTTTATGAGATTGTGTGGGGGACGAAAAATGTCTGTCCGTCTGTCCGTCCGTCCGTCCGTCCGTGTGTCTGTACGCGCTCTAACTCAAATACGCTTTATCGAATTTTAATGAAACTTGGTATACGCGTTTATAATGTCCATGGGAAGAACCCTATTGAAATTGGACCAAATCGGTTCACCGGTACCGGAGTAAAACCCAATTTAGTGTATATTTTAAAGGCGCCATAACTCACATACGCTTTATCGGATTTTCATGAAACTTGGAATACCTATTTATAATGTCTATGGGAAGATGTCTGTTGATATTGGACCAAATCGGTTGGCCGGTACCGGAATAATACCCAATTTAATGCCCTTTTATGGTATCATATAAGAAAAGGCGCGGTAACTCAAATACGCTTTATCGGATTTTCATGAAACTTCATATACTTATTTATAACAATCATGGCAATAAGCCTATTGAATTTGGACCTAATCGGTTGTCCAGTACCGAAATAAAGAGTAATTATCAGTCAAATTAATTATAATATTTTGGTTCATTTCGAAGCATATTGATTGGCTCGCGGCCAACCAATCAGCGGGCGAGTCCCGTAACTAAGGTAAATAAAGAGTAATTCTGGTACAACCCTTCAATTCCTGTCGAAACCTTCTTTAGTAAAGGAGGGTAAAAAGAAGGCACCTTCTTCAAATGCAAAATCAAATTCTCGGTTCTTTCTTATAGCGTCATCAATTAATGACAGCTTATAAAGCTTCCTTCAGTTGCCATGGACAGTTGACACCTACATGAAAAACAAATGTTCCCATATGTACGATTATAGACGAAATACTGTTGTATAATGACTAATTATTTTGCTAAAATTGATTACAATTAGATTAAAGCATTGAATTTTACTTCAGCCTATGTCAGATTTATAATCCCTGACCTCTTAATAAATAAAAACATTAACTTCTGAGAATTTGGTTAAGTTGGTACTCTGCTTTAGTGAGGGCCAAATTCGCATTTATGACTAGAATATCGCGAATATTATGTTACCAATGAATGAAATTATTCTATATTGTAACATAAGATAACTAGAAGGCTCGAAATATAGCCTAATTTCGAAATACGGTGATTTTTCTTTTCTGTGAGCTACCACGAGATAGTATTCTATGTTATTGGACACTCAAATGTCGTAGTGTAGTTTGGTCTTGGGGTAAGATGCTTGTCTAGAAATCAAGAGATATCACGTTCGAGTCCACCCTGAAGCAAAATTTTTTTTTATTATTATCAATTGTGTTAAATTGAGCCTATTCCATTCTTGTGTCCTATTTTGTCAATGTGCTTAAATAAGTACATTTTTCTTTAAAAAAAAAAAAACTGGGAATTCATTGTCTTTCATTGACCTACATCATTCCGAAAGAATAACATAAGCCTATAAATGTTATTTCACGACAGAAACTAGCTTTAAAGTTATTGCGTTGCGTTAAAATTGCATAAGCCTATACTCAGAACAAAACTGCATACCGCTAGGTGGAACTATCCTCTTCTTATTGGCTTACTGTACTATTTCATTGTCAATGCATTTTGTAAAATGTTTACATATTTTAAGAATTAGTATATCAGTGCATACCAATATGAATTAAGGTTAAGAATCAAACTTTAGACCTTTGTTCTTCCGTAAGCCCTGCTTAATGAATCGATCTGGAGTTTAACTCGGAGATCTATTTAAAAAAAAAAAAAAAAAAAAAAAAAAGTTTTTTCTGTATATCATAACTGCAATTATTACTGATTAAAATAGCATACTGGCACTTTGTTATATCAGTTTACCTGATTTTATTATATTTAGAAAATGTTTCTGATGCGTTATTATGTTCAACTGATTTCAATGGTTACTTGTTTCAAACAAATTGTTGCGAACCAAAAGAACCTTCCACGAATAATAAAACTCGCTAGTGCTTGTTTTAACATCGTTTTTGCCAGTTAAGTTCTGTATAGTGGCCTTTTTATAATATAGTAAATTACTGTTATTTGTCTATGTGGAAAACGTAACAGGCACATTCTCTTAAAATACAACATTGCAATGCTAATAACTAGTGCTAAAGCATATTTATCTATATTAATAAAAATGAATTACCAAAATGTATGTTGCTACATCACTTGAGAACGGCTCGACCGATTTGGCTGATTTTTCTTTTGTTGTGTTCGTAATTGTCAGGACAAGGTTTGTATGAAAGAAAAATTTTGGAAAATCCACGGGAAATGTCGGAATTGTAAAATGAGGCAGAGTTAGAGAGTTCTGCTGTCAATTGTTTACATAAAAAAGATTTAAAAAATTGAAGTGTGACAAAAGAACTGACATATTCACAGTTTGAGAGTTCCGCTGTCACATGTGAAGACTGCCAACAATATTGTTGTCAAGTGAACTGTGATTTGGATTTGATAATTCTGTGTATAAAGGGTTTAAGTATTCTCAAAAACATTTAATTTTTGGCATTTAAAATAAAAAATTTCAAAATCCTTTCTTAGTGAGCACCTACATTATGAAACGAAGATTCTTTCAAAATTCCAAGTGTCTACCTGTTATAATTTAGGCTCTATGTTGATTCTCTGTCAGTCAGTCAGTCAGGACAAAGCCTTATATATATATATATATATATATATATATATATATATAGAGAGAGAGAGAGAGAGAGAGAGAGAGAGAGAGAGAGAGAGAGATGAAGTGAAAAAGATGTATTGGAGGGAAATATTCGATAAAGTTCGGAAATTATTCTTAACGATGGAAGTTTCAATAAACGTCTGCAGTCACTTGTTTTTGTTTAGTTTGTTATATAATCTGCATTTTTATTAGTCGCATCATTTTCAAAGAAGAGGTTATCAGGTATATATCGTATAATTAGCGTAAAATTGTGTCTTGCGTTCTGTACAAGGATATGTGAATATTGCTAACTTTTATTTGGGCAGAGGAAGTTATGTGAATTTCATATTAGATTTTTTTTTATATTTTATTTTGTGTTATTTTCCGCTTCTTTAATTACAAACTCGTGACAAACATTGTATCTTACAAGACACATTATGCATTTCAAAGTATAGTAAGAGACAAGTACTGTATATAGCTTTTCGCATAGAACCCCTGTCGCGCTCCGGCAACTTCTCCAGCACAGGAGTATTGCGTGCTGCCTATCAGTCCTATGTAGGCGTTTGTCAGAATTTACCTTCTACTTCATCTGCCCCTACCAAAGGTAGGGAGAATATTGTATTCCACCCTGACATTTCACGTGGAGTTTTTAGCATAAATACGAGTTTTGAAGTTCTCTGAATCTAAAAATGCATATAACTTTTAAGTCGCTTTAACAAAGAAGTTTAAGAAATTTCAACTAGCTGAATCAATCGGCTAAACCACAATGATTAAAAATCAATTTTGCATGTTCGGCATGATATGTAAATGACCATATGATTCTATAGCAGAATGTTTTTCGTTGTTACGAAAGCAAGAATATTTAATTAGTTACGTGCCTCTTAATATAACCAAACATGAAATGCAGCCTCATTTAAATACACGACACAGGCCAACAGAGTATTAACTAAGAGACTTTAGTAGTGTTCTGTAAAATAGACCCTAAGTTAAGTTCCCTACATGTTTCTTCTTCTTCTTCTAATAATAATAATAATAACAATAATTCAAAGTGACATTAGAAAACGCAGATTGAGCTTCTACGGACACATTAAAAGAATGAACCCAGACAGACTTAAAAAAAATAGTCGAATTCTACGAAAACAGGAGTAAAGCGAAAGCAGACACTATGAAATGGACCGGGAAAATCAAAACTGATCTGAAACTGGCAGGAAATATTACACCAGAAGTTGTTAAAAACCGGGATATCTTCAGAACCAAAATTCACAAATGGCAAGTTGATCAAGAGGAAAAACCAAAGAAGAAGACTGGAAGAACGTGGTCTAAAGAGAGAAAGGAAGCCCATAGTAAAAGAATGAAAGAGATATGTACACAAAGGAAGGCAAATACACACCTCAAAGTACTTTGCGTAGTCCTAATGGCTTATTCGCATATATAATAATAATAGCAACATTTAGCCTATTATGGTTACATTTTTAGAACGTAAGTCAAATGTTTTAGATCTTGTATTGAGCAATTATCATCAGTCATCTACAACCAAACTAGCCATCGCGGTAACATTTGACGCTAATATAACAGAGTTAAATAGTGAGGCTATTTATCTCAAGAATCAATGATTGTTCCAGAAAATAAATATATGGAACTTCAACCAATTGCAAATATCACTATTTCATTTTTACCACTTTCGTGTTATCACACGTACGTATGAGGAATGAACAGCTGTAGCTTCTTTGATTTTAAAAAATCATTAACACATCGATTGGGAATACACATATCTCTTCTCTCTCTCTCTCTCTCTCTCTCTCTCTCTCTCTCTCTATATATATATATATATATATATATATATATATATATATATAGAGGCTTTGTCCTGACTGACTGACTGACAGAGAATCAACTTAGAGCCTATACTATAGTTAAAGATTTGGAACCTTCATTTCATAATGTAAGTGCTGACTAAGAAAGGATTTTGAAAAATTTTGATTTTAATTACCAAAAATCAAATGTTTTTGAGAATACTTAATCCCTTTTTACACAGAATTATCAAATCCAAATCACAGTTCACATGACAACAGAGTATTATTGGCAGTCTTCACATAAGGCTTTGGAAATAAATGAAACAAGACTTTGAAAATTAGAGAAGGTATTAAAATTTATATTTGAGTAAATGATGTATCTCAAAATTTTGTAGATTAGGTAAAATAATCATAAAATTCAACCTTTTAATCGAAATGTTCGAATTAATCAATATGTTTCTCACAGCTACAAGTTTCGCGGGCAAAGCCTTAATGGGAAAACATGGAGTGATTTGGACGAAATACACTATGCGGGGTTTTTTGGGCTTGGGAACTCTAATCTGAGGTCTATTTTTCCTCGGGTGGCTCACTTTGATCGTGAAATGCTCCTCGAAACCAGGTTTTTATTTTTTTTTTTATTTTTTTTTTATTTTTTTTTAATTTTTTTTTTTTATTATCAATCGTTATAATAAAATTGTTTATGCATGATTTGGGTAAGGTTCATGAATCTATGGTTCATTTTAATCGTTTCATTTGGAATTTGTATGCCCATGTGGTAGCATAAGATTCGTTTTGTTCGTTTGTTTATTTATATTTTTAACGTTAAACAATATAATTAAGAGTAAAATTACGTAATTCCTGCAATTTGTGTAAAAACGTTGTCAGTGTTATTAAATATAATGTTTTAATTATTTGTCTGTTAAATAAATGATTTAAGCACAATATCTAGCAGTTGAGTAAGTAATCGCGGGCGAATCCGCGGGCACCTGCTAGTCTATATTAATAAAACTGAATTTCCAAAATGTATGACGGAGCATCACTTGAGAACGGCTCGACCGATTTGGCTGATTTTTCTTTTGTTGTGTTCTTAATTGTCAGGACAAGGTTTGTGTGAAAGAATTTTTTTGGAAAATCCACGGGAAAAGTCGGAAATGTGAAATGAGACAGAGTTAGAAAGTTCTGCTGTCAATTGTTTACATAACGAAATTATTGTTTACGGTGTTCACATAGGGCTTTGGATACTATATTATAATACTGGGCTTTAACAAATTCTGATACTATCGATGTAATTAATACATTTGTGAAAATTATTCTTGAAGAATAAAATCCATGAAAATAAAGCAGTCACATAACTTTGTCTACCCTTGACATGAAAAATATAATTTTCTCACTTCACATTTTGATGTAGAATAAGCGGTCGTATTGCAGGGACAACTTAAGTGTGTGCCACTGAGTATGCTATATCGGAAGTCGGTAACAAATCCTATCCACTGATACGTCACTCATAGCTGTAGGCTTAGTATTAGTTGAGAAATAGGCCTAGGGATGTTTATCAGAGGCCCTAAGCATCTAAAAGAAGACAAAATGGGATGGAACATTTTCAGTCCTACGCGCGCTGTATATTATGTACCAGGTTTTTGGGAAGGAAAGTACGAAAGTGATATTGAATTTCTTTTTTACTTCAGCCCCGAGACGGTTGTATGGTAATATGAGAGTGAGAAATACAATTTTCTGTCAAGACAATATCTTATTGAACCGGAATTTCTTTTTCTTCTTATGTGCACTCCTCCCACGCATGGTGTGTAGAAGCAATGGAATGCAAAATTCTACATCCTCTATGAGCCATAAAAAGCTATATCTATCGTTTTCTGAGGGAATAGTCTGAGTGCCATATGTCGTTCTTCCTCATTTCGAATTCTACATACATGTTATATAAGGACATAGACTATTCCACCTTTACCCTTAACATGTGTATTAAATATTTAATACTAACCCTTATCTGTTGAAAATGAGTTATTTCAATAATAAGGACATAGAGTTTCAACATCGAAAGTCCTCCATAAGTTAATTTCATATTACAAAATACAAAACCCGGGCGACGCCTTTTAAGCTAGTACTAAAATAAAAACCATACACAATAATAAGATGAACGGATCTTTACATCCAAAAAAATACAGTATATTGGATATGGAGGCACTTGTAAAAGTAAAGGATAGATGTAGGTCAAGGATGATAAAAAATCACATATTGTAAAAATTGCGTCATTTGATTCTATTAATGATTCAAGAATATTCTCGAAAAATTACAGGGCCAAATTCCGTTTGTAAACGCCTTTTAAAAATGAAATACGCAATACATGTTCTCTTCCGTGCCTATTTGAATAAACAGCAAAAGAAAAATAAGTTTAACTTTAAACGTTTTTCCCCTAAAGTAGGCCTACATTTTTCAATGCGTATGTACCGTTTTCTCCGAAACTATTCAAGATAAATGCATGAAACTTTCCACACTCATTGATAACAAGTAAATGAACTTTTCTTGGAACAGAATTTGGATATAGACTTTTTTGCATTAGCAAGATTTTTAATGCGAACTTTGCTATCGAAATTTAAATTTCTGAAAATAAAATAAATGAATAGAATTTTTAAAAAATGTTTCCATATAAAGTTATATATCCCTTAAAAGTAAGTAGGTCAAGTTTTAGAGTGATCCATTAAATAGTTTCCATGGACAAGGTACCTAAATGTAGTGATTAAATAAAAAACAAAATTCAAATCGAAATATTAATAGCAGAAAAATCTTTAATAAAATGGTGTATTATTAGCATAGCATATCAAGAACGAGTAAAAAATGTATAGAACTATGACTGCAATACTTGAGAAGATATGGACGATTTTCTAAAACTCTGCATCTGACCAATAATTAGGATGACAAGGATGATATCAACACTATTTATAGAATTTACACAATGAGCGTTCAGTTTAGACCTACTTCGTTACGCACCTGCACACTTTTTTTTTAATCTTTTGACTGCTAGTAATATACACATACTTCGCCGCAAAAATTGCATAAAGGCTGAAATTTAATGCATACTTTATTTTACACTATTAAGATATTTGTCCATGTATTAAACAACCTACTTCATAGGTGATGTCAAACTTATAACCCACTAGTTAATATACTTGATGAACGCTTATATCAAAATATAAATTCAGCTTTGAAAGAGTTAAGATATATAAGAATTAAATTAGAACTAAGTATTTCACACGCAGAAACATTTTCAGAATTACGAAATTTTTAATGATAAAGTTAATTTGATAATGTGCAGACTGACTCAGATAGAGTAAGCGAGCAGGTTATTAGCTTCCTACAGTTCCCGGAAATTGGAATTTGCAGGAAATCTTAAACAGCGTTGTCGATTAGCATAGAAACGCGCTATGAAGGAAGTTTGCGGGAATAACAGTGGCCACGTTGCCTGAAACTTTCGAGTCGCTGTTTCTACATTTGCTTTTCCAAGCTTGGGGCTTTGATAATTTCTTAATACACACAAATGTGAACCTAACTTGTGGATAGATGACAATTTATATATTCTTATGTAGTTAAAAATTGCTTAATTATAAAATTGTGAAATGAAGTCTAATATCTGACCAATAACACAACGAGGGAAGTTGATATAGGATTCGCTTATGCAGCTGTGCCAGGCCCATGAAGTTTCATCATTGGATCATTTCATCTTATGCCAAAATGATGGAAGCGATTAAAAATAAAATAAAAAGTGTTAGTTTAATGAAATTATAGAAACAGAAGACTAATTATCTCCGTTGCGCTACATCCCATGGTCGAACGGCCTATTAGAAACTAATAATAAATCTTTACAAGGATTATTTTAAATTTTTTCTTCCATTAAAAGAGGTCTGTAGAATACTTATCTATATAGGCTTTATTAAAGAATTTATTCACTATAACTATTTCTTAATATATAATAAATATTTAATATTAATGTAACTAATTACCATCTCATTACAGTCAAATAAATAATTATAATACATTAAATCATGCGACAACGGCGTTATCTATCTCCGACTTTAGATATCTTTGGCAGATGGCAGGACTGCGGTGTCAACTCCTATGTCCGTTGTTACCGATATTTCATTACTACATCGTCGGTTGTCCTCACAAGTCTAAGTGCACACCATTTCAAACTGCCTTACCTTTATGGAATCCGAGGAGATATCAGGGTTCGATAGGCCTACCTGTTGTCAGCAACGGTAACCACCGGTTCAAGCTAACAGTCATGCAAACGGGAATATTCCTGGAAAACCTGAAAAATCCCGACTTCGTCCACCATAGAATAAGGCTCTAGCCTCAATGATATTCTAACACATTTCTCTTGTCACCGTCAGTCCATGCGAGGATGGAGTCCCTAAATTTACAATTGTTTTGGTTTGAATCGTAATATATATATATATATTTAATTACGTGAAAAAACTATGAAAAGAAACAAGTATGTTAATATTCATTTCATCGTTCTGATCATTGCTGTTTTACTTTTCTTATGCGTCTTATAATTATTTTTTCGCCGCTATTTTTCCTATATCACTCTTGGTTTCTGACCACTGAAATCCAATGTTATAAGCTACATGCCGTACAGATCGCTACATTTAAGGGGCTAAGCAATCTTTGGTATGGTTCTCCGGGGATGGTTTTCAAGCAGTCGGTTCGAGAACCGAGAATTAGGCACAACAAAGATGTTTTAGAGTTTCTCGTCCCTTAATGCCTGAGAGGATGCAGTTCTACCGCCGTCCTTGATAATGTGAAATAAGTTTTACTGAATTTGCATAGCTGAATAACGCATTAAAATGGTTCCATGTAAAACACAAATAATTTTTCTGATCGTGTCAAATTAACAGAAATTGCATACCCATCGATCTTCAGCCACACACTTAGGCAACAACAATTATTAGGTAGATTTCGAAGAAAAATCTACCTATTGCAATGGATACCATGTATATATCTTTACACGATAGCGGCCGTAATTTTGAAGATATTTGAACCAAATTTTATTACGTTATTTCTAGGCCCAATTGTTCGGACAAGTTCGTTAGTGGGCAAAATTGGCCCAAGGGGGTGGTCGGGGGAGGGGGTTGAAATTTTAAAAAATGTATATCTCGGCCCCTATGAAGTATAGAGGGAAACTTTGTTGGAATAAATTAGAGTACTCCCTATGGAGTTCACACTGACACCAACGATTCGGGGGTTCGAGTGAGGGTGGGGGTGGGGGTGGGGGATGAAAATTCGAAACTTTTCAAACCACGTCTTGTGGTGTATCGTTGAAAAGCTCTTGATGAGTACTCTACAAATCAATAAATAGTTTCTTGATAGCTCCCATATGACGCGAGATTTTAATGTTTGAAAATAATAACACTTAAAAGAATTATTATAATATCATAATTTTGTCTTGTTTAGCGGCTTTGCTAATTTTATTCATTGCTGATCTTGCGCACGGCCTCCCAGAATATTATATCCTATTCTTGTTGTCAAAACAAATGATTGTAGGCTCTTCCTCTTTACCGAATTCAGTTCTTATTACTGCGGGTTTGCCATGCCAAGGCTAAAAAAGAAGAGTGCTGCGCAGCGATAATAAATTAAACCAAAAGCACTTTGAAATCTACCTCAGCCTGTAGGCCTGCCTAAAGGGATTTTTTCAATTTCTACGATTCATTACCGACATGTGCTACACTTAATAGAAAGTTTTGTGAAACATACACCTCATACAGACGTGAACCATTGTAATATAATTTACCTTTATCAGATACCTTTAAATGTAGGATTCCTAATTGCCAATAAAATGAAGCATGAGGCAGAACGTATAGCCTACAGGATCTTGCGGATGCCAGAAAAGAGGCTTGTAACGACATCTACCATTGATTTATTTAGAGTAAACGTAGGCATTTTTAATGTAAAATGGTATGAGAAAAGTGTAATCAATCATACCCCAAGGAACAATATCTGGCCCACTGTATCTCTAAACATTCCCGAGGACATTAACATAGTCATTATTTCTGAGAATAGAAATGTCACTTATTATGATATAAACCCACAGTAAATTTTGTGTGTAGTGTTTTCTTATATGGAAAAAGTGATAAATCAAAGCGTCTCCCTTTTCTTAAGGTTTGAAGAAAACGTTTATCATAACTTAGTGTTTTGGGAGAAATAACGAGTAGAAGGGCAGACGTCTAAAGGGAACACTATCATGAAATGTCAAGATGTGGTGCTTCTAAATAATTCGTGAATGTTAGCCTCTACATGAATGTTGATAAAATTACAGTGTCTATTTAGCTCATGAATCAGTGACCAATCTAATATAAGAATACGTGGAATTTCAACCAAATGTCTATCGCCATAATTTTATTGCTTTCAGTTTATTGCAACTACGTGCAATTGTTAAGTGCCAGTATAGTGCTTTATGAGATTGTGTGTGGGGACGAAAAATGTCTGTCCGTCCGTCCGTGTGTCTGTACGCGCCATAACTCAAATACGCTTTTTCGGATTTTCATGAAACTTGGAAAACACATTTATAATGCCCATGGGAAGAACCCTATTTATATTGAACCAAATCGGTTCACCGGTACCGGAGTGATGCCCATTTTAGTGCCTATTTTAATAGATTATGGCGCCTTAATTCAAATAAGCTGTATCGGATTTCCATGAAACTTGGAATACGCATTTATGACGTCCATTAGAAGTATCCTATTGAATTTGAACCTAATCTGTTGACCGGTACCGGAGTAAAGCCCAATTTAGTGTCTATTTTAAAGGCGCAAGAACTCAAATACGCTTTATAGGATTTTTATCAAACTTTGTATATGCATTTATAATGTCCATGGGAAGACGTCTGTTGGTATTCGACTAAATCGGTTGGCCAGTACCGGAATAATTCCCAATTTAGTGCCTTTATGTTAATATATAAGAAGTCCCGATAACTCAAATATGCTTTATTGGATTTTCCTGAAACTTTGTATACCCATTTATAATGTACATTTGAAGAAGTCTACTGATATTGGACCATTTCGGTAGACCGGTACCGGAGTAAAACCCAATTTAGTGTCTATTTTAAAGACGCGGTAACTCAAATACGCTTTACCGGATTTTTATGAAACTTGGTATACACATTTATAATGTCCATGGGAAGACGTCTATTGATATTGGATAAAATCGGTTGACCTGTTTCGGAGTAATGCTCATTTTAGTGCCTATTTTATGGTAATATACGTATTCGAAAGAATTTATGAAATGCAAATCAGTTATCATGACAACATAGTCAATTGTTTTACTGTGATCTTATAAGGCTTTGGCAATTAAAATACAGTTAGCTATGACAAATAACACTGTTGCTTTACATGCGCTTATCCAACTAGACCGTTAAACTGAGGTGGCTGAGATGGTAACGTCTTGGCATCACATTCTGGAGTTCCATGGTTCAAATCCCGAAACCGGCCAATTTGACTTTTTTTTGGTATTCTGCATATCATAATTGCAATCATAACTGATTAAACAAAAACATACTGGCACTTTGTTACATCAGTTTACCTGATTTTATTTCTTTATGTAAATTAACAAGGACAGAAGACTGAAGCATCTTCAGACATGTGGTTTCTCTGAACACAAACAATCATTGAACACAGGGAATGTATGATGAGGACGTATTTTCAATCTCGTGTAATAATAAGTACAATATTAATAAAATGATATTAAGGTAGGTGTTCCAGTTAAGGACATGCTCCTGATAAGACCACTAATACTTTAACGTAAAAGTATCACATTTTGGCCCCAGATTGCAACACCTACTTGAAGGTCATCCTTCGAAGATAAACTGACAAAATTTCAGTGTTCCTTCTCCATTCCACGAGGAAAGACAGAAACTTTTGTGAAATACGCGCTTCAGAAATAAAAACAAGATAAGAAATAAAGTACATCTAACAATTTAAGTAGATTCATATCAGCATAAAATTATACGTGGATATGTAGCTTACATTTTGATCTTTTAAAGCATCTCTTTGTTGTATCTGCATTAACATACCAAGTTTAATAACCGAGATTGCAAATAAAAAGATATAGTGCACCTGTTAAGGCCACATACGGTTCGATGCGATGAGGAACGCTATTCCTTGGTCATAATTTTCAAGTCCTATTTGTGAATATCTACTTAATTTATAACATTTAAACAATAATGTTCACACTTTTCATACGGACCTGGGTTTGACCGCGAACACATACATAATTGTTTATAATTAATTAATTGGCTTTTTTATTATTTTTACAATAAGTAACACATGTCAATGTGCATATAGCCTACGTTCAATTTATTTCAGATGAATAAAAAAGTGAGGCAAAGAGTACAGAGCTGGTCAGAAGATGATAGTGTACCGAAGTGGTCTTATCATGACAACATGCTCCTCATAAGGCCACTGTCACTTGATTTCATTTTATATTTTTTGCTATCAATTTCATTAAGTAATATCATTGTTTCTTGCCCAGAACAACTTATTATAGTCATCTGTTGATAGCTGAGTGTGAAAATTATAAATTTGAAAATTATAAATACTTTTAATGTTGAAGTTTAACATGGCCTTAACTGGACCACCTACCTTATTATTTACACCAAGGAGGTTAATATCTGAAAATAAATCAGCTGGTGATTTGTCGCAGAATTAAATTTGAGAATCGTGGAACCTGCAGGTCTGTATGAGTAGGCCTAAAGTTATAAACCGAGCTTAAGAATTAAAGTATTGATGATCATAAATATTGTATTTTTTAAGAAGTAATTATAAACCTGGCGCGGTATAATCGATGTTAATGGTTTACATTAATAGACTAAGAATTTCTGTCATGTTACATCAAGGATTATAGGCTATAGGCTATTTTTGAAACAAGGCAACATAATTCCCACATTAGAATAGTTACTTAAATAAGATACTTCAATAATCAGTTAGTAATTACTACTTCCTGATGCAGTGATATCTATCGCTTAGGATTTTGAATGCTTGAGTGAATTTTATGAGTAGTCTATCAGGGTAGTGTAGTAGTGTGGAATTATAATACCTGGCAACATCATACTCATGTTATATCCCAAGGCAGATGGCAGAGCGACTAAATTAAACAAATGGGTTCCATTTATAGTATGACTATTGAATCCTTTTTCTACGTTCTGATATGAATAGGCCGTAGGTTGTCACAATACTGGGTGTAAACAACGTTTGAATAAATAATAATCAAGGGAGAATCGCGAAATATGTATTGGTTTATTATAAAATGGGGATATAGGTATATTGATATATCGTAACATGCATTGTGTACACCAAAGGACGTTTGATTATGGGACGCATTAAACTTACCAATGCCTATTTTTTAGTAGGCTTTCACTATTGGTATTGTTGTGAAATAAAAAATTACATAAACGCTTCTGCTCACCTGAGCAGAATGAATGATACAAAAGGGACTTATACATTTAATTTGTATCCAGTAAACACACAATACGCAATAATGAATACTGCAGTTTACCCTGCTAAACTGGTAGCGGAGGCTCTGAAAATATTTACATGCATGCGATAAACGAATAGGACCTACTGTAAGCAAACACAGAGTGCATGTCCACATACAGCAACACAATCCGTGTTCCGTCACATATAAATGCACAACAAAAAGGCAATTTGAATAATCGTCATTTTAATCGACATGTCATTCAGTCATCGTTCTAGAAATATTTTGACTTGGAGTTCTATTCACTAGATCATTCATAATAGGTATGTAATAATATGAACTATTTTTTCTAACATCTCTCCTGGGGTGTAAAAATCTTTGATTGAAGGGACTAGTCATGGCTAGTACACATAAAGAAGACATTTGCATGGATTTTGAAGGACTCCAAAAGTACCACAATATTCAAGACGATGGACAGGAAACTTAAAGGTAAATAACATTATACGATGCATTCAAATGCGCTATCATGCTGCAGCTCACAAAAAAAATCCTTTTTTACATTCAAATTTTTTGGACAAAATTAATCAAGTTGAAAAATCTTACATTTGCAATAATTTTACATTTACTTTTGCAGGATAAGTGAGATATTCCCGAATAAGCTATTGCTTGTGGTATAGTTGTCCTTAAAATGCTTGTCCACTTTTAATCTTCGTTACTAATCAAACACTCAAATTACATCTACGAAAAATGCCTTCTTTGTTGTTTTGTTTAAATAAGCTGCTCTCTTCACGAAATCAAATCTAGATATTTCCTTTAGAAATTAGCGTTGTCACAAGTATGAAGTACACTGATATTTAGTTATTGTTTCTACATTCTTCCTGGTATGGATTTGCTGTTGACTGCTTCGGAATTTTTATGTAGGTTTGCACTTGAAACTGTAACATGGTGCTGCTCGTGAAATAGAAAATGTTCGGATAATGCGATGAAAGGATGAATTGAATTCAGAATAAAGTGATTTTATTACATTGGTTTCTTTCCATTCGTTAATACTTTCATATCCCCATAACGCAGCGGAAAATACAGCTTCTTCAGAAATGTAATTGTCACAGATGTAGTACAAAATTCATCCAACTTGTCATAATTAGATTTCAAAGTCATGCAAGAGTCTTTTATTTTCAATTTTCATAAAAGAAAGACCAAAGAAATAGAATAAAAATTTCCCCTCTTCTGAACACAATGCAGAAAACACTTTTTTGCACGACGTAACTAATTAGTGGTAATTACGAATATTGTTGCCGTGGATCGTAACTTGACATTCCCACACGCAATCTGGTTGCTATGAAAACAATAGTATATTGCGACACAAGGGCGGAAAGGCACGTTTACGGGTCGAGGAAACAGATTGAAAACCCGAGGCGCAGCCGAGGGTTTTTAAGTTTTCGAGACCCGTAAATGCCTTTACGGTCCGTGTGTTGCATGCTATTTTTTGCACGACGGTTACTTATATCAATTTAATTATATTAATTGTGATATTACCTGAAAATATTATGTAAATACAGACTTGAAGAATGGTGCTTATTTCAGAAAGGGATTCGCATTTGTTATTGTTTATGGCAACCGAATATTTATAAAGCGGGGAGGCCTTGGTCATTTCTGCTCGCAAATAAGCATTTGCGGGCGGTAAAGTAACTTTCCGCCCGTCGCCCCTAGCAACAAGATTGCGTGTGGTAATGTCAAGTTACGAGCCATGTAAACAACTGTCGTAAGAAACACTTACTAGCTAAGGAGTGCAAAAAAGAAATTTCAGTGCTGTAAAAATTACAAAAAGCACTAATGCCGTAAGTAAAACCATCATAATACAAGCCTTTATCGAAGGCCGGAACCAAGGCCTCCCAGTTTGTGGCGGCTTTAACAGGACAAATATTCCGTCCCCATAACAACCAACACACCAGTGGTCCGCGGACCATAAGTTGAGAAACGCTGCAACATACTATACTGAGTCCAAGTTCGTGTACCAGTTTTGACGTAAGGGGAAAGTGGAACGACGTAGGCCTATGGCACATAGGGGAAAATTTGACATACATCACTATATATAGACTGTTCAAAATCAGAAATGATGACCATTCAGGGTCTGTCTCTCACTTGCGTAGCAAAAAACCTTGGTAATAAATTATTAACATTACATATGAGAGTTTATGTCAGTACTGTATTATACCTCCCCCATCCAGGTGCCGGACTTAACATAATCACAATATTCATGCATTTCAAAAAAGGATCAATCGTGCGGGAGTATACTACCACCTAACATAAGTGACTATCGTCATATTTTTATAATTTTATTTTTATCACTTACATTTTGTCGCACTTACGTGCATTTGTTTTTATTCAAATTCTTAAGGACTGATCACTGAAACATCTTCTAAGATTCTCTCATTATAAACTTTAATTGAACGCAGCTATTGGGTTTGTGAGCTTCATATGAGCAAAAGGAGATATTTAAAAATGTAAAATTTTATGTGGTGAAGCATTATAAATTTTGTAATTAATAATAATAAGTAGGCCTACAATATTAATAACAATAGACTGTGTAAAGCAATTAAAACAAAAAGTAAATCAGTATAGTTTGCTTTAAAATTTTCTTGTGGAAGATCTGTGCTCTGTAATTTTTTACCGAAAAAAATTGAATTCAAAGATATAAAATCCTATTGGCATATTTAAATAGACTGTTCTTTTCTCTCTAATTTTATATATTGATTTTTAAATTCTGTCAGCTAGTTCCTTACATAGAGCCTTCTTCTAAAAGGCTTAATTTTGCCATACACCTTACCCAGCTATCAAATTTCAGTGCTTTTATTCTTCCCTCTCTGATAGAAGTTCCCATATTGTTTATTAGTTGTCACTAATACACTAATAAGTAAGTGGAGTTACGTGCTGAGTAAGAATGAACTATTTGAACTTCTTGTTTTCGCGTTTATCCCTACATGTATTGCTATGCGTTTCGATACAAGTTTTGCTTTATTCTCTATTTCCCGTTAGAAGTAAATCGCTTGGTATTCAATTATTTAAAACATCACAATTATTCTATAAATTATCATATGAAGGATATTTTGGTGTCATTTTGAAGCTTGAAATGTTCTCCCACCTACAGTTTATATGAGTAGCTAATTTTATGCATGTGTCTATCTGTAATTCAGTACTCCGGGAAAATCGAGTTATACTTTTTGTGACTATTTAGAAAATGATTAAGGATGTAATGGGTAATATATACACTAGAACCACGAAAGTGAATAAAATTACGCTAGATTTGTCATTAGAAACGCCAAAGCTATGGCAAAACAATCGATATATCGATTTTCCCTACATCGTCGATACTCTTACGACGTGCGGCTTTTCAGTGTATTGTATTTACCTTCATCAGCTGGTTAAATTATTCTCATTGCTAAAACAATGTCGTGTTTTTAATATTGTGTTTTTTATTACACGAGATTTGAAATGCTTCACCATACATATTAGTTATTTACGATACAATGGTTAAAAGAACTGTTTTATTTTGATAGTAGGTATCCTTCCATAATTATTAAGTGTAAACCTTTAGAGTTTTTAGAATTCCTCGTAATTGATATAACACACGACTCAATCTCTATGGCGATTCAGTTGTTAGTTATCCTTGTCTTTTGCGATAGATGGCAAACGACAAAGACATGCAGGGAGCAGGGCTTCATTTGGACATTTTATCATCAAAGCAACGCACATTGAGCACACGAAATGAACTCAACTTATTATAATATTAATATTAACATGGTCAGAGTTGATTTTATGTGCAGAGGAGTTACTTAAATTGATTAAATTGAATTGCTACGTATACTGCAAAAGTACGGGCACAGATATGATAAATCAAAGGATATATTTGGAACAATATCTGTCAAGTGCATTCTTTGACGGACAAAAAGTAACATGAGATCTCACAGAATGTTATGGAAAGGAATAAAAAGAATGTGAGTCGGTAAACAAAACACAGGAAAAGTTCAAGTAAAGAGGAAGAGAATGAGAGAGGAGGGAATTTAAAAGAAATGGGACTTGCAATTATTAAAGGGTCGGGTCAAAGGAACGAGGCTTGCAATTTAAAAGATGAGTATACTGTATATTGCTGATGGCTGAAGTAAACTATAATGTAAAAGTGCGAGAGCAATACATTAGAGCAATGCAGATTACATGGGAAGAGTATGGGAACTTGTATGTATTTAGGTCTACCGCTGTCGCATTGTCATAAAACAGCAAAATGAAAGTTTTCTCAAAACCACTCTGGAAACCCTTCTGTTTCTTGGGAAACTTGAAAACATACAGATTGTCATCTAGATTATGAAATTGCCATAATGGTTGTTAAATTGGTACATCTCTTCTAATGAACATTTCGACATGATATTAGGGTTTATTTTTTCCCCAGTACCCTGCTTCCTTCGTGTTCCAGGTTTGATTTGCATTTTTTGCCAGGTTCTGTTTTTCTAACAGCAGATTAAATATTATTACTCAGAGTAAAACGTGTGTGATGCTGTAAGGAGAATGCATACCTCATATCATTAAATCAGTAAGGTCCCTAGGTCTCTTAGGAAGTTGTACGCTAATTTTTGAATGGTACGTTTCGGTTTCTTTCATGAAACTAAGAACGTCGATAAAACAAATCTTAGCATGTAGTCTATATATGAAAAAAAATTGTGCAGTATACTTTTCACCATTTATTATTAGCTTGTTATAATTTACGTCATGTTGTTACATAACTCTGACGTATTTCCTCGCATGCCAGGAGAATTTTTATCTTTCCATTTCCGAATCTGAGAAAACCTTCCCCTACGGAAAGCATAATATTGAGATATGGAAGAAGGTAGCATTCTCAGTCTGAGTATTACAGGAAAATGGATAGGAAGGCTTCTGTGTTTCCGGTGAGCGTGTCATATTACACACATATTTCATATTTATTCAACGAATGGCAACATGATATGAGAACCGCAGTAAAGAGAAGAATATATTATTCTGAAAAAAGAGATAAATGATGACAAGACAATAGAGTAACGGATGGAGATATCTTATAAAGTTATGATATATGGAACTTAGATAATGTTTTTGAGTGCCTAAATTGACTTGAAAAGCAATAAGCTTTCATGTTCATGAAATATTTATATCTAGTTTCTGATGTACAGTAGTTAGGAAAGTATATGCCTACAGTGAATGTTCGCAGTTAGCTTCAAAGTAGCAGATTAACACTTCAGATAATACATTACAACTCTGTAAAGTTGCAAATCTTACAACTGGTTATAAATTTTGGCAGAAAAATGCTGAAACCTAAATACTTTTACATACTCAATACTAGAACGAATATTCCAGTAGTGTCTTCTCTATAAAAGTTATAAATCAAGTTATTGCCCAGAGATTTTAATCTTCTGCTTCTAGACCATTTCCAGTTGGCTACGAACAAAAAAAAAATGACGATACTGATAGGTTTAGATTTGGTGTAAATGAAATTTATTAAAAATATTCTGAATTATCGGGCGAAATCGCATAATGGGTGGAGTGAATAAAAGTCGGTAAATGCTTTTACTGCAAAATTTTAAGTAAGTACTAGCATTTTAGAGAATACAATGGGTGGAGTGAATAAAAGTCAGTAAGTGCATTTACTGCAAAATTTTAAGTAAATACTATCATTTTAGTGAATAAAGTATTTCAGTAAAAACTGTTGCTTATTAGCAATCAGTGCATACTAGATCAAGTAGTACCTACTGCAAAATATGTGAATAATAACAAGTATTTACTTATCAATACCAGTAAATACTGTGAAATTTTCAAGTGTGGTACAGACCTTGCTTAAGATGGCAATGGCTTATCTGAAATGCTTGTTTTTACAAGAATTATGAAGCAAAAAGTGTACAGAGAGCAAATGGAGGCTCAAGAAGATGATTATCACAATTTATTTAGATTCAGAAAGGAAAATATGAAGTGGCATACTTCACATTTCATCAATGAAACAGGCAGCAAACAGGCAGAAGTTACAAATTTTTCTTAAGTGATCCAGGCTATCGGAGTCAGACTTAATTACGATTTAAATTTTTTTCTGTGTGTTATTACCTAAACAATTTCACAATTTTCTTTTGTTGTTTTTATTTAAGCAGCATGGCCAATCTTATGTAGTATTGAGGTTAGCCTATATATTTTATTTTGTTTATATTAAACTAGCAGGTGTCTGTGACTTCGCCTGTATTTATTAATATAATAGCTATATTTTTTAATAACAGGCCTACACTTAATAGGAAAAAAATAAAACTTCATTTATTAAAACTTACTCCGTTTATTAAATAAGTTGAATTAATTATCTAATTTTATTGTAATTGTATTGTCAGACGTATTAAATAAATAATTAAAACTACTAAATTAATCATGTGCTGCCATTCGGGCGTACAGATTGAAAGTGAAATGATTAAAGTGAAATATAGAATTATGAACCTTCCCGCTTAAATGCAAATCATTCATAAACAATTAAAAGATTAATAATTTTAAAAACATCCAGCTTTGGGATGCATTCTACGATTAGAGTACACCGTAGGGAAAGAAATGATCTCAGATTCGAGTTCCAGGCTGAACCCCCTCCCCTGCACAGTGAGTTTCGTCCAAATCGAGCAATGTTTCCCATTCAGACCTACTTTCATGATCTCTCTTCCGTCCACCTATGTTAAAAATTTCAGTTCTCTTCGTGCTGTAATGTTATAAACAGATAAATAAAGTAGAACGGGCTAACAAAATCAAAGCAATCGACATCTCCATGCGTTATGTTGAAAAAATGTATTTCCACAATGCTCTTCTTTCCCAGTTGCTATGGTTAAAGAGTAGGCCTACTTATTAATTTTACTATTGAAAAGTAGCCTATTACTAAAATCTGATGCTGCAATAGTAGAAAAAATTATGTTTTCTGACAGTTTTTTTTTGGGGGGGGGGGAGGTCATAATTCGCGGACAAAAGGTGAATTTCGACATCCTTTAGTCCATCTACGTTAAAAATTTAAGATCTCTGCATGCCCTAGATTTGGCTGGGTATCGCACTCAGACAAACACTTCCTCTTATTACGTAGATATCATGGCCTACTTTAAGTAATCACGGTCCACTACATGTAGTTTGCATAGCTAGGCAGGTAGTAACTACTAATGTTCATCCAGTATTAACTTATAAGTACTAAGTTAATATAAGGTTATTCACTCAAAATTAAGTAAAAGCTGGTACTTGTAAGTAACTACTGTAAGTAATTACTACTACTAGTACTTATTACTAGTAGTAACTACTCAATTTTTATTCACTCCACCCAATGACTATCGACATACACAGATCTTTACTGTACACCCTTAAACGTATCTTATTATTTTCGGAGCAGCACGTTTGAAAAAGATATGACATTTTACATTCCAAACATTCCATTTTACATGTTCTGACCGAAATCTGACATCTCGCTCTGCAGATCTACAAGCTAAGCATATATGACTTATTGCTTTCAATTTTGTTACATTCACAATAACCACCTGCATATCCGTTGAATATAACCTCCCCCAGTTGTGGAATTCGGAACCATCTATTAGCTCCCGCATACGAAATTGTTCAAATCTTCCTACACCTTTTATAATTTTCAGTTTTATCTTAATTCCTTTTTCGTATTGTAAGTTTTTTTTAGGGTGACCAGACGTTCTGTTTTTAGATGGATACACCTTTTTTTAACACCTTATCCTGCAGCCTGAGAGTAGGCTTGGCAATCTCATAAATACTCTACTTTTTAAAAATGTCCTTTAAAATGTTCTGCAAAATGGAATTTTATGTGAAATATAGTTTTTCCCCATTCCTGTAAAGTTTATTATTATATTTAATAGCTTATGATTGAAAAAAAGAAACTAACATCCTTAAAGGCAACTATATCTCATTAACTCACAAGAGATCAGTTGTCATAACACACTGTGAGTTTCAATGTTCTAATGTAGTATACATTAAACGATCATTAAATTAGGTAGAAATAGGCTAATAAGAATTAACAGTAATACAGTTTTACATGCAATGTCTTTTTAATTAAATGCATTTACTTCATTTGTTGTCAGCCGCGGGTAGCGTGCCCGCCTCAACATCCGAACGTCGTGGGTTCAAACCACGCCGCGGTCGATGGATTTTTCTTTCTTTCTTTCTTTCTTTCTTTCTTTCTCTACCTGAGTTTTACCTCTCTTTTTTTAGGGACATTAAAGCGACCCAAGCCACCCGGCCCATACAGGGCCGCGACCTGTCGGGAGAGGGATTATCTATGGATCACATACATACTTTTTTTGAGCAGACAAGGACATGGAGGGCATCCCCGGATGAGTGATCAGCAAAATCCCGGGGCCACATGCGAGAAAACACGAACATATAGGACGAGATACACCAATCACACACACTCACTTCAAACAAGGCGAGGATGGGATGAAGTTGATAATGACGGCCAGATGATATCCGGGGACCGCAAGGCCCTAAAGTTACCCGACATTTGTCTCACAGGCGAGGAAAAATCCCGGGGCTGCACGTAAAAGAACTCCAAGCCTCAGGACAAAATTTCTCGACCATTTCACGTCCAAGTAATACCTTGGTTTCCTGATGGGACTGGGAGACGATGGGTTTACCATATGTCCCTCTGTCCTCTCGCGGAAAACAAGCGTAACAAAATTCACATCGGTAGCAACTTCCACTTGGAGACCCTAATGCCCCGACACTCTGGGGATTTTCAGGAATATATATGGAATAAATTTGCTAGTTGTATTCAATACAAGTGCATTAGGATTAAAGTGGTTGCTATAAGACTCCCTTTAAAATCTATTACTATAGAAAGACGGAAAAATCAGTGGTCTAGTGTCTCAAAGCCATTTTAACGATTGGGTCCTGCTTTTTGTGTCTAAAATTCTGGTCATCTTACGTCTTTTGCATTTCCAAGGAACATACTAATAAATACTAACTTTTCAACACTCATCCTTCTCTACAATACTAGTGCTCAACGCGGAAAAATATTTCTCATATATATATATATATTGAATCCTTCTAAGCACTAATGGAAAATGAAATTCATCACTAATACTAATACTGTCTTAAAAGCACGCCATATTCTGTATCGTTTGCAGTGTTCATACAGTGAGTATCCTACATAAGCTGTCTGATCTGAGGTCTATCAAATACACCTTTTATTTTAGCCTCAAACAAAATTAAAAATTTTCTGTATAAATACTTGAAGCACAAGCCATTCTTATCTAGCTTTGACAAATTTCTCCACGATTCCAGGATTAGTATGAAGAGGAGGTAATATATTCTTAGGGTCAACTAGAAAGGCATGTGTTACATTTTTTCTCCCGGGGTTAAACTCTTTTGTTGCCAATGTTTGTCCATACAAGTACTGTTCCATTCGCACAAAAGCAAAAGGAAATTGTGTATACCCGTGTTGGATCTTGCTGGCCAAGTGAGATACCATAAACTTTTATATAACCACAAGTTGCCGCTGATGTTACAGGTATTTAATTTTTTATAAAAATGGATTAAATATTATCATAAGTTTCCTTCACAACACAAGAATGCGTAACTGGAATTGAGGGGAAATTCGCTTTTATTGTGCAATAAAACTCCTTTGAGACTTGTTTTTCGATCCATCAATAAATTAATTCCAGTCATGTTATTTATGTTTAGCTATTGTATCATTATCATCGCAATATAGCAGTGTAATCAGTAGAAAGTCAAACTACAAAACAATATGTACGTGTTATGAAAAAACGTGTCATTTTCTAAGTCAGCTGGCCATTTTCCATATAAGTTGTGTTTTTCACCAACACAGCGATCATCGCAGGCCAGTAATCCGTTTAACATTGCGTAAGTAATTTGTTTTATACTAGCAGGTGCCCGCGGCTTAGTTCATGATAATTAATTGAAAAATTAAAAATTAAGACTATAATAATTATTAAAGCATTATATTTATTAACACTTGCACGCGAATCATTCGTAAACTAAACCATTAATAATTAATGATACAGTTAAAATTCCGGCTTTAGAGTACATTCCAGTAGTAGAAAGCGCCGCCTGGGAAAACGATCTCAGATTCGATTATGCAGTTCCAAAGCTAACTGTGAACACTGATAATACCACTGCCTTCTAGACTGTATTACTCGTGTGTAATTCTCCAGACGGCCGTGGAAAATACGTATCGTTTCTCAACTGTTTGTTGACAGATGAATATGATGTGAATTTTATTTGATAAATTCAGTGTAATTTTCAGAAATTATATAATTTTTCAAGAAAAGGAGTGGTTTGTTTGGATTTTTATTGTCTGCATACTTCCAGGGTTAAACTATCAATATATTATAGCTGGTGCCCGCGGCTTCGCCCGCCATTATTAATTGACTCCAGGATTTTTAAGAAATTTACACTGGCAGTTTATTAAAAATATCTGTGGTTCAGAGCTATGAAAATTGTAAGTAAAAATAAAATTACAATATTTGTTCATTGTGTTCATTTCACTTAGGCCTTATATAATAAAGAAACGGTTTTCTTAATTCTGTACTCTTTGTGAAAGTTTAGACTACGAGAGACGAACATCGGCGAGAATACCCGATGTCTCACGAAGTGAGGGAGCGAGTGAACACACTATTTAGGACCGTTGAATTGTATAAGAGTAGATAGTATTGTTTTAAATATTTAGAAGCGTTTGAAACTGCAACCAAAATCTTGTCAAATAACTTATTTACTTCCGTGATTTTTTTTTTTTTTTTTAAATACAAGTTTAATTTTTCCTTAACATCTATGGAAGATGGGAGATTTAGAACTATCTATGCAAGAAACAGTCTTATTTATTTTACTGGTATGCTATGTCGAACATTGCACTTTTGTATTCTGCATATTATCATCCATATAGAAGATCGGATGCATTATGACATATATATATATATATATATACAGTGCTTTAGTTGGGCCGGTACTGCGTACCGGTATAAAATTATTTTCCTTCTACCATACCGGGAAAAATATGTGCTCCGGTACGTCGTACTGGCAGTACAGGAACGAGATTGTCCTAAAATACTTATTAAATGTCCAATTCACGAGAGTGTATTTGTTAATAATGACAAACACTATTAAATTCGCAATAGATATGCGTTCTATGGAAGGTGAGTACCCCCATAAAATATTTTCCAACTAAAGCACTGTATATATATATATATATATATATATATATATATATATATATATATATATATATGTATGTATGTATTTGCTGAAGATCACCAAGATCCTGAAGGTCCGCCAACATGCTCGTCTTGTTAAGACGCGCATGTTTTAATCTAACTTGTAGGAATAAACATCTCAATTGAGGATCTCCATATTATTGTGTTGTTAGTTGTTACCAGGCTTACTTTGTTTGTACAGTGAACGGTTAGGTTCAGTAAACATGTGCTATAGGAGGAGGGTGGACGAGTGTGTTACGTATGACAGCAAATACACATTCAGGTATAGGTATAATCGGTGCATTTCATACTGCCTATACAATGGAAACATAACCATATAAATTATCTAAATGTCATATTCTGCACACATAAATGATTACCTGTTAACTTCATGAATATAACTAAATTGTCTTATCTTCTTCAAGCCGATTACAATAGACCAGGCTTGGCAAGCAATGCACTGAGAGTGCGAAGTTCTCTACCCCTACACTCGCCCCATTCCCATTCCTTCCACCTGAGAGGTACGCAGACTCGTGACGCATGCCACAGTGGCGGTACCTCGGATATTGGATGAGAGATCATTTAAGTAATGAAATGAATATTTCTTGAACTGCTGAAGAGTTGGCTAGGAAGGCACAAAGAAAGGTAATGGGACAACTAGGTACCATGAGGAAAGACGCAATGGCGACGTTGAAGCACAGTTCTAATATTCTAGCCAAGCCTTGAGCTCAGAGAAGCAGGTCTATACAATTAACATGATTTATTAACTAGTTCTACTTATTTCCCTTGTGTTACTAGTGGCGTTTAAGTGGTTTCTACACCGTAAAATAAACGTCACAATTTAGCTGAATAGTGTAGTGAAATTATTTAAACGTACATTATTACATATTGGCGTATTCATAATGACACTGTGTTAATTTAGACAGATGGCATCTTTTTAGTCTCTTTGCAGATATTATATTTTTAATATCCGACTGCAAACTCGATGAACTTAAACATAGAACACATCGTAGATATTCATAACTAAGAATATCTCTTGTTCAAGGTCAATAGGCTGAAAAGTTGTTCAAATTGATAAGCAGTACCAAACATGGCCAGTAATTTACTTGCAAAAAGGCGCAGCTTGGGAAATGTTTTCGGCAGTGAAGTGTATAGCCTAATTAATCCAAACCAAGTTTTCCTGAACTGCGCAATGGTGTGCTGCTTTGAAGGTTAATTGATTCCAATTGCAGTTCGTCATGGTCCACTAAAGGATCGTAATGTAAATGGATTTTCGAAAAGCCTGCAGCTTTGGTTTCTAGGAAAGTCCTATGTATTTCCGTAGATCATTCTTTGCAACATTTTGCCTCTGATTAGCCATCTTACCTGGCAGAAGTATGGCAAATCCAAGTATTCGGAATCTGAGAGTATCAGAATTTCCTGAAATTGTCTATGCCGCAGAGCATGCGCTCTGATTAGATCCTCAATCTTAACACAGATATTCATTACGTTATTCAAAGTAGCTGATTTTGCACACAGTGCTTCCCTGTGAATAATGCAGTGAATGGCTACAAAGCTATTAGAGGGAAATTCATTTTGACAAAGGAATTTTCGCAGTCTCACTATTAGATCCATTTCTGTTCCCACCATTGCTGGAGCCCCATCTGTAGCTACGCAGACCAACTAGTCCCATCAAGCTTAAACTTTCACGCTATCATCATCACTGCCTCAACAAATTTTCACCGCGTGCGTGATCTTTCATTGAATAAATTTCCAGCAGTTCCTCGATCACAGCTAATTCTGTAACACAGCAAGTTGAGCATTATCTTTATTTTCAGTAGTTTTGTCCATGGCACCGGTCATGGAAACCACCATTAACGGCCGTGGGTGTCGGCATGCTGACCACATGCCCCCCAATCCTGCCATCTGCCTATAGGTAGATGATGCAGCGGTCGGGTGGTAGACCTTGTCCCTTCGAGGATGTCGCGCCACGGAGTTTTAGTTTTTTTTTTTTTTGTCCACGGCAAGGGAAAATGAAGCAATGTCTATCAACCGTTTCTCCAAACTTTTGCCCAGATCAACTATTCTGTTGGTTATAGAACCTCGCCTTAGGTTCCAACATGAGCCGAATTGAAATGCCTCCTGATGGTAAAGCTTGTAATGTAGTCAATAATAGTAGGACATATCAAACCCTGTGCTTTATCATCTTCAAGAAAAAAAAATACTTGTTCTCCCAGTCCCGATTAAATACTCTTCGTTAATTCATGTTGCACAGAAGCCAGCACTGAACAGGATTACTGCCACGCGACTAGTCACTGAGTCAACCGGTTTAGTCGTCATTACCTCGCTGCTGAAATAGAGTAGTGGGGACGAGAGGGAGGGTAACTTCGCGCCTTCAGTGCCTTCGTTCCCGACCCTGCAATAGACGTAATGGATTCACGTTCTGTTTATCCTGTGAAGAGTTTGTCCAGAGACAGTGTTATGCTTGGTGCATGTCGCACTAAACCCGGGTCTTCAAGCCCTGTACAAACATTGTAAGCCTGGTTATTGCATTGCATGGGCTGTGCTTAAGCACGATGTTGTACTTTCAAGGTTTTCCGCGAGGCAAGCAATTTGCAATCTGATGGTGATTACCAGGGCCCGGATTCTGATGACCTAAAATTGTTTGATAAATTACCTATGAAATGACCCTAAATTTTGAAGAAAATGACTTAATAATTATAAAAAATGACCTAAAATTTGATATTTTATTTATAAAAAATTATTATTGTACACACAAAGTTAAAATAGACTAGTTTGTACATAACTGTAAAAACGGTAAATAACTGTAATGTTGTGAATGATCTTTTCTCACGGAAATTTTTACTGGCACTGAGACACTAGCGAGTCAAACTTCGGCATTTCCTTTTGCGGTCTGCCGGATTATATTATTGTTTATTGAAAGTAAACAGTAGTTGGCACTCTCAAATCCAAGCAGGTGCCAAGTCAATCTAATAACACAAAATTTTGGCGTTTCTTTGATTCTCATTTCCGACTGAGACATGACAACACTTTTCCTTCTTGCATTAAAGAAACAACACTTCAAAGACAGCACCGCTAGCGACGAAAAAAAGTTAATACACTCAATGTAAATACGTGACAATGACTAAATAAGGAAGCAAATGACACGAAAATGACAAAATAATGACCTAAAATTGAAATAAATGCCCTAAAAATATAAAATTGCATAAAATGACAAAAAATGACCTAATAAAAATGCATTTCTATAATCTAGAGGCCATGATTAGGATTTATCCACAAGTTGGCAATGTCTATGCGGCATCAATAAAAAGATGACATGTCATTAGAATCCGGGCCCTGGTGATTACTAGGGACCGGATTCTTAGGTTTTTACCTATTTTTTTCCTTACTTCCAAAACAAAAAGCGCTCATACACTTTTTCGAATAACGTCCATAGGATTCACCCACATTAATTCTGTGGCACCTAAAAATACCTAAATCGGGTATAAAAACCTAAATATACCTAAACGGGATATAAAACCTAAAATATCTCATTTAGGCTATTTTTTGTCTTTTTTGTTTGTTAGTTGAGAAATCGACATTTTGCGGAGATACAATAATTTTTGTCGGGTTGAAATTAATACCACCAGCGTTTCGTTCAACCCATTGTCGTCCAGGGTGGACAGTATCAAGAGAAGAAGTATAAGAATACCGGCGTATTCCTTTTAAAACATTCGTACGAACAACCATTGTTGCCGTGTCTGATCAAGGATATAGACCTCTGTGTTTTAAAGCGCTTCTTTGCATTTATTACTTCCCTGCTATTCATACTGAGTAGTCCACTGTGAGTTGTAAGAAGACGTGTTAATTATGCCGAAACAAATGAAATCGATTTATTACGGCAGTGGATTGGGGACGACCTGAATTTCACGACAGATGGCAAAGTAATATTTTGTCAAGCCTGTCAGAAAAGTTTTCCTCCCTAGTTGATCTGTTGTGCGGTTAGCATGCGTAACAACCGAAGAAATGAAAATAATCAATTTCACATTTTCCACATCAACCATAAAGTATTTTTACTCGCTAAATTAGAAGCATCGGATTCGAATCCTGAGAAGGGTAGTGTCTAGATACAGTATTAACTATTAACTAAGAGATAACAGGAAAAACTTCACAGTTGAGGATCTTGAAAGATATTTAGTGATATACTGTAACCAGAAAATGTGAGGCAATCTTATTTTCACTGCTTCTTTTGATTTTTTATGCTTTCTTTCTTCAATTGTATAATATTGTCCTAAAGCAAGTTTACACAAATTTAAGTCAATTTTGTTAAGTTAAAATTCAAAAGTATTACGTATTGAATCCTATGTAGCACATATAAATTCATTAAACCAATTATTCTACCGGAAAACTATATTTTGGACAAAAAAAACCTTAAAAAAACTATTTCAACTATTGGAAAACCTAAAACAGTGTTTCTAAAAACCTAAAAATCCGGTCCCTAGTGATTACGGTCGCATAGGCTCACTGACCGGCCATCATATATCATTTATTCATTCCGTACTAAAAGAGAGCATAGTGTTCCTATTAATGTATTATTATAAACTATATATTCATTGCATAGTGGCAAGACAAAATTTTAAATTTATAAAACCACTAAATGCATGAAATATAATTGCGCAGAGAACCTTTGATGCCATATAAGTTAACTACCGTCTTCAGGATATACGAAATTTATTTGTTAATTATCTATCTTTCTCTAGGACCTGAATGCAAAGCCCAGTATAGCATTTCATGCAATCTAGTGTTTTCCCAAACCTTTAAACTTAAACTTTTATACGTGCAATTCTTGAGGGAGATGAAGATGGTAAACAATATACCATTCTGAAATCCTCCATTGCTGCAAAATATTTAATTAAAATGTATATGGAAATTCATTATTCTCTAGTAATACAACGCAAACACAACTATACAGCGTAGCATCATACAGGTATAATAATTAACAGTGTACTAGAAGCATTCTCTGGGTGTTGGGAACGTGTAAGGACTTGCAATTAACTAAGTGTAAGATATATCACTAGTATTAGTATTATAATGATGGTAATAAGTTTTCAGAGAACTAATTTATTTTGCTTGTTCCACTAATGAAGCAACAGCAAGGTAGCACAAAGTTTAT
The DNA here is from genome assembly GCA_964059195.1 of Ectobius pallidus. Taxonomy (NCBI): domain Eukaryota; kingdom Metazoa; phylum Arthropoda; class Insecta; order Blattodea; family Ectobiidae; genus Ectobius; species Ectobius pallidus. Next base: position 108,397,444 of record CAXKWD010000002.1, on the reverse strand, counting down.
GAAGCTCCCTAATGTTATAAACTCCCTAATTGTTACATTTTTCTTACTTAAGTTTGCTAATACATCCAGAATCGAGAAGCTTTTACAAACAGTCAAAGAAGTTTAATGGAATTAAAACAATATTTATATTATTGGATTTTCATGTATCTTGGTAGCGAAGATATAACGAATGTCTTTTTTTAATTGTTGAGTTCCAGAATGGTACTTTTTAAAATTACTTGGAGGAGGGAAAAGTGTCTGTCTGTCCGTTTCTGTCCGCGATGACTAACATATGCTTTGTCAGATATTCATGAGACTTAGTATACACACTTATAACGTTCTTAGGACAAACTTCATTGATTTTTAACCAAATCGGTTGACCGGTAACGGAGTATCGACCAATTAACGATCCCTTGCTTTTTAAATAGCAAATCACTATAGGCCTACTACAAAACCGCGTGGCTAACTCATTCACTGACATAACTGTTTGCCTGCTTCCAGATGAGGCAGAAACTTAAAATTTGGTATACTTGTAGCTTATAGCCTGTAACAGACGAAAATATTTTTTTTTATAATCCGATTTATATTCTTTTTAGAACGCAAAACATTCAAAATGGTGGACGCAACTTACGACCTGTGCTGACCTTCTTTGGAGGCTTTATAGTAGCTAAACTGTAAGTCGCAGGCTATCAAAACACCGATTGCACCAGCAGTTACGGATTTGATACTATGACCTTTTTGTCATATCTCCATCTGTTACACCTTAGATAAAGTTAGATTTTTTATATTAAGTAAATTTGTATATTTTCTTCTCATTATGTAATTTTTCCTAACATTATGTAATTTTTGACACACTTATAAGGCAGCTAGAATCGTAAATTTTGGCAGGAACATTGCATATTCAACTGCCATAAGCTTGCAAAATTTAGTATTTCTATCTGCTATATAAGTGGACTATCAAAATACTGGCTAAAAAGCCGTGACGTCATTCACATCTACGCCAGAGACCAGTGATCAACATTTTTTATATAAACTAACGGGCCATTTTCTTTCTTGCGGGCCGAACTGATTTATTGATTACTGCGAGACCATTCTCGAATGTTTGTAGGTTATGTAATCACTGTTCAGGGAGTGCGATGCAGATCTATTTCCTTCTACTGTATAAAAAATATATAGGCCTACCTTGCTTATTATAGTGCTGGATAATATTCGAGCAGAAGTTTGTCAACATTTTTTTAAAAACTGTAGCTGCTTTCTTTTCTTGCTGTGAGCCATACAATTTCAGTTCAGCACAAGTTGTGCTTTGACTTGTTCACTTGTATCTGTTTATAGCAGCCAGGGGAATGCAATTACTCAACAGCTATTACAGTCTACAGTGTTAATTGCCGTGTTCGTGAAGCTATGCCATAAACAGCGCGTATTTACTTTCCCCATCTCTGTAGTCGTAAAACTTTAGTGAAGAGATATTTCATATTTGAGCATTATTCCAGGCCATGGGGAAGAACTAATTCCCTCCCAAGTAGAACGTCCTTTTTATCGTTGTCGGAAATTACTACATGTTAACGTAGTGTATTGAATCATTCGTTTTGTTTAATTTATTAACAATTCCTGCTACAATAAAATAGACAGTTCCAACCCCCTAGATCTCAATTACCAACAATTAATATATTATGAGTCTTTTTATTAAAAATAAGCTTTTTGATTATTAATAATTAATGAATTTCATAACAATGAGGGGTCAAATTAAATCATATTAAATATGTTGGTTAATTTTCCTGTTAGGTGAATGGGTTTCCGCCAACGACGTTATTTCTGATTATGTTTTATCTTGTGAAATTGGTAGCTTACGAAATCTGGTGACAAACGCATAGTATACTTCTTTCTACTATAGTCCTTTCACATTCGCCAGAGGTTTCAAGGCCAAACGTAGCACGCCTATGATACCCCCACTTACCGTGCTCATATGACATCATACCCCTCCAATGCCAATCACATGACAAGCCAGTAGGGAGTTCCCCCTTGGTGTCGTATGAGTGTGTGCGACAGCGCAGCTCCTCTGCGCAAAGGGGAATACTGTTGACTGCTGATCAGTGGGGGCATATTAGACGTGAGAAGTTGTGGCCTTGAAACCTCTGGCGAATGTGAAAGCACTATAGTTGTACGATTCGTAGGTGGCGTGTTTGAATTGAGTAGCAGGCACAACGGGTGGCTGCTACTCTCACGGTCTCAAAATCGTTCCGTGTTCGATAATAATCGATACCACGCCAATATCGAAATGCCGTGTTCGATAATAATCGATACCACACCAATATCGAAATGAAAAACAGTGTCGAAATGAGTGTCATTATGATACCGTTAATTCACACGTAATATGCGTATTATTGTATGGTAAAACAAAAATGAATATTCATGTTGATATTGTTATCAGGCTTTAACTGTGTGGGAGACAGCAACAGTAATTGAGGAGTATATCTCTATGGAATAGGCTTTGTAATTTTATTCAGAGGACTGATCCCCTCTACTGGGTGCCAACATGAAACACAGCTTTTGAACCTTTGCTCCTTTGTGTGTGGAGGTGTTCGCATAACAAAGGATCAGAGAGTCCTTTGTAAATTAACTATCCATTTTTTTCAAAATTGAAGAAAATTACTATGGCTTGCGTGTGACATTTGACTCTCAGCTTAAGCTTTTTTTAAAAGTTGTTTGTGCCTGACTTTTAACAAACATATTATTATGAAGAATTACTTCAAGCATGTTTAGCTCAACATACCTTTATTTTTTTGTTAGAGGGGGCTCAGAATAGCCTATCAATATAAAATATTTTGACTATGTGCGTCAGAACATTTAGATCCTGTAATTAATTCATTCACAACACAAATAAACCTAAATCAGGCTGTGAAGTAAATAATGAAGGGAATCTATCTCCGTTTAAACTCATTGGGGGGATTTTTACATTTACATGAAATACATGGAATCGAAATCTTCACTTCATTTTTACGAAAATAGAATGTTATATTGAAACGTGTCAAATAATAAGTAATGAGGTTTACCTTAAAGATAAATGTAGTGTTTTTACTCTCCCCTAACTACTTTTATCAAGTATCATGTACCGTGCCTGACAAATGGTGGTTCAGAGGTGATCCATCTATCAGGAAGGACGAGCTAAAGTTGAAAGATGTCACAATCATAATAAATAAAACTTGAGCTAGTAAAGTTAACTGGCAATTAAAAGTAGTAGAGTAAGTTACCTTAAAATTAATTTGTCGAACAAACGCCTACAACGATGACAGAATTTTGATGGGTATTCACACAGTAAGTGCCATTTTTGTTAACCGCATTATTCTTAGAATGGAAATACGCTAAAATATACGTTATCAAAAGCATCAATTAATCGAGGGTCCTCATTATTCTAGTAGTAGTAAGATTTATTACAAAAGTACATAAATCGTCCGACCTCCAATGAGGATGACCACTAAGGATCCAGAATGCAAAAAAAAAAAATCATGAAAAATATTTACAATTAACCATAAAATTTAACAGTTCAACATTGCAAAGATTGTTAGAAAAAAAGTCTAGTTCTGCTTCAGGTAAAGGTGGACATGGAGTATCTGCAGAGAGTCTCTTAGGGTGGCGTGCACCAAACTCATGCCATTTACTCTTTTAGTAAGCCTTACTTCTTTAGTTCTAACTACTTTAGTAAGCTACTCTTTTAGTAACCGTACTCTTTTAGTAAGGACGGCGTGCACCAACCAGGAGTAAACTAAACTCGGCGGCTTTCAACATAGAGGAATGTACTAAAGAAGTAAAAATTTTATTTACTCCCAGAGTAAATGAACTTACTCCACAAGTGGTGGAGAGCACCAACACGGAGTACGTTACTAACGTAGTAAGTTGTGGAGTAAATAAGGCCAATATTTACTCCTACTCAGGGGGTGGAGTAAAGTTGTGGAGTAAGTGTGTTCTGTGGCATTTGCGTGAGTTATGAGTTACATATCACATTAAATGGATTACATAGTTAAACTGAGGATAAGTTATTGAGGTGAAGAAGGTTGTATACCAAAAATGAGAGTTGTGGCAGGTGATTTAATAAATATTAAGCGAACCATACCTAGTAGGGCATTTAATAACGTAAATAATTAAGCTCATAAATCCTTACATGAAATTTTGGCGTTTGGAAGAAACGATGTCAGATTCTCACTACATCCATGTGATTTCAGCCAGTCAAATGTGGAAATATCATTGCGGAGAGCGATCCAGCTAGGAAGACGTCCACCAAAGGTGAGGGGAAGAGTGAGTGGAAGGGACGTTTGCATTGCACGGTACAAGGAGCTCATGTGCTCTTAAATATCTTCCTAGCTGGATCGGCCTTTAGATGTTGCAGTTCTCCCTAACTTTGGGTCAGAAAACGACGATGTATTTCAAGCTAATCATATGGATACAGATATCGGCGAGGTATAGTACATTCCAATAAATGAAAGCCTCCGTTCTTGGAGCTACCCAGAAAACACTTCCCCCTGCTACTTAACCATAGAATTACTGAACAATAGGTGATTCTCATTGTTAAACGATTTAATGTAATTATTGTAAATTAATTTTATTACATTACACTTCTACAGCTTAACTTAAAGCACAACATTGCGAATGCCAGATTATAATAATAATAAGAGCTAAAAGTTCAATAGTTGCACCCGCAGTGTTAATGAATAATATGTCCTTTTTTCTAACCCAGGTGTAAAAATGTCCAAACAGGCCACATCGGAAGAAAATTTGACTGACTCTGGGATTAGCGTACATTGAGAAGGGGACACATTGTAAAACCATTCCTTAAAGACTCCCCAAGTCTCGAATGGTGGAGTGAGACGAGACTTTCATGTTTGGGAATAAACTATAACAGATGATGCAGGCCTATAGTATGCTGCTAACTATTTAATTAACCCTGTGGACAGGAAAGTGAGAAGCATTATAAACTATATAGAAAAAAAATGCCAACATGAGTGCCGAAAGAAAATTTTAAGGAGGGGCCCGGAGGTTGAAGCTGCACAGGATCTAGAGAAGTAGTCACTGAAATTATTTTTAAACACACAACCATCTACATAATTATTATTGGAGTTCATAGCTTCCGAAATATTGTACCGCCATTTTTTGTTTAAATATTACATTTCTCAGTTGTAATATAATTATTTTTATAAGGTAATATTTTTTAAGTAAATGTTCTGTGCATTTGAAAAAGGACAGAAACATAATGCCCCTTATTAGTTTTGTTATCCTTTTTATCCCCCCTTTTTCATGATTTTGTGTAATACTTCTTATTAATATTGTTAAACAGTCAATAAGTATTAATAATTCATTATAGTGAGATTTATGATAAACAACTGTAGAATAATTTATTTATCGTTTTTGGGGAAGAATATTTTAATATATTTTAGAAATTTATTATTATTATGAGAGAAATAATTATAATATTGACAGTGAATCAATTATGAAAATCAACTGGAAATTCCAATTGTTTGCATTATAATACAGAAATAGTTTGCACAAAAATTGTAATCACAGTACCCTAACGTAGGCTACTAAACTGAAAATATTCAATTGAAGGAATTAAAATTAGTAATGAACAAAACATTACTATTATACCTATTTTAAAACATGAAGATTGTCATTGGTAATATTTGGAACAACCCAAATTCATATTCATTGTTTCAGCGAACCTTTCCTTTTCATTATCTGCCACTTGAATAATACCGGCAATTGAAATGCACGTGTTCTGCTGCGCTGCACTAATGTTTCTGCTCTGTTCTGCGCAGAATTCGACTACTTCTTTAGTAAAAATCGTTTACTACTTTAGTTACAACTAAAGAAGTAACTATCAATTGAGCTCTCCAACACCAACTAAAAGAGTAAGTTACTAAAAGAGAAGCACTAAAATAGTAAATCTAAGACGGGAACATGACGCAACAAAAACCGGTTTGTCTGTCTCACTCTAGCACATTACTAGTATGACTTAAAGAGTGAGACAGATGTACTGGTTCTTGTATACTCCAGGTCTCCGTCTTAAATTTACTACTTTAGTAAGATTTACTCCTGGATGGTGCACGCCACCCTTAGTATCCGTATGACAATTTCCCTGATTTCGTGGAAATTGAAGTGCAGTGCAGGATTTCCAAGAATGTTTTTGATGTATCTGGGAAGGGTACCTCTTGCCCCGAACAGGAGACCTCTACAGTAAATTATATGTAGTAATTGACTTAATAGGCCTAATATCTTAGTTGTATAGGCCTATGGAACATTTACCTAAACTTTTGTGGAGGTTTAAAATCATGCAGTAAGTGGTAATGTTTTTATAGTCTATTTCACAGATTATACAGTGTGTCTCACGTACGAGTTGGCCAATCATGTGGGTTTCTGAATCGCGGCAGCCACAGCTCCAACTCTCGAGCGATCGGGTGAAATATCTATACAAATAAAGCCGCTAACGGTGTAATGATTCAGTTTCTCTCACAATTACAGTTAAAATTACGATGAAAATAACCACGCAACTCATTCATCACAAGGTACGTTGGAAATGTCCTCCTCTTACAACCACACAACACTTACACCTTTTTTTAGGAAATTTTCTTTCACGCGCAAAAGTTCCACGACAGAGTTAATTTCTACTAGCTACCTCTGTGGCGCTACATCCCTTGGCGTGTTAAATTGTACTTGTTGTTGACGAGCCTGTATTGTTATATTGCATTTTGTTTATTGAAATCTAATTTGTTTGTTACATGTAGGATCATTCTTGTCATCTATCTATGTAAACAGCTTTCTGTATGAAACATATTTTCTTAATTTAAACATATTTATATCTATTGTGTATTAACTTTATAGAGTGTAAATGTTAATTTTTATAACAAACATATCGTTCTACAAGGTATTTCGTGGAGTACATAATAAAAATTATGTCATTACAACGAGGAAAATGGAGGGATTCTTTTGATGTATAGGAGTATTACGACACGTGAATAATAATATCTTATTCCACTTGATATTTTTTTAATTGCACTTATTGTCGGATTCACATTCGTTTTTATGTGGAAAATATTCTTTCATGGAGAATAAAATGAGTATGCTATTTAGTCCAAAGTACTTCTATCCGTTTATGAAATTATCGTAACCTGTCAAAGAATCTATATTTCATATCACCTTATCCATCACACAGCGGGATCCTTGTTTCATAAACTGTACTTATAATACTTAAGTTCTTTTTTACGTGAAACGCATTTGTAAACAAGACAAACCAAACAATCGCCCCAGTTCTCTATCGGGCAAAACCCATTGGACACTTTTTAAATGTTCAAGTCGGAAATCCCTTAGGGCAAACTTAACTAATAGGTATGCGAAAAATGTCACAACTGTTCTAAGTGTCTTAATTGATTGATATCAAAGAAAGATGGATTATAATACGTCAAATGAATAGTAAGCCAATGTGTTACTAAGATAGGGAAGGTCGTTCCATTCATACGTGAATGCTAAGAATAGATCCTTCCGTATACAAAGTAGAATCACTGACCAACAATATACCGTGTGAATAAAGTAAATACATTTGATGAATAATATATCACTATAAGGTGTTTATAAAATCAATTAGTAGTCCTCCATTTTATGCTGAACTGATTATATATCTGAAAGTAAAACAAGGCGAAATACAAAGTGCATCATAATTATTAATAGCGCAAATCGAAACAGTTGAAAGTATACGATAACAGAAGCAAAAAGTTCCAGAAAACTTGGGTCCGAAACAAGCTGTTTGCGAGATTTATTATTGCGAATGTGTGGTTATTAGTCGCCACTAACTTCATTAAGAAATATCACCCTAATTAGTACAAATGAATTTGAAAGGTAGGGTTTTCGTGTAACTGCCAATCTAAGTTACCTCACAATTCTCTTATAGCTCAACCTAAGCATATCGATGTGACGAAACACAGGGGTAGGGTAAAAGCTATGGAGACGCTGAAGATACGCAACAAAATCCCGGAAATCTCTCTCAATTTGTTAGATACGGTGTATAGTCAAATCAACAATTACATACGGGGCAGAGATTTGGGGGTGAGAACGAACAGAAAAACTTAACCAAGTGCAAAGTGGTTTCTTGAAACAGATAGTGGGGGTGGGGAAAGGAACTGCTAATAGTGGCATTTTAAGGGAATTTGGGAGCCACAGGGTCTCGATAGATTGCAAGATAAAGGCACTATAATACTACCTGAAGATTATGCATGGCGATCAATCCCTTATCAGGACAATATGTTATAGGGAACAACTTAAATTGAGGGACCAAATAACGTTGGCGGGAAGAATACGTAGGGGCTTGGAAGAAATAGGCATGGGATTTATAAACGAAAGAGGCAGGAGGAACAAACGAAATGTTTGGCGGAAAGTCAGGAATCGTCTAAGAGATATTGACAGGCAAGTAACGGAAGGGGAATGTAGGGACAAGGTTGCTCTGGAGATCCAATCAATGATTAAAACCAACTGGGGAACGGAAAGATATCTCTATGAGGGGAGCGCTGAAAGACGGACATGTTTAGCCTGGTTTCGCCTAGGAGCCTGGAAATCGCTGAAACGCGTCAATGCAGAAGGAGCCAGAATATGGATGAGACAGCACAGCATATCCTCTCTGAATGCGAAGTCACTGAGATGCTTAGGCAACGATATCTGCCAGACTCTTTTGTTGTCTCTAGAAGAGGTCACATGGCGATATTCGAGCTGTTGAGTGATACAAAATTCTCCGAAGGGGTGGGGAAATTCAAGTCTAAAGTCCGACAGCTCAGGGTAGAAAAGGATGGGAGTGAGGGGCAGGGGGAGTAATCTTTGTCTCTGTATTATTATGTATTGTATTGTATTGTATTTTTATTGTCATATCTTTTCTGTCATTGGTACAATTTTTTTTCTTTCTTTCTTTTCTTAATCTTTTTGTATAGCAGTACTATGTTATAAGTTTTCGTATTATATTGTTCTGTATTATTAGTGTTACATCTTTTTTGTCCTGTGCATAGTAAAAGCACGAACGGCCGTCTAGGCCAGTGCGTTGGATTTATTCTATGGATAATGTATTTAATATGTATATAAGAATAAAGATGCACCTTACCATACCATACCATGCAATTCAACTTTGGTATGTTACAAGTTATTAATACTGTACACTCTTCCTGTTAAAGGAGGTGTTCAAAGTGTTGTCCTTGCACCTGGATGCAATACTGCACTCGTCTCTGCAGTGAGTTTTGAATTCTTTCAAACACCCCCGAATCATATCGGAATTCTTGACAAGTACGTACAATTCTTTGCTGTTGGTGTATGGTTCAATTTTTACCACGTAGAGTTCAGCACACCTGACCTGTTCAGACGAGTGATCTGACTGCTTCGACGGTGTACTGTATCCATTGTCTGTCTGTTTATTGTTTGATTACAACACCACCTTGTGGCAATGTTCAGATTTTTAATCAAGAGCACATCGTGGACCGCTTCTAAGTGCGCAACGAGCAAAGCACAACTAAGGACGTCAGTGGCGGCTCATAACCACACATTCGCAATAATAAATCTCTCAAACGGCTTGTTTGCAGACCCATGTTTGCTTGGAACTTTTTTTGCTTCTGTTATCGTATACTTTCAATCTCTCCGGTTGCGTTATTAATTATGATCACCCTGTATAAAATATTACATTATTTAAAACAAACTCAGTAATATCAAAGAAACCACATTGCATGAAGCCACTGAATCACTCCACATCCACGTTCTGACAGATAATAACCTGATACATATTCAAGATTAAATCAATAATTTCGATATCAATTCGAGCATCGCATCAATTGCAGATTATGCTTCCTATTCATCCCAGCTACGGAGATAGGAGATCCTCAGCTCTACCGACTCAATTCTCCCAACTATCTCTTTATCTATTAGTACTCAACATTGACAAGCCGGACATTACATTACATTACATCAATATCCAAATTAACAACGATTTACGGGAACATGGACTACCACCAAGGGAACTCTTCGTGTAAAAGAGCTGGTAAAATTTCAGGCAATCATATGCAAAGATTTTTGTTTGTTAATGCCATTTGTACGAAACAAATAAAAACAATTGTCCGTATTGTATAAAAGTTTTAACTTTTACGGGATAACCATGATCCATAAACTCGGATAATAGAAATTGTACTGTATTCTTATCTTGTTGTTAATCTGTCTAGAGTAATAAAAATTTTCTCCTTTCATGGACATTTTGGTAAGAGAACTTTTTTAATAAATTCATCGTTGGGGGAATTTCTCTCTATTTCCATTGCGTACCTCTTTTTATTAATTTTAGACGACCATAGGCCAATTTCTGCTGAAAATATTTTTTTTTTACCGTTTTCTTCTTTTCTTATCAATCGCACACAAACACCCGTTCCAAAAAGCGGGACTCGAACCCACAGCCTCTTTCCCTACGTCTCCAAGACAGGATGCGTTAGCTACCGTGGCTAAGGGGACTGGCAGGCTATTTCGCACTTTGCTTAGAACACACAATTTGCACACCGTGAATCATATTATCACTGAACACATAATTGAGGAGCAAAACATTTATGCATTTTGACATATTTTATTTACCGGTATATTTTATAAGGGACAGCTCCCTTTGCTGTCAGACACAGAATACAAATATTCAAAATTTGACACAGTTCATACCTTGGGATGTTTAATAATTTGAAACTAGTCAGTTTGGATAAGAGATAGCCTATTGAATATCCGCGTGGATATTACTTGCACTCTCCTCTGTATGTACGGTAATTGAAAACTGAAGTTGTCAAATTAATTATTCACATTTTTATTCTTGACAGTCATATCGCTAAGTTTCGCGTTCAATTTCCAAAGTATCTTGTAATGTTATAACACAATTAACAGCTCTGTGTTACGAGTATAGCAGATGCGCCATGTTCATACAGCTTGATAAAGAAAAATAATTTGAGAAGTAATAGTGTTCATCAAAGGAAGCAAACAATTCTCATAAACATCAGTCCTAAAATTAATATTTTTTTAGGCTACAAAAGAGCTTTAAAATCGGAATATTAAGAAAAACATTTTCTAACATATAAACAGCTACTCATAGTGCGAAAGTACAGAGCATTTCAAGTAAGAGGTGGCGATCATGCGGGTTTCTGCGTCGCGGCGGCCACAGCTCTAAGTCCCGAGCGATCAGGTGAAATATCTACGCAAATAAAGCCGCTAACGGTGTAATGATTCAGGTTCTCATGATTACAGTTAAAATTACAATGAAAATAACCACGTACCTCATCATAAGAGATTCTGAGATAACTTAATTTCTCTTGTGATACTTCTTAAGTTCTTCTAATGTATGGGGACTTTTGACCTATAGTCTACACTTTATTTTTCAAGTTCCCTCATAAATAATAGTCACATACTGTTAGAAGAACTTAAAAAAAATATCACAAGATAAATTAACTCTACCTCGGAATTTGAACTTATGCGCGTGAAAAAATGTCCTAAAAAGGTTCCAATGTTGTGTGGATGCAAGAGGAGGACATTTCCAACATCTCTTATGATGAAGTACGTGGTTATTTTCATTGTAATTTTAACTGTAACCGTGAGAACCTGAATCGTTACACCGTTAGCGGCTTTATTTGTGTAGATATTTCACCTGATCGCTCGGGAGTTAGAGCTGTGGGTGCCGTAGAAACCCTCATGATTGCCAACTCGTTCTTGAAACACACTGTATTAATTGCAGGACACAATTGTTATGAGCCTAATTCTCCTTGTTTTGATAAACATACCACTTTTGGATATTCGAAATACTGTTTATGTACGAATTATGGATTACATTGAGCATCTATGATGAATAAATGCCTGCAGAATGAATGCAGAAGATACTAATTTTAGGACCAGAGTTTATTGTATTTCTTCTTGGATTGATTAACATTACCTCCTCCCAAAAAGTCGAATACCCTGCATAATAATTCGCACGAATAGGCCGAAATTAAACTAATTTTAGTCAATTTCAACTTGTATGTTTAACCGAACTTGCCTTTAAAATAGCAATAACATTGCGTGGTTTATACTTGCAATAAATTAAAAACTTCTACTATTTCGCCCATAGGTAAAATTAAACTTATATTAAAGAGAAACTTTGATATAAAAATTACTAGTGAAATATCATTGAAGCTTTTTTTTTTCTTTTTTTGATAGTTGCGTATCACATGAATATCGAGAACTAGTAATGGAACAGATTTATTCATCCTTGAGCTCGGAAACTTATTGAGTGCATATTATGGTACGCGGAGTGAATGAAAATGTTCTGTGGTCAGCAAATAAAGAAATAGTGAGTAGCTTTTCAGAATTGTTGCGTCATAACAAGCAGCCCATAGGATATAAACTCTGACATCGCCAAATTCACAAACACCTTTGTAGGAGCACTTATTGGCTGAATGGACCCAGACCGTGGTATGCGACTCGAATATTGAAGAGCGCATTTCCTTTATCTTAGGGAAAGAAACACTGATTTCTATTCTTTGACGTAAACCAGAAGGTTCGGAATGCAAGCCATAGTCCAGTAGCTCAGAATTCAAGCTAAAATGTGATCTTTAAAAAGTGTAACACATGTCATCCTGAACCAAGATGCAATATTAATACAGAATGGAAGTAGTGTGACTTTGCATATTTTAATAGTTCGCTTCTTCGGTAGAAACAAACAAATTTCGAAGTCATTTTTTTCAAAGTGTCTACTTTTCTCAGAAAAAGGGAGTTTCTTCCTAAACTTAACCATGCCTTATTTGATAATATTGTCATCCGCATTGTTCTACCCTATTTTTTTTTCACATCAGGGGATTTAATAAGAAATGAATTTTCACTTTGCAGTTTGTGGCAGTTTTTGTAAAAATTAAAACCATAGACTATTAATGGACCACATACTCCATGAAGTGTGCTAACCTTAAAGTAAGTTTTTTCGTCAAGTAGTGTCAGTGTTTTGTCTGAGTGACAGACATCGGCGATCTGGCAATAGGCTGTTGTAATTGTGCGAAGACTAATATTCAAATTATCTCGTTTACCATGCACTTAGTCACAAAATAGGTATTATGTTTATTTTAATGTTAACTAATACACTTCTTAATTTGATAACCACTTCACAGCACAATTTACGATCTTTAATTTATGGTATTATAGGCTGTAGGTGATATAATGATATTGTCTGGATAGAATATAAGGCTGTGTTATCAATAAGAATGTACCATTATTTTGATTTTTCATATTCATACATGGTACATAAATAACACATGTTTGTTTATTTTTATACAGTAATTTGTAGCTTTATCTTTATATTTGATACACGCAGAAACACATTTAAAAACACAATACCAAAATACAATATATACAATTACAAAAGTACAAATATAAATTTTATAGAAATGGATACATTATAAATAAAAATTATTCCCTGTATAAGTAATGCTAAAAATCAAATTCAATCAAAATCAATTTCGCTATTTAGTAAAATTTTATAAAGATTTTAGCAAGGTGCAAAAAAAAAAAAAAAAAAAAAAAAAAAAAAAAAAAAAAAAAAACATAAATACTAATCTGGATATTATATTCATATAGTTTATTTTGTGCTTTCCTTGACACGTACAAAAGTGGCGCAATTCTGTCATTAGCTTGAAATCTGAATTTTAATTCGATTCATAGGCCCTATTTATTCAAATTCGGCGAAATATAATTTTAAAGAATTAGTTCGCAGGCTTCCACGGCCGGTGTTATACATAAACTGATTGGACTGGCTATCCGGGTTGGGCAGCGTCGTGTTTTTAGTGTCTTCTAACGTTTCGGACATCGTATTGTGTTAACTGTTTACTCTTCACAAGCACTTATTTTTACTGCGAATCTTCCTCCGAAGAAGGACACAATACGATGTCCGAAACGTTAGAAGACACTAAATACACGACGCGGCCCAACCCGGATAGCCAGTCCAATCAGTTTATGTATAATTTTATAGAGTTTAATTTTCCTAGGTAGACACTTGAATTAAATGCAATGCGCCACCTTGTAGGTAGATATATATATAACATACCATTACCATTCGCACAGAGCAGCGCATTTTCAATTAGCAAGAAGCGAGAGGTAACACCTCCCAGGAGGAGAAAACCCATAACAATACCTAGTTCCTACAAGCTTCCCTGAAAACAACATCTGAATAATACAAGACGGCACTCCCTGAGACACTTAAAATTATTCTATTGTCTAAGTACTGCTTCAAAGAAATTAAGATGAGGAAAGAGATGGATCAACAGGAACTGATTTCGAATGAAAATAGAAACTCTTAAGCTTAGTGCACTTCGCCCTGTTGCATTGAATTATAGACCTTTCAATATTATTTCTACCTTCTGTAGACCCATATAATGTTTTAGTTTAGTATAACGGTACCGCTTAAATTCATTTCGTTTTAGCGTGACTATCCCACTCGTACGCCGCGGATTTGATATTGACCGATAACATTTAGCAATTCCTAGGATATAGACCAATCACGATCGTTTATCTTATAATATCCTTCCTCGGCTCGCAAGGATGCAATTTTATCTGATAAAACGTCAGCTCATTACTCGACACGTAAGGCATCAACGTACGGTGATTAATAGTCGCGTGCTGCCTTTCAGTAGAATGAAAACACATTATTTAATACAACATATCTTGTTTAGAAATTGAAATAATATAAATGTCCATCGATTAAAAACACAATTTCGATTTGGTGCAAGCCAATTCGTGTGCTTTTATAGCTTCATGATGTAATCAACTACCACGACGCCCTCAATCTTGGTAGCATTGGGAACTTGGATCAATTCATCGAATCGATTCGTGGACTGTTCATTCATCTAGTATGCTGTGATCTTACGGCTGACAGAATATTGACAATAAAGTAAGAAAATACTTATTGTTATGGTGAAATCAGATTGAAAAATTTATTGCCATGGCCGGGATATGAACCAGGATTTCCGGCTCTCGTGCCACTTCTCTTAGAGTAGGATTACCTCCACAAAGTCTCTGGGTTTTTACGTATATACCTTAGGAGCGAGTCTCACCGCTCGTAGAGTTCCTGGCTAGGGGAGGTAGCTGCACCCTGATTGGCTATCCCACTCCACGTGTTGTCTGCCTCTGTCCCTCCGGCATTATCCCTCCACTCAACTATCAACATGCAGCATAATCTTTACTCTCTGCCCGTCAGTAGATCACTGATCTTACGCGCAGCGAATCCGCGCATCTTGGTAACGAGACGTAACGAGAAGCTCGCTGGCTGGGTTAGTCTTCAAGGCCAGAGACGTTGTGGGAGTAATCCTACTCTACCAACTGAGCCACCATGGCATCATGCCGGTACAACATTAAATTCTCCAACTGACTCACATATCCTAGTATACCACCAGGCATTCTCAATATGAGATACGAACCCAGTGGCGACTTACTAACTCGTAAGTGCTTTATGACCTGGGTAAACCACTTGTAGGTCACAGTGGAATGATAATTCTTTCACACTGGCCGTGTACATTAAGATGGAAAAATGAAATCAGACCGAAAAATTCAATGACATAGCCAGTCATTAGCCACTTTGCTTTCTATGAAGCTGAGAATATATGGCAAAACGTAGAAGTTCTGAAATGTTAAAATACATGTTATTATATCGTTGAGCTCTATCAATAAAGCAAAATAGATTGGATAATTGGTACCATTAGCTCAATAACTTTTATGTCATCTTCAGAGCAACTTATTATTGCAGACATAAAAATATTAATATTTAAAAATTAAAATGGGACTCTCTTCTAGACCTGCCATTATGACAATTAAAAGCTCCAAAAAGTTTTATTAAAACACAACGAACACGAGCTATGCTCATGCGGGGCAAATAATACTCTTTTCAAATTGTACAAATTGTGTGTATATTATTTGTATTTGTAATAATTTTGTATCAATTTGTATTTTTTAATTTGTAATAAACTTAATTTGTAATAATTTGTAATTTGTAATCACATCTTCCAGCTTCCTTCTTGTGTTTGTTGTGTATAGGCTGAGTCGACTCAGTCAACAGGCAATAATTCAGTTACAGTTTTACAATAAAAGTAAAAGGAAAGGTCTGTAGAAAGCTAATTTAGAACCATGGACGCGAAATAAGAAGTGGTTTCTGCTCCACTGCCATCTCCTTTCATAATGAAGATGGTATGAAAAAGAATGGGGAAGAATTCAAACATAAATATAAAACGAAGCTTTCCAAGGAAAGCACTCCGACTTAATAAGAAACCATTGAGAGAATATTATTTTTCTCTGTATTGTCAAATTAAATCTCTGTCCACGAAATTCTGCAGAAACAAGTTTCCAAGTTGATTTGAAAGTTAAGTCATATACATATCAAACCACGTTTATAGGTTACCTTCCCACATCTGCTACATTTTTATTCAATGTAATGTTAGACTTTTTATAGACCTATAAAACTCTGGTTATTGACATCATAGCTTACGTTTGGAATTACTTTATGGAAAATATATACATAATTTGAAGTTTTAGTACGTAAAGTTGTTTAAAAATTGCAAAAGGAACTCAATATTTCAAGTCTAGTAGGCTTATCTGACGATGTATGGGTTTTTGTAAAGAATGATTGCAAGAAGACCTGCTGTATTTATAGTAACATTTGAAACAAATTAATTATAAAAATCAAATACAAACTTAACACGTCCATCGCCGCTGTAGCTTAGGGGATGCATTCGCTCTCCTCACACAGCGGGTCCGGGTTCGGTTGCCGTCGGGAAAAGTTTCCTAAGTGGAATTTTCCTAGGTTTCTTTTCTTGCATGTGAGAAGACTGTCGGAGAAAATTTATTCCCTCTTGGTCCCTGGATATCACCAGGCCGTTATCATCACCTTCATTCCACGCGCGTCTTGTTCGGCATGAGTGTGTGTGTGTGACTAATTTGTCTCGTCATATGTGGTCGTGTTGTCTCTGATATTGTAACGGCATTGGGCTAATCACTCATCTGAGGAGGCCCTCCATGTCCTTGTCTGCTCAAAAAAAAATATATGCAATCCATATAGTTCGCTCACATTTACAACACTGAAAAATTCTCAAACCTCTCACAAATAGGCGTATCGGTATTATAAACCTTTTTAAAACAACCGATTAACAAACCCTGATCGAAGTATATCGTGAAGTTACAGGAAAACGTTGGTTACTTACACACAGAAAGGAAGAAATTGGTAGGTAGATTTCAAAACACATCTTTTGCCACTTACAATCTTTTCCAGGTAAAGATTGTCTTTCACTGCATCAAAGTAACTCGTTTTTGCACACAAAAATTGCAGTTGCCTAGCATTTCCTGTAACCTCACGATATGTTAATTGTAGATTGCCATTTTATTTCATAATAACTTATAATAATTCTCACTACTCAGAAGAAATGTTGTAGAGAAGTCTGATGACTTCGTGTTTACAGCTCCTGTGATGGTATTAAAGAAATAGAAGCTTTGTGTTTGTGTTCAAGATTGCAGTGCTTCCCTGGAGGCTCGGCTACCACGCAACGCTATCTTGTTAAATTAGTCTGGGACTCAGAGGAAGTGAGTTACATTATTAGCTTATATCTGGAGAACATTGATAACATTAACAACTGTTCTCATCTGAGGACGTTTTCATTTCTCTTGGTAATTTGTTTCAAAAGTAAGAGTTTCATAACTACGTGTAGTTTTCACTTAAGTTTCCAATTTTATACGAAAGTTTCCAATTTTATACGAAAGTTACTGTTAATTTTATATATATATATATAATTTCAATTTCTATATTATTAAATATTTTAACGATATTTAATTTATAGTGTACTGCTGCCTAAGGAATAAAGTATCATAATTTATAACGAACTAGCTGAAAAGGCCCGGCGTCGCCCAGGTTTTGTATTTTGTAATTTGAAATTAACTTATGGAGGACTTTCGATTTTGAAACTGTCCTTATATAATGTGTATGTATAATTTGAAATGAGGAAAAACAACTTATCACACTCAAACTATTCCCTCAGAAAACGCTAGATATAGCTATATATGGCTCATAGGGGACGTCGAATGTTGCATTCCGTTGCTTCTACACACCATGCCTGGGAGGGCTTGAAATAAGAAGAAACAAAAATTCCTGTTACATAAGATTGTACTGTCTTGACGGAAAATTTTATTTCTCACTCTCATGTTACCATACGACCGTTTGAGGACTGAAATAAAAAAGAAATTCAATATTACTTTCATAATTTCTTCCCCAACAACCTGAGACATAAAATATAGATGACATAGGACTGAAAATGTTCCATACTATTTTGTCTTCTTTTAGAAGCTTAGGGCCTATGATAAACATCCTATTTCTCAACTAAAACAAAAGCTATAGCTATGAATAACGTATCATTGGATATAATTTTTTACCGACTTCTGATATAGCATACTCACACACTTAAGCTGTCCCTGCAATACGACCTCTTATTCTACATAAAAATGTGAAGTGAGAAAATATTTTCCATGTCGAGGGTAGAGAAAGTTATGTGACTGTCACATTTGCTTTCTTCGCATGGATTTCATTCTTTATTACTTATTTTCACAAATGTATTTACATCGATTGCATCAGAATTTGTTAAATCCCAATATTATGTAGTTCCTAAAGCCCTATGTGAACACTGTAAACAATACACTTGTCATGTAAACTGAATTGGATTTCATTTTTCAGTATAATATTCTCAGAAATTATATAAATTTTCAAGGGAAGGACTGGTTTGTTTGAATTTTAATGTTGACAGCGTTACTTTCCGGGCTGAGCTGGGTATGTATGCAAAATTTCGTGAAAATTGCTATAATGTAGATTTGTATAGGGAACATACATACATTCCCACATACACACTTTCGATTTTATATATTAGAAGAAGAAGATGAATTCATGTCAATAATTCCCCTTCTTACGAATGCTAATGTCATGAAACCGGTATGTCATACATACTTACTTACATACTTACTCAATGGCAATAGACAATTCCTAAGCAAGCTAAAAGAATATTATCTATTTTATGGAACCCGAAAGTTCATTTCCGCACTTACCTGAGTCCGCCATTCAACCCTATTCTGTGCTAACTCCATCCAATCATCCACACAAATCCTACTTCCCATAAATCCGTTCTAAGTTTGTCTTCCCACCTACGTCTTAGGTCTTCCACGTGGTCTTTTCCCTTCGGGTCTCCCAGTCAATATTTTTTACATATGTCTTTCCTCCCCATGCGTTCAGCATGTCCAGCCCATTTCATCCTTCGCGATTTAGCCTAATTACCCTTACTATATCCCGTGAAGCGCACAGGTCCTGAAGCGTACAATTGTCATACATACAGGAATACAAAAGCATTTTACTAGCATTTGTATTAACCCACGTACTATTTAATCATTTATATTTTGGTATATCCACTGTAGTATCATAGGTCCCACAACTGACTTGGTAATCTGCGATAAATTCCCGAGCGACGAAGTCGCCATTCGAATCTATGTATTATAGTAGAGTTACAAGTTCCGGGTTGCAATTATAATGATTATTTAACGAATAATATATAAAGAATAATAAAATGTATTTAAATTCAATTACTTGAATGGAATTTTAGATTAAGATCATTTACTGTAAATGGCATTGATACTCGTATAAACAATGTGACTGTTTTCTCTGAACAAAACACGATCAGTTAATAAACAACCACTTATTCAAGTGTTGTTTGCTGAAATTTAACATTAAAGATATCTTACGTAAAACTTTATTACATTATTGTTATAGTTCTTAGCGATTCATATTGGTATTTCTTGAAAGATATGCACGTAGGAACAGATGGAAGATGAATGACTGTAGTTGACAAACTGTTTGACTATGATTTTGTGTTCCTAAAACCTCCATCTACCAGTGAACCTCCAAAGACGAGATATGTTACACAGCAGACTTGGAGGAATATACAGCCTTAAAGAGTTTTGATAACTAGTAAAATTTAATTTTATAACCGGCAGTGCAGTGGCCTGAAAAATGAAAATATAGAGAGGGCCTTAAAGAAGTGTTCGTGGTGCTGGTCAGCGATTTCTATACAGATTCCAGCTCCCTTGGTCACATTTTAAATGCCATTTTAAGCTTATCCTCTGGAATTCTAGATCTTTTCAGAAGCTTATTCGATATAACGTTTCAGCTCTTCTTCTGCTGTTGTATGCCTGGCGTACCCCTGAATATTTTATTTATTGCCACGTTTGAGACGATTCGAAATAACATGTGCGGGAAATTGAACAGCATATTCTATCTATTCACTATCCTTTATATTGTATGTCGCCGTACATCTACGCTCTACCTACCAGCTCGAAATTATATTTCAATAACGCAGAAAACACTACCATGTTTCATGAACGGTACTGTACTCTGTAGACAGTCTTTTACATGAATGACGAAATAATCTATATCAAATATACTCTCTCGGCTGTGGGTGAGATGGATTGGGGAGTGCATATAAACAAACCATTTGTGCGTTATAGTAAATAAATTAAGGTTTTAAAAATCCAGCGAGAATAAGAAAGAGGTGAGCAATAAATTACAAAAGTAATTAAAGAAGCACTCGGACAGCAAAATAGATTTATAAAGTGACTCTAAATCTATCGCTTATAAATTGTATGATATATTTCAAATCCTGCACTCGTAACCAGAGTATTAACAATAAAGTGTAGGCATATCTATATCGATGTGGAGGTGTTAGTCTGTAGGCTTTACAACAACAAATCCAAATAATATTCTTATTCTTTTGTTCACTTCCTTAAAGCTCATTAACATTACCGGAAACAACTTTTCTCTGGTTACGTATTATTTCCCCCATTCATTCGACCAACACTCTGCACTTCATCTTTCATTTTCCCCCTCATCATCATCCATCATCATCATCATCCCGTTTTCTTTCCAGGTTTCCGGTATGCCCTCGCTGCAGCACCTGCCCCGTGGCTTGTAGTCATGAAGTAGCTGGATGGGGCTCTATTTCCCAAGAGGTACCAAGGCAGCGGCACACGTGGCGTGGTAAAGGTATCTGTTGGATGTAGGGGAGCTCCATGGGGGCTTGCGGTGAGGTCTGTTGAAAGGGGCCGTTGGGCATGCACGTCATTCCATTACCGGAGGTAGGCACAATGGGCCGAATGGCAGAAATGTTTAGGGTCGTTCCCAACATGCTTCCTTCCCCTTAAGGGGACTGATTCTATCCTAACCTAAAAAGTAAAGTCATCTCAGTTTCATGTCCTTGCGCACATTGTAACTTAATACTTTTTAAATAACTAAACAGTTGGCCATTAATACACGATAATTAATGTGTAGAACAGTTTTTGAAACTTTAAGCAAAAGTCTAAATAAATACTTTCTTTTGACAAAAATTATTATCATAATTAGACTTCGGACTTTTAGGTCGCTAAAAATGCTGTTTTAGGTACCTAAAATAGGCTCTAAAAATTGGAAAATAGGTTCTAAAAATCGTAAAATAGTCTCTTATAAAATCGTTAAGTTGTCAATTTTCTGAAATATCTAAATTGCAAGGCAGAATATTATATTTATTGAAGTCACCATTAATCAATAATCATGATAAAACACATGTAGGCCTTTCTACACAGAATTATATAGACCCAATACAAGGCCTGTATTACTACCATAACCCTGCACCCAGAAGCTACTCACGCTAGCATATTCAACACCTTGTATCCCTCATTAATTCACAGAACTAAGTTTTTTTAAATTTATTTTTTAACTGGATGTGGGAGTCGGGAGAAAAACAATACATTTTCTTGGAATTCCAAGGATTTTTTCTACTGAAGACGAAACATTCCTTACTAATAATTAACCACGTCACAAATGTGTCATGTCCTGCACATTCTGAG
This sequence comes from Ectobius pallidus, assembly GCA_964059195.1. Taxonomy (NCBI): domain Eukaryota; kingdom Metazoa; phylum Arthropoda; class Insecta; order Blattodea; family Ectobiidae; genus Ectobius; species Ectobius pallidus. Next base: position 108,375,529 of record CAXKWD010000002.1, on the reverse strand, counting down.
CTAAAAATTTAATACGAACTGAAAATAAATGCTAGAATTTATAACAAAAAAACAACTTATTTTGAACGTTAGAGGAAAAACAAGCGAAAGGGCAATATTAGGCTCTAACGTAAAAATATGCTGTTTTAGGTCCTATAAAAGTATCAGTTTCAGGCATAGTCACTTATGACACATGCATATACAAGTTTTCGTCCATATATCACTTAAGGATTAAAATAGGTTTTTACATAAAATCCGAAGTCTAATCATAATAGGCCTACTACATGATGTATAGGCACGTTTCGAAAGCTATCTGTAAATCCACCAGTGGTTCTTCAAACAGGTTGATGGATTTCGATGGCAGTATACGAGTTGTATAATATTTATTATTCTATCAGGGATTTGCAAGAAACTGAAATGATAATACATGTTTAGGAAACTAATTACTGAGTGCTACAATTCTTATAAATCATGTTGTGAGCATAAATCCATAATAAATTTTGTACATTTAAATAGGCAACCTGAAGTACCGTCAGTTTTGAGACATTTGGAAAGCAACATTAATTGATTTTTTATGTGGATTTTTTTCTTTTCTCGTCTTGAAACAAAATAACTCATCACTTTCATTTTTATAGGAGTAACTACTTAAAAGGTCCGGCGTCGCCCGGTTTTTGTAATTTGTAATTCGTTATTAACTTTTGGAGGAATTTCGATGTTTGAGTCCATATATAGATATCTAGAGTTTGAAGCGAAGAAAAACGACCTATCACACTCAAACTATTCCCTCAACAAACGTTAGGTAGGCCTATATATTTTATCGCTAATAGAAAAATTAGAATTCTTTTGTAATCCGTTGCTTCTACATACCATGTCTGGTAGGGGTTGAAATATAAAGAAATTAAAATTCCGCTAATTTAACGTTTTACTGTCTTTATGGTGTATTTCATTTCCCACTTTCATGTTGTCATACAACCATATCTGGGCTAAAATCGAAATAAAATCAATATAACTTTCAGACATTCTTCCCCAAAAATTTGAGACATAGTCTTTTGCTGCGCACATAGAACTAAAAATGTTCCTTGTCTATTTTATCTCTGTTTACATGCTTAGCTTACAATAAACATTCCTATTTCCCAACTAATACAAAGCCTACGGCGATGAATAACGTATCAGTGGATAGGATTTTTTACAGACTTCTGATATAGCATACTCGTTGGCATACATTCTGGCTCAGACAACTGAATTAAGCTGTCCCTGCAATACGACCTTTTATTATACATCAAAATGTGAAAAGAGAAAAGAATATTCTCAATGCCCAGGGTAGAGAAAGTCAATGTGACTGCATCACATTGTGCATTATTTTCGTGGATTTCACTCTTCGATAGTTTCTCTAATTTGTAAAGCCCAGTTAGGCTACTTGCAACTTCCAAAGCATTATGTGAACACTGCAAACAATACACTGTTGACATGAGAACTAAATTGCGTTTTCATTAATTCAGTATAATATTCTCAGAAATTACATTAATTTTTCACGGGAACGAGTGGTTTATTTTAATTTCAGTGTTGACCGCGTTACTTTCCGGAATGAACTGGATATGTGTGCAAAAATTACGTGCAAATTGGTCAAGAAATGTAGATTTGTGTAGGGAACATACACACCACATATCCACTTGCGCACTTTCGATTTTATATATTAGGCAAGTATCCTATGTGGTGTTTTTCCGGGTAACTTTAGGCCCTCCTGATCCCCGGAAGTCAACTGGCCGTCATTATCAACTTCAACCTATCAGCGCCTGTATCAGTGTGAGTGTAAATGTTGTGTCGCGTCTTATGTGTTCGGAATTGGGCTGGTCACTCATCCGGGGAGGACCAAGTCCTTGCCAGGTTAATAAAGTATGTAGGCTATGTGATCCATAGAATCTCCTGCCCCGACAGGTCTCAGTCCTTTAAGGTCCGGGCGGCGTAAACCTCCCTACAGCGGGGGAGGTTAAACTAAGATAAAGAAGAAGTCGTCCCTACAACGGGGGGTTATAATAAGAGAAAGAAGAAGATAATGCCTCTAATCTTATCGATTACATCAAATTCCAGTATCCTGCAAATTTCCAAGCCACCTATGTAGACTAAAAACAATAACTTAATGTTGTAATGGGACTGTGTACTTTCAATGTGAGGGCATTTGGTGAATTCAGCGTAATATTTTCAGAAATGATGTAATTTTAAAAGAGAGAGGATGATTTGTTTGAATTTTAATGTAACCTATGTGCAATATATTTGATATGTGGAAATTACATTAAGTAATATAGATTAGTATAGGGATCAAACATACAAACATACATACATAAATACACACTTTTAACTCTGTATATTAGACTAGACCGTACACCATCAGCTGCCATCTATCGCAGAAGTCAAGAACTACGAGAACTTAGTAAGAGCTGATCGCCAGGTTCAGCCATTTAGTTTATCTTTTTATCATTCTATAATCTCAAAACTGAAACGCTTAAGGTCGGACAAAAACAGTTGCATACAACTTGCCAAGGCCTATCTTAATAAAATAAACGCTTAAGGTCGGACAAAAACAGTTGCATACAACTTGCCAAGGCCTATCTTAATAAAATGTCATTATAGGCTTATTGCATAATGTGATAACTCGTATCCTATTTTATTATGTACATTGCATGATGCAGCCTGGTATTTTATTATGATAATGCAAATTCCTTTTTCGGTCCGTGTGCGTAAGTAAAACTTTTTTTTCATTCACTGTAATTTTTTGTTAATTACATTACAGTTACCTAGAAGTTTATACATTTCAGTGTTGTTTAACGTTATATGGTGAAAATTACTATACTGTGTTTGGATAATTGATTAATTTCTATTACTTTTAACTGATAAATTAGCTGCAGAAGTCAAACCTCCTAAAACTCGGCAACGGGTTTCTCCGAAATAACATAGAAGTTACACTAACGCAAGACTATTGCTAATAGCATCTACGTAATATCATAAGTGTATTAGCATCCTTGGCTAATAACGATACTTATACATTTCTAGTCTTCTCTTATATAATGGTCCTACTTTTCTCGCACATATGCATTATAAAGAAATAGTTTAAAAGGCCCGGCGTCGCCCGAGTTTTGTAATTAGAAATTAACTTATGAAGGACTTTCGATTTTAAAATCTAGGTCCTTATATAAGTATGTAGAATTTGAAATGATAAAGAACGACTTATGACAAACCATTCCATAGCATACTCGTTGGCACACAGGCTGAGACAACTGGATCGACCATACGACCTCAAAATCATCAAAATGTGAAGTGAGAGTATTACATTCTATAGGCCTATGTCCAAGGTAGAGAAAGTTTTGTGACTGCATCACATTGTGCATTATGTTCGTGAATTCCATTCTTCATTGTTTATTTACACCAATTCTAATTTGTCAAAGCATGCAATTCCAAAGATACATGTGAATGCTGTAAACAACACACTGTTGTCATGATAACTGAATTGCATTTTTATTAATTCAGTATAATATTCTCAGAAGTTATGTAAATTTTCAAGGGAACGAGTGGTTTGTTTGAATTTTAATGTTGACCGCTTTACTTTCCGGGCTGAACTGGGTATGTGTGCAAAATTTCATGCACAGTTGTGAAGAAATGTAGATTTGTTTAGGGAACATACATACCCCCATATCCACACACATACTTTCGATTTTATATATTAAAGAAATTTCATAATTTTCGCAAGAAAATGAACTCATTTTATATATGAATGAATAAAAGAACTCGCACAATTGTGCATTTATTTATGCAATAAGATGAAATTCATTGGTTTAAATAAATATTGAAGAATGAAATCCACCAAAATAATGCACAATTTGATGCAGTTACATAACTTTCTCCGCCCTGGACATAGAAAATACCATTTTCTCATTTCACATTTTGATGTAAAATACGAGGTCGTATTGCGGGGACAGCTTAATCCAGCTGTCACAGTCTGAGTGTGTGTCAACGAGTAAGCTATGCCATATAAGAAGTCGGTAAAAGATTCTATCCACTGATACGTAGGCTTTGTATTTGTTAGTTGAGAAATATGGATGTTTATCATAGGCCCTAAGCATGTAAAAGGAGATAAAATAGGATGAATCATTTTTATTCCTATGCACGCAATATATTATTATGTCCCAGGTTTTGGGTAGGAAAGTATGAAAGTAGTATTGAATTTCTTTTTTATTTCAGCCCCGAAACGGTTGTATGGTAACATGAAAGTGAGAAATAAAATATCCCGTGCGAATATTAATTACTTACTTACTCAGTGGTAATAGACAATTCCTAAGCTAGATAAAGGAACATTATCTATTTGATGGAACCCGGAGGTTCATTGCCGAGCTTAACCCCATTTTGCTAACTCCATCCATCCAACCATCAAACCATCCCTCGCAAATCTTACTTCCCTCAAGTCTATCCTAATATTGACTTTTCACCTACATCTAGGGTTTCCCAGTGGTCTTTTCCCTTTGGGTCTCCCTGTCAATAATTTTGAGACATGTCTTACCTCCCCCATGCGTGCAACATGTCCAGCCCATTTCATCCTCCGTGATTTAATTATCCTTACTATATCCGGTGACGAGTACAGGTTATGAAGCTCATCGTTATGCATTTTACTCCAATCCTCATTTTCATCTCTCCTAGGCAAGGTGAATACTAACACAATTCATTATTTTAAAAATTATGACTCTGGTACAAACGTTCCCGATTTCATGTGTGCAAGGTTCAGAAGTATTTCACATTGCAATATGCATTTTATTTATGACTTTATTAATTGAACAAGCATTACATGTACCTGTAACGTGTAGATTCCATCCAGTTTATAAGTTAAGTGTAATAATGAAATTAATTAAAATAGTGAGAAATGGATATTGCCTCCATGCCTCAAATGCCTCTAAGATGTTGCATTTACTCGTAAGAAAACTGTTGAAACTTTGTCCGTGACAAATATCTTAATTTCGGCCCTAGAGCAAGTATTGACACTGTCACCTATCTGTGTCACTTTGTTCATGGCACTGCGTTTGTCACAGCACATCTCATCAAACTGTTCTCCTCAGAGGCACTCTCGAGAAATGAAACCCATTTCTTCCATTTAGCTTCTGGCTCTTTTACGAGTTGTAGAGTGAGCAATTTTATTACTCATGTACAGGGCTTGTTTTAGGGTATTCAAGTCAAGGAAGTTAAGAACGCCCGGACCATTGCTTTGTGTAGGTTTATGCGAATTGGAGATGGAGCGTGACATCACTCGTTGCATCAACATGTTAAAATTCAGTAATAGTAGGGCACAATATAATTGTTCACTACAGTCATAAATGAAAGCATTACATTTTTAGTTTAGAAATTATTTTCCTAGAATTATGTGTTTAAATTGACGTTATTATCTACATGTTTTAATAATCGAAGACCTTAAGGCCTTAAGGCCTTCTCTTACACTCAACCATAGACAGAAGAAGAAACAAACAAATACACTAGCATAGTTCTGTAAGTAATAAGAATACACTAATTATATCGTACATATACATTAGTTACTTGAGTCTATGTTACATAAAATTAAACTAGTTTTAGCAAAATGTGTTACACTAAGAAAGTAACATAACTTTAGACCTACAATATACAATAAACAATAAGAAGCAAATGTTTTAAACCTAAAAATTAGCGTTTTTGTTTAGATATTCGTTTAGCTTAGTTTTAAATGTTGATAGCATAAAGGGGAGGATAATGATACACTATTACCAAAATCCTTATAGACCTATCTGTCTGCTCAATGTCCTGGGCAAGGTGTTTGAAAAAAATACTTTGCCATAGGTTACAAAGACAATGGGTATGCGTCCTCATCAATATGGCTTCAGAACGGGGAAATCTACTGTAAATGCTATTGATCGAGCAATTATGTTGATAGAATCTACAAGGGGGAAATATGTTGTAGGAGTATACGTAGATATTTCAGAGGCTTTTGACAAACTTTGGTGGCCGGCCTCGTTTGGGTGCCATGGGGAACTTGAACGCCCGGCAGAATTATATTACACTTTCAAAGACCACTGACAAGAAAGATTTGCGATGATTGAGTGCCAGGGTAACAGAAACATGAAAAAACTCAGAAAAGGGTTCCCACAAGGATCTGTTTGTGACCCTATTTTCTGGGGTGTGGGAATGGAACCTGGACTCTTAAAATTGAGAGGATCTAATGACTTACATGGACTGGTAGCTTTCACAGACGACTAACTTTTGGTGTTTGAGGCAGACTCAAGACGAGAATTGGAATGTTACAGAACTAATAGGGACTAGCCCTATCTCCTCGACATTACAGTTTTAATTTTTACGAAACGAAACAACGTTAAAAATGAGTGTTCCTAGGTGCAAGGATTATAATTAGGTGTGACATTTGTTAACATATATTATAAGAATACATCCTGTAATTCTCATACCTTAAAATACGTAATTCATGATAATACGATATAACTGACGGCCATGTTATCGACTTGACTTAGAATTCTGGGTAATAGGTTGACCAACATGGCAAACCACGCAGGAGATATAATATGGCATATTTTCGAAACGCGTGAATTCTGTATGCCCTACTAAACTAATACCACTGTTCATAATCCAACATAACCTAACCTAACCTAACCAACATAACTTAACCTAACCTAACCTAACCTAACCTAACCTAACATAAATGCCACTAAAATAGAATCTACCTGCCAGTACTTACCTTAATACAAGAAGGACAGTTGGTATCCTGCTTTGCAGTTGGCATCCTGTAACAATTGTTAATACGGCCGCTTAATCAATTCCTTTAACAAAAGTAAAGTATATTTAATCAAGTGTTCAGTTCCAGAAAGGAAAATTGTAATATCGAGGAGATAGTGCTCCCACCAACTAACAGGACTTTAGGAATACTAGGAGACTGGTGTACAGAGGTAAAACTAAAACTGGCACCGGCAAAGACAGCTTATATTTTGCTTAAAGGGAATCTTTTATGTATCCCAACGCCAAGATAAATGGAGAAATCACAAGATGAAGCAAAACTGTAAGATACCTAGGGATTGATAGAGCAAATTCAAAAGCTAATTGACTGGTTGACTGAAGAAGAAATTTATCAGCCTTGGAATGACCAAGTTTCGTCTTCCTCCAAGGGTCACAAAATTGTATCATGAGGCAATATGGTATCAATAGTGGAATGTGGTGCAGGCATTTGGGGACATCTGTGACAGATGCCTTAACTACGGTCCTTGGGATCATACAACTGGATCTCGTTATAAGACAAAGAGGAGCTACTTTTTGGGTAAAAAAGGATTTCAAGCTCTCGCAGAGTTCATCCTTGACTATTGACTTGAACAATGAGGGATGTCAAGAATGTAATACTGAAGATATGGTAAACCAGATGGGAAGAAAGTAATCCGGGTCGTAGGACTTATGACATTTTCAGGAACGTGCACGAAAGATTAAAATTGCGACGTCTACAACCGTCTTAAGGTTTGATCCACTATTTGATGGGCCATGTACCTATATGGTTTACCTTAGGGAAAAGGGCATTGTTACTCTAACGCATGCGCCTGTAGGGGAATAGACACTCCTGGGCATGTAGTTTGTGAATGCCCAAACACTGCTCAGCTGAGGGAGCGCTTTCAGAGAATACTTCAAGGTATTCAAATAGGGAATAAAATAAGTTACTCACACTCATGAATGTTGTTGGACGAAGTAACAAGTAGAGTTTCCCAGAAAGCGAAAGAAGACTATATAAATAGCAGATACGCACAAAGACAATAGGATATTAATACGAAAGGACATATGACATAAGACAAACTACTAATAAAGTACAACACACTCCCGGATATGACTTCGTGGTCGACGCCGATGCCAGAAGTCTGGCTTCCAGATTAAGGATTCCGGTGACGACTGGCATTCACCTGGTTGATGATGAGATGGTAATGAGGACGCGGGAGTGTACTGCATCTGTTGAAGTCGGAGGTGTACAAATATCGATTTTAGCTTGCCCATACCCGCTTGAACGCCAGGCAAGCAAGTTGCGAGCGTCCCAGCTGGCAAGCAGGCATGTTTCTTTAGACTTGAATGGGCTGGGTTGAACCCTTCCCATCCAAGTCTGAATAAGCTTGCGACATTCTTATCAGCTAAACAACTGCAGTTGCTAAGTGTAGGTATTACTTTCTTGCTTTTCTACATGCTGGTAGAAGAAATTCATCATGTAGATAAATAAAAGGTGGATAAAGTATTAAAAATCGTTTTAGCGACTTAACACATTTATTATTTTTATTATTGTTATTGGTATTATTAATTTTTTTGATGTTTTCTCGAAAATGTTGGAAAATTTTTCCCATGGCGGACTAGTACCTTTGTTCATTGATAATTCAAACTCTCCACATTTTAGGTTCTCCTCGGAAGTTCCTCAACTATGTAACTGCACGACTTACCAGCGCACTGATATACCCAGTTTCATATTCTTTCCGCCAGGCCTTGCAGTTTCTTTAGGCCCCGTGAAACCCACCAGGTTATGAAGAGCTTGTGACTCATAGTGACAGTTATTTTTTTTCCATCGTAGCAATCTGGCTTGCTCTCTTGTCAAGCAAGTTAAAAGCTGTGGCTGGTTGAAGAGTTAGAAAGGGGCAGGCAAGCTAAAATCATAATATGTACACCTCTAGTTGAAGTATGTGGATTGCTTAGGCTTCACTTTCCATCATCACAAATCCACAAAAATCCCGGATTCGACGTTCATTGTGGTTAGTGTAGTTCTAAGTTATCAATGTTTTCATTGTTTTCATTTTTAAATGTTTAAATTTTTTATAACATATTATATGTTCTTTAGATTAAGTTATAAGTAATTTAGATAACCTAAGTAAATAGAAATTAGTACAATATAAATTGTACAGTGCTTGTGGAGGCCTTTGATGGGAATCCAGGACGGGGCCAATAAAGAATAAAGATTAAAGATGATAGGGTATTGAACTCTTACAAAACAATTCAGCTGAAGGATTTAATCGCAGACTGTAGGCCAATCACCATATTCCAATTTGTTTATTTCAATTAATTACTTGAAAAAATAGCCGAAAACAATTTCTTATGTGACTGACATTCCGTTAATATGAAGGGGGAATAACAGAAACAAACTAACTTATGTAAAAATTGACAATGCTTTATGTATTGCTGGCTTATAGAAAACATAATATCAAAGGCTCTCTGGAAACAATTGCACATCTGAACAAACTGGAATCCTAAAAACTCTTTCCATATCATTTTACATATGTAACTTAATCTCCTACCTCTTTTCTTCAAGGATAGTAGTTAATCTCAAGTATAGAAAAATGAGTGAGAAAAGTTGCGAATTCTTCTACTGACGCACATGACGCGGATAATATATGCAATTACATGAGACTGTCGGAAATGTCACACGTAATGGTTGCTGTCGGAGATGACGACTGTCGCAAATGACGCGACATGGTTGAAATTACTAGGAGTAAGTTGTAACCCAACAGTTTTTACGAGGACACTATTTATGCCGTCATCATAGAAAGAAGTAGTCTGAGAAGGATAGTAGAAATGGGCCAGTTCTTTTTATACAGCTTCAAAAGCTAAAGTTATAAAGAAAACTTGTTTGTATGAAGTTCTTGTAAATGTCCTACGTCATTATTTATTGGAGTAAAGTGATCCCTATACAGGCCATGGAGGCCTATAGGGTTCCAGGAGCTTGAGGTTCCCAGATTTTGGACATTCGGCACTTGAAGGTGGTAAGGTTGTCAGCCTAACGCACCCGCCGCCTTTACACCCAGGAATGCTCCTGGTGCTCATTTTTGTTAGAGGCTGAGTCGACCCCTGGGTCATAGTGCCACCAGAAGGATAAGGCCAATTGAAAAACTCCAACGACCTCATCGGGAATCGAACCCACGACCTCCTGGTTTGTAGCGCAGCGCCTCAACCACTACGCTACGGCGTAATTTATTGGAGTAATAATTATAAATAATAAGAGTATAATACAATAATACACATTTAAATATCAGGCTAGCATTGCAAGAAAAGTTTAACTGTTCTGGTTTATCGGACAGCTAATCCACATTCTGTAATTGTATTAATCGAAGTGATCCTGAAAACTAGTTCTGTTAAACGACTTTTTAGCATTATTGCTGCTTTTTAATATAAAGATGATATCAGAGGAGGTTTATTAAATATTTAATTTCCTTTATATTACTAACTGTTAACCGGTATAACTAAGGAAATTTGACAGTCAAAAGGGTATCACTCCTCTACACTGATGTTACTCTGACATTTTAATTTAAAAAATCAGCTTGAAAAGCAATAACGAATCTTGTTAGTTTCCTAAGACTCTCTGTTTTATTCGGAAGGCAATTGCCTTCCAAGGAACTCAATAATTCAATTTCCTAAAATCCAATACCATTTCATATGATGGTTGACTTCTGCGTAAAAGAGACTTTATTCTCCCTTCTACATCAGCTTATCCCCTTCTCCACTAGGAAACCTTTCCAGTTATAAAATACTGAACCTTATAAAATACTGAACCTTCCAAGAATGCCTCATGTTGATCTGAGTTTACCTTTCTAGATTCCAAACACTGTTATTATGGAATTTTATACTATTCAGGCTTGCAAATCACTCAAAACAGTATTTGAAAATGTTTTCCTTTGGATTTATAATTTCTGCAGCTAGGACACGAAATCTGAAATCTTTTTTTCTCATACAATACCGTTACACTACCCTCATAGATTTTTCAAGTTTTGATGCGCGATTCACACTCGAATACACTTCTTTATTTCCGCTTTGTAACAGAACCTGCCTTTTGACGCCGCATAGGCCGGCTGTAAGCTTCTCTTCGTGCCGTAACTAACTGTGACAGCTAAGACATAATATGGTTGTTGTCCAGAAGGACGCAAGTTCGTTCCCGATTTCGATATGGTTCTCTTTTTAATAACGTCACTAATTTTATACACATTTTTCCAAAATTAAACGGAAATAAACAAAATAATCAATAATGCAAAATAGAAAGAAAAAAAAGACAAATGACTGAGTGGCTTTAGCTTTAGAGCATTTAAAATTAGCCATTCTGTCTTGAATTCTTTAAATAGGCCTATCTTTACTAATTATCCGAGATACTAATGTTCTACCATATAACCTTATCTTAAAATAGAAGTTGTATATGCCACAAAATAAGCCAAAAAGGATGTCTCGCGCAATATTTTTTATTTTTAGATCAAGATTATAAGTCTTGGCAAGATCGATAATAATAAAATTTCCAATAACAGAGTGGTAAATAAAATGAAAAACATCGAAATAAAAAGCAGATCAAATGTGGAAAATGTTGACGATTCATTCAATGATCAAAACGTGTAAAAGCAAATCCTATGCTGTAAATTATGTTTAACAGGTTTGAAGGACTTTTCCAGCATATCATGAGTGAATAATGGGAGTCTGACTGTTTCAATTCAGAACTTATTGTCGTTGTTTGGTTTGTGTATAATTATGTCAATCATGTTACCGATTTGTAACTGTAGGAATTTTCTTTTTCGAGGGTGGGATCTTTGAATATGAATTCGGTACCTCAGTATTATATGAGTCTAACTGTACATAATATATTGTATTTTACTATAATTATTCAACTTGCGAGGATATTAAGCCTTATGAGTGAAGGACCTTAGATATTTAAAAAAAATATGTATATTATTCCCCTAGCGTTTTAATTTTTTATTCTTATTGCTTTATCTCACAGGACATAAGAAGTTAGTTAAAACTAAACTCCGTGGCGCTACAAGGGACTAGGCCTACCTTCCGCTGCATCATCTACCGTAGGCAAATGGCAGGATTGAGGGCATGTGTCAGCATGCTAACACCCATGGCCATTATTGCTGGTTTCTGTGACCGGAGCCGCTAGAACTTCATCAAGTAGCTCCTCAGTTTGAATCACGAGACCGAGTGCTCGCCGTTCCAGACCTCCCTACCTCAGAAAAATCCGAGGAGGTACAGATGATCAAACCCGGGCCTGCGAATCTGTATCCAGCGACGCTAACCACGAGATCACGCAGGTGGTCAACAAAATAGTTATTTCCACAATTAATGCAAAACATTTCTTAAATAATTAAAAGACTTCCAATCTCTTAATATAACAATGCATCTTTTCGGCTTATTCTGTAGTGTAGTCTGTAGTGGTTGCTTACGATGCGTTGTATCGCAGTTCAATTCAGCAGTCATACTAGATTTTTTCCTGTGTATATTTATTACCTTTTTTCTTTTATTTTCAGTTTACGGTATGCATGACTTATTTATGTTAAATTATTTTTCCTGGGTAATATTTCTAGCTATGGCATACTTAGAGATGATTGATATACAACGAAACAGTACGAATTTTATTACTTCAACTAGTCGTTCGCTTGTGAATCTGAACGATAGTGTGCAGTGCCTTTTTCTATAGAGGTTTTCACATCGTGAAGACACAATGGACTCTTATGCCCCATGTTATTCTTATGGGAGAATCAAGCGCGCGTGAACGAGAAGTTACCAGATATGTCTGTTTTCAGAATATGACCAAAGTGAAACAAAACATGTATTTCTGTATGAAATTATATGAAGAACATGATGATAGACACTAAAAGCTTATATTTTCGTTTTCTTTTGTTTAAATAATATAAAATTGAAATTTTTTGTTTAAACGAAAATTTTAACATTTTTTCTTTCCGAACTTTAAAATATGTAGTAAAATTGAAACAATTGCAACAAGAAATCTCAATTATTCGTTTGTTCTTAGAGGCAATACTGGTTCTTAGAATTTACCAGTATTTTAAAAATAGTGATTACAAAAAAGTAATAGGACCGGTGTGCCATTATTTTTATCTAAGATTTTACTGGTCTTAGTCAACTTCAACTTTGTCAGATCGCATCTAATCAAACTGGTATTTACATAACTCATTATGCTGTTTCTTTTCTACTCCTATTGTTAATATCTTGTTTTATGAAGTAAATCGTACCAAATTTGGGCTTGGGCTTGCTATAAGATTAGGTCTGTCCAAGAGGTGGCCCTTGAAAGTTATTATTGCGGCCCGCAGAACAAAATAGCAGGAAAGTACTTAAGTAATATAGTATCAAGTTAAAACTGCGCCCTTTACCATTAGTTGAAAATCTGTTAAAGTAAAAAAAATAATAATTTGTCACATTTTGTACTTTCAACGTGATGTCTAATGGAGTAGAAGTGAATTCTTTTAATTTGTGAGGACATTAAAATGTTTATTTAAGAATTTTCTTCAATATATACTGATTTTGAAAGCATAAGAACAAACTATCTCTGTTTGAACGATACCTTGAAAGTGGAAATTGAGGATCAACTATCGAGGTTTCAACTATGTGATCTACAAGCTAATTCATTTGTTCAAAACAGAATAGAATAAAGAACAACTTTTTCAGACTTCTTTCAGAAGACACTTTTTTCAACTAAGAGATTTTGGTCTTCAGATCGTGTCTATGTTTGGAAGCAAATGCTCTCTGTGAAAGTGCATTTTCGAATGTGAAATTTATTAATTATAATTATAGTAATAATATACTCAGTGACCGTTCTCTGTTATATATATTTATTGAGATTAAGAACTTTTATTCTCGCAGTTCAGCTGATTCTTCTCAGCTGATTCTTACTATTATGTCATTGGAATGGTGAACTAGTGTGACAAATATTATATTTTGCGAAGGCAAATACTGTTTGTTTATCATACTGTTTTAAAATTCTTTATTATAACATCTAACATTTACTCAGTGATGACTAGGCCCATGATAGACTTTGTGCATGCTCTTTATAAGCGATAAGTCAACTGGTTAATTAATACGAATCAATAATAAGATGGCTTATCTAAATAAATTTGACCCCCACTTCCTCCAAAGTTGGACAGGCCTGTTATAGACAACAATTTGAAATGGGGGAAACAGTGAACGTTTTCTCATTCGACTACACATGTATATGAACGTCTATGAAGTTGAAATAAATAAACAACGGTAAGAGTCCGTTATGATTGACTCCTTAAAATGTTCCTTCCTGCTTTAAACTTACATCACATATTTCTACTTGTGGGGCTTAACTTTGAATTTTGGAGTTCCTTGTTGCAGAAATGATAACTAATAGATTTTCCTCAGGGTTTGCAAGGAGCTTTCGTTATCGAATTGGAAATCTTTAAACCCGGTTGGCAGGTGCGGCTAATTTGAGCACCAATCTCAGCTTCTAGACAGAAAGCAAGATTAATGCAACCAGCGGAACCAATTTAGGGAACTCCGCTGTCTGCCTCTCTTGGATTATATAATAATTCACGTCAATCCGGCAAGAGAGTGTGTGATCTAAATCCTTTCTTATTGTTATTAATAACCATGGTTACAGCGAAAGGCAAAAGAAAGGAAGTAATGAAAGGAATTTATCTCTTTTCTCTAAATTGGATCAATACCGTATTATTGTATTATATTTTAACATTTGGGAAGTTGCTAAACTTAAGTAGTAGGCTAATAGTTATGATCTTCAAGGAATTTGTTGGTATTTTAGTCTGTTCCTTGAATAAAATCTAAAGAATTAAATAATTGGTCAGAGTTTTAGTCTGGTTAGATAAATTTGTTACGTTAATAGGACTTATTATCTCTGAAATTTAACAATCAGGTGTTTCAATTAGAGAGAGAAATATGGGGGAAATCGAGAAAGTTTTCGATTTTCATTTACTTTTTCTTCCTCAAGCCGTACCTCAGGTATTGTAGTTAAAGGAAGTATTAAGTTAGAGCTTGATATTCGATGTCTAGTTTTAACATAAATGCACGTTTTGAGGTTCCCTGAATCCAAAGATCCTTTTTTCATAAGCATGTCTGTATGCCTATTATCAAACTTTTCGAGAATTAAGGTAATATGAAAACAAAATTTCACTGCAATAAGAGTATAGCCATAAATGATATTGCGTTTTAAAATTTCAGTAACTTTAAAACAGATTTGTGGATGTTTTGACAAACTACAGTAGAATGTAGGATAAAATCAATTTTCATGACGCATGTTTTTAATTTTTTGAAAATTTTACCATGAAGGTTAATTTTCAAAGCTTTAAGAGAAAGAACAACTTACACAAAACCGCTGTTTTACTGGTTAATCTTATGGTTGTGAAACATAGTTATTAACGCCAAAGGATAAACACAAACTGATCATGAGAGTTTATGAGAACAATTTTTTCGGGAACTATTTTATGCAAAAAAGATACAAAACCAGGAGAACAATACAAAATAAGTACAATACAAAACAACAAGAATTTATTCTTTTAATTACATTGTAAGAGTAATTAGGATGTGAGCCCGGATGCTCGTAATGAGAAATGTTATGCATCCTCGATCAGAAACGGCCAAATGGAAGGCCAAGTAGATGATTGACTCATTACATTAGGCGATATCTTGAAGGAATGGGATGTACCTATAGGCCTACCCGAGACAAGCTAAAAGGAATCCTGAAGTAAACAAACACCTGTATGTCTGTCTCATTCTTGGATCATACTAGTAATGTGCTAGAGTGAGACAGATGTACTGGTCTTTGTTTACTTCAGGGTTCCTTCTTAGAACGGTCAGACTTTAGAGCCACAAATTGGACAGAGATAGCCCGGACAGGGTCGTATGGCAGCCTTCTTTGTGACGGCAATGTGTTGGTAGGCCTAAGTTTGGAGAAAATTAACAAAATATTACAGTCGTGTAAAAATACATTTTAGCTTGATGGATTGTATTGAAATCGGTACTTATTCCACAACTTTAGTTGTGTTATGTTTTAGTAATGAAAGATTTTCTATTTTTCGTTTATTACAAGTTTCTTATACAAATACGTAAGATACTAAATCAACATTTCTAGCGACACTATGGAATTTTCAGGGCGTACATATCCTTGGCATAGACTATAGAGCCCTCCGGGAGGAACTTCTAGCTGGAGGGGGGGAGCGTGTCGTAGATTTACGGCACGTTAAAGAACTCCAAGCCTAAAATAGAGCCTCAGTACAAAATGTCTTGGCCCTTTTACGTTCAAGTAATACCTTGACTTCCTGCGAGGGTTGTGCGGCGATGGGCTT
This sequence comes from Ectobius pallidus, assembly GCA_964059195.1. Taxonomy (NCBI): domain Eukaryota; kingdom Metazoa; phylum Arthropoda; class Insecta; order Blattodea; family Ectobiidae; genus Ectobius; species Ectobius pallidus. The sequence continues at coordinate 108,359,435 of CAXKWD010000002.1, read as the reverse complement.
ACTATCTTTCACTCTGCCCTCTCTCGGGAAATAAGCATAACTAAATTTATTCATTCAGGTACGAAACCTCCACTTGGTGACCCCATGCCCCAACAGGGGATTACAGGATAACATATACATAATACATTGTATAGACGCACTTCAATAAAATCCAGCCCGTTATCTCCCCTCTCTCAATTATATACATCATGAAATTCACAAGCTTAATCGCCATGCTTGTACAAAAATCATCACAGGATATTGTGATGTTGAAAATTGCGCAGGCTCTATGAACATTTTCAAGAGTATTATGAAAGTATTTCCATTCTCCAGCACAATAACAGGTTTTTATGAATATTTAGCTCGCAAAATCTTCCAGGAGAGTGAGGCTAGAGAACCATGCCATACCAGATATAGAAATATTTCTACCACTCTCGAGAAACATGGATTTCATTTTCAAGTGCGTTCAAAGTTCCATTAGCGTAATTCCTAAATTCGAACCACTCAACTTCTGTATCGATTAGCAATACACACAATCCAGCACTTGAAGACACTTCAACTTCCGACGGATTTCTTATAAGAGTTCCTTAATCTGCTAAACTTGCTGTTTATATGTTTGTAAATATAATTCGTATCTTACAGAAATTAAGCTTGTTAGCAAAACCTACTTGAACGATAAATTATGCTATTTTCTGAAGAAGAGTTTATATTCGCATCTACCTTTTTTCTATTTGACAGTTATATTTCTAGATCTGTTAGTTGTTTATATAATATAAAATAGGCCAAATTTTTGTTCTTATGTAACTTAATATAATGATATGAAGAGTATTTACATTTAATTCATTCCATACATTCACGAGTTTCGGCCACGAATTCATCGACAATCAATAAATATAAAATAACTCAGCTATTCAAGTCCGTACTTTTCAGATACTATTGTAGTTTTATCTTAATTTTAGATAATATCATAGAACACGAGAAAATAAACCAAAGTATTGCATATTCCACAATAATTGTTGACATATTTGAAATTTTTCTCTTTATCAAATTAGAAATACCCTAAAGTCAGTAACGTATTTTTTCTGCAATGTCACTTTCATATCGCCAACACAGTCGTGAAAATAATATTCATTATATGCATATATATATATATATATAAGGAACAATAGAGGATGAAAAATGTGATAGTAAAAAACTGAAAAATATTGAATAATGCAGCCCCAAACCTACGTGATGTAGCCTATCATAAATAGATTCCTAACCTAATATATCACATAAATATCCATCAAGAATGTCGTATTATATTCTACTTATTGGTGCTGTATTTTTTGTAGGCAAGAAAAAGCAGACTCGCACTATAATTCACATTTCCACAGTATTCGTATTTACAATAAAATAACTACACCATATATAAGATAGCCTTATAAATACCGGTATATTTCATATGAGCAAAATACAGTTCAAATCTTCTTCTTATAAAATACTGGAAACGATCTAAACTAAATTCAGCGATGCTATGTTCCTTAGCATCCAACCGCAGCAGCGTCATCTACCTCCACCTTTCGACTTCATTTATAGATGACAGGATTGTATGACATGTGTTCAGAATGCCGACTCCAATCGGCGGTTATTGATAATTTGGAAGTAGCACTTATTTAACAAAATGAAGTTGAGTGCACCATGTTCCAAACCTTCCTATCTCTGAAAAATTGCATGAGGTACAGAGGATCAAAACTGCTCCGTATTGATCAATCCTAGCCATTAGACAACCCAGGAGATCGAAAACGATCAAGTAGCAATAATTTAGAGAAATTTATTTTTACTTTCCTGTTCAAACTTAAATTTTTAGTTTTATTTGTATTTTTATCTTCTTTGGTAAATTTTATACCCATGAAGAGTGTAATACAGTTCGCCTGTAATATACACAATTAGACCTAATGAAATACAATATAAATAATAATTGCTTTAAGGTGATCCTCGTCAAATTCACTATTTTCCAAAATTTAACATTGGTTGTTATTTATGTCTTCTGTTAGGACATTTTATGTAGGCCTAGATTCAAATTGTCTGGTAGGCTACTTACTCTAATAGTAATATTCATGCTTATAGCCGATACACCCTTCAGCTTATTAAAGAAATATACTGTACATATTATCCCGAACAAAATATTACTCTGCATTTGGAGTTTCCATTCGTTTTGAAGTAGCTGGGACCTTGTTCGACCTATACTTCATACTGTCAATCATGTAGTAGTAAGTCCACCTTTAGTGCCTCTTAGATTAAAAAAAAAATATTTTTCGGGGCTTCACTGCTGAACCTAATTCTACGTATAGGCCTACTGTATAGCCTAAAATGTTTGAATGTGATTTATCGCAAAGTAATTTTCCCAGCACTTTCGTATTTGAAACAACGTTAACTTCTGACAGAATAAACATACTAGCAAGCTCTTTTTTTTAATTAAAGGTAATACATTGTTGCGGGGTACGCCGTAGCATAGTGGTTGAGAAGTGGTCGCGGGTTCGATCCCCGATGAGGTCGTTGGAGTTTTTCAGTTGGCCTAATCCTTCTGGTGGCATTATGGCCCTGGGGTCCGCTCAGCCTCCAACAGAAACGAGTACCAGGAGCAATCCTGGTAGTAAAGGTGGTGGCCGGTGCGTACAGCTGACAACCTTACCACCTTCACGTCCCGAATGTCTAAAATGTAGCATTAACCTTCTGGAACCCTCTGGGCCTTTGTGGCCTGTAGTAGGGAACACTTTACTTTACTTTACATTGTTGCATTTCCCGAGTAGGCCTACCATGAACTAAACAGTTTGTTAAACAGTGTAATTAGTCTGAATTTCCACAAAGTTACAAAGTAAATCCAATTTTGATACTATTACCTTCAACACATTCCAATAAAAGCAGTAGGGGACATTCCTTATAGATTGCAAATTGATTCTGCAAAATTTCCTCCAGTCTGGGGTTCTAATTTGGAACCGGACTCTTTTGTAAACCTCAGTATAAATAACAACAAATTCATTTATTTCAACTTAACACTGGAAATTTTTCATAAAATAATGCTGAAAATATGTTAGTTTAAAGGCTATAAAACTACGGAAATTCTTAATTTCATTACCTTTGATAGCATTTGGAACTGGTAAATGTATATGACTACCTTAATTAATCATCAGTCCACTTTGAGTATTCTGAATTTAGTGGTACGAAGGAAGATCAGATATACTTATCGAAAAAGCGCCAATTGTCTGTCCAGAAATGAAAATCACTCTAAGAGCCACATACGTAAGAATTATAAATATTTAATAATAGGAGCATTAATAGTTTATTTAGAATGCTTTGCCTTGTATATAAAGCTATTTAGATAGCTTTAACTTCCACAATTCCGGATTCAAATCTAACATGATGGCTGCTAATTACTAGCGGCGTACCCTATTCTTATTCTTCTTATTCCTCTTTCTATCTGGATGTCCTAGAGTAGATTACAGTAATTGTGTAAGCTCTTTTCAAAACGCTTTCATCAGTGAGTTTCTAAAATATTTAATGAGTCTAGTAAGTCCGTGTACGTCGTACGGTCGCTAACCTTATATTATGGTAAATTATAACATGCATTAATGAAATCTGTCATAATAATTTACATAGGTAATTCTGTACGGCTGAATTAACTTAATATTGTATAAATAATGGAAGTAATCACGCATAACCGCAATTTTAATCATTCTGAAGCAATTGTATAACGTGTTTGCACTAACAGCATGTATAGTAGTTCTATCTCTTCTAATATATAAAATCGAAAGTGTGTATGTATGTTTGTTCCCTATACAAATCTACATTTCTTTACCAAATTACACGAAATTTTGCACACATACCCAGTTAAGCCCGGGAAGTAACGCGGTCAACATTAAAATGGAAGAAAATCACTCCTTCCCTTGAGAATTATATAATTTGTGAGAATATTATACTAAAAAAGTGAAATCCCATTCAGTTGTCAAGACAACAGTTTATTGTTTACACAGTTCATATGGGGCTTTGGACACTATGTAATATTGGACTTGAACGAATTTTGATGATATCGATGTAATACATTTGTAAAAATAATTCTTGAACTATAAAATCCACGAAAATAAAGCACATTGTGATGCAGTCACGTAACTTTCTCTACCCTCGACATAAGAAATATTTTCTCACTTCACATTTTGATATAGAATAAGAGGTCTTAAGTTGACCTCTTATTCTATAGCATACTCATGCACTTGAGTATGCTATATCAGAAGTAGGTAGATAATCCTTTCCGCTGATACGTTATTCATAGCTGTAGGCGTTGTATTAGTTGAGAAATAGGGATGTGTATCATAGGCCCTAAGCATGGGATGGAACATTTTCAGTCCTATGCTTGCAGTATATTATTTGCCGGGTTTTAGGGGAGGAAAGTATTAAAGTGATACTGCATTTTTCTTTTATTTCAGCCCCGAAACGGTTGTATGGTAACATGAGAATGAGAAATAAAATTTTCCGTCAAGTCCATACAATCTTATATAATTTATGTTTCTTCTTATTTCAACCCTCCCAAGCATGATGTGTAGAAGCAACGGAATGCAGCATTCGACATCCTCTATGAGCCATAAAAAGCTATATCTAACGTTTTCTGATGGAATAGTTTGTGTGTGATAAATCTTTTTATTCATTTCAAGTTCTACATACATATTATATAAGGACCTAGAGTTTCAAAATCGAAAGTCCTCCATAAGATAATTTCAAATTAAAAAATACAAAGCCTGGGCGACGCCGGGCCTTTTCAGCTAGTCTAATATATAAAATCGAAAGTGTGTATGTATGTATGTAGGCTATGTATGTATGTATGTATGTATGTATGTATGTATGTATGTATGTATGTATGTATGTTTGTTCCTTATACAAATCTATATTTCTTTACCAATTTACACGACATTTTGCACACATACCCAGTTAAGCCCGGGAAGTATAGCTGTCAACATTAAAATTGAAACAAATCAGTCCTTCCGTTGAAAATTATATAATTTCTGTGAATATTCTACTGAAAAAATGAAATGTTGTTCAGTTCACACTATGTATATAGTTCAGCGACTATATAATGCTGAACTTTAACGAATTATGATTTCATCGATGTAATATATTGGCGAAAATAATTACTGAAAATGAAATCCACGAAAATAAAGCACAGTGTGATGTAGTCACATAACTTTCTCTACCCTCGACATAAGAAATATTTTCTCACTTCATATTTTGATGTAGAAGAAGAGGTCTATTGCAGGGACAACTTAAGTGTGTGAGTATGCTATATCAGAAGTCTGTAAATAATCCTTTCCGCTTATACGTTATCCATAGCTGTAGGCTTTGATTAGTTGAGAAATAGGGATGTTTATCATAGGCTCTAAGCATGGGATGGAACATTTTGAGTCCTATGCTCGCAGTATATTATGTCCCGGGTTTTAGGGGAGGAAAGTATGAAAGTGATACTGCATTTCTCTTTTATTTCAGCCCCGAAACGATTGTATGGTAACATGAGAATGAGAAATAAAATTTTCCGTCAAGTCAGTACAATCTTAAGTAATTTGTGTTTCTTCTTATTTCAACCCCTCCCAAGCATGATGTGTAGAAGCAACGGAATGCAGCATTCCACATCCTCTATGAGCCATAAAAAGCTATATCCAGCGTTTTCTGATGGAATAGTTTGAGTGTGATAAATCTTTTTCTTCATTTCAAGTTCTACATACATAAAGTCCTTCATAAGTTAATTCCAAATTAAAAAATACAAAGCCCGGGCGACGCCGGGCCTTTTCAGCTAGTAAACTATAAAATTGTCGACAGAATTAGCTGAAACCGCTTAATTTAGAGTAATATTTTGGTTAGATTACTCTGCAAGTACTTCCCCACATTCTGCGGTCAGAAAAATTAATATTTTTATTTTTAACATTGCAGTGAATTTCTGTGAACTGCAGTGCTTATGAAGTACTGTACTTAATTAAATAACAAGTAAAATCAATTCCAACTATCCATGAGTGCAACTGGTTGCGGTCAAGTGGTTGTTTTTGTAATTGTAATGTGTAGAGACTGTGAAATTAACAACATGTATTGTGGGAGGGTTAGGTAAAATGTTTTCGTTCAGAAAATTCCAAGTGCCTTAATGGTCTGTAGGTGCTATTATACTACTATAAATCTGAGAGGGTTTTCTCCCTATGAAAAAATCTGATTTGAAACTCACATAACTTCCTCTGCCCAAATAAATGTTTGCCTCTTAGTATAATATATTATGTATGACATTCTCTTCGTGCAAATAGGTTGTGAAAATGAAGAGAATGTCGTTACCACACATCATATCTCATCCCCGAAGATTACATAACCTAAATAAAATATGATTAATGCACTCACTTAACTTTCTATATTCTAAGCATGGGGAATAATTTAAATCTTTCTCATTTCGCATTCTGATAATTATGAAATAAGAGGCCGTATTGCAAAGAGTAGGTATTAAGTTGTTTCAACCTGATTTCGAAGCTTTATTATTCGCCAAGAAAGGCTGAGTTCCTGAAAACAATGGGTGGCGTGTAACTACCATTCAGATATTTTTTCGAAAGAAAGTTTGATATAAAAGTTTTAGCTCTTTATGTAAGCACCCCATATACAAAATTTAAACAAAATCGTGAAGCCGTTTTCGAGAAAATACCGAGAAACAAAATTTTCTACATGTAAAGTCCCCCTAAAAATAAGAGAAAATCGTCGACAATCTTTGTGTCACATTCCCAGAAGGTACCTAAGCCCCATACAACATTTTGTTTTCATACAATTTTCTGTTCTGGAGCTAGGATGTTTACAGGCACACACGCACACACAAGTTTCTGAAAATAGTACTTTTGGATTTAGGGGACCTCAAAACGTCTATTTATGTTAAAAATTCAACTTCTAATTTGGGGATCGAACACAATACTTTCCCTACCTATAGTACCTACGGTACGAGCAGAAGAAGTAAGTATTAATATGGTATAATTCTGTGTACGACTATCCAGTTATATGCAGGCTATAAGTTACAGTAATGAATCCTGTATAATGAGGTTCAGCTGAGAATGAAATGATATTTATAGAGACTATAATCCCATTGAGTTTTTCCAACACACCCTTTCTTATTATTCTCTACTGTCTTGAATATAATTGTTTCATATTAACTGTATATCCTTAACGCTGATTTATTTTATCTCTAAAGGCAACCTTAATTAATTTTGTCACAACTCTAGCACCTATCTCTTTTAATTAATCGTTAAAATTGAGTATGCGTTCAAATTGGAGAACATATAATTATATTTGGTAGGATTTTCATTCTTCCAACATTCATATTTTAGGTCTGGAGTTATTGGAATAGAATCGCAACAAGTTTGTTATGCACTTGTAACTATCTGCCATTGCTATAAATCAAGTAAATCTGTATTTCTTTCCAGTAGAATTTAATCTACTAGATCTTCAATGAAAACAGTTCAAAAGTTCTTAAAATTTGAGTGATTGGCCATATGAATGGTGTTCATAGAAGTTTATTCCAAGAGAATACACAGTTTACATAAAAATTAAAGACAATGTTTCAACATCTACAATATCATATAGAAAACAATTAACTAATACCGGAGCATTATTATCTCTCTCTGGTTTCCTATATCCTCAAGTGTTGGGGCGTTGGGCCTCCAAGGGGAGGTTTCTGCTACCTATGTGAATTTTGTTACGCTTATTTTCCGAGAGAGGGCAGAGGGACCCCCGGAAAATAAGGTATTACATGGACGTGAAAGGGTCTAGAAATCTTGTCCAGATGCTCTAATTTAGGCTTTGAGTTCTTTTACATGCCGTAAATCTACGACAAGCCCCCCCCCCCAGCTTAAAGTCCCTTCCGTAGGACTCCATGTTCAGGACTTTTACGTCCTGAAAAATCCATCGAATGCGGCCGGGTTTGATCCCGCGATTTTCTGATCTGTACCCCAGACGAGGTAAGAAAGAAACCTGAAGTAGGCCTAAGCAAAAACTAGTAGGTCTGTCTCAAACTTAAGTCATACGAGTAATGTGCTAGAGTGAGGCAGATGTAATGGTTTTTGTTTACTTCAGGTTTCCTTCTTAGAACGATCAGAATTTAGAGACGAGCACGCTATTTCTAGACCACCGCGGCCGACGAAGCAGTTTTATAGCTTCCCCACATTCACCCCTTTTTATTTACTTTCCTTATTGAAATTCATTTAACGATTCGATTTTATGCCAGACGTTTTAATTTGATCACATTCTTTCCTCTGCCCGTACCATAGTTACAGCACTATAGGTAGAGGGAGCCCCGCATTGTGTTCTACCCCGAAATCTGAAGTTTTTTTTTTTTTCATAAATACATGTTTTGAGGTGCTCTAACTATTTTCACAAGCATGTCTGTTTGCGTATCTGTAAACAGCGTAGTTAAAGAACGAAAACTCGTATGAAAAAATCTCAAAATTTTGTATATGGGGATGTGACCTGAAGATTGGCCACGACTTTTTTCTTACGGCCCTAACGACTTTATTGCTTATGTTAAGAGCTAAAACTGTTATTTGAAAAAATCACATAAATTCTCCGAAGGAAAGTTATAAGCAATCCACTGTTTGTATAAACAAAGTCTTGCCTGGTGAACAATAAAACTTTGCAACAGGTTGATGCAATTGAATACTCACTCTTTGCAATGCGGCCTTTTATTCTACATCAGAGTGAGAAGTGAGCAAGGTGTATTGCCCATGCCTAGTGTAAGGGAAGTTACATGAGTGCATTAAGCAGATTTTATTTGGGTTGTGTATCCTTCGAGAATGCGATGCCATGTGATAACGACATTCTCTTCATTATTACAATCAATTTGTGCGAAGAGAATGTCATACATAATATATTATGCTAATAGACAATGTTTTTTAGAGGAAGTTATGTGTTTCACGTCAGATTTTCTTTACGGGTGTAGCAGCTGTTCTCTTCGAGATATAGTTCAGGGTTCTCGTCTCTACCTAGTATGTACGGGTAGGGGGGAAAGGGGGACCAACTCTTGTAGCTGATTTCAGAGCCTTGTGATACGTAAATAAATGTAAGAGATGTAACGGAAACGTTTGTTTTCACAAACAATGCAAATTACATTAAATTATTTCTCAGTTCAAGCAATTTATCGACACTAGAACAAATTTCAATGCATTCCCTGCTATCCTGTGAATGCCGCTAGGCATGCGCAGTGGCTCATATCGGCAACTTAGATATTTTAGTCGGTCCGCATTTTTCCCCTACCTGTAAATTCACAAATTAGCCTACATGTCTAAATTCACTTTCTTCTTACGTTGGATTCAAACTAGACATTATAAACAATAAATTACTGAAGCAGTTTACAATAATTTGTTTTGTAGGAAAATAAGTTGTCAATTCAATGTGGTAAGACCTCGCTTACTATTGATGCTAAATTATGCGTTAACGTCAGCTGTACAATTAATCCTCTTTTTTAGGATACCTTACTGTCAGCTTAAATTAAATAGCTATTTTTGTCTATTTAGGGAAATCTTACTTTGTACAGCTTTTATAATGTCAGCACTACTCTGAAATGACTATTTCTTAAGGATGAAATCGCAGGTTTAATAACTTCCTATCCCTGAAATATATTTAAAGCCCATGTAATCACAAAACATAAAATCAAATAATCTATAAAGTCGCAAGCATGGCCCTGGAATCAAGAATCCAGGGCCATGCTTGCGACTTTATAGATTATTTGATTTTATGTTTTGTGATTACATGGGCTTTAAATATATTTCAGGGATAGGAAGTTATTAAACCTGCGATTTCATCCTTAAGAAATAGTCATTTCAGAGTAGTGCTGACATTATAAAAGCTGTACAAAGTAAGATTTCCCTAAATAGACAAAAATAGCTATTTAATTTAAGCTGACAGTAAGGTATCCTAAAAAAGAGGATTAATTGTACAGCTGACGTTAACGCATAATTTATCTCTAAATATTGAGTTGCCAGTAAAAATATCGTATGCCAAACAAGCGTCACAGTTAAGTAATTATGTAGTGTAGACCGTAAGTTCCTTATCTTAAAAAAATTGTCTGAGTGCAGTGAGTACCTCCAATTCTATCGGTTGAATTCTGGGACACCTGTACAATATAATGCATGTATAATATGATAAGAGGCTACTGTTGGAATGTTATTTACAATAATAAGTTATTGCAATATGCACATGCTTAAATAATTACTATAGTTTATGCATTAATGTTCCAGGTTGAATGTTCTTTGCCGATGAGGATCATCCGTCTTGTGGGTAAGTCTATCTAATTCAGGTCATTAATCTTAATCGTACAGAGAGAGCAAATCAGAATATGTTTCATGAATCTCCTGAGAAGTTGGTTGGAATTGTTTTCGTAACATCCCGTTCAAACCTCACCATAAAAATTAAAGTAGCCTTTATGATGTTGAAGAAGCGAATTTATAAACGTAAGTTGATAAACGAAGGCTTTTTAAAAATGTGAGAATTATTTTTTTCCTAGCTATACAGTGGACACATTGATGAAACGACTTACATGGGAAAGTCAGGTCTCGTGAGATTGGTAGAAAAATATGCAAGCGATATTCTGATACAGAGCATCAAGGAAATGGGACATGTTTACCATGTTTTTGGAATTTTAAGCCCATGCTATTTTTTTAAATAACAAAATCCTGCTTATCTTTTGGACTCGTTCAATATAGCCTACATACACTATTAACGGTTCCTTTTCGTCCATTCCAGTTGTATTTTTAATCTAAGTTTTACTGTGAAAAAATAACTCTTACGACTATATATATGATTTACATACTGTTATCAGTTTATATAAATAATTTTGTTTTTCTAAATTCTATTTAAAACTACTCTATTTCGTTTAAATGTTGTAAGTTAACTGCTTGTAGGCCTACTTATGTCTAAACGTATTTTTTGACACGTATTTCATAGAAATTGTTGGAGGTGGATATAACTTATAAGTTATCTAGTTTACTTTTTAAATCTTGCCCTGCGAATAATAATGGCTTAGTTTGAGGTATAGACAACATAATGCGAACTTTTGCAATGCTTCCAATTACTCTATATCGGAATATGAAAGAGAGGAAGTCACGTAAGAGTTTAACATTTTTTCGTAAGCAGTCAACTGCATGTTATAAAAGATAGTGCAATCAATGAACTTACTTTTAATGTAATTGCGTTTAATCTTGTAGTTCTATACTATTACGAGCTGTTGGGACAATCTGCCGTTAATAAATGTTTTAAACCTGACGTACTTCAATCCGTACGATTTAAAGCTATTGCTTGCTGGACGAAAAATAATGAAGACATAGTTGGATGCTTGACGTTTTTGTTATAATTGTAATAAAATTGTGTATGAATGGAATTGAATTTAAATTTGAAAAATAAAGAAATGAGAAGTTTTGAGTGTTAAGAGATCTGGAATTTAATTCTGTCTGACTTTAATTATGTTGATATTTTAAGTAAAAAAGATTTAACTTTTGAAAAATTACACACTGTACTTTTCAAAAAATAATGTCTCCAATGAAAGAGATAGAATATGACATAAAGTGAGATTTTCATATAATTTATAGAAATTTTCTGGAATATATTGTGAGGAAATGTCACGTTTCCCACACAGCGTAAGTACAGTAGTATTATTTCTGTCTGACACTGCTCAGAAAGATGCGCCGTAGACAGACGAGTCCACTATAGAAAAATTGTCATGTTAAGGGGTGGTTGTTTATTAGTACACAGGTCTCGGAAGAAGGAACATCTCTTGTTGCGGTGCCTAACAGACAGTGCTTCAGGTGAGTGCAGTTGTGCGCAAGACTTTTGCAACATGCCTCCGATTCATAGTAAACTGGGAGGGAGTAAAGTTATTCATTCGCAGACAAGAGAAGTAGTATATAATGTATATAAATATTTTCGGGATGTGAGGGGTCAGCGTGCATCTGTATATAAAAGGGTTTCAACAGCTACAGGTGTATCCATTAGTACTGTGAAGCGAATCGTGAAAGAGGCCAAAAGTATTGAAGAAGGAGCTTCTAATTCTTTTTCTACCCCTGATAAAGAAAGAATACGTACCTCGAAGAAATCATCTCCTGACAATTTTAACGAAGAAGTAGTCCGACGAACAATTAATAATTTCTATATTGAAGAAAAGCAGAGACCGACTTTTAAAAAAATACACTCAAGACTAAAAGAAAAAATTGACTTTCAGGGTAGCATCTCTACACTCAGGAAAATTATTTTACATATTGGTTTTCGGTGGAGGAAAACAAGAAATAATAGAAAAATTCTTGTGGAACAACAGAGAATAAAGTCCCTCAGATGTGCCTATTTAAGGTCTATTCATCAGTATAGGACTGAAGGGCGTTCAATAGTGTACATGGATGAAACCTACCTTCACACAACACATACTACACCATGTGCCTGGAGTGACGAATCGCTGAGTGGACTCTTCTCGCCAGTTTCGAAAGGACAACGGCTTATTATAATTCACGCTGGAGGAGAGCATGGCTTTGTGCCCAATGCTTATTTGAGATTCATTTCACACAGAAAAACAGGGGACTATCATGGGGACATGGATTTCAATAACTACGAGCAGTGGCTAAAGGAAAGACTAATTCCAAATCTTTCTCCTCACTCAGTCTTGGTTATTGATAATGCCCCTTACCATAACGTGCAGCTGAATAAGCCTCCCACATCGAATTCTCGAAAAGACGTGATGATACCTTGGTTGCAGTCCCACCTTGAAAACGATAATTTTGAGAAACAAAACTTTCATAGTAAGACAAAAGCTGAAATTTATGAACTAATACTGACACTTAAGCCACAACACCGAAGCTACAAAATCGATCATCTTCTCCAGCAACATGGCCACGATGTTTTAAGGCTCCCCCCTTATCACCCTGAGCTCAATCCTATAGAACTCATATGGGCTACTGTAAAAAATTGGGTAGCCGAAAACAATGTGACATTTAAAATGGAAGATGTCATGAAGATTACGGATGAGAAGTTTTCCTCAATATCTGCAGAGGAGTGGAAACGGAGATGCCAGCACGTGAAGAATATTGAACAGGAATATCTGGAAAGGGAGGGACTCCTGGATGCGGCTCAAGAATTGGTCATTCATTTGGGTGGTGATAGTGATGCTTCTAGTGAGAGTGTTTCGGATGCTAATAATGTTGGTGGTGATGGTGATGATGATGCTGATAGTAATGGTAAAGGGGAAAGACTCTCAGTCTCTGGTGTCACTCCTATGGAATAATATCCAGTCCTGTAATTGAGCACAGCGGTAACACCACACTTGGTATGTAGAGTAAATATATGAAAGTTCCATACTGTATGTTAGAGTTAAAACATTTAATGTTAGTGTTATAACATTTAATGAATGAGGTAAAAATATCTGCCAGAGCTGTACTTGGATAGGGATTTGTTTGTAAACACAAACGCTGACTAAAGATATATAAGCTACTACTGTCATGATCGGCGGGATGGGAAGGTCTCTGAATTAACCCACACCGCTGGATTCTCTTCTCCTCACTCGCGTTTCGTCGGGGTCAGACAGAAATAATACTACTGTAAGTTACCTTCGCAATTCAAATAATCGTACATTTATGGAATAAAATAAGTTTTCCTGCAAACAGAAATTTTTTCTGCATTAGGAATTCTAACGTATCATTAGGTTACGAATGGAGGCAGGTGAACTATTACAGAAGTTAAAACTTATTGTTTTCATGTTTGTTCGAGAGTTTTACTAAAGTAAGTTCTCAAACCAAAGGGTAAATATTTCAACAGAAATGTAGAAGAACAAACAATATTTTGTAGCTTGGACCTATAAAAGCGAAATAATAGAGTGATTTCTGTCGGAGTGGGCCTTTTTCATAAAGAATAAGGCATATTAAATAAAGAGAAAGAAAAAGAACCGTAAAAACAGGAAAACAAACAGAAGTTTATGAGAGAATTATGCAAACTAGAGAGAAAGGGAAAGGCTACTTTTTGTGTGCCTGAATAAAGATCCCACCGCGTTAAAATAAAATAGCAAAGTTTTTATTTTATACAAAAAGAATTCAAAGGATTTCAACACCGTGTAAGTATAAAGTTCAGTACAATTTATTGGATTTCATGTTGCAATTTCTTTTAAAAGAAAAAGAGCACAGTCCACCACAATAACTGCAATAACATTCTTTACTCACAAAGCACGAATTGTTATGATTACTTGAGATTTTACCTAATTCTTTACTATTCATTCTTCTGTGCTTTTCATATCCCCTTCTTGTGTTGCTTGAATAAGTCAAATGTCAGACACTTACCTGAAACAAAAAAGAATAATCATAGTGAGTATCAATTTAACTTGCGTAAAAATTTTATACAGTTTGTTCTTATTTATTTTTGAGGATTATTATGCAGTCATGAACAATTATTATTCTATATTTAGTGAGTCAATCTTGTCTTTTGTATCTCGTCATTGCCTTATTTATTTATTTATTTATTTTATAGGTTTGGGAAAATATTCATTCACTTCAAAGACTGAACACTCTCAAAACTTACACATACACATTAACAACATATAAATGCTTCCTGCGTTTCATTCTACAACATTGATAATTATTTCAAGATACATAAGTATCCAAACATTTTTGCAAACATTGTCTGGTGTGAACTGTTTATCTCTTCCGATTCTTAATGACATTTCTTACATTCGTGGTATTTGAAAATAATTTGCCCGGAATTAAGTAGGAATAATGGTTTCATTTGCTTTAATTTTGAAATTTCAAAACGAAGATTTCTAAATTAAAGCAAACAGACACTAACATTTGTTATGTTCTGGGCGCGGACGTTACTAGGCGCAATATCCTTTGCGGGACTAGGCCTATAGGTCTACAACCTACAAAAGAACCTTGGCAGTTGTCGGTACTCACATGACTGTAGTGGGAGGAGCAAGCAGCTCCAGACAGTAAGGCAATAATCCGCTAGGCCGAGGCCGGGTTACATTACTCCTCTTCCTTTTCCGACAGTGTGTCTAACTTAGTGCTGGTCGGTATGATCCGTATCTCCTACACTCGAAACCTCCAAATGTAACATGCTTGTTAATAGGCAATCCGCAAAGTCAAACGGTTCGAAGCACTACTAAACCCTATTGCCCGAACCATGCGCAACAAACACGGTTTGGTTCCACGCATGTTCTTTTCTAGTTTGTAGACCTATATCATCCGACCATAGCATCACCAAACACAGGCAGATGGCAGGATTGTAGGGCATGTGGCCAGCAATCAGACTCCCACAGCCATTAATGATGGCTTTCTTGATCAGAGCTGCTGGTTTTTTTTTTTTTTTTAATTTTTATTATTAAGTAGCTCAGCAGTTTCTGTCATGAGGCTAAGCGTACCCCGCTTCGGACTTCCTGTCCCAGAAGCCCTAGGAGATACCGGGGATCAAATCCAGATCTACTAATACGTAGTCAGCAACATTAACCACTAGACCACGCACGCGGTTTGATGTTACTACTACTATGCACCTTAAATAGTATTTACCCGCTGCATCGATGCATCTACTTTATTGCTTAACATAGGTTTTTATAATGTCACATTCTCTTAAAGACACTATAACCAAGACAACATATTGCATATCTTTAAATAGTGACCTTTCATAATTTCTCAAAGATTAAAATCTGTCGGAAACGTTAGTTCATTTCTAACGTAACATACTCAACATTAATTCTGTTTTTTGAACCAGTTTTTTCAAAGGTACAACTCCTTAATGTTATTACTTACGAAATGTAATGTTATTAAAGGCTACAGTTTATTCCCCTGTTATGCCTTCTACCAGTGATAATCAAATTTTGACCTACTTTACCAGCTAATAAATATTTACGTAAAAAACTAAACTCCGTGGCGCTATATGCCTGAAGTACTAGGCTTACCACCAGATTGCTGCATAATCTACCATAAGCAGATGGGAGGATTGGGGGGGGGGGGGCGTGTGATAAGTATGCCGACATCCACGGCCGTTACTTGTGGTTCCCATGACAGGAGACGCTACTTCTCTATCAAGTAGCTCCTCAATTTGAATCTCGAAGTTGAGTACACCCCGTTCCAGACCTCCCTACCTCAGAAAAATCCGAGGAAGTACCCGGGATAGAATCCGGCTAACGGATCTCTAGTCAGCGACTCCAACCACATGACCGCTCCGTCGGTCGATATTTATGTAAGCCTATGTGTAAATCTACTGAGCATTGCACAATCCAGCAGTAATTTTATTTTGTTTTAAGTTAAGAACTCATTGAACTGTGTTACTTTCGACCCTTCAGATTCCAGTTGAGGATTAATTTTAAATTGTCTTATGAAAATAGCAGAAATTCCTATTTGGTTTATTCGGTATGTACTCTGGAACAATAGTTGAATCCACATGTATGATCGCAATGCATAACACTTTCACGGTTGATTTCACGTCATTTAGTTGACGCATAGTTCTCTTGCCACGAGCTGGTGAAATTAAATTCCTGCAAGTGATACTTGTAGGTGTATGAAATATTTAATAAACTCAGTGGTATTCTGTTCATTAATGTCTCAAATGAATAAGAAAATTATTGCATGCATCATCCAACATTGTAAAATGCTTATAAAATGTCACGAATTGTATCGGTATGGACAAAGTTACAATCAAGTAAACTGATCACAAAATACTATATTAGAATCATTGTGTGCTACAATGTATATTATACAAGAATGAAATGGCAATCACCCGATTTTAGCAAATGCAGATGAAGATTGTCTGTTGGGTGAAAACACAAACACAATCTAAAGAAATGTAGAAAGTTTTTTCGATGCCGCAAGAATGTTGGATTGGAAAATAACACAGAAAAAAGCAATGTATATGGTCATTAAACGTCAAAATAATGCGCTACAAAATATTAGAATAAGTTGATCTAAAAGTAGAAGTTATAAGACAACAAGCATGTGCCCGGGGCTTCCTTCGCGAAGCTGTTAGAGAGATCGCGAAAAACGAAATTAATAGAACAGAAAATAATTATAACATTATACTGTTTTTACATAAATTGCAAACATTACATAATTTTATTCTTAATAACATGTTTTTCCTTAACGAAAATAAATAATTCAACGAATAGAACGAATCTTCTGCTTCCGTATGGGCATAAAGATTCAAAATGAAACGATTAAAATGTCCACAGACTCGTGAACTTTACCCAAATCACGCACAAACAATTAAAACAAGTAATTTAAAAAAAACTAAAAATCCCGGATTCGATGTATATTTCACGATAAAAGTGCGAAGCTCGGGGGAAAAATGGCCTCAGATTCGAGTTCCCTAGTCCAAAAAACACCCGCATAGTGAGTTTCGTCCAAGTCATTCAATGCTCTTTTTCCCGGTTTCATTCAATTCTCTTGAATCTCACAACTGAATAACGTCTTGTTAATAGGTAGGGTTGGCTGTGCGTTAATGACATACAAAGTTTGCTTTTATACTGTAGGCCTATAGTAGATTACCCTCCCGGTTGTATTATGTGGACTCGCTTAGCTCGTTGGCGTGTTCGCTTATAGACTATTACCGTTTAGTCATAATAAAGTTAAAAAGGTGAGGGTAAAAACATATAAATTTAAACTTGTTGGAATTTTTCCATCGGTTACAAGCTGAAAGGTATAACTCTGCCAAATCTCAGGGTTTTTAGCTAATCTGGAACCAGTCATTTGCCTTTACGACTGGAGAAACCATGAACAAAACGTACGCTCTTTGAACCTGGGACCTCCGGAATGCGAGTCCAAGACGTTACCTTCTCGGCTCCTCGCTCGGTTTATGGAAATGATTTCTATCGCTAGCTTGTCTAATGATTCGTCAAAGCCCAATGTATTGCAACTTCCAAAGCCCTTTGTGAACACTGCAAACAATAATAATTGTATTGTAATAAAAAAAATTAGGCTCTTTTAAATAAAAAAAACAGTATGTATGAAGTTATAGAAAATAATACGTTTTAATAACTCAGTAGAGAAAATATTGTTCCCGTCATCATATTTAATATCATTACGTCTGCAATAATGCACATCGGCTAATTCTGTCGATAGATGTATATTTTCCTTTCCTGCACTTGGCGTCGAGCCTGTGGAATTTAAAGCCAGGAACCTTCCTAAAAGCGCGGCTGGCTAATTCCAATATCTTCCTTCCCCTTCCTATTCCGATGTTAATTGCTGCTACTGTACGATATTCGCTGCAAATTCCAATTTCCTGGCATTAGGAAGGCAGTAATCAATTCGTTCAGTGTACGTGTTTTATTCTGCGGATGTATGTTATATAGTTAATTTTGTGCCAATGAGTACCGTTTGTGAATCGCAATTCCAGCTTATTGCAACGTACACACTAAATTCTATAACATACGAAATAGGCAAGCATACGAGAAATTACTTTTATAATTATAATTTTAAAAATGTTATTTCCCTGCTGAATAATCTATGGGATCTACTAAAATTTTGTTTAGTCAATTTTTTTTTCTGACTTTCGTTCCATTAGCCTTTTGACATCCACTAGGATTATACAGGTTAAAAACTATGACTTGTGAGGGCGTTTGTTGGTTGTTTGTTTGGTTCATAACTCCGGGGTTGTACACAACCCGTGACTAATATTCTTACCAATAAATTATTTGGTAAGAGCTAGTTCAGGCTTGGGCATAAAAGGTCGTAGATTGATCATAACTTTCAACAAGGAATTACATGTTTTATATGTACATGTGTGCATCTATTCATATAAATATGCATATATATATATATATATATATATATATATATATATATATATATACTATATATAGTCTTTCTAGGCACCTAAGTAGATATAGGTCTCTGACGTCAAGCTTAGCTGGCCAATGATATAGGAAAATAGTTCGTACTAATTGTATTATTCCTTAGCAATTAAGAAGAATAAATAATATAATTATTTAAGCCACTTTAATCCTCATAAATAAATAATCCAGGAAAGTTACTAAATAGCTTTCAGTTATTTATTCTTCTAGTTTCTTTATCTTTCTAATTCAATGTGCCAAGTAGTAAATTTAATCATTTATTTACAAAGCTAATATACCCTTTACAAATACAGTAAAATATTCTTTCTCAATGATCATCTACGAGGCGTGTTTTTAAAGTAGCCTAAGTGCCTATAATTTTAAAAAAACTAACAGAACATTATTTTCCAAATAGGCTACTTTATTATCATTCATTACCTTATACCTTACACTACTTCTCCACATAGTGAGCCGTTATTAGACTCTTGTCTGAATGGGAAACCAGTTTTTGTATGCTTTCTTCAAAGAATGATGCACATTTTCACAACCTTTGTTAAACTGTCTAACCCATTTCCTACTTTGTATTTTGTTAGTCTGTCACCAGCGTATCTTTTTACTTTTGTGTATAGTTTATAGTTGTTGCATTTGTTATCTGGTAACTGTTACTTCTTGGGATGTATGTGTTATTCTAGTGTGTTGAGTTCTTGCAATATCTGCAATTATGCAACGTCTGCAATTAGCCTATGAAGAATATTACGGGATTTTGTCCAGAAAACGTTAAGGGTTACTTAATTTAATTTAAATAATAATAGGCATAAGAACAGCATGTTATACAAAAGAAAAGTAAGCAAAGTGATGCTTAATGGCGGGCGAGAAAAATAACTTCTGATAAGTTAGTTGCAAGGACCGGTCAAATAACTGACCAACTACTACGTGTTAGTGGCCAGCAGGAACCAGACATCAACTACATCTCCTTCAGATTACAGTTGTCATTAAGTGAAGCTTTGAGATTGTACAGAAACTTTCGGATGCTTTTGGTTTCTTCCAGTGTTGTTATTTATTTAAAGTTTGCATTGAATATTGTCATCCGTGTTCCACACGATCCCTGGGTGTTCCAGTCTCCCATTTGTTTGAATTCAAGTCCGAACACACGCATTAACCTAGGAACAACGCTCGGGCCTACGTGAGCGGTTAAATGAGGGTAGAGAATGAGAACATTTCATTTGAATGGCTAGAAGGCATGCCTCCCAATGAATGTCCACACCAGCCCCTGATTGAGGCTGACTCGTATTGGTTTGATGTCAGAAATCAGGCACTCAAACGTTAACCTATGAGTATAGGAGCGAAGGAGTGAGGGGAATAAGACAAACATCAAGTGGAGGGTTAGCCTCTACTGCGTATCCTCCAACGGAAAATAGGAGGGGCTGGGGTGGTTATGTATTCCCTTACAAACATAAACCAACAGCACGTTATATCGGAAATATTCCGTGTACTCGACTGTACATGTAGGTAGTCTTCTTCGGTTCGCTTTTTCAGACATAGAAAGTTTTAAGATTTAAGATAGAAAGAGCATAACATAGAAAGAGCATATTCCCCTAAGTGGTGACTATTCGGACCTTAATCTCCTGTTTATCGTTACAGGATATCGTTTAGAATGGTATTTTTCGTCACCCTCTACATTGAACGAGTGATAATAAATTATTATTGTTCTAGCAAGTATAGTGTCAGTAAAGTGCATATGCAAATAATCATAGCAAATGCGCTGAGTTAAACAAAAGTAGTTATTTCCAACTATAAAATACAGTGGAATATCTCTGTGCAGTCTACAAGCAGACGTGGGTATTCAGCTAAACATCATTCACAATAGTGGGTAGGATTAGGGAATAACAGTTTATTTGCTCTCTTGCATTGTTTTGCAGGAACACTGTCCATGCTAATCCCTATACTGGTTTTTGGGAAATATTTCTTCGTCATAGATTCATTGCCCACGCTCTAAACGAGGCATCACTGCATGCAATTTTTTCAGATGTATTCTTTTTTTGTTCATTTTGGCGGATATTTCTTGGTGAATTCGTCTATTTACATTGAATTACATACCCTTTAGAGGGCCTATAATACCAGCTACTGTGTGATGAAAAACCTATTATTTTGCATGTACAGAGGGAAATGGCCCCTCTCAAACGGTAAAACATAAAAAAACTGTTGTTTGATTTGCGGTAGAAAGGTGATTATGAAATAAATATTTAATTAAGAAGTTAATTTAAAAAGTAATTGAAGAAAAACTAAATGCTAAACAAGATTCAAGAAAATAATTAATATAAGAAATAACTTTACTGAACGAAACGTTGTCACAACTTACTGATCAATTAGTTTAAAATATCAGCTCTCCGAAGCAAACGAGATTAACATATGAAATAGTTTCAGAAGCGTTCATTTAATATAGTAATTGAATACCTCCCTGGAATAAGGGTGTAACCAATACATTTGTAAAAATTGATATTTTGATGGAAATAAGATGCGACATCACTACTCTGTATTGTGGTACCTTCTCGTGACATATTACTGAACCAGGCAGAACACCCGCTAGAGCCACCTTGAAATGAAGCTTTGTGGAAAAAGGATGTAAAATCATTCACAAATAATTTTACACGTGTATTTCAACATATAAACCATAACATATATTTCTTAAATGCTAATCAATGGAGACCCAGCTTTAGAATAAATTGCAAACTCCTACGCTCTTACACCTTTCTGAGTTTGGTTGGATCAGTTCATTAGTCTAAATTAGTTTCATTGTGCTGACCGAGGTTCTAATAATAAAAATCAGTAAGCTACCTTTTAGCTCAGGAGTGACAATAAATCTTATTATTATCATTGCTGTTGTTATTTTATTATTTTTATTATTATTATGATCATGATTATATTATTATATTAATTTCATAGTGCAACCAGTTAAGGCACTACGAAGTATCCATTCATACAAATATGAGGAATTCATTAGTAAGACAGCAACAAACAATTCACTTCTAGGTAACAGGCTATTTCCCATTTACAGGAGCTATTATTAATTCGAAGCTTCCCACTCACCATTAGCAGCCCAGCCGACAACTCTGTTTATACAGCTCTTGTGTTAAAGCATTGTCTTAGGCAATTCCTATTGAGTTTCTTGCATGTTCCTGAATATTAGACTACCTCACAGCACTGTCATGTTCAATTTAGTTAAAGGAGAAGGTAGGCTCCATTGATTTGTGTCTGTAGAACGAAAATCGAATTATGTTTTTGACGCCACACAAATCATTTTTTGTAACTCTGCCTATAGGAATCTATAGAAACGTTGACAGATATTTAAATATTTACTACGTTTTCATAAAAAATTCAAATTGGTCTGAATATGATCCCATTCCGATATGATCCACGTTTTCATGCAGTTTTCGGTACGGTAATGATAACAATGTTTTCTAGGGAATCCCTAAGAGAATTGTAAGATTTGAGGCTTTCCTGGCGAATCTTATGTAGAAAATCTTCTCGGGTTTGCAGCCAGGTGAGAAGTTTATAGCGCTGCAAAGAACACGAGAGATGCATTAGACTCTTCTACCCGGACAAATCAGCAGTTGCAGACCACACCATTAATTCTGGACCGGGCCACAGAATAGAATTTAAAAACACAACAGTACTCGCCAAGACAACACGCCATTGGGACCAGATCATCAGAGAGGCAATTGAAATTAGACTGGAAGACACAAACTTCAACAGGGATGAAGGTTTTACTATCAACCAGGCCTGGAACAAATGCATTCAGGACCTGAAAGGTAAAAGGAACATTTTTGGCCCGGAAAAGGGCCGAAAACAGAACAGCTGCTCCCTGATTGGTCGACTCCACCCAACTCGGGTTGGTATATATTTCCCCTACATGTCAAAACTCGACACTTCAGATTCCCTGAGGATGGAGGCAGCGTCAGCCTCGGAAACGTTGGACCACAACAAACTTCTCACCTGGCTGCAAACCCGAGAAGATTTTCTACCCTAAGAGAATTGATTACAAGGAGTAATAATAGTTCTGACAACCTTGTCACTAGGGCCCGAAGTTTATGAAAAATAATATTTTAATAATGCACTCTATTACATGCTAGTGTTAAATTGTGTACAAAACTTGAAAGGAATAACAGATTATTTATGTTTCTATTTTGCAATAATTGCATATTTTGTTAGTTTTGCGATAATGCGTCATATATGCTTGATATTATTTTTTTTTGCTTATTTTATTATTTTGCAGCATTTTTAGCGGCATATGTCTGACAGATTTCAAATATTGTACACATCTCTGTTAATTCAAACATTTAAGGCATATTAGGCAAAGTGAATATTTTAGAACAGAATGTGCAATAATAGACAGTACATCGCCTAATGTTTTAGGAACTGATTGTGTAATATTAAAACGGTATTTTACTTCATTAGTTTTCAATTTACTTACATTTGTTGCATTGACCTTTTTAAAAAGTGTATTGCTATTTTTTGTAACGTAATAATAATTTAGCTAACAAGAGAACGTGAAGTAGGAAATTATAGAGCATACTTAGTTGATTCCGGAACATGTATTAAAATTTTTTTAGCATAATTGCATCTATATTTCGTCTTCTGATAGGGCATTAACTTACGGGCCTTCTATTACCTTAGTGCCGAAGGTTTAAAAATCTGGGAAGCGTTAATCCTAACTCCACAGCCAGTAAAAGGGACATTTTACTATTTATTTTAAGTTTATCTATAGCTCTGTGGATCATCTGCGGTTAGTACAAAATAGTGATTCTCCTTCCCCAATTTTTTAGTATAAAATTAGGATAAAATATTAAAAAAAAAACGAATAATTTTATCTTTGTGAAATTATTTGTAAAATAATAAATGTGTACTTCACTCTTACGTGAGACCTTCTCTTTAAACAGAAATTGCTTAGCATGAGGTTGAAAACTCAAAAAATATTCTAAGAGAATTGTGGGAAGTTTCAAGCGACAGTATTAAATTTACAGAGGTAGGGTAAGATTTTCCAGACCAGATATTACACAAGGAAATAAATGAAGTTAAAGGAAACCAAATTCTGTGAAAATGAAATGAATACTTACAATTTATTCTTTAAAAAACTGGAAGAAGGGAAGAGTTTCTTAGAGGAAAAAGAATAAACTAAATGCTAGATGAAACAGTAGACTTCTTTTAGTTTTTACAATAGTAAGTAGATCTGTTATCTTGCCTTGGCTATGAATATTTCGATGAAACTGAAATTGCATTAAATACGTTTTTACTGTAAAAGGTAGGCTTGATTTCTTTACCTATTTTCTTCATTGAAACGCAAAATAGTAGCCTACCATGTTCCATGGCACATTAAATCCACGTCAAATGGAAGTGGAGTAAGGGAAATATATATATTATTTATTTATATATATTCGTAATAGAGGGGAAGCATAGTGAGAAAGAGAATAAGGAAGAAAGGAAGAAAAGAGTAAGAGAGGAGCATGAGAAAAACAGAGAGAGAGAGAGAGAGAGAGAGAGAGAGAGAGAGAGAGAGAGAGAAAGAGAGAGAGAAAGGAGAAAGAGAGAAAGGAGAAAGAGTGCAATATTGAGAGAGAGAAAGAGCGAGCGAGATCGGGAGAGTTAGTTTGCGAGATCGGGAGTGAGAGAGA
Organism: Ectobius pallidus; assembly: GCA_964059195.1. NCBI lineage: Eukaryota > Metazoa > Arthropoda > Insecta > Blattodea > Ectobiidae > Ectobius > Ectobius pallidus. The sequence goes on along the minus strand of CAXKWD010000002.1, from coordinate 108,334,964 downwards.
GGGAAGGCAGAGAGAGAGTTGAAGTGGAATAATAATATTCTGTTTAAAATAGTAAGATAATAAATAAGGCAAGAAAAGTAGAAATGTAAAGTTGTATGAAGAAACAAAAGCAAGAAGAGATATGTAGAAAACTTCACAGGATTTTACTGTGATCCTGACAAACGAGGTATGTCTGGTAAGCCAATCTTGGAGTTTCGTTGGAATATCGTCAGAATTATTAATAAGTAGTAGGCTATAATCTTTCTGGTGGTACAGAAGTCCTTCGGTCCAAAAAAAACACTAAATGCCAAGAAAATATTACGAGTATACTTTAAACACTTCAATATTACGGTTTTTTTAAAATCGTGACTAAAACCTCCAAGAAAAGTAAAATACTTTAAGGATTCTTTATTTTTTGTCTGTTTCACTTTATTTCACTAACAAAGACAATGTCTAGAAACATATTTTAATAGGGTATTGTGTTATAACTTAGTTATAATACCGTAACAAATGAAATGAACTAAAATTTCTTGTACTTGAATGAATTTAGGAAAATATTGTTTCCTTAATAAGCTTCCTTTACTTCTGTTACACTCAGTCGGTGTTATATGGACCTTTTTCTTTAACCTATCAGCAGCTTCAGCAATAGGTAAGGGCCTTGTTGTGAAAAAGGCTAAAGAAGAAATTTCATATTAAGTTAATTAATTTTCTTAGAAAATTCCAAAGCTGCACCATTATAAACACAGGACACTTAGGGAGAACGGTAAGACGAAAGGGACGTAAGGCAAGAAGGGTGGAGTTACAGGAGAGGGAAGAAACCTTCCATGATCGATTATGAATGCCATCTGCATGGGATGAAAGTAAAAGTAATTAAACATAATTAAAATTCTGGCATGGGTTGTAAGAGAAGGAACGTAATTAGCTAGTTCTTTAACCAGCGTTGAAAGATGGCAGTTTTTATTGTCATCTTCCAGTTGTTAAATATGTCACCTGTACCTGTCATAAGCATATAACTTAATTAAATAACTTAGTAAAGGTTATGATCATTGCTATTCGACTTGTTTTGTTCTTCACAAATTCATGCTGCTTCTCTGAGACTCTTATAGTGCCCACTTTTAATTGGATTCACTTATAATCCAGGCAGAAAGAACATTGATAGATGTTTAAATTTTGTTATTACTTTCCAGAGAAAATTATAAGTCTTTAAAAGTGTTCATTTTGATAAAGATCACACTGTATTTCCCTCTGGTGTACTTAAGGCCTTAAGGCCTTCTCTTCCACTAACCAGGGTTGGATACATTCAAACAATGCCAAATAATGTAATTAAGATTAAATAAGCGAGTCATGTGATTATTTTGTATGAATGTAAATAATGTAAATGAAAACTGTAATTTAAGTTATATTAAACTATAATAATGTAAATTTGACATATTAATAGAAGGAACTCACCAATTGCTCCGGCCTATATAAAAGGCCCCTTCCGCCTTCTCTCTACCAGTTTCTCAGAAGATGGACTCAGAGATGGAATCCGAAAGCTCGGAGTTTTTTTAAAACCTCGACTCGGCTGTTAGATCGTGAAGAACTTTTACACAGTATTCGCCGAGAAAAGTTCAAACCATTTATAATAAGTTATGAGGAAATGTTTGTCTGTTTGTTTGTTTGTCTGTCTGTGCGCGATGCCCACAAAATCTACTGCAAGCAAAGTTCTGAAATTTTAAACATAGCTGGACTGAAGGATGGCCGAATGCACCTCGAAGCCGATTTTTTAAATTTTTGTTTCGTTCGCGAGTTATGAGTGAAAAACTGGCTAAAACGTGAATTTTTGGCGCTATTGGAAGCTTCAGTTTTCGGTAATACGGTAACACATCTCAATTGACAAATCAATTGCAGCTAGCTTTGCCTTTTTTGTTGTCATAACTTGGAAATAAAAGCATCTCGATTTCTTCAATATAGTCTATCACATGGAATTATCGATCGACCCTGGTCGATTCGTTCGTTTATAATGTCAAGGCACGCAAACATCTGAAATTTTCAACATAGACGGAAGAGGGATAATGAATGTTGGCCAGGAAACTCGAATCTCAGGTCGTTTTTTCCCAAACAACACTTTCTAATCGTAGAATGCACTCCAAAGCCGGATTTTTAGCTGTTTCATTATACTTATTAAATGTTTAGTTTATGAATCATTCGCGTGTAAGTGTTAATAAAAATTATATTCTTATTATTATCCTCTTAACTTTTAATTTTTTAATTATTGTGGGCGAAGCCGCCGGCACCTGCTAGTTTTGGAATAGTACAAATAAATGTGTTGGCCAATTACTATATATTTTTTATGCGCTCGTTTGATGGTAGTAATCTACAGTGGATAAAAACGTCCCGCGAAGCTATCGTGACAAGTAGTGTAATAAGATTTTTAGTGTAGTAAACATGCCACATAATATTTGGTGTTCGTTAGAGTGATTTGAAATTCTTTTGGTCTTATATTAAGTATCACAGACAAGGACTTCTTCCGTCGATATAATGTGAACTAGAACAGGATCGTATCAATGGAATCAAATGACACTAGTATAAAATAGTGCAATATGCAACATGGTTATAATGGCATTTATTAAAAAACAAATATATTTATGAAACGAGCAAAGCTAGTTTCATAATTTTTCGTACGAATATTTTAATTGCCATTAGCCTATAGGAAAGTTGTGTACAACTGTTTTTTGTTCGGTCATAATTATTAAGTTAAATGTTTAAGTTTCTAGATTTTATATTCACTCAAACAAACAGTTACGCTGACCTTCGCATCAGCTGGTTCTCACATTTCTTGCTTTCTGCGACAGATGGCAGTTCATGGTGTAGCTTTTTTGCCATTTTCTTAAAATCAACAGATTTCGACAATGCTAAATGAATTAATTTTTGTATGATATTAAAATTAACACGAACAGAATTGATTTTATTTTAAATACAGGTTATTCATTACACAATTTCCAGTTGCTATTCTCAAGATTTCAAGATCGTTCCGTGTTCAATAATAATCGATACCACATTTATGTCATAGTGAAAATCAGTTTCGAAATTATCATAATTATGATACCGTTACGACACACTTAATAAGAGTGTTACAGAATGGTCGAGCAAAAAGTACATTTTACTTCGAACCAAAAAGTTTAACATCACAATGCATAGTTATGTCCCCAGAATACCTTCAAGTACTGCGGATCGACTTGTGGTGGGAGTTTAAGGAATAAGCATATTTTGTAATCAAGGGTTCGTTCCTGAAATTTATTTTTAATGTATTACAGAACATAATGAATTCCCTTCTTCCAGAGCTGACTAATTTTAAACTTGGTGTAATGATATTTGAATTCTTTAGTGAAATCTTTGATATGCAAGCGCTCTAAAAGTCTTATGGTAAAACTTTCTTTATTAGATTTTTCCTTCCAGATAAAATGGTGTAAAATATGTTTCACAAACTTTCTCGCATATAAGTGTTAAAAGCTAGCACAGAAAGAATTAAATTATAGAGACAATTAAATTTTATTTATTACATTTTAATAAAACTAACAAGTATTTACAACGGAAAGCATCAGGGCCAATCTTTGTGTTCAATGCTTGATTTTGCATCAAATGATTGTCATATTCTCACTATGCAAAGGAAAGTGTTAGTACAAGGCAATATTGTAATTATAACATCAGTGTACACCTGCTCAAATGTTATGCCCAATCTTCACGATTCGTAATTTTTTTTAAATTTCACCATAAAGAACACTACAGAACTTATAACAGAATAACTTATTCTTGTTCTGTGCGCTGGTCACTTACAACAGTTCGACTGAATGAACCTATTCTTTTTCGATGGCAGATGCTATAAACTGAACTTAGAAAAATATGAGTATGATTATTTTCTGTAACTGCTGCAACGTAACTTTTATTTAAAAAATTGCAACACATTGATTTCGAAACATGGAGAAAGTAAAGTTGGTCTCATAACTTTGAAAGTTTTCTTGCGTTACAACTTTGGTTTGTGTCATCCTAAAATATCTTATCTATATACTCAGTGGAGGCAGCATGCAGACTTCCTTGTTGTAGAAGTTAAAGTACTATCTTCTTTTGTTTTAGCGAATTACAGTGAAATGTAGATTATTATACATGCCACTGAAAAATAGTTCGTATCTAACTTGTACAAGCAGAATCAAACCTGGAATTTTTATTCTCCAAGTACTACACGAAAAAGTTTCTTCTCAGAGGAAGAATGAATTTCTTAAAACTAAAGTTTTCTTCAGTTGTGTGGGAAAATTTAATCAGTTATCGGTTATCCATGCCGCTGTACGAAGTTTCTTTTACGTATGTCACATAATTCGGAAGTTATTGTAAACTATTTTATTAAAACCGTTTCATTTTATTACCTTGGGATTTTCTTTACACTTTACGTATGTGGAATTTTAATTACATCAGATCTTGTATAAATTGTATGTGGTAGTGAGCATTTGTTTCGTGGGATCCAGTTGTAATGAATTCATCGCATAATTATAAACAGACAACGTTATTTATAATTTTCACATTTTAGAACATCGTCCATCTGTCTAAAACATCCGATCGCAGACAAAAACTGTTAAGCATGGATCATCTTATGAGATGGAGATCTGAAGTGCAATTATTAGGGGATGTTCAAAGTGATGCATGCTCCAGAACTCATAATACGAGTTCTCTCTCAAATAAATAACATTGCCCAGATCAGCTATTATGCAGTTATTTTGTTACAACTTATCTGGGAGATGTGGCAATCCAAAGATTAAACTAATTCATAAAATGGCTTCTTCTATGTCAGCATTACAAAGTGCAACGTCTTGCCATTTATTGTGTATTTATGTTTTATTTATTTATTTAAAGGTTTTTCTTCTTCTGTTAGACCTCTGGTTGTTTGCATTTTCTATAAATGTTAGTTTTTTTACCCATGTTAAATTTAGAAATCTGTTAAAACCAGTGAACTTAAAAGCGATTATACTTTAGGGAGCAATTACCGGCTGTTAAACTTGAAAACTGTGTTGAAGATATGCTATAAATCCTTGCAAATATGTAAAAAAGTCTCTTACGACTATGAGTTTTTGTATTCCATTGAAGCCTATATTTTGTTGTATTCGATTTTGAGGGTCTTTGATTGTGTAATTGCTCGTTGATTCATTGCATTTAACCAGCATGGTGTTAAATATGGAATGTGATGCACGTTAATATCAAAGTGCTACATCCAATTGCAGGTTTGTACAATTGTGATATAATCCGGGTGGTATGTCGCTCATAAAGGCTTACATTGCACATTTTACATTCCTAAGTTATTGCCAATATAGAAAGCTGGTTAATTAATATGGAATTTCGATTTCACATTTCATCTCTCTCAACTCCAAAAAGTGAAATGAAGACAATTTTAAATGTATTTCTTGAAATATCGCTCTTATTTGTATGAATTCTATGAACGTGAGCATATTGAAACTTTGAACTGATTGTTCTATAGCCTACAGAAGGTGGAAATAGATAGAATACAGGCTTTGAAACAGGTCTGTGGTTATCTCTTGTCATTGGGAATGAGGAATGAGGCACGAGATTCCTGCATTACTCTTTGCCATTGTGCATCACAAGATCAATCTGTTCATACTTCTGTCAGTGTGAAACCGCAGTACACGGGATCCAGAGCAAGCGTAACCACAGTTGAATAGCGATGGCACAATTTCCCTTTGTCCGAGAGAAAATTTAAAATGAAATTCCGCTAAATAAAATGAAATAAAATATGCCGTACTTGAAACAAGTCGATCTGTCTGTTATTTTCGAAAGTTTGCATGAGGTTGGCAGTGATTGTTAAAAAGCTGATTTGTTCTTTGGTTTCTGATTTCTTCATTTCCCATATATAAAAACATACTTCACACTTACCAATTTCTCCTTATATTACATCCGTTTTCATATTATGTGAAGTTGGTTTCTTTCTTTAACTCACAAAACTATTACACCATCAACCTCAAAATGTACTAAAAAATTATGTGATCGAATCATTACTTAAGGAGAGATTCAATATGAACTATTGCAAGGAATTTCGAAATGTACTAAAAAATTATGTGATCGAATCATTACTTAAGGAGAGATTCAATATGAACTATTGCAAGGAATTTCGACCAAGAATAATTCTAGATTTTGTAATGAAAAATTTCAATTAGAGGGGGCAGGCCATGGCGTAATGGTTGAGGCACTGCGCAACAAACCGGAAGGTCGCGGTTTCGATTCCCGATGAGGTCGATGGAACTTTCCATTGACCTAATCCTTCTGGTGGCACTATGGCCCTAGGGTCGACTCAGCCTCTAACAGAAATGAGTACCAGGAGTATTCCTGGGGGTAAAAAGTGGCCGGTGCATATGGCTGACAACCTTTCCACCTTCCTGTGCCAATGTCTCAATCTGGGAGCCTCATGGCCCAGTCTCCATGGCCCATACAGAGATCCCTATACCACATTTAAGGAGAGGGGTGTAAACATGAGTCAGACAAATTCGTAAGGGTCGTACAAAAATATTAATAAATCTCCAAAGATACGGTATTTGACCAATTCCAATGACGTTTAAAGTAGTTATCAACAAGTAGTAACTACTCTTATGTGTGCCGTTGAAAAATGGAGTTGATAATATCTTTTAAATGGCAATCACTTTATTTTGAGGTGAAAATCATGCATCTCAATAATGTTTTCTTTTTCTCAGAAGATATAGTTGTGATTGGAACGAAATTATGAGCGTGAAGTCAACGCTAGGTTATAGCAAAAGAACTAAACTAAACACACCTGGAACATAGCCTGGTATTTATTAGTAAGGAAAAACTTCTGAATTCTTCAAAATTCAAAATAGATGCATGTTGTTTTTCTATGAGAAAATTAAATAATAAATAATTAAATAATTTATCAACCCAACCTTATAACCCGCGCCTTAAGTCCCTTGTGAGCAATTTTAAAAGGTTGCATTGCATTTGCTGACTGTAAACATTTACAGTAGCCTATTCTTCTTTCTGAATATCTGAATATGTTTATTGTAGAGGAACTTGTCACAGCCTGGCTCACATTTAAGGTAAAGCTAGGAGAGATTACGCGGGCGGAGAGATTGCGCACTCATTGTTTCAATGGGAGGGGGTAGAGTGCGCGCGCCTTCACTTGAGGACGCTTTACCGCTTCAGTAGCTCAGTGTCTGGTTAAATTTGTGGGCCTCTACGTTCGTTCGTCTGGCATTTGTGACTGGTATACTTCTTTGTTTTTCCAGGTAAGTGTCTGAATTTTCATCACAGTTGCTCTTAACTTTTATAGAATGACAATCGATCACAATATTTCAAAAGTAATCAATTTCTGAGTTAGCTAGTAACATAGGCCAACCGTACGATACACCATTGTTTGGTTCTCGTAACGGCAATGTTGCTTTGAAGGTTGCGCGATCTCTCCTACCCAAATAGGACAGATTACGCATTCGCTGCGTAGGAGAGATGGCGCATTACTTCCATTGATTACCATTGTAGGAGAGATTGCGCAGGGAATTTACCTGTATTATTTATGCACGAATAGTAATAAACACGTATTTGGATATGATTAAATGTTGTTTTTATTTTATACTACTATTAGACTTAGTAGTATTAGATTTTATACTTAGACCTATCAGATTTTTTGTTTCTTTGCTTTAGGTTAAAATGCCGAACCTCTACAAGAGGAAGTCAAACAAAGGAAGCTGGAGCGAAGAAAACCTGTCAGCGGCTGTTCAAGCTATTCAAGATGAATCCATGACAATTCGAGGAGCTAGCAAGAGATTCAGTATTCCGGAATCTACCTTGAGACATAGGCTCAAGAAAAAAGATTTTAAGAAGCGATCAATGGGTCCAGATTCAAAACTAGGAATTGAAGCAGAGAACAAATTGGCTGCTCATATTAAAAAATTCCAGTCAGTTGGGTTCGCACCAACACAAAGGAATGTAAGAATGCTAGCATATAATCTTGCTGAAACACTGGGTAAAAAACACACTTTCAACAAAGAACAACAGATTGCTGGAAAAGTTTGGTTTTCCTCCTTTATGCGAAGACGTCCTGACTTAAGTGTAAGAAAAGCCCAAGGTATTAGCAGGGCAAGAACAGAAGGAATGAACAGAGAGGAGGTCAAAGATTATTTTACTCTTCTCACTTCCATATTAACAGAGAATGATCTTTTGGAAAAGCCCAATTGCATTTGGAATTGTGACGAGATTGGAATACAGCTGAACAATGAGCCTGGGAAAGTGATAGCAGAGAAAGGGAGTAAAGATGTTCACGTTGTTACTAGTGCCGAAAAAGGAGAAACTGTTACCATTTTAGCTTGTTGCAACGCAGAGGGGCAGTTCCTGCCACCTTTTTGTATTTTTAAAGGGGTGTATGCTAAACAACAATACATCAAAGATGCTCCACCAGGAACAGTACTGAAGATGAGAAGAGAAAGTGCTTACATAACTGGTGAACTTTTCATGGAGTGGCTTACTGAGCATTTTATTCCACGGAAGCCTGCTGGAAAAAAAATTGTTGATCCTAGATGGTCATGCGTCGCACATGAATTGCCCAAACATGCTGCAAATGGCTTCTGATAACGACCTCATTATCTTGTGTCTACCGAGTCATACAACTCATTATTTGCAACCTTTAGATCGAGTAGTCTTCGAGCCCTTCAAAACTTATTTCAAAGACGCTTGTAGGAAAATGGTAACAGCTCGATGTGGGACAGGAAAAATTTCAAGAGAGGATTTTGGCAGCCTGTTAAATTCAGCATGGTCTCGCTCTGCTAATGTTCAACTTGCCACTTCTGCATTTCGTGCAACAGGAATTCATCCGTTGAATATCGACATGATTCCTGAGCACGCTTATCTCTTAAGTTGTGACCAAGAAGTGAATCAAAATATTTCAGAGGTAGAACTCAACAATCTCCAATCCATCTCAACAGCTGTTGATCATCTGAATCCATCAAATGAAACCAACAATTTACCTGTCGTCGACCAACCAGCCCCTCCAGATCCATTAACCTCATTCACTCCTCAACCATCAACCTCTCAGCAATCCAATGTTACAACCAAAGAAACCCCGACAAAAGTTCTGGAAAAGCTTTCACCTATTCCAAGAAGTTTGATACCCTCAAAATCGAGGAGGAAACAGAGTCCAATGAATGTTACTGATCCACACAATATAAGCGAAAAAAGGATTAAAAAGGAAGCAGCAACAAAAAAGAAGAAAACAGCAGGTCAGGATAAGCAACCTGTAAGCAAAGACTCATTGAAAACTTCTCAAACACAAAAAACTAACATCTTGAAAACGAAGAAACGGTTGGATTTTGAGGCATCTTCCACATCAGAGGAAGACAACGACGAAATGGAACTACTTTCGGACCACGTCAGTGAAGACAATGAAGACGAATGCACTGAATGCCTTGAACTGTACCAAGAAACTACTTTAATGTCTGATTGGGTAAAATGTGTGATCTGCGGCAGGTGGATGCATGAAAGCTGCACCATTTATAAAGTAAAGTGCATCGACTGTGGACGTCGAGAGATTCGTCAAAAAAATAAGAAAAAGTAGAGTTTTCACATTCTAATAACGGATTGTTTGTATTTGTATTGATACATCATGTTAAAGTGCATTCTAAGTGTGTTATTATTGTCTACAATCTCTCCTACCCATGCTTCGCAATCTCACCTTACCAGTGAGGAGAGATTGCGCAAAATATTCTTTTTTTGTTCTTCACCGTTGCCATGTTAAAAATAAGTAAAACAGCCAAACAAAAATTATAATTTATAAACAAATGACCAAAGTTATTAGACACACAGATAAATTAGAAAAATAAATAATACTACCTTCCTAATTATTATTTTTTTAATTGTGCGCAAACTCTCCTAGCTTTACCTTAATGAAATCTACAAGAAATGAAATTCTTTAAAGCTTCTATGTATTGATCTGTCAGATTTGCACCTATGAGACGCCAAATCTTTTGATAAGTATGAGAGCTAATACAGAGAAAATGTCAGGTAAACTGATAGCCTATAACAAAGTGCCAGAATATTTTTGTTGAATCAATTATAATTTATGATATGCAGAAAATAAGTTTTTTTTAATCAGATTAAAATCGACCAGCGTCAGCAGAACTACAGATTTGTGATATCTTGACAATCGCGCACTCATAAAAATAAAAAATAAAATAAAAAAAATCCATGTCAAATCGGCCGGCTCCGGGATTTGATTCAGGGACCTCCAGAAAACGAGTCCAAGACGTTACCTTTTGGCCAACTCAGTCATTTTGGCTGATTGTTTGATAAGGATATGTGAAAGAAAAGTGTTATTTGTAAAATCTAAAATCTATTGCAACTTGAAATTCTTAAAATAGGCCTATGTAAATATTTCACAAAATTCAGTGGAAAATAACTCCGCTAATTATTTCACAGTAATGTACCTTCTGTATATAACAGTATTCATATAGTACTCGATTTCAACTAGATCAACGAAGTAAACAAACATCTGACTGCATTGCATCAAAGCCCTCAATGATAAAAAATGCGGCATTGTAGTATAGACATGATTAAAAAAAATGTGACCTTTAATTAGTTGTTACTCTGGTACCGGTCAACCTATTTGGTCCAAAATAAATAGGCTTCATGCCCTGGACGTTATAAATGAGTATACCAAGTTTCATGAAAATCCAATAAAGCGTATTTGAGTTACCGTGCCTTTTGTTATATAATACCGTAAACAGGCACTAAATCGGGCATTATTCCAGTACCGGCCAACCGATTTGGTCCAGTATCAACAGACGTCTTTCCATGGGCATATAGAATATGTATTCCAAGTTTCATGAAAATCCGATAAAGCTTTAAAATAGATACTAAACTGGGTTTTACTCCGGTACCGGTCAACCGATTTGGTCCAATATCAATAGGGTTCTTCCCATGGGCATTATTAACGTGTATACTAAGTTTAGTTAAAAACCGATAGCGTATTTGAGTTATCGCGCGTACAGACACACGGACAGACATTTTCTCGTCCCCCACACAATCTCATGAAGTACCATACCGGCACTTAATAAATACATTGATAGCAGACTGGCAGATTGTCATACTGAAGTATATCTTTCGTTTAACGTTTTCACTGCTACTGACGTACATTATGCGTCTCCCAAGAACAATTGCAAACATTTGAGAAATAAAAATAATTGATTAATACCTTATTTTAAAATTTGGAGATATTTATCCACGCATTAAAATTGTCATCCCAGGAAACCAGCTACTCCATTGAAATATTCTTAGTTAATTTTAAAGTTATAAGCCACTAATGAATTTTTTTGATGAATGCTTTATATGAAAATATAAATCACACTCTCAAAGGGTATCTCTCCATTGACATGTGTTCTTCTGTAAGCCTTGAAAAAGGTCAATCAGACTGCATAGGCCTTCTTCGGAAGTGTGGCAGTAGACAGGATAACCAAATGCCCCCTTCCTCACTTCGTGAAAAAAGAATTTGCTTTTAATAATAATAGGCGGTTGATTGCGGAGCTGTTCATACTTTAGCAAATAGGCGGTTGAACATATAAGTTAATGCAATTATCATCTTTTCACAGTAAAATATTTTATCTCTCTAGGCATCTACTAGCCACGGCTTAAATATTAGGGTTTCACAACTTTGAATAAAATATCTGAAAAAATTCTACTATTATAATCCTAGTTACTGACGAGTATGAATTTCTGAATTTTAATAAGGGTTTGACAGTACGTCAGTAAGTCTTCGTTTTCTAAACACTAGAATGAAGTATGAAAAAATGGAGGAGACTTTTAGTAATTCATTTTCATTTTCAAAATAGACCTTTGAACTTTTGTACACATACATCTTCCTCTTCAGATATTCAGTAAAACGCGTGAATTTTATTTTATTTGGCATGGAATTTTTTGAGCGGAGATTTCGGGAACATTCCTTATATCTTGCCTATTGATTAATTAAGTTTTACAATTTTTCAAAAACAGAGGAGGGGCTAACAACTTTTGGAGCCCCTGTAAATATTTTCTTGGAGTCTCTACAACAATGTTTACGGTGTTACCAAAAACAAAACAAACAAAAAAGTATAAGTATTCCTCAGGTTTGCGAGCGACGCCTGGTGATACCGTTAGGGGATATTCTCAGCGGATTTGTTACCGGAGTGTGCCAGTCCCCTACCTACTTAAACCTAAGGACACACACCCAGTCCTGAACCCAGGAAAGGAATTTTTCACTACTGAAAAATCCTCAACCCGGCCGGGAATCGAACCCCGGGCCGCCGGAGTGGAAGGCAGGCGCGCTACCGACGGCGTTACAAAACTGAGCGATAACTATCTTAATACTAGAAAATGTCTAATATTATATTTTATTGTTGATAACTAGGGGGCGGATTTCTATGACATGTCATATTTTTTCCCTTTGCATTATTTCAGGTTTCCGACTAATTTAAACCCGGCTCCAAGCATCTTGGTGAAAATGGAACTGCTTTTATTGTGCATATAACTGCATATTTAGGAAATTTCAACTATTGTAGCATATTTAGTATGAATATGCATAGGCTAATTAGGTCATATTTTTGGCATATTTGTGTGAATATTAAAGAAATTTTGAAGTTTCATATCATATTTTGTAAATTTTGCATTATACTGATACTTATTTGAGAATTTACAGATATTTTAAATAATTAACATTATATATATTAATAAAATGAATTGTAATGTTACTTAAAAATATATAAGATATAAATAATGTGTAAGTGGCAAAGTCATATTTTATATTTTATTTGTCATATTTTAATGTTTCTTAGGTCATAAATGCATGCATATATCCTATTTTTTAGGTCATAGAAATCCGCCCCTATTGACAACTAATGGCACTTCCTACTGTTGAATGAGCACATAAACCTGCTACATTGAGAACTAAGAGTGAGATAATTGTTCACTTTGAACTTTACTATTTTACAACAATGGCAAACACCTTACTTTAAAAATCCTTTAATCGTTTATCCCTCTTATAAACGTATTAAACTCCTGGCTTTACAGCAAGCGGTCTCCGATCTGGAGACGTAAGATAGAACGCGGTGTGATAGCAGAATGGACAGATATAAAGATCTGTCAGGAAGTTCCGTGCATATCGTAATTTATGTACAATGACATCCAGTTTTGATGAAGCAGAACTTCTGCTGTTATCGTTCAGCTGCAGAAGAAAAAGGCTATGTTCGGTGCACAAAATAACAGAGAGTTCTTGGGGGAATATCACCCCCTTTGCTTGGAACTTCAATTCCACGAAAATCTTTTTTCAAGTATTTTATTACGTCTTGGACATGTTTCTGGGAATTCCATGATATTTAGTATTGTGAAGTACACAGCGAACTGGGAAACACTCATTTATAATCCTCTAGATTCAAAACCCCCTAAACGCCAAAAATAGAGGTGTTTTTTGGAAGTTTAAAGCAGTGGGATAGTGGGTTTTTTGAACTGAACTCTGATTTTCAACATGGCATTGTATAGTACTTTAAGGGGTTTTGAACCTCACATATAAATAAACCAATTTAAGCCATCCATACAAATCTGGTGATGTACAAAAGTAAGAAAATCTAATTTGGCGTTTAGGGGATTTTGAATCCTTATTGTTTGTACGGGTAATATCATGTTATTTTCCGGATATGCGTTCCCTATTTCTATTATCTGACATAATCCTTACCTTTAGGATTTTCAAGATTTCTTATTTTCTGTAAATTCAGTTCCAGTCGACTGGTTTTAAAGGCTAGGAGATATTAAAAACTCAGATTTTTATGACTTGGTGGCTGTTTAATTTCCCTCGTTAGAATTTATGAATGAAAGTCAGAAACTTTAGTAGAGTGAAAGTCTCATTATGCAGCCTTCGTTCGAGGAGTTTGTAGCTGACTAACTCATTAGATGTCAGATGTGAATCATCACACGTTATCCTCTAAGATGTTTATGAATGTATAGCCTAAACTTCATTCGAAAGAGATTCCAAGTTTCCAGCAATCACAAGTTTCAAATATATTTCTGCTTTACAAACTTCACAAAGTGAGAACTATTCCTGTAACACGTACGTGTGGAAAGGAAAACCGTACAGACAAATACGAGCGTCTTAGAGGATTCTATTCACAGCATTTAATAACAGAATTTATATAAGCTAACTATATTATGCTGAAAGAAATGTTGAAAGTTACTCCAATGTTTGAGTGGGTAAAGGTTAATCGAATCGTTGATATTTTCTAAACCAATTGTCCCAGAAACTGGAAATTTTGCACACCCAATTAAAACGTAAACAGAAATTAAATTTGTAATTTAATTTTAATACCTCAATTTGTATTTCAGGTGTCAAGTAATTTAATTAATACCATAAATCAAAGTAATCTATGTCCTACGACATATGTTAAAATACGAGCCATAATTTTTTTTTATGTGAGGTTCTTCGATGATTGCTTTACAAATTTTCTTATGGATTTTATATCTTTAGTCTAATTACCACTTTTGTTTGAAAAATATTTTACCCATAAAAATGAGAAGTTAAAAAATTATGTATGATTGTACATAATACCTTTTTAAAAAGAAGTAAGACCTGGCGAAATATCTGATTAATAATTTATCACATATATTACGAAGTATATTGTGAAAACTTTGAATAGCTCTCCCTAGAACTCTAGATCTATAATTTTATGGGAGAAGATATATTTTGAAAGATGTGGCAAATCAACATTAAAATTGAAACAGAAAGTATCCTTGTATAGCCTACTGAAACACAAGGTAATGTTAGCGATGTCTTCAGATTGACTCAAGAGTCTTCTGTCATCCCGAAGAACCGACATGACGCACAAAGGCTCCATACGATAGCATGTAGGCTTCGAAGTGAGGACATTGAGCATGGGATGGAAGGAAACCTTCTTGCACAACAGTACTTGTTGCCTCGTTTGAGAAAACCACAAAAATTTAATTTTAATTCAAGTATAGTTATATGGTAGAACCAATGTCTGTGAAAGAGCTGAAGAGAGTCAAGTATGCTTCGATAGAAGATACTCTGCCAGGGCTCATCAAATAATTAGGAAACTTCTCTAGGAATTTTTACGAGCAAACAGAAAACATTCTCAACATGAAGGAGAAATCAGGAGACCCTCAACCAAAAAACATAGGTCTAATACTAAAAATCATTACGGTCAACGGAATAAATTAAAAAAGGATATACAACCACATTTGAAAATGTGCGAACTACGACTCTTAACATCTTACATCTACTCATATCTGATAATACGACATATTTCTACATAGAAGAATAAGGTTACTTCATCACATAATGGAATTTCGCAGGAGCTAAAAAATGGGTCTCTGTTCCTCTTGCTTGTTTTGTTTTAAAATAAGAAGCTTGTGAATTACTCTAATAATAATATACATTTCTATGTGCCAATTTAAAATTCAGTTCAAAAACTAAGATTTTTATTGTGAGGCTACTTCACGTGAGTGAGTTTGGATATACCTTGATCCTCAATCTCATTGACTAATGATTCTTAATATTTAGTATAATTTTTCAGGTAGTTTTTCATAGTTTGTTGCTGCCTTTTGTTTCTTTCCCAGTCTTTCCAAAAGATTCTACACCGTGCGGCACTGAGCCATTGTGACTCTAGTGTCTGCCAAGGTTTCTTCTTCCGACGCAGGGGTCTCACATAGTGCAAATAATGATATAATTATATTTACCACAATAATATGTTTGTTCATGGTTACATCTTTTTACAGCTTTATGTACAGGAGGCAGTGCTTACAACCCAAGAAAGAGCGTAAAGTATGTTATTTTGAATCGTAAACATTGTTTAGCATTGTATCCTTTTATGTACAGTTTGATTTTACGGGCTGAGCCTGTTAGGGTAAAAACTAAAGTGCTAGCACGTTATAGACATTATAGAGGCTATCTCCAGATGCCTCCGTCGTTCCCTTCCTCTTGTACAAATTAATAATTATCAATTTCCTTCATTTTATCCACTAAAAATACTATTATACCTATTATGCCTGCTAATGATACTATTTGCGTGTGCCTATCAATCATTTATAATACTCATAATAACAGGGATAACTATTTCGCTAATAAAAGTTTGGTCCAAAACGTAGATACCGGCAGTCATGTTTCTGACAAAAACACAATAGTAAGCCAACCCAATATTTAGTTTCGGTCAAAACATGACTTAACAAATTCATTTCTCTTCATTAATTCAAAATCTGCAGCACCTTATCATAGCGAAGGATTTTTCAATACTAGTTCATTGTTTGTTTTTCGTATTTTTAACTTGAAGAAAAATATAAATGTATTTACAAACAGATCACAATTCAAAACACGCAGATGTTTCTATTTCTGGTTTGATCAACTGTTTCAAATAGTCATTTGCTTAAAAACAAATGGTTGCCAACCAATAGAGCTGACAAAATTATCAGAAAAGTTTTTTATTGCTATCTTAAGCACAAGCAAACTGGGATTATTTTCCTTTTTAAATTTACTATTTAAAAAAACAAAACCAAACGTTGTACGATGTTTGACCGTTATAAGAACTTAACAGTCTCACACGAATAACAAAACTCGTTAGTGCTCGTTTTGTTAATTTTGTGCTTGCCTGTTAGGTTCTTACACGGTAATTAACTAAAATACAATTTCATAAAATGGGCTCTAAGAAGGAAATAAAACTTTCCGAACTCTTGTTCATATAACTTATTTTTATTCTCTACATGTGATGAATGTCTCCCTAAGGTTTTGACATACCTTTCTGTAACACTTTGTTTAGTTGGTACTCTATAGGTAAGATCTGAAATATATGTTGAAATATTTATAGGAATTATAATTATTCGTAAAAAACGAAATTGTATATTTTATTATTAATCCTATAGCAAATTAAGATCTGGAAAATATTTTTAGAGCAAGAAAAACAGACTCATTAAATTAAATTTCCCTCTAGTGACATTTTAGAAAAATAATGAATTTAATCCATTAAATATCTTACCATCTGTATGTGGATTTCCTAAATGGCCGCTAGCTCTTGCATGTAAACATTTAATTACTGTAAGTGTGGTCTGAAAAGCACGGAAAGAGAATGAAAGGACAACGGTACCCTGTTTTTTCCGTCCCTCCTTGTAGAAACCTGATAATGAAATCCTTTTTTCAAAAATGCGTAAAAAAAATGTAACTGCAGGTGATTAACATATAGTAAAAGCGAACTCACACTACTTACATTTAGGTTATTCGATGCAAAAATAGTCTATGTCTTAATACTTCAGCCTACTGCTTTTTACTTTCTCGCATATACGTAGTATAGAGAAAGTATTGTGATGGTGACAAAAAATCGAAGTCGAGATAACACCGGGAGAGCATGTTTCATGAAGCCTAGAAACCGAAAAAAGTATTTTTGGAATGACGTCTGTCCGTCTGTCTGTCCGTCTGTCCGTCTGTCCGTCTGTCCGTCTGTCCGTCTGTCCGTCTGTCCGTCTGTCCGTCTGTGGACAAGCACAGCGGGTAAACGGTTCATTGTATTTACTTCATTTTTTGAATTAAGCACTTTTTCGAAATTTTGTCGAACCGCCCAGAAATTTAGTTTTATAACTGAAATATTAAGGGGACTTTTCATGAAAACGTTTTAAAAAAAATTGATTTGTGAAAAAATGGCTCTAACGATTTTAATAAAAATTTAAAATTGGAAACTCTTATCAATGACTAATAAAATGGCTATATCCGTATTTCTGCAAAAATGACTCAAGGGGTACTTTGCTCGTATCCATTTTCAATTTTTCTAGATTATATCCATTACAGTAGTCGATACATGAAAAGCTACCACAGTAAAGTTGTAGAAAAATTTAAAATGAACATTTTTTGTTTAAAACATTTCTTTATATATTTAATAGATTTCATGATAAAAACGAAATAAGTACAGCATAAATGCGAATTTCAGAACATTCATATCAATTAAAATATGAATGGCATTTTGTTGCCACTAGTAACAAGAAAACTATAGGCCTAATGTACTTATTGTTGTGAAATGCAATCAGTTTAGCTCAGTCGCAATGAACACACTAAAACCAATTATAGCGAGGTGGTAGGCCTATGGGCTAACAGGGAAGAGGTCCTGAGTTCAAATCAAACCTCGTGGCCGCCCAAATTGACATGGGTTTTTCATGGTTTCCTCGTTCGCAAAAGCAAACGCCGGGTTTGTAGGACTTGCTTATTTTCCATAACTCATCGCCGCTACGTCACTAGATATTATAATCGTTTAAACTGAATACCGCATAAGAAGACATCACTAAACAATAGAAACATGACGCGAATGAGTTGTTAATATAGACCAGCGTTTCTCAACCTATGGTCCGCAGACATAATTAATTTATAAATATCATAAAGGAAGTGGGAAATAAGAAGTAGAGATTTTTCACATAAAATGGACACTAGATGTCAAAGTTTTTAAAATCATCGAAAATACAGGTCATATTGCAAGTTTCCTTACTTTTGCAGTTACGGACCACAGTTTCAAACCCCTGATACACTGACGTCTATGGTTCCCTCTTTCATTCAAAACCTTAAAAAATAAGACTTTGTCGGAATTTTGTTATTAGAGGCGCCATGCAGTTTTCAACAACCTAACTTTGTGGGAAGGGGGTACGCCGTAGCGTAGTGGTTGAGGCGCTGCGCTACAAACCGAAAGGTCGCGGGTTCGATTCCCGATGAGGTCGTTGGAGTTTTTCAATTGGCCTAATCCTTCTGGTGGCACTATGGCCCTGGGGTCGACTCAGCCTCTAACAGAAATGAGTACCAGGAGCAATCCTGGGGGTAAAGGCGGCCGGTGCGTAAGGCTGACAACCTTATCACCTTCACGTGCCGAATGTCCAAAATCTGGGAGCCTCAACCTCCTGGAACCCTCTGGGCCTCCATGGCCTGTATAGGGATCACTTTACTTTTTATCTTTGTGAGAAGTGATTTTCAACATAATACAGAAACCGACTTAATGTATCTGCTGATCTTCGACTAAATTTGACTAATATTGAGCCAAATATCCAGGAAGTCTGCAAGAGGCGACAAGCTCAACCATCTCATTAAAAGTGAGTAATAACATAATTCCTAATTATATTATTAAATTGGTAATACATATTAAAGTCTGTTCAAAATATAATTTTACTGTCGTTCCAATTCAATAACTGTGTTTCCGTCGGATTAAAAAAAAAGTATTTCGTTATAACGACCTATAATTTAATACCCCAAACATTAAGGATATAGGCCTACATATAGCCTACTTTTAACAATGGGATGTAAAATTAGGGGTCCGTAAAGTTTGTTAGACATTTTAGAGGTCCTCAGGTTCAAAAAGGTTAAGAAACGCTGATATAGACTAATGGTTCACGCAAACATACTAAACACGTGATATGACCTACATGCAGTTAAAGCGTGCAATATAACCTAAGTAGTAGTAGTAGTACTGGCGAAATTCAAATATAAGTCGCCCCTTAAGCTCCCCCATTCGATATTCACATTTGCACGGACTGTGTGATGTATTTTGTTTCTGAGCGAAGCAGAGTGACCAACTGCCCTTGTATATTGTCGCAAGTGTCTTGTATCCACCTCTACATACTGTATAGCTAAATAATGCATAACACTAACCACATAGTTAAGTGCGCGAAGCGGAGGCGGCAGCCGTAGCGAAGCGCCCTTGCATTTTCGAATAATGTACGATACACTGTTTGTAGGTTTCGAAAATGTGGCATATTATATCTCCCGCAAGGTTTGTCAGCCTGCCACCTCTCGTCTAGCGGTAAGACGTCACACATCCAACGTCCAATCACGAGTTTCTTCATAATACTAGGACAGAAGAATTCGCTAGATCGTGGTATAAAAGAAACTGCATCGGTGAGGATAGGTTGGGTGGGACCGACTCATCCCAAGGTGCGACTTATATTTGAATTTTCCCGTAGTAGTAGTAGTACTAATAATATGCAGTTTTACTGCCATTGATTATTATTATTATTATTATTATTATCATTATTATTATTATTTCACGGTAAAAGCATTGAACATAAAGATCGACCCGGATGCTTTCCGTTCTAGATACTTATTAGTTTTATGAAAATGTAATAAGTAAAATTTAATTGTCTCTTTAATTTAATTTTTTTCTGTGCTAGCCTTTAACACGTATATGTGAGAAAGTTTGTGCAACGTACTTTTGCACCATTTATTCACTTTATTTTCCTACAAGCATGTAAAAATAACCAATCCTGCTAAGTTAGAAGTTCGTTGTCGAAATGTCGCATCTCGCTTGTGACTCCAGTTTCAATTAATGAATTTATTTTTCTTTAAATAAAAACTAAAAAATCTTATGTGGAAGATAACAATTTACTAAATATTATTTCTCGTCTATTTTATGAGGCTCATCATCCCATTGATAGCATGGCACAGCAGAAAAGATTGAATTATGTTCTTTAAGTTAGGCTATTTCGAAATTGAAATAAAAACCTTTTCTGTTTGTAGAGACATACTTTATGATTCTTAGTGAAATTAGTATTATATTGGTTTTATATATATATATATATATATATATATATATATATATATATATATATATAAATCGCTCGAAACACAACTTGTTAGTCAACTGGTATACAACTATTTAGACGTACTAAAGGTACTAAAGGTAAATGTTAGTATTTAGTAACATATGAGAGTGTTATATTCTTGTAATCAGTCATACCTCTAATAGACTCTAATAGACTCAGGTACTGTATATGCATACAGTAATTATTACAGTGATTAGCCTATTTGAAGAAGCCTTTGGTATCCATTGCATGGTAGTACTAGGCTTGATAGCAATCGGAATAGTAAGTTGTACGAGTAACACATGTTTCACATTACTTCGAACAGATTCTACTTATTTTGACAAATAAAAACCAATAACTGTTAAATAAATGTGACTGGAATGAGATAACGTTTTAAATCAAATTCCAATATTTCTGAAATACATTAATATGAAAAAAAAGTATGTTTTGATGTAATTATAGTAATTTTTATTACTTAAGCGTGAGAACGTTTTTTCTAAAATGTAACAATAACCAAATATAAGCCCTGTTTAATTAATGCAATGTAAATATTGACATATTTGATTGGTACACGCCAGCAGTTCGAGATAAGCTGAGAATACATTGGATATGTTCGAAGAAGAAGAAGAAGAAGAAGAAGAAGAAGAAGAAGAAAATGAATCAGAATGTAGTTCCTGTACCAGCAGAGCTAAAACAAAAGTTTTCTTGAGAGAAAGAAAATTTAATCATTGAACCCATTCTCCATTTCCAAGATAGAATCACTTCAGAAGCTAAGTGGATCAAGAAAGAACACGAGAAGCAGGTTAATCTCTGAATTAAAACGAAACTGACATGAGGACTGATTGTAGAAGTTAATGTTTCAGAAGGACTACGCTGTCTATTGCATTCTTGCTCATTATTAAGTGCCGGCACTTGATGAGATGGTATGGGGGGCGGGAAATGTTTGTCCGGACGTCCGAGTGCCCATACGCTAGCATGTCTAATTATTAAGTGCCAGTATGGTACTTTATGGGACTGTGTGGGGGACGAGAAAATGTCTGTCCGTCCGTCCGTCCGTGTGTGTGTCTGTACGCGCGATAACTCAAATAGGCTTTATCGGATTGCAATGAAACTTGGTATACGCGTTTATAATGTCCATGGGAAGACCCCTATTTATATTAGACCAAATCGGTTGACCGGTACCGGAGTAAAACCCAATTTAGTCTCTATTTTAAAGGCGCCATAACTCAAATACGCTTTATCGGATTTTCATGAAACTTGGTACACATATTTATAATGTCCATGGAAATATGTCTGTTGATATTAGACCAAATTGGTTGGCCAATAACGGAATAATGCCCAATTTAGTGTTTTTATGGTATTATATAACAAATTTCGCTGTAACTCAAATACAGTTTATCGGATTTTCATGAAGCTTCGTATACTCATTTATAACATCCATGGCAAGAGTCCTATTTATTTTGAACCAAATCGGTTGACCGGTACCAGAGTAACAACTAATTAAAGGTCACATGTTTTTTTTTAATCATGTCTATACTATATTTCCGCATTTTTTATCATTGAGAGCTTTGATGCAATGCAATCAGATGTTTGTTTACTTTGTTGATCTAGTTGAAATTGAGTACTACATTAATACTGTTGTATACAGAAGGTACATTACTGTGAAATACTTAGCGGAGCTATTTTCCACTGAAGTTTGTGAAATGTTGACATAGGCCTATTTTAAGAATTTCAAGTTGCAATACATTTTAGGTTTGACAAATAACAATATTCTTTCACATATGCTTATCAAACTAGACCGTCAAACTTGGCCAAATGGTAACGTCTTGGACTCTTAATCTGGAGTCCCTGGATTAAATCCCATGGATTTTTTTTATTATTATTATTTTTTTATGTGAGTGCACGATTGTCAAGATATCACAAATATGTAGTTCTGCTGACGGTGGTCGATTTTAATCTGATTAAAAAAAACTTATTTTCTGCATATCACAATTGTAATTATAATTGATTCAACAAAAACATTTTGGCACTTTGTTATATCAGTTTGCCTGATTTTCTTTTAGTCAAGCACTTCGTTCCTCCCCTAACGTACAATCGGAGCATCTTCTACGAGGCGTGTTTTTAAAGAAAGAACCGGTAATTTTTTTTTTAAATGACAGAACATTTTCCAAATACTTTATCATTCAATATCTTACACCTTACACTACTTCTCCACATAGTCACCGCCGTTTTCAAGCACTTGTAACTGGAATTAAGTTTTTGTATGCATTCGTCAAAGAATGATGACGTCTGTGATGAAAGCCAAGTCTTGTTTTAGAACATAATTGTCGTTGAAATGTTTTCCACCAAGGAATTTCTTCAGATGGGAATGGTGCCAAATCCGGTCTATAGGGAGGGTGATAGAACTATTCCCAACCAGAGATGCGATAAGATCTTGAATTTGTTTGGCTGTGTGTGATCGGGCATTGTCATGAACCAAAAGAATTCCACGCGAAAGCTTTCCACGCCTTTTGTTCTGTATTGCACGACGGAGCTTTCATAGTATAGTCACAATAGACGTATCTTTGTTGATTGTCGCATTCCTGGGCAAAAATTCAACTAGCGGTTCATTCGATTGTTTTGAACATTTCGAAACGCTCTTACTATATTAAAACACAAAATGACGCTCGCTAACAACTTCGTCTGGCTTCCTAATGAATGGAGGAAGTGATCGCACATGCTCAAAATCGCAACGTGCAGCAGCTTCAGCAGCAAAATATTTAAGCGGCACGTACTTTAAAAACACGCCGCTTATGTTGGATTTGTAGGTTATTTAGCGTTACCCAGTGTGCACCACGTGGAGGCAACCTACTTTTGCACACCATGCCCCCGAGATGTTATGGGGGACTTTTACTGGATTCCAGATGGTGAAGATGCATCCTTCTAACTATCGCTATGAATATCTAGCTCTGAATGCCTATCCAAACCTCCTTCCTCTTGCTCTTCCCCAAATATAACTCTGTTCTCTAATTCCTGCTGTAGCCATTCTCTTACATCCCACTCCGCATCTACCCCATCTGGTACCCAGTATTGAAGGGGGTCCTTCACAGGAGCAATGGTCCTTGACCTATTTCTCCTCAGGGAATGAATCCCTAACACTCCAACGCCTAGGGCAATGGCCCCGGCGCCTAACATCTTAAAGAAGCTTGCTCTCGCAGTCATGTCTGAAAATTATTTTCTCAGACTAAGCTAAGTTTATCGCATAGCAATGAATTTATCGGAAAATGGTCATTGTTTGCAAGCCGTATCCCCAGAAACCGTATATGCATAGATATGCGCACGAAGATGCTAGCCTAATAGGATTTTTAAATTAAAACAATGCAATGAATAAACTCCATTCCCATGAAGGGAAAAGGGCAATCCCCGCTGTTTCATCTATTTCCTCTTTTGACACAGTTACCAGATGGCATGCATGTAGTCAGCATACATATGCCACGGCCGTATTAAAAAAAATATTTACGTAGTCGCTACTTCTTTATTTGTCAAAGCCCAGTCTATTGCAACTTCCAAAGACCTATGTGAACACTGTTATCATGAGAACTCAGCAGAGACCTGAAAGCTTCATCCGCCATTTTTAAGGTGTTTTAGGGGTAAAAAAATCGAACGTTTTGGAATTTTTCCATCGGTTATATGCTAAAAGTTATAAGTGCATCAAACTTCAATTTACTAGTTCATCTGGAAGTGGGTAAACATTAATGGTGTTTTTATGGAGTAAAATTCAACTTATATTAATTTAAATGTAAATCATATGTAATGAAATATCGAGGTTGATTCATGATGTGTAAATATCCAACTAGGCATTTGTCTTTACGACTGGAGAAACTATGATGAAATCCATGTAAAATTGACCGGCTACGGGATTTGAAACTGGGACCTCCCAAATGCGAGTCCAAGACGTTACCATCTCGGACACCTCGCTCGGTTTATGGAAAGTATTTGTATGTGTCAACGCCCAGTGTATTGCAACTTCCAAACCCCTATGTTAACACTGCAAACAGTAGGCCTATCGTTGTCATGAAAACTGAGCGTAGACTTTAAAGTGCGTCCGCCCTTTTGAAGGTGTTTTTAGGGGTAAAAGTTAAAAAAACTGATTTTTTTTAATCTCCCTGTAATTTCCTTGATAGTGTTACTTCTCATCTTCTCCGAATACATCTTTGTTGTCACATATGCATTTGTTGTCCTAGGACGAGTCTCTGTGTCGAAGTGGTTCTTCACCAGAGAATCTCCCGTGTCCCGTCTAGTGTTGACCATACATCTAAGAAATAGGCCCACAACAATCTTTTTTTGCAATATATATTCTGTTTTTTAACTCCACTACCAAAATCTGCCGAATCTACCCACAAGTTGGAATTTCTTCTGAATATTGGATTCTTATACAATCTGTAAATGTACCGTGAAATTGCACGACACATATTATTCCTTTCTTCTAGGAGAGAAGCATTCACCGGGATGAGTCGATTTATGACAGACAGAGCTAGAGAGCTAGAGAGAGTGAGTGAGAGAGAGAGAGAGAGACAGAGAGAGAGACAGAGAGAGAGAGAGAGAGAAAATGGTAGAAAATAAAAGAGATATCACATCACAAAGACATTTCATACAAACCACTTTAGTACGTAATATTCAAGATTACTTCGGACTTCTTATGTGTATACGATCTTCTAAAATATTGAATAGAGTCAGTACGAAAGTATGGAGTATTGATAATAACCCATAGGTGTAAAAAGAGTCTTCTTCCTTTCTCTTCTAGATCAAGGGCGAAAGTTACACAGTAGTTGACTGAATGCTATTTTAAGAATTATCATGGGTTTGACTAGCCGGACTCTTAGGGAATGGAAAAATATCTTGTCTTTAAGGATCTTGACGACTATTGAAGATATTTACAGTAGTGGAACCTACAGTTAACGATTCTTCAGTTAATTGCCATAAAGCGATCAAATAAAAATTTTCAAGTCAGTTGGATTTATTAATATACAGCCATTTCATAATTACGGGTGGGACATTCTAGCAAATTATGAAAACTATTTTTGTTTATTACATATCATAATTAAAATCAGGTAAACTGATGTAAAAAAGTGCCAGTATTTTTTTGTTTAATCAGTTATGACTGTAATAATGATATGCAGAATATGTTTTTTTTTAAATTGATTTCCAAGTTAAGCTCCAGATTTATTCATTAAGCAGGGCTTACGGAAGAACAAAGTTCTAGTTTTTTTTAATCAGATTAAAATCTTCCAGCATCAGCTGAACTGTACAGATTTGTGATATCTTGACAATTGCACACTCACATACAATTACAAAAAAAAGTCAAATTGGCCTGTTTCCGGATTTGAACCATGGAACTCCAGAATGTGAGGCCAAGACGTTACCATCTCGGCCACCTGGGTCAGTTTAACGGTCTAGTTGGATAAGCGCATGTAAATGAATAGTGTTTTTGCTCATAGCTAACTGTATTTTAATTTCCATAGCCTTATAAGATCACAGTAAAACAATAGGCTAAGTTGTCAAGGTAACTGATTTGCATTTCTTTTATAAATTCCTTCGAATACGTATATTATTATAAAATAGGCACTAAACTGAGCACTACTCCGAAACAGGTCAACCGATGTTATCCAAAATCAATAGACGTCTTCCCATGTACATTATAAATTCGTATACGAAGTTTCATAAATATCCGATCAAGCGTATTTGAGTTAGTGCTCCTTTAAAATAGACACTAAATTGGGTTTTACTCCGGTACCGGTCAACAGATTAGGTTCAAATTCAATAGGGCACTTTTCATGGACGTTGTAAATGCGTATACAAAGTTTCGTGGAAAATCCGATAGCCTACAGCGTATTTATAATAGAAAGGCGCCATAATCTATTAAAATAGGCACTAAATTGGGCATCACTCCGGTACCAGCAAACCAATTTGGTTCAATATCAATAGGGTTCTTCCCATGGACATTAGAAATGTGTTTTCCAAATTTCATGAAAATCCGAAAAAGCGTATTTGACTTATGGCGCGTACAGACACACGGACGGACGGACAGACGGACAAACATTTTTCGTCCCCACACACAATCTCATAAAGTACCATACTGGCACTTAATGATAAACTAGAATCGGTTCTTCACATTCTGTAAAATTGACAATGCCTTCTCCTTCACACTTAATGCAAAGCATTATTTAAAATTTGTTTTTCAAAATCTATTACGGGTGGGACATAATTTGGATACTGATATTAATGATGCACAAAAACAGTTAATTTGCTGTTCTGCTATTACTGTTAGGGTCTTAATGAAAGTATGAGGGATTATATACAAATTATAAACTGTTTCCAGGTTGTCAGAACATTTATTTAATTGATCAATAATAATTTAACAAAACTATCACCATTACGGGTGGGACAAAAAGTTACTGCTTGTTATTTTCATAGTAATTAATCACTCGTATTTTTTGAAGTTAATCTTATACTAAATTGTACCTTACGATGTATATTTTCTCAAATGAAAATGGACATAGCTGATTATTATTCTTAACTACTTGGTATTAAAGAGCGTTAAAATCATGCTAAAAATGGCAAAAAGTAACTACAACACAATAAATAAGTAAATATACAGATTTTACACTTGAACCACTTCAAATACACCTAATTCCTTAATATTCAGTGAATTTGAGGTTTTAAACTTATATTTGACCACCCAGTTACAATAATTTTATAACTCTTTGAGGGAAAAATTCCCATATTTTATTTAATGGCTGTATAGTTAGTTAGTTAATTAATTAATAATTATATAATAAAGTTAAATATTAAATGTTTTAATGTACAGGTTGTGAATGCAATCACTTATAATTGTCTTAAATGTCGTGATATGACTTCTGAAGTTAAAGCGACAATAAAAATAAATAAATAGGTAAAATAGAGTCAAATTCACCTTTATTTCAGGTTGCTCCGCCTTGTCAATATAATACGTTGTATAATGTTTAAAAAAATCAAATATATTTCTACCAACCTGCTGCCATCTTCAGTGAATAATTTAAATTACAATTAAAACCATAGCCACGATAAGCCAACAGAATATGCTGTTATACAGCCTTGCTGGCTAGCTCAACCATGGTGAGCCTCTCGTATGCTTTCCTTAACATTATAAAATAATCCAAAATCTCTACTTAACTAGGTGATCAGGGGACCCCAAAGTAAGATTAGTTAGGTGTTCACTATAGTGAATATGTTATTCCCGAAAATGAAAAAAAAAAAAAAAAAGGCACAACCCACTTTAAAATAAGAATCATGTACATAATTATCTTCAAATATTAGGAATCATTATGCACATCTTCAAATATTAGGAATCTAGCGAGAAATTACAAACGAGCTAAATACAGTAGGAACCACATGTTTATCGGCCCGCTTTGTCTATGAAATGGAGCTGAGGCTTTCTGAAGGGGAGCCGATTACCAGTGACGGCATACATAGCCCTACGTAGATCTATTACGAGTCAATTTGAACATATTTTAAGTTTCAACCATATTTGATAGATTTTTATGAAACGTAATATATTTTTTAAGTTGTTTTATACACCACCAGAAATAATAATAATAATACTAGTAACATTAGCAATGTATTGTTACTTATAGTTCTGGGCTTACAGTTATTTGGAATCCTTTATGAATAAGTTTCTTGTTTTTAATAACATTTCCGGTCAGTAAAAAGAAAAGAATTTATCACACAAAGTCAATTTTACCAGGGAAAGCAAAAAAAGTAAGTAGGCCTAATGGGAGGAAAGCCATTATCTACAAAAAAGGATGCTTGAGGACCATAGAAACTTACAGTCTGAAAGAGCAGAGAAGTACGTAAAAAAAGAAAACCTTCAATCCCTTGAGACTGAGGATGGTGTCTCGTTTGAATCTCGCGAGAATAGTTCACTTTGCATATCAGAGTCTCACATCTTGAGTCGGGTGATAGGAGTGAAAGAGTGCTCTTTTAAAAGCCGATCCTTTGTTACAAGCAAGTTACCAAGTACACGGTAATGAAATACCAAGTGCCCTTGTACGTTCTTTATCACTTTTTTTAGGATCACGTTTCAAAACCGAGTGTTATATTTTCCAAATATTCTTACAGTACGGTAGACTCCATTATTCCACATTACCAACCGTTATAATTAATTAATTATATAACTTTATGGAGCCATAAATTATCTTTTTTGCACGACTTAACTAATTAGTGGTACTTACAAATATTGTTTCCGTGGATCGTAAGTTGATATTCCCGCACGCAATCTTGTTGCTATGGAAACAAAACAAATTTCCGTGCGGTAAGAATTTACTTACGGCACTCATCATAATATAAGCCTTGATGGACAGGGCCCCCCAGGACAAATATTCGGTTCCCATAACAACAAACACATGCGAATCACTTTCTGAAATAAACATCTATCTTCAATAATATATATACATAATATTTTTAGGTATTATCTCAATTAATATAATTAAATTGATATAAATAATCATCGTGCAGAAATAACAAGCAATACTCTAATGCATACATGGGCATTTACTGGTTTGCGAACCACTTGTGGTTCTTCACCTTCCCGCATAACACACAAGATGGCATTACGGACATTCGGTGTACGTGGTGGATTATCCCCATGTACGAGTCATAATCTCTTTGCAAGCAGTGACGGGTCGCGACACAGTTCCGATTGAAAGGCGTTATGGCACATTCTAATCCTTCGTACATTGAAATAATTGCACACGTAAAAGAATAATTAAAAATACAAAATTGTTTGTATTATTTGTTTCTTGTAGTGTACATTATAAAGTGAAATTAGTGTTTCCCTAAGAATGAGCAACCGCCACTGCACTTATTGTCTGTTTGTGTCTCCATCTACCCGTTCTTTTCGAACTATGTGAAGTTGACAAAAGTTTGCGGGTTGCGTGTCAATGGATAGGGCTTTGCCCATGTCTGTTCTAATGGATCATTCTTTCAAGCAAAAAAGGGTACTTTTCTCGAAGACGAAATAATTATAATTATTACAATTTCAGAATATTTATTAAAGTAAAGTGTTCCCTATACAGGCCCAGAGGGTTCCAGGAGGTTGAGGCTCCCAGATTTTAGACATTCGGAACGTGAAGGTGGTAAGGTCAGAATAAATATTACATTAAGGGAATACCAATTAGGCCTACGTGAGAATCGGTTAGTGTCGACCCCTGTGGTGTAGGGGATGCGTTCGCTCTTCTCATGCAGAGGGCCCAGAACCGATTACTGGTCGAGACAGTTCATCTAGGTAGAGTTTTTCCGGGGGTTTTCTTCACCTTTAAAACAAAAGTCGGGTTCCTTTAAGCCTTTCTGGTCTTTGGATGTCATCTAGCCGTCGTTATCATTTTCATACCATCAGCGCTTTGTTCAGAGCGAGTGTGCGAGCAACTCGTGTGCCTCGTCTCGTCATGTGTTCGTGTTGCCTCTGAGGTGGTCTCGGTATTGGGCTGATCCAGAGAGGCCATCCATGTTCTTGTCCGATAAAAAAGTATGTAGGCCTATGTTGACCACAGGTAATCCATCACCAGATAGGTCGCGGTTCTGTTAGGCCCGTGAATTATGTTGAGTCAAATGGTTGATGTTTATTTTTGTCAAAGAACACAGATTTTGTTGAAAGGCAATATTGTTCCCACACTATAGAAAAATAGTAGAATTATTTATAATACGTTAAACTACTGTAATGTATTTAATCGATAAACTATCAAGAAAATCAATTCTTATTTCATTAACTCGGAAACACGTATAACATAAGTTCTAACCCCCCTAAATTTCCGCTGCCCGCAATACAAATACCCCTTTCTTCCCCCCTGTTCGCTGATGCCGACCATTTCACATACTCCTCGCGAGAAGACAGAGCAGAAAGCAGTGACGTCACAGAGCAACCTTCTGTCCTCGCCTGGGCTAAACTAAGAAAAATAAAAAGTTTAGTCCATCGAGTAATGGGCGATGCGACTGTATCGTCATGTAATAATAAAGAGTACCTAGCTTAGTTCTGGGATGTTACAATCCCGCAACCAATATAGCATAATTTCCTAGAGCAACGGAAGAAGAGTGGCAAAGATCACAGTGCACAGTAAACCAGAATGAATAATAAGAGACAGTCGTTACTACGATAGCTTTTATAAACATTATGGCAAAAAATAAAAATAAAGAATCTTTCAACTTTGCTTTTGCCTCATTTAAGAAAACATTTGCAGTTGCGAGAATTTGAAACAATATAGAATATAGTACTAAATTGAATACGCCTACTCGTGCTTGAAAAAAAAAACACACACACGGAAGTAAAACATGTTCATATACATCATGGGACTTGGCATGGAAAACAAAAAGTACTGATACTAGTACTTTCTTATATTTTTTGTTAGTTTCATACTGTGGTTTCACTAATTCTAAAAAAAAATATATAATAAAAAAATATAATAAAAAAAATATAAAAATAATTAAAAAGACCTAATTCGGAACAAGTAGGCCCACTATAGACTCT
Organism: Ectobius pallidus; assembly: GCA_964059195.1. NCBI lineage: Eukaryota > Metazoa > Arthropoda > Insecta > Blattodea > Ectobiidae > Ectobius > Ectobius pallidus. Next base: position 108,303,838 of record CAXKWD010000002.1, on the reverse strand, counting down.
TAATAACGGCAAATTATTACTTCGTCTGCCATTACAACAAACCTAAATTACCACAACCAATTCTGTGTTTACAGCGTAAAGAGTGTTTTGTCAAAAAAGTAAATTAGAATAATTATTATATAATTGGTAGTTTATTTGTTTATGCATTTGCTCATGCTCTTAGTACGCCCGTTTTCTCTTTTACCCATTAATAGCCTATATGAGTACCGGTACATGGTTTCTTGGCCAATGAATGTTTGCATCATGAAAAGGTTTGCCCGTTAATTTATTTTCCAGTTAATTAAAACGTACATACTTTTATTGTACCAAAGAATTTGTGAAAGAAAAATTCAGACACAATCATCCCTCTTCACGGGCTCCTCAATTGGCTGTACGACTTTAATTTGTAAGATATTGCCTTTTCTTCCTGTGGCATGTTGTCGGTAATCTTCACACATTCCAGCTATAGAGTGGATCTGATTGTAGTTTATGATTGTTTTAATCTAAATTTTTCCCCTTATTTTATGGTGTAAGAATTTCCTAACGAGAGAATTTAAATGAGTGAATTGTTATGCAAAAAGACGTATGGGAGAAATTTTATGGGAGAAAAGACCTGATAGGAGTTATACTAACCTTTAGTCATTTTAATTCAATTTGCATTGGGTTTACATGCAAATACGATCAATGAAAATACTAGAATTAGATCTCCAGCTGCTAAACTTTCCTGTGTAGTTCTAACCAAACTGTTTGTTTGCTCATTGGCGGAAAAAGTAAAACAAATATCCGTTGTATTTCACATGTAAATAATCAATGGGATATCTCTATGCTGGGAAATTAGTTTGTTACTGGGAAGTTTGTGTAATCTATTTCCATTATAAACAATGATAGATTTATGTTAAATAAACAATTATTATTGACACTACTGAAAACGGAAGTATCTCATCTGCTTTGTTCAATACCCGGTATCTATAAACTTGCGAAATACCTATGGGTAAATTACCCAATGGACAGAATTTACACAAGGATAAGTTTTACAAACTCAAATAATTTAAAGGTAACAATCACATAGGCCTACACTTGTGGCGAGTTTCTAGATAAATGTCCTCCGGGTAAATATGAAAATGACAGAAAAATGTTCCTACAAACTCGGCCTAGATCATTCCAAGGGTAAATCGTCGGGTTAATTTCTCCTTTCATGGATGGCTGGATAAAATTTAACCTCTTGTAAGATCAGTAATAATTTAAGCAATGAGAATCAAAGCCTTCTGAATTAAATTAACTGTACAACTCCAAGGCCTTGCTCATATTATCATTGTGGGTGATTCTGGAACTAATTTGCCCATGGATAATTTACCCATAGGTATTTCACGAGTTTATAGAAATCGGACATAAATCAGATAAATTCTCCTATAAAAGAAGATTTTATTATTACGAGTTTACGTAAGTTCATCATCAGCTGTTCGAAGGATTGTTTCATTATTTTATCTTATACCTCTAGTCTGATAAAAATCTCACATGTTCTTCTCGAGTCACTCATAAGAACAAAAAGCATTTTAACCTCTCTATAGGCCTATATATCAACGGAGTACAATATAGTATTTGCTGATGCGGTCTTATCATAGGAGAGAGATTACGAGTTTACAGGTATATTCGCGAATGTCAAGCGCGAACTAATTTATCTGATGAAACTCGTAATCTCGAGTGGGATTTATTAAGACCATTCCATGATAAAATGTATATATTATATAAATAATAATTATCTCTTACTAGTTTATACCTTTGTGTCAGCTGTCATAACACGGCGTATTAAAACAACGATCAATCTTGTGTATTAGTAGTGCTGCCAACGTTGGGACTGAGAAATAGTTCACCTAATTAAGATAAGTTCAAATAAGAATATAATAAAACACACGAACAGGCTTGCATCGAATTGAAATTTAACATTTAATTTGACAACTAACGTTACAAACAGGATCAAGGATGGAAGGATGCGATTTTATCTGACTATTCCATTCATGCGACGCAAATTTGATAATTACTAATAACGTTTAGCATTGCCTCGGATATCAACTAATGAGGATTGATTACCTTATACCTAATAAGCCTATGCTTGCAAGGATCGCAAGATTAGGCCTGTGTCCGTCGCCGGTGTGCCAGAATATTGTCCTGCAAGAGGTATTTTACGTGCCTAAAAATCTATAGACATGAGCCTGTCAAATTTATATGCTTATAAATGCCACCGATCTGGGCCGAGATCGAACCCGCAACCTCGGGCACAGGAAGTCACCTCTATACTGAATGCGCCACTCAGGCCTACGAAACGTCAAGGTGTCAATATGTAGCAATTAATACATCACATATCTATTGCCAATAAAAACAGGATAAAACACATACCGGTAATTTTATCGCAAGTGCCCTGAATGGGACACATGTGGCTCATTCATTCATTCAATCCCACGAGATTTTACGAGTTTATCGCATGAAAAAACGTAACGGATTATACGAATAAAAATTGTATTCTTACTTTGTTATATAAAAACAAAACAAACAGCTGCGAGACCACGGCATACTATGAATCAACCATCCATGAATCGATTCGAGTTACCATGCTGTAACCAATGCTACCAATGCAATAATGCATATAAGACTAGTTAACCTAATTCAGGTAAGCTAACAGCAGAACAGAATAAAAGCACACGAACTGGCTTGCACCAAAATGAAATTGTGTTTTTAATCAATGCACATTCATATTATTTCAATTTCCAAACAAGTTATGTTGTATAAAATAATGTGCTTTTATTGTGCTCACTGGCAGCATGTGACGTATTAGTACAATTACATTACAAAGTATGAATGTAATATTAGAGATGTATGGTGGATTTAAGGTTAAAGCAGTCGGTAAAGTTTGCTTAAACTGCAAAGTTAACAAAAATACATGTTTACTGGTATTCATTGTAGTTAGCATTAAAACTCAGTCATTGTTAGGAATAGACGCGTGCGTTCAATTGAACCTAATTAAGGAACTGCAGATTGTCAAGAATGTTGTGTTGAATGCGACAATCTCACTGAAAGTAATAATTTCATAAATAGGCCCAAAGATTTGTTCAGGGGATTAGGAAGTTCTGAAGAGGAAAGTTCAAATTTTAATTTTTTTCATTGCGTATTTGTACGGCTTCAGATGTTTTGACAAAAATAAAGGAATAGGCCTATTGTTGACGTGAGGAATTTGTTGTAAATTCATTCTAATAACATTATAGTTACCAGTGTTCCTTCAAATATGCTCATCAAACTTTCTCGAGAAACCGTTGACTAAAACTATTAGTTTCTGAAATATTGCCTATTAACTCCATTTGGCACTTTGTTATATCAGTATACCTGATTTTATTATTTCTAATTATGGTTGAATTTATCCCGCATATAGGCCTACAGCAGTTGTTTTAGTGACTTGGCATAAGAATGCCTGATGTTTCTCAATCTGTCAGAACTCCCTAAGCTTTACTTTATTTCCACCCTTTTTACTGTGAGAGACGCGATTACTTTTGCGGGTTAGAGCTCAATTAAAAATGTACAGTTAGTACTCGTATCTGTGTGCATGCGTGTATGCAAATCCTTTCATACATTTACATTAATACTAATAAGCTCACTGGAATCCAACGTAACAAAGTTGATTATCTCATTTTACCTGATAATGCATTCGTGACTGCTCTGTTTTAATTATAAACCAATCACCTCCAATAAATGTATAATTAAATATCGAATTGGTGATTAACGTTGCAAAATAATATAATTATTACGTAATTGGATTTCCTCCAATGAGCATTGAATTGGCCCATGAAATAAGTTACTAATATGCCGTCAACCGACGATTTAAAAATGGAAACCTATAGCCTACTAATAGATCTCTTAATATATGTCCATACCAACATCTGGTTAGAATATTCGAAAAGATGTACATGGATACAGCACAACATTTTTATTTAGGTCCCATAAATTGTAACATGTTATCTGATGAAATAATAAATTACAACTGATAGATCTTTTCAAGCATCCTCTACAAATGGTTAACAAATCCCTTCTATACCCGTTATGAGTTTCTGAACTTAAAAAATGGTCAAAAATATGTTGTAACTTTTCTTGTTTGTGTTTTTAACTGTCAAATGTTTGCATTTATGCTTAAATACAGTATAACAAATAAGATGTATTAACAATACGGAAACGTTTGCTAACACTTACAGCTCTCAACGCAAGTAACAAATATAGCACAAATTATTTATAGAATTGACATCTATTTACAACTTAAACCCAGACATTATTAAGCACTCGTACAGGCCAATCACTCAGTGGGCCAATGCATTTCAATTTCCATGGCCACCTAAGGACAATATTCAGCTATTCACAATCAGCTCTCCACTTCGTTTTCGGAACAAGAATAAAATCAGGTAAACTGATGTAATACAGTACCAGAATGCTTTTGTTTAATCAGTGATAATTGCAATTATGATATGCAAAAAATAAGTTATTTTTGTAATCGATTTCCGAGTTAAGCTGCAGATCGATTCGGTAAGCAGGGCTTATGGAAGAACGAAGGTCAAGTTTGATAAGCATATGTGAAGGAATATGTGGGTAGTGTTATTTGGCAAAGCTATCCGCATTGCAACTTTCAAAGCCGTATATGAACACTGTTAAGCAATATGAGGCCATGAGAACTGATTTGCATCTGATTAATTCTTTCTAATATATTACCATAAAATAGGCACTAAATTGGACATTACTCCGGTACCAGTCAACCGATTTGGTCCAATGTGAATAGGCCTTTTCCCGTGGGCATTATAAATACGTATACCCAGTGGCGGCTCGAGGCCGGAAAATTAGGTGAAGAGAAAAAAAATGCCACATGCTTATGTTAATAATGGAATTCACCCAATAGCGGCTCGTGGCTCAAAACGAGGGTGTGCTGCAAATACAATTTCATACAGCAAACTTGAAATATTTTTAAAAATTATTAGTAGGCCTATCTAAACTGCACGTCTCTTAATCCATCTCTGGGAATTCTCACGCGATTTTCTCTACCCTAATTATTTTTTTGCTAATTTCTCTCGTCTCGTCGAACGTTGTGTGAGTTGTGTGACGAGAGAAAATAGCACAAAAAAATCTGATGTGAAAGTCACAAAAGTTAACTTCCTCTGCCCAAATAATTCACATATCCTTGTACAGAATCGCAAGACACAATTTTACGCTAATTATCCTATAAATACCTCTTCTTTCAACGATACGACTAAAAGCACAGGCTATATAACAAACTTAAAAAAAAGAACAAGTGACTGCAGACGTTTATTGAACTTTCTGCCGTAAAGAATAATTTCCGAAATTTATCGAATATTTCCTTCAGATACTTCTTTACTCTATGCATGGCCAACAATACATTTTTATCACTTCACATTCTTATAGAATAAGATGCCATGAAAGAGCGCATATTCAGTTGTTCATCACGCAAGACAAACTTTCTACAAATAGTGGGTGAACAGTGGGTGGCTTGTAACTACCCTTCAGAGAATTTTTTCGAAAAAAAGTTTCAAATATAAGTTTTAGCTCTCAGTAAAAGGAACACATGTGCAAATTTTAAAGAAAATCGTTAGAGCCGTTTTTGAGAAAATCGCGAAAAACGAAAATTTCTTCATGTAAAGTCCCCTTAAAAATAAGGGAAACTTATCGCCAATCTTCGGCTCACATCTTCAGAAGGTACCTTACCCAAATACGAAATTTTGATTTCATACGATTTTCCGTTTTGGAGCTAGCTTGTTCACAGACTTTTCACACACACAGACAGACACACTGACACACAGACATGTTTCCAAAAATAGCAAAAAATAGCATTTTTGGATTCAGGGGGCCTCAAAACGTGCATTTATATCAAAAACTCAACTTCGAATTTGGGGGTCGAAAACAATACTTCCTCTATGGTACGGGCAGAGGAAGTAAAAATAATAATAATAACAATAATAATGATAATAATAATGATGATGATAATGATAATAATGATAATAATAATAATAATGATAATAATAATAATAATAATAATAATAATAATAATAATAATAATAATAATTAGGGCAGGGAAAACCGCGTGAGAGTTCCCCGGAAATGGAATAAGAGACGAGAAAATAGTATTTTTAATTATCGAGGTAGAGGAAGTCGCTTAGTGTTCCCAGTGCGACAGAATACTTAATCGGGGTTGTGGAATCCGTGTTTTTCTGAATTTAACACATTCGAATTTGGCGGCGTCAGACCATCAGACTGTGGAAGATCTAACGTGCTAACAGTGTGAGCTGCTGAACAAGAGGGACGGCTTCGTGGGTAGTCTTTTCTCGTCACCTAGCGGACGTGGGATAAGCGAGAAAACTGCTGCTTGCCATCCTTAGTGGATTCTTAGCTAATTTTAGTGGAACAGACTACCCAAGCATCTGGGAATATTCAGCTTCAATGCTAGGAGGACTTGGGAGCTCACTGCCTCCTAGCGTTGACACCAGTAGTGGAGGGAAATTCAAAATTGTAGAAATACATTATAGTAAGAACAAACATTCGTGATATGGAAAATAAACTTTAAAAATACGTATTGTAAAGGGAAAATACTGGTGAAGTGCTACTTCACCTACTTCCCCTGAATAGCCGCCACTGCGGTATACCAAGTTTCATGAAAATCCGATAAAGCGTAGGCTATTTGAGTTATCCCGCGTACAGACACATTTTTCCACATCCCCCACACAATCTCATAAAGTACTATTCTGGCGCCTAATAATCTGCATTAAATCGCCATAGACATCCGGTCACAGATTACGGGTACAATTTCATATCAACAAGTGGTGTTAATATCCTTTACTGGAATGTTCAAAGTTTATTCAATAAAATAGACTATGTCTCTATTCTTTGTAATGAACTAAACGTTCAAATTCTGTATGTGTCAGAACATTGGTTTAGTTACAATGAACTTAATATGCTGCAAATTCCTGATTTTTATTTAGCTGACTACTACTGTAGATCTAATACCATGAAGCACGGTGGGTCTACAATTTATGTAAGAAATGGGATTTTACCTAGTAAGATGATTGATCTATCTAATATAGCTACTAGGTATTTCTTCGAAGTGTGTTCTACATATATTGGTATAGTATTGGACTCAGCTGAGCTCCTCTGGAATGTGGGGAAAGACCAATACATCCCCTTATCTTTCCCAGTTCAGCTGAGTCCAACTCTATAGCGTGAATCTCTTGAAAACAAACGTTTCCGTTACATCTCTTACATTTATTTACGTATCACAAGGCTCTGAAATTAGCTACAAGAGTCGGTCCGCGTTTTTTCCCCTGCCTGTACATCCTGGGCTCCCTCTTTTATGTAAAGAGAAACATAAGTAACTTTAATACATGTGATACCGTACATGACCATGCGACGCGAAATAATTCTAATGTCTATATAAACAAATGTAAGTATGCTTTAACGCAGAATAGTTTCGGATTTACTTCATTGAAGCTTTATAACAGTCTCTCAAACAGTGTCAGAAACTTATCATATGAAAGATTTAAGAGGAAGGTCAGCATTGATAAACAACCCCATATATAACATTCAGGAATTTAGTAATGTTATTATATGAATGTATTCTATTTGACGATGCCACACATTATCGGTATGTATAAGGCTTAAATAATTATCTATCTATCTATCTATCTATCTATGCAATAACATGGGCGCCTTACGTGGTCACTCCAGGATCGGCGGTAAAGATCAGAATCAACTCGCCAAAAATGTTTCTCTCTTACAGGTAACACCATCTTATCATAAATGTTCTATTTCACACATCAAAACGGAATTATTAAAAAAAATCAACAGTTGGAATGAGTAGCGGTTACCTACTGTGGTTCAACAACAAGATAACTTTTCTTCCCCACTGTCTCGATAAACAGCAAACTAGTGAAACCAACCCATGTCCTCACACATTTTCTCTCAGGACAAAGAAGGTTTGGCAGCTATTTCGAAAGATGTCATTTACAATTACAAGGTAATAGCTACAATTGTGAGCTACAAAAGAGACTGTTGTAATCAATCATCTATTAAATTTTTGAATTTTGTTTTTCATGAATTATAAGTTGTCACTGTTACAAATAATTATAGGCTATTGTTTAATTTATAGTGTGTCATGGGTAAATATAGCCCTAACATACTTAATTGTAAAATAGGGGTTTTCCAATGGTTGATTAAATAAATAAATGAATAAAATAATAACAATGATAATAGTAATAATAATAATAATAATAATAATAATAATAATAATAATAATAATAAACGTATTAACATCGTATCCCTATATGTGCTGTATGGAAGTTTCTAACGTGATGATTATATGAAAAATCGTTTTGAATATGCCTTGGAACCAGATTTGTGTCCTTGTAATCTGTCGGCCCAAAGGCATGGGAGATGTGTGAACATGGGTTCATGGCGTGTGATTCATATCCTCAAGCGTCTCATATCATAACCTGGGGCGTTCAGTGCTACAAATGTCTGGCAGTGTATAAGTTAAGCCAATGTGTTATATCTTGACTGAATATTACTGTAAATTCAGCATGTTCAAACTTAAGTTCTTTCCAACAAGATATGCTACGATTTCCTTTATTTGAATCAGCCCATTTACTAATAAATGGCATTGATATTGAAATATATTGACATGTAGTGGTACTTTTATGTTCCGATTTTTCTAAAAAACTACCAAACTGATAAAATGAAATTCTGCATGAACATAATTTTCTACCCTTAAAGAGCACAGGAGTATCGCTATTTCTTCTAATATTATATTCAAAATTTGACATCAGGTGAAATGAGGACAATCCATGACACACTATAAACAGATGCGCATAAATATTTAACTCCTACTGGTAAAACCAAAGGTACTAAAAATGAAACTTATTTCGTTTTGGAGCATGCAATGGAAATAGATACACCTACAAAGGCCTATTTTGTATCGAAATAATTATCATGATAAGAGACATTCATTAAGAGCAATGTAGATTTTGTCACATAATTATCAGTTATGGTGTTGTTGTTATTATTATTATTACTAACTACCTAGTAATCCGCTCTTCGTACGGGAGAAAAAGTTATAGCCTTAGCCTTACCTTACCCTGGACAAAACACCACGAGGAAGTAACTGTAGCCTACTTCGTTTTTAGTGCGCTTGATTTTCCTCCGGAGTGTGATAATGACGCCTGTCATCTAATTCCGTGCGAAGCTAGAGTTTTGGGCAATACGTAGTTCTATTCTCTGTCACCTGGATTGATCCAACTAATTTTCTCTCACAGACGACATTGCTCTTGCTTTTGATACATATATACACACCTAGTTCAAATGTTGAAATAATACTGTACACCTAAACTAATAAACTGGTTCGCATAGAGTTAGAATAAAACGTATATAAATATCAATGAATTGCTAATTGTATAAGATGTAGGCCTATATTAATAATTGCAAACAACTGAAAACTTGACTCTCTTTAACAATATGTAATAGCATTAGAGGACTAGAAAATTTAAATAAAAATCATAAAAATTATCTTCAAAACCTTCAAAGTAATATTATTAGTAATACTTTAATATAAAGAACATACGTTTGAAATATCGTATTATTAATTAAAAAACCTAAAACGGAAGCGATAATTGTTTAAATTTAAATAACATTGATCATAAGTCTTACTGAACGATGAAATTATATTAAATGGAAACTGGAGAAGTAAATTAGGTATCACTAAATATACATATGTAATAGCATTAGAGGAGCATAACTTTAATATAAAGAACATACCTTAGAAATGTAATATTAATTTAAAAACCTTAAAACGGAAGCGATAATTGTTTAAAATTTAAATAACATTGATCATAAGCAACCACGGGTGAAATATACAATCCTATACGAAATCGGTGTGTGTCGAAACGTCAGGAATCACCTGGATGCTGTCTACGGCCAGCATTGGATAGGACGGGGCGGTCCAGTTCCCTGGCCACCGCGTTCTCCTGATTTAACCTGCTTGAGTTTTTTCTTTCGAGGTCATATTATAAGCCTTTCGAGCACCTCTTGTAAACTGTTAATAAATTTTTGTTTTCTTTTGTCTTTACTTGTCTCTTCTGTTTCCTATGATTCATACTGCTTTATAAGCTAGCGCTTTAATGCGTTATTACCGCACACACATTCCTATAAGAAATATGCTTATTTAGGTCCCCTCTACCTACCTTTGCATTTTTTACATTTAGTTTAGGCCCACCCGGTATAGTCTAATAGTTATCCTAATACCCAAGCGAGGTTTGTAATAGTAATAGTTATCCTAATACCCAAGCGAGGTTTGTAATAGTAATAGTTATCCTAATACCCAAGCGAGGTTTGTAAAAATTAAGAGCATAATTTATATTTACATAGAGCATATTTAGATTTTGGTTTTACTGGCTACTAAGTGACTGTAGCCAAGTCTGTGAACTTGATTCAATGAACACCATTCTCTCTATTTAGGGGGACTATACCACATTGTTTAAAATCGATGAGCTTCGAAACTTTTAATTATTTGTAAGTTTCGTTTAACTATAAATAACCAAAGAGTACATCAAATCAAATTAAACCCTGTTGAGTTGACCACCCGTTTGATATATGCTTCATTTACGTTTTGTTTTAATTTTTATGGAAGGAAAACCACTAAAAGCTGGAATTCTATCGTGGTTAGTTCGGCGTGCAAACACGAAAAATAACGTCATTCAATATTGTATTCCAACAATGCAGTGGTGGTCTGTTCCGTTTTCACAGTAAGTTTTAGTTTAATTAAGTTTGCTATTGAAACATAGGCCTAATTAACATACCATGGGATTCACCCATCATCAAAGTAATGAAATTACAGCTTCTAAATAGCAAATGCATGAGTATATACTTGTACAATTTTTCTCTAAAATACTATAATATGCTTATTAAGTATGTCGCAACGGTATCATAATACCCATTTGGAAACAGATTTTCAATATATCACAGGTGTGGAATCGATTATCATTATTTTCGAAAACGGAACGATTTTTTAACCCTGAGACCAGGAAATCAAGCTGCGTAACAAATACCCTTCATGTAAAATAAAATCAATTCTATTCGTAGTAATTTTATTATTATACTAAACTGAGTTCATTTCAATATGTAAAATATTCATTCATTTAAAGAAAACCACCAAGAATATGCTTCGACTTGAACGTACGCTATCAGCTGCCATCTCTCGCAGGAGGCAACAACTACAAGAACTTGATTGCAGCTGGTTGCGCGAGGTCAGCCAATTTTTTTAATGAATCTAAAATCTCAAAACTTAAACTTTTAATTATGGTCGAACAAAAGCAGTCGTACCCAACTTTCCTATTATGGTAATTAAGATACTCGTTTGAAAATTATGAAACTCGCTTTGCTTGTTCCATAAACATTCTCGTATCTTAATAAATGATATTATAGGCTCGTTGCATAAAGTTCTATTATTAACTTCATTGAAACATTATAATCAGACCCAGTTACCCCGGCAAGGTGAGTTCAGGAACCTCTCCCCAAAAATTGACTCAATTTTTTATTGGTATTTCTTTTAAGTTTAGTCGTCCAGTGACTAAATGTCCGTATGTATTTTCTTTCGTTTCTGTTTATTTTATGTTTCTGTCTTTCTAATCTTACTCAGAGATCCTTGTCCGAGGCTGGACTCCAGCCTGTATTATCTTCCACGATCCTTAGCTTCCGTGGATAAAAATATTTAAAGCATAGTTGAACATCAGTTGTTTACTAACTTCAGGTCTACAAGAAGAACGTATTCCTTAATAATTGTGAAAATAAATATTAAGATTTAAGTACTCACATAACTAAGTTACTGATGCCATAAACCTTTTGTTCTATTTGTTCATGCTTTAAAGTGGTACAGAACAAAAATATATGTAGGGTAATTCCGGGAGAGACGGCCATGCGGGGGAGACGACCAATCGCTCTGATTTCAAGGCCGATAAACATATTTGAACGTAACTTGGTAGGCGGCAAGCTTTTGTTACTAAGAGTCGATTGTTGAACACCTGCGCTGTTTATATTTAAAAATCCGCGATTGATTTAACATTACTGTTTTCTAACTGGCCATTTATTTTTTGTGTGTTGAATGAAATAAGCAGAAGTCCGACATTATTACTAACAGTTAAACGATACTTAATGTGTGAGGTGAGTGAACCTTATATATTTCACTTGTATTACGTGTTCTGTTCTAAACTTTTCAATTTTTGACTACTGAGTATGGCCATCTCACCTTTACAAATAGGAGAGATGGCCCACTTCTTTTCCGGGAGAGCTGGCCAACAACTTAAGAGCTATATTTTCAAGATCTTCTGCTTTTTCTAACGCGAAATGTAAAGATTTTCACTTAAGACTAATTTCCATCGCTTCTCAATTACTTATTTACTTTTATTGCTAGGGAATTGACATAAACGAACATATTAATACGTATACCTTAATGAAACAATTTTGAAAATCCAATCCGGAAAGATGTATGTAAATAGAGACGACTTTGACAGTGTACCCCTAATTAAATACATTATTAAATTCATTTTCAAAATTATTTATGTGTTTAAAAAGTGGATTGGACTCATGTTTCTATGCCAAAGGTGGCTCCAAAATATTGTATTATTTTTCATATCTACGGTAGTTTTTGTTTCAAACCCCAGAGGGGGTCCGCGAAATTTTAATTATTTTCAAGGGGTCCGCGGACTGAAAAGTTTGGGAACCACTGCGTTAGACTATATTTACACTGGCTAATAATAAAATTCATAAGTTAATTTTGCTTTGTCGAAATATATGAAATATTCTTGTTCGTTTCGACGTTTCAAAATCTCATTAGTTAATTTAAAGCATCATATTATTTTGAATATCATTTATTTTATACATAATTGTGTAAGTAAGGTAGTAGAATGAGTAAAGTTGCACACTCACATTCGGGAGGTTTAGAATAGAAATCCCGTGTCCGGCCAATATGAACGAAGCTTTTTCAGGGGTCTCCCCATTTCCAAAGACGAATGGCAATTGGTATAAACTTAACACTAATTGGCTCAGTGGAAGACAGTTTCGTCCCGTGATGACGTTTGTGAAAGAAGTGCACGGCAAGTCACGGTGTGTGACGTTAGGCAAGAGCGCTCCCCTGCCGCAATACTAATGCTCCTCTTTTTACCCCTATTCAATGGTGCGTACAATCCTCAAGTTTACCGCATGAAGCAGGAACCGACTGCATTGAGGTCACAGAGCAATCTTCTGTCCACCCCTGGCCTAGAACGTTCCCCGTGTGTTTGCGTTGTATTAGGAGAAGGTTATCGTGGTGACCACACTGTGTTCTATTTAAATTTAAATTACCCATAGTTTTGTTCCTTACCTTACGTGATTAGGGTCGTAAGTGCCCCAGGGGAAGGTAAAATAGCAATATAAAAATAATTATGCATAACATTCATTTGCTAAAAATATTCTGGGGTTTCGCATTTGAATTGATAGAGGTTTCTAGAGATAAGGAGTGGGAAAATTTTCAATACTACTCAAATACCAAGTTATCAAGTCCGTCGTGGAGATTCAGATTATCAAATTTGACACTTTTAAATTCGTCAGTTGTATTAGATTAAAATTATTTTTAAGTTTAGATTTACGTAACTTATTTCCTAAGGCTCCGTGAAAATATATTCTGTGTTAAAATATGGTTCGAGTATATCAGGTGCTATCGTGCGTGAAACGAGGAGAATATTAAAGAATGTCACGAAGGGAATTGCGAATGTATGTCGCATTTCAACGTCTCAAGTCTGTGAAATAAACCAGTGCTGTACTTATGAAAACCCGTTGCCTTGTTTATGCTCTGCTGACAGATTGAGTGCAGTTTTATTACGTAGAAATGTACTGCAAAGTTTCGACATGACTGCAGAGTAAAATTAAATAAGTGCACTTACCATGAAAAACTGCGGAACACAGACTGTACTTTGTGAGATATTTCGTTCTGTCACGATTATATTCTAGCAGTAGAATAACAATTGAATACCTGAATGGAAAAACGTTGCAAGTGACAAATTGTGAATGTTAAAGGAAGAAAATAAAACACGGGATTCATGTAGTTTTCTATGATTTGACATCAATCATTAGTACAATTCTTTACTTGAGAACAGAAAATACATCTTAAGTGCATAATCTTCAGGTTTCTAATCTATTATGGAAAACAATCTGTTTTGATTTCCTTTCTAATAGAAACACATCGTAAAGGCATACTAACATACAAATTATGATTTAATATTGAATCAAAACCTAAAATAAATGCAGTTGTATTAATATTTATTTTCGAGGTTGTTAACAAATAAAAAAATATTCTTAGTTTGCTCAAAATAGTATAGAAAAATCATTGTGTTGAAATTATATTATACTTTTGTTTTTCCATTTACAATATCTGGGGGATCCTTTGAAGGTAAAGCTGACTCCGTGACTCCTTGTAAGTTGTGTATGCTTTCGTACTATTCTTCAATATCTTTCACTCTTCTGTCGCCCAATTCCGAAACTTAATCTTTCGTTTTTTCCTATTATTATTCATCTGTTTTGCAACCGTGTCAAGCGGCGAACATTCCATTGTTTCATCTACGTTGTAACGTTTTAACAATGTTAGATTCAGCTTCTAGATTCAAAGGTTGTACTTTCATTTTTACTCACCAGAGTTTACGAAGCATGGAACCGAGTGCATGTAACGATTTTTAATTAAAATATCGCATTAGGAATAAATATCGCTTGCAGCGTTTTTCACTCGATTTGAGCTACGTTGTGATGAAATGTACAAGATTTCTTAATTTGTTTAAGCTATTTCTAGTAAAATCGGTAAAAGTAGAGCTATTTGATTCTTGCTTCCAATCCTTCGATTGATAATTGCAACAAATGTAATAAAGAGCTGCGAGAACTGGTGCCCTACAGAGTGGAATGTTACATCTGTTAGGATTATTACATAGAAAGTATTTCAGCTTTCTCAATTTAGAGGCTCATAATCATTGTGAAACAAAATACATACATCTACATAGGAACGTAACATAGAAGCAGATGGAGTTTCATATCTCTACTTATGAGAAAAGACTCTCTTCCATCAACCATTGCTTTGATTAACATGATAGTATTTTTAAAAATAGCTTCAATATAATTCAGTTCACACATTTTTTCGCGCTTGTGATTTGGTGAAAATATTCTTTCAAGAATTTTATGCTTTCTCTACTCCTGGAATTAAATATCGCATGTGCTTTCTTTTTCTTCTGCAGACAGACTCTTACAGAAGTAGTCAATTTAGCCGTTCCTTTAAGTATATTAAAAATGATGGTTTAGGGAGCAATACTATTTTGTATGTACGTTTTATAAAGTTTATTATGTATGTTGTGCTGTAATCCTGTATGTGCTGTCATTTTAGTAAGTGCCAGAATGATTCTTTATAAGATTGTGTGGGGGACGGGTAAATGTCTGTCCGTCTGTCCGACCGTGTGTCTGTACGCGCGATAACTCATACGCTTTATCGGATTTTCATGAAACTTCTTATACCAATTTATAACGTCCATGATATTGGACCAAATCGATTGACCGGTACCGGAGTCAAGCCCAATTTAGTGCCTATTTTATGGCAATATATTAGCAAGAATCATGCCTTCTAGACTGTATTACTCGTATATACACTGCCTGTCCTATATGGCTAATTTTGCGTACCCGGCGACATTACCACACCCAGCTGCAATACCCTTTACATTACCGTATGCTCTGGGTTCCCCTCTGAAGTATAAAGTCGGAAACTGAAGTATGCTGGAATTTCATGCAAATTGGGTGTGAACTGTGTCGCCTCTACTGGAGAAATTAGGCAATTGAGCAATACTCTGAACTCCATGTTAAAATAAAGCATAGGACAGGCAGTGTAATTCTCGAGACGGCTGTGGAAAGAATTTAACAAATGCAAATCTGTTATCATGACAACATATTGTTTTAGTGTGTTCACATATGGCTTTGGAAGTTGCAATACAGTTAGCTATGACAACACTATTCCATCACAAATGCTAATCAAACATGACCGTTAAACTGAGCGAGGTGGCGAGTCAAAGTCGTACCATCTTGGACTCACATTCTGGAGGTCCGTGGTTCAAATCCAGTAGCCGGTCAATTTGACTTTTTTTTTTAATGTGAGTTTGCGATTATCAAGACATCACAAATCTGCATAGTTCTGCTAATGCTGGACGAAGTTAATCTGATTTTTTAAAACTAGACCTTTGTTCTTCCGTAAGTCCTGCTTAATGAATCAATCTGGAGCTTAACTCGGAAATCGATTTTTAAAAAAATTGGGCTAATTTTCTGCATATGATATTTGCAATTATAACTGATTAAGCAAAAGCATTCTGGCACTTTGTTACGTCAGTTTACCTGATTTTATTCTAGTTATAAAAGTACATTTCAACAATGTTTCAGACTTGAATTGATCCTTTTCATCGTTTACATCACTAGGCCTAATATAACCTCCTGTCATTGTATATTTTATTTTCCTTCCTATTTTACCTTCTCAAATTTCAAAGATAATTCCTTTCTCGGTGATCTCTCAGCATTTCTTCCTTGAATTGTCGAATCTTCTATTCATATGTACAAAGTACCGTGTAGGCCTATTGTATATGTATTCCTTTGCGATTCCAAAGGGGGAGGGGGAGAATTTGGATCTGAATCTCCCTTTTGCTACGCAAAAACACATTTTGTTGGCTTCACAGAACTTTTACGGGTAGTCAGCGGCGCGAATGTAAAGCTAAAGAAATTTAAATGCATACCTAATGAAATAGGCCTAATGAGATATAAACAAAATGAAATGTGTTCTTTTTCGCCTTTGTGTCTCTCCTCTCTCCTTCATGAAACTCTTGGTTTAATCGAGTTTAGTCGTATTTTTAACTTTTAAATTTTCAGTAGAGCATTAGTATTCATTTCAATGAAGTAGAATTTAGTTTTCTTTTCACTTCATCTCATCTCTTTTTGTTACAAACACTCCATACCACCCGAAGTCAAGGAAATATTTCACCTCATTTCTACGATTTGTAGTAAATCCGCATAATATAGTACCTTTAACACATAGAGAAAGGAATATAACGTACATATCATTCATCAATTCATTTATTCTGTCAAACTGAATAAATAAATATATATATTTAATGTGGGACATATAAATTTGCACATAAATACAAATGTATAAAACATGGGGGAAAAATAAGCTAAATAGTTTGAGAGGAAAAAGAAAAATGTAGATTGTACGGACTATAGGCTCTAAAGATATAAAACGCTGCAAAGGGTGGATGAACATTTGCGATGGATATTAAGAAATATAAATAGAAGAAATTACCTAGAATTTGTGAACATTAACACTGGCAAAAAAGACTTAAGCTTTAAATGACTCGAAATATTCATTGAAGTCATATAAAGAGAGAATATACGGGCCGTTTACAGGAAAAAAATTAAAACTCATGGAAATATTTATTGCAACGGATATAGCAAGTGTTCAGCTATTTTTCAACATATTCGCCAAAGGAATTGAGACATTTGTCATACCGTGGGACCAACTTTTGAACACTTGTGTCGTTGAAGTCTGCCGCCTGGGATTTGAACCACCGTGTGGCAAACATCTCTGCTTTTCTGTCATTTATTGAGGTGTAGGAAAAGATGGAAATCACTGATAGCGAGGTCCGGGTTGTAAAGTGGATGGTGAAACACCTCCCAGCCGAACCTTCCAGGAGACTTGCAGGGAGGTGTTGAAGTCTCCAGCCTAAAACTCGGACCGCGTACCCAGAGATTTTTATCTTTCCCTAAACCTCAAGAAATTACCGTGAATGACAGAGTTTAAAACCTTTAAAACCACGTTGTGGATAGCATGAACCGTCAACCAGGCTGCGGCAAAATATGCGCGTCGGAAAGGAAGTGCGTCTGCGCAGCGCGCAGATAGTTTATACTGTCGCGTCGGAGAGCTATAATTTGTGTGCATTACACCACGGGAATATTACATTTCACAACAATTAATAACAGTTTTTTTGTCACTACAACCTCAAAATGGTACTTGGTGCCAAAATGGTGCTTTATGAAATTGTGTGGTGGACGGGAAAATGTCTGTCCGTCCGTGCGTCCGCGATAACTCAAATACACTTTATCGGATTTTCAGGAAACTTGGTATACGTCCATGGCAAAAGGCCTAATTATTTTGGATCAAATCGATTGACCGCTATCTGGAGTAACGACTAATTAAAGTCACATGCTTTTTAAATGGGAAATCATGTCTATACTACAATGCCGCGTTTCTAATCATTGAAGACCGTGACTCCAATGCAGTCAGATGTTTATTTCCTTGTTCAATTTGAAATGAGTACTAGCCTACATGAAAATTTTTATATACAGAAGGTATATTACTGTGACATAATTAGACCTACATACATTAAGCGGAGTTCTCTGCCAGTACATTTGTTGAAATGTTGACATATTTTATGAATATCTTATATCAGTGTAGGCCTATACGAGTATGAATTAAGGTTAAGTATCAAACTTTAGAACTTTGTTCTTCCGCAAGCCCTGCTTAATGACTCGATCTGGAGCTTAACTCGGAGATCATAATTGCAATTATCACTGATTAAGCAAAAGCATTTTGGCACTTTGTTATATCAGTTTACCTGATTTTATTATCTTATTATTTCGTTAACTGTTAGTATTGTAAATAAATGTGAATATTCATTTTAACTGTCTTTTCGAAGAACTTTTCGTAAAAAACAGCTAACATACTGGAGCTGTTTTATTACGGCAAGTGAAAAGTTTCGAAATCTACTTTTTTAATAAAAATCGTCAGAGCCATTTTAAAAAAATAATAATTATGAAAAATATTTCAGAAAAGCTATCCTAAATAGCATGTTTTATTTTTATTTTCTTTCAAATTTCTTCCTGAAATGTAAGCGGCCAACGTGATTGAGATTAACGAAATGTCTTTAGTGACTAATGAAATAAATTAACAAATTTATAATGTGCATATTATTATGATAATGTTAGTTATATGATAAGCTTACATGTTCATACATTGCCATCATAGAAAGCTGCTAACCTTAATCTATAAATTGTAATATGGAAAGGGATCCTCTTAATGCGTAAAGGATTTCGTTGAAACTTTAGAAGATACACCAAATCTTATAAATCATAAGATTTCCATTGGTAAGTTATAGTGCCTGTGGCTTCTATCAAAAGATAGGTGGCTTCGATATCATCTAGAACAGGGCTGTCCAATTGCAAGTGCCCCAAGGGCCGCTTTAAAAAATGCTGTTTGGAGGGCCGCATTATAAAATACCTCGTATGCAACTTTATCAATGAGGTTTAATAGATATGGTATACGAAGAAAAAGTGTTTGTATTATTATTTTTATTTATTAAAAATATCAAATTACAAAAAAAAAAGTGAGAAATTTGAGGATGTTGGTTTTCACTAACTAATGCATCAATACTTAATTAATACTCAATTAATATTTATTGTTGATAAACGAAGCAACTGAGTAAGTGACTTATCAGAGAGGGAACATCTATATTTTGACTTTATAAATTTTGTATTTGAGGGTAAGGAAATACAATACGCGCACAAGGAATGTCTTAATAAAATGTAACAAATTACAATGCATCGTTTACCCATCCGTCTGCGCAGACGGACCGAAAGATAGACATCATTCCCCAATCACTAATTTTTTTCTTTTTTTAGATTTCTAGGCATCATGAAGCATGTTTTCCCAATGTTATCTCGATTTCGATTTTTGTCACGCTTACTATACTGTACTTTCTCTACACCACAATTTTCGAGGATGTATGTCCAAGTGAGACAATCTTTCTACATAGAATAATTAATAATATAGTAGCCTATATCAAATGGAATGGAATTACTGTGATTACTTCTTTTATAATTACTAATTACATGCTTTGAGCTACTGGTGTTCTATTCATTAGAGTTAATTGACAGTTCAATGCCGCAATTCAAAGCACTGGATATGACCCTTATATGGTGAATGGAGTTTGACATCACATGGTGATATCCGCACAACGTATGAATGGGTTGTATTAACAAGGACAAGTTGATAAAGAAAGACAATAGGTTTAAGTTAAATATTAGTTGAATTTTGAATGATTAAGAACATAATATTGACAAAGAAATTAATTAACCAAATTGAGTTGGATTCACTGCGGAATGGAAAATAAATAAATAAATAAATAATCCTGTGAAACATTTAACTTCTATAAATGTGCACGACTTTGGATCGTGAACGGGAAAGGCACTTGGTCTTGAGTAGATTGGTTGAAGAACTGTGCTTCATAGCAATAAGAATTAGTCTTCTTACTTACGATTTCTTGTATTACATTTGCAATTCAAAATTCCATTTCTAGGTACAGATTTATTATGTTTCCATTTCATCTGTCTGTAATTAATTGTTTTATATATATATACATGGTGATTAGAACGCAATGAGGAACAGGTTCGTTTGAATATGCATTTCGTTCCATTTGATTAAAATCTTCTTTTATGTGCAAATTTTAAAACTCTCACATTAATTATTGTAAATATCTGGCAAGTTGTAATTACAATAAACTTCTCTCAAAGAGTGGTAAACAAAAGGGAAATATCAATCCGTTGGGAGAAATTCTCGTTCTCGAGGTGCAACTGAATCATCCCTCGCCAATCCCACTTCCCTTAAATCCATCCTAATATTGCCCTCCCACCTACGTCTAGGTCTTCCACGAGGTATTTTCCCTTCGGGTCTCCCAGTCAATACTTTTGAGATATTTCTTTCCTCCCCCATCTGCGCATCATGTCCAGCCCATTTCATCCTCCGTCATTTAACTATCCTTACTATATCCGGTGAAGAGTACAGGTCATGAAGCTCTTCGTTATGCAGTTTTCTCCAGTCCCCATTTTCATGTCGCTTAGGTCCAATTATTTTCCTAAGCACCCTGTTTTCGAACACTCTCAGATTATGTTCTTTCCGAAGATTAAGCGACCATGTCTCACATCCATTTAATACAACCGGCATGATAATAGTCTTATAAATATTTATTTTGACATTTCTGGACAGAAGACGAGAAGCTAAGAGTTCCTGAACTGCACAAAAAAAGCATTTCTTGATTTGAGTCTACACTTAACTTCTGTCTTAACACGTATTATTTGTGTCTGTAATTATTGCTCCCAGGTATTTGAATTTTTCTACTTGTACGAACGATTTACCGGCTATTCTAATATTTTGTAGAGCATTATTTTGACGTTTCATGACCATGTAGGCCCTACTTAATTTATTCTGTATTAATTTCCAATCCAACATTCCTGGAGGCATCGAAAAGACTTTTTGCATTTCTCTCGATTGTGTTTATGTCATTGCCCAACAAGCAAATCTCATGTGCTTAAGCTAAAATCGGGGGACTGCCATTTAATTCTAGTCTTACCTTGTTATTCTGAACTTTCCTAATAGCATATTCCAAAGAGAAATTAAAAAGTAAAGGCGATGTTGCATCTCCTTGCTTCGAGCCGCTTCTAATGGCAAACCTATCTGATGTATATTTCCCTACAATGACTCTGCTATAGGTTTCATTTAGACACAGTTTGCTCAGCCTAACTAACTTCTTTGGTATCCTTGGTATCCCAAACTCTATGAGGATACTGTACATTTTGTCTCGGGTAACTGAATTGTATGTTTTTTTTTTTTTAATCTATGTATAGCTGGTGAACAGATTTATTCCCACTATTAATCCAAGATTTGGCGAATACAAAATATATGATTAATGATCATTTCACCCACGAATAAAGATCTACAATGTTCTGTGTTAGAAGCATTGTTTAAAATTCTGATGGCCCTTTTCTGAAGAATAAATACTTTATTAACATGAGTAGAATTACCCCAGAGCATGCTACTATATGACTGTAGATACAACCAAAATATTCACTGAATAATCTTCTTAAAAGATATAGACTATAACTCTTGATAGATTTACACAGATGTTCTTCCCAGGAAAGAGTTGAGTTTATCACAATACCAAGCATTTTAAAACTATTTCTAAGATGAAACTTCTTTAATATTAATAACATATAGAAGTGCTACTTTAAGGTGCTAACCTTAAGCTATCTGGGAATAAATAATTCAAGCTCTACAAGGTAGAAATAAAAACCGTCATCTTCAGTCTTGAGGAACAATCAGCTAATTGCTTCACATTATTCTCCTAAAAAACTCTTCAGAATTTTAATTATGTCTAATTGTCTCTCCTTTTGCTCTGCGCAGTTTAAGTTTAGATCGGTTATAGTAGAATGTTCTCAACATTTTGTCATGTTGTTTTTATTCCATATTACTTTTTCTGAAATAGGTTATAATCAACTTCATTTTGAAGGAGTGATGTTAAAACGGACTTAATTTTCACATTTTGGTTTTTCTAAAATATGCACTAACTTATGTTTACTAAATAATCAGCAGTTCTATTGTACTTGTTACATGCACTGGCCGTAACTAATTAACAGTTTCACACCGAATGAGGTTTGCAAAACAACGTGTTTAAGTATTGTAAGTTATTGTAAGCCCTGAGTATTGTAAATTGGTTATTTGGAATATCACCCAGTAGCAATTCATGAAAATTAACACCACTAATTGACAGCATAATAAGAAACACTGAAGTGAAACTCACATAACTTCCTCTGCCCAAATAAAAGTTTGCCTCTTAGTATAATATAGGCCTATCCCTGGAGGATACATAACCAAAATAAACTGTGATTAATGCATTCACTCATCTTTATACTCTGAGCTTGGCCAATTCATCTTTCTCACTTCACATTCTGATATAGAATAACAGCCTTACTAATAAAAGCTGTTTATATCTGCGTTGAACGGTTGTTTGGTTGTTCTCCGCTCAAGTTCTACATAAGCCGTAGACTATTACCAATAAACGCAGTATAACTGCCAAGGTTTACACCGGGTTTGTACGTGCAACGTCATCAAACACGTCACGCTGATGATGACATTACTAGCCCCTGGCTATGAAGGACTGCTGAACGCCATCTGTCGGAGCCGTGAACAAACAGCAACACGTCGTCTGCCGACATAGAATCTAGTTTCAGTATTTCATTATATTGTTTTCAGAAGGCTGTGTTCATGGGTACAAGTATGGAAATGCCTATATGTCCCGCAAACAAGGAACAATGTTTATAATTCCGCAAAAGCAGCTCAGAATATGCATAGCCTCAAAATTCAATCTCAGACATCTACGAAACGACCGGCTGTTATGGGTATCGGCCATCTTGATTATTTACGTCAAGCTTATACAAGGGGACCAGGCTGTGTAAAGCGTTGCACACATTCAGCCTTACGCAAGGATTATTAGTACATTTTTTCTCCTCATCTGTGTATATTCCTGGTATAAGTGTTACAACTGGATTATTAGTAAGAGTGCAAAGAGTGCAAAGAGCGCGTATTCAGTTGTTCAACCTGATGCCAAGCTTTATTATTCACCAGGCAAGACTGAGTTTCTACAAACAATGGGTGGCTTATAACTAGGGTTCGGATGTTTATGACATGTCATATTTTTATTCTGACCTCCATTCTCGCCGCAAACACAATTTAAACACGAATTGCACGCTTGTTATCCTAATCGGACCGTTTTTATTTTGCATATAAAGTCATATTTTGGTCATTTTTGTGGTCTTGGTCATATTTTGGCTATATTTGTAATTTAACGTCATATTTTAGTCATAAAATCGGTAAAAGAGCACAATTATACAGCGTATTTACTACATGGTAAGTTAAATTTGAAATTTCATTAATTTAATGTTTAGGCTATACCAAATGAATATGGAACTTATATTTTTAAATTAATGCAATTGTTCATATTTTATAGGGACACGCAAGGTCTGCGATATATTAGGAGTATTTTGAGTCAATTAACGAGCAAACAGGAGCAAATTCTTTAAAAATAGAAGTTCATTACAAGTAAAACTGTAAATCACCAAAATGTTAAAAAAGTTATTATCTGATTGAATTCGTGTGATGTAAGAGTTTAGTGCCTTTAAACGTTTTAAATTGGAACATTTATTTTTTGAAATTACGTTATTTTATTAAGTCATATATATAGGGTTTTTGGGTCATATTTAGATATTTTTAAGGGCATATTTGCAGTCATATTTCCCGATTTTTTAGGTCATAAACATCCGAACCCTACTTATAACTAACCTTCAGAGAATTTTTGCGAAAAAATGTTTCAAGTAAAAGTTTTCGCCGTTAATATAAGCACCCCATGTACAAAATTTAAACAAAATCGTTAGACCCGTTTTCGAGCAAATCGTGAAAAACAGTATTTTCTTCGTGTAAAGTCCCCTTGGAAATAAGGGAAGTTTGTCGCCAATCTACATGTCACATCCTCAGGGGGTACTTAACCCAAATATCATGTATTTGATAATGAGGTAATTTTCAGGATTTCGCTATTATGTGCAAAATGAATTGTATAACATAGAAAATGAATATCAATAGCTGGAGGTGACAGCGTCACAACAGTAATAACATACAAGCTACAGTCTATTGAAACATTACTCTTTCCGTTCAAGTATAGGACATCTGGCAAAGTATCCCACTGTGGGTACGGAAAATAGTTAGGCTACGTATAATACAAGTGTAAATTAAAGTTATTATGCGAATAAGTGTAACAATCCAATGAGAAAAATAACATAATTTTGCCATGTGAATCATACATTATTTGTGTCCATGCACGGAAACTCGACCATAATTCGGTAAACACGTTTTTTGCACTCCTTAACTAATTAGTGGTACTTACGAACGTTGTTGCCGTGGATCGTAAGTTGACATTCCCACACAATCTTGTTGCTAAGGGCGTTGCGATGCGGTTAAATTACTTACGGTGCTTGCGCTACGTCATAATTCATTACGATACACTTCATAATACAAGTATTTATGGACAAAGCCCCCAGGACAAATATTCGGTTCCCATAACAACAAACACATGCGAATCACTTTCTGAAATAAACATCTGTCTTCAAGAATGTATGTACATAATATTTTCAGGTAATATCACAATTAATATAATTAAATTGATATAAATAATCATCGTGCAAAAAATAACATGCAATACACGTGCCGTAAGCGCTTTACGGATCTCGGAAGATTGAAAACACTCGGCGCAAGCGCCTCGTGTTTTCAAACTATTTCCTCGATCCGTAATCATGCCTTACGTCACTTGTATCGCAATATACTATTCCTTAACATTACCGTAGAAAATAGGGTGCGATATGTTGATTTTTAGATTTCAATGCCATCTACTGTTCCTTTCTTTTACTACCTTCAAAATAAAATCAGGTAAACTGATCTAACAAAGTACCAAAATGTTTGAGCTTAATTGCAATTATGATATGCATAAAATTAAGATTTTTTAAATCGATTTCAGAGTTAAGCATATTGATTCATTAAGGAGGACTTACGGAAGAAAAAAGGTCTAGTTTTTTTTCTAAAAAATCATATTAACATCGTCCAGCATTAGCAGAACTATAAAGATTTAGTGGGGTTGCACACCAAAGCCGGGCCGGGCCGAGCCGAGCCGGGCGAAAATCGCTTGACCACTAATTATGCAGTATTTCAATGGGAGCTTTCAAATAAGACGCTGGGCCGGGCCGGGCGAAGCGAAGCCGAGCGAATTGGAGCAGTCCTGCTTCCCGATACTTCAAGCGGTTTCTGCCTGCGTTTTTTTTTTCAGTCAAGCTCGGTATCCTGGCCTGGACAAATGGATTCCAATATATAATCGAATGTATGGGTACTCATTCTAAAATATCCCCAAAAACGTTCTTCATCTTCTCTGAGTTTCTCGTATTGAGTTGCGAACTGTTCGCTTTTCTCGTGATCTTTATTGAGATTGTGAGTCCAGTATCGCCTTCTTTGTCTCACATACTCATCAAGTGAATAACTGTCCAATAACATCATCATCAACAAGTTTGATGACATTATTATTGCACTACTGCTAGGAAGGATAAAGGCACCTCTCACTACAAGGCTCGAAAACCTACTGGGCGAATCAGCGTCAGTGTGAACGCATCGCAGATTTGCTCGGCTTGGCTTGGCATAGCTTCGCCCGGCCCGGCTCAGCTCGGCTTTGGTGTGTGAGAGGCCTTATGATATCTTGACGATCGCTTACTCATATAACAAAAATGTCAAATTGGCCGGCTATGGGATTTGAACCACGGACCTGCAGCATGCAGCATGCGAGTTCAAGAATTACCATCTCGTCCACCTCACTGAGTTCAATGGTCTATTTTGATAAGCATATGTGAGGGAATAGTGTTATTTGTCATAGCTAACTGTATTGCAACTTCCAAAGTCTTATACGAACACCAAAACAATAATTTGTCATGATAACTGATTTGCATTTGATAAATTCTTTCTAATATATTACCATAAAATAGGCACTAAATGAGGCATTAATCCGGTACCGGTCAACCGATTTCGTCTAATATCAATAGGCTTCTTCCCATAGATGTTATAAATGGTTATACCAAGTTTCATGATAATTCAATAAAGCGTAGGCCTATTTGAGTTATCGCGCGTACAGGCACACGGACGGACAGGCGGACAAATATTTTCCCGTCCCCTACACAATCGTATTAAGTACCATTCTGCCATTTAATAAATACAGCATTGAAAACCTACTATGACAGAAATACTACAGCATTGAGAAAACACTATGGTATTTTCATTTTAAAAAGAGGTCTGCATTTCTACAAACCCATCCGTAAATCGCAGTGTAAATTTAGCATGGTTCGTATTGTTGTCTTTGTTACTTTTCGTGAAAAAATCTAAGGGCAACAGAAACACTTGCAATGTTATAGTAATGTAACATTCTGTTAGTGTGTGACAAATTTTGAACATGGTAAGCCTATTACAGTGTTGTGAAACTGATGTTTAAAACATGGAAAAGTTCTTTGCCTTTGGAGATCCATGGCCATGAATTATACTTTCTGAACAATAAAGTTTTAAATTTCATAGTTTTCAGGCCAGAACTATAATTTCATTTTTAGGATGCTGAAATTAAATGCTGTCATATGCTTAGTTGTATCCATTCAAATCAGAAAATTTATGTTTCCGGTTTCCCTGATAGAATCACATTTCCGGACAGCAGTTAATATTTATGAAATAATAATAATAAACAATAGATTCATTCTCATTAATTACCGGTACGTACTGTGGAGTCATATTTAAGCCTTCAGCTCCCAACAATCTACTGCCGCACCTACAAATGCGCAGGCAGAAGTTATTGGTATTCTGATGCACGGCAACCCACATAAGGAAAGGAGACGATAACGATTTTCAACGAAGTGTTACGATTTTTGCCACCACCGTGAGAAATTTATCAAACTGAGTATGTTCAATAATCATATAGAAATATTTTTAATTACAAGAGTAGACTTTTTCCGTGTGATTGAAACCATAGTTTTCCAATGGATTTTTGAGCACTAATGCGAAGATGTGCAACTTCTACTTCGTATTTATTGTGTTAGAAGTTCTATTGTTAATTCAATAATGTGGTTTATATGTGAGAATTTTTTGTGAGAAATAAATACACTACTACTAAAAAAAATAATAAGCACTATGGATGAAATAAAGAATTATAAGACAATGATTAATTGATGGAGATAATTTACTATAAATTATGTTACTTCCTTCACGTTGGCTTCAGAAACCTGTTTTCAAATCTCATATTCAAATAACTTGGAGTGTGAATTTGAATTGAATGTTCTGGACTTGTATGATACATACTGTACATCTCAGATCATAATGGTAGATAAGAAGTAGAAGATATCTGATACGATGTGGTTTAGAAGCAGGTTTGTGGTTATATTTCATCACTCGTAACAAGGTAGCAGATCGTGACTTGCGTATATTGTTTCTGTGTGTAATCATCATCAGGTGGTAAATCCCATGTATATCTCTGTCTCGTGATAAATTATACAAATGCTACTCACTGGATTCCTGCATTGCTCTGTGTCACTGGGCATCACAAGACCAACTTGTCCTTACATCTTCCCTGTGAAACCACAGAGCATAGGAACACGGCAAAGCACACTACAGCTGAATAATGAATGGGTAGACCTACTGTTAGCAGCTTCCCTTTGTCCAGAAGTTGACTTTAACGTAGTAGTTACACAAAACTATTTGAAAAATATAGAAAAGTATAATATCTAATACAATAGTAATCAGAGATGAAGGGGTAAAACTACACAGGTTTATTTGTTCGATCATACTATAATAGGCTTTTTACATGTGTCGTAATGGTATCATAATGATAGGCCTATATAGGTAGTTCCCAGGTATAAGGCTATGAGATGGTTTCCAGGAAAATAACTTAATTCTTATAGATGTAAGCAGTTGGTTATATACTTACTAGCTTAAAAGGCCCGGCGTCGCCCGGGTTTTCTATTTTGTAATTGGAAATTAACTTATGAAAGACTTTCAATTTTTAAATTATAGGTCGTTATATAGGTATTTAGAATTTGAAATAGGAATAACGACTTATCACACTCAAACTATTCCCTCAGAAAACGCTTGATATAACTTTTTATGGCTCATAGAGGATGTAGAATTCTGCATCCCATCCCTTGTACACAGCAAGCCTGGTAGGGGTTCAAATAAGAAGAAACAGAAATTCCGATAATATAAAATTGTATTGTCTTTGCGGGATATTTTATTTCTCACTCTCATGTTACCATACAACCGTTTTGGGGATGCAATTAAAAAGGAATTCAATATTATCATTTTCATTCTTCCCTCCCCCAAAACCTGCGATATAATAATATAAAGTCACATAATACCATACCTCGTATTGTTTTCTCTATGTCCAGGGTAGAGAACGTTATGTGACTGGATTATTTTAGTGGATTTCATTCCTTAATATTTATTTACAACATGAATTATATAGATAGCTTTTCTATTTTGTGAAAGTCCCACTTCAATTATTTCCAAACCCATCTGAGACCACTGGCAACACTATGTTGCCATGCCAACTGTGATTTGGATTTGATAATTCTGTGTAAAAATGAATTAAGTATACTCAAAACCATTTGATTTTTGGCACTGAGCACTTACATTATTAAACGAAGGTACTGTCAAAATTCCAAGTCCCTACCTATTATAGTTTAGGCTCTGCATTGATTCTCTGTCAGTCAGTCAGTCAGGACAAAGCCTCTTATATATATATATATAATGATATCAGGAGTTCTGTAACCAGAGTTTGGGAAGAATAGGAGTGCTGAAGACAAAACAAAGTTATCAGAGAGCATGATAAAAGGCTTTAGAATTCTTAAGAAACATTCGATGTCAAATTGGATGGCTGTAGTTAGTTGAGTTTACGTATAATTAAAGATTCAATGGGCCGTTCGCTTAAAACGAATAATTTGAATGTAATTAAAATTATTCTGTTACGAACGTTAACAATGATTAGGCTTATGTTTATTATTATACAGAGAGTATAACAGAAATCTTCGAAACGTTTCCTGCTAATGCCAATTTTTTTAAAAATATATTGAATAGGGTATATGAAAATGTATAATAAATATATATTTCCTGTAATATTCTCAGTATGTAATTTTATATGCTATAGTTTAGAATGGAAAGTGATTTTTTTTATCAGGTATGTAGATAGCTGTTGTGATATTTAATGTGTAACTGTAGGCCTATGTACAGTGTGCCATTTTTGTATATATGTATGGCTGGTATTTATTGCAACACTGCCACCGGGTTGTTGACCCACTTGCAGTGCAACAAATAATTAAATAAAAGTAAGTAAATAACCAGCGGTAATAGTATATTATGCAACAATCATGTAGTAGCATACATTATGACGTGAGACTGTTTTTGTTAACTAAATGTCTAAGATCTGAGTTTTTAGAATATCCTGTAAACCTAAAGCAACCTACTCTCTTTAGCATTGCGATCAGCTGTTGTAAGTTATCGTCTTTTGCGATAGATGGGAAGCGATAAAGCATGCAGGCCAGAGCTTCTCTTGATATTTGAACCTCAAAACACACATAATAAAACGCACGAAGTGAAATCAATTTACTACAATATTAAAATTAACATGAACAGAATTGATTTTATTTTCAATACAGGTTGTTTATTGCGCAGTTTGAGCATTTAAGATCGTTTCCGTGTATGCTATTAATCGACAGTTGGGCAGCGGTGTTATAATGAAATTCTGTGCTTTAATGGATATCATTATGATTCTGTTAAGTCACAAATATGCTCAATAAGTGTATGGTCAATCGTTAACATCGCCTTTGTCATCAACATCCTTATATTATTCTATCATCAGTCGCATTCCCAATTGGGTTTTTAATTTCTCTTGGCAATGAAGCCTGATATAAGAAGAGGTTAAATAAAAAAGAAGTTACACTTTAAAAACATTACACTGTGTCTTTTGAAATTGATCCATACTATACAAAAATGGCAACTTACATGACAATTTAGTACCGTAACATTCGTAACAAAAATGAAGGTTAAGCCTAATCTCTGCCAACGTCGTATTCTAATAATCGGATTGTATTAATTTTTCTCACAAACTCAATTAAAACATAATATGCAAATTAATTTAGTCCTCTACCATCTCGTAATCTAAGCACAGTATTTGTAAGAGTAAATATTTATATTAGTTTTCTAGTAAATTCAAGACACTTGTAATCTGTATACACTTGCCGTTTCTCAATCGGATATTACGTTCCTCATGTTTCAAAACTATCTATTATACCAAAGCAGTGATCTAGTATTGAATGGAATATTTTATTCATTTTGTTCTGATGATGAATAAAATTTCAATTACTGTCGCGGCATTTAATTTATGCTTGATTCGAACAGATATCCCTGAACTGAACGGTAGAGATTAAATTGAACTTCTGGAGTAATGCAATCATACCTAGGTATATACATAGTTTTCCCGGAACGTAATTAAGTTATTTCAAATAATGAAATATTCGGTCGCAATAATTTTCAATAATCGGCTCATATTATATGACATGTAATTATAAATTCACCTTCGGTATCGAAAAAGTAAAATTTGCATGTTTATGAGAACCTTTTTACTAAACACGGTTTTGTCCTCTTTTTGATTGTTTTATTTCACTTTTAACGTGAATATTATTTATTGGTAGAACTTCATTGTTTTAAATATCCCAGAGGGAATGGTTTTACCGTGTTGTACAAATTAGTACTTATCACGTTTTTACGGGTGTAAAAGAATACGACTATAAGCAAAGCAAAATGGACTAAAAATCGCTTTAATCTCTAAATAGCAACGTAAACAAAACAAGCTTTTTTAACGTTAACGTCATGTCTCAAACATTTCTTAGTGTCAGTATTATTATTTAGTGTTAACAAAATACACCGTATTTTTAATCAGTATAATAATTTGGATTTCAAAAAGGTTTATATTTTTGCCCTCCGACCACATGATACTCCTTTTGGTAAGTTATTATTTTCTACATCATATTTACTAATTACCTAGATATAGCTATTTTATTAGATGTGGATAGAATGCAGAAATTTACAGTTTTTTCAAAATTAAATGGTGAAATGACTACCCTTAACATTTCAGTTATAGAAGCCAATTTCCACGTGTGTCAATAAGAGTCCAACCAAGTCTACAATCCAAAAATAGTATGATTCATCTTGAGTCCAGTGCTTCGTTCCTCCCCTAATGTATAGTAGGAACATCGTATAGCCTATAGGCCTATTGGTTCTGTAGGTTATTTAGCGTTACCCAGTGTGCACCACGTGGAGGCAACCTACTTTGCACACCATGCCCCCTAGATATTATGGGGGACTTTTGGTTCCAGATGGTGTAGATCCTGCTAACTCTCACTGTGAATGTCATGCTCTGTTGTATCTGTACCGATCTCTCTTTCCTCTTGTTGTTCCCACTCATAATCTCTAAATCGCATTCTATTTTCAATTTCTTCGTGTATCCAGTCTCTTACGTCGCTCTCCGGATCTATACCATCTGGAACCCAATATTGAAGTGGGTTCTTTACAGGAGCTATGGTCTTTGACGCATTTCTCCTTAGGGTGTTTAACCCTAATAATCCAGCTCCTAGGGCAAACGCCCCGGCGCCTATCAGAGTACACAAGTTTCTCCTTGATTGCATCGTGAAATATTATTTCAGAAATAAAGCGAAGGTTATCGCATAGCAATGAATTTACCTGAAATTGGTCATTGTTTGCAAGCCGTCTCCACAGAAACAATATGTTCATAGACATGCGGAAAACAATGTTAGTAGCCTCATGTGGTTTTGAACGATTTTTAATGAACTTTTCATTAAAAAAAGAGTGTTATAAATAAACTCTATTCCCATGAAGGGAAAAGCTCCTTCATTTACTTCCTCGTCTGACACCGTTGATAGATGGCAGGCATGTACTCAGCATACATATTCTTAGGACCGCTATTAACAGAAATGAATTCTTAACCGAAGTCTCTACTTCTTTATCAAATAGCTTCCTAGTTATAGCCTACTCATAAATCTAAGTACACCGAGTCCCAGATTTCCTTATATAGAAAATCCAAGGAGGTTCCAGGGATCAAGCCCGGAGATTTGTATTCGTGGTCAGCTTCGCTAATCTCATGGCACGGAGGCCGTCAAAGCAAACTGAAAACTACCATGAAAATGCCGGTCGTGAAAATACTAGCTAATTTTTTAATTACAAGATTTCAGTTCAGGTTAGGTACCGGTCACCCATTCTCTTAATTTTTCATTATACTGAGGCATGATATCCTTAAACTATTTTGGGACATACTACTTATCCTTACAAAGCCACACTAATTTCACTGTAACTCGAGCACATAGACTACAGAAACATTCACAACTGTAGGATGGTAAGGCATCTACACTCTGTTACAATACTACAACCACCCACTGGAAACATTTTAGTAATAACATCCTGACCATGTTTCGTATGTGAAAATGTTATTTTATTATTAAGGAAATGTGTTCTCAATAACCAATATTAGGACAGAAGAGAGAAATCGTGGATTTCCTTACTATATGTCGATGTTAGGTTTATCATAATGTTCTCTTCGGTGCAGTCTAAATGACCACAGTGACGTGAACAATTTTTTATCCGTTCTTCCTACAACGCATAGAAAAAAAATTCAATATGTATGTATATGAACATATATGATTATATATATAAGTTATATATATATAGGTTTTATTTATATATTATATATATTATTTACACCCTTGGCCATTGAGCATGTTCATGCAAGAGGAACAGTCATAATAAAAATAATAATAATAATAATAATAATAATAATAATAATAATAATAATAATAATAATAATAATAATACCTTTAATAATAATAGTTCCATAAAATAGTTTTCCAAAATTCTTTAACAGTTGAAAATTGTTTGAAAAAGGAAGTCTTTATCCTTTGGTTAAACATTTTTACATTCTTTCTGTTACCGGTAATAGGAATAATTTCTAGAGACTATTTTTATTTTATTTTATATCTAATTCTAATAACTGTTAGAGATTTCTTTCTCGACTGCAATGCCGAACTAACAACTAACCTTATGTGCCATATTTATATACTTCCCGTTATAATATATTCTTTGAAAAAATATATAAAAATTACATTTTATATTGGAACTACTATTGAAGTGTCTCATATGGACTGATTGTTCATTTCCAATCTGATCACTGGATTAAGTAGCGATAATTATAGTGAGAACAAATATGGGTGACTTCTACCATCACCTCTAACTGTATTCATGTTAAAGAAAGCAGGAGAACCATCTGTGGTTCGGATTCCCGTTAAATTTTAGGTCCTGGGTAGATCACATCATCAGGGTACTCATCCCACATCATCAGCGTATTTTCGTATTTCTAGGGATCCGGCTAGCCACCGCCCCAATAAGTGAAAATTTTTTATAGTCCGCCAAATAAATATGGTAAAATAAACAGACCTTAGGTCCAAAAGTTCATGATAAAGTATGTTATCTAGGTGGTCTTAACATAAAAGTTTGGACATTGCTGGTATTGTAATACTAACATCATTATTGCACTCTTCATTAGGTCATGGTTGTTGAATCCCATAAAAATGAAGCTTATTCATTTAGTGAATTTTCCTTAGGATTATGGCAAAAGCAATAGAATGTAAAATGGTGATCTGAAATGAACAGGAAAAAAGACGTATGAACAGCTTAAAGAGAACCGGAGATGACAAGTTTTTTTTTTTCTTTACAAATTTTATCTTATAAAAGCTCAGGAAAGGAAACCTGTTTTTATTGTTTAGAATATTTATGTTTGCACAGCTTTATGTTTTATGTTTTTGCACC
This sequence comes from Ectobius pallidus, assembly GCA_964059195.1. NCBI lineage: Eukaryota > Metazoa > Arthropoda > Insecta > Blattodea > Ectobiidae > Ectobius > Ectobius pallidus. The sequence goes on along the minus strand of CAXKWD010000002.1, from coordinate 108,269,412 downwards.
ACAAAAATGTATTATTGTGTATTAAAATGTCTACCGGTAAAATGACAAGCGTCGAACCCTTTTTGTAGCCTCTTTTGTAACTTTTCTTTGTACAAATAAATATCGCATCGTATTGCACTCTTCAGTCATTACTAATTGCTTCTCTGTCCTTCGGCAAGATTGAAATCGAATAATCAACATGCTGAATCCCACGGTCGTTATTGATGGCTTTGTTGGCCGGATCCTCTACTTCTTTATGAAATAGCTCCTTAGTTGTGTAATGAGTGTGAGTGCACCCAGTTCCAAACTTCCTTGCCTCAGCAAAATCCGAAGAGGTACCGAAGATAGAACTGAAACCTGCAGATCCATAGTCAGATCGAACTAGACGACGCAGGCAGTGAAAGTAATGTGTTCCCTATACATTCCGTAAAAGCCCTTAGGGTCCAAAGAATTAAAGAATCCCAGACTTTTAGACATTCGGCACTTGAAGGTGTTAAGGTATTCAACCTTACGAACCTACCGCGTTTCACCCTCCAGGATTGTTCCTATAGGCGTACTCATTTCTATTAGAGGCTGAGTCGACCTCAGGACCATAGTACCATAGAAGGTTTAGGCAAATCGAGAATTACAACGACCTCATTAGGGATCGAACCCGTTCAGGAAAATAATTTAGCTCACTATTCGAAAGAAATCCTTAACCTTCTAGAGAGTCTGCAGCCATTTCTGTTGCAGGGATAAGATCCAAGTATAAAAACTATTTAATCTAGTTATACACATGTTTCCTTTTAAGAGTTTTTAACAGCATAAACAGAGTGGACCCTAAATTACGGTTATCATGTGAACGCATTATGTGTCGAATAAACAAATATAGTGTCTGGATACTAAATACGAGTATTTAACGTAGAATATTATTCATGAAGGAACGGTAATTGTATTATTTCTAAATTACTTTTACAATATTAGCCTCAATTGTTTATGCAAATAACATAATTCAGCTAAACACGTGACGCAAATTCATTGGTTCATATTTATGGCATAGGATAATTTGCTTATATATTGCAAATATAAAAACTGACATTCATCCACAAAATATTAAATAAGCCTATTCGTAGCTAATCTAATTTTTCGAGTATTTAATTTAAAACTTAAGTTTAGTATATTTTGTCTAAATCTGATTCCTGTTAACTATTTATAATCCCGCAGATTTACACACGGTTCTTCCTCATCTTAGAATTTAAAAACTCCAGCGATCGGATTAAAGGACTCCAAAAGATAAATTTATAACCTATATTAGTAATTTCAAGCTTTTTAAATGTTCTTCTCTGAATTTGAGATTAAGTGCACGAAAGTTCAGTTAACCGAATAAATTTACGTTTAGAATATTTTAGTTGGCTCACGAGTTATAACAGGTGTGAAACTGTACAAGTTTTATTTATGTTATAAGATTTCTATGAAAATAGGCTTACAAACTGGAAGAGATTTCAAGTTATTGTTGACACCAAAGTTCGAAAATGTACGCTACTCCCGTTTTACACACACCCGCTGCACGTTGACTTCCCTTGACGTAAGTTTCAGGGAGAAAGCTTAATTCTAATGTCACTAGAAGATTCTGTGAATGTGTAACATACCCAAGTGAACCTTAAGCCTATTCGCCTAAATGTATAAAAAGTTCGTATTGTTCTAATTAACTTAACCCCGCGAAAATAATTAGCCTATATGAAGTTTGCTGCATAGTTTAATTATATGGTGATATCTCAGAAGCTGCTCTTTAGGAATGCTACCTAGTTTCTGAACATCAACTTGGTGGATTGCGTTCTATGTCGTATGATAAAATGCAGGATTAACCTAGCAGTTATCTAGCTGAGGTAACCATCTCCCCTCCAATGAATAAATTACGCTTCGAGCATTCTTCCTTCACCACACTGATGGGCAGACTATGATGGGCTCAGAAGTTGATGACCTAAAATGCCTGGAAAAAAACTTACGAAATGACCTTACTTTTATGAAAAAATTACTTAAAACATTGGATAAATTACTTAATATTTATAAATAGTCCACCGCTGTGGCGTAGGGGATACGTTCGCACCTCTCACGCAGTGGGCCCGGGTTCGAATCATGGTTGGGTCGAATTCTAGGTGGGGTTTTTCCGGGTGTTTTTTCACCTGCAAGACAATTGTCGGGTAACGTTAAGCCCTTGTGGTCCCCGGATTTCGTCTGGCCGTCATTATTATTTTTCATCCCATCCTCGTCTTATTAAGAGCGAATGTTATGTAAATGTCCTCGTATGTCCGTGTGTTCGTGTTGTCTCGGAGTTGGCCCTGGCATTTGACCGATCACTCTTCCGGGGAGGCCCTCCTTGTCTGGTCAAAAAACTTTATATGTGATCCATAGATAATCCCTCTCCCGACAGATTGCGGCCCTGTAAGGCCCGGGCTTAGGCCTAAATGTCCTTAGAAGGGAGATGTAAAAGTAAGGTAAAGAAGATATAAATAATATTTCTAAATATGTATTTAAAAAAGGGAATGTGTAGTAGCATAATAAAAATAATAAAAAAAATGACAAGACTTCTCACATAAAAAATTAAAGAAGACTTTTGCAATTTTCATATCTTGGAATGCTAAGGAGGGAATAAATGAACTGATCTGAAAAATATAGCTTCGTTTATAAGCACTACCATAAACCTAGTTTAAGGGTGGGCGGGATATGAACACAGGGTAGGCAGAGTCCATCCTGCCCTCCTGCTCTTTGGCTATGGGCCTGGATCTGCCGTGTTTCGAAATTTATTCAAACGGAAATCGAATTGTCTTTTACTTTTACATTTTTCTGGATACAAAAGGATTCTCTGACCTTCTACATGGTCTGAACTGTGCAAGGAAAGATTCCATAAATACTTATTTATATTGAGGCTTGATGTACAATGTCAGAATATTCATTAGAGAATTGTGTCTCTTTAACGCTACAGATTTTGCGCCAAAATAGCTTTCTTGAGAACAATATCCTAGCAAGCTAGAAGCATAATGTCATAAGCTATGTATTGTAGTGGAAACCCGGCAGGGATTTCATTTTGCAGTCCCCTTCACATTATCTGACCTCATTTTCTCACTATTGTTCTCTTACTTCAGTGCTAAATGAATTTTAACATAGCCTAATATGCTCCAGGAATCAATTAATTATATAAGTTAATAATGTGTACACACTTCATTCCTTTTATAAATGTTTGTAGAGAAGAAAACTAACCCATATTATGTCACACAGGAAGACAAGGGAAGGACTTAGTGGAACCCTGCTTTGAGTTCATCATTCTTTACAATAGTCCCTTAAATATGCATTCATGAACCACAGATTATTGTCTCTGTTGGACATTACATGATAATATTATGGGAGAAAAATTCCTCTGACAGTGGGATTTGATCCCAGTACATTTGGCTATCCGTGCCACTACTCTACCAACTGAGCTAAGACAGTGTTCACTTCACAGCGCCAGATGGAACCTCTCTCCTACCTGATTACCCTTAATGGTCTACCTCACTGAAAGACAAGTTATGTCATATGCAGTACTGTGAGGCACACTAATTAGTGATTAGCTGGCTTAGCTCAGTGAATTAACTGTACAATAATAGTGGAAGCCCGGTCACAAAAATCACTAATTGGTGTGCCTCACAATACTATAATATGATATTTATTTATTTATTTATTTAATAATAACGAACATTACAGGTATAAAACCCAATTACAATGTCCATGCCAAAAATACAATGCATACATACAAAATAATTAAAACATAAGATACAAAAGATAAGAATACACAAAACATAAAAGTAAAAAGTACACAAAAAAAAACTTTACAAGCAGAAAAAGAAATTCCTAGCTACTTCTGGGTTCCAGCAGTTGCCAGGTTATAATCACAGTACATAATGCCTTTGAGAATTAAGATAAGAAAGAAAGAAAGAAAGAAAGAAAGAAAGAAAGAAAGAGTGAGGAGAATGTTTGGCATGATACATTAAACCAATACACTAACTACAATTGATTGTAACTACATTTAGTGATTTTAATTCAGTATTAAATCAACTTCAACTAAAGCTTTTTTGAATTCATTTTCGGACATGCTAAGTATATCAAAATTTAAAAAGTGAATTTTATTATACAAAGTGGTTACTTTATTTAAAGGTGAATTTTTATGAATATCAGTATTTACCCTGGGGGTAAAAAATAGCTTTCTGTGTCTACTTAGTTTACATGGCACGTAAAAATAAATCTTCTTAACAATATTATTATCATCAATTTTTGAATGCAATAATTTGTGAAGAAATATTAAACCTTGACTATTTCTTCTAAATTTTAAACTTTTAATATCATATAGTTCTAAAAGCGTTTGGTAATTCAAATATGTTGGATAATGGCCAGTACTTCTGAATATCAAAAATTTGTAAAACTTCGATTGTATTTTTTCTATTGAATCAGAAAGTTTAATAGTCATTGGATTCCATATGACTGTACCATATTCGAGGTTTTGTCTGACCAATGAATTATAAAGTCTGATTAATGTATTTTCGCTAAATGTGCATTAATTCCTTATAATAAAACCTAGATTTCTTAACGCTTTTAAAACTATTGTTTCAATGTGGCTGTTAAACCTGAGATCCTTGGTAAATGTTATCCCTAAATCTCTAGTTTCCATTACTTCATCAAGTTTAACATTATTTATATTATAGGCGTATGATATAGTCTTTTTACATCTATTGAATGTCATTTTAACACATTTCTTAATGTTAAATGGAAGTTTATATTTATTACTCCATGTATATAATTTATTTAAGTCGTTTTGGAGTTGAAAACAATCTGAAACTGAAGCAATAGATTTATATATTTTAATGTCATCAGCAAATAATAAAATATTGGAGTTGTTCACCACGTTCGGTAAATCATTTATGAAACATAGAAACAATAAAGGGCCTAAGTTTGATCCTTGAGTAATTCCAGAATTAACCACAAACTGATCAGATAAGTGATTTTGATAACTCACTACCTGTGTTCTATTTCTTAAGTATGAGTACATAATTTTCATAAAGTGAGTGGAAAAAGAAAGTTGAGCTAATTTGTTAAGTAAGAAGTCATGATCAACTTTATCAAATGCCTTTTGAAAATCTGTATATATTACGTCAACCTGTTTATGTTGGTCTAATTCCAATGATACGTATTCAGTGAAGTTCCATAAGTTTGTAACAGTTGATATTTTTGGCATGAAGCCATGTTGAAGTGGAGAAATCGCTAACTTAATATGATTGAAAATGTGTGTGTAAAAAATACTTTCCAGAATTTTAGCTGGTGTAGATAGAATAGCAATGGGTCTATAATTTTGTACCATTTTCGAACTCCCCGATTTATGTATGGGGACTATTTTTGTCATTTTCCAAACATCCGGAAAAACGCCTTGTTTAATTATTTGGTTAAAAATTATAGTTAATGGATACACTAAGTGTTCACCACATCCTTTGAAAATATATGTTGGTATTTTATCCGGTCCAGCAGAACGTTTAGATTTTAATTTTTTAATTGCTAATTCAACTTCTTTTGACTCTATTACAGATATGTTGAAGGAGTCTAGTATGTTTATACTGTTATCGGTTTCATAATCGTATTTTGATTGATCCCTTGTATAAACAGATTTAAAATAATTAGCGTAGCTATAATTTCTCTGTCAGTGAGGTGGACCATAAAGGGTAATCAGTCAATGGAGAGAGGTTCCATCTGGCGCTGTGAAATGAACTCTGGCCTAGCTCAGTTGGTAGAGCAGTGGCACGGATAGCCAAAGGTCGCGGGTTCAAATCCCAGTGTCAGAGGAATTTTTATCTCCTGTAATATTCTCATTAACCCCTTAACCAAGGAAAAATGAAACTACTGGGAAGAGCCCGGACTTTCTCATATGTTGATTTCGGAAGTCTGTTGTTCGGATATGTTCCCTAGTGAATTTGGCAGTGAAACAATTGATAAATTTCAGTAAAATGTATTGGTGCTTTAGATAATTTTCGAGCTTGATTACCATGATTTAACTAGTATGAGATTGTGTAAATGGATCAAAGACTCAAATTACAATGTTTATTTTCATTTCACGAATATGCATGTAAAAACGCCTTAAGTTGTGATATCAAAAGTTGAGAAGGAATTCAGAGTCTCTTTTTTAAAAAATATCAAGTGACCTCGTAATAGAACATTATTATTTATTACTGAGGACGAGAGAAAGAGGATGTATGGTATAATGAATAGAGTGTTCTTGCTGTTTGCTCCTTTAGTCAAGCCTCATTCGATGAAACTTTTTTACTTTTCCAGAACATGCCAGTGTATAAACTCCTGCTCGTTTACTGAAAAAAATGTTCACTGAAATGCAAAACACGGCCCTCTTATGATATCCTACCAAGCCGGGGTTAGTGTTATTCTTTTTGTCTCTCGAACACTTCCAAATGAAAATAAGATTTTGTGAGTCTAGTCCTATATTTTTTATCTTCTGCAGTCAATGTTTCCCTATTTATATTTAAATTTATTTCAAAGGGTTAAGGTCGATTTGCATTTACTGTGAATTATCACACAAGTTACGAGAACAGTTGGCAATAGTTAATGTCCAGCAAGCTTCGGTTGTGAATTAAAGCTATTTGAACTATACCGGCCACAATAATTGGATGCATATACGAAAGGAGTCATGGAAAACATCAGCCAATGATATGACTCGTGCCAAGTGAAATTGCAAAATACTAAGTGATATAACAGTGCCATCTCCTTTGATTGGCTATTACATATATATATATATATATATATATATATACACACACTTTCCCCACATTCCAGAGCAGTTAAGCTGAGTCCCATACTATACCAACACCGTTTGCTGCGTAGAAAGAGAAATAAAAGTAGTTGTATTGCTAGGAGTATGTGTTGTGCTGGTCACCTATACCCGGCGGGCCCAAAAAGGAAGTACGAGTAATTACAAATCCTCTCTCCTTTTAATTCACGTTACACAATCTATTATTTGTTCACCAGGATAACTAATTTTGGGGTTCTGAAATCGTATAGCTCTTTTTAAATACAGGTATCATAAAAAATTAGCCTATTTTTGGTACGTAGTCTTTAAATAAATTATAAGTAAATATTCTAAATAGATCAAAATTTATTGCACATGTAGGCTACAGATGATTATTATTTTAAAGAATTCCTTAGCATAGTTGACCCAAGAGTCATTGAAATGTTCTTGATTATTCTAGGAGCGTAAACATGTATAGTGCGAATCAAACATGAAAGCCACCGGACTCCTACCGTAAACAGGTCGTACATACGTAGATTGATTTCATTTTTCGTCATCTACTCCAGTTTCCTGACTTCAATCTCAAAACGGATTGTGAGGTCTGAAATGAGGGCCTTTCCGGTGCGCCTATTAATAGCGACTATATCTGTTGTCCTGTAAGATCCGTTTGAGGATTCACAGTGTACTTCCTCCTGGGGTTCCCAGGCTAGAGCTCTTAGGCCGGGTTTCCGAAACGTAAGATATCTACTAGATGACATTATTCAATCCGTAAGCGTTTCTGAAACGTTCGATGGCGGCTAATCGTTCGATAAAACGCCCGACAAACTATCGCACCACAAATCACTAGATATCTGGCGAAACGGTAGATAAACACGCAACATAGCGGAAATGCTAAACATTTATGTTGATGTATGTTTCGTTATTATGTTAGCATTTTATCTTACATTATGTTACTACGTAGCTTGTTATGGTATTAAACTGAAAAGTAGTAATGAAGCTGGCATTGGTTATTAATTTGTGTGTGAAATAATTCATAATAATGTACTAGAAAAATTGTATATTATCGGTTAGATGAACTTTGTTATAGCCTAGGCTATTAATGTATCCATCGTTTATTTGTATTAATTTCATTTTCTGTTGTAAGTTAATACTTTTAGGAAAACATCGCGAATATTAATTCACATCATATTTTCGTGCTGGTCATCTTCAATGCCAGATCGTATAAGGCCTAGGTCTATACAGAAGAAAATATTCCCTGAAAGAAATACAGCAATCCTTTCAAGAAGTAGCCTACGATGATATTCAGATTCGGAAAAAATGTAGCTTAAGTAGGGCCTATATTAATTTTATTTTCTGATGCAACACTTTATGAAGAAAATATTGCCTTTTTACAGCACGAATATTAATACATAATCATCATCTTTCTCGTCATCTTCATCCTGAGGCAATAATTAGGCCAAGAGATGTGTAAAGCAAAAGTATTCCCTGAAAGAATTAGATCTTTGACGATATTGAGTTTCGGAAAGAATCAGGCTGTCAAAGCAATGACCTATGGATAAGTTAGATAGGCCCAAGATCAGTAAACTATACACAAGATCATACTACACAAATGTTTTTATTTCATTTTATAAACATCACCCGTTACACAAAATTCATGGAGGGAGAAGCAAATTTCACTATGCGACTATTTTTTGTATTTTTGTGTCCCGAAAAAACTTCAAGCGAGAAAGTTTTAGTGAAATAATTGAATTTTAATACAAATGAAGTTCCAGCCCTATACCTCGAATGGTTTACGAGTAATTGAGTGGTAATTATTCCGAGCGCTTCAGTTGTGACGACCGTGAAATGTTCAGGAAGAAGCATATTTGACTATGCGAAAAATTTTTGTATTTCTGTGACCAGAAAATGATTCGAGGATGTAAGCTTTAGGGAAATATTTGAATTTTATTATACATCAAGTACCACGTTTATATCTTGAATGGTTTACGAGTAATAGAGTAGTAATTACTCTAGGCGCTAAAGCTATGGAAACGGAACAGAGGTCTTTTTGTTCTATAAAATAGACCTATTAGCAATTACGTAAAAATCCTTAAATATTTTAGTCGTGGACTCAATAATAAAGGATATTAACTGGCTACTTTTACCCATACTAAAAGATTGGCCCTTTGAAACTAAATTAATTTGGAAGACTTCAATAGACGCCGGCCGTGAAAGCCTAAATACTTATAATTAATTATTTTTAATAAATCATTAAATTATAAAAAGAGTGCCGACATGAATACCTATAACAATATAAGTGAATAATAGTCGCAAAAGATTTAATAAAATATAATTTAGCCTGGTTAAGTCCATGGGCCCTTTACTCCGTGATCTACCGAGAGCTGTGAATATTAATCTTCAATAATTCTTCAATCTTCAATCTTCAGCTGTGAATATTAATCTTCAATCTTCTTCAGAAGAAACGCCAAATATTGCCATGCTGCAGACTAATTTCCATTCCTCAATAAAAAAATACGCTTTCCAGTGCAGTTAAAGAATTAATGTTCAATAATTATATTCTTCGGAGGTACCTTTTTATTTAGTCATCCCGACATAGCTGCTCATATAAAGGCAAACAAAGTTCTGTAGTCCTAAATGCCCATGTAAATATGATTAATAACAATTACAATATTAATACTAATAAGAATAGTATAATATATTATTTACCTTTTTCTCTTAGTTTTTTTCCCTTGGTAAATTCAGCAGTTCAGCTTTGAAATCCCTTTCGTAATCCTGGTCCGTGAACTGGAACAAACTCTACTTGTATCAGGATTCCTAGAATCATTTCTTCGGCAAGCAACAATCCATTGCTTGCGAACATCTTTGATTTTTGGAAAGACGTGGAACGAAATGTTACAGTCAAGCTTCTTGCAATCTGAGAAATTACTGTTACACACTGCCACAGCACATCTCTGGCCCGGCATAATGGTTTAGTTATTTGCACATTCTAAAGCACTTTCTAATAAGTACTATTAAAAACAATATGTATTGGTAATCTCTATCCTAAAAGACTACGATCAAGCGGCCGAGATCAGTAGGTACAAAAGCCTTGTCAGCGGCACCGTGCTCTCTACTGTCCTTCTCGAAGCGCCCGGAATAATTACCACTCAATTACTCGTAAACCATTCGAGATATGGGGCTGGAACTTCATTTGTATTAAAATTCAATTATTTCACTAAAACTTTCTCGCTTGAAGTTCTTTCGGGACACAAAAATACAAAAAATTGTCGCATAGTGAAATCTGCTTCTCCCTCCATGAATTTTGTGTAACGGGTGATGTTTATAAAATGAAATAAAAACATTTGTGTCCGCTTTTTAAGGCTCTGTTTTAACCGTCAGTAGGGCTGATGTGTGTAGATTATTTCTGTACAAATTTCACAGGAATCCGACCAAGGGTTGATTAAAGGTTACGAGTTTAATCACGCGATGTAAGATTTTCTAGACTGAGCAAAACTGGGAATTGCGAGATTTGGAATCTGGTGACGTCACACACTCGCCTGCTCGCCGCAACCCCCTGTCCTATAAACTCGCCGGAATACGCTACCTCTGTAGTTTACAAGCCTTGAGATAGGCCATCATATTAAATAAGGAACAACTGCAAGCATGCCTTTTTCAGCGTTAAATAGCCCATCATTAGAAATAAGAACAAATCGCAGCATTCCTTTCTCAGTGGTAAATCAGCTATAACTTAATTAATGTGTTACGTTTTATGCATTACGTTGTCAGAATGTAATGGGTGACATTTTCGCGAATGCACAAGTCTAGAAGTCGAAATTGCCGAAGTTTCTCTCATATTTTGCATTCGTTTTACCAGAGAAACAGCTGACAAGAAAAAAGCAGACAGAAAATTCAGCCATTTTGAATACATAGCAAGAAGCGCTCCGATTGGTTGCTACTCAATCACGGCCAATTTGATATTACAGAAAGCACCGTGTCTCCATCTATTGACAAAGTGCTCAACTCATTTATCTGGCATTAGCTATTTACTGAGCAAAATCGCTTTCGGAAATGGGAAGGTGTTTATCGAGTCTATAAATGTATAGAACCATTACCTGTCTAGAAGATATCTGGAGCTTTTATGCTACCGGGCCTTAATGACGATGACATAAGACTTCTCCCTTTGTGGTGTTGTGTTTTTATCGGCAGCATGCCCTGCGGCATGATCCTAAAACGTGACCGAGGATTCTATATCACTGGAGTTTGAGAAACGGTAGCGGGTTGGGCTTGGATTTCTGTCTTTTGTACTGAAATACTCAAATCCATATTAATAATCAAATGAACCCATCTTTATTGTGCTTGTTTTCATCGTGTCTCTCCTTCTTATAAGCTGTACTGTCTGTGCATTTAGACGTGAGCACTGTAAATACAATGCGCAGTGGTATCAGTCATCACGTGATCCATACTAGCAGCACACTTCCCTTCCGTCCCGCCCTATCTCTGCGGCGCATGCCAGTGCTCACGTCTAAATGCACAGGCAGTACATTTAACTGTTTTCCGACCGCTTAGCAATAAAACGGGAATGATATCCAAGGTATATTTATTACTAGCATGTGCCCGCGGCTTCGCCCGCGATAATTATTTCAAAAATTAAAAATTAAGAGCATAATAGTTAAATTATTATATTTATTAATACCTAAATCACGTGGACTGCATACCACGATTAGATAGCGTCACCTGGTAAAAGCTACCTCAGATTCGAGTTCCTTGACCCAGAAAACCCCTGTATAATGAGTTTCGTCCAAATCGAACAACGTTTGACCATATTTAGGCCTATATTTATTATCCCACTTATAATAATAATAATAATAATAAGAAGAATCCTCTTCGGGATTAGGTTAAAAATTTCATATGTATGCGTGCCTTGACATTAAAAACAAATGAATCGACCAGCGTGAGCTACAACATTCAAGCGATCGCGAAAGTTTCATTTCCAAGGTTTGACAAAAATAGCCAAAGCCAGCTGTAATTGATTTGACATTGAAATATATTACGCTTCGAAAACACAAAAAATGCACGTTTTCTGCCCGTTTTTCACTCATTTTTGGCATTTAGAATCAGAATTTTTCAAAATCCTTTCTTAGTGAGCATCTACATTAGGAAACGAAGGTACTATCAAAATTCCAAGTCTCTACCTGTTATAGTTTAGGCTGTACTTTGATTCCTGTCATTCATGGCCGGTTTCTATAAACTCGCGAATTACCTATGGGTAAATTATCCCATGAACAGAATTTACACAAGGAAAACTCTTACGAACAGAAATAATTTAAAGATAACGAACACACACAGTTTTGGCGAGTTTCTAGATAAAAGTCCACAGGGTAAATATGAAAATGAAAGAAAAAATGTTTCTATAAACTAGGGCTAGATCTTTCCAAGGGTAAATCTTTGGGTTAATTTATCCTTTCATGGATGGCTGGATAAAATTTAACCTCTCGTAGGATAAATATGGCGGACGTGCACGGATTGCAGTACCTGTAAAATACAGTTTTAGAAGTGCTGAGATGATCTGTAATGTTGACTTTGTTTCTCCGTAATAGGATGGGCTTATCAGAATTTATATACATATTTCTTATTGAAATTTTCATGTACCGTAAATTGTCGCTAATGACTGTATTTGCCGGTATTTGGTAGCACTGAGTGTGCAAACATTGCAAACTAGAGTCGTACTTCTCATTTTTCCTTCCTCTTACGCATTAGATCTCGACAGTAGTAGTATTTATATGAAGATAATGTTCTTCCGAACTAATTAGTATGATATATATTACAAAACCATGTCTTGACTTGCAGTAGTGGAATCATAGGCTGAAACAATTACATCTCCGTTATTCAAGATGTGTTCTCAGTGTTCACCGTAGCTCATTGTCAGCGTGCTGGATTACGGTTCAAGAGGTCCACGGTTCGATCCCCGGCATGGTAGTATATATTATTTTTTTATTTCCTCATTATACCATTAGTGCTCTGGTGGGTGATTCTGGAACTAAGTTGTCCATTGGATAATTTACCCATAGGTATTTCGCGAGTTTATAGAAACCGGGCATCAGTCAGTCAGTCAGTCAGGACAAAGCCTTTTATATAATATAGAGAAGAGATTGAATTAATAGTTCTCGACATTATACAACTTAAGTGCATTACTAGCAAGGAAATGTACATGTTACAAAACATCAAGCCAAAGATATGAGAGATGAGCATGTTAAATACATAATAGCAATATCTGATCAACGGTTTTATTCTTTATCCTTATTTTAAGGTAACTCAATGGTGACATATAATGAAAATGTTAAAAAATGTGTTTTTTTTTTATGTGTGGATATTACAGTTTCATAATCTCCTTTTGCCTTTAAAGACTGTAAATGATTATGGATATGATCAGTAATTTATAGCCAAGATTTTGAACATTTATCTCTCAAATCATTTCTGTGATTATGTCGTTGCCAATAATGTCCTTTACTTGAGGAATGCCAAATTTCTACTGTGTCTCTATACGATATGGAAAATGCTGTCGTAACAACTTTTAAAAACATTTCTGGTAGCTTGCAAGTTACTGATTTAATATATATAGGCCTATGATTTATGATTTTAAAAAAGCCTATAGGTGGTCTTGTGTCATTTTTAAAAATGTTAAAAACAATACCCTAATTTCTTTTGCATGAACGCTTCGTCACTTATAAAATTCTTAAAAACACTACCCTAATTTTTTTAAATGAGCACTTTGTTCTCATATGACGCCTTCTTAATAAAATCAAAACAGGATATTTCATTGTTTATATATTGTTCTCGCCACTTTTTTTTTCTTTTTTTTTCTTTTTTTCTTTTTTTTCTTTTTTCCTTCTTTTTTTGTTCTTTCCTTGTTTTCAGTGTTTTCTTTAAGACACACAAACACCCATGCCCGAGGCGGGACTCGAACCCACAGCCTCCTTACCCACGGCTCCAAGGCTACCGCGGCTAAGGAGACCGGCTACTTGTGTAGACGAGAATACTTGTCATTTATTTTACCTGTTTTTCTTACAGGTATCCCTTATTCAATATTTCTCAGTTTTATGAGGTACTTGCTTGGAACTGGAGAACTGTATCTACATATCTCCGTGGCGCAGTTTACATATCTGTGTGCCGCAGTTTACATATCTCATTTTTATTCTATTTCAAATTAGGTGTCAACCGTGGCGCAGATTACATACACCCAAATTATGTTCGTACCCAACAAACGAGGAAACTGGCCGATATCAGACCTGATCTCAAGCGGTATTCAAATTAGCCCTGAATTATATTTTCTCAGTTTGACGGGAAATTTTTAAGATAATTTCAACCTAAATATAAGAGAAACAACCAAATATCATAGCCATTACAAAGAGAAGTCTGTTGATCGCGTAAGGAGATCGAGACACGGGTAAGAAAGAGATTAATTTACGTAAATTCGCATGGCGGACTATCGTCAGCTTTTTCCATCATGCAGACAGAACCTGTCTTCTATAGGATTTTTTATTGGAATTTCCCGAAAAAGTTTTCGGAAATTTATATTAATATAATTAGGGGAACTGATAAGTATCGCAACGGTGAGTTGTGCAGACCCCAAGACTGGTACAGACCCGACTACTGTACGAACGAGAAGCAGTAGATCACGGTGTATCGCTGATGTATCGCTACTTGCTAGCGAGGGATGTCCAAATGCTACTGGCTAGTTAGTAGGTACTTCACTTGGCGATATTGTAGCTTCGAAATGGGTAATGTTTAATTTAAAAAGCAGCTAGTTTTTGGTACATGAGCTTCCTATAGGATACAGGTTCTTTCAGCGAAATTTGAAAGTGTCGATGTGAGCTCCTTAAGAGTTCCCTTAGCAGTTCTACCAAAACTTGAAAGCGAAAGTCGAGTGACCGCTACATTATGCAGGCCTATATTTTTTCAAAGCATTTACAGTATCAATTTAAAAGTGATTTAAATGTATATTATTATTATTATTATTATTATTATTATTATTATTATTATTATTATTAATATTACTTTTACTGAACTGTCCATAGCAGAAGTGTTTGTTTTATCTTTAATTGATAATATCAACGTACTTTCGCTTAAATGGGTAAATATAAAATAGCGTATTTTTCATTTCTTTCTTACTAACTGAAGAGTTGAATTTCACGGTTCTATAAAACATTTCTTTAAGCGTATATCGTAGAATTGTTCTCCTTTGCCAGCCAAACTCTTTCGTATAGAGAAAGAGCTTCAGATGTATTTTATGCTTCACTAGGTGTAGTCATGGCATCTTTATGAGGGTCGCAGATGTGCCCGTCCACTGGAACTCTGATATGAAATATGGCACGACGAGTTCTTCCATCATGGTTCGATAAAGAAAGTAATATCTTGGTCATCAAGAACAGTGGCTTAATATTACTTCGAAACCTCACGGTTTAAGAAACTTTTAAACCTACTGCCACTTCCAAAATTCAGTGGTCGGTAAAATAGCGATGACATAAAATGTAAATGGGATTATGATTAGTTACCAGCTAGTACAAAAAAGTGCAGATTAGGCCTATAAATATGTGTTCTCATATACAGGTATTTTTATTTATTTATTTTTTTTATTATTATTATTTTTTTTTTGTCTTGGCTTTAGCTGGCATGCCGTAAACGATTCAAAGAATGACATATCCTTTTTGTTTTAATTGAAGGATTGGTAGCAAAAACCAAACCAGTCCAGAAAGTTGATTTTTAAAAACTGTTCCTTTTATTTAAAACACAATACCATAACCTGTCATATTTTATATATCAATGCTGATAAGAAGTTTCACTGTTCTTTTTGTATGACTTATTGAGGATAATCAATATGCCTTTCAGGGTACGTTTGGACATACCTTCTTTTGCATAAAAAGACATATATATACATTATTTGAAAAAAGAAGTGGTATGAAATAACACATTCACATATTCAATTGAAACAACATACAAATAAATAGGTACTTTAAATATTTTAATGAATTAAAAACGTAATATTAAAATGATTCCCTGAACAAGAAAATAACATTCTTCAGTGAAACAAACGACAATAATGATACCGACTGCGTGATCTTTTTCCAACAAAAATTTGTTTTAAACTTGCCAGTCTTTTGTCAGTATGACGTTGGACTAATCCGCTTTTTGCAAAAACGCCGCATTTTTAAACATTTATTTCAAGAGGATAAAACCAGTTTCTTTAAAAACCTGTTTTGTCACTAGATGCTACTTGAAGTGATGTAAAGATAATTGTTCTAAGCTCAAAATCTCAATTTGTAGACTTATCTGGTTTTAGCTATCAACTCTTGGATTGTTAGCTTAATGCCTGCTCTCTTTCCTTCATACAGAATGAAGAAAATGTCTAATTTGGAAGCTCTTATTAAGTGTGAACCAGGATGGGTATGGTGATTATATTCCACATTTCAAAGTTGCTACTCGAATTGGTATTGGTAACCTGAAAATCTTCACTAGGGTTTAACTCTTGATCCTTGACATGAAAATTCAGATCTTTATTTACTGCATTCTACCGGTATTACCACAGCGAAAATTTTTATTCAAACACTAAATAATTGTGATTTTTTGTAAATAATGATGCATTTTTAGTAACCATTTTATTAATCTAATTCTAATGGAATATAATATGCTTCTTCATCTATGTTATGAAATCGCACGATTAGTTCATCTTATATAATCTTAATATAATGCACATTGTGCGCGATCCCTTAATTATTATATTCCTATAAAACACAAAACACGCATAAAACGTAAAAACAGCCTTAATCAAATTTAAAACACACTTTAAAGGCAAGCGACATATGAACTCAAAGTTATTGTAATGTTGCAATTGCTGCAATTCTGAGTATTTATAGGACTTCATTTGATCATATAAAATTCAAACCATAGACTAGATGGTTTAAAGATCTTTTACATTTATGTAAAAATGAGCTAATACAGTATTTCCATCTATTCTTACTCCATTACTCGAGCATCAGTCCTTGGATTTCGTGTAGGCCTATTTCGTCATTTTTTTTAAATTTCGTTTTCAGAAAAAATGCCGAAGAATTCAGAAGTTCTATAATTTTAGCTGTTGAACTTCCAAATACATCTTCTTCCCTCATTATCACCTTTTGACGCGAGATCTAAACAGGAGACTTCAATAACCAAGTTTGTTGATTTCTGGTGTTACCAGGAAACTATTCTGCAACTAAAGCATGTAACGATGAAGTTGGCTTTGGCCGATTCGATTAAACAGCAATTTATAATAATTTATTTAAAATATCTTAGTAGGCACGTTACAAAATAAGCTTCAGTGATTCGTTTTAAAGCTTTACTTTTGTAACTAGTATCCTAAATAACTATTAAATAAAATAGGCTGGAAAGTTAACATTGCAATTTATAATAGGCGTACTTATGAATCTGGGTAAACAAAAATTACATTAAAACTAGTATGGCTTGTAGTTTACTATCCAGAAACCAGAATCTCTCTCTCTTTATAACCAAACTTGAAGTAACAGTCATTAAGCTAAATCGTTCTGGTGGTAACGGCGCAGAAGCAACCACCGCATTTCTTTGTAACCGTCTACTGATTTAAGTAAACGTTGCTTGTTCTTGCATTTAAATGTTTAATTACGGTAAGTATAGTAAGGATGCTGAATAGCAAGGAAAATAAGAAAAGAACAACATAACTACGGGAGAAGTTTTGTTGTCCTAGCAATGCATGCGTGAAATTAAATTCTTCTTTACCAGGCAATTGCAATTACATTAAGTGCTGCTGTAAGGAATGTGCAATGAAAGTAGTATTTTTTAATTATAAATTATTTTTAGTCGCTTTGATTCGTGAAAGTTTAATCGTGACTGTATATTTATACATATTGTCATCAATAATGAATGCAGAAATAACTGAACTGTTAGTAATGGTAGTGATTTATAATAATCTTGAGTGAATGATAACAAGAACAGTTAGGGACAACATGAGTGAAAGTACACTTTTAAATTTTACTGTAGGCATTAATGTCCTTTAGAAGTAAAATAACATTTTTATACATTTTTTGGATTATTAAGAACTTTTATATTGTTAGGTAAGTTTCATTTTTCCCCTGCGGAGATCAAAGTGGCGACATTCTATAAACATATGGGAGAATGACAGTGGAGAATTTCATGTAGTACAGAGCTCGCCCTCAAACTGAAAGCATGGACCACGTCACAGACAGAGGCGGCGGGAATTCTAATGCAAGCGAAACGTGCTGAGTTGAAAACATTGACGATAACACGCTAGTATCCACTTGGTTAACTAAAGCGGGTGGAGCCGTGGATTATATTTTCAATGTGGACTTGAGCACTCCACGCATGCGCACTGCCAACGGCAGGTTCGAATTTTAACGGTCGCCAAGCTTTCAGATCCCAGGCGATCTCTGTACATCGTGGTTGATCCTCTCTGGTATTCAGGTAGGAGTGAGTCATTTTTGTATGACCAATTTTCAGTCGGGTAATAAGCACTTGGTGTTTACGATTCAGTAGTATTTTTATTTTAGGTATATTCCTAGCAACCAGGTCTTTTCTTTTTCTTTGGCCCCACCTTCCACCCCCGGAGTACCTGAGCCATAGGCTACATCTCCCGTCCAACAACCGATTTTGCATTTGTTCTAAGATCGTCGCGTCGCCTTTTTTTTGGTCATAGAACACAGGGAAAATGTTTGATGAATTGACTTTGGCATTTTATTCATTCAATTTTACTCTTATTCATTTGTCCATTGTTGCGGGGGGGGGGGTGTGTCCCCGACCTGGTATTCACCTTATAGAGTGAGGAAAACCCCCGAAAACCTCACTCAGATCGATTGCTGCGAGGCTAACCCGCAGCTTCCGAGGCAAGTCTTGGGCAATCTGCCATATCCGTCTTGCTCGATAAGGCCCCAGGGGATCTAAGCATTCCCCCAAAGTGGATTCGTCTCAAATTCGGTGTGTCTTAACCATCATCTTGTTCTTGTTCTTTCCTGCTTTCTATCACGTGGCGTGTGAATGTTGTGAAAGCAGTGTTAGCTCCCTTTGTCGTCCAAAAACTAAGTTCTCGCCTGCTTGTTTGGCTACCTCACTTAGGCCAATACGTGCTTCCCTAAATCTCGCGCATGTTTAGAGGGCGTGGTACATTGTATCAGGCTCACAGTCTTCACAGTAGCTATTAGATTTGACAGGAGTCACGTACAATAAATAGCCTCTTTATTTCTTCTGGGGACACATGAAGAGCTGTTAGTAATTGTAACAGTCGCTGACGATATGTGCCAATCTCCTGGGATGCTAGAGCGTGTGCTACAGTCCATGAGATATCGCTGTGAAGTTTGTCGTGATCATGGGGAACGACATTTTTAAAACTATTGCTTTAAACAGCGTGTAATTTGGGTTGTACAAAGGTAGTTAGGTTAGAAATGAAAGCAATGCAATTACTCGGTACTGAGCCACCGGAAACCATGGATTCCTTATATGAAAAACACTCAGAAAACTTCCCTGAACAACTTGTGAAAGTTTGTCGTTAGAGTTCTGATTCATCCTGTATGTATCCACCCCTGGTTAGTAGAAGAGAAGGTCTTAAGGCCTTAACTACGCAAGAGGGAAATATAAATAAATAAATAAGCTTAATGTATTAACTTAATGCATAATTATTCAAAATCATTGAAGACTAACTATTCGTCGAAATGCTTGAGTTAGTATTTTTTTCTTTCACTATTTTTTTACCCCTTCTTTCTTCGGACTTACAAGTCAATCCACTTTTAATATGAATCAGTTCCATAGTTCCATAAAATGCATTCCGTACATTTAGGCAGGACATGGTGGGATTTCCTAGTGTGCGATCAGCACGACGCAAAGACGTCTTCTAAAAAAATACACTGCATGCCCAAAGGTCAGGATGCTTTAGTAACTAGATATTAGATAAATGAAATCCTGTAGGTTGCAAGTTGAATCTTTTCAAGTTGGAAAACCCCATGAAAGTCACATTAGCGGACACTGGATTCGATTTGAAAGCCGTGTGATTGTTCTACAGCTTCCTTTCATCGGAAGCACAGTTAATATCAGTGATAAATAAATTGCATACCCACTTTCGGGAAGTAAAGTTACTAGTTTGTAAATAATTTCATTTTCAGCCAAAGAAGTAGTGATACTATTATAGGAATAAAGACATTCGTACGATTCAAAGAAATAGGGCAAACGCAACGAAGCCATTATCCAATTGAAAGAGAGTGCTTCAGGGACCAAAGAGATTTGAAGTAGCACAAGAGTAGGTGGAAAAAGGAAAACCTCCATTTCCTTGGGGACAAGTGTGACAGTAAATAGTGTCTCACCTGAATCTCATGAGAATATTCTATACGTTGCATTTCGTGAACTAATATCTCGCGTTTATGTACCAATGCAAAATAGTTGAATGTACGAGACTTTCCTTTTAAAATTAGTTCCAGAGAACAAACACTTGTGATTTTTATTTTAACTCATACACAGCTAAATTTGTGCAGCTTTATAGGCAAGTATCAAATAAAACCTTCAGTGGACTTTAAGTTTGAAATCAATGAGGAAAAATTCAGATGAATGTTTGATTTCTTAGAATAATAACTGTAATAAAAGATAAAAATTATCATATTTTACATAAAGCATTGCTCTATTAATCTTATATCTCTGCCTTGTACTAGATTTCTTAGGTGACGAAATTTTACGGCAGTAGCATTGTAAAGGTTAACTGTGATATTTCCATTTTTACAAATTTCTAGGATAATAACGAATAATGACTAAGAACTTATTAATGGATAATAGTTTTAAAAACTTGAACACTTCTATTGCAGAATACTGCAGAAATGTATCCTCTAATTGGATTAACCATGTTTTCAAATGAATGAAATTTATTTGACCTCGACGCTAGTCTAATTCTATCCTTATAACCCTGATTTTGATTACGCCGTCGTCCTGCTGACTGATATGTTGTATGGCTTAAGAATGAAATTATAACTGATCAAGCTAAAATCACGAGTTATTATTCCCAGTGAAAAAACTGAAAGACTGGTTTTGATTCTCGCCAAGGACAAACTTCCGTCTAAAGAACACAATAGAATTCTCTTAATTAAGATAACTCTGGAAACCTGTCATTAAACAATAAATTAGTCCACTGAGTTCATACCTAGAGTAAGTAGATAAAAGAAAAGAGGTAAAATGAAATGTGTTTTGTAAAAATAGTCAATTTTTCTCGTCACTTTAACCGCAACGTTTATTATAATATACTAATATTATAATATTATTATAAAGGCTTCTGTAATATAATCATTGTAACAGCTGTGTTGCATACATCCCCTTCTACATCAGCATTTAGCTTAGACATAGAATAATTTTTTTTAAAGATTTAAAGCAGTCTTAAAAGCCCGAGTGTTTGGAATCTTCTCATGCAGACTTATAGTCCAGAGACTGTTTTTGACATTTTATGACATCCTTTTTCGAATGAGCGAGTACATTAGTAAAGTGAATCAAAGCTCACAGAAATTTAGTTGCATATTAGAACTCTTGTAACACAAGTTTGAAACACTATCAAAGTTCGGACGTTATGTTTTAGCTTCTTGAAAACTGAAACTACTTTTAAACCTCAGACACATTGTTTGGCAGGCAGCCAGAAACATTTAAATACGAATTTATAAAGAATATAGCACAGTTATTCAAACTGACGAAAAGTGCAGTTAGAGTGCATGTGATGTCGATGTTTATTAGAAAAAAATCTTTATGATTATGGTGAAGATGATAAATATCTTTATAAATGAGTATATAAGTGTTTAGTAGGCCCTTTGTGCTATTAGCAACCAATGTAGGGCTACCTTCTAGCGGCATACAGCCATCGAAGTTAAAATATCAAAATAAGATAGAACTTGCGTGGTTCACCTTCTTGCTCTTCGTATTGATCCAGCAATCATTTTCTTTTGATAGCTCTTTTATTGTTTTTTTTTTTCAGGAAATATTCCTTGAACTTCTTTTAAACATTTCCGATTTTCTTTTTCGGAACGCATCACGGCCCCAACAGTTCGACACCAACAACCCCAGGAATGTGTTATATTCCCTATCATTAAATATTGCTGCTGTATGAAACATACCAAAGAATATGCTAATGTATTTGTGACCATAAACAATGTCCTGGGAATCCGGTTCTAAATTACATTATTGATACACGTTTATGATTTAGAGACCGGGTGTGCTTAATTTTATTCAGTAGATTGGAGTCTTATATGTCCCTTTAAAGTTGCCTCTTTTACATTAAAAGTTGGTCTAAGTAGATAAATAATTTATTTAATTGGTTTCATTGCATTAGTTTAGATTTCCATATTTCTTCTAAACCCTTCAACTTTGGTGAAGAACTTTTGCATAACTAGGGCTGGATACACCACTGCCAGTGTTGTACTACCACCTAAAGTACAAATATGATTTATACCTCTCTTTTAAACTAATACTCCAAAGTTATTTTTAACTTTAAAAAGTAAAAAAATAAAAGTGAATTTTTACCCTTTAGATAGGCCTATAAGGAAATGTTCCTACTGTTACGAAGTCAGAATGGAACTCCTTGCGGGAAATAATTCTACATAAATTCATCAACCGGGGCTTATACCCTTAGCAACCAGGGAAGGCGGTTGAGGCCAGGTAGATTCCTTCACCCACAGGCACCCTCACATTTACAAGGGCAGGAGATTTAGGACCAACCGTAATTTCCTCCCCGTGAGTCACCTAGTCTACTTCAATCAATCAATCTTAGATTTTTTAATATGTCATTTTATCTTAAAATGTTTGTTATATATCAATTCTACACATAATTACAAGAAAAATGACACCAAACAATGTATAATTTACTTTAATAGGAACATAGGACTTGAAAGCAGTTTTCTCGTAACTTTTATTTATGTATTTGTTATAGATGTTCCTGTTAAAGTAAATTATACATTCTTCGGTGTCATTTTTCTTTTAAGTATGTGTAGAATTGATATATAACAAACATTTTAAGATAAAATGACATATTAAAAAAATCCAAGATTGATTGATTGAAGTAGACTAAGTGACTCACGGGGAGGAAATTACGGTTGGTCCTAAATCTCCTGCCCTTGTAAATGTGAGGGTGCCTGTGGGTGAAGGAATCTACCTGGCCTCAACCGCCTTCCCTGGTTGCTAAGGGTATAGGTTCTATTGAATTGTAGGTTAATCTAACATAATGAGTTAATGACAAATCGCCGAAAGCTAATTCATAACAGGGTTTCTTCTCCCGATTTTGGGGATTTTTCTACTCTAGTAAACTGGAAATACAGTAGCCACGGAACAGAATTTTGTTGATATCGTCTTGTTTATTATGATGTTAACCTATTATCAGTGAATTGGCCAAGCTCAGTGTTATTCTCTGAGTTAGGCTAGATATAATATTTCGAAAACCAATAGGCACAAATATCCAATAACTCCGTAACGAAGTATTTTTGGTGTTCCAATATTAAGAAATTTAAACATTACAGCATTTATATTTATTGTTTCTATGACTCACATTAATTTAACCTCTGATATCTACTATACATTAGTCTTGGTTTAGGTTCGGACTTCTGGCGGTAACATCAAAAGGTTGGCGTTGGGTCCCCTCTCCTGGTGTAGACGTAGTGTAGTGTAGAATCCCTTGGCCCCATAGGCGTACCGAGGGGGGGGGGTTGGGGGTTTGACCCCCCCCCCCAATTGATTAAAAAAAGGAAAATTGTATAATTTTTTTAAGTCTGCCCATAAATTACTTAATACAAGTATAAAGCGTGGGAAGCTTAAAACTCGTTATTTTGCGTCTTAATTTTTAAAATTTTCCGGGGGAGGACCACCGGAAGCTTAAAACTCGTTATTTTGCGTCGTTATTTTTAAAATTTTCCGGGGAGGACCCCCGGAAGCTTAAAACTCGTTATTTTGCATCTTAATTTTTAAAATTTTCCCGGGGAGGACCCCCGGACGGGTATTCCTTTATAACCCCCCCCCATATGGTCGGCCTGGTTACGCCTATGCTTGGCCCCAACCCAACCTCTTGGTTTGATGTGGACGAGAGGCCGAACTCCAACGAGTTTGCGACCAGCGTTCGCCCCAATACATTGATTGTCGTTCGTTGGCCTTCGTTGGCCTTCGTTGGCCTTCGTTGGCCCAATGTGTACCCACCTTGAATTTTAACTGTAATGTAATATTGCCTTTTGTCCGCTCTGTCCAAGTTGGTAGCCCTCAAATACGAAGACCTGTTATTGTATTTAAACAAAAGTTAAAATAATTGTTGGTAGTATCGTCAGTGAGTGTAAGAATTCCTTCTGAAGTTCCTGTAATGGCTTTGTTTTACAGTCTTCTCAGTCAATTTCTTAGTATTGTTCAAGTGGGATTTTTAGTTGGGACATTGGTTATGTGGGTAATTACTATCTTCTAATAACATTTCAACCTATTAAATACCATATAAATTTATCCTAATACAAATAAAGGCTATTTATTTATATTTAAATAGATAAATTATAACATTATAGCACATAATAAAACATGAAGAAAATTACAATTCGCGACAATGGCAAGGCTGGGACATGAAAATCCCCACAGTTGGAACAATGACCCAATAGTGAGATCTGGTGAGATCTTTTCCATCCTATAAGATCAGGCTAGCTATATTCATATTTTTAATTTATTTAATAAATAAAATCTTATGAACTTTCTATCACTTCATCCAGAAACTTCCATGAATGCTTGGTTTGATTCCCATAGTATAATATTCTACTATGAATCCATTAAGAAGTAGACTATGCGCTATATTCCATTAAATACCATTTTCCATACACCAACTAACCCAGTCTACCGTACCATAGGGTGGCATACCACAAGTAAAAGAAGTAGCCTTTTGTGTTAGATCCCGAAATACGATGTCACCTTTTTAACATATAATACACTTTTGAGGTTGCATGAGTGCAAAAAACTTTTTTTTTTGGGAAACATGTCAGTGTGCATGTATGTTTGTGTATCTGAACAGCATAGCTCGAGAACGAAAAATCGTATTAAAACAATTATATTTGGCTTAGGTATCTTCTGAGGATGTGCCATGAAGATTGACGACTGCTTTCTGTTACTTTTAAGGCAATTTTACATGGAGAAAACTTCATTTTTCGCAATTTTCTTTTACCCGGGTATAACGATTTTGTTGAAGTTATGTTAAGCATCTCGCTTATACTAAGAGCTAAAACGTTTGTTTGTTCTAAACATTTTTCGAAGAAATTGTCTGAGTGGTACTTATAAGCCAACCAGTCTTGCCTGATGAACAATAAACCTTTACAACATGCTGAATCAACTGGATATGCACAATTTGCAATACGGCCTCCCATTCATTTTCGGAATGTGAAGTAAGACATGTGTATTGCCCTAGCATAGGGTAAAGAAAGTTACGTGAGTGCAATATATCAGATTTATTTGGGTTGCGTATCCCTTGGGGATGCGATTCGGAACGTGGCAACGACTTCCTTTCATTTTTAAAACCACTTTACATTAGAGAATCTAATTTTTATCGATATTCTCGAAAACGGCTCTAACCATTTTGTTTAAATTTCCTACACGATTTGCATAATACAGTATATTATAAAAATGATCTTTTATAAGTTGACACAAACTTACATAATTTTTGCACCTTCAAAATAGAATCTCTTAACTCTATCTTGATTTTTTTAGGTAAGTATGTAAGATTTATTCCGGCTGAGCAACTGATTTACAAAAATTTAGTATCATTTGATACTGGATTCACGGATACACGGACACATTAAAAATAATTTCTTCAAAAGCAAGTTGTTCAGGGCGAAATATCGACTGAAAAGGAAGCCAATCAGAAAAAAATGCACTTGACATCAAAGCGATTCTTAAACTTCGAGCAAAGAAACTAATAAAGAAATGAAATCCTAGCTGACGTTTTTCTTTAGTCGTGGTCTTATGAGCTCAAAGAACTCTGAACATGGGATTCACTGGTGTAGAAATAATCTACCCTTCTACTTTATTTCCTGCTCCAAAGTAAAAAGTACATTTTTTCTCCAACATGCGTTGGTGAACGTGCAACTTTTCTCTCTCTCTCTTTTTTTTTTACCCTTTATAACACAAAAATGTTTAATTTATGACTGCAATTGCGAAAATAAAACTCCCACCTACTTACCCATGGGAAAAACAAATAGGAGATAGCTGTAAATCGTTGTGATAAATAGGAAGACCGAAGTCCAGGGTCGTAACTGCTGCATGCTTCTTGTTGAAGACAACTTTTTATACACTTTTAAATCACAATAAACAGAAAAACACTAACTCGCTGACTAGGCTATAAATTCTCGTATAAATGTTTTATGTCTTTTTACGAATGTTCGGTAACTTTCCACATTACTGGATTTAAAATCGACAGTTCATTTTCAGTACAGAAAAAGTTAAATCCTCCATATACAGTAAAAGTGCGATTATTCAAACAGCATTAACTACATTCCGTTGTCTAAAATTTTACTTGCCCTAATTTGCACTGCATTTACAGTATAGAATCCCTAAACGTGAGTTGATAAAGTTGAGGTAAATGGGAAGAGCTACGAAGTTTTATTTTGAGACCAAAATCACATTTGAAAGATAACTACTGTTATAATTTTGAAATGGTAGTTACTACATATTATCATAGTAAGATTCTGACATTAAATTTATTTTAAAGGGGAAGGAACTTAGAGCTCTAAATTTAACTAGACATTCTAACTTTAGTAGGGCTTCGATATATTTACCTAACTCGTCATAAATTTGTGCTTTCGTATAGGCCTAGTAGATGTCACGTGTCACGGTTATTTGTTTTCTCGAGAACAGTCGATGAATCGAATCAGAGCAGCATCGCTACAGCACGTTCGCACGTTCTGATGATCCACTGGACTGTGGCAAATCGCCGCGCCGCTTTGCTCCTGTAGGGATGCGGAAAGAAGAGAGAAACAGGCAACAGCCAATGAGCCAATTCCTATCCTTAAACAAATCGGGCATGCGGCGGAGATGTAGATAAAATTCCCCAGGGTTCTGTTCTAATAGCGAATTTGATGACCTTGTCAATCGTGGATCATGTGTTGTAAATCAATGAGAAGTCATTAGGTGACTACATTCTATCAGTACAAGCAGAAAGTGGGCTTTAATGAAATTTTCTGTGTTTCTTCCTTGGTTTATTAGATGTTTAGATTAAGTCCGCCTATATACCACTAGATATTTGAAAACAAACAGCTGAAGCCTACATGAGATATAAGAGACCAGTTAATAAAAACACGTTGTTTTAAAATTAACTTTTATTGTATTGTAAAAATACCTTTATAGTATTAATTGGTCTATCACTTAATAAAAGAGTCTAGTGAATTAATAACATTGAGCTTAATGTATTGTCAATTTAATTGTTTGCAACGATAAATAATAAAAAATCTACAAAGTTGACATTAACACAATAGCTAAAATATTATTTAAAAAAATTAAAAACATACATGAAAATTAGACTAGTAGAGTATTAAAAATACTTGTCATTTCTTGTAAAATATCAAACATATGTCTATGCGTGTCCGTAATATATGTATTCGTGGATAAAATACAATCTGTTGCTCTCTTCTTATGTGTTATGCAGCTATTATTACTATGAAAGTAAATTATAGATTGTCTCTGTTATGAAATAAATGTAGTTTCGTGGTCCTTCTTCTTAGAATAGATTGGAGTTCTAGAATAATGTAATGATATATCTCTTGTAGCTTCAGCTTTCGTTGTTTTATATTTTGGTGAGATGCATTTCGCTGTTTGTTTTCAAATATCTAGTGGTATATAGGCGGACTTAATCTAAACATCTAATCTATAATTATACCACTTGAAAAAATTATGAAGCTAATCAACTATTCCTTGGTTTAGTTTATGAAAATATTTAAATTTACATTGCTGTGTGCAGCAAAATATGCCACTCTTTGATTTGATACTAGTGAGCTTACTTAGGTGCATAATTTTTTAATAAAACGTTTAAGTTACTATCCCACACGTTGAGTAGAAATGTGGTGTTAATAAAATGAAATGAAGTTTTATTAATTTTTACATTATTTCTAATCATTTATTTATAGTAATAAAAGCAGGAGATATGAAAACTGTATTGGATCAATAACGCTTTTTTTATTTACCACACCTTTGCTACTACTATTCCCAGTGGCAAAATAACGAAAACTATCAAGCAGAAACTTTGTTTGTTTAATTTAACTTTAAAGTGCAATCTAATAGGCACAGTGTCCAAATATTTATATTAAAATTGACGAATATGAGTTACTACTCCTTTTCCTGACTTCCCCTGTGTCATTTCTAGACCTGGAATTTTAAGGCAAATGCCTATTTTGTTCCTTATGAAATAACATGAATTTTTTTTAATATGTGGACCTTTCATGATAAATCACTTACATTTGTAGTGTTTTATAGTGCCCTAAAATGCCTATTTGGACCTTTAGAGCCTATTTTACTATTTTATTGCCTAAAATGCCTATTTTGTACATTTAAAATGAAATTCA
Organism: Ectobius pallidus; assembly: GCA_964059195.1. Taxonomy (NCBI): domain Eukaryota; kingdom Metazoa; phylum Arthropoda; class Insecta; order Blattodea; family Ectobiidae; genus Ectobius; species Ectobius pallidus. The sequence continues at coordinate 108,241,065 of CAXKWD010000002.1, read as the reverse complement.
ACTTATGTATCTTTTACAATCATTTAACGGACATCCTTGAATGAAAATCAGAAGAGCAGAGGGTGGGTTTTTCACAGAAACTTGATTATTCCAAACAATTGTTGCTAAAGGAATGCTGACTGACGGGGGAGGGGGAGGCCTAAGGAGGAAGGACTACTGTGTCAAATCACCAGTGAAAGAACATCTGTTTAGTGATTATAGTTCGTGATGCCTAATTTTGCAGTTTATTCTGTTAAGAATAGGTAGGCCTATACCACGTTTCTTGCTGTAAAAAAATAAATATTCGTCAACATTCTTTTCGAATTATCAATATTTGCTCATTTTATGTCTCAAACTCTCTTCAATTTCTGAATCTGCACTTATTTTGGACAGTGTAGAAGTAGAATGCACTCTTATGGAAGTTCACGGTTTCAATTCCGGCAGAGATCAGTGGATTTTTCAAGATCATAAACGTAGGTCCCATGTCATGAATTTAGAGCACATTAAAAAAATACTCAAGCTGAAAGTAGAGGAGACTCTGAACAAAATTTTGGGAATATTACACGTCCTAGTAATGGGCCTACATTAGGTTCCTCCTAGATAGCTATCGAGTCGATGGGCTTAGCGCCCAGCGCATGTCCTCTGCAAGAAAATAGGCGTAACTTCAGGGGGGACATATAGCTTTGTGTGAAATTCATAGAAGAGAATTAGGTGAAATTCATTTTTTTTTTCTCTCAGCAATGAATTGTTCTACAACCCTGCAATCTGACATAAGTTACTCTTTATTGCCTATTTCTACAATTGCATACTACTTTCAAAATTGATAACACTATTACAGTTACGGGTAATTATCATAGGTAATCCCACGAGAGTTGACGAGTTTATCAATAGATTTGCGACTGCTATATGCGGTATGTCCTCAATCTTGTCATCTACTTGAAGTAGATGTAGCAACCGTCGGATGGTAGTCCCGGTTCCTTCATGAATTTACTTTTCGTTTTTAATTAAGTCTCTACTAGGAGGCCCAAAGCTCTGTGCGCGAAATAAGATTGATGATGTTCCATACGTGTATAGCCTATACGCAGTAAACAGTTTAAACAGGGCGAATGATAAATAAAAAAAAATATCGCCTTCCAAGGAATGAAAATCAAAGGGCTTTGATAATGTTAGCGTAAAAAAAGTGTGAAGCACGATACGATACTGTTGTAACGAACTTCGGAAACTTATTGCAATATACTACAATACTTCTTATAATGCTACAGTTGAAACCAAACTTTAGATAAAACTTGTTCCGAACTTCTGAAAGTAAATTTCTGCAGCAGAAAAAAATATATAATTAACCAAATGTTTGTATTTGTCTGTTTCATCACAACTATCGAACTTTCTCTATAGTGTTAACGTTCTCTTGTTTGGACATATAACAAGGAAGATTAATTAATGTCAATGCCATACCGTTAATTTTCTAGAGAGCAATATTATGTGGGAAAATATGGAAACCATTACCGGTTGCTATTGTTAGCACAGACGCTTATTATACCCATTACTTGAAGCATATACGATATAAACCTAATTATTCAGTATGAGCATATATTATATGCATGTATACAGGCTAATTGCAAGTTGTGTGCCCTATTTGGGGAAATGACAACTGACAACCATTTAATTTAAAACTTATACTGTAAGTATCCAACGTGCAAAGACTTCAGAAGAACTTCTTGTAAAGACATGATTCACAGGTGGAACTCCTTTATTCTTCCCGCTCACTGCTACAAGGTCGTAACTCGTAGTGGGTCCGTTTATCAAGCTCAGACATCGACACTTATCACTGGCCATTCGTATTATTGCAACTCCGGGACTCATGGTTGAAAATGTCAGTAGAGAATAGTGTTTTTAAACAATAATCTAATTCAACTGTGTCAGATTCAGTCAAGATAAATTATATTTTGTCTTATATAAGAAACTAGCTTAAAAGGCCCGGCGTCGCCCGGGTTTCTTATTTTGTAATTGGAAATTAACTTATGAAGGACTTTAGATTTATAAATTCTAGGTCCTTATATAGGTATTTATAATTTGAAGTAGAAAGAACGACTTATCACACTCAAACTATCCCCTAAGAAAATGTTTGAAATAGCTTTTATGGCTATATGTAGAATTTTGCATCCCATCGCTTGTACAGTACACAGTAAGCCCGGGAGGGGTTCTAATAAGAAGAAACCGAAATTCCGGTAACATAAAATTGTATTATCGTGGCTGAAAATTTTGTTTCTCACTGTCATGTTACCATAAAACCGTTTTCGGAATGAAATTAAACAGAAATACAATATCACTTTCATACATCTCTTCCCAAAACATATTACCTTACCTCGTATTGTTTTCTCTATTTCCAGGCTAGAGGAAGTAATGTGACTGCATTATTTTCGTGAATTTCATTCTGTGATATAATAATATATATATTACCATACATCGTATTGTTTTCTCTATGTCCAGGGTAAAGAAAGTTATGTGACTGCATTATTTTCGTGGATATTGATAGTTCTCTCATTTGTTTCTCTCATTTGTCAAATTTATTCTACTTTCATTTTTTCCAAGGCCCGCTGGTAACAATATGTTAACAATACGTTCTGTGAATTTGTTTTGATAATTCTATGTAAAAATGGATTAAGTATTTTCAAAAACATTAAATTTTTGGCATTTAGAATCAGAATTTTTCAAAATCCTTTCTTAGTGAGCACCTACATTATGAAGCGAAGGTACTGTCAAAATTCCAAGTCTCTACCTGTTATAGTTTAGGCTGTACGTTGATTCCTGTCATTCATTCAGTCAGTCAGTCAATCAATCATTCATTCAGTCAGTCAGTCAGGACAAAGCCTTTTATATAGATAGAGATAATCTTCGTGAATATGAAAGATTTATAGAAGCAATTAAAGGCGATCATAACATGTATCCGCTCGAAACCGAACAAATATCAGCTGAAGTGACGTATAAAATTCGTGAATCGCCGTGTAAATTTCTCTGGATTTACTAATTTTAATCCTTTCAGAATATGAGCGATCCTCTTTAAGGTTTGCCACGACAGTTTCTGCTAGGGAAGTGCAGTGTTTCGGATATCATTCCATTACTATCAGGATTATATAATTAATACTGCTGCTGCCGAGACTGCAAATTCTCTATTCATCCCATGAAGAGACGAAGTGTCTTTTTATCTACCTTCGTGTTTCAACCTCACTGGAAGATTGAGAAGCATGTGGTCACCATACCGACACTTCTTACAGACAGTTTCCCTATTGTGATTCCCTGTTTTTCATACGTCCTCACGTGGCTGAGCACATCCCGTTCCAGAAAGTCATAAAATTCCAACGATAACAGCGGCCAGCAAGTCTAACCATTTACCAAATCAGCCGTTTATTCTTATTACTTAATGATAAATACCTATAGAATTATATACTTTTCGCTACGTAAGGAAATCATAAACAAGCTACAACGTCTCCAATAAAACGATCTTGAGCACCCAACTGTAATCTCTACAGCGAGTCGCACTTCTGTTGTGTTGTGTGATTTATATAAAAATGCACTTAACTGAAATCTAGCGAAGTCTCCTGAGGATTTCCGAAGCATAAACATAAACCGAATAAGAAATGTACTGTTTCTTTGACAGCTGCATGAAATCGGCCGCTATCTTGGGAGGAGATTCCGTGCAAAATTGGATTAATAAAATTCATGGGATTAATAAAATTCATGCAGCTATCTTCATGTTCATAAGACAACAGGATAATATAAAATTAGGATAAAATTATTTTTAAAACATACAGTATTCATAAATGGTACATGTGAGTCACTTATACTGTCGTTATTGTTGTTGTTGTTATTATTATTATGTATAACGTGCGTTGACAGTGGACTGTAAAAACAATTAATTAAGGGTGATAAAGATTGAACACACGCTATACATTTCGATAGGATTTATGAGCAAACAATTATCACAAAATACAATATTTATCTTGAGGCTTCTTCGCTAACAAAGGTAGATCCTTTCTGAATGGTAGCGATGCGAAGACATCAGTAGTTTTCAAGACGTTTAATTAACTCTGGTGAATGATGAGGACCACTGACACTTCTGTCAGAACTTGAGGCGTATAAATAATCTTCATAGAATTCAATAATAGACATAAATGATTCCTTAGATAGTAGCTGCTGCTAGCTAAAAAATATATATCATTTGCATTTAACGTTAGCCACTGATTAATAAAATCACTGCAAATGTCGTCGCAATGGCTAAATAACAAGCTATATTAAGCAATTCGTTATTATTGAAATAATTGACTCACAGTTTTAATAAATAATAATCTTCAAGCTTGTAATTATTCATATCACTATTCTTGAAGTTCAATTAAACCAGGAAAAGATAATCCCTCTGGAAACAAATAGTGTTGACACAAGTATGCTTGAAAATCTTCTTAGAAATATTCCTTCAATGAGGAAAAATGCATGATAGCTTTAAAATCAAGTTAAGAAGCATTGACTTCTGAATATAATAATAAATTGGGTGAAATGACCCAATAATTTGCCAATAGAGACTGTAAAGGCAATTGATAGACGTATTGAAGATGGCGACGAAACAAGAAGAATGTTATTCGAACAAGAAGAAAAGAAGAAAGCTAACAATACAAAAACATATTGTAGAGAAATTCAACTGTCCTTAAAAATAATGAGGAGAACGCAAGGCCCCCTGAAAACGGGCGAAAAGCAGAAAGAAATCAAACCAACCATCCATCATAAAATTAAACATTTAGCAATAAGCTCTTATAAAAATATTAACAGCTAAAAAGATCACAACATAACTGAACATATTGCCCGCGATTATTCACTAGGGAATAATCAAACAGAAATGCGAAGTTATGTTGGATCTTCAAAAACACCAATAAATCCTAAAAGTTGAGAAATAAAAGTAACTAAACAAAGAAAAAATGAACGACTGCTTTAGTCGTGAGAGTCATATATGGGAATTGGGGCTAGTTTAATGATGGGTCGTTTCAGATAACTTGTAGAAGTCCTGACCGTGACAACCCTCACAAGACCGTCTGGGCCTGGGTGAGTTTGAGTTATGATGCCAACAACCCATTTTAAGGGAGGCATATTGTCATCCATGATTAAAACTGGCGTACCTATGGTAACATTAGGCATAGCCTTCAACCATTTAGAACGTCTCTGCAAGGAAGAAAGATTTGAAGGAGAAGATCCTCTTGAAATAAGATCTGCATGATTTTCCTTAGAGGCGACATGAGAACAAGAATCAATAGATGTAGTCTCCTGAATATCAGCGGCTCTATTGGCCACAAGAGTTTTCAAAGTCGTGGGTGAATGAGTAAGCTGATTACTGATACCCTCATCAGACGTAATGAAGGCTGAGCAATTCACAGAAGACTCAACGTAATTAAAGGGTCTATTTGATGAAGACCTATTCAACTCACAACGTTTCCTTCGCTGCATTGAAGGCATGTTATGATGCTTAAGAGGGAACGAAGGCAACTTGCCGGAGAAGTACCAGCCTAGCTGGGAGTTCTGAATAGTAGGCAAATTGGGAGCAGATATCTGTCCAGATACCATGATTTGAGAACATATCTCAACACCCAATAGCAAATCAATAGGCTTAGGAGAATTAAAGCTGGGATCTGCTAAGGGTAAGTTAGGAGGAATGTTCCAACCTCTAGTATTAACAAAGTTTTTAGGGAAATTAGAAGCAGAGATCTCAGGAACTATAATGGCCTTTGTATCATAGAGCCAATTCGTAACCTGAGATCTGATAGAGACTTCTGTAAGCCTTGAGACGCTTGCATTGGTAGAAAGGATACCAGCGAGAGAAGTACGCTGAGATAATGGCGACAAACCAAGCTGCTTGAACAACCTGTCAGTAATTAGATTACAGTCTGATCCAGTATCAAGAAGAGCTGTGGCCTGTACGGGGCTGCCATTGTTACTTAAAATTATCACGCTAGCAGTAGGTAAAAGACATTTCTGCCGTGACTGGCTGGCAGACATGATATTGGCCGTATTTATGGCTTGAGAATTGCTTGGCCGTGAAGGGTCATGCAATAAGTTGCTGTGCCTGCCTTGACATTGTCTACATCTAAAAGTGTTACAGCTCGAAGTGTGACCATTTGAGCTAAGGCAAACACGACAAAGTTTGTGATTTTTCACGAATTGATCGCGGGATGAATAATTCAGCGATCTAAAGGCGTCACAATAAATTATAGTGTGATTCGATTTACTACAATAATTGCATTTCGCTCTAGGAGAGGAGAGGTTAGCCTTGACAGAAGGAGCAGATGAGGGCTTGACGGACTGACTTTTCAGAACCGATTCTGTCATCTGCAGCACCCTAACCCTAGACTCCAAAAAACTGAATAATTCCTGCAACTTGGGAAGTTTTCCTAACTTAATTGAAGATTCCCATTCTTTAATTAATTCTACTGGGAGCTTATCCACAATTATACGTGAAATAATTAAGTCAGACAGAGGAACATCAGTATTAAGTACGTTCAATGCATGAACCGTACTTGAAAAATGATCCACAATGATACGTGAAATAATTAAGTCAGACAGAGGAACATCAGTATTAAGTACGTTCAATGCATGAACCGTACTTGAAAAATGATCTAAGTATTGTTGCAATGAGCTTGCAGAATCTCCTTTAAGGGGGGTGGAGAAAAAAGGTTATCCAAATGCGTATTGGCAATTAACCTGTCATTATCGAATCTTTCAGCTAAAGTCTTCCAAGCTACATCAAAGGTGGCATTGGAGACCGGGATATTTTGAATTACAGTCATTACCTCCGGGGATAAACAAGATTTTAGATATTGAAATTTATCCATGTTGGATATATGACTGTGCTGAACAATTAATGAGTTAAACGTATCCCTGAATTCAAGCCAAGCTCTAGGGTCGCCTAAAAAACTGGGTAGCCTAATTTCAGGCAATTTAGGTAAATTCGACAAAGGTGCAGGCAAAGAAGATTTGTGATTAGAGTTCTGCTCTTGATTCGGCTCATATAACAGTTTTGCATCTGCAATTGAAGAATTGATATAAGCTAAAGCCCTTGAACATTCTGACTGAAGCTGGCGCTCTTGAAACTCAGCCTCTTCATCGTAAATGTTACGATGCTGAAGACTTTCAACCTCATATCTATCTGACAATTTTTCTAGGCTCGACTTAAGAACAATGGCCTCTTGATAGGATATCTTGTCCAAAATTTCAAATTCAGATACTGTTTGAATTTGAATCATGAATTGATTTTTCAGAAGGTTAAAAATAGCTTCGGCTTTGGCCTTGGCTCTAGCTTCGGCTTCTTCAGCTTTAGCTTTAGCTTCAGCCGCTTCAGCTCTAGCTCTAGCTTCAGTTTCTTCAGCTTTAGCTATAGCTCTAGCTTCAGCTTCTTCAGCTTTAGCTATAGCTCTAGCTTCAGCTTCTTCAGCTTTAGCTTTAGCTTCAGCCGCTCGAGACTTATTGAAAGCATTAATCTGCTTGCTAATATGAGAGATGGCCTTTTGTATGGTTTTCTCAATTTCTGCCATATAGGCATCTTCGGATTCAGAAAAGGCTAGTTCATTGATCTCGGACTGGACTCTGTTATATTCAGATTCAAGCTTGCTTAAATCAATCTTAAGCTCAAGAAGGTCTTGAGGAGAGGTTTCCTCATTGATAACGCAGTCTAGAATGTAATTAACTTTGCGAGTGATTCTCGACTTAATAGGCGTCCTTTTTGCCTTTAAAGTCTTAAGGGTGCCTTCTACGTCAGTCATGATTTGACAATTGATTGTTCAAATAGTATTCGACTTAACGTGATTCACTGTTTATGACTTAAATTGACCGCACTGAGAGCTTATTGAGCACTAAAGTTAGTTGCCCGCGGTTAGACAAAATGTGACAATAATGTGTGTGTACATGGATTCACAAAGGTGAGTGCAATTATGTGAATAATAACAAACCCTTTTAATAAATTAGTTTGAAGAGCTGTTGTCTGAACATTAGGCCTCACACGTGCAGATTAAAACACGGAGGCAGAAGCACTTAATATGAGATTAAAATTACCTTTTCAATAAGAAACTTCAAACTGACTGAAGTCAGGAATGCCAATTGTGCTTCAAAAAAGTCAATTATTTGCTTGAATGATATTTGTGTTCAAACAGCATGAATTGCGGAACACCAACAGCTTGAATTATCTCAATAAAGTTTACTACGGGCGGAATAGAACGAGTGTAGGTTTACAATGCGTGTTACAATATTGTGGTTCTATCCGGCCTCGGAGGATCCAAAAAATGTATAACGTGCGTTGACAGTGGACTGTAAAAACAATTAATTAAGGGTGATAAAGATTGAACACACGCTATACATTTCGATAGGATTTATGAGCAAACAATTATCACAAAATACAATATTTATCTTGAGGCTTCTTCGCTAACAAAGGTAGATCCTTTCTGAATGGTAGCGATGCGAAGACATCAGTAGTTTTCAAGACGTTTAATTAACTCTGGTGAATGATGAGGACCTCTGACACTTCTGTCAGAACTTGAGGCGTATAAATAATCTTCATAGAATTCAATAATAGACATAAATGATTCCTTAGATAGTAGCTGCTGCTAGCTAAAAAATATATATCATTTGCATTTAACGTTAGCCACTGATTAATAAAATCACTGCAAATGTCGTCGCAATGGCTAAATAACAAGCTATATTAAGCAATTCGTTATTATTGAAATAATTGACTCACAGTTTTAATAAATAATAATCTTCAAGCTTGTAATTATTCATATCACTATTCTTGAAGTTCAATTAAACCAGGAAAAGATAATCCCTCTGGAAACAAATAGTGTTGACACAAGTATGCTTGAAAATCTTCTTAGAAATATTCCTTCAATGAGGAAAAATGCATGATAGCTTTAAAATCAAGTTAAGAAGCATTGACTTCTGAATATAATAATAAATTGGGTGAAATGACCCAATAATTTGCCAATAGAGACTGTAAAGGCAATTGATAGACGTATTGAAGATGGCGACGAAACAAGAAGAATGTTATTCGAACAAGAAGAAAAGAAGAAAGCTAACAATACAAAAACATATTGTAGAGAAATTCAACTGTCCTTAAAAATAATGAGGAGAACGCAAGGCCCCCTGAAAACGGGCGAAAAGCAGAAAGAAATCAAACCAACCATCCATCATAAAATTAAACATTTAGCAATAAGCTCTTATAAAAATATTAACAGCTAAAAAGATCACAACATAACTGAACAATTATTATTATTATTATTATTATTATTCCAGTAATTGTTCATTTAATAATTAGTTCCTCACTTCTTCAAAACAACCGCATGTATCTCGTCTTGTATTCGAATAACTTTTGTTAAGAGTAAGGTTAATTTGCCTCCCCTTCCTACTTTTTGGTTAGGACTGCAGGTCTTTCACAAGAAAGGCTTTGCGTTAAAAATTTCGTTTTCAGTTTTTTAAGAATGAATAAATATAAAATAAAAGTACTTCCTCTCGAAACAAATAAAATGTCAAATTTTAGGCCGTGGCGTTGATGGTTTAAGCTGTAAATGTCAGTGGTGATTCATATTAAACAGACATTGCCACGCCATGGGCATACATTTTACTGCATAAAATATCAATCACTTGTCCAAGTTCCCATGACCAGCCTCTTGATCTTAACATTACCATAACACAAACTTGAAACGAAAAGAGAACAAGTTTACTGTACCGCCATTTTTTTAGTAATGAGAAAACTAAAAAGTGAATCATTGAAGCAATATTAATAATGGTATTGACCTGATGATGATGGTGATGAAGATACTACCTATTTTATTAAGATGAAGAGGAAGGCACCCTTCCAACTGTAATCCTGAAGTGGAGCTACATGAATATGAAATTATATACGAAGTAATCTGAAGTAATGAACGTGTAGAAGATTTTTATTTCAAACAGTGCAGTGAAAACGTTTTAAACAACTGAATTTTATACGTCCAGTTAAAGCCGATGTGCGCAGTTAAATCCCCTCTAGGCAATGGTTTTTGCTGTGCAAATCTGAGCTGCAATTTGCATGAAAACAGCAAATCTTGCTGACGCCTGGCTTTAAAGGACAAGAGTTACTGACAGCAATCCTGAGGGCACAAACTAGACATCAAAGACAATATACAGGACATAAACTTGCTTAATGAAAATGCATTAAAGTACTTGGCTATGAACTTTAGAGATTATCATGTTAAAATGGGTGCTTTAATAGGTCTATATGATAACAAATAATAGCCTATCGGAAAAGCAAAGATTTTGGGAATGATGGCTTATCGATTAAATGATTTTCCTGCTATCCTTTGCAGACAACATATACTCAGAAGCGGGTATACAACTACATATTAAGGCTTCAGAGATCTTGTCATTTCCATTTGTTCATAATATGAATTTTACCTCTAGTTTCTCTCACAACGAACACTGGGTCGAAAAAAAGTTCACAGCCTTATGCAGAAGCGTGCATGGTGCATAGCATGTAGTGTGAAATTTAGAAGTCTTGCAGTTGAAATTAACATATGCCATGAACACATCAACAATAGAAAAAAGTGAAACATCGTTAGTTACATGAACATATAAACACTGATTCCTTATTTTAACCTCCATGATCAATCGAGTATAAATAAAGCTCAATAAAATATTAAAATAACTAATATTTATTATTTCACAAATATTAATGACTATCTAAAATAATGTATGATGCATATGATAAACTTATTTTATTTAGCTCGTAGGATTGCTTCACTCGCCCTTGTGGTTTCGTTTCGCAAACATATCGACTCGCAAAATAAATTCCCCCTTTTACTACATGTATCACAATAATTATTTTATACCTTACATTTTTCCGTTATAGGTATTGTGAACTTTTATTAGTACCTAATAAATCTCAATGTCCTGTGCCGAATATAATTATTTCATATAAGTAATGTAAAGAAAAATCTATATAAGTAAATACGGTACCTATATCTTGCAAAAATACTAGTTTTTATCCTCTTTGTATGAACCCTTCACTTCAAAAATATTCTCTTCAATAAGAGATTGTGAAACGCATATAGTGTCTTTAATCTATAGGCGCATGTAAATATCTCGTACATCCCAAGCAATGAATTGTGAAAAGATAATTTTTGGAGTATAAGTTATTGTGTTAATTACGTATTCCATTGCTTAAATGTATCTTATTTTAAAAATTAATTTCCAGTTTTTAAGTGTATCGAAACTGACTAATTGGATGGTTGAAGATGAGCAGTTCTGGCTTAATTTATGTGTGTATCTGAATTCACTACAACTATATTGTTATGCAGGTAGTTCGTAAAAAGAATTTTCATCTGCGGAAATTAGGTGATGGTGAAAACGTAATTGAAAGTTAAAACAGAAACTACATTTTATTAACTAACTTACTTTATTTCCAGACTTACCTATTTAGTATTTACCTACATTATTTAGCAACATACTAGTGTCCGACCATCATCTGCATATAAACATGATTTTATCTATCGACGACTCTTGGAACTGGTTTAGGTAAAGTATTTACGGTGTACTGTACTATTTTGTGTCTCGGTATTTATAACCCGCGAGAGAGAGTCTATAGCCTTTATATTTTTGCGAACGAAAAGCAAGGGAAAAACATCCTGTATATAGATAATAAACTATAAAGTTTTCAGAATTTAGGTTGCCCTGTCTTGGTGTAAATGTGATTCTATGGCCATTAAAATCTCTACCCCAATGATTTTGGAAGCTCTGGACAAGGACAGCGATATTGATGTGCCATTTTGCTGCTACATCATCACAACATGCTACGTGCCTCTTCACCACACGTGCAGTTTACTGTCATCACTTTTCCTTTGCTAAGCACCACTACATCATGCAATCAACCAATACAGATGACACAGTTTCGAAGCCCTTGTTATTAAATCAAAACATTGTACATGTTCAACTGGATGCTAAAAATCCTAATCCGTACACCTAAGCTTTAAAGTGGACATTCCAGTAAAAACGCTAACTCTTTAACGTGTTTTCTGAAGAAGAAACGTACAATATTATGAAAGAAGGATAAAAGCGAAGGTTATTCTATAAAATAAGGGGCAGAAATCTATGTGAGTGGACTAGAAGCCTTTCCATCGTTCTTGAAACATTACCTTGGATGCGGAGTGGAGAAATATGCTTCACTGATTTTTCTAAACCGCATGCTTTCCAAATGCTTCCACTGCTTCGTACCGCTATCCTGCGCGAGATTCCTAGGTGATGTTTCAATTGGAACAGGTCGAAGTATTGATAATTTTTATATATATGGGAGAAGCCTACCTGTTCCCGATTTCAGGAAAAAGTTCTTCAAGGCATGGCGAGAACTACAACCTTTATGGTCCGAATGTATAAAAATTTGGGGCCTCAACCTCCTGAAACCCTAGGGGCCTTCATACACTATAAGGATGAAAAAAAATGTTAGTGAGATGCTTAAATAATTATGTTAGTGAGATGCAATTTCTCACAAGGAAATAAAAACTGTTAAGCCAGGATATATATATATACATTTATATAATATAAGTTATATATAATATATAAGTTATATCTATATATATATATATATATAAAAGGCTTTGTCCTGACTGACAGGAATCAACGTAGAGCCTAAACTATAACATGTAGAGACTTGGAATTTTGACAGTACTTTCGTTTCATAATGTAGGTGCTCACTAAGAAAGGATTTTGAAAAATTCTGATTTTAAATGCCAAAAATCAAATGTTTTTGAGAATACTTAATCCCTTCTTACACAGAATTATCGAATCTGAATCACATTTGACATTAAAACATATTGTTGCCAGTGGGTTTCAGATGGGTTTGGAATTAAATTAAATGGAAGTTTGACAGTTACAGTTGGCTTTGTCTATTTTTGTCATACCTTGAAATAAAACTTTCGCGATCGCTTGAATGTTGTAAGCCCTAATATGGTCAAACATCGTTTTATTTGGACGAAACTCACTATATAGGGGTTTTCTGGACCAAGGAACTCGAATCTGAGGTTGGTTTTACCAGGTGACGCTATCTAATCGTGGTATGTAGTCCACGTGATTTAGGTGTTAATAAATATAATGATTTAACTATTATGCTCTTAATTTTTAATTTTTGAAATAATTATCGCGGGCGAAGCCGCGGGCACATGCTAGTATTATATATACACACTACGTTATATCTTATCCTGGTAATTCCTAAAATTATTATACATTCGAATGTATTAAATAGCACTTTATTGAAATTATGAGGAATAGGGTTTTTGTATTAATATAGTTATTCCTTTGTCAGTACATTGTTGCATTGCCGCTTGTAAGTAGGCAATCGAAAGTGAACTACATGCATCCGAGAATGTTTTTATGAACAACTATGCGAAAATTACGTATTTTCTGAAGAAGAAACAGGCAGGATACGGAAGGAAGAAAGCAACGGTTACAAAAACAGCTACATTTTAAGCCGGCCTCGAAGCACTATGATACTATCAGCATATGACAGTGTAGTAATGGCAAAATAACGGTCGTCAGTAGAGGCGTAGGACTGCGAGGCACGCGAAGGCCAAATCGACTCACGAGACAAACTTTCACCGACTCTGAGTTAATGTAAGCAAGAAGGGGCAGGAATGTGCGTAATTGAACTAGTTTTTTTTTCGCTGTATTGATTATATTTGTAAAGGAATAAATGTCTACCAAATGTATATTCCTCAGAGGTGTATATATTCTGATTTTAACTTGCTTGCCCCTTACTAACTCTGCAACCAGCCACAGCTTTTAACTTGCTTGACAAGAGAGCAAGCCAGATTGCTACGATGGAAAGAAATACTGTCGCTATGAGTCAAAAGCTCTTCATAACCTGGTGGGTTTCACGGGGCCTAAAGAAACTGCAAGGCCTGGCGAAAAGAATATGAAACTGGGTATATCAGTGCAGTTACGTAGTTGAGGAACTTCAGATGTGTTTAGAGTTCAAGTAAAAGAAGAATGAATATTTTTACCCTGAAGGAAGCCGAGGAGAACCTAAAATGTGGAGAGTTTGAATTATCATTGAACAACGTTACTAGTCCGGCATGGGACAAATTTTCAAACATTTTCGAGAAAACATCAATAATACCAATAACAATAACAAAAATAATAAATATGTTAAGACGCTAAAACGATTTTTAATACTTTATCCACCTTTTATTTATCTACATGATGAATTTCTTCTACCAGCATGTAGAAAAGCAAGCTACAGTTGTTTAGCCGATAAGAATGTCGCATGCTTATTCAGACTTGATAGGCTGGTCTAAAGAAACCTGCCTGCTTGCTAGCTGGGACGCTCACAACTTGCTTGCCTGGCGTTCAAGCGGGTATGGTTAAGCTAAAATCGAGATTTGTACACCTCTAATATTCCTTGAGATCAAATTTCATAGAATAGAATGACAAATTATGTTTGAGTGCGCGTTGCAATCCCTTACCTAAATTTCATGCAAGATGTGCTTCGGATGAGGGGGAGTCAGCTTGTAGAGCGGATTTGTTGTTTAGATAGAGTACGATTACTTCCACAAAGTCTCTGTCCTTGAAGACTAACCCAGCCAGCGAGCTTCTTGTCACCAGCTGGCGCAAACTCGCATGCGCGTAAGATTACTTAGCTACTGTTGAGCACAGAGTGAAGATCATGCAGCACGTTGCCAGTCGTAGAAAATACTATAATAGTTGAGTGTAGGGATAATGCCACAGCGAGACAGAGACAGACAACACGTGGAGTGGGATAGAAGAGCTGAGCCAATCAGGGTGCAGCTACCTCCCCTAGGCAGGAACTCCAGGAACGGTGAGACTCGCTCCTAAGGTATATACCTAAAAACCCAGAGACTTTGTGGAAGTAATCGTACTCTATAGTTTAGCCACTGATAATGGATGTATTCAGAATGTGTAGTACACAATACGAACAAGAAAGACGTTCGACTTTGTGTCAGCGATTATTATTCGTGGCCAAAATTGTTCAAGGAACTTTGTAATACCTAGGTCTGTTGAAATTCAGAAATTTTCATTAACGCCGCATTTTGAAATATGGGTTAAGATACGTACTAAATAGGAGAAACTAAAATTGGGGAGATTAAATAATATGACATCACAAAATAACAGACAAAATAAATGCGCAATATCATGTCATGTTTATTCGAATATCTACTAACATATTCAGAATTTCGAAATATCACTTAAAAAGGTATTATACCATTTACTATATACAGTAGGCTACAAGATGCCATCTAATTCCAGCATCCATTAAAGTATGCAGGAGTATGAACAAAACGGTCTTAGTGCTTAGTCAGAGAGCTTAAGGTGTTGAAGCTTATTTATGATCCTCTTGCAGGGATTAAAGAGGCGCTTCCATTAAGACTTAATTCCTCTGAAGCTACGTTACCTCGCACTATGAAATACTTCCTAAATTTTAGTCTGCCACTGAGGTTTTGAACGCTCTCTGTCATGTCTATTCCATAGTGATGATGACGCAAATTCACATCAAACGAGAATATTCAGTGAACCAAATAAAAATATATAATTACAGTAGAGGTCCGCTATTCCGAACTAATTGGGACCGAACGCCGTTCGGTTTAGCGGGAATTCGGAATAGGCGGATTTCATGAATAATATCAATGTAAGTTACTGTATTGACTTGTTAAGGCGTAAATAAGTGCCAGCTTTCATTCCAATTTGGTTTCGGGCGTTTTCATCAAGCTTAGGCTCTATGTATGTCTCTACTTCTTTGTATAACAATAAATGTATGTTTCTTCACGAACGTCTTTTTAATTTATCCTGTTTTTTTAGTTTAAAAAATCGGTATTTTTTCTGAACTCTGTTCGGAATAGCTCAACTACAGTACATAAAACTATGACATGAAGGGTATTATATTTGTTGGCATACAAACGTGTATACATTACAAAAATCATACACTTAGTTGAATTAAACATGCACTGGCAATTATATTAATGATGTAAGTGTATGATTCAATTTCATATATGCTATAGCTTTAGAACAGCCATTTAAGGTAGGAATGGATTACATTCAAACTAAAAACAATCCGTCAGGAATTACATTAGATCTATTACTTCTACGTAAGTAAGGAGCGTTTAAAGTGAAAAATACTTACAATAAAATTAAGATGTAGAAAGGTAACCTGTAACCGTACAATTCGCTAGAATGCTCAATGTTATATTTTACTTCAATTGATGTGAACCCGGTCTATATTAAAATTTAACTCCAAGAGGACTTTGGTATATCGAAATGGGACAACATTACAAAAATCTTACATTCCTAGTTGAATTAAACATCATTGGAGAAAAAATAATAAGTAAAGATTTTCACTAAAGTTGGTTAAAAAAATAACCTGTTGTAAACATAGGCATTGTCGGAAATAGAAAAATCTTTCTCTACCTAGTTCAAATTGTCTCGGGTTACTGACAGCATTGAATTGTACAATAGTCTTCTCCACGTATTACAAATATACCAATACTTGCATTTAAAATGTCAGTCAAATTAGCATTAATACCGAAATCTTCTTTACTATCTGATTCTTTTTACTAAAATAATACCTTAAGTTCGTAATGTTAATACATAATCAAAAAATCTTGATGTGAAGCTCACATAACTTCCTCTGCCCAATAAAAATTAGCCTCTTAGTAGCCTATAATATAATTATTATGTATGGCATTATCTTCGTGAAAATTGGTTGTAAAAATTAAGAGAATGTTATTACCACATCACATCGCATTCCCGAAGGATACATAACCCAAATAAAATCTGATTAATGTATAACTCTCGTAATTTTCTTAGTTTAAGCATGCCCAATATATTTTTCTCACTTCACATTCTGATATAGAATAAGAGGCCATACTGTGAAGAACATATTTTAGGGTGGGTGGTTTATAACTACCCTTCAGATAATTTTTTTTAGAAAAATGAATGAATTAAAATGTTTAGCTCTTAGTTTAAGCACCCCATGTGCTTAAAAAAAACGTAAGAGCTGTTTTCGCGACAAACGAAATTTTCTTTATTTAAAGTCCCCTTAATAATAAGAGAAAGTTGTCGCCAATCTTTGTGTCACATTGTCAGAAAGTAGGCCTACCTAACCCAAATACAAAATTATGTTTTTACACTATTTTCTTCTACAACATGCCATATTGCAAAGAGCGCGTATTCAGAGTAGGTGGCTTATAACTACCCTTCAGATAATTTTTTCGAAAAAAAATGTCAAATAAAAGTTTTAGCTCTTAGTATACGCAACCCATGTACAAATTTTAAGGAAAATCGTTAAAGCCGTTTACGAGAAAATCGAAAAAAAAAACTAAAATTCCTTCATGTAAAGTCCCTTAAAAATAAGAGAAAGTTGTCTCCAATCTTCGTGTCACATCCTCAGAAGGTACCTAATCCAAACACAACATTTTTTTTTCATACGATTTTCCATTCTGGAGTTAGACTGTTGACAGACACGCAACACTTAGGCTACACTGATATGTTTTCGAAAATAATACTTTTTAATTCAGGGATCTCAAACTTGTATTTATGTTAAAAACTTAACTTGGAATTTGGGGGTCAAAAACAATACTTTCTCTACCTATTGTACTATGATACGGGAAGAGGAAGTAAAACTTGTATTTTAACTTGTATAATTTTATCTCGGGCTTTACTATACATTATACATGTACTATTACTGACAAATGTAGATCATTTCGAGCCTTAACAGTAACCATGGCCTTGTGTAATACTAATACTCGAGAGTCAATCAAAATGCTTGGGGGCACAGAACATCGGAAAATATTATATAGATTTCAAAATATTATACAAATGTTATATTTATAGAATTAAATAATTTATTGTTTAACCCAGTTAATTCAGGATGGTTGGTAATAAATTAATTTGAAAGCCTGAATTAAAAACATGAACAGTGGTTAATCCAGCAGGTATAAACATTTTCAGATTCAGTTAATACATTTAAGCTACTCCTTCTCGTGTTACATTAATGACCTTCTGACCTATATCTGTCACATTTTGTATGAAACTTTCCTATTAGGACTTAGGCCTACATATACAGTGCTTTCACTGTACGACTTGGCCGGCAATCGCACGGGCCGCTCCACCGTCACAGATAAACCGCATGCGGGGCCAGGCGCGAGACATATCACGGTACTCCCAGCGAATCGTATATATTTCCGTAATTGTAATCACAATAAAATATTAAAATATAAAATATAAAATAAAAATACAAACTTACCTTATCACAGGAGATGTTTTAAATGCCGTCCTTCTGCATCATTACATCTACGGCACCTTTTGAGGAAATTGCTATTCACACGCAGTAGTTCTAATGTATAATTATGTCGTGGCATTTTTAAAACACTTCAAGCAAAACTAAAAACTACTTTAACTATAAAAAACACAAACACTGCTGTAATAATTATTCACGTGTGAACGCAATGAGATCACATGCTAGACTTCAGCGGCGAGACAACGAGGCATCACTTGGGCGCTTGATGCATGAGTCACGGATAGTCGGCCCGGTCGTACAGTGAAAGCACTGTATATTGAATAAGGTCTATATTGAATAAGGTTAAATTCAGAGAATAATAATTTGGAAGAATGGCCGAGAAGCTTTGATGAACATATATTTATTATGCACTTTTTAAAAAAAAAATTCAAAGGGCTAAGGGTTATTTCGCAACTCCTCCCCTCCAAATGATACCAATCTGAATAAAAAAGCTAATTAAGGCTGGATAAAGCGTACGGCTTTTTTTTTCAAACTATGTCACTGCCTGACATACATAGACAGGCACTGCAAAAACACTAAACAAGTTTCTGAGATGGCATTTTTTTTATTCAAAGTATCTCAAAACATACGTTAATCCTAAAAACTCGACATCGAATTTCAGGTTGTAAAACAATGTTTCCTCTGCTACACATGCTTTCTCGTGAAGAAAGTAAAAATGGGAATAAAATACAGAAGATATGCTTAACTAAGAGTGTACACTGTAGGCCTACTGTATACGCGCTAGGGAAAGAGCGCCGTGTTAAACTTCCTCTGGTCACTGAAGCTGTTTTTTTTTCACTCAATTATATGACAAATCTAGATACAGTAGTTCCTTCCCCTAACTGCTTTGTTATCCACGAGATTGCATCTAATTTCATTCTGAATCGGAGATGAGGATATAACTATATCGTGCTCAGAAGATAGAGCCTTAAAGTGTTGAAGCTTATTTACGATCCTCCTTGAGGGGATTAAAGTAGATCTCCTATTAAGAGACTCAATTCTCCGAAGCGAAGTTTTCCCACTTTATGTTAGAACACTCTCTAAAATTGAAAGTTTCTCATTGGAAAATAGAACACCCATAATTTAACAACTTTTCTTTATACAATGACTTAAGAAATATATGTCGAACAGGCATAATTTAGTATTCTTCCATATTATATGCTAGGGCGCCTTCGTGGAGAGGCCAGTAGGGACAGTTTACCTGTTGAGATATTTAATTTTCTTAGATAGGGAATTAACTTACATTTTTCTGTGCACAGTTCATTAGATCCCACTACACAGTATTAAAATCTGGGCTTTGCTGATTGACAGACGTTGATAATTAGACTAAGCTTGAATAAAATAATGTGTTAGAGACCGTTGTGACTTAACAGCCATAGTGGTGAAGGCCTATGATTTGATTGTTGGGGAAAAATAATACAAAAAACGGATTCCTTGATTGGGAATATGATAGATTGTTATGTGATGGGGCCTAGTCAAGCCAAGTGTTTTTTTTAAATAATCTAGACATCTGTTAGTGAGAACACAAAATAATTACTATTATTATAAAAATGGAATCCCACAATATTTTACAATTATATGCTTCTGAAGGTGATGACAATAAGTGTAGGTACATTTTATTTACGAGAAGACATAAGGACCAAAGGAGACTAGCATGTATTACGACTGAATAGAAATTATTTCATCATTACTACTATAATTAACAGTAGTTATGTAAACATCATCGCCATTCCACAAGGCTCGTCAGATGGATACATAATTTGATCCCACTATGAGATTTGAGACGTATAACACCCATTCAACAGAGATGAAAAGAAGTGTACGAAGTCTAAGTTTTGAGTTTTTAGAAAGCTTCGTCATTCATCAAACAAAGGAATCCCTCTATCTCGGCGCATCAGCTATATGTAAAATAATCGTCTTTTGCGATAGATATCAGGACTTCTCTTGGCGTTTTAACCTAAAAAAAACTCACATTAAAACAGATGAAATGAACTTAATTTAGTATAATATTAAAAGTAACATGAACAGAATTTGTTTTATTTTAAATACATGTTGTTTCTTGTGCAGTTTGGATTATTGCTTTCAAGACATGAAAATTGTTCTGTATACGATATTAATCGATAGTTAAACAACTTAGTTATAATGAAATTCTGTACTTTAATGAGTGTCATTATGATAATGTTAAGTCAGATGTAATAAGCGTAGGTGTATTTATAGTATGGTCGAACAAATATTTTAAAGTTCTATATTTTGTGTGTAAAATTCGATTGATAACTTAAAAATATCTCCGGAAGAGGGGGGGGGGGGACGGTGCCCGGACCCTTTTCAGAGAATTACGTCTTGTGAAACTTGCCTAGTTTTATCATAATTGAAAATGAGGAAGTTTGTGAAAACGAAATGTCATGAGTTGAGTTACTTCAATACCGAGTCAACCCGCGGCAAAGGTTGAGCTAACATTTTAGCGAAAATGAAGCGACTGTTTTAAAAGTGAAAGTACAATAATTTGAAACTGCTCTGGGAAATTCTCTTTCTTTTGACAAACATTTGTTAAGATTGGTTGGGTTTGAGAGCAGCAAAAGGTACCTATACTGCAGAAATAACATATAAATAATACACTTCATCAAGAACAAGAACAAGAACAATAGCCATCAGAAAAAAAAAGTGTCTGTCAAGAGTAAGGGTGGCGTGCACCAAACTCATGCAATTTACTCTTTTAGTAAGCCTTACTTCTTTAGTTCTAACTACTTTAGTAAGCTACTCTTTTAGTAACCGTACTCTTTTAGTAAGGACGGCGTGCACCAACCAGGAGTAAACTAAACTCGGCGGCTTTCAACATAGAGGAATGTACTAAAGAAGTAAAAATTTTATTTACTCCCAGAGTAAATGAACTTACTCCACAAGTGGTGGAGAGCACCAACACGGAGTACGTTACTAACGTAGTAAGTTGTGGAGTAAATAAGGCCAATATTTACTCCTACTCAGGGGGTGGAGTAAAGTTGTGGAGTAAGTGTGTTCTGTGGCATTTGCGTGAGTTATGAGTTACATATCACATTAAATGGATTACATCGTTCAAACTGAGGATAAGTTATTGAGATGAAGAAGGTTGTATACCAAAAATGAGAGTTGTGGCAGGTGATTTAATAAATATTAAGCGAACCATACCTAGTAGGGCATTTAATAACGTAAATAATTAAGCTCATAAATCCTTACATGAAATTTTGGCGTTTGGAAGAAACGATGTCAGATTCTCACTACATCCATGTGATTTCAGCCAGTCAAATGTGGAAATATCATTGCGGAGAGCGATCCAATTAGGAAGACGTCCACCAAAGGTGAGGGGAAGAGTGAGTGGAAGGGACGTTTGCATTGCACGGTACAAGGAGCTCATGTGCTCTTAAATATCTTCCTAGCTGGATCGGCCTTTAGATGTTGCAGTTCTCCCTAACTTTGGGTCAGAAAACGACGATGTATTTCAAGCTAATCATATGGATACAGATATCGGCGAGGTATAGTACATTCCAATACATGAAAGCCTCCGTTCTTGGAGCTACCCAGAAAACACTTCCCCCTGCTACTTAACCATAGAATTACTGAACAATAGGTGATTCTCATTGTTAAACGATTTAATGTAATTATTGTAAATTAATTTTATTACATTACACTTCTATAGCTTAACTTAAAGCACAACATTGCGAATGCCAGATTATAATAATAATTATAAGAGCTAAAAGTTCAATAGTTGCACCCGCAGTGTTAATGAATAATATGTCCTTTTTTCTAACCCAGGTGTAAAAATGTCCAAACAGGCCACATCGGAAGAAAATTTGACTGACTCTGGGATTAGCGTACATTGAGAAGGGGACACATTGTAAAACCATTCCTTAAAGACTCCCCAAGTCTCGAATGGAGGAGTGAGACGAGACTTTCATGTTTGGGAATAAACTATAGCAGATGCTGCAGGTCTATAGTATGCTGCTAACTATTTTAATTAACCCTGTGGACAGGAAAGTGAGAAGCATTATAAACTATATAGAAAAAAATGCCAACATGAGTGCCGAAAGAAAATTTTAAGGAGGGGCCCGGAGGTTGAAGCTGCACAGGATCTAGAGAAGTAGTCACTGAAATTATTTTTAAACACATAACCATCTACATAATTATTATTGGAGTTCATAGCTTCCGAAATATTGTACCGCCATTTTTTGTTTAAATAACTTATTACATTTCTCAGTTGTAATATTATTATTTTTATAAGGTAATATTTTTTAAGTAAATGTTCTGTGCATTTGAAAAAGGACAGAAACATAATGCCCCTTATTAGTTTTGTTATCCTTTTTATCCCCCCTTTTTCATGATTTTGTGTAATACTTCTTATTAATATTGTTAAACAGTCAATAAGTATTAATAATTCATTATAGTGAGATTTATGATAAACAACTATAGAATACTTGATTTATCGTTTTTGGGGAAGAATATGTAACTTTAGGAAGTATAAATATTTTAATATATTTTAGAACTTTATTATTATTATGAGAGAAATAATTATAATATTGACAGTGAATCAATTATGAAAATCAACTGGAAATTCCAATTGTTTGCATTATAATACAGAAATAGTTTGCACAAAAATTGTAATCACAGTACCCATACGTAGGCTACTAAACTGAAAATACTCAATTGAAGGAATTAAAATTAGTAATGAATAAAACATTACTATTAGACCTATTTTAAAACATGAAGATTGTCATTAGTAATATTTGGAACAACCCAAATTCATATTCATTGTTTCAGCGAACCTTTCCTTTTCATTATCTGGCACTTGAATAATACTGGCAATTGAAATGCACGTGTTCTGCTGCTCTGCACTAACGTTTCTGCTCTGTTCTGCGCAGAATTCGACTACTTCTTTAGTAAAAATCGCTTACTACTTTAGTAACAACTAAAGAAGTAACTATCAATTGAGCTCTCCAACACCAACTAAAAGAGTAAGTTACTAAAAGAGTAGCACTAAAGTAGTAAATTTAGGAAGGGAACCTTACGTAACAAAAACCGGTTTGTCTGTCTCACTCTAGCACATACATTAGTATGACTTAAGAGTGAGACAGATGTACTGGTTCTTGTATACTCCAGGTCTCCGTCTTAAATTTACTACTTTAGTAAGATTTACTCCTGGATGGTGCACGCCACCCTAAATGTGTTATTCGCTCAACAATGTAAGATTAGTTAAGAGCATGTAGTGAAGCATTCAGAGATAATATTCAAAAGTAGGCTATATAAAATTATTATTTTTTAGGCATGATTTTCAAAACAAATCATATAATTTAAACTTAATCATGGCTGGGAATATTATAGGAGAAAAATTCCTCCGACACTGGGACTTGAACCCAGGACCTTTGGCTATTCGCGCCAATGCTCTACCAACTGAGCTAAGCCGGAGTTCAATTCACAGCGCCAGACGGAACCTCTCTCCTATGACTGATTGCCCTAATGGTCCACCTCACAGACAGACAAGTTATGTCATATACAATACTGTGAGGCACACTAATTAGTGATTTTTGTGACCGGGCTCCCACTGTTATTGTACAGTTAACATTCAAGATAGATACATGAGCTTTCATGAACCACAGATTATTGTCTCTGTTGGACATTACATGAGAATATTATATGACATGACATAACTTGTCTGTCTGTGAGGTGGACCATTAGGGCAATCAGTCATAGGAGAGAGGTTCCGTCTGGCGCTGTGAATTGAACTCCGGCTTAGCTCAGTTGGTAGAGCATTGGCGCGAATAGCCAAAGGTCCTGGGTTCAAGTCCCAGTGTCGGAGGAATTTTTCTCCTATAATATTCTCATGTAATGTCCAACAGAGACAATAATCTGTGGTTCATGAAAGCTCATGTATTAATCATGGCAGTTATTATTATCTAAATTTATCATTATAATAGCCACATTACTTTTCAGAAAAGTCAATTTAGGAACGAAAATAATCATTACAATTTCCCTATGCCCTATTATTATGAATTTCCTCATATTATGATGTTTTAACTTTCTCTTCAATCCAAAAACATAGCTCTGATATATTTTTCCGGATTCCAAGAAGCATTGTCCTTTTGCCAAATAAGTACGAGATGACTACGAGTTTTGGAAAGTACCAGAAACCTTAAAATCACATATAAATCCTATTCTGGTAAAATGTCATAAAGGAATCAAGTTTAAATCTTTCATCATCCAAAATAATGTAGGCTATATTATCAAATATGATACATTTCTAGATCATTTGTATATTTACATAGATATAGATTTTGAAAATGGGTCCGAACTGCATAAGTATACTCAAATATGTACGTATATATGAATATTAATTATATGATCGACAATTTGATTCCCTCAGACGCTGTTTTGTTAAACGTAGTTTTCAAACTGTGGAGTTATTACACCAGTATGCTACACCACGCCGTTAGTATCGTTGCTTTTGGCAGGGATGCGATTCATGCAAACGTCTATTTTAATTCAAGGATTCCAAACTACATAAGGGTTTGTCCGAAAAGTTATGTCAGTGAGTCAGTTAGAATATATTTATCTATCCGATCGGTACAATACATTACAATATTTCAAAATACGTTCCTCCTGTGTCGATACATCGCTTCCAGCGAGATTTGCATGCATCAAAGGCATCACGGTAGGCCTTTTCCAGAATGTCCTTTAGAGCCTTGGTACAAGCCTCTTTGACTTTGTCAACTGTCCCGAAATGATGTCCTTTAAAGGGAGTTTTCAAAGGTGGGAACAAGAAGTCGGGGGAGCCACGATAGGACTTGACGGCGGCTGAGGAACTGTTGGCACCTTTGAATCGGTCTGGAAGCAGGTCATGAAGAAGGCGGTGTGGGCCGGTGCATTGCCATAGTGAAGTTTCCAATTGTCCGCTATGTCGGTCCGGATGCGTTCGTTTGAGTCTCATGAGCATTTTCACGTAGAATTTGGCGTTGACGGTCACACCATGAAAGGACATCATTTCGGGACAGTTGACAAAGTCAAAGAGGGTTGGACCATGGCTCTCTTTAGAGCCGGAAAAGGCCTACCGTGATGCCTTGAAATCTCACTGGAAACGATGTATCGACACAGGAGGAACTATTTTGAAATCGTTTAATGTATTGTACCGATCGGATCAATAAATGTCTTCTAATTGATTCACTGACATTACTTTTCGGACAATCCCTGAACATATACACAGGTCTAGATATTTAGATCTAGATCAATGCGAGGGTTCATAGACTTGTAATATCGAAGCTAACATTAAATGCATCTACTACTACAATAATTGGCCACTTTGGTCTGTTTCCGAATAGACGTGTAACATCAAACGTTGTAGCAAGATGGTTAATGTAAGACTTGGTGATTGGCAACCCTTTTGTTTAAATAATGTCTAGTCTATGAATTGAAATTCCGTTTTTTGTGTGTAATAATCCGCCACTGCAGTGAAAAGAAAGTAGATGGTCTCTGACTTGCCAAGAGATAAGACAGTCCAATTACTTGCTATCTGCAATCAGACTCTTCAGCATAATACGGCACCTTTCTGTTTCGCTGCTTCATTTTCATACCGTCTTAACTTGATTCCCCTAAATTAGTTCGTTCTGTTTTACGCGGTTTATCTCTCTTGCATTATCTAAACACATCGTTCTATGCTTTGAATTATTTTCGGTAACTCTGCTGATTTAACCAGGCAATTATTTGCATTATCGATGCATCCCAGACAAGTTGCGGTGGTCACCAAGATTCTTATTGTTTTTGTGTTTAAAATTAGCATAAATGTTCAGATACTATTGTCTGATAAAAATTAAGAAAAAGTCCAGTGCATTTAAACATTTTTAAATTATATAAAGACAATGTTTATCGCTTGATCTGGAACAAATATAAATATGAGTATTGTATTTTAGTGGTTTCTTCAAAGATGAAGTTTATTTCTTTGTGTAATGTAAACAAGTCATATTAAATAAATTTTTTTATGTATTTGTCATTAAGGCCAAATAGTATTTATATGGGTTTTGTTAACGAGTCTTGGCTCATTAAATCCTTCCATTAATAAATAATATGAGAATATGAATAGGAGAGAGAGTAAGAAAGATTAATTAAGAGAGAGTGTATGAAAGAGACATTGAGTGAGAGAGAAGTAAGTAGGGAGATTATTGTAGCTACAGAAGGATTAGTTAGTGTTTTAGTTTATTTATCCATCTCAGATTTATAATATCTTCCACAAACATTTTTTCCATCACTTTAAGGTTAAATTATTATAATTTTTATGTTTCAGGTAAGTCGAGAACTTCATTCCTTCAGCCAGTTAAACAAAGATTTAAGATACTTGTGAACAGGTATGAGACAATAGTTATTTATTATGGAAGTGTGTAAAGTCATGGTTTCTTTTATTCGGAATAACGGCGGAGATGTACTGCAACTTAGGCCTATGACCGTCGCCGGTGTGCAGGAATTTTGTCCCACAGTAGTTATTTTACATGCCTTTAAATCTACATTTATGCACTCATAAATGCCATCGAACCCGCAACCTTGGGCTCAGAAAGCCAGAACGATACTAACTGCGCAACTCGGACTGACCCCAGTAGAGATAGATGCTGTTATTGTAAGAACTAATATCAAGAACTTAAGTTCTGGTAGTAGGCCTATGTCATGAAGAAAAACTTCATTCGTAAGGAAATAAACGTGCTGAATATTTGTAATGTGGTGCAGATTTGATCGTTCATGTGCAAAAATAGTTTTTCCTTGTCCAAGACATCTCCATAAAATGAGATGATTCTTCCAGTTCCTTATCACCGTCATGCAAACCACCAATTAGAAAATCATCACTCTTGAAAAGAAAATTTGCAGTAAAAGTGTCATTTGCTTGGATAGTTGTGGGAACTGGGAAGTTTGTTTATAAGGCTAAATATTATATTTATTGGGAGCAAATAACAATAAATACTATTGGGAGTGCTCACTCTTCAACACAACGATTATTCACTCGTTCGTCTGTGAGTAAATGTTTCTTATTGAATAACTACTGAATGTCGTGACCGAGATTTTGTGGATTTTTAGGTGATGATTGAGTGGTAGCATCTGAACATTTTCGACGGTCTATAAAAATTCGGTAGACTTTCGTGTTCTCAACAGCTCAGCTTCACTTCAGGCATATAACCAGTCGTCACCAGGATCCCTAGAGTGGAACCCAAAATCTAGGCTTCTGCGTCGACCAGTAGGCCTGCCGATCTGTTGGGATTTCTTCAGCAATGACCGCTACCTCGTCCTTTTCCGTAGTCGAGTATGCTCGGGTGACTCTTTAAAGCTTGTTTCTCTGCCATAATTTGCGTTTATGGAGTCATTTATGTATGGAGCTCACCCGTGGGCTGCGTATGCAATTAGTGCTACGCATACCGCCGAGTAAAACCTTTTATAATTTGGATACTTTTAGTCCCATGTTTGGCCGATAGCTTGCCTGACGCATGGAAAAGGTTTACCGATGTAGTGCATACGTTTTCTACTTGAAGATCCATCTCATAACCTGCTTGGAGTTCTACCCCTACGTAGCGCAGGTACACTTAGCTTTTGATTCTTGTTCCCAGCGCAAATATTCTGGGAGTCTTCATGGGTGCAAATTCCCTTTCAGGAGCCCCTTTCCCGCCTTGTACCTTTTTGCACCAATTGATAAGTGATAACATGGCGGAAATTCCTTTCTCCTCTATTGATACTCGGCTATCTGCTGCATTGAGGAGGATCATGTCATCTGCAAGACTTTTCTTTATTATTCCTATGGCTTCACGAAGTATTAGGTTTTGATTAATTGATAAAATTCATAGCGTTTGTGGTGGAATAAAAATGTTATAGTAAACAATATCCACCTTATAGCACAAAGTATATTAAATTGCAGAAATTTTTTGGCACAAGGGTAACTACTATCATAAATATAAAAGAGAGAGAAAAACATCCAAATGTAAATTACCTTGTATTACAAGATATATCATAGGCCTACGTATCAAAATCAAAGTAAAAGTAAAAGTAAAGTAAAGTAAAGTGTTCCCTATACAGGCCATGGAGACCCAGAGGGTTTCAGGAATTAGAGGCTCCCAGATTTTAGACATTCGGCACATGAAGGTGGTACGCACTGGCCGCCAGGATTGCACCTGCTACTCATTTCTGTTAGAGGCTGAGTCGACCCCAGGGCCATAGTGCCAACAGTATTAGGCCAATTTCAAAACTCCAACGACCTCATCGGGGATCGAACCCGCGACCTTCCGGTTTGAAGAGCAGCGCCTCAACCACTACGCCATGGCGTACCCCTAAAAATCAAAGTACAATAATTATTAAATTAATTAGAGTTGGAATTCAAGATGATATTATCCGCGTTGTTTTCTTGTTCGTTCAAAGTAGTAGACAGTCTTGAGGCTGGAATTTCCTAATTAGCTTCAGTCTTCAGTTGCTTGTGCGTTGTTGATATTGAGATGCATTTCTATGTATAAAAGGTTACATCATCTTCAGTCATTCCGTAGATATCGGGTTTATTTAAGAAGACATGATGTCTCGTGGTTAGCGTCGCTGACTACAGATCCGTCGGCCCGGGTTCGATCCCCGGTACCTCCTCGGATTTTTCTGAGGTAGGGAGGTCTGGCAGGGTTGCACTCAGCCTCGTGATTCAAATTGAGGAGCTACTTGATAGAGAAGTAGCGGCTCCGGTCATGAAAACCACCATTAACGGCCGTGGGTGTCGGCATGCTGACCACATACCCCAATCCTGCCATCTGCCTGTGGTATATGACGCAGCGGTCGGGTGGTAGGCCAAATCCTTCCAGGGATGCAGTGCCACGGGGTTTAGTTTATATTATGCTTATTACTGTTCTCTACAGCAAAGGTAATTTTGCCTGTTTTCTTGTTTAGTGCCTATTAAGATTAATGCATATTGCCCGATTTTACTGAAGTAATAAGTTATAGTAATTGAAATGTACAGTAATAGATATTTTGTGAATTCGTTGCATTGTCTTTCCGTTTTAAACATTTTCCTTATCATTCTCTTTATGTTTCCTAAAAAATGTCTTATATTAGGGTTTCTCCCCCCCCCCCAAAAAAAAATTGGGTTGTACGAGATCAGTCGCCTTCTGGAGTTGAAAGCCAGTAGGCTAACACCCCCATCTCTTCTGTCGACCTTTCTTCATTCATTCGACTGCAAACCGTATGAGTGTTGTACTGTGGATTAACTTGAAAGGCCGGAGGATCATCTTTACCTCTCTTCTCTCTCATCAGTTCTCTGTATCTGGATAATGATGATGTTTGTCTTCCATCGGTCCAGGGTTACTTCAGATTCCATGATTCTGTTAAAAGTGTTAGATATAATAGGTTTGAGCTGCTCTGTTTTGAGTTTAATAAGTTCATTTTAAACTTCGTCTTCGCCTGGGGTTTAGCGGTACTAAAAAGAACAAATTCTCTACGAACGCTACAAGTGCCAGGATTTTCCAGACATCTCCCAGTACTGCAATAATAACAGTGGAAGACGTGTTAATCAAGATCGTGAAGAATATGTAGTAACTACTGCGTCAAATGAATCACAGTGGTCAAGTGAAAATGTATTCCATATATTGATTAGTTTAATTAAGGGTTGAATGACACCTGTGTGGTCTCGAGGTTAACGTCACTAGCTACGTATCCGCAGGCCCAGATTCGATCCCCGGCACATCCTTGGATTTTTCTGAGGTAGGGGGTTCTGGAACGGAATGCACTCAGTCCCGTGATTCTAACTGAGGAGCTATTTGTTTAAGAAGTAACGGCTTCGGCCACAGAAACCATTATTAACGGCCGATAGTGTCGTACTGCTGAACAGATGCCCTCTAATGCTTCCATCTGTTTATGACGCAACGGTCAAATGGTGGTCCTAGTCCCTTCAAAGATGTATTTCTAATGATAGGTTCATGCTGCAGTTGGAACTGGTTCGACCATTCAGAGTGCGGCTTGATTGACTCTGGTTGTCTGATGCTAGGGGAAGTACCATCCTTTCCTGTGCTTAATTTTTTAAAAAGCTATATACAATTTTCTCATACTTTTTGAAGTACTCAACGTATTGTCATTACATTACATACTTATAGTTCTTGTCTTAGTTCTTTTTCCCCCCTTTTCCCCATATACATCAGAATCACTCAATATCCATAGATATTGTTGAACATTTAAATATTTCATCTATCTGTAGAACAATGATGAAAATTTTGTGATATCTTAACATTGTTTTAAAACTTTGCTGTGGAACTGTAAATTTGTACTTTATTATTTATTTATTTATTTATTTTGTAATAATTTGACGAGTGTCATAACGTGGATATTATGTTCAGTTCGAGTAATTAAAAATCTACTCTGATTATATACCTTGAAATTGCCTGATTATTTTCCAAAAATGTATTGCTGTAAATTAAAGCTAACATGGAGGAAATGTCAGACATAATTCTGAATTCATGTGAAGTGTGTGGAAAATACTGCGGAACTGTACCTAGATTTCTCAGCACCTGCTAGTTACTATAGATTAGGAAATTTTTTATGTTCTTGAAAGTTACGGCAAGAGAGAAAGAGTTTTCAGTTTTAGTAGTTAAACAGTCTTTAATGTAACATGAACCGTATTTATATAGAATTATAAATGCAGGTCTCGACACAATGACTATAAACTTTAATATAAAAAATCAAAGGATAGGCTTTTCAACCTGTTGTTTATTACATCACGCATCATAAGAGATACATACATTCTATATGTACCCCTAATATTTACAACATACATGGAGTTGCATGTACACAATGAAAAACACTTCAAGATTTCATAAATTGCGCCAAAAACATCTTGGTAGTGGGTGATCAGACCAGTAGAATCTACTTGACAAAAAATTCGAGGCCCCAGAATCTTCTCCAACTGACGAACTATAGAACACCGATGACCGTCGACCCTGTTCCTCGAGTATTATGTCTTTCGACTACATGGCATTGTACTGATGTGGTGAACAGGTATATGTCTTCTGTTTATCCACTTAGGCTGAGTACTGCACAGTACTTGTCTCTGCCAAGCGGCATTCCTTTCCTTTGGATGTCTAGATGACCCACCAGACTTCATCCAATTTGTTTCGTACATATATTGCCCGATATTTACAACATACATGGAGTTGCATGTACACAACGAAAAACACTTGAAGATTTCATAAACTGCGCCAAAAACATCCTGGTAGTGGGTGAACAGACCAGTAGGTTCTACTTGACAAAACATTCGAGGCCCCAGGATCTTCTCCAACTGACGAACTAAAGAACACCGATGATCGTCGACCCTGTTTCTCGAGTATTATGTCTTTCGACTACATGGCATTGTACTGATGTGGTGAACAGGTATATGTCTTCTGTTTATCCACTTAGGTTGAGTACTGCACAGTACTTGTCTCTGTCGGGCGGCATTCCTTTGCTTTGGATGTCTAGATGACCCACCAGACTTCATCCAATTTGTTTCGTACCTATATTGCCCAATATTTACAACATACATGGAGTTGCATGTACACAATGAAAAACACTTCAAGATTTCATTAATTGCGCCAAAAACATCTTGGTAGTGGGTGAACAGACCAGTAGGTCTACTTGACAAAAAATTCGAGGCCCCGGGATCATCTCCAACTGGCGAACTAAAGAACACCGAAGACCGTCGACCCTGTTCCTCTAGTATTATGTCTTTCGACTACATGGCATTGTACTGATGTGGTGAACAGGTATATGTCTTCTGTTTATCCACTTAGGGCGAGTACTGCACAGTACTTGTCTCTGCCAAGCGGCATTCCTTTGCTTTGGATGTCTAGATGACCCACCAGACTTCATCCAATTTGTTTCGTTCGTATATTGCCCAATATTTACAACATACATAGAGTTGCATGTACACAATGAAAAACACTTCACGATTTCATAAATTGCGCCAAAAACATCTTGGTAGTGGGTGAACAGACCAGTAGGTTCTACTTGACCAAAAAAACGAGGCCCCGGGACCTTCTCCAACTGGCGAACTAAAGTACACCGAAGACCGTCGACCCTGTTCCTCTAGTATTATGTCTTTCGACTACATGGCATTGTACTGATGTGGTGAACATGTATATGTCTTCTGTTTATCCACTTAGGCCGAGTACTGCACAGTACTTGTCTCTGCCGGGCGG
Source organism: Ectobius pallidus (assembly GCA_964059195.1). Lineage (NCBI taxonomy): Eukaryota > Metazoa > Arthropoda > Insecta > Blattodea > Ectobiidae > Ectobius > Ectobius pallidus. Next base: position 108,208,563 of record CAXKWD010000002.1, on the reverse strand, counting down.
CATTCCTTTGCTTTGGATGTCTAGATAACCCACCAGACTTCATCCAATTTGTTTCGTGCCTATATTGCCCAATATTTACAACATACATGGAGTTGCATGTACACAATGAAAAACACTTCAAGATTTCATAAATTGCGCCAAAAAAAATCTTGGTAGTGGGTGAACAGACCAGTAGGTTCTACTTGACAAAAAATAAGAGGCCCCGGGATCTTCTCCAACTGGCGAACTAAAGAACACCGAAGACCGTCGACCCTGTTCCTCTAGTATTATGTCTTTCGACTACATGGCATTGTACTGATGTAGTGAACAGGTATATGTCTTCTGTTTATCCACTTAGGCTGAGTACTGCACAGTACTTGTCTCTGCCAAGCGGCATTCCTTTGCTTTGGATGTCTAGATGACCCACCAGACTTCATCCAATTTGTTTCGTACATATATTGCCCAATATTTACAACATACTTGGAGTTGCATGTACACAACGAAAAACACTTGAAGATTTCATAAACTGCGCCAAAAACATCTTGGTAGTGGGTGAACAGACCAGTAGGTTCTACTTGAAAAAAATTCGAGGCCCCGGGATCTTCTCCAACTGGCGAACTAAAGATCACCGAAGACCGTCGACCCTCTTCCTCTAGTATTATGTCTTTCGACTACATGGCATTGTACTGATGTGGTGAACAGGTATATGTCTTCTGTTTATCCACTTAGGCTGAGTACTGCACAGTACTTGTCTCTGCCAAGCGGCTTTCCTTTGCTTTGGATGTCTAGATGACCCACCAGACTTCATCCAATTTGTCTCGTACATATATTACCTAATATTTACAACATACATGGAGTTGCATGTACACAATGAAAAACACATCAAGATTTCATAAATTGCGCCAAAAACATCTTGGTAGTGGGTGAACAGACCAGTAGGTTCTACTTGACAAAAAAATCGAGGCCCCGGGATCTTCTCCAACTGGCGATTTAAAGAACACCGAAGACCGTCGACCCTGTTCCTCTAGTATTATGTATTTCGACTACATGGCATTGTACTGATGTGGTGAACAGGTATATGTCTTCTGTTTATCCACTTAGGCTGAGTACTGCACAGTACTTGTCTCTGCCAAGCGGCATTCCTTTGCTTTGGATGTCTAGATGACCCACCAGACTTCGTCCAATTTGTTTCGTACATATATTGCCCAATATTTAAAACATACATGGTGTTGCATGTACACAACGAAAAACACTTGAAGATTTCATAAACTGCGCCAAAAACATCTTGGTAGTGGGTGAACAGACCAGTAGGTTCTACTTGACAAAAACACCGAAGACCGTCGACCCTGTTCCTCTAGTATTATGTCTTTCGACTACATGGCATTGTACTGATGTGGTGAACAGGTATATGTCATCTGTTTATCCACTTAGGCTGAGTACTGCACAGTACTACCCGCGCGCCACTTCTTGAGCGCTGGATTTACGGGGAAATGAGGGTCGGGGGGAACAAAACATAGCTATTCCGCCAGTCTTTCTGCAGTGTTGTCAACCAAAGAAGTAACGTTTCAGCAGAATCGCGCGTATGGTATTTTATGTAGTGACTTTAATATACAACGATTTTAATGCAGTCCAATAATATAACGTGGTGACGGTATTGCGTAACAATTAATTACACGTCATAAGCCTTTGCTTATAAAATAAGTCATCAAATAAGAATATTATCCATAATATAGGCTCAATATTTTTACACTGGATGACTAATTTTAAGCATAAAGAAGAGTCTTAGCAGAACATGCTTCACCATTTCGTGTTTTGAAACGTAAGAGAGGTAAGGCATCTAAAAGTGGAGAAAGCTATAGGCCTAATTTTAAATGTATTTAATACAAATTGTGAAAAGTTCGCTCAACTTTCAGTCCATGAAATTGACATCAGAGTTCACGGGATCGTCAGAAATTAGCACATACGGAATTCTTAAAGAGGTGAGGAAAGTGTTGGATGTACAATGAAGTGTTTGTGAAATCAGCAGTTCGAAAGATTGTATTTTTCCCCATAACTCGATGCGTCAGTAAAGATATAGCCAATAAATAAATAAGAATCCTGAGACAGAATGAAAGCTTAGTATTGAAGCCACTAGATGTCAGGGTGCATAGCGTACTTCGTGTTTCAATGTTGTCAGCTTAACCTACGAAGTTGAACGAAACATACCGAATAAGGACTAGGGAGCCGAGCGCTCAAGAAATCGCGCGCGGGTTATACTTGTTTCTGCCAAGCGGCCATCCTTTGATTTGGATGTCTAGATGACCCACCAGACATCATCCAATTTGTCTCGTACATATATCTTCTATATTAATAACAGGAAGTGTCTGTCCTCCGTCTGTCCTTCTGTCTGTCCGCGATGCCCAGCGAAATCTACTGAACGCAGAGATCTGAAATTTTAAACATAGATGGACTAAAGGGTCGGAAAGTGCACCTCGAAGCCGGAATTTTTATTTTAGCTTTTCTTCGAGAGTTATGAGTGAAAAACGGGCAGAAAACGTGTATTTTTTGCGATTTCGAAGGATCAGTTTCAGTAATATATTTCAATGTTAAATCAATTACAGCTGGCTTTGGCTATTTTTGTCATCATACCTCATAGCCTACCTTGGAAATAAAAGCATCGCGATCGCTTGAATTTGTAAGTCCATCGTGGACGATTCATTTGTTTAGAGTGTCAAGGCCCGCAGATATATGAAATTTTCAACCTACACGTAAGAAGGATATCAACATAGGCTTAATTATGGTCAATCATTGTTCGATTTGAACGAAACTCACAATACAGGGGTTTTCTGAGCCAAGGAACTGGAACCTGAGGTCGCTTTTCCTACCAGGGGACGCTACCTAATCGTGGAATACACTCCACGTGATTTAGGTGTTAATAAATATAATGATTTAACTATTATGCACTTAAGTTTTGAAATAATTATCGCGGGGGAAGCCGCGGGCACATGTTATCTTATAATAATAAAAGGACGTGTTTGTCTGTCTGTCCGCGATGCCCAGCGAAATCTACTGAACGCAGAGATCTGAAATTTTAAACATAGATGGACTGAAAGGTGGGCGAATGCACCTCGAAGCCGGATTTTTAATTTTAGCTTTCGTACGCGAGTTATGAGTGAAAAACTGGCAGAAAACGTGATTTTAGCGCTGTCGAAGCATCAGATTTCAGTAATACATTTCAATGTCAAATCAATTGCATTTGGCTTTGGCTATTTTTGTCATACCGTGGAAATAAAAGCATCGCGATCGCTTGAATGTTGTAAGCCCACGCTGGACGATTCATTTGTTTAGAATGTCAAGGCCCGTAGACATATGAAATTTTCAACCTACACGGAAGAGGGACAATCAACATAGACCTAAATATGGTCAAACATTGTTTTATTTGGACGAAACTCACTATACAGGGGTTTTCTGGACCAAGGAACTCGAATCTGAGATCGCTTTTGCCAGGCGATGCTATCTAATCGTGGTATGTAGTCCACGTGGTTTAGGTGTTAATAAATATAATGTTTTAACTATTATGCTCTTAATTTTTTATTTTTTATTTTTGAATAATTATCGCGGGCGAAGCCGCGGGCACATGCTATCTTAAAATAATAAAAGGACGTGTTTTTCTGTCTGTCCACGATGCCCAGCGAAATCTCCTGAACGCAGAGATCTGAAATTTTAAATATAGGTGGGCTGAAAGGTGGGCGAATGCGCATCGAAGCCGGATTTTTAATTTTAGCTTTCGTTCGCGAGTTGTGAGTGAAAAACTGGCAGAAAACGTGATTTTAGTGCTGTCGAAGCATCAGATTTCAGTAATACATTTCAATGTCAAATCAATTGCAGTTGGCTTTGGCTATTTTTGTCATACCGTGGTAATAAAAACATCACGATCGCTAGAATGTTGTAAGCCCACGCTGGTCGATTCATTTGTTTAGAATGTCAAGGCCCGTAGACATATGAAATTTTCAACCTATACGGAAGAGGGATAATCAACATAGACCTAAATATGGTTAAACATTGTTCGATTTGGACGAAACTCACTATACAGGGATTTTCTGGGCCAAGGAACTCGAATCTGAGATCGCTTTTACCAGGCGACGATATCTAACCGTGACATGTAGTCCACGTGATTTAGGTGTTAATAAATATAATGATTTAACTATTATGCTCTAACTTTATGCTCTTTTTTTATCGCGGGCGAAGCCGCGGGCACATGCTAGTTACCCAATATTTACAACATGGAGTTGCATGTACACAATGAAAAACACTTCAAGATTTCATAAATTGCGCCAAAAACATCTTGGTAGTGGGTGAACAGACCAGTAGGTTCTACTTGACAAAAAATTCGAGGCCCCGGGATCTTCTCCAACTGGCGAACTAAAGAACACCGAAGACCGTCGACCCTGATCCTCTAGTATTATGTATTTCGACTACATGGCATTGTACTGATGTGGTGAACAGGTATATGTCTTCTGTTTATCCACTTAGGCTGAGTACTGCACAGTACTTGTCTCTGCCAAGCGGCATTCCTTTGCTTTGGATGTCTAGATGACCCACCAGACTTCATCCAATTTGTCTCGTACATATATTACCCAATATTTACGACATACATGGAGTTGCATGTACACAATGAAAAACACTTCAAGATTTCATAAATTGCGCCAAAAAATCTTGGTAGTGGGTGAACAGACCAGTAGGTTCTACTTGACAAAAAAATTCGAGGCCCCGGGATCTTCTCCAACTGGCGAACTAAAGAACACCGAAGACCGTCGACCCTGTTCCTCTAGTATTATGTCTTTCGACTACATGGCATTGTACTGATGTGGTGAACAGGTATATGTCTTCTGTTTATCCACTTAGGCTGAGTACTTCACAGTACTTGTCTCTGCCGGGCGGCATTCCTTTGCTTTGGATGTCTAGATGACCCACCAGACTTCGTCCAATTTGTTTCGTACGTATATTGCCCAATATTTACAACATACATAGAGTTGCATGTACACAATGAAAAACACTTCAAGATTTCATAAATTGCGCCAAAAACATCTTAGTAGTGGGTGAACAGACCAGTAGGTTCTACTTGACAAAAAATTCGAGGCCCCGGGATCTTCTCCAACTGGCGAACTAAAGAACACCGAAGACCGTCGACCCTGTTCCTCTAGTATTATGTCTTTCGACTACATGGCATTGTACTGATGTGGTGAACAGGTATATGTCTTCTGTTTATCCACTTAGGCTGAGTACTGCACAGTACTTGTCTCTGCCAAGCGGCATTCCTTTGCTTTGGATGTCTAGATGACCCACCAGACTTCATCCAATTTGTCTCGTACATATATTACCCAATATTTACAACATACATGGAGTTGCATGTACACAATGAAAAACACTTCAAGATTTCATAAATTGCGCCAAAAACATCTTGGTAGTGGATGAACAGACCAGTAGGTTCTACTTGACAAAAAATTCGAGGCCCCGGGATCTTCTCCAACTGGCGAACTAAAGAACACCGAAGACCGTCGACCCTGATCCTCTAGTATTATGTATTTCGACTACATGGCATTGTACTGATGTGGTGAACAGGTATATGTCTTCTGTTTATCCACTTAGGCTGAGTACTGCACAGTACTTGTCTCTTGCCTTTGCTTTGGATGTCTAGATGACCCACCAGACTTCATCCAATTTGTTTCGTACGTATATTGCCCAATATTTACAACATACATGGAGTTGCATGTACCCAATGAAAAACACTTCAAGATTTCATAAATTGCGCCAAAAACATCTTGGTAGTGGGTGAACAGACTAGTAGGTTCTACTTGACAAAACATTCGATTTGTTTCAACGCAGGATTGCCATCCAGACATCGGAGTCTACTTCTCTCAGCTCCAACCCTAGGTCCGATGCTTATCATTTTCCAAGTTGCAATCCATTAATCATTTGTCCTTTTCCAATGCCTGAGTCTTTCCAATAAATCCATCCGACTTATGTTGTTAGGTCTTTTCAACGACTGTGTTTTACGGCATGAGTTGTTAGCTCTTCGCCCAATGGATCATCACCTTCGACCTGTCCGGCAAGGGAGGCCCTACCAGTAGCTAAGCTACCGCCGGCATAGCTCTCAGGATCATTTGACCAAGCAAGCCCCACCACCACGACAAGGTAGGGATATCTTTGGTGGGGAAGGTTTTACTCGACGAGACCACTGGATCTTCTCCAATTGGCGAACTACGGCAAACGGAGACTGTCGAACCTGTTCCTCTAGTATTACGGCTTCCAACTACATTATTATTGCACTGATGTGATGAACAGGATGAGTCTGAGTACTGATGCATTCCTTTGATTTGGATGTCTATTGGCCCTCCAGAGAAGGGGTCTGAAAAATACAAAGTGCCTGACCCATGCTAATAATAACTTGATACGTCAACAATGTAGTTCATCAGACATTCTGAAGACTTAATTTGGTGATCAAATATTGAAATCCTTTATTGTACCAAACCTTGGAATTATGATGTAGCCTACGTATTTCATATCGATTCCAATACACATTCAGATATAAATTTCATAAGATTTTAACCTAAAGTTGTTATTTTTTATAATATTTGTTTCCTTAAAATAAGATACAAAATAATGGTAATGTGATTCGGTATGGGATTTTAAAACCTTTCTGCGCCATAAATTTTGATATTTCCATAGTAGCAAGGAATCACTCCGCCTCATTTTTGTTCTGACGTAATAATCCTACATTACATATTATAAAACACTGCCGTTCCGAGTGTATATGAATTAATGGTTTACTCCTTTATTTCCAACTGAATAGCCTACCCGTTCTCCAGCTGGGAATAAGTGGAGGTGTCTTTATAATTTTGTGTGTGTATGGTATTTTCTAGAAAAAGTGATATAATTTTGAATAATGGTTTTTCGGGCTAACTAACTATTAACTCTGTGCCATTAGTTACTGCAATACTAAATTGTTTGTTGTATTAGGTGCGTATTTTTTAAAATTTGTAACCTTGTAAATGCAGTGTTTTAGAGATTGTTATAAGTACGGGTTTGAAAAATACAAGAGACATCTCGCATCCATTTATTGATGAAAAACAATATGTTATATTTGTTTTTCATATAAATAAAAGGACTATCTTATTTCTGTAAGCAATGAATACTGTGAATTTCAATTGAATTGGCATAATATTGATATGTTCTATGAAGATAGACTGAGTCATATAATTTTTAACCTTACCATATTGATCATGACTGTCGTAAGTTTGATCAAGTTGGGAGAGGAAATTTTTGGTGTGGGATTCCAATTTTTATTTTTCATCTGAGATTATATTGCTGGGGTGTACATCACGACCACATTTCTTTCCATGAGGTAACATTGCCATTTGTAGACGTTTGCGAAACTTTTAGAGTTCTGCATATCCTGCACGTATTTGTGGAGATGTTTAAAAAGTTGTAATGATTACAAAACATAGCCATAATATAGGCTAATAATGTAAGATATGAAAAATATTACTCAAATAGTGAGAATGTAAAACAAACATCCCTAACAAACTGAAAAAGTGAAATGCATTTTCTTGAAGGGCACAAATCTAATTTCTAAAATGTTTTCCTGCAAATACTGTTTCTTTGCTAACGGATGTTGTGTACTAGTATGTAGGCCTGTAACCGTCACCAGAAATTTATATGCCCGTAAATTTGGAAACTCGCGCATTTGAGCACACACGACCGAACCCGCGAACTTGGAAAGCGAAGCGAACTTATTTAACTGACAGAATTGCATTGTTCTTTTGTCCGAGATGTAGGCTACTTAATATGCTTCTATAAACTCATTGGAGTACCAACCTTCATGATTAATTATCGTTATCATGTTCACAAAGATATAGGTGAACTTCTCCATAAACAAACCTTACTTGGACATGGAGGCAATAGTCAATCATGCAGAATATGTTATCTCCTATACCATGAACTTATACCTCCTCTTTGGTATTATTTATATTAAAATGGTGTTAGTAAAAGTGACTTTAATAACTTAATAGGTCATGTCGATATTGTTAATAATAATCAGCGCTTTTTTCTGGGGGTACGCATACCTCTTAAAGACTTTGCCAGTTTCATATAGGAGAAAAATCAATTTTGAAATCTGGAGAAATTTGTGCCAAACAAAATAACGAAAGTGATTATACGGATCATTTCCATTAAAGTAGCTAATTTTAGTGTTACGTTCACTTTCTATCCCATGATTGTTCAGAGGAGGGGCCGACCTTAGCATTATGAGCGGGAAAACAAGCGATCGCTACAGAACTGCTGCATTGGTAACCAAAGGTCTGTTACCAAAGCAAACCCATGACTGCTTGAGAATTTCTTGTAGGGCCTGCAGCCCATGTCCGTATCATTAACATATCAGTGATATTACACTTTGGGAACGGTTAGAAGCATGTGGAATGGATAGTTCTTACGTTCAATCGATATGAGATATTGTACGATATTTACAAATACTGTAAACAAGAATATGAAACAGATGTATGTGTTAATAATTTACAAATAAAGAGCAGTCTTACGAAATACATTTAATTTATATTTCTTGTGCCATTAATTATTTAATCTTAAAATTCTACCATGCATGTTGTAGCATTTATGTGAACTTTGCCCATAAATTGTTAATAAATTTAAGTCCAATGAGGGTCATATTAATAATGTTGGGTTTCTTTACTACCTTATAACCTCAATAAGATGTGTAGGAGTATATTATAGGCACACGACACTATTAGGCATAATATATTAATGTACAGCTTATATTTGATGATGTCACTAATAAAAAACACTATTACACTTGAGTCAAAAAGTTAAAACATTAATACAGATTTTTCGTCACACATAAAAACATATATTATAGACATAAAACTCATTTAGAATTACTATGTATTCTTGCTGGTGTCTTGTACTATAAAATATTTTTGCCGTGTGCCACACGGTGCCAACGAGGACTGAAGATGGCTTAAGTAAGCCCAAAATATGCACATCCTATTGGTATAGTAGGATCGGTAACCACAATTCCAGGTTCCTGACTCCTCCCTCCATTAACATTGCGCCTAACCTTTACAAGCCTACCCAAATAAAATCTGATTAATGTACTCTCGTAACTTTCTTTAGTTTAAGCATGACCAATACATTTTTCACTTCACATTCTGATATAAAATAAGAGGCCATACTGCAAAGAACACGTATTCAGAGTGAGCGGCTTATAAGTAGGGCCCGGATTTTTAGGCTTTTATAAAATATATTTTAGCCTTTTATTTTCGTGGAATAGCCCTTTTTAGGTTTTAAACAAACGCTTTTAGCCGTCTTAATAAAACACTAATATTAACACCAAAAATTGTAATATAATTTTGACACAGACCCTCCTTTACTTCTCGTCGTCGGTTGATAAATTATTTGAAAATTGAAACGACAATGGATTACTTGCAGAAATCAAAGTATTGAAGACGGCGCAAGTTTCATTTCCTGCGACGGCGAGGCGGCACATTTCCGAGTTACAAAGACAAGGGACAAATTGACATATACATTGTTAATTTCAGTGCGTTGTATAATTTTATTTTTATTATGTCTTTTCTTAAAATGGATAAATTCCCATGTTTGTTTACCTTTGCATTAATTTGAAAATCTATTTAAAAATCGTGTTTTTCTGATAAAACAAAAGGTCCTCTTTAGCCCTAGTTTTTCAGAAAAAGTCCCCTTTAGTCCCTAATTTTTCAGAAAAAGTCCTCTTTAGCCCCTATTTTTCAGCAAAAGTCTTCTTTAGCCCCTTTAGTCCGATTTAGCCCTTTTTAGGTTCTATCAGATTCATATATTCGGAAGCTAGGGGTATGAAACGGAAAAATAAATTAAAATGTTCTAATTAGGAAGCTGAGGGGGGAATAGGTTAAAACCTTCAAATCCGCGCCCTACTTATAGCTATCCTGCAGATAATTTTTTTGAAAACGTAGGCCTATTTCAAATAAACGTTTTAGCTCTTGATATAAGCACCCCATCTGTAAATTTTAAACAAAATCGTAAAAGCTGTTTTTTAGAAAATCGCGACAAACGAAATTTTCTTCACGTGAAGTCCCCTTAAAAATAAGATAAACTCGTAGCCATTCTTCTCGTCACATCCGCAAAAGGCACCTTACCCAAATACAAAATTTTGTTTTCGTACGATTTTCCGTTAGAAGAGACCGTATAGCAAAGAACACGTGACTTGTGTGACTTGTAACTATCCTATCGAAAAAAAAAGTTTCAAATAAAGTTTTAGCTTTTAATATAAGCACACCATGTGCAAAATTTAAAGAAAATCGTCATTCCACTTTCGAGAAAATTGCGAAAAACGAAATTTCATGCAAAGTCCCCTTATAAATAGGAGAAACTTGTCGCTAATCTTCAAGTCACATCTTCGGAAGGTACCCGATTCAAATACAAGATTTTGTTTACATACGATTTTCCGTTCTGGAGCTAGGCTGTTCAAACACTTCCACATAGACACACACAGACAAGCTTCCGAAAATAGTATTTTTGGATTCAGGGGGATCGTGTATTTATGTTAAAAACTCAACTCCGAATCCGGGGGTGGAAAACAATACTTCCTCCACCTATAGTACCAACGGTACAGGCAGAAGAACTAATAAATAATGCAGTAGTACAAATGGCAGTGAGTACAATGGATTCACCTAATCAGAAAATAACCTAAATATGTTATTGAAACTTTCAGTAAGGATAAAAACTGGTGAGATAAAATAGTACATTCTATAAATAAGGTAAGACAAAATCTAGATCAGTTCCAAAACGAAATATTGAAATTATAAAAGACGATATCCAAAGCAGACGCTCCATGTGCACTAAATACACTAATAAGCGAAATTACAAATGCAATAGTGAATTATTGCGAGGCACATTTACCTGAACTCTCTTCCAAATCTTCGAAAAATTACTGGTGGAATAAAGAATGGATAGTATGCAGAAAAGAGCGTTTCAAGTTGCAGAAAGTTTAAACGAGCAAAATGTGATCTTCAATCGCAATATGAAGATCCTTATAACAGAGTAAAGTCAGAGTACTGAAAAATGACACAAGCTAAATTTAACAGCTGGAAGAACTTTTGTTCTTCTCAGGCTGCCAGAAAGTCGTGGAATTTAGTGTACAAACAATGTAGAATCCATGAAAATTATAACAGGATATTAACAAAAATGCATACAGGAACCTGATTTACAGAAAATGCTCAAGAAACTGCAAATGTCTTAATCAGCAAATCCTTCCCTAAAGATAAAGACAATGAAACTCAAAAGTAAATCCGTTTATCGACATAGAGTCAACCTGATACACAAGACGATTTTGCTTATTTAGTTTTCGGAGCGCATTATGCTGAAGCAAAATTACACGAAACCACCAGATGTAGACCCTATTTCTGCAAATATTCTTATACATATTCAAATTACTTACCCATCTCCAATGCTAATATTTTTATCAAATTTTTAGAACTAAGTATTTTTCCCAATTACTTGAAGTTGGCAGCAGTGAAAATAATACGAAAGCCACATGCTCGCAAAAACATCTTTTTTCGTTCTGACCCGTCAGTCTCTTGCCAGTAATGGGAAAATATCTAGAAAACTCTTTATAGATCGTACTATGTTTCATTTGCTTAGCAACAACTTGTATTATGATGAATTCTTACCATAGAAGTCAACAGAAGAAGCAGTCTGCAGGTGGTAAATTAAATCCAAGATGCATTTACAAGAATAAACGTTGGTTTAGTGATATCACTAGACATTACTGGTGCCTCTGATAATGCATAGAGCATGAAGAATTTCAGTTGAAGCTCAGAAATTGCCCAAGAAACCTTTATAAAATAATCATGAACTATTTTACGAATAGATAAATCCAGCTAACTATAAATGACGCGACAATGAGCTCTGTTAGAGCGTGCCCACACTTGCACCTCACTTGCACGATGATATAGTTATTAGAAAACAACTTTACCAGAAATATGTATGATGTTTGCATCCGCTGATGATGTTTATGATACCGTAATGTTTAATTAAGTAACAGTGTACAGCTCAAAATCTATGTACTCTCTTCTGTAATGAATTTTTATATTTCATTTTTGACTCGTAAATATTTTAAGACTTGCTTTAATTAATGTTATTTAAAGTTAGGGATAGAGATTGATAGTTATATAAGACTAGCTTAAAAGACCCGGCGTCGCCCGGGTTTTGTATTTTGTAATTGGAAATTAGCTTATGAAGGATTTTAAATTTTAAATTCTAGGTCCTTATATAGGCATTTATAATTTGAAATAGGAAGAACGACTTATTACACTCAAACTATTCCCTCAGAAAACGCTTGATATAGTTTTTTATGGCTCATAGAGGATCTAGAATTTTGCATCCCATCGCTTGTACAGTGCACAGCAAGCCTGGTAGAGGTTTAAATAAGAAGAAACAGAAATTCCTGTAACATAAAATTGTAATATCGAGGCGGGAAATTTCCCACTCTTATGTTACCATAAAGCATTATCACTTTCATACTTTTCTCTCCAAAAACCTGCGATATAATATAATAATATACACATTACCATACCTCGTTTTGTTTTCTCTATGTCCAGGGTAGAGAAAGTTATGTGATTCCATTATTTTAGTGGATTTCACTCTGTAATATTTATTTATAACATGAACTATTTTGATAACTTCTCTTATTTGTCAAAAGTGCATTTCAATTGTTTCTTCCAAGCCCACCTGATACCATTTGTGCAACAATATATTCTGTGAATTTGTTTTGATAATTCTATGTAAAAATGGATTAAGTATTTTCAAAAACATTAAATTTTTGGCATTTAGAATCAGAATTTTTCAAAATCCTTTCTTAGTGAGCACCTACATTATGAAGCGAAGGTACTGTCAAAATTCCAAGTCTCTACCTGTTATAGTTTAGGCTGTACGTTGATTCCTGTCATTCATTCAGTCAGTCAGTCAGTCAATCATTCATTCAGTCAGTCAGTCAGGACAAAGCCTTTTATATAGATAGAGATAATTCTTCTCCACATGTAATGCTCAGAATCGTATTCAAAGTAAATATTAGTTCTTTTTACTTTCACTCTTGAAAATACCGTACAGTCATACTTTTTCAAAATAATTGTTTATAATTTTGATATCGTTGTACATTTCAATACACAGATTGATTTCCCTTCTACTAGAATAATTTTGTACCAAATCACTAAAGATTGTTCAATTTATATCTTTTATGTTGTTTCTTCTTTTTCTGCATTGCAAATGGTTTTTGTTTTCTTTATCGGCGATCAGAACTTACTTTCTGGACCCTCGTACTTTATCAGTTTGAAATTGATAAAAAAAGAAATGCTAAATATACCGCCTCTCCCCCATAAAATATATTATAAAAATACAATTTTCCAGAGCGAGGCAAATATTTTTTTCCTTCAAAAATTGCAATTCTTATAATTAGAAAACAAAATTTAATTGCGAAGTCGGGTTAGGGTTCTAATATTAATACATAATTATCTAAAGCATAAAGAAAGGTTTTAATGCGGCAGCATAAAAGAGTATGGATGCAGCATAATTAACAATTAATCCATGAATTAATTTGTGTCAGATATATATATATATAGGCCCGGCGTCGCCCGGGTTTTCTATTTTGTAATTGGAAATTAACTTATGAAGGAATTTCAATTTTTGAATAATAGGTCCTTATATAGGTATTTCGAATTTGAAATAGGAATAACGACTTATCACACTCAAACTATTCCCTCAGAAAACGCTTGATATAGCTTGTTATGGCTCATAGAGGATGTAGAATTAAATTAACTTAATTAACTTATGAAGGAATTTCAATTTTTAAATTATAGGTCCTTATATAGGTATTTAGAATTTGAAATAGGAATAACGACTTATCACACTCAAACTATTCCCTCAGAAAATGCTTGATATAGCTGGTTATGGCTCATAGAGGATGTAGAATTCTGCATCCCATCGCTTGTACACAGCAAGCCTGGTAGGGGTTCAAATAAGAAGAAACATAAATTCCGGTAACATAAAATTGTATTGTCTTTGAGGAATATTTATTTCTCACTCTCATGTTACCATAAAACCGTTTTGGGGATGAAATTAAACAGAAATGCAATATCACTTTCATACTTCTCTCCCCAAAAACCTGCGATAAATTAATATACATATTACCATACCTCGTATTGTTTTCTCTATGTCCAGGGTGTAGCAAGTTATGTGACTGCATTATTTTCGTGGATTTCATTCTTTAATATTTATTTAAGACATGAATTATATTGATAGCTTTTCTAATTTGTGAAAGTTCATTTCATTTATTTCCAAACCCATCTGAGACCACTGGCAACAATATGATGCCATGTCAACTGTGATTTGGATTTGATAATTCTGTGTAAAAAGGGATTAAGTATACTCAAAAACATATGATTTTTGGCATTTAAAATCAAAGTTTTGCAAAATACTTTCTTAGTGAGCACTTATGTTATGAAACGAAGGTACTGTCAAAATTCCAAGTCTCTGCCTATTATACAGTAGTTTAGGCTCTACGTTGATTACCTGTCATTATGTTAGTCAGTCAGGACAAAGCCTTAAATACCCATATAGGCCAACAGTATATATATATATATATACTGTAGGCCTATAAGCCAGAAAAGCCTAGAAGCTGATAGAAGAAGGACTCGGGCCGAAAGCGCTAGAATTGGATAAATCCAGAAAGGGACGGCCCTCTTATTGCTGATTGGAGCCGCGCGCAGACGGGTGCGGCCTACTCCCTGGCACGGCGCGGTGAGTGACGGTGCGCGCTCGTGGGAGGGGCCAGAGGTGGAGCCACGCGCTAAGGGCTGTGACGGCGCCCCGCGCGGACATTCTAGACCATGCGCGGGAGGGGCTCTGGAATATTCGGCTCTGGAATATTCCTCGGCCCTATATATAGGGCCGCGAGCGAGCGGAGAGTTCAGTTCAGTCCAGTGTGAAGAGTCAGTACATCAGAGGAGAGACAGTCCGTGAAGAGTCAGAGGGTCAACGAGGGAACAGTCAGAGAGACAGTCCGTGAGTAGCGGCGAGCGTCAGCGTCAGAGGGTGAGCTGGACGGAGGGGACTGATCAGCGCGGCCTCAAGTGAGTGTGTCTTGGGAAGCTGAGGAGCCAGTGACCGGAGGGACCCGAGAGCGGAAGAGCTAGTCAACGGGGAACTAGTGACCGTAGGGAAGGGTGAACGGAAGAGCTGGTGAGTTGATCTGGGCTGAGGCAGTGCCGTCCCGGGGAACTCTGCGCGACGGGTGGATCGTACAGCGGCAGCGAGGACTGTGGAGTTGACCGGCGCGACGTGGGATTATCTCGACTGGGAGACCGCACAGTGTGTGCGAACGGAACAGTGCTGTAATTAGGACTGAGCACAGTGAGAGTGAGCACTGAACAGGACAGTGAACTGGCAAATAGTCTGGAGTTTTCTGGCTGTATTGTCAATTGTTGTAGGAAATAAAGAAACCTCCATCCTTCAATTATAAACTCGGTGTTCTGATTTTGAACCCCGACGAGCCCTTGTTACAATATATATATTTGCACGCTAGAGGCTGTAATTTTGAAGATATTTGAACAAAATTTGATTATGTTATTTCTAGGCCCAATAGTTCGGACAAGTTCGTTAATAAGCAAAATTTGCCCAAGGGGGGATCGGGGGAGGGGGTTGAAATTTTGAAAACTTTATATCTCGGCCCTTATGAAGAAAAGAGGGAAACTTCGTTTGAACAAATTAGAGTAGGCCTACTCCCTAAGGAGTTCACAGTGACACCAACGATTCGGGGGTTTTGGGGGTACGAGTGGGGGTGGGGGGATGGAAATTAGAAATCTTTGAAACCACGTCTATTGGGGTATCGCCGAAAAGCTCTTGATGAGTACTCTAGAAATCAATAACTAGTTTCACGACAGCTCTCATATAAGGCGAGATTTGAATGTTTGAAAAAGTGCCATTTCCTCTTTTTTGCAGTTAGGCTATTATTGCGGGTTTGTCATCCCAAGCCTAAAGAAGAAGAGTGCTGTGCAGCGACAATAAATTAAACCAAAAGTACTTCGAATTCTACCTCAGCCTGTAGGCCTGCCTAAAGGGATTTTTTAATATTGATACGTATAATATGCCAATGTTGTAAATCTATTGTGGTTTAGATACATGTTAAGATATTATTATTATTATTATTATTGAGGAACTCCTAATGTACAATATGTATTGCAGGAGAGTCCTGTTTATGTACCCTTAACAGTACAGACTTCTCAGAATTCCTATTAAGAGACGAGATTACAGATAGGAGGTGTTATGTATGTTCATACATGTATGTGATGTGCCAACGTGTTTGTCTTCCTTACACAATGAAACGTTGCATAGGATGTCTTTGCTAATTGACTGTGTCAGGGACAAACACCATATGTGATGAAGTCGCTTGATTCTGATGTCCTGTATAATCAAATGCAATATCGATCTTCTTGTGTATGTCTGGCGCTGTCAGGTACCAACCGTGTAATATTGCATTTTCTTCAATACCAGGTCTTGCTTCACGTAGATATTTTACGAGGGTAAGTCAATAAGCATCCACATCCTCTTTTTAAAATTTATCGCAACATCAATACAAAACTTCCAATTACCACATTTTTCAGCATAGTCCCCTTGCTTATCAATGCACTTGATCCATCGTTGCGCAAACTTCCTGTTACCCTCAGAAAAGTTTCTCGGCTCAGTAGCAATCCATGTATGCACCACTTCCTTCAGTTCTTGATCTGTGGTAAATCGACGGCAAAAAATTGAAATCTGACGGGGCGAGATCGGGACTGTATACAGAATGCTCTAAATCCTCAAAACCCAGTTTTGCAATAGATTAAGCAGTGTGGGCGTCAGTATGTGACTTTGTCCGACCAATTTTGAACTTTTCAATCCATTCGTACATGGTTCGCCGTGGTAAAATATTGCCCTCATATTGTTCGGAAAGTCTTCGATGGTTTTCAGCTCCTCCTGGTATACCTTCAGACGGAAAAAAAAGGATCATTGCACGCTGTTCTTCTTTGGTGCAAATGCTGAGCGGTGCAGCTATGTTTAATGTGCAACAGCGCAACACAGAGTGGAGTCATAACGGTCAAACATTCTGCAAGCGGAGATAAATGAACAGCATGTTCACGTGCGCGAAGAGGTATAACCAACCTACTGTAGATTAAACAAATAGTGCGGATACTTATTGACTTACCCTCGTAAGTACAATTATGAGAACAGGTGTCCTCATCATGTAGCCTATAATATTATTTCTTCGTCATATTTCCTTTTTACTCTTCACTTGCGGTATGAAGCTTGATAAAATTTATAATTAAGTAGGAGTTTTATTGAGTAGTGTTGGGTTCCTTGGAGCCGGGGTTAGGCGACTAATCGAAGGGCTTAGTAAAAAGGTGTTACAAGTGACAACAGCAGAAAATTTGTTTCAAGTTATAAAACTACTCTCAGATATGTGAATAGCTAAGGATTTTTTTAAATCGAAGAATATTAATTTTTTACAGAAAAAAATAGAAAAGGCCTTTTTCCCTTGGCTCTTCACTTAATTGAGAGTAACGGTACTTTTACCCCATGAAATAAAAATTTCTGCACTTGTCACTTATAACACTTTTTTTATATGACTGTCAATTTTTCTACAAGAATTTCACACGTAATTTACATGTAGAAGACGTATTGATACAAATGGAGAAAAGGCCTTTATTTTGAGAGTGGGTATGTTTGCAAAACGATCCCTTAAGAGCGAGTGAAGCAATCCTACAAGCAGCATAAAAGTATGTTTAAAAAATAAAATTATTTTACCATGCGTATCATACACTTTTTTTTAGAGAGCCGTTATCATTTGTATAATAATAATAATAATTATAAATATTAGATATTTTAATCATTAATTCAGCTTTATTTATACTCTTCTGAACATCGAGGTTATAATCAGGAGTCAGGTTGTGTGTATCAGTGCGCCATGTTCATGTTAACTACTGTTTTTCCATTTTTTACTTCCTCTACCCGTACCATAGGTTTTCGACCCCACTTTAGAAATTGAGTTTTTAACATAAATATACGTTTTGAGGATCCCTGATCCAAAAATACTATTTTCAGAAACATATTTGTGTTGCCTGGCGACTCGTTCTGAAAGTTTTTCTCGCGTTCAAAAAAGGGTCGCTTTCTATATCACTTTGCATAAATAACTATTTCAGAACCATGTCTTATGTGTCTGACTCTCTGTATATATATGAAAAATCCAGCACGAGAACGAAAAGTCGTATAAAACAAAATTATGCATAATGTACTGGAAAATGACCTATACACTTTGATTTTTCAAGATTTCCCATAAATAATAGTCACATACTGTTAAAAGAATTTAAAAAGTATATCACAAGAAATTAACTCTATCTCGGAAGCTGAACTTATGTGCGTGAAAGAATTTCCTAAAAAGATGCCAGTGTTGTGTGGATGCAAGAGGAGGGTATTTCCAACATATCTTTTGATGAGATACGTGGTTATTTTCATTGTAATTCCAACTGTAAATGTGATAACCTGAACCGTTACAACCTTAGCGGCCGTTACAACCTTAGCGGCTTTATTAGCGTAGATATTTCACCCGATCGTTCGGGAGTTAGAGCAGGGCCGCCGCGACGCAGAAACCCCCATGATTGGCTAACTCTTGCGGGGACTCACTGTACTATTATAGCTTATCCATGGCATATACTGCCGTGCGTTCCAAGTAAGAGTTGGCCAATTAAGCGGGCTTCTGCATCGCGGCGGCCACAGCGCTAACTCCCGAGCGAGCGGGTGAAATATCTACGCAAATAATAAAGCCGCTAACGACGTAATGATTCAGGTTCTCACAATGAGAAAATGACATGTGATTTATCTGGCAATGTAGGCACATGTCGTTGAACTGCTGCGACCTTGGCTCAGTGTCTCGACAATGCAGTCAGTATTTCTTCAGTTTGTGTCAAGTGACATGTGTTGTTACAATGCCACAACATAGGCCTACGTATATAATAGAACAAAGGATATTTATATTCGATTCGTATGTGACTACATCATCTTGCAAGGATGCAAGACGTCGGTTTATAGAAAAATTCCCAAGTGAATGTCCTCCAAGCAGAGAATTCATGCGAAAACTTGTAAGTAAACTTCCAGAAACGGGTTCGATTCTCCATAGAAGACAAAGGGCCAATCGGCGCGTACTTACTGAGGAGAAATTAGATGAACTTTGAGAACGATTAGAACATTCCCCTCAAAAATCTCTGCGAGTCATTAAAGTTCACTCAAGTAATTTTTGAAGATCGAGTAATTAGTAGGGGTATGTGGCCCATACGGTCTCGAGATCCAACAGTAGGTGACTTTTATTTATGGGGGAACTTGAAAAATAAGTGTATAGATCAAACCCTCATACATTAGAAGAACTTAGACAATCTCGGAAGCTATACTTATGCGAGTGGAAGAACATTTCTTAAAAAGGTGCCAATGTTGTGTGGATGCAGGAGGACATTTCCAACATCTCTTGTGATGAGGTACGTGGTTATTTTCATTGGAATTTTAACTGTACTCGTAAGAACCTGAATCATTACGCCGTTAGCGGCTTTATTTGCGTAGATATTTCACCCGCTCACTCGGGAATTAGCGGTGTGGCCGCCGCGACGCAGAAGCCCGCATGATTGGCCAACTCTTACGGGGAACGCACTGTAGTATTAACCGTTAACCCCCCCCCCAATATTGGTACCAAACCACGGGTTATCCGTGTATCCGGTGGTCATCAGCAGGATCCAGCAAGTCATAGCTTACTGTCAACGTGAGGTTTGTAAAGATGTGTATCGATTGTGCGCGGCTACCGCGCGAAGCAATGTTAGTTACTGTTTCTTCTGCTGATCTGAAAAAAGACATTTAAAAACAGTTCGGATAATACTTATCAAATAAACAAGGTTAATATTTAGGTGCAATGTTTTTATCCGGGAAAAGTGCTCATTTGGGACAAAAATTGTATTTGATTTTTTTTTTAATAATACGATTGAATATTTGCACATGGCTTAAATACACATGTTATATTAAATGATTTTTGTCGGAAAGATGGGTCCCTATAAGCATATTAAGATTTTATTCATAATTCTGTGACCAAAAACGCTTTCTTTACTAGGCTAGGAAATATGAAATGTAGAGAAGGACGCAGACAGTAGAAGCCACAAAACTTTACCTTCGTTGTACACATTAACAGCCGGCAACTTCAATATGAACATTTTCATTTAGCTGAGTCACTAAATTGCATTATGTAAGCCTACTCTATCGTTTAAAAAATGATCCTATTATTCTGGGGTTTTATGTTAAACATAGTAACACACTAAGTGATGAAATCACACTGAATGGAGATGTATAAATAGCAATCTGACGTGATTTCCTGGACACCAGGTAGATGCAACAGGTATTACAGCTACAAGTGGAACTTTGCGCTCTGATTCCTCAGCATCTGAAATATGTTTCCACGATATCATAACTTTAAAAAAGTCAAGGTCACAAAATAAAGTCGGAAAGAAAAAGTCTCGAAGTCACGAAGAAATAGTCGAAGGAACTAGGAAGAAGTCACGAAGTCGAATTCAAAAAGTCGAATTCACGAAGTCGATGTTACGAAGTCGAAAGTCCCGAGACATTAAGTCGATAGTCTGGAGTATCATTACTCGAAAGTTCGGAGACTGAAGCTAAAGGGTCATGCCAGATTTGAGTAACTTAGTTAAGATGGTATGTTATGATATGTTATGCGTTTTGTTATGCTACTCGGGGTCACCTTGGGGTCTTTAGGGTTTCAGTGTAGTCGAAGTGATTGGGACGAGACCGCCCAAGATTGGGACCTTTCAGATTCGCTTAGGGTCATTTTGGGTTTGCTTTGGGTCCCTTACATTTACTTTAGGCTCACTTTGTGGTCACTTTGAAGTGATTTTAGGATCTCTGTTAGGGTTATTTTTGTGTATATTTGAGGCTATTTAAGGTTTCTTTGAAATCATTTTATTTGGCTTTAGGCTAATTTTGGGGACAATTTATGATCATTTTGGGGTCAATTGAGGACCCTTTGAGTCTCTTGACGTTACTTAGGCCACTTTTACCTGTTTAGTCACTTGTGATTCTTAGGTGAAAGGGCCACTTGGGCCACTTTAGGTCACTTTTACCACTTTTACCGCTTTAGACCACTTTACGCTACTTTGGTCTACTTTGGGCTACTTGGGCCACTTGGGTTACTTTGGGATGTTTTGGGCCATTCAGGTCTCTTGAACCTCTGTAGAAAACTTAGGCCAACTTTTGGACCCTTGGGTCACCTTTGGCCATTTCTTCTCGACCGTGAGGTTGGTCTCTTTACTCAGGAGGAATTAGAGTCGAGTTAGGACTCTGTTTTATTCAAACCACCGAGTGTTTCCATCTCAATTTTTCTTCCAAATCTGTATTCCATGTTAATTGCATTATTACTAATAATACTTCAGTAATAAATGGTATTAATATATACTAGAATAAATTTCTTAGTTTTGAAATATATGAAGAGTATACATGACGTTATCCAGGATAAAGACTGGTAATGTTTAAAGTAAGTTGTATTACTGTAGACCTACACCATCTCCATTAATTTAAGGCATCTTGTGTCTATAATCATAGATGACGAGAATGATCTACCATACTACATATATTATATTACTTCATGTGTGTTACCCTGCGCCACAAATTGGAAGTTCCATGATTACGTCATTGGAACGTTTCGATTTGCTTAATCCACTGTTGCCCTAGGATCGACTCGGCCTGTAACAAAATTACCCGGTGAAATCCTGAAAATAAAGACGGCCGGAGTGTAAAGCTGAAATCTTACCATCTTTACGAACCAAATGTATAAAAAGTTTGACAGTCTCAATGACCTTAGGCCTACCATATATTAATTCCAGAAATTATTAGAATCACTAGACATAGTATTATTTATAGTATGTGTTAGCTATGACAATATAGAACTATTAATATATTTACACACACACACACACATATATATATATATGACTGAAATACGTACTAACGATTTATTTTTATACAATACAATAATAAGGTTATTTAAATGTATCTAATTTATTAGCTATATAAAATAAACGGCATGCATCATCTAATATATTTGAATTGATCTTTCAATGTAAGTCCTACGCCACCTATTAATAAGACCTTATTCAGTATTGGATGTACACGGAAACACGAGTTAAAATATTATATTAGATTATACTAATACACAAAACTTTTGTTTGGGCATAGAAAGTTATGTGTTTCACATCAAATTTTATCTCTTCAAATTAGTGTATTCTATTGTAATAGATTTCCATTGTCTCAAATCTGACCCGAAACATTGTGAAAGAAGTGAACGTTTGTTTTTACTTTTTACTTTCTCTACCAGTACCATGGCACTACAGGAGGAAGAAATATTGTGTTTGACCCTAAAATTCGATGTTTCTAAACATGTGCGTTTTGAGGTCTTCTGAGCCCATCTTTGGAAATAATCTGTCTGTCTTGTCTGTCTGTCTGTCTGTCTGTCTGTCTGCCTGCCTACCAATCTGTCCGTCTGTCTGGGTGCCTATGAAAAATCTAACTCAGAAATAAAAATCGTCAAAAATATGAAATGTGTTGTTTATTTGGTTTAAGCATCTTTTGGGAATGTAATACAAAGCATGTCAATGGCTTTATCTTATTCTTACTATAACTTTATATTACGAAAAATATGTTTACGCGATTTTCTCGAAAATATCTCCATCGATTTTGTTTAAAATTTTTATGCTAATTCCATACAGAAAGATTTTATTAAACATTTGATTCGTAGCCTATAAATTCTTTGAAGTATAGTCAACTCTTCCACAAATTCGGGCATTAAATCCGAAATGACGCAACTACTTAGGCTTCTCTGTGGGGATGTGATGCTAGAAAACTTTATTTCAATGGTTTACATAGAGGAAATCATGGAAGTGTATCACATCAGGGCGACTTTTATTAATATGCAGAACTCCCAATGAGCTGTACATTCGTAGTACATTTGACATCAGATGTATTTATAAATTTCATGTTTGGTTCAATGAAGATAAAATATGATATAGAGTTGTATAGTCTACTTTATACTTTTATTAATATTAATGATTAACGCTAAGAGAATTGTTGAGTACAAGTTTAATTTAAAGTTCATGTTTTCAGTTACCGGCATATTTCATTTACAAATATTTTATACTTCTTATTTATACAATTATTACAAGTATTTACACATAAGATGAATACGACGTAACCTAAGAACTAACTGTGGAAATTGCCTTACTATAATAGCTTAAAAGGTGCAAAACACTAGCATAAAGTTTAGGCTTCAATTAAATATTTTAAACTATTTGTCGCTTGGATTCTTGGTCTCAACTTGCTTGCAACATTAAGCCATTGTATCTTAGTTATGAACCTAATAAGTTGAACATATGAAAAAATAATGGTAGTATAATTGAAGAGCTTGTAGAGATAAGCCACATTTAAGTGGTTTTGAGAAAATGAAGTTTGATTAATTATTTTTAAATGTTCAATTAAAACTGTTAAGATTTCATTTAGATCAATTGACACTTCAGTATGACATTAAACATATTTTGTAAACCAGAGATCATTCCTTATGTAGTTTTATAGAGATTGTAAGATTAGTTTCCCAAAACTAAGTAATATCTCTGAAAACCCTTAATCAATTATAAAGCGTTGAATATTCTATACAAATCGTATGAATGTAAAAATTTTCCGAACAGGATTCCAGTATTTTCTATCAACACAAACAAACTTCTCCCTTTTTCCATTAAAATGATAATGCAATGCATATAAAACACGTATCGTGCATTGCTCTATTTTTACCGCGAGTCCAGTTTGAAAGAGTGAATACGTAGTAGCAAGCTGAATATGATCGATACATTGATGATTTTGTCACAAGCAATCACAGAAAATTTCATAGCCTATCGGTAGTAATAATAATTTTGTTTCCAGGAAAAAGATTTTAATCTGCTTTTTAAAAATGTGGAAGTAAAGCTTTAATTTAAAATTTTAACTTTTAACTTATCTTTTATAATTTGGAAAAAATTATAATATAATTTTGGTGAAACCATATTATGGCGATTGCGCCTATTGTAGCTTAGTCCCTTTCAGTTTGCCACTTTACAACGTCACTTAAGCATTGGAGTATACCATGTCCATCGACGTAAGTTTGAGAAACAAAAAAATTAACTAAATATACTGAGAAGACTCATAAGTACGTGATATTCAAACAGTGCCCACCTAAAATATGTTGAACACATTAACTCGTTTTTCGAAAAAAGTGGAGTCGGTACATTCCAATACTCAGCTGCCGATATACGTAAATTTTAACTCTCAGAAACCCCAGTCCCCATTTTATTAGTTACATTCTGAAAAGTTGTGCACTCATATGCATGTTTGATCACATAATACTTAAGAAACTCATTCTTACAATCAATATGGAGAATTCTAAACATTTGTTGGGGAAAAATAAATTTTGAGACTTAAGTACTGTATATCATTGGCGTTATACTTCTCTTTGTGTTACAATCTCGGTGAGCACACTCAAAATCATATAGAGTACTCAGTTGTAAATAATGAGGAAGAATAACACCTTCTCATCGTCTGAAATGAGTAAAATAATACTGTTGCTTTGCTACAGTCTACAGAAACCACATTCACACTGATCTACGTACTTTCATCGTGAATTCTGCTCTTTTCATTGAATTGCAAGGGAGAAGATCCTTTGCCTAAGCTTTCTCCAGGAACAATAGAGCTGCCTGGAATCTGTTACCAATCCCAAGCCCCGTTTTGTGTTGTTTCTTGGAAAGAGTGAGATATTTGTAGATATATCGCATTTCCCACTCTACCAATTCTCAGATATGAACCATCGCCTCCTTATTTTACTGTGATGTAATTTATGCACTCAGAGCATTTTAAACTAGCTAATAGGTCTGAATTTTCGTTCTTTGTTAAAAATTATAAATTTCTGAAATACTTTATTTTATTTTTTGAAAGGATTTTGATGGATGTTTTAATCGTGGTTTGGTTCTAATTACTATTACATTGATCATTTCTCTATATAATCTTCTGTGCTTATATAATCTTCTCAACGTGTCTTTGTTATTTTTTTTACGTTAATTTGGTTATAAGCATAACATACATTATAAAATATCGATACACGAGAGCTAAAGCATTAAAGCTCAAAATCAGTAAATGTACTGGAACGAACGAACACCAAAACCTGTTTCATCCCTTTTTTCAGTTCCAGTCCTAATTAGCAGAGGCCATCTAAGACTCTCATTATAAGCTATAATTAGTTTAGAATTGCTACTGTATTTATTTATCTGATAAATCAACATTCCTAAATCTCCAAATAACACATTGAATCACACGGAAATTGAGTTCGGCTGTTTGCTCAAGCAGATTTGTGATAAACATTACGGAATTAATTTATCAAAATTAATATACTTTTCACATTTTAATTCAATTATATAATTTGGAACAATATTTTGAGAGAATCGCTTCACTATAAAAGCACATTTCTCTTACAGAAATTGTACGTTCCAAAAAAACTATTGTAAAGCTTTATTTAAGAAGTTCGAAACTGAACCTTCCTTTCTCAATATATTTTATACCTAGTGTCCTTCAATTTAAACAGTCAATAACAGTAAATAAGAATAATAAAATTCATAATATCAACACTACATTCAGCTTGATCTCCATATGCCTTAGATTCATTAATCTACGTTCTGGTAACATTGTATTGTATTGAACTTTTTAATTGTCTCTCTAATGAAACAGAAGTGTTATCGGAAAATAAAATTTCCTTCCAAAATTGTTCTTCAGAAATATCTTTGTATGTGTGCTTGTTATACACTAGTTAAGTATACTTTTTCTTATCGGTAGCAATTATTATTTTTAAAGAAACTCATTCTTTGATAACCTAGTTAGTACGTAATAATTATGCTTACTATTAATAGACTATTGGGGTACGCCGTAGCGTAGTGGTTGAGGCGCTGCGTTACAAACCGGAAGGTCGCGGGTTCGATTCCCGATGAGGTCGTTGGAGTTTTTCAATTGGCCTAATCCTTCTGGTGGCACTATGGCCCTGGGGTCTACTCAGCCTCTAACAGAAATGAGTACCAGGAGCAATCCTGGGGTAAAGGCGGCTGGTGCGTAAGGCTGACAACCTTACCACCTTCATGTGCCGAATGTCCAAAATCTGGGAGCCTCAACCTCCTGGAACCCTCTTACTACCTACCTATTAATAGACTAGATTAACTTCATCACTGAATCACATTTAAATTCGTTATAAAAATACTTAATATAAATTCGACTTGTTCTATAACTTTTTCGATATATTATTGACTAGTAGGCCTCCTTTAAATGTCTTCAGTGTAATAGATCTTATCTTCATTTACTGCTTCGATTACACTCATCTGTGCGTATTACATTACAATGAAAAGAACGACTGGTGGAAAAGAAGGTCGTGAAAGTCGTATAACCTTTTGACATTATTTGATTGCTCATTTTTTAAGGTTCCTACCTTAGAATGGTTTTATTTAATTGCCACTATCATCTCTTGGTGTCACTATCAGTTAATATTTTGTATACGGTTTGTACTGTATTATAATGACAACCTGCATGATCTGACTAGTTGTTAGCTGATTATAAATCCGAAAGTCTACGTTTGTTCTCCGGCACCTCTAATTTTTCTGAAATAAGTGTGGAACGGGGTCCACTCAGCCTCAACACATGAACTAAGGAGCTACTTAAAGAAATAAAGGCTTCGGTCACCACAGCCATCAATAACGACCATGGGAGTCGGCATGCTGACCCCATGCTCAAAATTTTGCCATCTACCTATGGGAGATAAGGCAGCGGTCGGTTGTTAGGCCTCGTCGCACAAGGGATGTAGTACCATGAAGTTTTAGTGTCACATACTGATGACTTCAAATGATAGTATGGTGCCATAATTAGATAACTGTACAATTTAGTTACATGAGGGTAATTTCCACACTCCATCGTTATTTTTTAATATACCTTTGTTCTTCGTTGACACCTGCACAATGTCAGGATATTATTACAGCAGCTCATCGCTAATTCGGGAAACAATAGATTAACACGACATACTGCCAAGTGACAGGAGATGGACAAATATTTATCTCATGTTATCTGTTTTGCAGCATATATAGCCTAAGCACAGTGAATATTGAGGTCAGAATAGCCGCATTTCTCAATTCTGTTTGAATGACGTGTGATTCGTTTAATCCCTCTGTAGGATTATGGACCTGGATTTTGTTTTAATCTCTTTGCTACATTTTTGTCCGAAAACACCCTATCAACTATAAAAAGTTAATATTGCCTTTTCATCAGACTATGTCATAAACATTATTTCATACGAAGCCTAAAATGGCAAAATGATATTGATATTCTAAATGAACATATAAAACTTTTTAAACAGTGTGCTCTTCCAACCACACTCTCTTTAACGGCTGTTTCCTTAAGCACACAAGAAACTACCAACGAACTTGTAAATAAGATATCAAAACATGTGCTGTTAGTGATACAGTCATCGAAAATTGGCATCATTACATGTGTACAGATTAGTACCTAACACAAAGACTCACGTCTGCAACTATTTAAAAGATTAGTTTGCAGAACTTATTGTCGAGCAACTAAATTCCACGAACCCTGAATTCTATTTGTCCTTTAAAGTGAATATAAATTAAAAGATTGTAAATAAACACTCGATCTGGATTACTGGTCAATAAATGCACGATTTTTATACCATCGCAAAATCGTAGACCCCAAGTATCAACAGGCTGAAAAGCCACGTCGCAGGGAGCAGCAGCAAGTTACTCAACAGCCAAGAAGTTAGCTCAGGAACATGGTAATTCTAGTGTATTGCACATTAATGTGCAAGGCTTAGGCAACAAACTGAATGACCTGGAAGTGTGTCTAAGTGCCGATCACTACTCCATTCTAACAGTAAGTAAACACTGGGTGAAGATAGATGAGATACCATATTATAATTTAAATAATTTAATTTAGGAAGTAGAGAAAGAAGGAATAGCTGGTTTTCTGGCTGTGTAGTCGGATTTCCCGTCCCACTATTTCCATAACTGTTTATGTTTCGTGCACCTGAACCTCACCCCCGTTTTACCTCGTTCTATACGAGTGTCAGTTATTGAAAAGTTTTTTGACAAGATGTTGTAGTGTTATAATCGAAGGTAGGAGATAATGTGTGGTACACCCTTGAAAGACTCCAGAAAGAGGACTTCACAAAGGAGATAGGCAGGGATGACATTATTGGAGGAGTTGAGATAAATGTATATACCGGTAGTTGTAGTAACAGTTCTCACGCGGACAGTGACATTGATGAGTTTGGAAATAGTATTTATTGTGATGTACACTAATCGGTTTTACAATCTGACATAATGAATCAAAGTATTGTAACGAGACTCAACTGGTTCCAGAGTTATAGGTTCCACTTTCCAATTTTCTTATTGACGCATCGAAGAGTTGCATTTCGGTATGTGGACACGGTTTGCAATAATTTTTGTAATGTATTACGATCTGTTTTTGGGGGCATTAAACGGAAAATACTTAACCTTAATTCAAACTGATTTTCTCCTGACCTGGAGCCATCATCACCAGTATATGTACGTCCTACAATAATAATAATAATAATAATAATAATAATAATAATAATAATAATAATAATAGTGGAAACTCCTTGCGGATAGGCTATTTATTGGACTTATTAGGGAAGAGTTTGAGTGTGATAAGGTATCGGTACACTAAAACATCCATATTTTTCACCACTTGTTATTGACAAAATTAATATAAATGTTAAATGAAAACTTATATAGTTTAAAATGAACTTTACAAACTTGTAAACAAGTCCAGTAATTCTAAAAGCCATGATATTTACGGCTTCTCAAATTATTTATTTAAATTTATATTGAACTGAATTTTAGATCCTTTATTATTGTCAATTAAACAGTGTTTGGATGAAGGTCATTTTCCAGACATGCTTCAGATTTCGAAGGCGGTTTCTACATACAAAAAGGATTTATATACCTGTATGATTGGTACCCATTATTTCTAAATAATTTACAGTGTTATGTTGAAGCAATTTTTAAAATAATGTGTGACCAACAGTTTGGTTTTAAAACTGGCAGGTCAACAACTTTGGCAGCTGAAAGTATTGTTAACTGGATATTGCATTCGTTTGAAGAGAAAAAAATATGATGTAGCCAATCTAAGTGACCTCAGTAAGGCATTCAATTGTTTGCCTCACAATGTGATATTAATACTAAATAAGCTTAGGTTCTATGGTGTTAATGGCATTGAAAATAACATTATTCAGTCATACCTCAGTAATAGACAACAAATCGTTGAGGTGTCTGGTGTTAGCTCCTTAAGGAACATTTTTGGAACGTTTCCTTTTCCTTATTGCTGTAAATGATCTTCCATCTGTTATACCAGAGAAAATGATTGCATATGCAGATGATACTACTGTACTGAAATAATTTAATGACGATATGAAAAATGCTTTTACAATGTTGGCTTGATGGTTTAACGCAAACGGACTGGATTTGAGTCTTAGAAATACCGAAGAGATTTCTAAACCGGTAAATTTATTAGGTGGATGGACAGCAAGCAGGATTGGCATTGCCACACTGAACTTATTTGTAATAAGTTGTCTAAGGAAATTTATCTTCTGAGAAAACTTACACAGCTTCTTCCTCCTAGTACCTTGTTATATGCTTACCAGGTTTTTCTTCACTCTCATTTGAATTATGGGGTGCTTTTGTGGGGTAATGGTGCTGGTGCTAAAATAATTTCTTCTACAAAAAAAAAGCGGTACGGATAGTTAAGGAATGTGGCCCAAAGGATCATTGTAAACCAATTTTTAAGGATCTTAGGGTTTTAACACTTTCATCAATTTATGTACAGGTAGGGAAATAAATGGTGCAAAAATATGTTGCACAAACTTTCTCGCATATACATGTTAAGGGCTACCACAGAAAAAAGTAAATTATAGGGACAATTAAATTTTATTTGTTACATTTTCATAAAACTAAGAAGTATCTAGAACGGAAACCATCAGAGTCGATCTTTAAGTTCAATGCCTTTACCGTGAAATAATAATAATAATAATAATAATAATAATGAATGACAGTAAAACTGCATATTATTAGTACTACTAGTACTACTACGGGAAAATTCAAATATAAGTCGCACCTTGGGATGAATCGGCCCCACCCAACCCAACCACCGATGCAGTTTCTTTTATACCACGATCTAGCGAATTCTTCTCTCCTCGTGTTATGAAGAAACTCGTGATTGGACGTTGGAGTTTGACGTCATACCACTAGACGTAAGGTGACAGGCTGACAAACTTCGCGGGAGATATAATATGCCACATTTTCGAAACCTACAAACAGTGTATCGTACATTATTCGAAAATGCAAGGGCGCTTCGCTACGGCTGCCGCCTCCGCTTCGCGCACTTAACTATGTGGTTAGTGTTATGCATTATTTAGCTATATGTAGAGGTGGATACAAGGCACTTGCGACAATATATAAGGATAGTGGGTGCAAGGCACTTGCGACAATAAATAAGGACAGTTGGTCACTCTGCATCGCTCAGAAACAAAATACATCACACAGTCCGTGCAAATGTGAATATTGAATGGGCGGAACTTAAGGGGCGACTTATAATTGAATTTCGCCACAACTACTACTAATACTTAGGTTATATTGCACGCAACTGCATGCGTGAACCATTAGTCTATAGTAGCAACTCATTCGTGTCATCTGATTCTATTGTTTAGTGATGTATTCTTTTGTGATATTCAGTTTAAACGATTACAATATGCAGTGACATAGCGGCGATGAGTTATGGAAAGTAAACATGTCCTACAAACCCGGCGTTTGCCTTTGCGAATGAGGAAACCATGAAAAACCCAAGTCAATTTGGGCGGCCACAAGGTTTGATTTGAACTCAGGACCTCTTCCCTGTTAGCCCATATCACCTCGCTGTAATTGGTGTTCGTGTGTTCGTGTTGCGACTGAGCTAAACTGATTGCATTTCACAACAATCTATCTACTCTTATACAATTCAACGGCCCTAAATAGCGTGCTTGCTCGCCCGCTTCGTGAGACATCGGGTATACTCGGCGATGTTCGTCTCTCGCAGTCTAAACTTTCATGACGACTACAAAATTAGGAAGGAAAACCGTTTCTTTATTATATAAGGCCTAAGTGAAATGAACACAATGAACAAATATTCTAATTTTATTTTTACTTACAATTTTCATAGCTCTGAACCACAAACATTTTTAATAATCTACCAGTGTAATTTTCTTAAAAATCCTGGAGTCAATGAATAATGGCGGGCGAAGCCGGGGGCAACAGCTGTAAAATATTGATGGTTTTATCTCTTGAAATATCGCTGATAATAATAATCCAAACAAACCATTCCTTCCCTTGAAACATTATATAATTTCTGAAAATTACACTGAATTGATAAAATAAAATTCGCATCATATTCATGTCAATAAACAGCAGAGAAACAATACGTATTATGTGTTCACAGGTTCATTGGAACTGCATAATCGATTCTGATATAGTTTTCCCAGGGGGCGCTTTCATGTCGTGGAATGTACTCTAAAGCATGAATTTTAGCTGTTTCATTAATTATTAATGGCTTAGTTTATGAATGATTCGCGTGCAAATGTTAATAAATATAATGCTTTAATAATTATTATACTCTTAATTTTTAATTTTTAAAAGAATTATCGTGGCGAAGCCACGGGCACCTCCTAGTAAGTGTACATTAGGCCTATAGTTTGTTTGTTACTAGGGGCAACAAAATGTCATTCATATTTTAATTGACATGTATGTACTGAAATTCGCATTTAAGCTGTACTTATTTCGTTTTTATCTTGATATCTATTAAACGTGTAAAGAAATGTGTTAAACAAAAAATGTTCATTTTAATTTTCTCTACAACTTTACTGTGGTAGGTTTTCGTGTATCGCCTACTGTAATGGATATAATCTAGAAAAATTGAAAATGGATACGAGTAAAGTACCCCTTAAGTCATTTTTGCAGAAATACAGATATAGCCATTTTATTAGTCATAGATAAGAGTTTCCAATTTTAAATTTTTATTAAAATCGTTAGAGCCATTTTTTCAAAAATCAAAATTTTTAAAAACGTTTTCATGAAAAGTCCCCTTAATATTTCAGTTGTAAAACAAAATTTCTGGGCGGCTCGACAAAATTTCGAAAAAGTCCTTAATTCAAAAAATGAAGTAAATACTGTGCTTGTCCACAGACAGACGGACAGACAGACAGACAGACGGACAGACGTCAAACCAAAAACACGTTTTTCGTTTTCTAGGCATCGTGAAACATGCTTTCCCGGTGTTAACTCGATTTCGATTTTTTGTCACGATCACAATACTTTCTCTATACTACGTATATGCGAGAAAGTAAAAAAGCAGACCGTCTCTTGTAGCTGAATATAGTATAATTTATGTTAGTATTTTATAATAATATTAATACTTAATATATTCAGTTATAAAACAATACGATTAGAAACCATATCCTGGATTTCGAAATGGGCTAAGTCAACAGTTGACACTAGAACAAATTTCAGTACATTCCCCGCTATTCTGTGAATGCCGCTAGGCATGCGCAGTGGCCCATATCGGCAATTTAGATATTTTAGTCGGTCAGCTTTTTTCCCCTACCTGTACATTCTTGTATTCTGTGGGTATACGGTGCTATGGATGCGCAAAATACTAGGAACGCTATTCATTCTTATTATAAAATAGGCAATATTCTCTTGGAGGTTCTTCGATATAGACTGAAAAAGACAACAGAAATTCATATTGTTTTAAGTACCAAATGTTTTAACAAGTTACCTGACGAAATAAAATGAATTAGTAATATTGATACATTTAGAAAAAACTGAAAATTTTACTGTTGAATAAGAATTGGTAGGCCTACAGTGTGCAAGAATATTTAGATGAGAGTTTTATTTGATATTTTTACACTACCTTTGATTGTATTTTTTTAACATTTATTTTATTAGGACTAAACGGGGTCTGAACTTTTGCGTCCATAGATCCTCAGATCCAATGACCCGTTTGCGTCCTGGGTCTCTCTAGAGCAATGACCAAAATGCGTCCCATGGAATACAGGCAATATTAGTGATATTAGTGATATTAGTGTTGGTGACAGGTTCTGTTAGGTTATGAACAGTGATATTAATTTAGTAAGGCATTCTGAATCATCCCGAAATTCCAGTTTAGTGGCAGTTAGGTTAGGAACGGTAATATTAGTGTTAGTGACAGGTTCTGTTAGGTTGTGAACAGTGATATTAATTTAGTAGGGCATTTTGAATCCTCCCGTTTCGTAAATGTTCCACATTACATCTCCCGCGAGGTTTGTCGTGTTTTGAACCTGTTTACCCAGAATTCTAGGTGCTATGGTGATGTGACGTCACACCTCTAATGTCCAGTCACGAGTTTCTTCATCATAGGGAGAGAGAAATATGGTGGAATTCATGCTACTTTTCATTAGATCGTGTTATAAAAGAAAGACTGGACGCACGAGGGTTGTTTTGATGAAGCGACCACTCGCTTTGGGACGCAAAAGACCGACCCGACTAAACCCAAGATCAGTAAACTATACAGGTTGCGTATTCCGGGATAGACCAATCGCAGCACTTGAGTGTGTGACGTCACAAGATTCCAGATCTCGCAATTTTCAGATTTTATTCAGTCTAGAAAATCTTACACCGCGTGATTAAACTCGTAACCTTTAATTAACCCGTGGTCGGATTCCTGTGAAATTTATACAGAAATAATCTACACACATCAGCCCTACTGATGGTTAAAACAGAGCCTTAAAAAAGCGGACACAAATGTTTTTATT
This sequence comes from Ectobius pallidus, assembly GCA_964059195.1. Classification (NCBI taxonomy): domain Eukaryota; kingdom Metazoa; phylum Arthropoda; class Insecta; order Blattodea; family Ectobiidae; genus Ectobius; species Ectobius pallidus. The sequence goes on along the minus strand of CAXKWD010000002.1, from coordinate 108,174,509 downwards.
TCATTTTATAAACATCACCCGTTACACAAAATTCATGGAGGGAGAAGCAAATTTCACTATGCGACAATTTTTTTGTATTTTTGTGTCCCGAAAAAACTTCAAGCGAGAAAGTTTTAGTGAAATAATTGAATTTTAATACAAATGAAGTTCCAGCCCCATATCTCGAATGGTTTACGAGTAATTGAGTGGTAATTATTCCAGGCGCTTCAGTGTCGGAGTGATTTGTGACGACCGTGAAATGTTCAGGAAGAAGCATATTTGACTATGCGACAATTTTTTTATTTCTGTGACCAGAAAATGATTCAAGCATGTGAGCTTATTTTATTTCTGTGACCAGAAAATGATTCAAGCATGTGAGCTTTAGGGAAATATTTGAATTTTATTATACATCAAGTACCACGTTTATATTTTGAATGGTTTACGAGTAATAGAGTGGTAATTACTCAAGGCGATAAAGCTATCGGAACGGTACAGAGGTCTTTTTTATTCTATAAAGTAGGCCTACTAGCAATTAGGTAAAAATCCTTAAATATTTTAATCGTGGACTCAATAATAAAGGATATTAACTGGCTACTTGTACCCATACTGAAAGATTGACCCGCTGGGGAAAAAGAATGAATTAAACTTTTTCCTAATCTTGTAAATCTGCACTACTGTTATTTAGATATTTGTTGAATTATTTATTTTATTTTTTGATCCTTTGTGCTAGTAACTTTTATTTCTAATTACCTTATCAAATGCCTTATTAGTTTAATACCTTGTTACGCCCTTTTCATATTTTAATATAATTTATCAACATGAAAACGTATTACAGTTAAAATTGAATTGCCGAGGCTTTAAGAGCATGCTATCGGGTTATAGTTAGGGCAAGACTATGATACTTTTTAATGAAAAATTCATGGAAAAATCCTTTGAAATATTGTGTGATTTATGTAGAATGCATTGCGAAGCAATTTGTGTCCTTTTTTTTTATGTAGAGACGTCGATTTTAAAGATCCTGCGCCTCTTTTCGTTGTGCTGCTCATGAAAGTTTCCCTACCCTGCAATTCACAAACCATCCCTTAGTTTATTAGGCCTATATTATCTCTGTCGTCACATAATTTGTATACAGATGTACACTTTTGGCCGTGTTTCACCAATCATTACCTACATAACTTACTCCATATAACCCGGAGAAAATTATTATTAATATAAATGTATTGCTTTGATTACAATATTAACACAAATTAATACTCTACAATAGTCTACGCAATGTAATAATAACATTAGTACTGTACATGTTAATATTGATACATAAAAATTCCCGTAGTTGTTTTCTACCCTTATTATAAGGTACAATTTCTATACAAATATAGGATACATTCTTTAACAAATTTTCATCAAATTATACTAACATAACCTCTAGAATGAGGAATATTTTCTAGGCAACAAAATATTAGAACAAATCACCCTTTAGCTGTTATATAGGCCTACCTGTATTATATAATTTCTATTCAAATCTAGATCCTTTGGGAGATTTTTACAAGATTTTAAAGACAAATGCTGTAGAATCAGAAGAACATTTTAAGTAACTTGAATAACAGAACAGTTCACATCTTAGCTGTTTTCTACAATCTACAAAATTGCTGTTACACACTGCCACAGCACATATCTGGCCCGGCATAATGGTTCAGTTAATTGCACTTTCTAAAGCACCTTCCATTTGTATTATTAAAAACAGTATGTACTGGTAATATCTATCCTAAAGGACTGCGGTCAAGCGGCCGAGATCAGTAGGTAGAAGCTTTGTCAGCGGCACCATGCTCTCTACTGTCGTGCTTGAAGCGCCAAATCATTCTGACACCTTGAAGCGCCCTGAATAATTACCACTCAATTACTCGTAAACCATTCGAGATATGGGGCTGGAACTTCATTTGTAATAAAATTCAATTATTTCACTAAAACTTTCTCGCTTGAAGTTTTTTCGGGACACAAAAATACAAAAAATTGTCGCATAGTGAAATTTGCTTCTCCCTCCATGAATTTTGTGTAACGGGTGATGTTTATAAAATGAAATAAAAACATTTGTGTCCGCTTTTTTAAGGCTCTGTTTTAACCATCAGTAGGGCTGATGTGTGTAGATTATTTCTGTATAAATTTCACAGGAATCCGACCACGGGTTAATTAAAGGTTACGAGTTTAATCACGAGGTGTAAGATTTTCTAGACTGAGTAAAAACTGAAAATTGCGAGATCTGGAATCTTGTGACGTCACACACTCGCCTGCTCGCCGCAACCCCCTGTCCTATAAACTCGCCGGAATACGCTACCTCTGTAGTTTACAAGCCTTGGACTAAATCTACTGCATACTGAATTACTTAAAGGTGTAAACGTTAAGCATTGTTTGCTCAATTCACTCACGAGATCTCGCTTAGAAGAAAGATTTAGTATAAATATTCTATCGAATGTGACTACAAGGATACAGAATATAATATAGAATAGTTCAGCAACATAAATTTGTAATAAGTTATTAACAGATTAGGGCACATAATTCATTTTAGTTTTGCACATGATATTGCAGTATATGAATTTTTGAAGCCTTAAGAATTGCTGTACAATTCTTTGAATTTCATGTAGTTGAATTTAGTTGTTATATAATTAAAATAAATGGGACATTTCCAGTTATATCTCATGTGCTAAATTTACAATATAATCTTCACGAAAAAATCCTATCTTTTTCACCTCTTCTTAGTACGCTGGTGCTTAAACTACGAACTTCGCAGAAGTTTTCCCAGACGCTTCTAGTCATTCTGGGCACGTGAGCGACTCACCATAAGTTGACCATGGCAGCCCTAGTTCTAAATGGTACTCCTAATTCTAAAATAGGATAGCACGGAGAGGAAATTTGTTTAAAATTCTACTTCATAATTAATATTAGGCGTAATCAAATGTTATTCATTCTGTACATAATAATGGATTTCCCAAATACTTTTTAAAAATAATTCTGAACATAATAGTAGTTTCCCAAATATTTTCTTAAAATAATTATGCTTTTCTTTAGGTCTGTTTATTTCAACGATAATTATTAAATGCAGTTTAATATTTCTGTCTTTGATCATAAAGCTGAATGATACATGTAGGCCTGGACTACATGTATCATTCAGATTTATGAACTAGGCCAATAAAGAAAATAATAAGTGGGCTATAAATTATTAGTTTCTGATTACCCTATGGCAAATCTGAAAATGAAACAATATAGGCCTCAAGGATATAAATGGACTTTATAATTTCGATTCATGAAAGTGGAATAACTTACTTTAGGCTATGTAAATTGGGACTTTTTATCATGAAAATATAATGTAAAACAAATAGAAGAAAGGGCTTGTCTGGAACAATCAGAAGTTTATGAGATAATTAAGAAAAGTTTATGAGAACAATCCGGAGACAGAATTCTTTTCGTTCTGTGTTCATAATATTAAACTTTTATAGTATGAAGGAAGAATGGATGTTGAGATAAGGAAAACAAGTTTCGGAACTCCTATTAAAACTTCAAAAATAATTTCTTTGATGACTTTAATATTGCTCATAATAGTCCTGCTTTTCTTATAGCATCCATAGTATAAGACACATAAATTATTTTTATTGCATTATTAATATGCCGTACTGTATCGACCACACGGTTTTATCACTCCGCTTCTGTTTCCCTGCATTATACATGTTTAACATAGGCTTACTAAAAGGAGAACTCACAAAATAATGAGCATTTAACTACGAAAGGGAAGTAACGGAAGAGGGTATTATGTAATGTACACCCAGGTTAATTTTGTTCATAGAATTAAACAAATATATAGGGTATATACAGTCCATTTACTGCCTTTTTAGCTGGTACAGAAAGAGGGGAGGGAGTTTGCACATCTCTTTCCTCCTGCTTCATATACTCCAACAGGTGTAACGCGCAAAGAAGAGAGTTTGCAGATGTGCAGATGTATTCTAATTTGCCCCCAAAATACCATAAATTTATGGTAAAAACGTAACACAAGACAAATATAATATACATTATGCCTACAGGACATGCAATTACCAAGTACAATACAAATAAACCAGAACCTACATTAATCAGAATCCTCTGACGACGTATCATCATCATATTCATGAAGATTAACTGTAAATGATGGTAAACTATCCATGATAATATCTGTTGCACGGAATTCATGTTCTTTCTGTTCAGCATGCTTTATATAGTTTGGCCAATGGTTCGAAGTGTCAGTGTCGTTTATTACATTTTTAATCAACTCCTTAATTTCAGAAACATTCTTCTTTTCCAAGGCGTTCTGAGAAGTGGTTTTTCTTTCAAGCTCAGACCACACTTCCTCTATCGGGTTTAAGCAACAGTGATATGGACAAGTCAATGACTGTAGCCATGACTGATCTCTACAATCCATTCATTGAGTAGTAACGATATTTATTTTGGTGGTCTGAGCTGATTACAATGGATATCTCTTATAAACAGTCCTTTGTTTGTGTAGCGATTGCGTAAGTATACAAGTGGAACGCCTGAATCTAGACTACACGCTAGCGGCTGGTCGCATGAAAAAAGAGGGCTAGCATTCTACCAACAAACTGCGGCCTGACCAGATGGCTGGCAAGAGACCATCCAAGCTGCGTCTTGTTCACCCTCACAAGAAGACATGACTTCATTCTTCCTGCTGCCTGCGGCATGCGACCATCCCGGTTCCGTCTTGCGCGTACCCTTATGCACCTTGTTCTTCCCCCTACTTGAAGCTAAAAAGGCAGTGAATGGACAGTATGTATATATATATATATATATATATATATATACACATTTCTAGTTTTATCCGGGTAATCTTAGGTTTCACCAACCTCTACTGGGTAAAAATGAATTTCAAATTAAACAACATTTTCAATGTGCTTTATTACTATTAATGGAATTATAATCATTTAAAATGCTATCTTAACCTAATCTAAACTCACCGTATTGTGCATATCCAGACCCATAACAAAATAAGAAGCCAGCTTTACCCGAGGGTAGGTCGCGCTTTACTCGGATAAAGCCCGAAGTGAAGGAAATTGTGCTTATTATTCGCGCTTTACCCAAAGTGATCGGGAAAGTGAACGTCAGTTCTTTTTAATATCATTAGATAACTGAAGGTACAAAATTGGGAGGTTACTAACTGTAAATTCGCCGTTTGTCAACACAACAAACTGGGATAGTTTAAATGATCAGTTTTATTTTATTTTGTATACATTTTTTTGGTACTTATAACGTTAATAAATTTGGAGTATGACACTTAATTAACTGTTATTATTATTGTACAATATACAATAGCAAATTCTTCTTGTGCGATAATGCGTGAAGTTGCAACTTGGTCAATAGATTGTTGTTAGCGCATGTCGTGAGCCTGTAATGCATACTTACCTAAAGAAGTCAAGCTTTCCACTTACGCACTTTTATTCATATTGTGTACCGAAAAAAAAGCAATTGACAATCGCAGGTTCAGACGTCTATGAAATCGTTACCTTAAACGCAGTGGTTTTCTAAGAAAGGCCCGCGGCTTAATGTTTAGCGGCCCGCAATAAAATATCAATATAACTACAATGCCAATATGGACACCTTAGTGACAAAGAAACTGTGTCAGGTCTCACAATAAATTCAAGAATGTTTCTGTGATTTGTGTTATTCATTAACATTGCTAGGTGGAAGACAAAAATAATAAAGAACACACACATGTATAATAAGTATCTCTACAGATATATAATTGATATATTTGTGTTACATAAGTAGCCTATTACGTAATTTTTCATCTATAAATAAATGCGGCCTGCTAGGAAAAAAGTGACCCTTTCGTTTAAAAAAATTAAGCACCTCTGCCTGAGAGATTTAGATAGTAGCTTTCGTTGACGATTGCGGAATTAGGGGAATTCGTCACATTTTTTTCGTAATCGTTATAATTGGTCACAGAAAATTCGTAACGCATTTATATTCCCCACATGAGTAGCCTATATTTGCCACAGATTCATATTGGATACAGGTGTAATTGCCACAGGTTTTTTTTTTTTTTTAACATGTAAATTGGTCACAAGTCGTTACACGGTAATTTTCCCACATTTTTAATAGGCCTTAAAGTTTCCGTCTACATTGTAGCCCAATGCCTGGAGATAACCCAGAATGTTCCCTTCCTCCTTACACATGGTTCGTGAAATATGTGTGTCAGTTTGTGAAACGAAATGTCCTTTTAGTGCTTGTCAGACATTTCCGTCACAGGACTCTGTTTTCAAATCATTTTGAAGAATGGAAGAAATTGTTGGTTCTCTGTTATTTTTGCTGTTTCCTTCTTAGACACGATACACTTTCGCTTCGGTTCTGCCACAATCAGAATTATCTGGAAGTCCTTTTATGATTCTGGTCCCTTCATATATTACTGCCATCTATGAGTTACATTCTCCTTATATGTTATAACCCCATACTATTTCACTTAGGTCTACTATGTGTCTATTTTTGGTATACATGAAACATTTATGTATAAGTTTACAGCGTCCTCTTTCAGTCTCTTCAACAATAATTTTAAAAATACGCAAGTCATTCAGAAATTAGAGAAGCAACAGAAAAGAAATAATGTTTACACTTTGTGCAAGATGCCAAAAAACTACCTAACAGTGGTACCAACATAAATCTGACCCACCTCAGATAACAAAACACTATCGGAAAGACATAGTGGTACCAGTATCATTCTGATTACAAAATAATACACCGACGTTAGGAAACGTAACTGTGACGAATAAACTGTGGCAAAATCCCCGGATTCGGGCGATCTCAGGTTCAGACGGCCATAAAATCGTAAACTTATATCCTCTCTATTTTGAAATACATATTTACTGTAAGTTTAAATAGCTATTTATTGTAAATTTAGGGTTATCTTGCACCTCGTGTACTTAAGAACTTTGGGTTCACTTCGCAATCAGTACACTTAGGAGAAATTACTATTAGGAGTTCAAGCTGGCGAAGTTCCTAATACCATACCGGTACCTTATAATATTAACAGTGAAGACGGCACATCGGCGACGGTTACAGACCTAAGTTGCAATACCTGCCTGTCGTTAAATAAAAATAAAACCAACCAAAAATTTATAACACTATTAAATCACTTGTATCATTTATCTGTTTTAATTTATAATGGTGTTAAATTGTTTTAACATTATATAAGTCATATTTTTACAAACCTTCTAAACTTAAAAAAATTATTAGGCTATGTATAATTTATAGGCCTATCATATCCCACCTATTGTAAAGTGCGGAAATAAACAAATTAGTAATAGGCTATAGCTTTCTTTTGCTGATAGGCGATATCTGGCCAGGTGATATGTCCCCCTTTAAGACCAAGTAGGCCTATGAGCCTACGATGTGTCACTTCTTCCGAATCATCCGATTTCTCGCGCTAGCCTAGTTAATGAACTTCGGTAACAGAGAGAGAAGTATGTCGGCACAAAAACACTAAATAACAAAGGATGAATATCGCCATTTTCCAAAAGATACCGGCATACTGTTCTTGTGCTATTTCATTTTAAAAAATAATGATTTGCACATAAGAACCACTTTTATACTACTAGGACTAAGTTATTATGTTGTAGAAATGCCTCTAATTTCAGAATTCAATCTAAATTAATAGCATATATGCCAAGAAATTACTTTTATGAAATCAACTTATTTCTGACATAATTTGAAAGACGGTCCACAGACTCCAAGTATGCCTTAAACGACTTCTTACTACATTTCTGTATTCAGATAGTGAGAATGTGCAGCAAGTGTTAAACAGCGGTAACGTTTGATGTGGGTGTTGGAGCGAGTAGGAAATTGTGGCATTCAACTCGGTGAAGGTTTGCGAAAGTTCCGGTGTTCTCTGAAAGGTAATTCTACATCTGCGACATCTGTTGAGCCAGATGAAAATTAACTTAAGCGTATACTGAATTAACTCGAGAGAGAATATTGCCACTTTACATGCAGATTTTCATACCGGGTTGGCTTGGCCTTAAAAATAAGGAACAGGTTGCGGCTCAGGTCTGCATGGTCAAGTTTGGAAACTGCTCATCACATGCATATGAACTCAACCTTCTATATTAATTTATTCAATAAATTACGCAATAGACCTCTTTATTATAGCCTATTATAAATGACATGAACTTTTAAGCAAGCAAAAACAGGAGGCACTTGAAACCTGGATCGTTTTATTATTGAGCTAGAGTAGAACATCAATTAATATTCAAAACAACTGGGGACTGGAGGTGTTCGGATACCTGTGACTTTTCGGACAATCGATATGAAACGAAGAAACACTTATATTAATCACAAAACTGTATAATATATTTTGTGTCTCACGTTTTACAAACAAACAAACAACAAAAAACTCAGAGAGCTGGCTATCCTTCTAGTTTGATAAATTCAAAATGGCCATTAATTAAAACAGGCCTACAATTTAGGGGGAAAATATTTCAGGGAAGGGAAACCGTCGTGCCGGCTGGCTCAGTGCTATAGCACTAGCAAAACCTCTTCATGGCGCGCCCGGAAATTTGACTTTGCCGGTTGGAACGGTTTCGATTAACAGATGTTTCGGTTGATCGGTATTCGTATAATAATGACCTACTGTATAACAGCATTAGAGCTAGCGTTGCAGATGCGGCCTTTGCTTTTGTGGCTGGGTAGAATTTGTGTAACTTTTGTGGCCAGTCCCTTTTTCTGAAAAAACGTTCGGGTTTTGGAGAGTAGTTATAGGTTCATCTCTCTTTTGAAGGCTATATTTTAAAGTTTGGATTTCATTTATTTAAAACTTTCAACAAGTTTCTATCACACTTTATTCAGGTTTCATCAGTTTTTCACTCCTCAATGTAGCCAACATCCGGCATTTTCATGCCCGTCTCTCGGATTTTAATTTATGTACTAGATGCCTTATTTAACGCTGGACATCTCTAGGGTGAAGGAACTAGCTTCTTATTTGATTCTAGCTCTAGACTAGTGGCAGTTAGGTTAGCTTCTGTGATATTAGTTTAACAGGGGCATGTGACATGTAATACCTGGCGTGTATTTCCTTATGTTTGTCATTCTGTTTCGAACAGTTTCAAATTGTGACGTCATACACGACTTCTAGAAATCTGTCGCGAAAGCTACACCAACCGCAATTGAACAGACTAGCATTAGCGCCGGTTTTTTATGTAGGTCTAATAACAATAACAGTTAGAGGACCCTGCCGATTTAAGTTGCGCAAGTAGGCCTACTCGGTTATTTAGAATTTATAATAGACTACAGCAGATAACCACAAACCTCTTACCTTTCGACATGGCATTGAAATAGTTTACCACAATGTATACATTATCTTCTTCCAGTTAACCATAAAATATTTGGCGGGCCCTGTTAGAAATAAAGAGCTAAGAACACGAATAATCTCAATAATATAAGTCTTAACACGGATATGTGATAACATATTTCGTACGGTACCGTTTATTTTTACATTGTGAGGGGACAGAAATGGCAGTGCAGTTTTATTTGATGTATCACCGTAAAATAAAATTAAGTTAATGAAAATAATATAATTGTAGAAAGTTAATAATAATATGGGCATCCAAATTCTTACAAATAAAGACCAAACTAACTAACTAAAACCCCAGAAGGGACAATGCCTACCACCCGACCGCTGCGGCATTTACCATAGGCAGACGGCAGGATTGGGGGCATGTGGTCAGCATGCCGACAACCACGGCCGTTAATGGTGGCTTCCATGACCGGAGCCGCTACTATCAAGTAGTTCCTCAATTTGAATCACGAGGCTGAGTGCACCCCTACCAGACCTCCCTACCTCAGAAAAATCCGAGGAGGTACCGGGAATAGAACCCGGGCCGACGGATCTGTAGTCAGCGACGCTAACAATGCCTTGTTCTTTACACTTTCGCTTTCCTACATGTTCTGGAAAGCAGTTGTACTGTTCAATAGAAGAACTATATTATATTCCGTCTCCCCGAGTAATACCATACAACTCGATCGATGAGAAATTTGATTTCTTCATGGAAGTGGAAAGAATTTTCTATATGGAATTTTCTATTTTCATGAAGGCTTTCTTCATTTCTTTTACCCAAGGCAACCTGTATTGCTAAAGAATTTGTCTCTATTGAGAAGGGACCCAGCAATCGTGTCGTCGTCAGCACTGTAGAAAATATTATTCCATCCCTTTATTTTACAGATGCTGTTTTGGGAAAAATGATAGGCCAATAAATTATATATTTTACCATTACAAATTGAAAGTATAGGTAACAATATTTTCATCAGATACAGAAAGAAAGTTATTCCAAAAGAAATACGACATTCCAGTGAGACAATTTTTCCAAATAGATAGTTTTGCAAGAAAGAATTTATCAAAATTGATAAGAAATTATTTATATAATTTATTATTTGTTATAAAACCTAATTTAGAGAAATAAAGTCTACCTATAAGATAATTTGGATATAGACATATGACTAGAAATCTGTGATAAATTCAGGCATACTCAAGAGAAATAGTGGCATTACAATTAACTTAATAACACGCTTTTGAAGCAATTATGATTAAGAATTCTGCTGAAAATTATTTTATAGTTAGACAATATAGATAATTAAGAAGGCATATTGAAAATTTATACATTTTAAAGACTAAATAGCTTCTGTACTTAAAATTCAGGGTGTAGCGTACCATTAAACAATGATATTTGGCTTTAAGACAGTTGGACGTTCCAGGGCCGTGGAAAGAAAGCCAGGGCCCCAGTGAAAAATTTTCCCGGGCCCCCGTCAAATATTAAATTCACTACCTAAGTTTCCCTTTATAATGTATGCAACAAAAATATTATGTAATGATATTATATAATTATTAAGTGCCAGAATGGTACCGGTACTTTATGAGATTGTGTGGTAGACTGTTTGTCTGTCCGTGTGTCTGTAAGCGCGATAACTCAAATACGCTTTATCGGATTTCCATAAAACATGGTATACCATTTATAACGCCCATGGGACGAAGCCTATTGATTTTGGACCAATTCGATAACTGACGCCGGGCAGGAAACGGAAAAATACATTAAAATGTTTTAATTAGGAACAATTTTATCTGTATGTACCAGTTTATCTTTTGAAAATTATAATTTTAAATGCCGAACGTTAGTGAGGCCTACTGTTGAGTCCAAAAGGATTTGTGCTTCTACTTTTCAAAAATAGCAATATTTATTAAAGATTAATTCGTTTGAGATTAACGGATAATTCCGTGTCTCCGTTATACGAAGCACAATGCAGATAAAATAAACACATAAAACATAACTTAAGCATTTTATTGACTTATAACTAATTTTATTTTAGAGTAAATTCAGAAAGTAAAAAATAAAACCTGGTCGGCCGGGCCCCGGGGCTGCAGCACCAGCTGCCCCTCCCTCTCGTCGGGCCTGGGACGTTCTTCCTGAATATTACTTCGATATAATTGGTTGGTTGTTGATTGTTTTACATTCTTTCCATGTTTGGCTTTGCTTGGGTTAACAAGAAAGTTCAAATGAGCACACAGAGAGAATTTTCTCTTTAATGAACAACTGTAAGAAGCGTGATTAATGGATAAAATCAGTGTTTCAAACTGATGTCATTTTAATTATTCCTGAAATGGTTTTATTATCCAATCTTGTGAAAACAGATGAGAACACTGAAAATTAAATGCAAATCTGATGAGAAATTTTAACAAAGTCATAACGAAAATAAGTGTCCTAGTCAAATTATGGTACGTACTTTTGGTAGGTGTTGCATACACACAGCCTCAATTCACAGACAGATTTTAAAAGTTCCTAATGTTTAACTGCATAATGAAATTATGTCACCTGTAAAATCTCCTTTTTTTTCATTTTCAAAGGTTGGCAACCCTAGGAGCAGTACACCTCCGTCGTTAAATAACGATACAACCAAACCTCGCTGTAAACTTCATGACACAGTTTCTCTGCATCGAATTCAAAAGATCAGTCTTATTTTCTCGGCAGAGAGATTTTCATCTAAAGATTTTCATAGAAATAGTACTGCCAATGTATTTTATACTCCTAGGATTTTTATATAGCCAAAAATAAGCTTATTGTTAGCAGTTTGCAATTCTTGACACCTGGCCAATTGATGGTTGGCATTGCTGATAAGTAGGAAATTGATTTTACGTGATTGCGTATTTTAATACTTCATGTTTATCACAAAGTGAAGGCAAATATTGTCGAATTAGACACGTAGGAATGTTATTATTAATCTAATTTTTTTTGCATATTTGACATTATATTGCATACATCATAAAATGTTACATAATTTCATGTTTACATAATTTAACATGATTGCAGAATTATTATTGATTTTTCAATATAATATTACACATTTCACACTGCACGACTTTATTTTAAATGTTCTAACAATATTACTTCACATTCAAAGCGAAGTTGCAGGAAATATTCTCATCACAATTCATCTGTATACACACCGGTGACATCTTACGATGTGAAACTATTTTCTATTTTATAATACAGAAATAATTCATATTCACTTCTTTACATATTTATCTGCAAATTTAACCAATTTAACCAATTGTTAGTTATTAGTTATCCATATTATACACACATAAGGTATACACATTAGTTATATATAGCCTATAATTGTCTTCTGTATTATATTCATTAGCATTTACGAGGGACGTCCACAAAGTAAGTTTCCCTGAGGCCGTTTACAGAAACAAAACACAATTTCATTAAAATATTTTTTTGCACTCCTTAACTAATTAGTGGTACTTACGAACGTTGTTGCCGTGGATCGTAAGTTGACATTCCCACACAATCTTGTTGCCAAGGGCGTTGCGATGCGGTTAAATTACTTACGGTGCTTGCGCTACGTCATAATTCATTACGATACACTTCATAATACAAATCTTTATGGACAAAGCCCCCAGGACAAATATTCGGTTCCCATAACAACAAACAAATGCGAATCACTTTCTGAAATAAACATCTGTCTTCAAGAATGTAAATACATAATATTTTCAGGTAATATCACAATTAATATAATTAAATTGATATTAAATAATCATCGTGCAAAAAATAGCATGCAATACACGTGCCGTAAGCGCATTACGGATCTCGGAAAATTGAAAACACTCGGCGCAAGCGCCTCGTGTTTTCAAACTATTTCCTCGATCCGTAATCATGCCTTACGGCACTTGTATCGCAATATACTATATTGCAACAGATGCAGCAAGTTTCAGCTATTTTTCAATATATTCGCCACCGGATTTGAGACATTTCCCATGCTGTGTGACCAACATGCACCCTACAGCCCGGGCCTCGCTCTCAGTGATTTCCATCTTTTCCTACACCTCAGGAAGTGACAGAGAAGAGGAAATGGTTATCACACAGTGGTTCAAATCGCAAGCAGGTATTCAAAAGTTGGTCCTGTAGTATAACAAACATTGTCAATTCCGGTGGGGAATTTGTTAAAAATTGCTGTCAATGCTACAATAAATATTTCCATGAAATTCTGTTTTGTTTCTGTAAACGGTCCCTGAGAAACTTACTTTGTGGACGAGCCTCATATGATAAAACATTATACAATATTCTGGGAACTAAAGCCACACGTATGGGAGTGCAACTATGCAATCTAGAACAGGAATTTCAATAAACAAAAACCTCATTCAAATAAGCCTATGTGTAAATAGCAGACTGGCGGGTTATTTCATAACTACAAAAGCTGGTATAATACAAAGCCTCCTACTCATTACCACAGGCGTACTGGAGTTGGTGTTTTCAACCCTTAACTGTGGTTATGTCCAGCTAGATTGTGGTATTTCCCTCGAGACTAGACTTACGAGCTTTGCTGTCAAGTTAATGTTTCACTATCATTAAGGTTAGTTGCAGAAAAGGGGCTAAATGAGACAGAGAGCGAAGACATCAAACATTTGTGACTGTGACTTGGACATATCAGGAAAGGAAATGTTTTCCTTCAAGCTACAGACTTTTTCTTTGTAAGTAATCGTGGAAGCACCAAATAGCTCAATTGTTGTCCAAATATTATATTTAAAATTCCTTAGTTTTAACACATGTCTTAGGTCTCAAATGTCACATTCACAACAAATGTTCGGACATGAAATAAGTCACAAATGTTATGTAACAATATGCTCATAAAGTTAATGTCCATACGGCTGCTTCAGACTGCACTGACTGTGAAATGTTACCCTTGCAATATTTGGCAATATAGTTCACATTAATTTTTATTTCTTCAACAACGTTTCTTGCAGAAAGTAGAAACTAAGGAAGCTAAGTTCTAAATGTTTCTCATACTGCCGAACTCTTGTGAAAATTTCCAGAAACTCAGTGGAAATGACTTTGTGGTATATTCAAAACTTATTGAAACAATAACATCACTAAGCTCATCAACCAATCAGTCAGTCTGGGTGTGGATTATTTAGGAGTTTTCTCCAATCGCAAAGGCAAATGCCGGATTTGAATTTTCTCACCACCTATCCCTAATGTTTCTTGTCCAATATGACATCTTATGGAAGTGAGCCATTCATGAATGACCGCTTCTTAACTCTTATCGATTTATTTATTTTTGTAAGTGTTTTTTTTCATTCTGTTTCTTATATTGGTTATTATTGGTTATCATGGAGTTAATTTTGTTTACGTCTGGTTGTAGTGTTACAAGTATACGGGTTTTCTCTTTCCAGACTTGTTATTTTTACTTTCTGAGTATACAAATGACTTGCTACGTTGTTACAACAACGGAAACGTTTTCACTGATCCAGGCCTACCTAAAGATCCACGCAGCACATAATTTTTTTATTGTTATTATTTGTTATTGTTATTTTTTATTATTATAAAATTTTCTAATTATTACAAATTAAAAAATTATTACAAATACAAATATAAATAAAATACACACAATTAGTACAATTTCAAAAGAGTATTATTTACCCCGCTTGAGCATATGCTGCCAATGTTAGTAATTTTGCCAACGCTTGAAAAAATAAAACCGATAGCGGTCTGGGAGACCTATGTTACGGGTAGAGGGTTAATAATTATAGTCTATACTGTTCACCGTTCACAAAGTTTTTTTTGTCTGTTTTGTAAGAAATGACAGAACCCAACATGCAAGAGAGGTATAAAAACCGTATCAAGTAACTACGTTTAAGAAAATAAAAGTTTCAATACCTTCCTCTTTGGGTACACCGCGGAGCAGTTGGTTGAGGCACAGCACTGCAAACCTGTGGTCGTATCTGCCTATAACAGAAATGAGTACCAGGAACAATCCTCGAGGTAGGTAGAGACGGTCGGTGCATAAGGCTGACAACCTTATCACCTTCATGCACCGAATATCTCATAATCTGGGAACCTCAACCTCCTGCAACCCGATGGGCCTTCAACGGTCTGTATAGAGAACACTTTAACTTAAGTGTTTGCCTTCTTCTTAACCAATACCATTTGGAATGAACTTAAATTACTAGAATAATTCATTCTGTTGCAGAGTAACCTCTCAGACTTTTTTTTTTGTAGGAGGATCTATATGCAGAAAAGATAAAAGCTTCATAACGTATTCGCAACTGGATGGGCTTGCATATTGTGAATTCTGCTTACTGCTGATGCGAGGTTTTAATTTTTGATGAAGTGACGCATGGAAGTAAATTGAATGTGCCTCCCAGCATCGTCTACCCTAGCGAATTTCTGTATTTCAACATGTTATCCACATCAGCTCGTCCAGTTTAACAAAGAGAGTCCATTTCAAACGGCCCTTGTAGAGTAATGCTTCTAAAAGTATTATTTCATTGCTTTAGGAATGTATGGTTGAGAGAATGTCATTTCTTATTAGAGACGAATATTTCGTAGTCATCTTTATTTTCAAAATATACTTATTATAACCCTTATGGAGAAAAGTCTCATGTTGTATTTATTAAGCGGTAACAAGTTATAAACGTAACCGAAAATATGATGTACATGACGCGTTTTAAATTAATTCATAGGATATAAATTATATTACTTCAATTATCTAGTACTTGGCTATACTTTGAAATAAGTTATTCAGTTCACTTTCTAAATTAATGGGAGTTTCATTTGTAAAGAAGAAAATCATATTTGCCCATATAGAGAATACGGTAGAAAATACAGTAAACAAAGTTGTTAAAAAAAATAAAAAAGAATAAAAAATAAAAAAAGTTAAATCCGTAATTACCAAGCCTCCAATGAAATGTTGGTGACTGAATAAATAAGTTTGATAGGATGACAAAAAATAAGAAGCTTCACAGAACAAGACCCTGAACTGAAGATCACAATCCTTAATAACACAACGGTAATGTTGGGCAGATAGAATTAATTCAATATGCAGATTAATTCATTAATTGATTTAGGTTAGTGATGAGCAAATGCAAGACCAAGACCAAGGCGGTCTTGGTCTTGGTCTTGGTATTGCACTCTCAGTCTTGGTCTTGGTCTTGCATAGGTAACCCTGGTCTTGGTCTTGGTCTCGGTCTTGCATACTAGGTCTTGGTCTTGGTCTCGGTCTTGCATACTAGGTCTTGGTCTTGTTGCAAGAGTCTTGCAGTTTTCTTTTATGCATCTTACTGTGATCGATGGCGTTTACATTATTTAAAGTTACACCATTTACACGTGTGTTATTGCTTGAAAAAGTAACGAAAGCTAATTGCTTTTAGTTGCTTTGACCATGTAAACACTAATGTGATGTCAAGCTGTTTGCCGAAACGTCCATGGTGATATAAGCTAGAACAGTAAACTTTGAGTGTAAATTTAAATATTCTCTATTATCCTATTGCAGAACTTTAAACCCAAAATCCACGAGATGCTGTACACTATTTGAGAGAGTAAAATTATTAATATTATATTGTAAAGTTTTAAATGAACGGCTGTGGACCCAAGAAGTAATATTAAAAGGATGTGTATGAAATGTTTAAAAGATTTCCGCATAGGAGAGAGGTTCTATCTGACCTGTTTAAAACTGTATAATATAGTAACAAAACATAACGGCATTGAAGCAGATGCTTTAGAAATTGTGCAATCTATAGCAAATCACACAATGTCCCTTCGAAACCCAAACCCATAGGCTGCAATAAATAATATTTATCTTTCCATATACCCTAGTTCTAATTTATAACACATTGTGAACAGATCATTTCTGCACTTTAAAGATTTCCGCTACCCCTCATAAATTACTTTCTACTTGATTTCAAGTTTCGGGCCTTCAACCAATTGGGTCATAAATAATCATAACTATTCTTCATGCAAGATAATATTTCTAAACCAGGCATTTTCTACTTTTATTATCTTTTCCCATTCGATATGCATCGTTAATATGAATCAGCAGCAAGAACTTAAACACCCCACCGTTATGTGTCAATAAGAAAATTGTAGTAGTAAAAAAAGGTTTTCAGTGGATGTCCTACCTATCATCAACAAAATGTAGGCCTGTATAGCTACAGTACAATCAGATAAGTAACTGTAAAGTAATAACTAGCAAATACCCGTCAAATAAGTCCCTGTTTTAATTAATCTACGGTTTAATTGTGTTTTATTGAATAATTATGAAGAATACCTGATTTTTTCAGACTTAACTTTATTTTGAAATTTTCTGCAAGGAGAAAGGAATGAGCTGAATAGCTATGTTATATTTTGTTCAAGTAGACAGGAAAGATTCTATATGTGAGAGTAGGCTATGAATATTAATGATAGGTGTAAAAAAATATATAATCGTTAATGAAATATGCTACTGAGCATGTTAATAGACGTTTTAAGTTATGGGGGTTACTGTTTAAAGTTTCAAATCCTGTCATAGGCCGCCCCATGGATGAGTGGTTAGACCGCTCGCCCTCCACCGCTGGGACCCGGGATCGGATCTCGATGGATCCATGTGAAATTTGTGGTGGACAAAGTGGGGTCGGGGCAGGCTTTCTCGGGGTGCTCCGGTTTCCCCTGCCATATAGCATTCCATCGTTGCTCCATTCATCGTAGTATGACCATTTGGTTTTAATACAAAAAATATTATAAATCCTCAGTCATAGCTTCCTTTAAACCCAGTGAGATGTCAGAGAAACTAGTTATTAAATAACTGTATGGCAGAATTTTTAAGTTTTATTGATAAATTATGTGGTCAGTATTAATATTGTACGCAAAATGAAATTTCATATATGGCTTAGGGCCTTTATTACATATGTTTGTCTTTCGCACCATAATACTAGAGAACTATTGCAATTAAACAATTTAAAAATGAATATGGAGTGTTTATCGGGAATTTAACTCCCACCAATTGAAGGAACTAGCTGTATGGAATGCTATTCAGGGAAATCCGTCAGATTAATTGTAAGTTTTCATTGCAGTAATTCGTTTTAACGTAGTGGTGAGAGATGTTGTATACGGAGTTCACATGTATTATTTGAATGATGCGCTCGTTTTTGGATACGGACAGCGCCATGCACCGGGTCTGCTCTCATTGGTTACCACACGATGAGGCAACCTCTACATTATAGGCCTACCAGCCTTGGGACTACTCCGGCTAGCGACTCTGCGGCGCCTTTGAGTAGTGGTCGCTGGCTCGCTGCATACACAACGGGGCTTTATAAAACTTTTTCAAATAGCAAGACTGCAAGAGTCTTGCAGTTAGGTCTTGTTCTTGCCAGAGTCTTGCAGGGTTGGTCTTGGTCTTGGTCTCGGTCTTGTATGGCCGGTCTTGGTCTTGGTCTTGCTAACGCTGATACGGTCTTGGTCTTGGTCTCGGTCTTGCATTTTCTGCAAGACCAAGACCAAGACTGCAAGACCAAGACTGGTCTCGCTCATCACTAATTTAGGTGTAGAAGTGCATTAGGCCTATAACTTACGGCAGCCTAGGACTATCAGTCCAACCAGTAGCGACGGGAATCATTTTTAAATAATTTATAGGCCTATGTGTAGCCTATTTCAGACCGCCATCTGCCTGTGGTAGATGACGCAGCGGTCGGGTGGTAGGCCAAGTCCCTCCAGGGATGTAGCGCCACGAAGTTAAGTTTATTTGTCTTTCAAGTCGATCTACATAATAACACATATGTGTTACATATATGAACAGCTTTTCTTCTCGAAACTAAGCATGTCCAGCAGATGAAGTTTTTCAGGAGAAACGAAAAATTTATGTATCAACTAATATATATTTTTTTACTTTCATTTTGGTGAATTAAAGAGGATACTACTTATAGTTATTTGTGTAGTTTTGAAAGCCTTGAGTCAAATAGTGCTACAGTAGTCTCTTCATACCCTACCCGACTATGTCATGATCACTATTTTCTTCCCCAATAAATAGACCTGTAACGAACGTTGATAATAGTTTTATCATATCTTTCGTGATACAGAATGTAAATGTTCTTTTTTTTCAAAGTTCATATATTAAACGTTATATTATCGTAACCTTCCAATTGTACATTATTTTCTTCCCTAATAAACAAATTTATAATGAAAGATTTACATAGATACATAGTTAACAACATACATACCGGTAGTTTACAAGATACTTAGTTGCTTTTATCTTTCCTGGTACAGATGACAGTGCTGTTCAAAATTCATACATTAAAGTTAGCATTTCGATTATTTCGTAAAATGTCCTGTCTGACCTGAATTATATTTAGTTTTACGGTAAGTATATCAGTGAGACTATTATTTTATGCATTCTGTGTTTTATTAATCTCCATTTAATACACGGCGTATATACATGACTATATGTGTGTTTGTATGTGTCCTTCGTGATCTATTCTCTTGAATATCCTGTTATGGTTTACTTCTTGGTTAGATAGAATTATTTTATCATATTTTTACCATTATTCATCATACTGTTTGCTGTGCTACATTTTCCCCCTTTTGCCACATACTTAGCACTTTCGCTTTTTTCTCTTTCCTATCCCTTTCTCTTGCCAAGCCTAAACATTTTCTCTTTCCCTAGAAAAAGTACTGGTAGGCTACCTTCTTCCTTCGCCAGTTTTTCGTAGGAGTGCCGTGTGTGACTGCAACACATTATTTAAATTTTATGACTTAGTATCTCTATAGAATAGAAATGTTATGCATATAAAAACTTCCCTTCATGTGTGACCTCACAACTCCCTAGCTGCATTATAAGTTTTACTATTCATATATTTAATATCTTCCGAGTCGTCAGTTGAAAAAAGCAGTCATACTACATAGCCTGAACATTGATTCTTCAATCTCTGTTTTTAGTTTGAATAAGTTTCGAGTGTTTCCCCCTACTATTTTTATGTATTTTTGATCTAATTCTATTGCTTCTTTGACGATAATATAATTCCCTTATATGTTCCATATCGATATATCGAATGTCTTACTATAATCCATAGATGCTTCCTGTAAGTTAATCCCTTCAGATTTATCATTACCTGCCATACAGTCTCAATCCTCAATTGTACTAAAGTGAGCCAATAATCATGTAAATAAATTGTCAGTACCATAAATACTATTAACCGTATATGGTAAAATCATTACATATGCCTCTCAGTCATTTGTGTTGAGAATCAGTTACTAAGTGAGTCTGTTTATATATTATTTTCAATTTCTGTAAATATAACAGCCATACCCAAATTATCATAGAAGTACAAAGAGAGGTCCGTAATTTATGTTTGAGAAAATCCGGACATCGAATTATATTTATTGTTATTTTTTAACGAATAAATAAACGGAATCGTTAACATCCTATTCACTTATTTCCTTCTATTTTATTAAAAATTATTTATATTTCTCATGAAAACTTTTAGATTGCCTGCCTCGACTGTTTATATATTTCCAGCGCACATGATTCCTAATAAATTAAGCTGTTTCCTGTAAAAGAAAATCAGACGATAGAACTTCCGTAAGAACGTGTATTGTTTAATATTTTGCTTTAAATGCGCTGCTATTACAAAATCTAGTGTTATTAAAATTGTAGGCCAACTTATTATTGTACGAGTTTATAATAATTCACCATACATAAAATTGTACATCATTTTAATACTTATTTTTCTCATATGCAGCATACCCAATCTCTGAGTCCAATGAGTGCACGTAGGTACGATAAAATGAAAGTGATAAAATCGAAACGATGAAACTATGATGGTAAACACTTGCTATTCATAGAAATTCCACATATTCTTATATTGGATTGTTTACTGATTCATGAGCTAAATAGTCATCACTAAATAATAAATTGTTTTAAAAAGCAACATTTAAAAACTAATGAAGTCCTAAAGCCATGATATAAACTGCTTTTTTTTAACAATTGGGCCTGTTAAATACACTTTCATCGGCCACAAGCAGTAGCTTATTCAATTTGCTTTGATTTTGTTCAATAAAATTAAATTCAATTAAAAAATATATTACCTCATATCAATGGCTCCAACCCACACACGTACACAGAGGTGGGGAGCGGGAAATATGGAGAGTATGAGAGTTTAGTCCAGAGCATGCTTCAATTTATTTTATGATTCTTACTGATAGAATATTATAACTCTCAAAATATTACACAAAATAATTTGATGTGTCAACCTAACGGATCCATCTTTAACATTAAAGAAATTGGTACTTTCTCTATCACAAGACCATTAAGTTCTATTGGTTGAAATTAAATATTTTCTTGCTCAACCTCGAGCTTTGTTTCACTATTTGCATTCTATAGAATGCCTAAAATCGAACGTCAAAGCATGAAATGATTGATATTTTATACATTGCCTAGGCATTGTATACTTTGCCGGATTGTCTTCCGGCAAAGTACATAGACTAAGCGCATAAAGAGGAACTAGTATGTCGATGGAATAGAATTGAGGCTACATTTGTATAACAGCTTAAAAATGTAAACAATCATAAATACCCTGAACTGAAATTGTTAACAAAATCACTTTGTATGAAATAATTTCTACTTTATGTCACAAATAGTTAGTGTGGAATTACTCGTATCTTTAAAATGTATTTCAACTTTTTGAAATAGGAGAATTTAATAGTCTGCAAAATTTGCTATGCGAGATTCGTTATCATTATATTCTGATAAAATACGTTTTCGTAAATAGCACACACACACACACATTTTTCTGAAATTAACATTCTATATTGAAATCTGGTGTAATGAAAAAGTGACAACTGTGATTATGTAGTAGGGCTTCTTTGTATGAATAAGAAATCAACATTCTATATTGAAATATGGTGTAATGAAAAAATGACAACTGTGATTATGTAGTAGGACTTCTTTGTATGACTAAAACAGGCTGCTGAGAAAATTAGGTTGCAATTTCATTGTTAAGTGAGTACTCACTGTAACAAGTACTTCAATCTCAGTTTTGCTTTCATTGCCTTCCGGTAAGAATATCCTGTGCTTTATTTCGTAGTTTTGTTCTTTCGGTTTCAAATGCGTATTAATTAATAAAGGCTTTTCATCTTGTTCCCTTTTAATACTTTGCGTAATCGGTACTAATCATTCTGTATAATGCCAGGAATTGTATAGAATGCCTGGGAAAAGTATGTAACATTTTCACAAAAAAAAAACTTATATTTCATAGTTTGCCTATGGATTTCACACAATGCCGGTAACATATAATATAGACTGCGTTTATTGCATTAAACGCATGCAAACTCGTGTAAATGCTATGTCGTGAAGAGGATTGATTACATATTAGAAGAAAATAATTACAATAATTAAACTTACTTAGTATATAAGCCTATATACTCTGTATATTCAGATGAATCCTCAAAGGACATGATTCTATTGACATTTCAAATTCAAAGTACGTCTAAAATATTCACAAATTCTACTGTTTTCATGACTTTAATTTCTATTCCTTTGTAGCCTCTTATCACTTAATGTGTAGAGTTTTGCCCATGTTTTTCATGTCGCTACCTAATCTAGAAGTTCATCATTGTGTGCGTCAAAATAATTCTTGAAAACACACTCCGGAGATTAAACTCATTAGTTCCTGCCAGCATCTCTCTGACTTCTGTAGAGTCAGTGAACGCGATGTTTCATTTCAAACGTGTTAAATGAAGCGTTATCTCCACCGTTATTTCCGCAAGAGAACTCTGATGTAATAGAAGAAATTTCTGAACTCATATCATGGTACTAATTTTAAACACTGTTCAATTTCATTAATGAATCTCACTCAGAATTTTCTATTTTAACGTTAACATTTTTATAATAAGTTTAAATCTTTTGAATATAACACGTTCACTTATTTTTAATTTTTAATTATTTATTTCTTTATTTCAAAAATACATAAACACATTTTAAAACTACATAAATACATAGATGATATATAAGGTCCTGTAACCCCGAAAGAGTAGGAGCTCATGCTCGGGGGCAGTTCCATGCTTATCGTATTTACATGTTTATGTTTTCTTACGTTGGTTTTTCTTTGATTTCTTCTTACATACGTACAGTATAATATGGATTTGTTCAATCTTGTATACTATAGATTGTTCCCGAATCGTCGTTCGCTTTGTTCAAATGTGCAACTCAAATAACAACATCAGGGAAAGTAAAAGATCTCTATTGTTTTATCTTTACATTAAGTATATCTAGTTATTTCCGTTTCACTTGCTTTATTTAAATTCACGTACGAGGAATGTGTATTTAGCGATTTAATCGACATACAGTAAATTATTAAATATGTAATCAGTACACCTAGCATTATATATAACGTTTATAATACCTAAGAATACTTATTCAGTATTACACCACTTGTACTCCATAATGCAATACAATGATGATAATTTTGTCAGATTTCAGCTGAAACTATTGCACACTTAATAATCCACCATTTACTTGTGAAAGCTACTGTGATTGGCAAGATATGCTACCTGTTCGAGTGAGTGCTTGGAGTACCCAAAATAAAAATCCGATCTTTTTATTTTCGTTATGTTTTTAATTTAAATAAATAAAAATGCCCTTAATATTTTTTCAAATGTTGGTTTCATTAAAATTTCACTATAAAATTTTGATAATTCCAATTTAAAAATGTTAATGATGAAAATATTTTGGTTTTCTTTCAATATTGAAGAGCAATTGTTAAATATGATCCATAGGCCTATAAAATCTTATCTTAATAGGGCTTAGTGGATTGGAGAAATACAGTTTATGAAAAAATATATAATTTATGATAGAAAATTTATGTTATCCTTAAGATTGTCCTTCGATACTGCGTACAGGTACCCTTACCTAATTAAATGCACCTTTGAAAAATTTAAAAAGTGTACAGAATTAGCCTATATTTTCCTCCATATGTGGACCAGCTACCATATGAGATTCTAACCCTCATTAGAGGGAGGCTCTAGCCCTACATGGGACACATGTGGCTCATTCATTCATTCATCCATATGTGCAATGATTGATCTCTATTATGGAAATTATGAATCTGTCTTCACTTGTCAGCTTTATGTCGATGATGATGTAGTTATTAATGACGTACTGAAGTAATCCATGCCTCTCTACTATTGCGGTACTTCTACTCAAAGGCTTCTCTTAATCCTTGAATAATTAATGCTCTTTCCCGTTGCTTCGATTTTATCCTCATTCAGTTCAATTTCATCCCTACTTGAGTTGATGTACATCATTAAATTTTTTAGTTGAATCACTAGACAGCTCAAATTAATTTCGTAGAATTCCTATTACAGACTTTGAGCATGTTGCCTCTTAACTAACATATTAAGCCTATGTTGGCAGTTTAATTATGTGGTTGTAGGATTTTGTACATTCGGGAGCATAAGCAGTATCAATCAATAATCAAATCGTAAGAATTTATATCAAATTTTGACTACAGATATGTGTAACAAGATGCTTTTGCATATTGGATGGGCTTTATACTGTATATACATCCAAAAAAGTATTTTGGGAAAGTTTACCATTCACAATTGTAGATAGCTGTTCTAACAAAATCGTATTTTCTACATAGGTAATTCGATATGGTTAATTGATTTATAAGTCACCTTGTATTGTTTTTTGCGCGATATTTTTTGCCAATGGTTTAATAAGAATGATAAGAATATTTGTTTGTCTTTCACATCTGTAATTTATAAGTATTTATAAGTATCTAATTGAATCTGTGGCCACCTCCGTGGTCTCGTGGTTAGCGACACTGGCTACAGATCCGCAGGCCTGGGTTCGATCCTCCTCGGATTTTTCTGAGGTAGGGATGTCTGGAACGGGATGCATTCAGCCTCGTGATTCAAAGTGAAGAGCTACTTGATAAAGAAGTAGTGGCTCCATTCACGGAGACCATCATTAACGGCCGTGGGTGTCGGCATGCTGACCACATGCCCCCAATCCTGGCATCTGTCTATGGTAGATGATGCAGCGGTCGGATGCAGAGCCCTTCAGTTAATTGAATCTGTAGTTAACTAATATTTACAAATTATAATAAATTACTTAGCTGCAGTTTTAAATAGTTATAGATAATTAAGCCTGTAAATTGTGGATGCCTTGAAGATGGTGGACTCACACTGAAAGGCCATGGCGCAAATAAATATTCTAAGTTATGACAAATGTAAGTTATCACATATTATTTTATATGCCAAGAAGTTGAATGTTTTCATGTCAGTTTAAGATTTAAAAAATCGCAATCTAGGTAAAGTTGTCATATTTTTTTATGAGAGAGGAAGCCGAAATATAGGTAACTTCATTAAACTGAAAGCTGACTTAGCTCCCCATCCCCATAATTTTTAAAGTGATATCTATTAAATATATGACTTGGAACATATGACTTTCAAAGTTGACGCAGACGAGGAATTTATCTCACACTAGGTTTTAGAACACCCCATTAACTTAATGTCAGCCTTAAGATATGCTTCAACAGTAACCCCCTTGTTTTATGGAAGCTTGCAATTTACTTTTCTAATTACCTGTATCTCTCATAAAACTTATTTACTACATTACTACGATTCTATACGAATTCGTTAAAAAAAAACATAAAATCCTTCGAGGGTGAGCCCTAAAATAAGTTTCCCCTGGCGACTGTGTACAGAGATGTGGATGAAAGACAAAAAATATAATGAGACATTAAAGATAAGACATACCTTTATTTTTCTACATAATTACCACGTACATTGAGACATTTGTCATGCGGCTTTATAAGCTTCAAAAAGTCCTCAGGAAAAAATCAGGGCTCTGCGCTCCCAACCAAGATTTGCAATATGGATTTGCGTTGCCGTCGCCGAGTGAGTCGCATTCTCATCCAACAACAGAACAACAGATTGGAGAAGGCCAGGCCACTTTTTCCGAATCGCCTCCTTCAGTTTCGACAGGGTGTGACAATATCGCGTAGCAGTGATGGTTTCTTTCTCCAGAAAGTTCAGCAACAAAATCCCTTGGACGTCCCAGAACACTGTGAGGAGCACTTTACCTGCAGAGGGCGTTGTTTTGAACTTCTTTCGGACAGGTGATGTCGGATGTTTCCACTCCATAGATGCGGCCTTCGATTCGGGCGTGAAATTGTGGACCCACGTTTCATCCCCCGTCACAGTCCGGAATAGAAAGTCATTGCCATCACGATGGTGTATGGGTGTCTTTTGCGTTCAACCGATGTCTTGTTTCCCCCATTGCTGTTCGATTTCCAGGAGGAAAAAAAAAAAGAGGAGAAACTTATTTTCGGGCTCCTCCTCGTATATGTCGTACTTTTAAAAATCCTTACTTTTCACATTATTTTTTATTAAGACGCTACCTGAATGAGTACATACTCGTGATCGCGGGCAGTTCAGAAATGGATATATGTACATAAAATAAAAATAAAAATATTTTAAATAAAAATACAGTCAATTACATTCATTTAAAGTAATAATAGGAAGGAAATATTAAAAAGAAACCTGAAAACTAAATATTTATATAATAAAATTAATTATTTTCTTAAATTTGTAATTGTTTAGATTACGTAATTTAAGATTATTTTTAACAGTGGAATTGAGTAATCTATGATCAAAACTAGAGCTCCTTTTTAGACCTGCAGATGTGAAACGTTTAGGTTCAATTAAAGGATTTGTTTGGTTTCGTTTTTTATTGAATGCATTGGGGGAAGGATATGATCTAAAGCTTGAATTTATATTAATGTAACTTAATGAATAACAATTAATAACATAGTGTTAATGAAAATCATCTTCCAATAAGGGTATATTATTTGTTTAAATCTATCTAACTTATATTAATAAAAATGAATTTCCAAAATGTATGTTGCCGCGTCACTTGAGAACGGCTCGACCGATTTGGCTGATTTCTTTTTTGTTGTGTTCGTAATTGTCAGGACAAGGTTTGTATGAAAGAAAATTTTTGGAAAATCCACGGGAAAAGTCGGAAATGTGAAATGAGGCACAGTTAGAGAAATCTGCTGTCAATTGTTTACTGAAAGAAAGTAATGTATACGGTGTTCACATAGGGCTTTGGAAACTATGTTATAATACTGGCATTTACAAATTCTGTTACTATCGATGTACTTAATACATGTGAAAATAATTCTTGAAGAATAAAATTCATGAAAATAAAGCAGTCACATAACTTTCTCTACCCTCGACATGGAAAATTTTATTTTCTCACTTCACATTTTGATGTAGAATAAGCGGTCGTATTGCAGGGACAACTTATGTGTGTGCTAGTGAGTATGCTATATCGGAAGTCGGTAAAAAATCCTATCCACTGATACGTCACTCATAGCTGTAGGAGTTGTATTAGTTGAGAAATAGGCCTAAGGATGTTTATCAGAGACCCTAAGCATCTAAAAGAAGACAAAATGGGATGGCACATTTTCAGTCCTACGCGCGCAGTATATTATGTCCCAGGTTTTTGGAAAGGAAATTATGAAAGCTATATTGAATTTATTTTTTACTTCAGCCCCGAAACGGTTGTATGGTAATATGAGAGTGAGAAATACAATTTTCTGTCAAGACAATACAATCTTATGTAACCGGAATTTCTTTTTCTTCTTATTTGCACTCCTCCCAGGCATGGTGTGTAGAAGCAATGGAATGCAATATTAGACATCCTCTATGAGCCATAAAAAGCTATATCTAGCGTTTTCTGAGGGAATAGTATGAGTTTCATATGTCGTTCTTCCTCATTTCGAATTCTACATACATATTATATAAGGACCTAGAGTTTCAACATCGGAAGTCCTCCATAAGTTAATTTCATATTACAAAATACAAAAAACTCGGACGACGCCGGGCCTTTTAAGGTAGTTAAGAATAAAATTATGTAATTCCTGCAATTTACTTGAAAACGATGGGAGTGTTAATAAATATGTTTTAATTATTTTTCTGTTAAATGATTTAAAAAAAACACCTAGCAGTTGAGTAAATAATCGTGGGCGAAGCCGCGGGCACCTGCTATTACTGTATATATTAAATACAGACTACAATATTATGAATTTATCATTAAAGCCGATTAATTCTCGAGTAGCTGGATACTTGAAAATCCTCATTTTCTATAGGCGACATGGCTTACCGGCCGACATAATTGTCAGTGCCAATGCTATTAACTGTTTTCAAAGAAAGTTCAAGAAATGTAAAAAATTCACTTGAATTAATATATTTTAATAGGAAACAGTGAAAAATGTCGATATTATTATGAAATAAATGGGTAAAATATATTTAATGATTATAACTCCTAGATGAAGTGCCACGTTGTTTCCTTATAAAAACATGAGTCGTTTAATCAACAATCAGTTACCAAAATAGTCGGTTATATTCATGTTATTTTTGTAATCGATCTCAGAGTTTTACTCCAGATCGTTTTTAACATAAAAAAACAAATCTTGTTTCTATAGTGGTTAAGGTAGTGAAATAGGTCTGTATAGCGCACTTGAAAATATTTCAAAATTTTGTTTTATCAAAACGACCTCTAAAAGTTATTTAAATGTCACGTAACAGTTTGTGTACAAAATGAAAAAAGACGCGTGGGCTTCCACTGATGAAAATCCACAAACATCCCAAAGGAATATCTTGGTGTAATGGCCTACACAGTGCCATGCAAAGCCACCTTTGTAGCCTAAAAAATATATATATATATATATCATGGGGACTGTGTACATGCAGTGTGAATTCCTTTCGGCGAATTCAGAAATTACATAATGTTACAACCCCATTTTGGCCCTCAGAGGCCAATGTTGTTGAAATCGTTTCTTAGAGCGCATCTAGAGCCTATGAGCGATAGGTGTACCAAGATTCACGTTCCTAGGCTCACGTTTTTAAGATACTGTGATCAGCCAGTCAGTGGTGATGGGATTGTTAACTGATGGATACACACATTCTACCATGGTTCGGGTTCCACGTTATCTGTATATCTCTATACAGAGGCTTATATACAGATATATATATATATAAGAGGTTTGTCCTGACTGACTGACTGACTGACAGAGAATCAACGTAGAGCCTAAACTATAAAAGGCAGAGACTTGGAATTTTGACAGTACCTTCGTTTCATAATGTTGGTGCTCACTAAGAAAGGATTTTGAAAAATGTTGGTTTTAAATGCCAAAAATCAAATGTTTTTGAGAATACTTAATCCCTTTTTACACAGAATTATCAAATCCAAATCACAGTTCACTTGACAACAGTATTGTTGGCAGTCTTCACTTAAGGCTTTGGAAATAAATGAAACGAGACTTGACAAATTAGAGAACTATCAATATAATCCATGTTATAAATTAATATTAAAGAATTAAATCCCCGAAAATAATGCAGTCACATAACTTTCTCTACCCTGGACATAGAGAAAACAATACGAGGTATGGTAATAGTCCTATGTATTTTATTATATCGCAGGTTTTAGGAGAGAGAAATATGAAAGTGATATTACATTTCTGTTTAATTTCATCCCCAAAACGGTTTTATGGTAACATGAGAGAGAGAAATAAAATATTCCGAAAAGACAATACAATTTTATTTTACCGGAATTTCTGTTTCTTCTTATTTGAACCACTACCAGGCTTGCTGTGTACAAGTGATGGGATGCAAAATTCTACATCCTCTATGAGCCATACAAAGCGTTTTCTGAAGGAATAGTTTGAGTGTGATAAATCGTTCTTCCTATTTTAAATTCTAAATACCTATATAATGACCTATAATTTAAAAATTGAAAGTCCTTCATAAGTTAATTTCATATTACAAAATACAAAACCCGGGCGACGCCGGGCCTTTTAGGCTAGTTATCGTGCTCATCGCCACACACCACGTTGGGGGCAGGGGTGGACATGGAGACTCAAACCTACAGCCTCCTTCACCACGGCTCCAAGGCAGCACCCCTTAGCTACCGCGGCTAAGGAAACCGACCGTTGATATCGTAGATAGGTTGTCAGGTTAGGTTGGGTTGGGTTGGGTTGGGTTAATTCAAAGTCTCATTCAATCGCAGGCAGATACTTCATGAATGATTTCTAAACAAATCAATTATAATATTAATGTACACCATATGTATCTAGTATAACAAAAGGAAGTGTTTGTCTTTCTGTCTATCTAGCAGTTACTGTGAACTCCATTGCATTCAATACGATAATGTAATTCCAACTTTGTCTCTATGTCCACCCCTACGAAGGGTGTGTGGCGATGAGCACGATGATAAGTTATTGCAAGATAAAAATAATATGCCGATGTGCACGAAAATGCGATTGTGCCGATGTGCACGCAACCTTCCCTATGGCCAAACTTCAAATTTACGCAAGTCCTAATAAAACACGGACCCTTCTGCACATATCTACACAAGATCAACAAAGTACCTTCACCCTACTACAACTGCCCCAAAAAGACTTCACAGGCAGCGCTATATCTGCTGACTAAATGTTCAGAGTTCTCAAGAGGACGCCCAGCTCCACCACCCAAGATTCTGCAATACTGTATCACATTTATACTAAGGACGTCACAGACTTCATCAACCACATTCTCTCCACACTTTAAGAATAACTATAACTGTACCGCAAAAGCACACTGTTAAATGTAAACATCTCGTGATATGCCTTCAGTAAAACACGGGTTGTAAATAATTCTTAAGTAAAAAACAAAACACATAATGGATAAAATATACATTAAAACAATGTGTGTGTCAGTCTTTAAAGAGTACTTGATTAAAACTGGTGTAATTCACTTTTTCCCAAAAGTGGAGTCCAGATGTGTCGAAAAATCAGATGTAATTCGGCATACGATGTACCATCTTCTGCTCTATTAACTCCTCATAAATGAATTATCGATGGCACATCTATGCCGAAATCCATATGATTTTGCGACACATCTCCACTTATAGGACAAGTGAATTCACACCAATTTTAACCAAGTGCTCTTTTAAAGACTTAAAGATTTTAAACAGTAAATATTTATTAATGCAAGTTGAAAAGAATATTTTGGAAATTGTAGAAGAAAGACGCTTGAGATGGTAGGGAAGCCCAAAGAGTGCTGGATGGATGGGGTGAAAAGGAGTATGGCGAGAAAAGGAATAAGCGAAGAAGATGCATTGGACAGGGACTTATGGAGGCAAAAGATTGTTGTGGGACGAAGGAAAACCATTGTATTGTGGAATACTCCTTAATATATATATTTATTTATTTATAAATAAATAGACACTAAGTACGCTAAATTGAGAAAATATTAATTCAGACAGATAATCAAGAGGTTCATCAGTTTCAAGACGTTCGCACTAATTTAATTCTGCGATAAAAATTGTAAATTCGATTATGTGTCATTTCGATTGATTGCATTTGTCCATAAGAAAGTATCGATATCTATGAAGCTTCTTGTTTTGAAACACATTGCCGTCAGTTCCCATTACAATGTAACAAAACAGCATATGCTGCTTCCAAATTGTTTCTATGTGTATCATCATCGACAGATGTTACAGGTCTCGAGCATCTGTGTCATGATAAATTATACAAATACTACATTGCAGACTCCTGCATTACTCTTTGCCACCGCAAGAACCAGTCTGTCCATACATCCTGCCCTGATGTGAAACCACATTTAGCAGGAGATCCTCTGTCATTCCGGATGCAGCACAAACAAGCACAAGTCATACAAGCAACTAAAAAAATTGCTTTACTTTCTTTAGAAAGGCCTACGCCGATTACTTAAACGGATATGCAACTCATATAGCATACAGCGAGACTGAAGGGGAAATGTGGAAAAGGAAGAGTTTTTATAACTAACTAGCTTAAATGGCCCGGCGTCGCCCGGGTTTGGTATTTTGTAATATGAAATTAACTTCTGCAGGACTTTCGATGTTGAAACTCTATGTCCTTATATAATATGTATGTAGAATTCGAAATGAGGAAGAACGACATATGGAACTCAGACTATTCCCTCAGAAAACGCTAGATATAGCTTTTTATGGCTCATGGAGGATGTCGAATGTTGCATTCCATTGCCTCTACGTATATACCATCCCTGGGAGGAGTGCAAATAAGAAGAAAAATAAATTCCGGTTACATAAGAGTGTATTGTCTTGACAGAAAATTTTATTTCTCACTCTCATATTACCATACAACCGTTTCGGGGCTGAGGTAAAAAAGAAATTCAATATCACTTTCATACTTTCCTTCCCAAAAACCTGGGACATAATATACTGCGCGCGTAGGACTGAAAATGTTCCATCCCATTTTGTCTTCTTTTAGATGCATAGGGCCTCTGATAAACATCCCTAGGCCTATTTCTCAACTAATACAAAGCCTACAGCTATGAGTGACGTATCAGTGGATAGGATTTGTTACCGACTTCCGATATAGCATACTCACTGGCACACACTTAAGTTGTCCCTGCAATACGATCGCTTATTCTACATCAAAATGTGAAGTGAGAAAATGATATTTTCCATGTCGAGGGTAGAGAAAGTTATGTGACTGCTTTATTTTCGTGGATTTTATTCGTCAAGAATTATTTTCACAGTTATGTATTAAATACTTCGATAGTATCAGCATTTGTTAAAGCCCAATATTATAATATAGTATCCAAAGCCCTATGTAAACATCGTAAACAATACTTTCGTTATGTAAAAATTGACATCAGAACTCACTAACTTTGCCTCATTTCACATTTCCGACTTTTCCCATGGATTTTCCAAAAATTTTCTTTCATACAAACCTTGTCGTGACAATTACGAACACAACAAAAAAGAAATCAGCCAAATCGGTCAAGCCGTTCTCAAGTGATGCGGCAACAACCCTTTTGTAAATTAATTTTTATTAATACAGTATAGACAAGTTTCGTCTTTTAAATTTTAATCATTATTGACTCGGCTTATAAATAGACTCATATACAGATATTCTGATATTGCTATTCAAGATCAAATATTGGAAATTAATATAGACCTGCAATTTCAAGTCACAAAGACGTTTATATCCTGTATATAGTTAATAAAATAGTAGATTAATATTATTGATTTATCTTGATATCATTCCCATGTGATCCTAAAGCTGACTTTTTGAGGGGTGGTAATTTTGAACTTCATAATATAAATTTTCCCTCAAAGGACCAATATGAAATTCATTAATTTATTCACTAACAGACTACACTGAACCATGCAACAACATTTTCTACAGGATATATACCATCACTATCAATCCCATTTTATGGTGAATAAAAACGTCAAATTCGGGTACAAATATTGGCGTATTTTCTGTGTATTTTCGCATACCAAAATACAATTTTTGGTTTATTTCACATTAAAACTTAAGGCTCATGTGATGAAAAATATCACATGTTACCAGTTCAATATTACCACGTCCGTAGTGTTAACACCTAGCGTGAGGTATTGCCAGGTAACGCGTATCACAATTAATGTAATGAAGACATTTTTAACTAAAAATTTTTGAATGTCAGAGTGGCCATGCGGTTTAAAAGGCGGTTTGATGTGAGAGGTAGGGCTTGTAAGGTGTGGGCTCGTCGCCTTACAGTGAGTGAAATTTGTAACACTGTATATAATGACTCTCCCATGCTAAAGCCTTACCACTCGACGTCCCCCTTCGCCCAGGCGCTGAATAAGCGCCCTCTGACTGGATTTTTGCTATTTGGTACCAGGGTTCGAATCCCAGCTCGTGATTTCAAATTTTATTTCATATATTTAGTTTCATCGTCATATTTAAGTATGAAAATTTAGTGGTTTGGTTATATTTTATTTTATTTTATTTTATTTATTTTATTTTTATGTTTTTATTCATTATTTATTTTAATTTATTTTGTATTATATTATATTATTTTACTTTTTATTATTATGTTTTATTTTATACAGTATTGTTATATTTTATATTATTATATTTTATTTCATTCTATATTATTATATTTTATATTAATATATTTGATTTTTTATATTATTTTATTTATTACTATCTTAAATGGCCCGGCGTCACTCGGGTTTTGTATTTTGTAATATGAAATTAACTTATGGAGGACTTTCGATGTTGAAACTCTATGTCCTTATATAACATGTATGTAGAATTCGAAATGAGGAAGAACGACATATCGCACTCAGACTATTCCCTCAGAAAACGATAGATATAGCTTTTTATGGCTCATAGAGGATGTAGAATTTTGCATTCCATTGCTTCTACACACCATGCGTGGGAGGAGTGCAAAATAAGAAGAAAAAGAAATTCCGGTTACATAAGATTGTATTATCTTGACAGAAAATTGTATTTCTCACTCTCATATTACCATACAACCGTATCGGGGCTGAGGTAAAAAAGAAATTCAATATCACTTTCATACCTTCCTTCCCAAAAACCTGGGACATAATATACTGCGCGCGTAGGACTGAAAATGTTCCATCCCCATTTTTTTGTCTTCTTTTAGATGCATAGGGCCTCTGAAAAACATCCCTAGGCCTATTTCTCAACTAATGCAAAGCCTACAGCTATGAGTGACGTATCAGTGGATAGGATTTTTTACCGACTTCCGATATAGTATACTCACTGGCAAACACGTAAGTTGTCCCTGCATCAAAATGTGAAGTGAGAAAATGATATTTTCCATGTCGAGGGTAGAGAAAGTTATGTGACTGCTTTATTTTCGTGGATTTTATTCGTCAAGAATATTTTCACAATTATGTATTAAATACTTCCATAGTATCAGCACTTGTTAAAGCCCAGTATTATAATATAGTATCCAAAGCCCAATGTAAACATCGTAAACAATACTTTCGTTATGTAAACAATTGACATCAGAAAACTCTAACTTTGCCTCATTTCACATTTCCGACTTTTCCCGTGGATTTTCCAAAAATTTTCTTTCATACAAACCTTGTCGTGACAATTACGAACACAACGAAAAAAGAATCAGCCAAATCGGTCTAGCCGTTCTCAAGGGATGCGGCAACAACCCTTTTGTAAATTCATTTTTATTAATATAGATAGATGTGCAGAGAGGAATGTTACGGCTGAGTTGTGAAGACAGTGGAACATTGTGAATGCATTTAAGGTTTTTAATGAATATAACGGCCGTAATCACAACACGCATTCTGCCAGATCCTGCTTTAGAAATTCGTCTTAAAGTGTACTTAAATCCCATGGAATTAATATCCAAACGATTGATTTTTTAAGTGAAACTTCTTTAGCAGCGGTAGGGGTAAATCGAGAGCTTGTCTAACGCTCAAAATCGTCACGAAATTAGTGAGGTGTGAGGGAACGGACTGCACAGCAAACAATCAACTCAATGATTTGGTTTATCCAAAATTTTAAAAATCCAAAAATTCAAAATTCAAAATTCAAAATCCAAAGTTCAAAATTGAAAAATCTAAAAATCCAAAATTTAAAAATTTAAAATCCAAAATAAAAAAATTCAAAGATACAAAATTTAAAAAATCCAAAATTTAAGAATCCATAATTCCTAAATTAAAAAAATCAAATTTCCAAAATTAAAAAGTCAAACAATCGATAATTTAAAAA
This sequence comes from Ectobius pallidus, assembly GCA_964059195.1. NCBI lineage: Eukaryota > Metazoa > Arthropoda > Insecta > Blattodea > Ectobiidae > Ectobius > Ectobius pallidus. Next base: position 108,138,622 of record CAXKWD010000002.1, on the reverse strand, counting down.
ATAAAACATCCAAAATAAAAATTTAAAAATTCAAAATTCAAAATTTAAAACTCAACTAATCCAAAATTAAAAATCGAAAATTAAAAAATCCAAAAAATAAAAAATTTAAAGATCTAAAATTTAAAAATTAAAATTAAAACATCAAAAATTCCAAAATTAAAAAATTAAAAGCTCAAAAATTTAAAAATTCAAAATTTAAAAAGTCCAAAAACCCAATATTAAAAAGTCCAACAATCCAAAATTGAAAGAATCCAATAATCCAAAATTAAAAATATCCAAAAATTAAAGCAAGTTTCACTTCTGTCGCGTGGCGTTCCACGCATACTTTTTTTTGTCATATGGTGGGCAATTTATTTCTCTCTTCGACACAATGAAAGAAAATCCTTGTCAATTGCTTCTTTATACTAACACAATTTATTAAGGGTCACGGTAAATTTGGACACCGTCTGGAACGATTCAAAATAGGAACAAAATATCTCTATTTGCAAGGACACCAATCAGACTACATCTTATCTTAGGCTATTATTACGTTTACAACACGCAGGATTCAGATAGATCTGAGTCCGATCCTCGTATTGAGATCGTCATGTAAACGCGGACTCAATCCGGAATGAAATTTCGATCCAATCCTCTGCAAATGTAGGAACGGATCGGATTCAGTCGTATTCAATTCCATGCAAACGCTGGCAAACTCTATCCTAGTGCGCTCGCATACACTCGAACGTCGTTCGTCGTTTGTATTGTCAGTTGATCGTCAATTTATTCAAAAAACTCACTAACATTGTAATGTTAATACTGTTATGTTACTCTTTTATGCCATAATTTGGTTATGGTGACTAGAAATTATTAATAGATCGCACACTTTTTAATATTTTTGATCACGGAATAAACACGTCAATTTATTGTTTATACAGGTTAGCCACAAAAATAGCCATACATAACCAAGTTAGCCAGTAGTAAAACAAATCTCAATATACTTCTAGAACTATACATATAAACAGGGAACGTATTGAGTTGGGATCGGATTCAGATAGATTTCAATCCCGCATGTAAAATTGGTATATATTTGAATACTTTGCTTTGGAAGCCCAATGACAATAAATTATTACTCAATTAGATTATATTTCCAAATTAGGTTTCAACAGCCTTTGACAAATATTTTGCTTGAGAAATGCTGCCACAAGAAGCTGTGTTAATATTTAAATTGTATTTTAAGAAACTTTGATTTAATAGATAGATATGTAAGCTTTCATGAACCACAGATTATAGTCTCTGTTGGACATTACATGAGAATATTATAGGAGAAAAATTCCTCCGACACTGGGACTTGAACCCAGGACCTTTGGCTGTTCGCGCCAATGCTCTACCAACTGAGCTAAGCCGGTGTTCAATTCACAGCGCCAGATGGAACTTCTCTCCTATGACTAATTGCCCTAATGGTCTACCTCACAGACAGACAAGTTATGTCATATGCAGTACTGTGAGGCACACTAATTAGTGATTTTTGTGACCGGGCTCCCACTGTTATTGTACAGTTAACATACAAGATAGATATGTAAGCTTTCATGAACCACAGATTATAGTCTCTGTTGGACATTACATGAGAATATTATAGGAGAAAAATTCCTCCGACACTGGGACTTGAACCCAGGACCTTTGGCTGTTCGCGCCAATGCTCTACCAACTGAGCTAAGCCGGAGTTCAATTCACAGCGCCAGATGGAACTTCTCTCCTATGACTAATTGCCCTAATGGTCTACCTCACAGACAGACAAGTTATGTCATATGCAGTACTGTGAGGCACACTAATTAGTGATTTTTGTGACCGGGCTCCCACTGTTATTGTACAGTTAACATACAAGATAGATATGTAAGCTTTCATGAACCACAGATTATAGTCTCTGTTGGACATTACATGAGAATATTATAGGAGAAAAATTCCTCCGACACTGGGACTTGAACCCAGGACCTTTGGCTGTTCGCGCCAATGCTCTACCAACTGAGCTAAGCCGGAGTTCAATTCACAGCGCCACATCTGGCGCTGTGAATTGAACTCCGGCTTAGCTCAGTTGGTAGAGCATTGGCGCGAACAGCCAAAGGTCCTGGGTTCAAGTCCCAGTGTCGGAGGAATTTTTCTCCTATAATATTCTCATGTAATGTCCAACAGAGACTATAATCTGTGGTTCATGAAAGCTTACATATCTATCTTGTATGTTAACTGTACAATAACAGTGGGAGCCCGGTCACAAAAATCACTAATTAGTGTGCCTCACAGTACTGCATATGACATAACTTGTCTGTCTGTGAGGTAGACCATTAGGGCAATTAGTCATAGGAGAGAAGTTCCATCTGGCGCTGTGAATTGAACTCCGGCTTAGCTCAGTTGGTAGAGCATTGGCGCGAACAGCCAAAGGTCCTGGGTTCAAGTCCCAGTGTCGGAGGAATTTTTCTCCTATAATATTCTCATGTAATGTCCAACAGAGACTATAATCTGTGGTTCATGAAAGCTTACATATCTATCTTGTATGTTAACTGTACAATAACAGTGGGAGCCCGGTCACAAAAATCACTAATTAGTGTGCCTCACAGTACTGCATATGACATAACTTGTCTGTCTGTGAGGTAGACCATTAGGGCAATTAGTCATAGGAGAGAAGTTTCATCTGGCGCTGTGAATTGAACTCCGGCTTAGCTCAGTTGGTAGAGCATTGGCGCGAACAGCCAAAGGTCCTGGGTTCAAGTCCCAGTGTCGGAGGAATTTTTCTCCTATAATATTCTCATGTAATGTCCAACAGAGACTATAATCTGTGGTTCATGAAAGCTTACATATCTATCTTGTATGTTAACTGTACAATAACAGTGGGAGCCCGGTCACAAAAATCACTAATTAGTGTGCCTCACAGTACTGCATATGACATAACTTGTCTGTCTGTGAGGTAGACCATTAGGGCAATTAGTCATAGGAGAGAAGTTCCATCTGGCGCTGTGAATTGAACTCCGGCTTAGCTCAGTTGGTAGAGCATTGGCGCGAACAGCCAAAGGTCCTGGGTTCAAGTCCCAGTGTCGGAGGAATTTTTCTCCTATAATATTCTCATGTAATGTCCAACAGAGACTATAATCTGTGGTTCATGAAAGCTTACATATCTATCTTGTATGTTAACTGTACAATAACAGTGGGAGCCCGGTCACAAAAATCACTAATTAGTGTGCCTCACAGTACTGCATATGACATAACTTGTCTGTCTGTGAGGTAGACCATTAGGGCAATTAGTCATAGGAGAGAAGTTCCATCTGGCGCTGTGAATTGAACTCCGGCTTAGCTCAGTTGGTAGAGCATTGGCGCGAACAGCCAAAGGTCCTGGGTTCAAGTCCCAGTGTCGGAGGAATTTTTCTCCTATAATATTCTCATTTTGATTTAATACCCAGTATTGAATTGTCAATTAACTTTATTCATATTTGCTCTATTATTAGTACAGCTCTAGAAAGTAAACAAATTGTAACTAATTGTAAATTACATAAATTAGTACTGTACTGTAACTAAAACCCTAGCGTACTTAATTACTAATAAAGTTTACCTAGGCTATTTAATACCGGTATACTAAAGTTCAACAACACAACGCACTCTAGCTAGATTACTACTATCTATTGCGTTCGATGGTGACTTCTTTATTTGTGCTGATGTTAAATTTCATGTATGTTTCATTAAGAAATACTGCACCATGTATCAATCAGCTTATTTCAAATGATTTTAGTAGATATACATTTTAATTGTTTGAGGAATTAATACCAAATTATCGTAATCAATAATGCACAGAGAAACCCTCACTAGCGTCACGGGTTTAAGCATTGCTTCATGGCTCATTCCAGGGAAGTTCGTTTTCATTATTTTTGTGATGCGTGAGTCATATTTCGATAATTCTTTAAATTTATATTTGATTACAATATTTGACGTAAATAAGATAATCGCGCAAACGAAGGTACATGGCAAACTGTTTATAAGAAAATAATATTATTTTGTATTATATTGGCATCTATGCAGGCAGTACTTCTTAACTTTCACCATGTCTTTTGGATAAAATTAATTACCATTTAACGAAATAAAAAATTATCACAAACGAGCGAAATGTGTCAGGTGGTAGCATCTAGGGCTCTATTCAAAATTCATTACCATAAGCATGTTTTAAGATTTTATCCGCGGATTATCTCCGGTAGAATAAAATAATAACGGAATTACATTAATTTACTATGTAATCTTTAGGGACCTGATTCATTTATTGGTGAAATAAAACGGCTGATTTCGGTGTTAACTTCCATTTTGGTGGAATTTCACGAAATTAGTTAATTTATAGACAATTCCTTTCATATTGAAAATGTTTACTCATTTATTTACTTTAGTACTCAATTCTTATATAGCGGTAAGAAATACAACCAATTATTATTATTATTATTATTATTATTATTATTATTATTATTACATTATAAAACATTGTCTTCCAGTGAAAATACATTTTAGTTTTAGTATTAAAATATACTATAAATCATAATTAATTATAGACTGCCTTGTATAAGGATTTGATAAAAATCACTGTATCTGATATATTTTGATTTTCACTTTAACGTAAGTTCTGTCATTTGCCTCACACTATTTATATGAAGCCCTCCATAAAATATGGAATCTGTTGAATACCGCATACCAATAATTACTGTAAACGATCACCAGTATTTGTAACTTCTTGGCAATCACAGAGAAAGCATAAAGAGGAAAGTTACTAAAAGAATGGAAAGAAATGGCAAAGATTGACTATTACAATTTCTCAATATTCGTGCTGGAGGGGGCTTATTTATAGAGTTCGTGAAATCCAACCGATTTTGCAATATTTCGTGGATATAATTTTCTTAATAGCGATATTTCGAGCACCTGTAAGGGTAAATATGCTAAGCAAAACTTGTTTTGTAAAGTTTCGCGCATATTGCTACTTCCCAAAAATACGGTCCCAGCAATCTTATAATAATTTTTGTGAACTTTCCAAAAGTAATGTATTTAGATAACCACCAAAAATTGTACATGTATTGTAACTACAGCCTAGTTATATTTTTTATGCAAATAATCATTTTAACAGATTCGTCATAGTTCTATGTATTTCAATATATTTCATATATTTCACTTATAGTTCCATAAATTTCTCACTCGAACCCTATCTGGGATAAATTTCTCACTCACTCCTATCCTATAAATACTAATCTGGGATAATAAGGCGGACAAATTATCTACTTTTCTTTCCCGTTCGAAGGACGGGTAGGCCTACTATGCTATTTTGTTATTGAAATCTAAACTTTTTAGGTTTCAAAAATTCCAGATTCATCCAATAATATTATCCTGCAGTGATATCTAACTTGTAACAGCCTACCATACATACATGTCAACCGTTAAAATATTGATACGTCAGCGTTCTTGGAGTACCATAAAAAGCAAATATGTCAGTTTAATGGCAATGCATGTACTGGTCATATGCGATATGCTGAATACATATTACCCCAAAAACCATCACAATGTAATATATCTCTCCACAATGCACACTGTACAGTTTATGGATTTTTTTCTGTAAAAAGCTCTGAAAGCATTCTCTTGTGAACACACACCAATAATTTCACTACTGTTAACAACAAACCGTGCGAAGCTAATAGGGAGTTAACACGATTAGTCCACTTATTTGTCAAATTCCTTTTGTTGTATAAAATGCAGAATTTACAAAAACTCCGCAACTCTTTAACACATTCCTGAAAATAGACACGTCTGCGCAAAACATGAATGATGCAGAGTAGGAGAAAATCTAATGATTACGTTTGCCATATTTCTGTCTGCATGTAGGCTACGTTTATTTGCTATTCATAATTTATTTATTATTTATTTACTTTTAAAGTAAAATATTATATATCTATTAAGTGTTTAGTAACAATCCAAACATATGATTATAAAATATACGAAATAACTACATTGAGTCCCACGCAAGAGTTGGTCAATGACGCGGGTTTCTGCATCGCGGCGGGCACAACTCCAACTCCCGAGCGATCGGGTGAAATATCTACGCAAATAAAGCCGCGATCGGTGTAATGATTCAGGTTCTCACGTTTACAGTTATAATTACAAAGAAAATAACCACGTACCTCATCACAAGAGATGTTGGAAATGTTCTCCTCTTGCATCCACATAATAGGCCTACTGGCACCTTTTTAGGAATTTATTTTTTTCACGCGCATAAGTTCAGCTTCCGAGATAGAGTTAATTTCTCTTGTGATATTGTCTTTAAGTTCTTCTAATTTATGGGAAATTGACTTATGCACTTTATTTTTTAAGTTTCCCCATAAATAATATTCACATACTGTTAGAAGAACTTAAAGGCAATATCACATAGGCTTATCACAAAAGCAATTAACACTGTCTCGGAAGCTGAACTTATGCGCGTGAAAGAATTTTCTAACAAGATGCCAGTATTGTATGGATGCAAGAGGAGAACATTTCCAACATCTCTTGTGATGAGGTACGTGGTTATTTTCATTGTAATTTTAACTGTAAATGTGAGAACCTGAATCATTACACCGATCGGGGCTTTATTTGCGTAGATATTTCACCCGATCGATCGGGAGTTGGAACTGTGCCCGCCGCGACGCAGAAACCCGCGTCATTGTACAACTCTTGCGTGGGACTCACTGTATTTCATTCATTGCATATGACTGAATTCTCTTTAGAACTGTTCTACCACGGATCGAGATTCCTCATTGAACTATTAATACGAGTAACTTACTACTCCACCAAGTTATCTCTGTATGCAGAAAATATGTTAGGAATGTGCCTTCCATCTCGATCTCCTTCTTTGACGGTGCCACTTCCTATTCACTGAGTTAAGTCATTTGGCTGCAAGAGGGGTGCTGAGAATTACTGTGTTTTTAAATGGCCTGACACCTTCGACAGTCGTTGTCCAAATAAATAATCTGGCAACCAAGTTATGATCTTCCGCCACCTGCTTCCCCTACATCCCTTCCGTATAGTGGTAGCTGGACGACACTAGCCCTAAAACACTTCCCCTATCGCCGTGCAGACTTAACTTGGTGGCATGGTAGGTACCGCTCATTTCAATAACTGCTTGAGTGGTTTGTTAGATCTTGAACCCACGAATCAAGCACCACCATTGCTCATCTAGTTTAATAACGCCTACGGAAACAAAAACTGGTTGCCTATTAGTAACTTATTATTAACCTATCAATTCTGACCTTTATTTCTAACAATTCTTATTCAACACCCCGATTTAAATTCCAGATAACTTACAGCACTTGTCCTTGCCCATAATGTATTAGCCTATTGCATGCATCAGTCATTTCATTGAAATCTTTCAAGCCCATTAAGTGACTCATTAACGTATCAAAAATGCATTAATTTTCAAATCGATGTAGGTTAGGCCAAAGGGCCAGTTGATCATCATCAATCATCATCATCATCATCATCATCATCATCATCATCATCATAACCATCTTCACTCTATGCACATGGGTGGGGTAGGTGGTAAAGTACTGGCTTTCTATTTTCAAGGTCCCTGGATTGAATCCGGCCCAGGCCGTTGGAATTTATGTGTGCGTAAATGCAGCAGATAATATATCTTCGTAGATTTACAGATACGTAAAGAACTCTTGCGGGACAATATTCCGGCACAATGGCAAGATTACAGGCCTAAATAGCAGCACATAAATGTAAGAAGTAAACGTCATTATAATCATCATCATCATTTTCGTCGTCTTAGACAATTATTTCTTTCTTTTCTTGGAAAGAGAGACCCTTCCGTAAAAGATCTTCATTTTTTGGGCTTATTTGTGTAACAATTTTATTTTCTCATATATTGAGAAATATAGTGTAGTGATCGTGACAAAATTCGAAATTGAGATAATACTATATTTCACATTGACCAGAAGCTGAAAAAAAAAAGTATTTCGCAATGCTGTCTTTCAGTCCATGCAGTTCCTTGCGGGTAAACTTTGCATTGCATTTAAAAATGTTTTTGGGTTAACGACTTTGTTGAACTCTTATTGCCCTCTTAGAATTTTGGTAGCTTTCAGTAAAATGTTAGGAGTAGTTTTCATGGAAATTTCCTTCTATATTTTGATTCAAAATTGTCTAACGATTGTGATAAAAAATTAAATTTGAAAACTTCTAAATTTGAGTTATAAACCGTCAAAACTATTCGTAGTTTACACGTATTTAACTTGGTTATCTCAACGAGAAGGTACTTTTTAAGTTTGAGCAGCAAAATTGTCGAAACAGAACGAAAATTTCTTTATAAAATTAAAATGAAAGAAGGAAGCAAAACATCTGAAGTCGGTGAGAGTGATGTTTAAGAAGAAAATGATGAAAATTGAAGAAAAAAACTCAACAGACACAAAAGGTGTTACAGTAAACAGGAAGAGATGATGACCACGATGATGAGTTGAGAAGAATTTGTGCATTTGTGTGTGTTCATAAAGGATTTATTTTATAAAATGGTCAGGCAAAACGAGTCCTTATATGAAACTGTTGAGATGGGCTGACAATTATTTATAACTCGACTCATATTCCTTAAGCTACCCTTCGACTTCCCTATCTTTACGGTGAAGAATATATATACAGGGTGCGGCAGAAAGAACGCCCCGATTACAGAAGGCAAATATATCCAAACCCAATAAAATATGAAAAAAACTTATGTAATTCTTTGAAAGTACACATGATGCCATTTACATCAACGTGTTTTGAAGAGAACATCATTCAAGTGGCAGCCTCCATTGTTTATAAACTGATTGAGCCTCTCTCGGTAGTTGTCCATGACTCTCATTGTCATTTCGGGCGGAACATCAGCTAATTTCTGTTGAATTGCCTCCTTAAGAGCTTCCAAAGTTTGGGGACGATGTTGGTACACCTTGGCTTTCAGACGTCCCGTCTTTGGAGCTCGAAATGTACGCGAAATGCACGCTGCGTTGCTGTCGGCAACTCGACATTTTTAATAAACTGCTCTACGGCATAAGCGCGATGCACTCCTGACCAAGCCATGGTCTAAACTAAAACGGCACCTAATTTGCTGTTTGGCAATATTCACCCCACCCCTCTACCCCACCCACCACGTAGATATCTATCTCCAAAATCGGGGCGTTCTTTCTGCTGCACCCACACACACACACACACACACATGAGTATACTGATATTTTTATGTACCGAATGTATGCATATCTTTAAATAAATTATTGTAATAAAAATAAGGGAGAACACTTGATGTCCAAAATATAAAACAAAAAATCATAAGAAATGTAAGTAAGAATAACGCTACTCTTTTGTTTGTGAACAAAAAGAAAGGTAGAATTAATAGGCCTAATAATTGTGAAATGTAAATACTGGGGAATACTCATGTCGTAAGCTCCAGGTAATATCTCGATAACAAGGATATGTGAGAACATGTTTACATTACACTTTGCATTTAATTTCTGAATGGTACCCTATTCAAAATGTATTATCATTTTTAGTATGGACTGCTCTTTGGAGGGAATTGTTCTGATCATAAATATAGGAAACATTGGGAGTATTAGAGCCTATCCACTTTAAAATAAAGCGGTACTGCTGTAGGTTGCATATTGAAATGTTTATTCTCGTGTTTCAATCAAATCAATCAAATACAGTTTATCATAATTCCATCGGTTTATTTCCAAACAGTTTACGTTATGTATGTTATGTAAATATTTTCCCTTTGATTATTGTGATTCGGAGAAGATCTATTACCAGAGGAAGTAATAGACACGTCACTTATGTGTCAAAATTAATTACTGCTATATAAACTATGGAAATCTTCTTACATCTTCTTATCCCTTTGTAAGTAGTTCGATATGGCAATTGAATGTGCCGATTATTCATCTCATTTATGAGTTTTGAAAAGTCATTTTCTATTTAAGTTAGTGAAGGAAAGTCAGGTGGTCATTGATATATGAGATTGTGTTTTTTTAAATAGATTTCTCAGTGGAAAATTAATATGAAAAGAATCACTGAGTGTGGAGAAAAACTTGATACATACTAACTTCACTATTCAAATTTATTTCTGAAATTGTATTTAGTTCATAAATTAACTCTCGGAACTCTCATAATACTCTCACATCCTGCAAATGATTGAAAATATTTGTTCAATATGCACCGTATATTTTTATTACAACTTTATAATAAATACAGAAACACAACTTATGGTGTGATTTCAGAAGAATAGATAGGCCTACATTAATTTAAGGAAATAAAATGAACGGATCTAAATATTTGGAAGAAGTGAATACACGAGGGTCGTCCTGAAAGTAAAGAACGATTTGGCATAACTTAATAATACCGAAAGATATCAACACAAAACTTTATTTACAAAGAAAGATACAACACCTTACTCTATTTCTCAACGTAATCGCCAACGTGGTACCAGATTTTCATTGCCGATGTTAATACTCTTTCACCGCCATAGACCTGAGTCAGGTTGGCAATGCCACTTTAAAGTCTTCATCGGTTAGGAACTATTTTCCGTCCCAAAAGCCCTTTAGTTTCGTAAAAAAGTAAAAATCGCTGGGAGCCAGGTCAGGGCTGTATGGAGGATGTCCACAAATTTCACACTTAAACATTGAAGTTGTGCCTGTGTTTGAGCAGCTGAATAAGTCCGAGCGTTGTGAATCAAAAACACCTCTTCAGACAACTTTCAACGTCTCTTGTTTTGGATAGCACGTTGTCGTCGTTGAAGAGTTGCACAATAGGCCTCTGCGTTTATTACTTGTCTTCTTGGCAGAAACTTCAGGCTCAGGTCTTTGGCGGTAGAAGAGTATACCATCGACACTGAAAAGCTGGTATCACGTTACTATAAATGCCTTGACAGCAATGAGAATTACATTGAGAAATAGAGTAAGGTACTGTATCTTTGTAAATAAAGCTTTGTGTTAATATTTTTCGTTATTATTTAGTTATGTCAATTCCTACTTTCTCAGCCCTAAATATGTGTACGATGGTGGGTATATATATATATATATATATATATATATATATATATATATATTTACAAAAAGGTTAATAGATACAATTACAAACAAATGCTCACATGAAGGGACATATTTTGTCTATTTTTCTATATAGTCGCCAAGTTTCTCAACACAGTTCTGCCATCGTGATACCAGTTTCAAGATACCCTGTTCGTAGAAGTTCGTTCGGTTGGAGTATAGCCATCTGCGGACTACTGTTTTTACTTCTGCATCTGACGCAAAGTGTTTACCGGCCAGGAATTTCTCCATGGCACCAAACAAATGAAAGTCCGACGGTGTCAGGTCTGGACTGTATGGAACGTCCGGAACGTGGCCCATCACAAAGGTTATCATGGCCATCTTCGAAGAATGCACACCACCTGGAGACATTGCTACGGTCCATACACCCGTCCCCATACACGCCACTTCCCTGTGAATTTCACTCGGGTTATGCCCTTTAGCCCATAAAAATTGCACTACACCACGCTGCTCTTCACAAGTGGCCGATAGTAATATGCGCGCCATCTTTGTTGCTTCTCTCGCTAGAGCTACACATAAGAACAAAATGGCGTCCATGGTGGAAGCTTCAAACTCCATCTTGGTGAAAGTTCAACATCCCAACCGCATTACCAACGCAGAAAAAAATTATCGAGCGTTACTTTTCGATCCACCCTCGTAATATTATCTTCAAAATGGTTCGATATTTAGATCTTAAAATGTAACTTAGTTTTATGAAATTATTAATATTTAAGCAGTTGATATTCTCTTATCTGCAGTCAGACGTAGGAAAATTTCTACGGGTAAGCTCATGAAAATATATATAGGCTATACCGGAATTATTTATATGAATAGTAGGCCCTATGAACATAATACGATGGCAGATTACTGAACTTTAAATTGAAGCCATAAAGTCCAGCTGGATGTCGCAGAAGTTTGTTATTCTGTTTAAGGAGACGGAGATACTGTAGAAACAGTTCTGATGCACCGTAGCTGGTGATATAATATTTAAAATCTTAATTGTATGAAAACGGAGTTAATTCCGTTTGTTAAAATGATGAAGTAGACCGTATTAATGAGCAAACTCCATCTCCCTGAAGTGTCTTTACGCGAATATTTGCAGCTGGCAGTTGGAAAATAGATTTCTAAAGAAGATTAAGGTTTCCAAAATTCATAAACTGGAAAATTATGTCTCTGAAACGTAAAATGAAACACAGAAAACCTCTACTTATTTCGCAAGTGTACAAGAGATCCAGGATGATTTTGTTGACGTCAGCCTGGCAAACTGTTATGAAAAGAGGGATGTTTTGAATTTGAATATCAATGCTCCTCTTTTCCAGCATAAAGACAGAGACCTATGAAGTAACTTTAACAAGGTTAAAAGAAAAAAGGGAAACGGTTATGCGCTAAACTAATGGATTCAGGTGGGACTATTTCAACCGTGCAGTTCCGAATGCTACCGAGTTCACAAAGTTTCTAACATGTGAATGGCAATGACTTTAATTGAAACTTCTTCACCTAAGGTTGCAGCAATACCTGATTATATAACTAGAATATACGAAGAGTAATCATACCCATTATTTCTGTTGTCATTGTACACTTTTTAAAGCTATGTGTCGTACGAGTTATCAATGAAAAGATTTTGTCGTCAGTAAAGTCAGTGGCGGAATCGTCATATATGAGAATGGAACACTAATGTTCCTTACGGAAAATACTTTCAACTGCAGTAATGACATCCCGCCGCTGACCAGCTTGTGACGGCAAACGATTGACAGCTAACAAAAGGAATTTGCTAGCCATTTAAAGATCTTCTGTTGAGAGGGAACTCTATCCCTCCCAACCTAAACCGCAGGCCAGGTATTTGTGCCAAGTTAAATCTCGCGTATTTGAGCCTGAAAGTAGTATCCCTATACAGATTATAGGAGGCATTAGATAACATTAAATTAAAATGTAAATCTGTTTTGTGTTATGTGATGAAGTCTATGGTTATTGAGGTGATTAGGTTATTAGTCCCTGCAGATTGGCAGGCGCTCACGGGCAAACGTCCTGACTACGATGGCAGTGGTCTGCCTGTTACTAGTATTAAAACAAACCCACTACGTAACTCTTTATGTTGGCCATTTATCGTGGGAAAGGTAATCTACGATTTTAAACTGTGTATTTAATGTGCAGGAAAACGGCCAACTTGATTGAAACATTTCAAAGGGAAAATTTATTTCCTATTCTTTCCTTTGCCAAAGTGGGAAAAATTAGAGCAGTACGGGTAACAGTTTCGAAGTAAAGAACGGTAAAAATTTGAGATACATTTTTTTAAAGGAAAGTAGGCCAACTGACTTAAAACAAACATGGTAATTTAATTTCTGTGTTTGTTCAACTAAAGGAAGAAGCAATTAAAATCTGCACAGTTTTATTACTTACCCTCTGTATAGGACTATTTCAGTTTATCGGTTTGGTTTCGTTCGCAAAAACACAGCTGTACCGGTACTCATAATAACAGTCGGGGGGGGGGGGGTATTATTAGCGATATATCGTTTGTTTTTCTCTTCTCGCGGCTCGGAACGTCACAATTACTAATGGCGAGCGAAGTCGATTATATGGTTACTATGATTATAGTTATGAATACTCTTATGATTTCATAATTCTTCTACCTCATTCTTATTTTTCTGAAGTGTAAATAATTCGGTCCACCGCTGTGGAGCAGGGCCCGGGCTCGAATCCTGGTCGGGAAAGTTACCTAGGTGAGGTTTTTCCGGGGTTTTTCCTCGTCTATGAGACAAATGTCGAGTAACTTTAGGTCCTTCCGGTCCCAGGTATCATCTTGTCATCATTATCATCTTTATACCATTCTTGCCTTGTTTAAAGTGAAGTGTGTGTGTGAATGTTGTGTCTCGTTCTGTGTGTGAATGTTGTCTCGGAAGTGGCCCGGCGTACATTCGATACCGTACCTCACCCGGGAGGCCCTCTTTCTCCTTGTCTGGTCAAAAAAAAAGTATGAATATGTGATCAATAGATAATCTCTCACCCGACAGGTAGCTTCGAAATTCCTAAAAGTGGAAAGGTAAAACTACGACTAAGAAAGAAAAAAGTAAATGATTCGATTATATTTTGCGTAAAGCAGAGGCATACGCCTACTTAGGAGTTGAGATTCGATTATTTCCATATATAGTAATTAATGTATTTTTCGAAAGTTAAAACGTCAGCGTTATTAAATTCCCATGTGCTTGAAAGTCTTATTTCTATGCTAGACTGTAGTTTATCTGCATGAGTCCTAAAAGCTGTGTAATCAGCTCCGGAATATTCCCACCAGCTAATGCAATGTTAATAATTAATAGGTCTGAACTATGCATATTTTAAAGGAAGTACTTTAAACTCGTCGACACGGGTCAACCATGGCCGGTTCAGTTTCAGATGACCTCACTATAGAATTTTCAATGCTAATGTTTCGAGCACCATCCAGCCCAAGGGTCGCCTAGAACCAGGGTTGCCAGATCAGAAACGTAAAACAGTCGTACCAACAACTGAAAATAGTCGTACGCTAGTTAAAATCGTCGTACACTTTGCGAATTGTCAGGATGATGTTTAGACTTCGGACTTTTAGGTTGCTAAAAATGCTGTTTTAGGTACTTAAAATAGACTCTAAAAATTGGAAAATAGATTCTAAAAATCGTAAAATTGTCTCTTATAAAATCCTTAAGTTGTCAATTTTCTGAAATATCTCTACTGCAATGTAGAATATATTTATTGAAGTCACCATTAATCAATAATCATGATAAAACACAGATATAGGCCTATGGTACACAGAATTATATAGACCTATTACTATGGCCTGTATTACTACTGTAACAGTGAAAGCCTGCGCCCAGAAGCTACGCATATCACACTAGCATATTCAACCCCTTGAATCCCTCAGTGATTCAGAGAACTATTTTTTTTAACTGGATGAGGGAGTCGGGAGAAAACACTATATTTTGTTGGGAATTCCAAGGAATTCTTCTACTGAAGACGAAACATTCCTTACTATTTAACCAAGTCACAAATGTGTCATGTACTGCACATTCCGAGCTAAAAATTTAGTACGAACTGAAAATAAATGCTAGAATTTAAAACAAAATATAACTTATTTTGAACTTTAGAAGAAAAACAAGCAAAACGGCATTATTAGGCTCTAACGTAAAAATAGGCTGTTTTAGGCATAGTCACTTATGAAACATGCATATACAAGTTTTTGTCCATATATCACTTAAGGATTAAAATAGGTTTTTACCTAAAATCCGAAGTCTAATGATGATGATAATTTTTATAATAATAATAATAATAATGATTGCCAAGTGAGGTACTCTGTACAGACATTTTTTTCTGTAAATGGTGGTTAAAATTTGCTTTTGTAAGTTCTATAACGTGCTACTGCTCCACCCACGAATGCTGACTTTGTTGTTCACCGCTACTAGGCCTACTCAGCTAACTGGTCTCTCGTAACTGTATACACATACCCATTGTTGTTGGTACTCTTTGTCATCGGCTACCTGCAGATGTTGCAGGAAAAAATAAAATAAAAATAAAATATTAATACATTACAAACCATAAGAAAGTAAGACTTCCAAATATGATTTAAAGAAAAGTATACAGCCACTTTTAATATGCACGTGTCAACATAATATGTTTGGTCAAAATAAAACAAAAACAATAAGACCAGATGCTCTTTATCGGTATAATTTCTTTAGAGGTTTAGATAGCTTCGTTTTGCACACGTGCGGCTAAAATTTTAAATATTTGGAGAAGCAACAATACAACAATGCAACTTAAGCGAGATGCGGCACCGGCCCGTGAAAGCCAGTAATAAATAAATGGACTGAGTTTTATTTGACAATGGCTATTATAATATTCTGCCATTCATTTAGCGGCATGTAGGCATATACAAAATAAACTACGAAAATACAAAAACTTCATGTTCATCCAAATTGAAAATTCTGCAGTAGATGGCTAAGAAATAAACAGAAAATGGCAGTATAAAATGCTAACATTAAAAATAGTCGTATGAATAGGCATACGACACATGGTTGCGTCGTACGTCGTACAAATCTATGAAATAGTCGTATGTGTACGACTATAGTCGTACGTATGGCAACACTGCCTAGAACTGTCTGTACGCTATAACTTTTCTCTTCTTTTTTTTCAACATTGCAATATAATCTATGGCACAAGTACTAATATTGAATTAGGAGTTAGATAGACGTAAAGGTGAGAGCTATTAGTTTCTCAGATCCTGGTTTGTAATCGTTAATCTTTTAACTGCTGTAGCCGTCACTTTGATCGCGGAAGATAATTTTTAAATAATTGTGGAAAATTTCAATAAAAAGCTGTGGTTTGTGAATAAAGTTTTTTACACTAAAATAACGATCTGCACTTTTTGGTATAAAGCATTACTATGTGTTTAAACTTTATAATTGTCGAAGTTATGTCGGTATATTTAAGCTAATTTTCCTAGCGGTCACAACAGTAATTAAAAGGTTACAGTGGAGACATAACCAAAAGGCTAGACTTAAAAGAGATAAAAAGGCCTAATGAAAAGCAAAAAATAATTAACTCATTTAGAATGGAAGCAAGCAAAATTAGGCCTATATACGCCTACCATATTGTAAATATTATAAAATTAAATAATTTATAATATAAACAGGAATGAGGAAATGCAGGAAAATTTGTATTTGGATCTCAGTGAAAATAAAACTACTACCGGTATGGACCAGAATATTAGGAATGAATACAACTCCAGTTTATTTCCTACAATTTATTAAGTGCCAGAATGGTACTTTATGAGATTGTGTGGGGGACGAAAAAATGTCTGTCCGTCTGTCCGTGTGTCTGTACGCACCATAACTCAAGTACGCTTTTTCGGATTTTCATGAAACTTGGTATAAACATTCATAATGTCGATGGGAAGAACCCTATTGTTATTTAACCAAATCGGTTCACCGGTACCGGAGTAATGCCCAATTGAGTGCCTATTTTAATAGATTATGGCGCCTTTCTATGAGAAAGGCGCCATCACTCAAATACGCTGTAACGGATTTCCATGAAACTTGGTATACCCATTTATGACGTCCATGAGAAGTGCCCTATTGAATTTGAACCTAATCTGTTGACCGGTACCGGAGTAAAACCCAATTTAGTGTATATTTTAAAGACGCGGTAACTCAAATACGCTTTACCTGATTTTTATGAAACTTGGTATACACATTTAAAATGTCCATGGGAAGACGTCTATTCATAATGGATAAAATCGGTTGATCTGTTTCGGAGTAATGCTCAATTTAGTGCCTATTTTATGGCAATATACGTATTCGAAAGAATTTATTAAAAAAAATGAAAATCAGTTATCTTGACAACATAGCCTATTGTTTTACTGTGATCTTATAAGGCCTTGGAAATTAAAATACAGGTAGCTATGACAAAAAACACTATTGTTTTACATGCGCCTATCCAACTAGACCGTTAAATTGACCCAGGTGCCGAGATGGTAGACCTTTCTTCTTCCGTAAGCCCTGCTTAATGAATAAATCTGGAGCTTAACTTGGAAATCAATTTTAAAAAAAACATATTCTGCTTATCATAATTGCAGTCATAACTGATTAAACAAAAACATACTGGCACTTTGTTACATCAGTTTACCTGATTTTATTTAATCTTCAAACAATAAGCTAGAAATCTTCCACACAAACTTTCACAATTTCAAATTAAATCCCACTACTTCAATTGAGGTTTAGATAGCTTTTCTTTCGAATCACCTCGAGACAGTTAAAGGGAGATGATATCTTCAAATTGCAGCTTGTCCGTTGTTCCCACAATCCTTTCTAAATCCGCCTCACTAGATTCCTTGGATGAAACATTTTTATGTTCGCTCCTGGTCTTTTCGCAGTAAGCAATAGAAACTAAAAATAATGCCTGGTTTGTCGTCCTTGTAAGTTGTAGTCAGCATCCCTTAAAGGAGAAAGTGTTCTTCTCGTGTTTTAATGATAACAAAGAATCCGTTAATTCGTAATATGGGGTAACTTAATATTACCTCATTCTGTTTTATTATTGACTCAATTTTTGAGGCCTGCTGAATTGAATTCAGCTCAAGCATATACCAAACACCTACTTCATTTTAAGCTATACTTCATATAAAGTGCCGCAGCTTCTGTAAGGTAGTTATTGCTTTCCTTTACAATGGACTTTATCTTAATAACTTGCCCATGTAATCTTGACGTTTCCACAGATAAAATGCACTATTAAATATACACACATAGGCCTAATGGAAAAAATACAAAGCAAAAAATACACATTATCATATTACGGTCATCATATGAAACAATACATCATGAATGAGTTGACTTAGCCTACTGCAGAGTGCAATTATTATAAAAGTACTAGCTTAAAGGACCCGGCGTCACCAGGGTTCTCTATTTTCCTTGTACTACGGGGTAGACTTTAGGAGGCTTTGGATTTTCAAAATCTAGGTCCTTAAAAAAACTATTTAGAGTTCGAAATGAAAAGGAACGACTCATCACGCCCAGATTATTCCCTCAGAAAATGCTGAATATACATTTTTGATCGCTCAGGGATGGTTCCTACCCTCTGCAAAGTAGCTTTACTTAGTTACTTATTCAATGGCAATAGACAATTTCTAAGCAAACTAAAGGAATATTATTATGGAACCCAAAAGTTCATTGCCGCGCTTACCTGATCCCGCCATTCAACCCTGTTCTGCGCTAACTCCATCCAACCAGCCCTCTTAAATCCTACTTCTCTTCAGGGGCGTAGCTACTTAAGAAGCTAGGGAAGCAGTGCTTCCCCAAGATTGTAGGCAAAAATTAAATTATTGTTTATCGTGTAATAGTCTGTAAATGCAAGACATTTAATTCGTAGATGAAGTACATTCTTTTCATCATATCATGTGTTCCCTAAATGAGACAACATGAGATGCAGCAGTCTTATTGCACAGTTTGATGCGGCAGCTCAAGTTAGGAAGCTGCTTGTGAACAGCAGTCTTCTGGGCTGTGCGGAAATGCAAGCTTTGTAGTTTTCCCGCCACTAAAATTCGTAGATTTGGAAGCGGTTGCAGTATTGTATTCCACCGCATTAGCGCTGCATGCGTTAGGGTAGGTCCGCATGTGGTGTTGTGGCAAGGTGTGGTGTGGGCGGTTCTGTTTATCAACATGGGTGACACCAGTGATTCTTGTGATTGTGTAATTGAAGACGTTTTTACAAAGAAATTTAGTCTGCGTTCAGTCGAAGTCTTCTAAAAGATCTATTGCCCTAAATGAACATCTAAACAAAATGTTTCCTGCTATTTCTCCTACACGATGGCAGGATCATAGTCGTTTAGTAGAAATGATTCATTAAAACAGATCCCATATTGAACAGCTATTTGACGGCATTGTTGAAAATAAGAATGAATGGGATTCAGAAATCATTGTTTCTGCCCAAGGGCTGCTGACAACTATAAAGGGATTCGATTTCAATTTCTTTTTAGAAATATTTTCCTTAATATTTCCATATTTCCATTTTCTGATTCACTATTCAAAGTACTTCAGACAAAACTAAATTATATTTCTTTCTGTATGCGAAAGATTGAACACTTTAAACGTCATTTGCAGAAACTTCGTGGGAATTTTGATTCTGTCTGGGAAAAAATGAAAGTATTTTCGTCTGAACAGGATTGCTTCAAAAAATCTAAAAGAATTTGCATAGATTCAATTCCTGGTGAAGATAAGAATTCTTCATACAAAAGACTTTTTTTACGAAGTCATTGATGTGGTATCTCTGAATATTTCAATTAGGTTTGCAGAGGTCCCCAGACTGAAATTTTTAAGTCTCCTTGACAGTAGGCAGTTTCAGAATTTTCAAACTCAGTTTCCAGAATGCACTAGAATGCTTACAAGAAAATTATGGAATGCATTTCGACATTGCTATATTGAGGAGTGAACTTTCTGTTGTTTATTGTGATTCTGATATGGCGAAGGAAACTGTTTATGATCTTCATGAATATATCCGGACCTTCGACTTAAGAGTAGTTTTTCCTCAAACATACAAACTGTGCAGTCTAATCTTAACAATTCCAGCTACAAGTGCACCAAGTGAAAGGTCTTTATCTGCGTTAAAAAGGATTAAAAATTACCTGAGAAATTCTCAGACTTAGGAAAGATTAGCGGCACTCGCATTGTTAAACATAGAGATGGCTCTGCTGAATGGATTGAGGAGCAGACACACATTAGAAAATTACGTCATAGAATTATTTATTCGGAGAAACAGGAGAATAGAGCGGACCTTCAAAAATTAAGGTAAGGATTTTAATCTAGCCTTTGCTTTTCCATATGTAGTCTATGCTATCAGCTTCCCTAATTATTTATAGTACGCTACGCCACTGCTTCTCTTAAATCTATCCTAATATTGTCCTCCCACCTAGGTCTAGGCCTTCCAAGTGGTCTTATCCCTTCGTGTCTCCCAGTCAATTTATTTTAGATATGTCTTTCCTCCCCCATGCGCGCAACATGCGCAGCCCATTTCATCCTTCGTGATTTAATTACCCTTACTATATCCGGTGACGAGTACAAGCAATCGTTATGCAGCTCTTTGTTATTCAGCTTTCTCCAGTCCCCATTCTCATCTCTCTAAAGCTGCGTCTCCATTGATATACATTTAGCACGAACATGTCAATATTAACAAGTTGATATTGACATGTATATTGCAATTTCGCGTTCCAATTGACTTGACATGCAAACCCAGCGTGTTGCACTTAACATTTTCAGGTGTTAATTTGTTTTCCGGACAAAATGGACAGCATGTCAAGTCAATTGACTAGTCGGTCGATATCGGCTTTGTTTCGGGAATTTCCGGGAAACAAAAAGCTATCGCCAGCTGAATCGGCTTTGGTTCGGGAATTTCCGGGTAAACAACAAGCAGTCGACAGCTTCCTCAATATTCCCGGCATCCATTTTGTATTATGTGAGTATTTGGTATATCAGTGTTCTCAATAGTATTGCATCTAATTCTAAAATTATTTTTTTATGGCATACTCCATTGTTGAAAAATGTGATAGTTATTTTGAAAAGATCAAGATATCTGTACATAATTAGTATTTAAGAAAGTCATAGACAGTTAACAAGAAGATAATAACGAGTATATAAAACTACTCTCATTTTGCAATGTTGGCTGCCCTCTTCAGAGGATTTTCTTTTTTTTTAATGTTATTCATTTCTGTTCGTAACCTCGCCAACACATGTTAACCTATAATATTGTAGTGGAGACAGTTGTTAATTGGCAAATCACTTGACTTGTATACATCAACAAGTTGATGAAAAACATTTAACATATGTTAACTGCAACATGTTGGTGTTAAATGTATATCAATGGAGACCCAGCTTTAGGCCCAAATATTTTCCTAAGCACCCTGTTTTCAAATACTCTCAGATTATATTCTTCCCGAAAAGTAAGCGACCATGTCTCACATCCATTACAACCGGCAGGACAATTGGCTTATATATATTTTTTATTTTTAGATTTCTGGACAGAAGACGAGAAGATAAGAGTTTCTGAACGCATAAAAGCAGATATTTCTTGATTTGAGCCTACACTTAACTTCTGCCATAATATTATTTATGTCTGCAATTATTGCTCCCAGCTATTTGAATTTCCCCACTTGTTCGAACAATGTACCGGCTATTCTATTTTGTACTGCATTATTTTATCGTCTCATGACCATAAACTTAGTTTTTTCTGTGTTAATTTCTAATCCAACATTCCTGCAGGCATCGAAAAGACTACCTACATTTCTCTCAACTGTGTTGATGTCATCGTCCAACAAGCAAACGTCATTGCTCTAACTCTATATAAAAGTCAATATATATGTACTTATATGTGTAAATGACGTAAAAATCCTGGGCACGGAGTCCTCCGGGAGGGACTTTAAGCTGGGGGTCCCGTGTCGTAGATTTACGGCACGTAAAAGAACTCCAAGCCTAAATTAGAGCCTCTGGACAAAATTTCTCGGCCCTTTCACGTCCAAGAAATACTTAGTTTCCAGAGGGGGGGTTGCGAGGCGATGGGCTTACCACCTGTCCCTCTACCCTCTCTCGGAAAATAAGCATATCAAAATTAGTATCGGTAATGAAACCTCCATTGGAGGCCCCTTCGCCCCACCTGGGGATCATAGGGTACCAGATACAGATACAGATATATGTGAAATAGTATGTACTATTATATAAGTTGCACATAAAGAAATTGTGTAATATGAATTATATACCTAGGTAATAAGTACATGTTATGTAGTTCTTCAAAAGTAATATTGTTTGGTGTCGTTTAATACTATTTTATGTGGACTAATAGAACGAAATTTAGCCGGCGACGACATTTTCCAGTGCACAATCTAAAAATACTCTGACCTTATCTGACAGTTTAGTTTCTTATAAACAATATATTTAAAATATTGGTGAATTTTTTGAAACACCATTGACTATGAGGGCAAACGAAAAACTGAGATTTTTTTCGTCTCATTTGTTTCAATTTTTTTGTCCTTTTTAATGTTCGGAACGAAAAATATGTTAAAATTTTCGTTTAAAGAATAAATTCAATTTTTTTACTATTTAAACAAAAATAAGAGAAACTATATGATTTTCATGTTTACCATCATATTCTTCATAAAGTTTCATACAGAAATGCATGTTCCTATTTCACTTTGGTCATATTTTGGTATATCTGGCAACAGCGCGCGGATTCTTCATAAGAGCTGTAGTGCCTTCACGACGTGAAAAGAACAACTAAACCAGGACGTAATCTGCTATGATTTTGTTTTGCTGAGTTAATTTTCTTTTTTTCAAAATATAAACATTAACTATATGTTAATAATTTAACAATTATGTTTCTCTTCTACTCAGTTATTTCACATTTACAATAATATTTATTAAACAATATCTAATTCTACAGCTAAAAACAGTTCAACATAATTTTACTACTACTGGTATCCAGTGGCTTAAAACTACAACCAGGTTTACATCTCAAAGTACATACTTACATATTCAGTATTCAGCATTAATAGAACTATACAGGGTGGTCCTAAACTATATGTCAAAAATGTAAAGGTAGGTAGAGGGGACCTAAATAAGCATATTTCGTATAGGAATGTGTGTGCGGTAATGACACTTTAAAGCGTTAGCTTGTAAAGCAGTATGAATCACAGGAAACTGAAAAGACAAGTAAAGACAAAAGAAAACCAAAGTTTATTAACAGTTTATAAGTGGTGCTCGAAAGGCTTTGAATAAATTTGTGTTTTCTTTTGTCTTTACTTTTCTTTTCAGTTTCCTGTGATTCATACCGCTTTACAAGCTAGCGCTTTAATGTGTCTTTACCGCGCACACATTCCTATACGAAATAGACTATGCTCATTTAGGTCCCCTCTACCTACCTTTACATTTTTTACATATAGTTTAGGACCACTCTCTATATACGCTTTATGTTCAGTCCTCTGACTCGTAGGGGTCATGTATCCGATCCTGTATTCACCCGATAGAGTGAGGGAAACCCCATCAAAACCTCACTCGGATTTTCTACTGCGAGGGTTCACCCATGGTAGTCCGGGCACTTCGGGCAATTGCCCATTTTGTGCTCTATTTTCTCCTAGATTATCTGACTTTACATTAGAAAGATTTTGTCTTTGAACTTGAGGTTGTAACTTAAACATGTATTAATGTATAGCAAATCGACTTAAGCCTACTATGAAAGGGCCTTGATAAACATGTTTGAGGGTTTAATACTGAGATCAATACTCTAACAGATAGCATAACTCTCATGGAATACGAAACATAAATTATTTTATTTTATGTTTCGTCTAGAATGAGAATTCAAAATTGTTGTTTTATCATTTGCTTAAGCGAAAGCCCTTTAACAAACAACGCCGGCAGAATCGTAGAAATAAATGTTTTAGCAGATACCATTATTATTCAAGAGCAAACCTTCTGTAATGGTTTTCAGGAGCCAACATCGTATAAGAAGAGGTGGAGAAATACACATTAAGGTAAACTATTGCCTTTATTTGCCTTTGTAAAACTCTTCCGTCCGTTTAGACATAAACGTTCATTTAGTTACATTAAGGATAGAAGTGGAGAGAAAACACAACTACACAATGAGGTTTTCTTTCCTCGCCAACGATACTTGAGGTAACGAAATTCTTATTTGTCACGCAATGTCTCTCGTTATAGAAGCAGTGTAATTGCTTTAAGTGCATGGCTGGAATTACATTACATAGTCTTTTTGAATACTAAGTAAGACTGACACCGCAAAGTAAGACTCATTTTGACATTCTCTTCGTAACATTGGCATTCAAAGGTTTTTGCTTTATAGGATAGTGAGATCTGTTTGTCTACGTGAATGGTATAGTTGTGTAGGCCTACTATTATGACCTAACTGTCGCCAGAGTGCCAGAATTTTTTCCCGATGGAAAAAAGAACCATCTACATGGGCAAAGATCAAACCCATGAACTTGGGAACAGAAACCTCTTGCTTTACCGACTGCTCCATCTAGGTCGACATTAGTCAGATATTCATGAACAGTGAGAAACGAACGAGCAGACCATCTGTGCTGTCTCATCCCGTGCTTTCAGTTCCTATTAAAAACAAATTAAATTAAACTAATTTAAACAAAGTCAAATAAAACAAATGGAGTGAAAAAATCCCGCAGTTTTGACATTTTGCAAGATTGTTCGTTGGTACTTACAGTAGTACAGTAGTAGTGGGGTTGGGTTTGAGCGGGGGGTTAAAAAAGCTGTTTAAAAGTGGGTTTTCTAAGTTTTTGTTTGTTTGTTTGTTTTTTTTTTCAGTTATCTCCGTAACTATCAATCCAGCGAAAAATTTTCCATAGGCCTACACAAAATTACAGAAAATAAAATTTCCTACAAAAAGGGTCCTATTCATTTTTTGTCGTAGGATTAATATTTTCAAAGTTATGTCTTCGCCTATAATTGCTATGTTCTTAGAATCTGATTTGTCAATTCCACATCGCACAATGCTAGTATGAGTAACACACTTAGCAACAACAAAATTACAATGTAGCCTAGTCCAAGGGCATACAAGAATTTGTCAAATCTATAACTTTGAAAATATTAATTCTACAACAAAGATGAATAGTACCCATTTTGTAAATAATTATATATTTTTTAACATTATATACGGAATAAATTTCTCTGGGATTGATAGTTAAGGACATAATTGCAAGAAAACGTAGAAATTCCACTTTTAAACAGCTCTCCCACCCCCACCCCTCTCACACCAACCCTCTAGTACTTTTAGTGTGATGTACTGTAGGTACCATCGAATGACCTTGCCAAATTTCAAAATTTCAAAATTCTGGGGTTTTTTCATTCGAACACCATTATTTTATCTAATTTGACTGGGATATAAGTTCTTCCCAATTTCTTATATCATCGTCTGAAAAGCAGCCTGCTAACACCAGTATTCGTAGCCACATATTTTTTATCCGGACATGGGGAATTTGGAACTATTTCCAAAGTTTCCAATCGTAATGGAGAATAGGTACAGTTGTAAATGTGAATTACTCTACACACAGTAGAATACCTTCTATTCTTTGTCATTATTTCAACTTAAGTAAAAATACATACTTTTGCACATATACCTTTGCAGCTTACACTACCAGAGTCCACTATACTAACTTTCAGTGCTACAGTTGGAAATTTCTTATTTGAGAACCCATCATTTTATATGCAGGTATTTATTTATTTTTCATTTTATGATTCCAAACATAGTCAAATTACCTATTTGCAACTTGTATAAGAAAGAAAAGGAGATCATGACCCTAATAATAGATCTTTATTTAAAAAAAAGTGTTGCCAAAATATATGCCGATTTCATAAGTACTTTTTTCTCCCCGCGTTTATGCCGGAGCGATGAATGGTAGTCCTACAGCTTTACTTTGTCGGAGCACCGTTCCGGCCAACTTCTGACTGCTATCTTTTCACTCCTTCAAAACATTTTACAACTTTATTGCGTTTATATTCCAAAACCTTTAAATTTCTAATTTATTTAGGTTATAAGTTTAATTTTATAAGCCCGAATGTTGTCATGTACTTTCTCAAGTTTTATATTTGTTCACTTTGTATTCAACCTACAATTCTTACATACCCTCGAGTAAAATAGGGTTTTTTTCTACTTGCAGGCTCAATAATTATAGCGTGATATTGGATACCCCTGTTATAAAATAAATTGTGTACGGAATAGGGATTTTTGTTCTCAGTGAATGTTTAAGTCTTTAATAAATGGTTGAATTACTCCTAGTTAAGCCAATGTGCACACAGATAAATACAAGCCCCCTCCTCTCTTTCTCCTCTGTTCCCGTCCCACACTCGACAAACTTGAGAGCTCAGTTTGCAGGAATCTAGCAAACTCTGCTGATGCATATAACGAAAAGGAACAATAGTTTCCAACAATAATCCTGACTGGGAATGTGTTCAGAAGAATAATTGCTGAGCTCAAAGATACAAGAGTTCTCCATTTCTGCCTCAGAAATAATTATGCTCCTTGGAATTTGCACCTGTGAAGTATTCTAACAACTCCATCACCCACGATCGCAGCCAATGCCCGCCCAAGTGATGGAGTAAGTTACACTTTGAGTTAAGGAACTCGTACTGTTCGAGTTCATGTGTCGGCTTGATAGCCTGGTTAATAGTTTAGACTTTAGATGAAAATAAAATTGTTGCACTGCCTTACTAGTTAAGCGTATATTATTGCCACTTATTTTTACAAGAGCAATGCAATACATGTAACGCCAAAAGAATAATAACATTTATTAATATTAATTTGATAAACATCTAACAAAGAAAATAACTTTTGAATAATGCAAAGCCATCTCGGTACATAATAAAATCAATTACATAATGGCATAACCTAACACACTGAGTTAAACAGAAATGTTAGTGCATGAGTAAATTGAAAATATTATTGTTAATAATATTGCAGACTGCACGGAAATCTGCTGCGGAAGCAGTCAGTCTATCAATTGTGGTTCACTGAAAAGTACAGAAAATCTCGTACAGCACCTGTGTTTGAGGAAACGTTCCCAAAATGCTAGCAGCGTTTTCTCTAATGTTAATTAATATTCAGCAAGTAAATGTAGGCCTCTACACTACGTAATAATTATTATGAATGTAATTTAATGGTCATGTAATAAACATTAATACCGGTAGTTAATATTTGTATTATGACTGTTCGTAACACGAATAAATTAATTTGTGTTAGGACCCGGAAGTTAGGCAAAATGCCTTTTCTATTTGGGTGGATATAGGCTACGAGGGAGAATCAAATGAAAACCGCAATTAATTTTTTCCACTATTTTACTGCAGGAAGAATGCTTGCTTGTACATTATTTTTCCACATAGTCCCCTTCCAGTTCAATGCACTTGCGCCATCGGATAGGAAGTGCTTTGATACCGCGTGAGAAAAAATATTTTGGTTGACGCTGAAGCCACTCGTGCACCGCCGATTGGATGGTCTTCATCAAACTTCAGCTTATGCCACCAAGGTGCAGGTGATTTGCTTCAACATGATAACGCCTGTCCTCATTCTGCTCGTGCAACCATGAAAACCATCGATGACATTCGCTACAAGTGCCTTCCACATCCACCATACTCGCCAGATCTGTCACCATTGGATTTTAAGATCTTTGGACGTTAAAGGATCTCCTTGGAGGGCAGAAGTTCAAACCTGATGAAGACGTTCAATAGTCTGTGCACGAGTGGCTACAGCGTCAGCCAAAATAATTTTTCTCACGCGGTATCAAAGAACTTCCTATCCGATGGCGCAAGTGCATTGAACAGGGAGGAGACTATGTGGAAAAATAATGTACAAGCAAGCATTCTTCCTGCAGTAAAATATTGGAAAAAAATTAATTGCGGTTTTCATTTGATTCTCCCTCTTATTAAAGAGTTAAATAGGCATATACATGTTTCCGAACATGTCGGAAGGGTATGGACAGTTTTCATTTTGACGTTTCTGGCCTATATTGGCTTCTGTTGCCTATTTTAAGATTTAAAACCTTTCCTGCCTGTTTTGGATAGTTGGCTTTTTTCTGTGATTATTTACACATTTTAAAAAGCAAATAAAAAACTTCAATGTAAGAAAGTGAAAACATGTTACACGAATAAAGAAATTCCACTCCACATCACAAAAATATTTATCGAGGATCTTGTTCCCTATAAATGTTTTATTTGTTTCAAGCAGTCGAAAACTTACCTCCTCAAACGATTCAATTAAGCTCTTTAAATAGCAAAACCTATTGCAGGGTACGCCGTACATAATAAATACCAGGAAAGAGACAGGAAGAGGGAAGTAGGTCAGGTCCCAAATGTAACTTTGCTATTTCCATTAATAAAGAGTGGGATTACTTTCTGTTTTGACTTTTAATAAATGCCTATTTTAATTATATACTCCTGCCTATTTTCGGTATTTTAAATGCCTTTTTACCTGCATATTTTAACCAAAATAAATTCCTGAACTTCCGGGCACTATACACATACACTGATGAACATACATTTTTAACTTACTTATTACACGCGTACTTGGAAACAACAGGAATCAGTAATATTATTTAACAAGTGGAATACTGAATTCCTAGTCACAAATTATTTCACTATTCACAACGAATGACACAGATAGACCTGTGCGTGTGTGTGTGCGTGTGTGTGTACATGTATATACACACAATATATAGTATATACACACACATAAATACACATGGACAATAGGGGAAGTCCGTGTAATTTGGACCGCTTAACTTCAGACGACATAAAGTCATTGACTGTACTGAAAATTCTCAAAATCATTTATATATTTATATTGGTATACTATATATCGAGTATTTTAGCGAAAATAAATTGCAAGAATAATAAGAGAAATTGTTTAAAAATAATGTTTATAGCAAAATTTGTTTCCGTGTAATTTGGACTGATGTCGTGTAATTTGGACCAGGAAGGTGTGTAATTTGGTCTGGTACACACAAACACTTAAAATATACGTTATGCTATTTATTAATTGTATTTCTAACAATATACTTAAATACTATCTTATCTAGTCACTTTTCACTTATCTACTAGGTCACTTTTCACATAGAGAACAACAAGAACAACAACAATGATAATAGCAATAGTAAAAATAATGATGATGATGATGATAATGATGATAGTGATAATGATAATGATGATAGTGATAATGATGATAATAATAATAATGACTACAATAACACTAATAATAATCATGTTCACACACATTGATAGTGGTAGTGACAATGATAACAATATTATTAATAATAATGGTAATGGTAATGATAATATTATTAATATTATAATTAATAATAATATTAATAGTAATAATAATAATGTAAATTAAGTTGATGGTAATGTTAATAGTAATTAAGTTTATTTTACTAAGTATTTATTTTTATTATCAGTTAATATACGTTCCTGGCATCTTCTACAGCGGTCCAAAATACACACTCAAAAGCAGTCCAAATTACACACCGTGTAAAGATTACGTTAAAAAATTAATATTATAAAAACTACTATACATGAAATAATTATATTGTAGCTGAATTAGCGGTCAACGAAGAAGTGTGTGTCTGCTTTATTGATTGGCAAAAAGCTTTTGACTGAGTGAACTGGGAAAAGTTAATGGACATACTCAAAAAAATAGGCATTGACTGGAAGGACAGGAGACTAATCCGCAATTTGTACCTGGGACAAAAAGTGAAAGTGCGTCTAGAACATGGAGTGACCAACAGTGTAGAAATAGGAAGAGGTGTGCGTCAAGGATGTTGTATGTCACCCATCTTGTTCAACCTTTATGGAGACTGGCTAGCAAAAGAAGCCTTAGAAGGAGTTAGGGATTTTGTGATAGGAGGATACGCTATTAACACCATCAAATATGCGGACGACCTGGTGATTCTGGCAAAGAAACAAGAAATATTGCAAAGAATGATTGACAGGCTGGTGGAAACAGGAAGAAAGTATGGAATGGAAATCAACATAGGTAAATCGAAGGTGATGAGGATATCGAAGAGAGAAGAGCCGCTTCAAATTATCATGGGAAATCAAGAATTAGAGAACGTGAACCAGTTCAAATACTTAGGAAGTGTACTGACGAAAGATGCCTATTGCACCAAGGAGATAAGATCAAGAATTGCCATGGCCAAGAAAGCATTTATGAAGAAGAGAACTCTGCTAACTAGTAGTCTGAACCTAGAGCTACGTAAAAACCTGGTGAAGTGTTATATTTGGAGTATTGCTTTGTATGGATCAGAGACATGGACTTTGAGGAAATTAGATAAGAAATATTTAGAAAGTTTTGAAATGTGGTGCTGGAGACAGATAGAAAATATAAAGTGGATGGACATGGTGACAAACGAAGAGGTTCTGAGTAGAGTGGGTGAGAAGAAGTCAATCATACACACAATTCGTCAGAGGAAAGCAAATTGGTAGGGCACATTCTCAGAAGGAACTGCTTATTACATGATGTCATAGAAGGATGATTGGAGGGTACAACTAGACTTGGAAGAAGAAGAATTCAGCTGTTGGACGATTTAAGGGAAAAGCGGAAATATTGGATGCTGAAGGAGGAAGCAGAGGATAGACAGTTTTGGAAAACAAAATTCGCGTACCAAGTTTGAAAACCTGCCGGAAGGCAGAATACTTACTACTACTACTAGCTGAACACATCTTGGTATCCCATGCAACACTTGTATGCGAAAGTTCTCTTCAGAAACCAATATCCACTTCTCAATACTATATTTCACAATGAAACAAGATTACAGGAATGTGGACAATAACCTTCTTTTCTTCTTCCCCCCTCGACCGAGGGTGTTAGAGCAATGACCTTTCTGAGGGTAAAGCTGTTCTTGGTGGTCTTTCAAATGTGGTCAAAAACAGAGGCTGACCAACCTTGCAAATATAATTCAGGGCAGTCCAAATTACACACTGGTCCAAATTACACGGACGTCCCCTACAAGGTATTCCCGAATAGGTAACCCAAATGATATTAGGGATGGTAAAAAGATATTTAATGTTGTGTCATTACAAGAACAGGAAAAGTGTAATTGAATCGCTCCATGCAGGAAGGGCTTCAGTCACAAAATATTGAAAATGAGATTTTGATGAAAATAATATCTTTATGGATTTTAAGTTGGGGACCCGTGTCGTAGATTTAACTCCAACCCTAAATTAGATACTCTGGACAAAATTCCTCGGCTCTTTCACGTCCAAGTAACACCTTAGTTTCTGGTGGGGGGGCTGTGAGGCGGTGGGCTTACCACCTGTCCCTTCGCCCTCTATCGGAAAATGAGCGTAACAGAATTCACCTAGTTAATAGGAACCTCCATTTGGAGGCCGTACGCCCCAACACTAGGGAAATAGGAAACCAGAAAGAGATATCTTTATGGGTTGCTTCATCATTCTGTGCAGAAAGGTATTCAGTCCTGTGCCTGGAAATACAAAATCTGAAGCTTCTTAATCAGAGTTCTATGCAGAAAGGAATTCAGTCCAGGACTGAAGCCCTTCTTGCTTAGAAACTGCATTTTTGTAGAGATAATAATGGAAGTTTGGACCATCACAGGGAAATTCTGTCAACTTCAACGTGAAAAATGTTGGCTAACCCGCAAAAATCTATTATTGGAGGGAAACGACGGATGTTGTACATTGTAGACGTATAGTACACGTCATGTCCATGCGGACTCATGCGACTGTTTGCATTGGAATTTGTAAAAAGTTACTTACTGTAATAAACACATTACATATACTTTCCTTTTGCTAGGCAATATTTTCAGCTTTGTTTTCGAATGACATTTAAGAAATCTTTGTATCTAATTTTGCTTTTTACCGAACTGTAGGCTACCAACGTGGAAAATTCCAGTAAAAGCAACAAACTTAATTGATTACTAGAATAAGTATATTCATTTATATACCTAATGACGTAATGTGTAATGAGCATTAAGAATATTTCCAAAAAAAATTACACTTTATCCCGCAAGTGACATTACTGACCCACAAGACTAAGACAACATGGAGTATTGTCTTTGGAACTATCTGGTATTTGCTTACATAAATATTATTTCGAAAACAATTATTTTACTTCATCTCATGCTCATGACCCTTTCAAATCCAAAAATATAAGTATAAATTGAAAGTAATAAATTAATCTGTTCCCCAGGAAAATAAAAAAGTAAAAATATATTTTGCTCCATGCAGAAAGGGCTTCAGTCCTATACACAAAACAATTTTGTTCGTTATTTAGAAAACTTCAAATTCATGGAAACTCTGTAAGGACTTTCGTACTCGGCCAATAAACAACGGTGATTTTTTTATCTTAGAATTGTCCTCATAGTGGACTGAAGCCCTTTCGTCATGGAGCGATTCAGTTATTCCAGGTAAACTGACTTGCCTTACAGAGGAGAGATCCCTTTGACTAACAGGATTGCCACTTTTGTAAGGTAGCCTTTACAAAATAATAAAATTCAGAATGTACTTAAAAGTAGAAGCTTATAATTTCGTAATTACAGTTTACTATGGTTAAAACTACTTAGGTTTAATTAATATTAGTGTACGTCGGTACGTTTTAATATTGCCTACATTATAGTTCATTGCATTATGTTCATCTATAGTTCATATTGTACCACATATAACATTTTTATTGTGGGTGTTGGGATACATTATGCATATTTCTCTGTATGCTAATAAAATGTTTGTAACAGAGAACTGATGACAGCAGTTTCGATGTTTGAACATCTGTGACCACTGCTATAACACAATATGAACAATAAAGTTTACGACTTGGTTGCTCAACTTCTGCATTTAACACGTTATATTTGTGATTCAGCGGGGACGAGTATTTAGAAACTCTTCTGTGCTGTATAGTCTGTTCAGGTTCCTATGACGTCATCAAATTGAACAAAAATACGTGTATCTTAGTCTTTCCACTGGTTCCGTTGAGCTCGATCAATGAAATAAATATGTATAATTGCTATCATCAGCTCAACAACCTTTATTTTAAACCTCCTAGGTCTATCGACACACTTATAATATGTCATCTACGCTGGCGTAGAGGTAATAATCATTCTCTCTACCTTAATTTTTTACCTCTCCCTTATAGGGACGTTTAGGCGACCCACGCCGCCCGGGCCGCGACCTGTCGGGAGAGGAATTAGCTATGGATCACATACACACTTTTTCGACCAGACAAGGACATGGAGGGCCTCCTCGGATGAGTGATTAGCCCAAAGCCATCGGCAACACGAACACATAAGACGAGACACACCATTCATACACACACACTTACTCCGAACTAGGATGAAGATGATAATGACTGCCAGATGATATCTGGGGACCACAAGGGCCTAAAGTTACCCGACATTTGTCTCAGAGGTGAGGAAAAACCCCGGTAAAAACCCCACCTAGGTAACGTATCCCGACCAGGATTTGAACCCGGGCCTGCATCCCCTACGTCACAGCGGTGGACGTAATAATTATTACAAATTAAAATTACATTGTTTTGTATTCCTGTCATTCTGATAAAATAATTTAAAACCTTTAAAAAAAAAGTATTAAAACTTTTCCCACCTCCCGTCCTCTTCTTCTTTTTCTTCTTGCATCTTCACCGTTGTGTGTCACACGAGTAGCCTATATTGGTTGGTACAATTACAGAGATTATTATATCGTGCACGTGCTGACTTACGACGTCTGGGCAGACACCGTCTCCCGCTGGTTATTAAACAGCTAGACCTGGTTGATGTTCCCTGATCAGTGTAAAATCAACGTGTGTTCAAATAGTGGTCAAAACTCAATCACAAAACTTCTCTTAGTTCACAGACACGAATGGACAGTAACTTTGGTCAAGTTTACTTGACCAAAGTTATTGTAAATAATAATATTTTTTTAAATGCCAGAAAAAAATACATGAATAAAGGAAAAAAAATTACATAAACGTAATTTCAGGTAAACTGATTTGTCTGGAGATTAAAAAGATCCATTCAATTTGAATAACTAACACACACAAATGTCCCACAACTGCGAAGATGCAAGAAGAAGAAGAAGAAGAAGAAGAAGAAGAAGAAGAAGAAGAAAGCTAGGAAATATGTCAATGTCTGTGTTTTAATAACACATTTTAAAGATTTTAATTGTTTTATCAGAATGACAAGAATACGCAATGTCGTTTTAATTTTTAATACGTCTACTCCCAGCGTATAAATATGCCATGAAGATGGTATAAGAGTGTCCAAAGACCTGGGAAGCATAAAAATAAAGGTAGGTGAGCTGATGGTACCAATTACACATCCTTTTAACAGGAATTACTTCCTCACATATATGCCTACATAGTATTTTTTCAATGTTTTATACCGTACAATAGAAGTCAAAAGACAGAAATTCACATCATTATTCTAATGTGCGTTAGGGTTGGTTTCATGCTAGAATTTTGTTATCCGAATAATGATAAACGTGTGTAGTAAGTTTCATAAAAATCTCTCAAGCCGTTTGTACGCGATGCTGGAACATACACGCATGGCCTATATACATACATACATGCATGCATACATACGTACATACATACATACAGTAGACCACCTATTATATGACTGCAAATTAATCGAAACAGAAAGAGACTCACTAATCGCAAGAGTACTAAAGACTGAAAACTGGCCCAACAAAAAAGATCTACTAAAAATATACTTCAAGTACTTTAATATATTCGCAAATAGTTTACCTTTTGCACCATATTGTAATCAAATTTTATCTTGATCAAAGTTAGTTTATGAACAAACAAAATTGTAAAATAGAACAAAAACAGTTGTAGAAGATAAAGAAATACATGTAGTATTATCTGTAATGGAACATGTAGTAAATAAAGTGAATTAAAAAAATACATACATACATACATACATATGTACGTACGTACGTTTTATTACTTTTAACGAAATTATAATCACTTCAAATGCTATTTAGTGCGGATATTTGTTTAAACAGGATGCGATTGAATGGCACTTGAAATTAATCCAATTCTAACCTAATCTAACCTAACCATATTGCGCTTGTCCATACTCCTAACAAATTAAGAACCAGCTTTACCATGAGGGTAGATCGCACTTTATCCGGGTAAAGCCCGAAGTGAAGGAAATTTTATTTAGTTCTTGCTTCACTCTAGCTGGTTGGGTAAAGCGCACATTATCCAGGTAGACCTAGATTTATCCGGTTTTCTACCCCTACCCGTGACATATACATATATTATAACAAACGTTGCGTATAGGCATATATATGTATATGT
Organism: Ectobius pallidus; assembly: GCA_964059195.1. Classification (NCBI taxonomy): domain Eukaryota; kingdom Metazoa; phylum Arthropoda; class Insecta; order Blattodea; family Ectobiidae; genus Ectobius; species Ectobius pallidus. Next base: position 108,103,241 of record CAXKWD010000002.1, on the reverse strand, counting down.
AATATATTGTTTTGTTTAAAGTAGTATGGTTCAAAGAGTTATTGTGGTTTATACCAGTACGTATTGTAAAATCATATTATTTTCCTGAAGAAATTATGGAAAACGAGAATGCACATATGCATACAGTAATATCTCATGAACTGAAAGTTTATAATTGGCGATAGTCGGATAGCCTCCTTAATTTTTTTAATACTATAATAATATTTGCACTACATGTACTACATAAACCTGTCGTTTGGTCTTAGAATCCTTAATTACTGCGTTATTAATGTAGTTCCTACTGTAGTGGTTGTTCTGAAGAAAGTTTGTTGAGCATAGAGACTAACAATGTTCGAGAAAGTTAACGGGAGCATGTATGCTGTACGGACAGACCAACTTTATCGTCCTCAATTCTCCAATAATAGGCGCAATCTCGGCTTGAAGGGAAGCTCTGGTCCAGTATAGTTTACGTTGTGGAGTCATTATACCGCATCGCCGGCTACAGAATTCTTTCCTCTACTCGGGTCAACTCTCCTGGTCCACGTAATGCACTCGCTGCCTCCTCATCAAAACCACTCAGCCGAGCTAAATCAATGTCCGCCCTATTAAGGTTTATCTGACAGTAGGGTGGATATTTCCCTCTCATGTTATTTCTTCGTAGAGTATGTGTGCTTTTTGGAAGTAAAAGAGACCAAATCCATTTTGGAATTACTCTTTTCATTAAAATATACTGACCTAGACATCTAATTTCAAAAACGTATAAGTACAATCCATTACTATACTATTAGATAAAGCCCGTTGCTTGACAACTGACACATTTTTCCATAGGAAAAAATTATCTTTAAAGGGAATATACAGGGTGTTAATTAATAACACCGAAATAGTTTACCTGTATATAGAGGTGACATAGACATAGACCCTATTTCGCGTATTGAATTATGAGCACCAAATTATAATGACTTTAATGTCCTGTAGCATACACATTTTACGTCATAGATCAAAAATCTCCTAATTAAAGTTGCTTGTCTAAGTCCCCTCTATATACAGGTATAATATTTCGGTGTTTTTATTAATACCCTGTATAGGTTTTATGATTTAAAAAAGTCATTTTCATTTTATTTTTAAAATTGAGATTTATGTCAATGAAGTAATTTAGTTGATAACTTCATTATTTTCGGTGTTAGGCCGTAAAATGAATGGATAAGCATGTCATTTACTTTTCCTTACTTGGTGCTTTCAATACACGACAGGTATAACGCTCATTTCCGTAACTTTTATTTTTCAGAACCGTTTTAATGATAACTCAACAATGTTTTAAGATACTGAAGTGAGATTTTGCATCTGTCTTGCATACTTGTGAATAGTATTACCACATCATTACTTATTCAACGGAAAAGATAACGCAAAACACACATTCCCTAGGACAAGGATGCAGAAATACAGAAGATGGGTTTCGAGACTTGCCATATGCCACTATTACCCAAATCACAGGGGTCTGAGCTGCCCCATAAAGGATTCATCTGCGTATCCATGTTCCCTTTCTGAATATTTCTTCACTGCAACTGGAATTCGCACACAGTAGTAAAACAATTTCCTGAAAATTCCGGAGGTCTCTATAACCACCCCTATCAAGCACAAAGATTTAAAGGGATGCTTCTGGTCTGTAAAGGACAATTTACCCGAGAAGGAATAATCAGGAGTAAATGACATATACCTACCTATTCTATGGTTCTCTGACGTTTTACTATTAGTATCCATGCAATGAATATTTGCTCTTTAAATCATGCTAACGTACAGGTAATCAGAATTTTGATAGAAGGTTTTATTAAAGTCAGCATGAAACATAATTTTTTTCTGCTTTCATATCAGGAAGTACACTCGACAATTCGTCATTTTTATTTCTGTGAATTCGTCTGTGAATTTTTAATGGACTTCAATATTAATTGAATGGACCTTATTTCTAAACAACGCTGTGCCTGAATAAATTTCAGTGCACTCTGATTGATAACTAATTGCAACATGCATGAGCTGTTATTGACTGTTGTTCAGAATCTATTTCTATATGTTGATGAAACGGAGAGCATTGTTCAAGTATAATAGTTGACATTTTTCAACATTACTTAAATTCATGGTGGGAATTGGTTGTATGGAGTGAAATATTCACAATCATTTATCAAAATTAGCATTATTGGTTTCTTGTACTGAAAATACTGTGTTCTTTACGTAGGCCTATATGTTGCCTAAGTTTCAGTGCCCTCAGACACTTTTAAGAATCTCTAATTACACGATTAAAAAAGGCTTCACTCGTTAAATGTTCAAATCTTAGTGATAAAAATTAATTTTTTTGACAAAATTAAACTGCCTTCTAAACATTATCCCTAAAATGAAAGTAAAATTAGAGTTGGTTTAATGAAGAAAAAATCATCAGTTGTGTGGCTGGGTACTCTATTTGTATATATTCAGAACTATATATTTAAAGCAAATGGTCTTGAATTTTTACTACAAGTTGTACAAATGATCATTAATAAAATAACACATCGTTTTTTATTATGTCAATAGTTTTTAAAATATAAAATAAAATATATGTGGTGCATGTATTTTTTCTTAAACTTCAGACAAGCATTGAATATTATTTTTTCTCCATTTTTAATAAAAGTATAGGAATACTAATGGTCTACTTTTTTCTAAATATGTCATTATTCCTTTTAAAATTATCAGACTTTTACTGAAAATTTCTGTGATAAATTTCATTTTGAAATATGCAAATGTTTCAGTATTTTTTTAATAACTCAAAAACTAATAAACTGACAGCAATGTAACTCCTTGACATTACCTAATACACCACGAGTAGGTGTACGAAAAATCAAGAATGTAGCTTTAAAAATGTAGAAAATAGAATCTTCACCCACTCCCGACCCCTTAGTGTGCACTACAGACCAGATCACGGGTAAAAGATTAGCTGCCTTTTCCACTGAAAGGTCACAAAATAAAACCCTGAATTATGGAAATAAACGTTAAGAGAAAAATATGTGGATACTGGTTGGTTTGAACAGATCTTAAGATGTGCTCGGTCCATACATTTATACGCAATGTAATAAATCATTGCATCAATAAAGAAAGCTGTGGCACAGTAAGGTCTTATCAAAATTCATCCAATACTGAAAGGGTGATGGGTGAAATAAAAAATATATTTTTAACTTTCATTGCGTAACATTAATGTAGCCTACAGTCCTTAATGTATGAGTCTCCAAAGTTTCAGACCTCTGTCATGTTTGGATCGCCGTCTACGAGGCCACAGCAACTCGAAAACGGCATGATGTGTAAACTTCGGAACTTCTAGCAAATGTATTCAAATTTTAAATTTGAAGACTTTTACTATTTTCATTCTTTCAAATAGAATTAATATAATCGTTATGCATGTTGACCTAATTAATATGGTTAAGAACTTAAAGTACTGGATACTATATATTTTAACTAATTCTTACATTAAAAATTAATTTGTACAACAGGTACCGGTATCAGATATTCTGAATATTTATAATTGATAAAACAATTTTTAACTTTAACCTAAATCAGGTAACAAGACTCCCACAACCTCCCAGCCAACAATTCTACAGTCAGCCAATCTTGCATCACGGCTACAATAAAAAACCGAACAAGGTCCTAGTTGCTGGAAACTAGCGCCGGGAAGAACTAGTGGGCACCAGATAATGGATACGGTCCACAATATCCCGAATTCATCTTAGGCCCATGATGCTGCTATGGAGAACTACATACAATATTTTTAACCCTGGGGCGGGGGGGGGGGGGTAAATAAAGGCGTGATAGCGACTAAGCCACTGAGAATGTCATCCCTCTTAATTTGCCAGTCCCTTCTTCTACATGCGATTATAGTACCAGTGTCTGCAGTATCTTTATTCTTGTGTTCCAGAGGCATTTTTCATGAGTCTCTTTACTAAATCTGACTTGGAATATCTCTGTAATGTTTAGAAGAAATTTGCTTCCTAAAATCTCGATTTTATTTAACGTTTGCCTGTAATTAACTATCCTACGTTGCCTTTTATGATATTTCTTTTATGCTCTCAACACCATCATCATCGTCAACGTAATTCAGTTTGCAGTGTTTGTTTAAGTGTTTTCCCTATTATTTTCCCTATTACAGGCCAGGAAGGCGCAGAGGGTTCCAGGAGGTTGAGGCTCCCAGATGTTTAGATAATCGGAACATGAAGACGGTAAGGTTGTCGGCCTTACGCACCAGCCGCCTTTACCCCAGGATTGCTCCTGGTACTCATTTCTGTTGGAGGCTGAGTCGACCACAGGGCCATAGTGCCACCAGAAGGTTTAGGACAATTGAGAAACTTCAATGACCTCATCGGGGATCGAACCCGCGACCTTCCGCTTTGTAACGCACGGCGTACCCCACTTGTTTATGTAATTTTATTATTATTTCAAAAAGAATGCTATAATATAAAATTTCAGTCAACATATCTTATGCAATATTTATAAGTAAGATATCTAGATATAACAGAGGGACATAGAGAAATTGAAAGGAGAAAGGAGAGAAAACATAAAAAAGTTTTCTATTAGCCACAGTTTCATTGTGTGGTATGTTAACTGATGCACACAAGTAAATGAAGAGACCACAAGTGGCGTGTTCTGAGTACTCCATAGTGATCGCACTTTCGGAAAGTACAACCTTATCTCCAAGAAATGAGTCATCATCTTGCGTCCAGTGCTTCGTTCCTCTCCTAACGTACATATAATGTTGTATATATATTAGCCCTGTAGGTTATTTAGCGTTACCCAGTGTGCACCACGTGGGGGCAACCTACTTTGCACACCATGCCACCCCTTAAAGGGGTGGGCTCTGCTTGATGTTATGGGATCTTAATTTTGCTGCAGATGGAATGCATTATGACGTCCGCTACCTTTCACTTTCCGTACATGTAACTGGTAACACACCACCCAACTCTTCTTACACCCCTAGTTCCAAGTCATAGTCCTTAATTCTGACTCCATGCATTCTTTGTTGGTAAATCCATCCTGAGGTATCACTTTCCGAATCAATTTCATCTGGAACCCAGTAATGCAGATTTCTAATGGGAACAATGGATCTTGAAACTTTTTTCTAAGGATGTTTAACCCTAACATTCTCACACCAAAAACAAGTGCCCCGACGCCTAACGTCTTCAAAATGATTCTGCTCATATTCACCTTTGAACGATTTGTTCACAAATAAAGCGAAGGTTATCGCATAGCAATGGATTTACCTGAAAATGGTCACTGTTGCAGGGCGTCTCCTCAGAAACAATATGTGCATAGACATGAGGTTTTTCAAATGAAAATAATGTAATAAATAAACTCTATTCCCAATGAAGGAACAAGGCCTAACCACCGCTGCTTCATCTAGACACTGATAGATGGCAGGCATGTAGTCTGCAGGCATATTCGCAGGGCCGTTATTAAAAAAATTCTTGACCGGAGCAGCTACTTCCTTAACAAGTAGCTCCCCAGATGACCTCACGAAGCTAAGTACAACGAGTTCCATACTTTCAACTCTGTGTCGATGTTGGAGTTATATCATGTCTCCTCTTTGGTTACGTTTAAAATAAACAGTATTATCTGTCCGGGTTTACCATAACGTATCGAAAGAAAAGGGCAATAATTTGTAGTTTAATTGTAATTAAGTGTCTTTATAGACACAACCTTAATGTAAGAATTGAATGTTGCACAAACAAATGTTATAATACTTTTGTGTTCGGCACGCAATTCATTATTAACACACTAATTTCGAATTTCAGATTTAAAAAAATATCTTTTATGAGTTATTAAATCGCGACACAAGTACCGGTAGATTTCGTTTTTCTTTAATTAAATCTCATTGGATCAATGTGTTTTGCTAAAAATCGTCGATAGGGTTCTAGATAGAAGTGGTCAGAAGGCCTGTACTGATAGGTTTGTAATTTACTAATCGATAACAGAGATGATGTAAGGTATTGAAGTAGAGAACTGTGATTAATTTAGTTCAATAGACCTACATGTAAAATAATATAAACAAAATCTGTAACCGCTACGATATGAATAAAAACCATATAGGCTAATGTAAATTTTAAAGTGAAATAATTAAAACGTCTTCCTGAATGAGTCTTGCAATTGAAATTCGCTTTAGGTTCTTATTAACAGTTCGGTATAAGATTCAAAACTAATCCCCGATACCGGCCAATAGACTTGAGTGTTTTCTTGTTTTCTCCAGTTACAATAATTGGTGCATGCCATTTTGGAATTTACTTACCTTAATTCATCACCAGCATTACTACTAGTATCATCTTATCATTCCTCCAGGGGTAGTGGTGTACCTGTGCAGAGTTTGAAAGCTTATTCCAAACTTGGGGATAAGACAAGATAAGAAATTAAGCATTGAAGTGTTTGCAGTGACGTGTGCCGGAAAAACGTCCAGAAACAAGCATTGGACCAGGATGACTACGACCGTAGCTGTCATTTTTATAACCTCTCCATTCTGAATTACTTTCTTGTTACTCCTTTTATCTTAAGGGGAGATGGTAGTTATCAGTATCAAAAAATCGATTTTTTTTCTTTGGCTCATGTAATAGAGCATAGTTTTCTGAACATTTTGATACATAGGTCTTATATGTTGCATTATTATTAAGCCAAGCAGAGTGACAGTTATAGTCCTGGAGCTTTCTAAAATGGATAAAATAACTTAAGGTTAGAACATGCCTGTCATTTTCTTTTTGCTGTCCTGTAAAATTACATGTTTTGTACTTCAGGTACCATTTTCTGAAAAGCTATTCACGCTAAAATAATGAAATTTTCAGGAATTCATTGTAGATGGATGACAAATCTCCCTTAGCGGAATTATGAGAATAGTCTTGACTATACAGAATTTTCAACCATTTTTATTTTTAAAAAAATCTTTTTTTAGTCGCGAAGTTTTCATGCAGTAATATTGTACATATTAGACTGATTGTGCTAGGGTAAATAGTAGTACCTATTGTTAGTAAGTTCCCAAAGTTTCACAAAAATCTCAGCTACAGAAATTGAATAAAGCGTACCTATGTCAAGGGAAGTGTCGGCCGCGGTGGTCTAGAGGTAGCGTGCCCGGCTCTAGATCCGCAGAGCGCGGGATCAAACCCGGCCGCGGTCGGTCGGTCGGTCAGGACGTAAAAATCCTGGGCACGGAGTCCTCCGGGAGGGACTTTAAGCTGGGGGCCCCGTGTCGTAGATTTACGGCACGTAAACGAACTCCAAGCCTAAATTAGAGCCTCTGGACAAAACTTCTCGGCCCTTTCACGTCCACGAAATACTTAGTGTCCAGAGGGGGGTTGCGAGGCGATGGGCTTACCAGCTGTCCCTCTACCCTCTCTCGGAAAATAAGCATATCAAAATTAGTATAGGTAATGAAACCTCCATTGGAGGCCCCTTCGCCCCACCTGGGGATCATAGGGTACCAGATACAGATACGGATGTCAAGGGAAGTAACTGTAAAACTAAATTATTACTATGTGTTAAAAAATTCTTTCCTATCAAACAGTGAGTTCTAGAACAACCATGAAGACCTCACAGCGGCAGTGACATCCTGGCTTAGATCTTTGACGGTAGAAGAGTATAACATTGGCATTGAAAAACTGGTTCCCTATACAATAAGTGCCTTGACAGCAATAGCGATTACGTTGAGAAATAGATGAAAGTACTGTAGGCCTATCTTTGTAATTAAAATTTTATGATGATATCTTTCGTTATTATTTAGGTATGCCAAATCTTTACTTGCCGACCGACCCTCGTATAAAGTATAATTTATTGTTGTTAGGTTAAATGTTCACCGCTGTGGCGCATGGGGATGCGTAGGCTTCCCTCACGCAGTGGGCCCTGGTTCGATTCACGGTCGGAACAGGTTACCTAGGTGGGTGTTTTCGTAGTTTTTCCTCATTTTTTAGATGAACGTAACTTCAGGCCCATGTGGTCCCCTGACAACATCTGACGGTCATTATCTTCAACCCATCCACGGCTTGTTCGGCGTGAGTATGTGTGCGACTGATGTGTCTCGTCCTATGTGTTCGTATTGTCTCAGAGGTGGTCCTCCATGTTCATGTCTGATCAAAAAAGCATGTATATGATCCAGAGGTAACCTTTCTCCCGAGAGGTTGCAGTCCTGTAAGGCCCGGCTGCATAAATGCCCCTACAACAGGACTCTGCCTGACAAATTCCTTACCAAATTAATGGTTAGTGAATGTAATAATCGTTAAGAACTCTTTCTGTCTGATCGTATCATCAGTTTCTTTAATAAAAACAGTATGCTTTCATTGAAAAGGTTAAACATAAGCTACTTTATTAATTTTTGTTTGAAGTGGGATTGTGGGTTTTCCATATCACCATGAAACCAAAATAATTACATTATCATGTAGTGATTGAATTGCTCCTCAGTGAGCACTAATTGAATACAGAGAGTGGTAATTAATTAGTAAAATACCGCAAGCCATAAAGCATAGACTATACGCATTTTCACCTAACAATCCCTTTGATTCAGGGAACAGTAAAATAATGTTGCACCTTTCATCTACATTATTTCCATAGAACTGGTATATTATTATAATACTGTAAATACTTTTAGGATAATATTAGAAGTCTGTACTGCGAGACTTCGCAAGAATTCAATATCTCCGTAATTAAACGTTAGATTAATCCAAAGTAGAGTGGTCGCGGTGAGTGGTGAACTTTAAAGGGTAGCATGAAAACCGGGTTTCACTGGTATTCTGTGCAAGGGAAAGGTTCATTACATAACTCGCTGCCTCTGTATAGTAGTACTCCACGCATAGGACTAAAAATGTCCCATCCTCTTTTGTCTTCTTTTATATGCTTAGGGCCTATGATAAACATCCATATTTCTCAACTAAAAATACAAAGCCTACAGCTATGAATAAATAAGTGGATAGAATTTTTTACAAACTTCTGATATAGCATTACTCGTTGGCATACTCAGGCTAAAACAACTGAAAATGCTGTCCCTGCAGTATGAACTCTTATTCTACATCAAAATGGGAAGTGAGAAAATTGTATTCTCTGTCTCCAGGGTAGAGAAAGTTATGTGACTGCATCACATTGTGCATTATTTTCGTGGATTTCGTTCTTCAATATTTATTTACACCAATGAATTCTGTCGATAGCTTCTCTAATTTGTCAAAGTCCTGTATCATTTACTTCCAAAGATACCTGTGAATATGCCAACAATACACTTTTGTCATGAGAACTGTGCATGGAATTTTAATTGTATTTGATAATTCTTTGTGTAAAAAGGTATTTCGTATCCTCAAAAATTTTATTTTTGGCATTTGATATCAAAATTTTCCAAAATCCTTTCTTAATGTTCACTTACATTACGAAACGAAGGTACCGTCAAAATTCAAAGTCTCTACCTATTATAGTTTAATAATAATAATAATAATAATAATAATAATAATAATAATAATAATAATAATCTTTATTTAATCTGGCAGAGTTAAGGCCTCAGGGCCTTCTCTTACACTCAACCAGAGACAGAAAAGAAGAAACAAACAAATACACTAACATAGTTCTATAAGTAATAATAATACACCAAATACATACATATACAGTAGTGAATTTAGTCTATGTTACATGAAATAAAACTATTTTAGTTTAGGCTATACGTTGATTCTCTGTCAGTCATTAAGTCAGTCAGGACAATTATGTATAAGAGAACAAGAGATAACACATATTGTACATTTAATAATGTATATATAATCATTAACAGAAAACAAGAAAACTCTGAACTCTGACAAAACAAGAAACTGTACAATGATCAATGTACAATATAGAACCAAAAGTGAAGATGGTAGGGACATCAGATGGAGAGAGTTGAAGACTTTTTGAACACAGATAATATGGAGAAGACTCAATTAGTTGGCTCTTGTGCTTAATTAGATATATTTTAATTTTGCTCTTAGTGCTAAAATGTTGAAAGTCGTGATTTTTCTTAAATAAACTTTAGTTGCTGAAGACAAAAAGTTCACTGCCGTTGATGATCAATCTAGGTAAAGGAAGGACACTTCTGGGTTTAAAAATGGTTTTCATGAATCGAGAGGTTTCGCGTTGAAGATATTCTATTGATAAGTTACGTTTTGAGAATATAAATTATTTTGATTAAGTACAGATCTGCACCTCCTCATGTATTTAATTTGTGAATATCCATAATACCATAAACCATGTTATGAGTGTTCTTCGAATGAAATATGTTGACGGTTTTGAGAAAAGATATCCAGATTTTGAAAAAATGTTACAGTAGGTTATTAAGGAAAATAGAAACACACAAATACCGGCAAGAGGTTAAAATAACTTTTGAGACAGCGTGAATTAAAATATACTTCTAATATAAGTAACACATTAATTTATAGCATTACTGCTAAGAAATCCATTGTAACTAACTTTGGTTTCAATCACATGGAAAATACTTTTTTAGTTAAGAATAGGCTATTTGTGTATGATTATTAAATAGATTCAGTTTGATAAAAATAGAGCATTTTTAAATTCATTAGGCCTTTCTAAATGTTAAATTTCTCACAGTGATCTAAAAATCGTCACACATGGTGGTAGAAAAGCATTGTTGACTCCATTCCTTATATTGGCAGCTGTTCACCAGAAAATCAATACCCTTTGTCTGCGCATGTGCACGTGCATGTGCATATGTGTAATTAGATGGCAGGGCAGATCGAGATTCCAATATATCTCCACGGAACGTATTTCATTAGAATAAATATTACGGGCTAGTTTCGCAAACATAGCTAGTCCCGATATAAAATCTCTCCTTTACCAATTCTATCAAAAATAACTATTATGTTCTTATCCCTTATTAATCTATCTCGTCACTAATTAGATGCAATGTCTCGTCATCCAGTCTAGTTAATTATATTAAATAATAATTTTATGTCAGATGCTGTAGTGCTTCAATTTGTTATTCTTTAAGTTTTAGGCCTCGAGTTTAGTGTATATTATAGCATATGTTTATATAAACTATACAACTTAGATTTCACCTTCATTCGGAAAACGTTCATCATCTCACATTTAAGTAGACCTTAAATATTCAGCATGTTTCTTTGTAATTTTTTTCACTTTATTGTAAGTATGTACACCATGCAAAAAAAAAAATTAACTCGATGACTGGATACCTTGTCTTAGGTTATACAACTATATTACTATTTTAGTGCTAGTGTTTATATTATTATTGTATTTATTTTTTTTGTAAGGTAGGCCTATTCATATATGTTGTATTTTGTATTTATCCTGGTTGAGTGGAACAAAAGACCCTGTTGCCTTGTCGGCCTGGGTGGTGCCGTTAGTATCGCACTGGCTTTCTTTGCCTAAGGTTGCGGGTTCGATCCCTGCAAAGGTCAATGACATTCAAGTGTGCATAAATGCCATAATTTTATTGCCATGTAAAAGAACTTCTGCGGGACAAAATTCCGGCACACCAGCGAAGGTCACAGCCCTAAGTTTCAGTATACCCCCATCGTTAAATAATGAAATACCAACCAACCCTATCGCCTTAACTCTTCAAGGCATAACAAAACATATTTATTATTATTACTATTATTTAAAAAAATTATTGAAAAATATATGCCATATAAGAGATTCACTATTTTATGGAAAGTGACTGGCAGTCATTCTTTTTTCAAAGTGCAAGTAGCTAATTATTATTTGCAAATTAAGAAAAATCTTTCATTAGAGTGCTTCCACATGAATGAAGCTATACAAATAACAGAACTTAGATTAATACAATGAGAATATCACAGATCCAAAAACTAAAAACATTCCATCAGGCAGGCAGTAAATATTAATGGAGTAAACTTTAGCATTGTCAAATGTACTATCAAATAACTTATTTCGCGAAATATCCACTGAAATATAATGGAGCTAACACCAAAGTCAGCAATTTTATTTCACCGAAAAATCATATCCTAATTATTTTAGATATTAGTGCTGTTTTATTCTTTTCTAACTTATGCTACAATTATTTGTTATTATTTATTTATTTTATTACACTGCAAGAGGGCCAACAATCCGGTGGCAGTGTTGCAAATAAATACCATCTTTAGGCCTACATACAAAAAAAGGAACATAGATAAACTGAGAGGGAAAGGGAAATAAAATAAAAATATTGCGTATTGGAAGGCAACTTTATTGAGTAATATCTTAACTAATACACAATCTTAACTGAAAGACTAACAAGTAACGTGACCTGAGTCCACCCCGAGTGATCGCACTTTAAGAAAATACATCCACATCTCCATGAAGTGAGTCATCATCTTGAGTCTACTGCTTCGTTCCTCTCCTAATGTACAGAAAGAACTTCTTATACAGAATGTAACAAAAACAAGTAGACCAAAACTTAAGGAAAACATTCCTTGCATATAGAGAAGGAAATTATGTTAATTATGAACATGGGTCCGAAAATGCTTCATTTCTTTATTAGAGTCCTTTCTCTACACCTTCACCACTTAGTAGAATACTCGTAAACAGAACTGTGAAAAAGAGAATATATTAGAAAGGGTCCTCAAAAACAAAACTGTGGGTAACAGAACATCAAATGTAATATTCAAAATGTATTTTGCAGGCACGATACATCGTCATCCCGCCGTCGCATGGACTCCCTGGTGATGTATCCCTGGAGTATCTCGTATTATCTGCTAGCCTTGCAGAATACGAACACGGAGACAAACTATATCTTGCACCGATGTTGCATGCATAAGAGTTTTTAAATATTCACACAAATAAAAATCCAATGGATTCAGGTCAGGTGAGCGTGGAGGCCAAGGAATTGGTTCACCTTTTCTTATCCATTTATCCCGAACCGTCTATTCCGAACTGGTGAACAGAGAGGATGAAATGAGCAGTAGCTCCATAGTGCATGAAGTGCATGAGACTTATCATATTCATAATGGCACATGTTCCAACAGGACAGGTTTTTTTTTTTTTTTTAAGAATGTTCCTTACCTTTGTTTATTGAGACGTTCTGTCAGTGGATATGGTCCCACCAAACATGCCTTCCCAAGCATTAACAGAGTGGGCTCTAACCCAGAAATAAGGTGTTGTCGGACCCAATTTCATAAAACATAATTTCAGGTTGAGCTGTTGTAGTGCATTTATTTAATTGCCTTGAAGTGATATATCCTGAAAGGGAGAAAAACCGTTGGGGGATCCACCAATTGTTATCAAGTCGTTTGACAACTAGACGGTTCCATATCACGTTCTGCGACCACAGGGAATAGCGTGACAAGTTTTTCCAGTATTACCGAATGTCAGTTGGTTATTTTGACGAACTGTTGACTTTAGTTGATTGGAAAATAACAAAGCAGGATACGAAAATGAGAAGAAGCATAGAAGGTGCTGAAAGACTTGTCATTACCTTGAAGTAAGTCTCTCATTAATCATTTACCACTGTTACTGTTTTAATCATTAACTACAACAATACCTCTCTCTGCACCTCTGTTATTGTTCTCTGCACTATCATGGTTACAAAAATGCACGAGGGTTGGAAGTCTAAATGGCAACACGTAAAATCGTCCGCGAGCGTGCATTCGTCCGCGAGCGGTAGACATTCTGCCCGTATAACTTCACAGGCGTTTTTCTGCGCACGTTCTTTCTGCAATTTTGCTCTAGTTTTTACGCGTCTGAAGGCGTGGTTCATTCTGTCCGTATAATTTATAACATTACCTACCCATTGACCCAATGGATGCCCTTTTCGGTCCGTGTAACATGGGCCTAAGCCGACGATGCGATGTCGTCTTCCTCTTGACCAAATCAGCGAAGTTTTTAACTCTCTAACGTGTCTTACGAGCTAGTGGAGTCTCCGATGCACATGTGAACTTTCTGAAGTTATCCTTTGGAAAAATTAGGCTGATTATTTAGCTCATATGCCCTTCTTTAGACTTTGACCAATAAGATGTAAGGATAAGTCTGAAAAAATGCTAAAAAAGTGCACTCCTGCTAAAGTGCTAATGATAGGTTGTCTTTTCTTTATATTCTAAGCAGGTTGTATACTTTGTAGGTAAGGTTTATCCTGGAAATATAGTAAATATAACGCCTACATCTGTTTAGGAATCAGCACTATAATATGTTAGGGGAAACGTATGCCTTAGTTCAGCAACCTTGCTATTTAATCATAATAATAATTGTATTCACGCCCTGTAAAGATACATTATAAATACACAACCTCAACAGCATGAATGTCCGCTGCGGGTGAAGGGAAAGACTTTGAGAGGTGGGAGATGAATAAGCAGTCATTCACTCCCTTTCGATTTGGACTTGTCCATTCGGCAGTCAGGCAGCTGAGCATCTACATGTTGTGTTCATACGTGTATATTAAAAAAGGATAAAATAACATAGGCCTAAAAAAAGAGTGCGTGGAACGCCACGCGACAGAAGTAAAACTTTATTTTATTTTTTTATTTTTTCAATTTTTTATTATTTGATTATTGGATTGCTTTGGAATTGTCTATTGCCATTGAGGAAGTAAGGTCTGAAAAATTTCCTTTCATTACTCCTAATCATTGAGTTGATTGTTTTCTGTGCAGTCCGCACCGAAACAAGTCGGTTTTGAGTGTGACTGGCAACAACAATAGAATGGAACATTGCTAACCACCCCTACCTTACAGCTATGACACCACCTCCAAATCATACTCAAAATTATGGGGCAAATGGGCTTTGCCTAGGTGCCCATTGCCTACTACATAGGCTAGTAGTGGGCATAAAAGAGGAAGGAGCCACGTATCAAAAATACGTTGCAGATATTCTCAATTCGATTCCGATTCCAATTGTGACTGATTTCGTGACTGATTTTCCCTATTCATCCTCTACCGCCACTAAAGAAGTTTTACTTCAAAAACAGTACCTTCCAGTATGCATTGCTAGGAACAACAATAAACTAATTTATTATGTTATGCACAGGATAGTCTATATTCAATATTAAATTTCAGTAAACAATACTTGAATATAGATGCTTATTAACCGATCGTGTTTTGTTCACGGAAAACAGCCACATTGATTAATGTCATGAACACCTTTTAATAGTACCGTGTTATTCTAAAATATTATTTAAATAATTTACAGTAGTTTAAATATATTTTTGCACTCCTTAGCTAGTAAGTGATACTTACGAACTTTGTTTACATGGATCGTAAGTTGACATTCCCACACAGTCTTGTTGCTAAGGCCGGTTGCGATGAGGTTAAAACACTTACGGTCCAAGCGCTACGTCATAATTCATTACGATACACTTCATAATACAAGCCTTTATGGCCACGGCTCCCAGGACAAATATTCGGTTCCCATAACAACAAACACATGCGAATCACTTTCTGAAATAAACATCTATTTTCAAGAATGTATTTACATAATATTTTCAGGTAATATCACAATTAATATAATTAAATTGATATAAATAATCATCGTGCAAAAAAAATAGCATGCAACACACGGGCCGTAAAGGCATTTACGGGTCTCGAAAACTTAAAAACCCTCGGCTGCGCCTCGGGTTTTCAATCTGTTTCCTCGACCCGTAAACGTGCCTTACGGCACTTGTATCGCAATATACTATTTATTAATTATTTATTACGTATTATTCGTAAAATAGTCAATATACATGAACTCTCCTAAAGAAATCCTCACGCAACTTGTCGCAATTTCCAAGTCACTCTTGGTATTACCTATGATAACCACAGATATTATAATATACCTACTATTAAGCATGTAAAAATATTAGGAGTGACTGTCAGTGCTTCTTTTATTCGAGATGGTGGAACTTATTTATTGATCCAAAGCAATTTCCAGGACAATAAGTACCATGTTCCAACACATACACACAAATCTCAATCTGTTAGAAAAAATCTGGCATGTCAATGTTTTTGGTTTACCCAAACTATGGTACCTCGGACAAGATTTACTTCTGTCCAGTATACAGGCAACCATCAAATATATGGAAGATAAAATGTAATGCTTATTTAAAACGGTTGTTCTTTGTTTATTTATAATATTAAATATTAACATGAATCGGAAGTTATGATATTATCAGGATAAATTGGATCAAATGTGTATGCAATATCGTGAGAAACTGGCCCAAAGAAATTATTATAAACTATTTAAGGTTTTAACTAAGAAAATTTACGAGCTTTCCTTGTAACCATATGGCATACAACTAGGGTGGCCATTTCTAAAATGTCAGAAAGGAGGAAACACTTCTTCCGTAATCTAGCATAGTATAAAACTTCGGGCATGGACGGCTGGACAGCAGGTACTACATCTAATCCTGACTAATTTTACTTAATAACTGTATTTATATTAAAGAAATCCCTTTAGGCAGGCCTACAGGCTGAGGTAGATTTCAAAGTGCTTTTGGTTTAATTTATTATCGCTGCGCAGCACTCTTCTTTTTTAGCCTTGGCATGGCAAACCTGCAGTAAAGAGGAAGAGCCTACAATCATTTGTTTTGACAACAGGAATAGGATATAATATTCTGGGAGGCCGTGCGCAAGATCAGCAATGAATAAAATTAGCAAAGCCGCTAAACAAGACAAAATTATGATATTGTAATAATTCTTTTAAGTGTTATTATTTTCAAACATTAAAATCTCGCGTCATATGAGAGCTATCAAGAAACTATTTATTGATTTGTAGAGTACTCATCAAGAGCTTTTCAACGATACTCCACAAGACGTGGTTTAAAAAGTTTCGAATTTTCATCCCCCACCCCCACCCTCACTCGAACCCCCGAATCGTTGGTGTCACTGTGAACTCCATAGGGAGTACTCTAATTTATTCAAACAAAGTTTCCCTCTATACTTCATAGGGGCCGAGATATACATTTTTAAAAATTTCAACCCCCTCCCCCGACCACCCCCTTGGGCCAATTTTGCTCATTAACGAACTTGTCCGAACTATTGGGCCTAGAAATAACATATTAAAATTTGGTTCAAATATCTTCAAAATTACGGCCGCTAGCGTGTAAAGATATATATAAATGTCACAATTTTTTTTGAACGGGCGGTGGTTTCGTACTTAGGGGAGCATGAAACGTAAAGATATGAAAGAATTTTTCGAAAATCATGACATGGTATCCATTGCAATAGGTAGATTTTTCTTCGAAATCTACCTAATACACTGCTTTACTGCTTTTTTTAAATTTACTGAAATTCTTTGACCAACTGAGGATTAAAAGAAGTCTTTCGTTTTGGCATTCTGGTAATTGAAGAAAAACACGGCAAACTGCAAAGAATGTACAATACAAACGGAGACTTGAACAACAATCAACAGGACAGCCAACGCCACGTACTGCACCAAACAAATGATAGTACGCTATCATCGTATGGACAACCTTAGGATTGGCAGGAACATACGGGAAAATACAAATTTTATTAATACATTTTACCGATCCATCAGAGTCTTGAAAAGGGGGACAAATCAACGTTCGGCATAAAGCTGCGCCGGAGGAGGACTGCTTACCAAAAAACCTTACAGTCCGGCCAAAAGCCGGTCGTCTGGCCACCCTACATACAACAGATGAAGGTGCATTAATTTCTGTTAAACATTACAGAGCTGAATTTATATTAATACAAGTTACCTAGGTAGAGCTTTTCCCGGGATTTTTCCTCACCTGTGAGACAAATGTCTGGTAACTTTAGGCCCTAGTGGTCTCCGGATATCATCTGGCAGCCATTATTATCCTCATCCCATCCTCGCCTTGTTCAGAGTGAGTGTGAATGATGTATCTCGTCCTATATGTTTGTGTTGTCTCAGAGGTGGCCCCAGCATTTGGCTGATAACTCATCCGGGAGGCCCTCCATGTCCTTGTCTGGTCAAGAATGTATGTATGTGAGCCATAGATAATCCCTCTCCAGACAGGTTGCGGCCCTGTAAAGCCCGGGCAACATGGGTCGCTTAAATGACCCCAAAAGTTTGGGTAAAAACTAAGGTAAAAGATAGATAGATAATATGGTAAATAGAAATTAATCAGGAAATTATATCTTTTGATATTGTATGAACTACCTAGGGGCAAAGGCGGCCGGTGCGTACCGCTGAAAACCTTACCAACTTCACGTCCGATTGTCTAAAAATCCGGGAGCCTCAACTTCTTGGAACCCTCTGGGCCCCCATGGCCTGTAATAGGGAACGCTTTACTTACTATATTTTGCAATGCAGTCCTAGGCTAGCTATAAGAAAAGAGTTCAACTCTTAAGAATAGAACCCAGGACCTTCTAAATTTACTTCGTGTCAAAAAATAGTTAATAATAATTTATAGGAATTCTATTGATAGCCTTTCTCATAATTTTATATCTATTAGGTCTACATGAAATCCCAGTGTCATGCCAAGCCACCTGTGTAGTTTAAAAAAAATTATGTTGTCATGGGGATTGTATACATGCAGTATGAATTCCTTTTGGTTAATTTCATAACTTTACAACCCTATTTTGGCCCTTATAGGCCAAAGATTTTGAAATCCTTTCTTAGTGCGCATCTAGAGCCTAGTAGCAACATGTGTACCAAGTTTCACGTTCCTAGGCTGTGTGGTTTTTGAGAAACTGTGATCAGTCAGTGAGTGAGTGAGTGAGTGGGTTTTGGCTTTTATATATAGAGAAGAAGAAGATAAGTATCCATCATGTTATATCAGCAGGTTTATAAGTTTGAAACCAATGAGAAAAATTTTAAAGGATAAAATGGTTTTCATAAATGGCAATCCTAACGCGTAAATAAAATTCATCATATTGTAACATAAAGCTTTACTCTTATTAACTTTATATCTCTGCTTTTATGCACTTTTTTCGGTGACTCATATGCCAAAAAATTGAACTACGCTATGACTTCTATTCTGAATTGCAAAGACGCAAACTATGCTTAATCTCTTCAACTGAAAATATTCATATACTGTACTTCCTTTTCTCCACATAACGAAAAAGAAAATATTAGTTTACTATGGGATTTTAACGATCAAAAGTAACTTATTAATTTCTGTACCTAGAAGGGAAATACATGCTATGATGATGATGATGATTATTATTATTATTATTATTATTATTATTATTATTATTATTATTATTATTATTATTATTATTATTATTATATCCACCTAAAGGGAAATATGCAGATAATTTCCCAACCACAGAAATTTATGGTAAAGTCTCGTAGCAATCACACAGCTCTGCTGAGGATGACTCTTTCACTAACGTCAAAGCAGCACAGTATCTCTGTGGTTATGTCCAGCTAGATTGTGGTGTGTCCCAGGAGACTAGACTCGCCCCAATGCTGTCAACTTGAATTTAGTTTGAGGCTCAGGAAGGAAAGTTGTATTATATCTACCGCAGAACAGTGACCGCATAAGACTTTTATATCGCAAATAGATGTTACATCTCTCTGCAGCTTACTTAAAGCTGATGATTAGAAGAATATTCCATTTTCACATGCTTCAGCATCTCATTTACAGAGTGACAATAGTGTATCTGTGCAGGTTTTAACAGAATGTTCTCTCCAAACAAAAAAATAAAATAAAATACTTTTTTGTTCCAAGTGAGTAATTAGTGAGAAAATTACTCACTTGGAACAAAAAAGTATTTTATTTTATTTATATATATATATATATGCCTATAATTTTGAAATAGGCCTATACAAATGAAAGGACAGGGTCTGGAATATATGTATAATACAGCTTATGGGTACTAGATGTAGGATATTGAAGGAAACAGGCACCCATAAACACAGATGAACATCCATACGCGACGGCATCGTGCCACTCTAATGTATTGCGGTAGTTGAAAGCATGAAATCTCACATGCCCACTTCATGATCACTTAAAGTTCGACACGGATGAGCATTATTCTCCAAAGCTTCCGTCATTTCTTTTTTTTTATTATTATTCTTTGGCAATTCTCCCTCGGATAGTGACTATTTTGACGTAATAATGCTATTCACATCTTGTCATACCCATTCTGCACGGCGGTTGGTTCTACTACATTATCCTCGCCTCTACTCTTATAACCATACATCACAATGCTACCAAATGATGTCCATATGTTTACACCTCCCGTGACATACGACATCTCATGGTTCCATCGCCTTACTTTCAGAAAAATAGTGGCCATTACTTCTTCTTCATCCCTCGTAATAACAATAACAATAACAATAACAACAATAGGAACTTGAATAAGTAGCATCTTGACCAAAATAGTATGACTCTGGAAGCCTACAAATGAATTGCGATAAAGTAATAGTGCAGTAGGCCTACTGTGTGTGGACATTTTGAGACTTTTAAATATGAATATGCCGTTATGTGGACTACGTAGAGACTATATCCCTCAGATGATAGGCAATATATTTGTTTAATTACATGAGAAGATATATGTGAAGAAGGACCACCTCTCTTGTTAAAAGGATAACGTTGGTGACTACGGATTTGAGGCCCGGGAACGAATTCATGAGTTAATAAGGGCTGGCACGAGGTAGGCCTACGCTTAGCCTCTTGATGAAAATTGAGGACATTCTTGAATGAAGATATAGCGGTTCCTGTTAGTGGGGGGATTCTATGAAATCAGTAAAATATGGTATAAAAATGTAATTTTCGTTTATCATAGCAAAAAAAAAATCAATAAATGTAATTTTCATTGCTGAAATGCATTTCTTAATAGAACGCAGAACAGCTTATTGACAGCCAATTTAAAATTAAGTTACAGGGGAGATAATGGGATCAGTAACAAAATAGGCCAAAAATAGTTTTTGTTATGAATCATAGCTAAAGAGAATGTAAATTTTTTCAAACCCGTATCATAATAAGACTAATAACTCAACGGCACCCAATTGTGAAATATCTGTGCGGCGTATAAAAAATTAAGTAGGCCTACTGTTGAATTTCTTTCTCCATTTCTCGTAAGTAAAATTTCTCGGCCTAAACAACTCGGACACTACTGAATATAGTTGCATGAAATTTGTGGATTTTTAACATGTTCTAATAAACAATGTATTTAGTTGGTAAGAGCATGAGTATTTATGTATTATGTATATAATTTCTTTATTTAACTTGGCATGTATTTAATTATTTTTCTGAATTAACTAGACATGTGCATATTTAATTTCTTTATTTAACTTGACATGTATTTATTTAATTCCATAGTTGTTATGAATATTAAGTTATTAGTTATTAGAATGGGTATCTGTAATAATTTTTAATGTTTTCTTAATCTTTAATGTTTTTCTTATTGTAAATATTTAATGATTTCTTATTGTAATTGATATCATTGCCACCGGGCAAAGCCCAATAGCATTGTGAATAAAATATATACATACACACAATTACAAGTAACTTATCATCCTCATAAGTAAATAATCTCCTAGTTGATATCTTGGGCAGATTTAAAATGCCGAACTCGATTATAATATTAATCTTACAGTTACCGGTACGTTTTGAAAATGCACCACACTATATTAAATAACTAAGGGGCAAAAACGGTCAGCTATGAAATGTTCCACCTATACTAGAAGAATCTTTCAGGTTATGCAGAACACTAGTAGGTACCTAGGTAGTTACAAGGTTAATAACTCATAAAAAACAAGAGGCTCGTTACTACAAGTTTTCAATTCTAAATTACGTTTCATTTCACTCCTTTGTTTTGGGTCTTCCTTTTTACTGAGAATCAGGGCAGATAGCTTTGAGAGTACAAAAAGTCGATGACGAAATAAATTCATGGGCTGGAGATTTTATGGAGAATAATGAGAGCAGGACATACGGTTTTAAAGGAGGAGATAATCATTACTATTAATTATTATTATTATTATTATTATTATTATTATTATTATTATTATTATTATTATTATTATTTATTATTATTATTATTATTATTATTATTATTATTATTATTATTATTATTATTATTATTATTATTTAATGTTGTCTGTTCTGAGTTACATTTCAGAAAATCTCTCTCCCTTCTGTCTCTCTCTAATTTTAGCAACATGCTTATATTCTGCTCCAGAATATATACACAATAAAATTCTCGTATAACTTATATTGCCCAGCTACACAGTGACTTCGGATACTGTTCATATTTCATAAGGTTTCACAAAGACAGAAATACGGCTTGTGGAGCATGCATATTGTTGAATGTGTCTAAAGCTGAATGTGAGATTTAAATTTTTGATGAAGAGTTAACGCATGGAAGAGGTAACATGGATTTGTTCGCTGGCAACGTACTTCATTCTGGAATGGTCCATATAACTGAATGCATCCAAACAAATAGGTACAGTGAATTCCAAAATACCTCTCCCTTCCGATGTTGCAGGCCCTGTAGGCTACCTAAAAGGGGTTATTATGGAAAATGTACAAGTATGACGTATTTCCTAAAGATAGTCTATTTAAAGTTCCTTTGCTTTTTTTTCTTCTACTTTTTACTGTCAAATGCGCTACTCGATCCACATTCTACTTTCCAATGATTTCGATAAATTATGTGTCATGTCGTGCTATGCTTGTGCATTGTATTATCGCCAGTGTTATCTTGCAATTGTTAAGTATTTCTAATTTTATTGAAGTTTGAATACTTAAGCCTCCAGGTTGTGTAAACTGTACCCAAGTACACAACGATATTACTTTTTATGTTATTTTGAATCGAGAGCATTGTTTAACAGTACTCAGTATGTAAAGTTTCGTTTTACAGGCTGGGCTATAAAAAAAGGTGCAAGCCCATTAATGGTAAAGAAAAGGTGTAGCACGTTATACCAATTTTTGAGGATATCACTAGATGTCACTGTCGTTCTCTTCTCTTTTGTACAAATAAACAATTATCCATTTCCTTCATTTTAACCACTACAAATACTATACTACATAATAAAACCTGCAGAAAAATAAAATTAAAAAGCAAAAAAATAAATATTAAAAAACCTATTTTTATTCCTACTTCCACTATCTTGTATCTATTATTTAAATTCAAAATCGCATTAATAACTGTTTCAGCTTTGAGAATTTGGTCCATAAACTAGATGTATTTTTTAGAAAGCACAAACATATGCCATTATAATATTTAATTTTGTTCAAAACATTACTTAACTTAATTTATTTCCATGCATTCAAGGTGTACAACTCCTTAGCATAGCAAAGGATTCTTCAATATTAATTCGTTATTTGCTTTTTCTACAACTTCAAGAGAAGTTCCGTATAACTTCTTTGCGATTCAGTATTTTCAGCAAACGTTCCTGCTATGTTCAACTGTTTTCATAAGTGATTTATTTCAAACAAATAGTTGCCAACCAAAAGATCCTGAACTCCGCTAAATACGAAATTACCAAAAAGTGTTTTATTGCTATCGATCGTTATAAGAATTTAACAGGCTCACACGAATAACGAAACTCACTATCGCTCGTTTCATTATCTTCGTGCTATAACGGTCAAACATAGTAGATAATTAGGCCTATATTTTTAGGGAAGGAATTCATCACCGTTATAGTTAGAAAGTCATAAGTCATACATAATCTGTAGCTTCATATTCACATAAATTTCAGAGCCAAGGTTCAAATTTACAAAATGTTGTGCAGATTGGATACGAATACTGGTGATCCTATGGAGTAGGCTACTTGTTAAATAAAGCTGTCTAAAGATTTGTTAATATCACAATTTTGTACTTATAAAATATCTGCGCACTTCGTCCTGTTATGTATAAATTTAGTAAATTAATGAATTGTAGAGAATCTTAGTAAATAGTAAAACGCATATAAAATATTTTACCAAAATTTAATTAGATGACTTTTCTTAACATTGTTTGATAATTTCGAAATCTGGAAATTTATATTATGTTTTACCGATATTCGATGCTAGTTTAAGTGCTATATGATCAGTAATTACATTTTAAAATGCTCTCCAAAGTTATTTTTAAAACTTTATAATTACGTAACATTTTAGTATAAATTCTATGCTTCCCCTCCTTTTTTGAATACAAAGGAATATTTTATTTGTGTAGGTTAATGATTTTCATGATATTCTCCATTAAAATTACTGATGCGGTGACATATCCCTGACTCATCTATCATTTTCGTATTTTATTTCTCACATGCCGCTCTTAGTACATCCAATCCATTAACTCGGCTAAAATATTGAAATCCATCACTCCCTTCCTTTCGACCTCTTCTTGCCCTCGATCATCGTTTAAAATTAAAGTCTACCCTACGCAGCTTGTTTGTGTTCATATTCAACTGCTGGAAAGCTTTTTGTGCCAAGCTTCATCACAAGATTGTTTCTAAAAGTGAGCTGAAAATAATGTGTCAGCGGGAGATATATTGAGTACGTGGAGAATTAATTTTATAGAGATTATTGTATGAGTAATCACTTCTGCTGTTCTTAAAATTAAGAGAAATGAGTTTTCATTTTTTTTTTCTGATCTACAGAGCGAGTAATTCTTTTTAATGTACAATTAAAATTACCAGAAATGTACAGTAATAATAAAGTGTAAGGTTTTTCGGATATGCCTATAGATTGTTTAAAGTATAATAATGTTATATTGTGGTATTAATTGTATAGTGTAAATTGTGTAAAATGTAATTTAGTACACTTAAATGCATTAATTAGCCAAGAGAAGTGTGATAATACATTTAGCATACTTTGTGTCATGTAAAACACTTTGCTGGGTAAAGTAAATAAAACTAACTCGTCCGCTGAGAAAAATCGAGTTATTAATACTGAAACAGGCGTGCTTTTTTATGGGGCTTGGAAATATATCTTTAGAAAAATTTAATTTTGCGTTTCTTTAATTTTTCTGAATTTGGAAACGCATGTCGGGTGATTCTGATCTTCAGAATTAAACTCATGAAAGATTCATCGAAAATACAACTTATCTCACTATAACTATTCCAATACACATAAGGGCCTAAATATTTATAGCGGGCGCTGGCTTTCTATGACCGTGGTTATGGGTTCGATTTCTATTAAAACCGATGGAATTTATCTGTGCATAAATGTGCGGGACAAAATGCCTGCACGTCGGTTACTGTCACAGGGTTAAGTTACAGAATACTCCTCTCGTTAAATAACCATAAAACCATTTACATAAAAACATTTACTATTTTTTTAACACAACTTACATGTACAATCTTTACAAGGCAAATATCCATCATCTATCATAATTCGTGAGAATATTTAAGTGAAAAATTCAGATGGTAGAGCGTCGGCAGGGAAATTTGAAGGGTACGATCGTCTGGGGATGATTAATTTGGTTTCGCAGAGGTAAAATAATTTAATCTCAGGGTATAATTATCGTGGGCGTTTTCACTTACTTTTGATATGATGCGTCGATTCCTCTGCTACTCTGCAGCCTCACAATGCAAATTACCTCGACTAAAGTAAGAAGGAGAGCATGGATATATCTCAGGGTTTGTGGTGAGTGGATTTAAATTATGTTCTTGCGCCAAAACGTAAATAATTTGTCCTTTAAATATATTCTAGGCATTTTCCTTTTATTTGTTACTTAATAATTCTATAATGAGACGTTAATTTTGTAAGCAGTTACTTAAGATATAATTATCAATATGGATTTTCTTCGATTGTGATATATGTTATCTTATAATTACCAAATAATCTAGACCATACTACAGGATAAAGGTTATCTACAGAAATACCTGGATTAGTTATCTAGTATCTTCTACCACTGTTAAAAGTATACTTCTTCTTGCTACAACAAAATTTTAGTAATACTTATATATTTAGTGACCGCCGGCGTGGTCTTGTGGTTAGCGTCGCTGACTACGGATCCGTCGGCCCGGGTTCGATCTCCGGTACCTCCTCTGATTTTTCTGATTTA
The DNA here is from genome assembly GCA_964059195.1 of Ectobius pallidus. Classification (NCBI taxonomy): domain Eukaryota; kingdom Metazoa; phylum Arthropoda; class Insecta; order Blattodea; family Ectobiidae; genus Ectobius; species Ectobius pallidus. The sequence goes on along the minus strand of CAXKWD010000002.1, from coordinate 108,077,415 downwards.
GGGAGGTCTGGTAGGGGTGCACTCAGCCTCGTGATTCAAATTGAGGAGCTACTTGATAGAGAAGTAGCGGCTCCGGACATGGAAACCACCATTAACGGCCGTGGGTGTCGGCATGCTGACCACATGCCCCCAATCCTGCCAACTGCCTATAGGTAAGATGACGCAGCGGTCGGGTGGTAGGCCTAGTCCCATCGGGGATGTCGCGCCACGGAGTTTAGTTTAGTTTATATATTTAGCAGTTAATTACTCAAGGTCTATCTCTCGTCGCTGGGTGGTGCAAAACGTCTTTCTCCTGTCGGTGCTTAGTGCAGAACGTCTACATCTTTTCGCTGTCTAGTGCAGAGTGAATTTTCATTCGCAAGGCATGGCGCTATCCCCTCTTGTTAATAACATCTGATTTTATTTACCATCTTAAAACAATTCAAATCCGACGCTCAACTCTATCTTCTCCAGTAAATCCCCTTCGAGCTCGTAGCATTTGCTGACTTAACCACTTCGACCACTCATTATACTTACATGCACCTGCTTCCTGCCTATTTCACAACATGGCTTATACAATCATAAAGTTCAATATCAAGGTCCCGGGTGCAAGTATGGTTCTGCTGACATTATCATTTAACATAATTATTCTAATCTGTGGAAGTAAGCGTACACATTTTCATTCTACACCTTACATGACACTGAACAATAAAAAAGGGGGACCCGTTCCTAAAATTAGTGTGCCTCAAATTACTATTTAGCTTACATGACGTAACTATATTACAGTGAGGTCAACCGTTACAGGTAATCATAAGGAGAAAGATTCCATCTGCCAAAGTGTATTCGAGTCCCGATGTTAGAAGGATTACTATCCTAAACAGTGGCGGACGCAGAAATTTTTTTCGGGGGGGGATTTGACTTTCAACTTACATATAAAATTAGTTTATAAAACTGGCCACTTAGAGTACATATATAGCCTTTTTTAAAATTTCGGGGGGGGATTTAACCCCCCTATCCCCCCCCCTGCGTCCGCCACTGATCCTAAATATTACCATGTAATGTCAACAATTTAGAGGAAACTCGAACACGTATCTACAATCGTACTTCAGTCTATCCTCTGTTAAAACTCATTTCATATCATTCATCTGGTAGGCCTAATCTGTTTGCATTTGCATCTCCCTTTAACACCTACTCAAATTTTGTTGTCCACTCCTCGCTTTTTTCCCTCGTTAAATCCACACTTGATAGCATGGTACCAATATCAATAGATTCACTCTCTTTTTAAATACGATTGAAATTTCCCTTTTTTATTCTGTCCGCATAGTTCTTGCAAACTTTGTGTAAGCAATAGGTTGTGAGAACATTGTTTCTCTAGAAATCGTCTCACCGAGAAGTGATAGCTGAGAAGGCATTTTTATCGAGACCATTATACAGTGTGTCCACGCTAGAGGGATCGAGAAATAAATGCTCGCCAGTTAAAACGAGATAAGGATATTGCTGCATTCTGCATATGACAGGAAAGGGAAACTCTCCGAGATTGTGCAACACTGTTTTCAGACAGCTCCATGCGCATGCGCATGCGCGTCAAGAGCTTTTGTCTCGAAATGTAGACACCGCAACAGAAAATTCAGTGCGTGTTATGGCTAGCAGAAGAGAAATCTGTTACTCGGGTGCAACGCCGTGTTCGTCGTACTTGGAATGTGGATCCACCTGGTCATAAAGCGATTCTCCAATGGGACAGAACACTCCGAGAAACAGGTTCTTTACTACTCTCGATCCCTCTAGCGTGGACACCCTGTATTTCTAAATTTGAAATAAACAAAATATTTATGATCAGCTTTCTTTTATGTTTACGTCGGATCTTTCAATGTACATCTTGAAAAGCTTCCCACTCTTCCTGCTTTCTTCTTCATTTGGAATTAGGAACCACAATTTATATCTTTCGTCATTTGTTTTATGTACTATAGTCTAACCGAAATCTCCCTTCATTTTGTTCTTCGATTACTATCTTCATTAGTCATCTTGCTGAACTTGGTGAATTCTTTTTTAATTGTTACTCTCTCTCCATCCCTCCATTTCTCCCTCCCTCCATCTCGCTCTCTCTTTCTCTCTCTCTCTCTCTTTCTCTTTCTCTCTCTCTCTCTCTCCTCTCTCTCTCTCTCTCTCTCTCTCTCTCTCTCTCTCTCTCTTTTACCCTCATCATTATATTTATTGACTTCTACTTCTTGACATTAAGTTAAGGTTTATGTTTTATTTTCAATATTTTTATTAATAACGTGTCTGCATTTTTAATTTATTTGTAATTTCTTTTCCTGTCTTGTGAGCGGATTGTAGGCTATGCCTAAACGGAACAAGTTCTACGCTTACAATCCTTAAAATAAAATCAATTAAATTCTCTCCAACTTAAAAGAGCATTCTCCTGTAATACCATGCTTTCTACCATTTCTTTTCTCTCTCTCTCCAATCGTCCATGATTCGCTCAATGATGACTGTCCATGATATTATGTGGAAGACGCATAATTATGTATATTAAATGTAGCAAAATCAACGGTCTTGTTTTTGGAATAAGCCATTTTTTGTAAATGTTCTTTAATGTAAGCCTGAGGCCTTAACTTATTCATACAGGAGAGACTTATGACTTTGACTTGCTTATATATAAATTAATTATTGTTATATATGAAAGACAACCACCTGAGATACTCCTTAAGAATTCATATACACAACCGTAGAACCAGACAGGCTAATTATAATTTTAACACACAGTTATGTCATCTTAACAAGACTATATAATTATGAATGGATCGCAATCAAAGTAGGCAACAAAAAGCCTTACTATATATTTCAAAACAACTTTTAAAAGGGTTATCTCTGGCTGGCCTCTTAATAATCATTTCTGTAATATGACTGAGTTTTTTTAGGTAGATTTCGAAGAAAAATCTACCTATTGCAATCTATATCATGTTATGATTTTCGAAAAATTCTTTCATATCTTTACGTTTCATGCTTCCCTAAGTACGAAACCACCGCCCGTTCAAAAAAAAAAATGTGTGATATTTATATACCTGTGTATATATATATGTATCTTTACAAGCTAGCGGCCGTAATTTTGAAGAACCAAATTGTATTATGTTATTTCTAGGCCCAATAGTTCGGGCAAGTTCGTTAATGAGCAAAATTGGCCCAAGAGGGTGGTCGGGGGAGGGGGTTGAAATTTTGAAAACTTTATATTTCGGGCCCTATGAAGTATAGAGGGAAACTTTGTTTGAATAAATTAGAGTAGGCCTACTCCCTATGGAGTTCACAGTGACACCTACTATTCGGGGGGTTTTGGGGGTACGAGTGGGGGTGGGGGTGGGGGGGATGGAAATTCGAAATTTTTTAAACCACATCTTGTGGGGTATCATTAAAAAGCTCTTCATGAGTACTCTACAAATCAATAACTAGTTTCTCGATAGCTCTCATTTAAGGCGAGATTTGAATGTTTGAAAAAGTGCTCTTTCCTCTTTTTCGCAGTTATTATTGCGGGTTTGTCATGCCGAGGCTAAAGAAGAAGAGTGCTGCGCAGTGACAATAAATTAAACCAAAAGCACTTCGAAATCTACCTCAGCCTGTAGGCCTGCCTAAAGGGATTTTTTTAATTTTGAAATTCCCATTTTCTAATTTTAATTTAGATCTATGTAAAATATTAAGTTTTAATGAATAAGCTGACGGTGTCGATAACACAGTGTGTTAATATGACTGTAAAATAAATTTAATTAAAATTATATTAAATTAACTGAAAGAACTTACTCGTGTACCCTGAGAAGTACACGTAGCATCTTGAACTTCATACACGTTTTGTTACAATAATAAACTCAGTGCTGCGATTGTAACATCATTAACATACGATTTATATAGGCCTAATTATTTTCTAGAAAGAAAAATCATGTTATTATGAAAAAATCTTATGAGACTACGTTTGAACATCACAGAGTTTCCAGAGATCACAAGATAAAACTTGTTGAAGGATCATTTGAAACGTACGATAGCTAATTTGGTCCATTTAATTAGGCAGCTCATTAAAGGAATTGGAAGAGAACTGAAGAGCTTTCCAAATTGTAAGAGTATCCTTTATAAGAAGGTAGAAATACAATAATAATATTGCTTCGAAGCGCATAAAAAGCGATACCTCCAAACAAAGTAAGGTAAGTAGCGACTAAAACAATAAGAAAGAAACCGTGAAAGAAAGTGCAAAAACGTTACTGGCTAAGAGGAAATAATCACTGTAATAGATCGTTTTAATGAGATGTTGAGAAGGATTAATTCTTAAAAGCGGAGTTCGAATTACACAATACAGTTTCACATTTATTTTTAAACTAGGCAGTAGGCCTACTTGTTGGTTTTCCTAACACTGTAGTTTCCTTTTATTTTTTATTATCGTGCAAATTCTAGAAAATTCTGGCTTTTGCTACAATTAACAGATCGGTCATTCCATGTAAAACAGTAATCCAAAACACTCTAGGTCCATTTTTTTCGTTTTAGTGCATTTTCATTCACGCATGGTATATATATATAGCCTATATAACAGAGCCTTAGAACTTGTTTTATGCTATGAGATATCTGGATATTTGCATTAATCAGTTTTTTATATTTGTTTTTCCTGCCTACACTACAGTTCAAAACACTTTTCCGAACTTATGGATGCCAAAAGATAGTATTTCTTTTTTAATTCTTCAGCACAAAGTTACATACTATAGCCATTGCCAATGTTTGACAAATTACGATTTGAGTATTATTATGTTCCTCTAAATATATTTAAATGTGTTTTACATATAAGTGACTCTCCAAACAACCTTTTGATAGTATTAGTTACTTTTCTCAATTACCTGTCTATATTAATAAAAGGAAGTGTCTGTCCTCCGTCTGTCTGTCTGTCTGTCTTCTGTCTGTCCTCCGTCTGTCCGCGATGCCCAGCGAAATCTACTGAACGCAGAGATCTGAAATTTTATACATAGGCGGACTAAAGGGTCGGAATGTGCACCTCGAAGCTGGAATTTTAATTTTCGCTTTAGTTCGTGAGTTATGAATGAAAAACGGGCAGAAAACGTGTATTTATTCCGTTTTCGAAGCATGAGTTTTCAGTGATACAAATCAATTACACTAGGCTTTGGCTATTTTTGTCAAACCTTCGACATAAAAGCATCGCGATCTGTTGAATGTTGTAGCTCACGCTGGTCGATTCATTTGTTTTTAATGTCAAGGCACGAAAACATAATATGAAATTTTCAACCTACACCGAAGAGGAGGAATATTATTATTATTATTATTATTATTATTATTATTATTATTATTATTATTATTATTATTATTATTATTATTATTATAGGGATAATCAATATTAGCCTAAATATGGTCTAACGTTGTTCGATTTGGACGAAACTCACTATACAGGGGTTTTCCGGGCCAAGGAACTCGAATCTGAGGTCGCTTTTACCAGGTGACGCTATCTAATCGTGATATGTAGTCCACATGATTTAGGTGTTAATATAATGATTTAACTATTATGCTCTTAATTTTTAATTTTTGAAATAATTATCGCGGGCGAAGCCGCGGGCACATGCTATCTTAAAATAATAAAATGACGTGTTTGTCTGTCTGTCCACGATGCCCAGCGAAATCTACTGAACGCAGAGATCTGAAATTTTAAACATAGATGGGCTGAAAGGTGGGCGAATACGCATGGAAGCCGGATTTTTAATTTTAGCTTTCGTTCGCGAGTTGTGAGTGAAAAACTGGCAGAAAACGTGATTTTAGCGCTGTCGAAGCATCAGATTTCAGTAATACATTTCAATGTCAAATCAATTGCAGTTGGCTTTGGCTATTTTTGTCATACCGTGGTAATAAAAACATCGCGATCGCTAGAATGTTGTAAGCCCACGCTGGTCGATTCATTTGTTTAGAATGTCAAGGCCCGTAGACATATTAAATTTTCAACCTACACGGAAGAGGGGTAATCAACATAGACCTAAATATGGTTAAACATCGTTCGATTTGGACGAAACTCACTATACAGGGATTTTCTGGGCCAAGGAACTCGAATCTGAGATAGCTTTTACCAGGCGACGCTATCTAATCGTGACATGTAGTTTACGTGATTTAGGGGTTAATAAGTATAATGATTTAACTATTATGCTCTTAATTTTTAATACTTGAAATAATTATCGCGGGCGATCGCTTGATTTTGTAAGTCCATCCTGGACGATTCATTTATTTAGAATATCAAGGCCCGAAGACATGAAATTTTCAACCTACACTGAAGAGGGATAATCAATATAGGCCTAAATATGGCCAAACATTGTTCGATTTGGACGAAACTGACTGTACAGGGGTATTCTGGGCCTAGGAACGCGAATCTGAGGTAGCTTTTACCAGGGGACGCTACCTAATCGTGGAATGCACTCCACGTGATTTAGGTGTTAATAATTATAATGATTTAACTATGCTCTTAATTTTTAGTTTTTAATTTTTGAAATAATTATCGCGGGGGAAGCCGCGGGCATATGCGGGCACATGCTGTTTGTCTGTCTGTCCACGATGCCCATCGAAATCTACTGAACGCAGAGATCTGAAATTTTAAACATAGATGGACTGAAAGGTGGGCGAATGCACCTCGAAGCCGAATTTTTAATTTTAGCTTTCGTTCGCGAGTTATGAGTGAAAAACTGGCAGAAAACGTGATTCGCGCTGTCAAAGCATCAGATTTCAGTAATACATTTCAATGTCAAATCAATTGCAGTTGTCTTTGGCTATTTTTGTCATACCGTGGATATAAATGCATCGCGATCGCTTGAATGTTGTAAGCCCACGCTGGTCGATTCATTTGTTTAGAATGTTAAGGCCCGTAGACATATTAAATTTTCAACCAACACGGAAGAGGGGTAATCAACATAGACCTAAATATGGTTAAACATCGTTCGATTTGGACGGAACTCACTATACAGGGATTTTCTGGGCCAAGGAACTCGAATCTGAGATAGCTTTTACCAGGCGACGCTATCTAATCGTGGTATGTAGTCCACGTGATTTAGGTGTTAGGCCTAATAATTATAATGATTTAACTATTATGCTCTTAGTTTTTAATATTTGAAGTAATTATCGCGGGCGAAGCCGCGGGCACATGCTAGTAATAAATATAGCTTTCTGATATTTTCTGCATAATATTGTATAAGGCGTGTTTTTAAAGCAAGTGCCGATATTTCTTTTAAATAACAGAACATTATTTTCTGTAAGCTCATAGAGCTTAGAACTCATTTATTATAATTTATAGCAAATACTAGTAATAAAGTATTAATACAAGTCACTAGATGGCACTAATGCCAGTTGCTAGCAAACAGAATTCTTGGCACGCTTGTATCTCTTTATTAAGTGCCAGTATGGTACTTTATGAGATTGTGTGGGGGACGAAAAATGTCTGTCCGTCCGTCCGTCCGTCCGTGTGTCTGTACGCGCTCTAACTCAAATACGCTTTATCGAATTTTGATGAAACTTGGTATACGCGTTTATAATGTCAATGGGAAGAACCCTATTGAAATTGGGCCAAATCGGTTCACCGGTACCGGAGTAAAACCCAATTTAGTGTATATTTTAAAGGTGCCATAACTCGCACACGCTTTATCGGATTTTCATGAAACTTGGTATACGCATTTTTAATGTCTATGGGAAGACGTCTGTTGATGGTGGACCAAATCGGTTGGCCGGTACCGGAATAATACCCAATTTAGTGCCTTTTTATGGTATCATATAAGAAAAGGCGCGGTAACTCAAATACGCTTTATCGGATTTTCATGAAACTTCGTATGCTCATTTATAACGATAATAGCAATAAGCATATTGAATTTGGACCTAATTGGTTGCGCAGTACCGAAATAAAGAGTAATTAACAGTCACATTTATAATAATAATTTGTTCAATTCGAAGCATTTTGATTGACTCGCGGCCAACCAATCAGCACGCTCGTATAAAGCCTCTTTCAGTTGCCATGGACAGTTGAAATCTACATGAAAAACAAATGTTCCCATATGTTCGATTATAGATGAAATGCTGTTGTATAATGACTAATTATTTTGCTAAAATTGATTACAATTAAATTAAAGCATTGAATTTTACTTCAGCCTATGTCAGATTAATAATTCCTGACCTATTAATAAATAAAAACATTAAGCTATGAGACTATGCTTACGTTGGTACCTTTGCTTCAGCTAGAGACATATCAGCATTTATCACAGGGATATCTAGAATATTATTTTACCTATGAATGAAATAATACAATAATGGTAACACAAGGAAACTAGCAGGCTTGAAACATAGCCTAATTTCGAAATACGGTGATTTTTCTTTTCTGTGAGCTACGACGCGATAGTATTCTCTGGGATTGGACACTCAACATTCGCAGTGTGGTTTGGTCTTGGGGTAAGATGCTTGTCTAGTAACCAAGACATATCACGTTCGAGTCCACCCTAAAGCAATTTTTTTTTTATTATTATCAATTGTGTTAAATTGAGCCTATTCCATTCTTGTGTTCTATTTTGTCAATGTGCTTAAATAAGTATTACATTTTTCTTTTAAGAAACTGGGAATTCATTGTCTTTCATTGACCTACAACATCATTCCTAAAGAATAACATAAGCCTATAAATGTTATTTCACGAACAGAAACTAGCTTTAAAGTTATTGCGTTGCGTTAAAATTGCATAAGCCTATACTCAGAACAAAACTGCATACCGCTAGGTGGAACTATCCTCTTCTTATTGGCTTACTGTACTATTTCATTGTCAATGCATTTTGTATAATGTTTACATATTTTAAGAATTAGTATATCAGTGTATACCAATATGAATTAAGGTTAAGAATCAAACTTTAGACCTTTGTTCTTCCGTAAGCCCTGCTTAATGAATCGATCTGGAGTTTAACTCGGAGATCTATTAAAATATATATATATATATATATTTTCTGTATATCATAACTGCAATTATAACTGATTAAAAAAGCATACTGGCACTTTGTTATATCAGTTTACCTGATTTTATTTATACTTAGATAAAGAAAATATCCATTATACGCTGTAATATAATAAGCAAAGGAATAGTTTTGCACATTTATTCCTGTTACTAATAACTATTATCATTAAATTCAATAATTAATGTTAATTAGCAACAGCATGCTGTTTTGCCGGCATCGATCAGATATCGATTGCCAGCCTGATAATCGATAATACTCTTACTTGCCCTTTAGACAGAATAGCGTAGAGCACTACGAGCGGACTATCGATTATCTATACTTGCCTTTAAGGACAGTGTACTGAATAGTTAGATTAATTCCCATGAGAAATTTATTTATTTCTCCACAAAGGCATATTGTTTAGTAAAATATATACTCTCATATATCTTTTTGTGTGTTACAGAAAGAGTACTGCATGTTACTTTGTTTAATAAAAGCCTGCTTTAGGATGGAAGCATCTAGAAAGCTCCAGACTAGCTTTCCATCGAATTTTTGAATGACTCTTTTTGTAAGATGATTATGTGAACGCATTTTGTGGCCGTTAGACTTTATTCACTTCTTCACCAACCTTCGCTTCGTAAGGGCACAGCCCCAAATTTAGCAACAGACCACAAGTCTGAATATATTATTGTACAGTATCTACATATAACTATGCATCATGGAACCAGCATCAGCAGCCACAACTTAATCCAGTTGGAGGTGGATTCGAGGACATCCCTAGAACTTCGTGGAGCGTAGCTCGTAGCCATGGAAGGACTCGCTACTGGCCACCGTTCAGGATGATCTACAGTATCATAGATCTACAGCATCAGTAACTGTACATCCCGTTTAGCCATAGTCCGGCTAATGCATTCACATATTCATCAATGAAGTCGCACTAAAAGTTAAGTACTACACCTTCAATGTATGGTTAATTTCAAAAAAGTCTAGAGGACTTAGCATACTTGCTTGCATACAAGTAAAAACTGCATTTATAATTGTCCAGGAGTTTTGGCATCCTTGCAGCTCCTCTTTTCCTCTACGTGCAAGTTAAATGTGCTGCCGTAGTAGTTCTGAATAAAGTACGGTATAACTCACAAAGACCAAGGAATGGTCTAGCAAATTACTAGCCTAAAACAAGTAATTCAGCATTTATCACTTTTTGGAGTTTTGGCATACTTGCAGCTCCTCTTTTCCTACAAGCAATCTAAAGAAATTGCTGTAGTAATTTTTGAGCAAGATATAGCTCAACTTGTACTCAAATATGATAATAATAAAATTACTATAGGTTCTTGTTAAGAAAACAACCTCTTATAGAAAAGATACATAACCTTTGACATTATCCTTAAAAATTTCCAAGTGAAATAAAATTAATATTAATTAATATTAAGGACAACTAGAAGAAAGAAGAGAGGCAGCAGTTTACTAGAGCTGAAGAATAAAGTAATAATTCAATCTCTCCTGCTTCCTATATCATTCCTATTCTTTCCAATTTGCATTTTCTGGATTATAATCCAGTGGTCCTCCGAAAAATCCTATAGCAAATTCTGTCAGGCACACCAGCCTACATTTTCCAAATACTTTAGTATCATTCATTACCTTACGCCTTACTCTACTTCTCCACATAGTCACCGCCGTTATTCAGGCACTTTTCGTAACAGGAAACCAATTTTTGTATGCCTACGTCAAAGAATGAAGCTGCCTGTGATGTAAGCCAGGTCTGCACTTCTTGTTTCACATCATCCTCGTCATTGAAATGTTTTCACAAAGGGATTTCTTCAGATGAAGATAACAGATGGAATCGTTTGGCTGTATGTGGCCGGGCATTGTCATGAACCAAAAAGATTCCACGCGGAAGCATTCCACGCCTAAACAAACTCAAGATCTCGGAACATTTGGTTGGGAACAATTCGATCACCCTCCCTACAGTCCGGGTTTGGCATGAAGCGATTTTCATTTGTTTCTTCATTTGAAGAAATTCCTTGGTGGAAAACATTGCAATGACGATGATGTTGTGAAACAAGAAGTGCAGACCTGGCTTACATCACAGGCAGCTTCATTATTTGACGTAGGCATACAAAAATTGGTTTCCTGTTACGACAAGTGCCTGAATAACGGGGGTGACTATGTGGAGAAGTAGTGTAAGATGTAAGGTAATGAATGATAATAAAGAATTTGGGGAAAATGTGATTTATTTTTATTTTTCAATACTTACTTTAGTGACACGTCTCGTATTTATTGTATTTATCTATGCCGATCTTGTAGTTTGTGAATATGTTGGGTTATATATATAACATAATGGTTTCTTTCGCGTTATCGATTTCTCCGGATTATTTTACAATTGCTACAGTCATATAATTTTTATAATAAAATACACTGTATCCTTCTGCAAAAAAAATGTTATGTTTATCTTATTATGATTTCTACTATGAAAGTAGCAGAAGCGTTACAGCCAGCCAACTTTACCTGAAACACGCATCTGAAACTTTAGACACGAAGATGTAAAGTAAGATAGATGGGCAACAAAGATATTGTAACAAAACAGAGACATGACAGAAAGCTACGGATATTGTAACCGGTTAGGTTCAAAAGAGATTAAAATGTGCCTTGCAAACACGCATCGGCTGCTATATGAGAAAACTTTCTTAATCTCCATGTTTTCTTGCATCCAACTGTTTGTATTAACCTGTCAGAGGCCAAGCATCTCCGCGTATTTCATACAGAAACAACTTTCGCTATGTACAGAGCAGAAACACCAAAACTATAAAGTGGTTGTTCTATAATTACAATGAAATCGTAAATAAAGTTGTATAATCTACGTAACTTAACTTTTTTAACGTATAACAATAAAGCTGGAATTTTTTACGTTTACGATTAAAAGTTTAAAGTTCAGAAGTTATGTGATGCCGACTTTGACCATCCTTTATAATAAAAATTCCATACTGTAAGTTCCTCATCTGCATACGTTTCTTTCGACAACTGTACCCTATCATTACTATTTAAACATAAGAATTGGGTTGCAGCTGCACTGCTTCTGACATCGTAGGACATATCTTACTTCATTCTTTAAGTTAGCTCTAGACAAATTCTTCAGCAACATGCAAACATTTTCCTCACATATATTTAACATCCAGATCATGTTTTAACAACTTCAGCTTGTTCATTATTGCCACAATCGGTTTGTGATCAGTGAATTCTAAGAAATTATTTTTATATCTGTGAAATTTGTTTTTCACATTCTGTTAAACTATGAGAGACACAATAAACGCATTAAACGACAACCTAAGCCATCTGTATATTTAACACTCAGTGTTATATTTTCTTTGCTTTCATCGAAATTTGCTAAAATTAATTTTACTAGTTTCTCTTTAATTTTATGTAGTGCTTCTGAATGACTGGGTAGCTAGACAAACTCAATATAGGTTTTTAATAACTCTTTTAAACTATTAGTCAAATCTGAGAGTTTTGTGTAACATTTTTAAACTAGTTTATTAATCCTAAATTCCTCTGTAATTTTTATTTGTAGGATTTTCAGTCTGTAAATAATACTGCTTTCATTACCTCTGGGTTGGGTTGAACTCCTTTTTCACTAAATGTGCGACCCGAATACGCAACACGGGGTTTGTCTCAAACCACCGAGAACCAATGGTTACGTTTGGTTTGAACCGCGGGATCTCCATTTTGCGACGCTCTTTTTTAAACTTATTGTAATGTTTCAGAGCCAAATTTTTGTCTTTTATAGATACATGCAAATCATGGTCATTGAGACTATAAAATATCTTAGCGATGAAAACATTTTTTAAAAAACTTAAATGACTTGACCTACATACATACAATTTCCCGTTTTTGTATCATATTGCACACTTGTATAACTAAGAGGGCGAAAAAAGAAGCTTGGTTTGAACATGCGCGGTAGCAATATGAGCTTGTGGAATGACTTCGAAGCGGCATTCTCGCGCAGGTCATGATTCATGACTCATCTGGTCAGATATAAATTAATACTGAGAGCGAAAGGATTAGAAGAAATCTTCCTGGAGAAATTTACCCTGACCTCTCATCCCACTTTCCTGCCTTACAACATTGTATAATTTGTTTTGTATTTCTATACATGAAATATCTATTGACATTTAAATATCTGCAAAACTATGTTTTAACTGAGGTTTCTTTATAGAGATGTCAATAGTGGTCGCCATAGTTTAGAGAACGGATCATTTATTTCTAAAGTAAATAAATATTGGAACGGCCCATTATAGATTTGAAACTTTCTGTTATGCATTAAGTCCTTTTTCTTCTGCCAGTTGAAAATTGACCAGTTATTCATGTGACTGTGCTTCGTATTCTCTTATTTTTTTGGACTTAACGTTTGTTCTAGACAGAAGCACGATACACTTATGTCATGCAATTTAAGTGAAATAATTGTAACTATTATAAGCAAAAGTATCAATGTAACTACAGGAGTAAGACAAGGAGATGGATTGTCTGCAATATTATTTAATTTGGCTCTAGATAAAGTACTGAAGGAACTTAATTTAACAGGCAATATAGGCCTACTATATAAATCAAAACAAATCTGTGCGTACGCGGATGATATTGCATTGATTACTAGAAATTTAACTGCCTTGCAAGAAATGATGTCTATAATTGAAACAGTTGGAAAATCAGCAGGACTGATGATAAATGAAGACAAAACTAAATATATGAAGATGGAAGTAAATCAAGTTGATAACACGATACAAAAAATTAAAATAGGAAATTATAACTTTGAGAAAGTCAGTACTTTTACATACTTAGGAGCGAAAATAAATGACAAAGGATCAATATCGGAAGAAATAAATCACAGAATACTAACAGGAAATAAAGCATATTTTGCAAATCTCAGTTTAATAAAATCAAAGCTGTTAACTAGAACAACTAAATTAAAAATATATAAAACACTGATCAGACCTATAGTAACATACTCTGCAGAAACCTGGGTATTAAATAAGGAAGATGAAAATGCTCTACGGATATTCGAAAGGAAGATCATAAGAAGAATATATGGACCAATATTGGAAAATGATACATGGAGAATTAGATCAAACTCCGAAATCAACCAAATACTTCCTGGAGAGGATCTGGTAAGATACGTCAAGTCTCTGAGATTGAGATGGATAGGACATGTTGAAAGAATGGATGAAGGAAGAATGCCAAAACGTTTAATACACAGCGATATAATAGGAGTAAGAAAGAGGGGAAGACCAAGAAAGAGGTGGTTGCAAGATGTGGAACAAGATATGAAAAGAATGGGAATAAGAGGCTGGAAAGGAAAAGTACAGAATCGAGATGAGTGGAGGAAATTTGTGAAGAAGGCCAAAACCCACAACGGGTTGTAGCGCCAGACAGATAGATAGATAGAACTGTAACTATTAACAAAAATAGAAATATTAGATTTCCAAAGGCATTACAATTAAAAGCTGAATATTGTTTATCATAGTACCGTAGTTGAATATAAGCTCTGACTTTTTCTTCCAGAACACATGTGTGATTTATATAAAAGCAGGCTTTAATTTGAGAAAATATTACACCTTAAACGGAAAAGTGACGAATTCTGTAATTTTCTTCTGATTTCGCTAATTAATTTGGCTGTAATCCAGGCCCCAGGCTAGAAAACCATATACTAGAAAATCTGCATGTAATTATATTTTGACTAACGCAAAAAAAAGACCGGTTCTCGCAGCGTAAGTATATTGTTCCGGCAGCCATAAAATACAATGAAAGATTTTCATCGATTAGGCAAGCTTTAAGCAGTAAAATATTTGGTAAATACTTTTGTTGATGTTTATACCAAAAATTCGATTCGCTGTAAAGTTCTTTAATTAAGTAATAAAATCACTGATAGATACTTTTGGGTTGATTTTACGAGATCGATCTGCAATAGATGTGAAGAAAAAATAAAGGTCCATTCAAGGTCTAGACACTCAGAAAGTTATCTACGACGGTGATCAGCATAATTTACTTGAAGTCGTAAATATTCATTCTATAAATAATAAAACTTACCAGTACTGAAATTTTACATAATGTTAAATGTTAAATGTAATATTTCAAACTTTTACTTTGTACACCGGTACCCATTTAGGAATATGAGAACTGCTGGAATGCTCGTTGCCAATCAGAACTTCCAACCTGCCATACAGAAAGTAGAAATGTGATCCTTCTTCCCATAGTGTGCCTTTATAGTTAAACCTTTTGGGTAGGCCTATTCAGCAATTTTATTTTATTTTATTTTTTGTTTCAGTACGATTTATTATGGATACAGTATTTTAAATAACCATCATTCCGGGTCGAAAAATAATAGTTAACGGCCTTGGTGAACAAAACTATATTATATAGGTACTCAATAAACATTAGATGAGAATATCTTGGAGTCGACAGGGAATTAGAGTGCAGCGAAAAACTTGTTCCAATCTCATGTACTTGCAAACATCAAGTAAGCATTAATTTCCCCTACTTGGACTTGTTGAAATCAACTGGAGCACGCTATTCAGAACTTGGATCCAACTTTTGCACTCAAATACTGCAGCACTATAGCCATGGAAACTGAGAAACGAAATTCATTAACTTCCATGAGGGTTTCGTTGCAGTATTACAAGTAGATCTGTTTCGTTAAATACAGTCTTAAAATACCTCTGCTCAGTAAACATCCAGTCTAACTTACTGGAATTCATGAACAGGAGAGAACAAAAGCTGTCTTCTCCAATATTTCTCGATCTAATCATCCTACGATCGTTCTACATTCTCTAATCATATTAACCGTATTGAAAGTTGTAGAAATGAGATTCTGTAGGCATACAGTATTTCGTCAACTCTCGTTCCACGTTAATGATCTTTCCATCTTAGTCTGCATGAGTTGGTAAATAAATCAGTAGGAAGTTTTCTTCATCGTTCTTACTTGGTTCAATAATGTTTACTAATCTTCTCCTTAGTTTTTTTTAATAGTTTAATTTGTTTATGAGTGGATTCTATTTATTCGCTTCCATATTAAACTGCAGCTAGTAGAACAGTATTTCCTTTAGTCTAAGTCCTCAATTATAAGTCTTTGATCACCAGCCGAACTGGAAATACCTAGAACATAATTAACTACAACTAATATAATAATTTAACTACAGGACCTTTAATTCGTCGTTATTGAAAAAGTATTTGAAATATTTTCTTACCATAAAGATGACTATTTTTCTTATTGTTGCAAATTTCCTAGAAATGTCTGTATCTCTGGACTTTTTGTTAAGCTGTTAATGTCTTCTCCAAATATAAATACGCCTTCCTACAGCTTCTATTTCATGCCGTTTCATTCAAATCCTCTGAGAGGAGTTACCAGGAATTCGATGGTCCGACATAATTCCAAGTTCCCAGGTTCGATATCGCACGATATAGAAGGTATTTAATATAACCTACGCGTAAATGTGACAGTCCCTAGCTGTCAATTTATGGGCAGGTAAATCCTGCCCGACAAATTTTCGTACAGCCTTTATGTAGTGGTCTTTCCCTATATCGTACTTAAGGCTGGTATCTAGTCGGTAAAATAAAAACGTATATTCAGGTACATTTAATAACTTACTTCTAATCAAATAATTCATTTTCACATTACAATTTATTTCGGTTACTTTCAATTAGTTTGAATAGTTCATTATTTTTATATACATAACGCAATATAGGCTAATAGTGTAGGCGAGATTTACATAACAATAAAAATCAAGCCATTGAATTTTCTGCTTTAAAAACCCAAAATCAATACCACTTTCGGAAACAATAGCTAGCTTAATATAATTGTCTCAAATGAAACCAAGAACATTCACTGCTTAAATAACACATGAGTTAGGTGTTTTACCTGTATCTATGCATATCTCTTAGCCTCTCAGAGTTCTCCTGCCTTCGAAGTTCCTTTACTCTTTTAGAATAAAGCACACTGATTAATAAACGTGCAGAACTATCACTTATATCTTAAATTTAATTGACGATGGCAACTTTGATAACGAAATTAGCATGAAGAGCACCACAGAGATGATAGCGATTCAATTAACTTAGTTATAATTAAGGGAACTAGTAGTTCTGTAAACAGTAGACGCTACATCTAAAAAACCTGAGATCTGCTTTTCCTTTTGACTTTTTTTTAATTCTCACACATATATCCTTTTTAACCTCTGCTGAAGGTCGAAAATAGAGTCCACATAGAGTCGAAAATTACAAAATATAAGTATAGGCCTAATAGTAATGAATTATGTTAGAAAGTGCATATCATCATCTTTGCGTTATAAACATCATGACCTGGTTTATACTGTCTTGTGCTTATGTCTAAAACTAGATGTCATTTGAAAGCACTTGGTCGCGTCAGAACGAAGCACTTTTTTAACAGCAAACGCTCCGCCCTTTAAGCTTCGTTCCGGTAAAATAAAGCATAACTGTAATAAAAATAATTTTAATTAGGTAGATCAGAATTTCCGACACCACAAAAAGGATGACCTAGTTGCTAAAGTGGCCTAGTGACGTGTTTTCCATCTTACCTAACGTAAAAGGGCATAAAGGCAATCCAATTGCAGTGGCCTCTTTATTGCTAGAAAACTTTTGTCCTTGGTTATTATTGGAAGCAACTAACAAATTGAATAATTTATAATAATTTTATTAAACCACACATACATACAAAATTATATTACACTGCTTTTTTTATAGTCATCAGTTTTATAACCGACATGATGCGATCCTCGACACATTCCTTTCATGTCTACATAGCTTTTACAACCAGCATCCTCATTAATCTGTTTACCATAGCAGATTATTACTTACTGTTTACTTTATTACCATTAATTATTATTACACTCTTACTATTAATATTTCCCTTTTGTTACATGATGAGTCTATGAAGTAAAATAGCATTACTGTATTTATTGTTTAGGGAGTGATAATACTGGCATTATAGACGGTACAGTAAAATGGTTTTTCCCTGACAGTAGAAAAACGAGTGTGAGGAAATGGCATACAGAGGTGGAAGTTGTTTTCTGAGAGACTATCCATTCTTCCCCTTCCGCCAGAAATGACAGCTGTAGCCGCATACCTTGTCAGCGCGATGTGACTTCCTTGAAGACTGGCGTACAAATGAAACAACATCCCTTCAATTGACAGTATTTCTATAGTAGACTCTTCCAGTTTACTGAGCATCTTTCTGAGCAGGGTCAGATAGAATAAATTGTACTGCAGTTTGCTTACCTTTTCATTCTTAAAAGTAAATTATAAGTTACATTACAAATATACAAATAATACAGTTATCACAAAGCTATTTCATAATATAAAATTATATTTTACAGAACTTTCCGCAAGGTATTTTTAAAAAGCAGGATATTTTTTCAGGCCTATTCGCGGATCCCGTTGCTAAAATCAAAATATCTTGTGATAACTTAAGCATTGCACAGTAACGTAAACTTTAACCTATCCTCCGAATTAATAAATGTTGCTGAAATGCATAAAAAACAGTAGGCTATTAAACATGTAATCTTCCTTTTATAATGAGTAATAAATTCAACAATATAAATATTCCGAGATACGAATTTTATACCCCTAAAAGTCTCACACAAGGTGCTTTCTGGAAAGCTCATAAATACTGCCATTAGGGAGGAAACACCTCCCGAAGTACTGTACGCCTGTTTTTTAATATTTATACACGTCCACTAATCCTCCGGTAAACCCCTTATGTACTCCGCTTACAAGGAATATTGGATGCAAGATTCTCGTGGTTAGGAAGCTTCAAATTCATATTGCTTTAATGTAAGCTATGCAGTAGAGCAGTATAACGAAACTATAAGAAATTTATATTTATATCTCATATTCGCATGATGCTCGCACCTACTTTCACTTGTGAATATTGTTCTTTACACCAGCACGTAAATATGTCATATTTAAGGAAATAGCTGGAATTGATACCCGGATATGTGGGTCAATTTAATAATTTAATGTTGTACCGGCAAGTTGCCATGGTAGCTCAAGTGGCAGAACAGCGGCACGGAAAGTCAAGGATCTATGGTTGAATCCCAGCTATGGCTTTGAATTTTTCAGTCTACCTTTCTAGCTAGAGTTAAGTTAAAAGTAACTGTGAAATTAAATTCAGGACTTAATTAACAGTCATCACTCAGACGATCGTTCGTGAAATGCCTCATAGCTCGCCATGTTGATGTGGTGGAATAAACAGGACTTAGGCCTAGAAATAAGGACAAGAATAATAAATTTAAATTGTTACCTGCATATTGATTGAAGTGTCTCAGCCAATCAACTGGTATTTTATTTTCCTTTACAAGCCAAGTAGGCCTATATTAATTCGTAAGGTCTTCAATATAATAATAATAATTTTACCGCATTTAAAAATTTACCGAAAAGACTCATAAACATAATTTCTTAAATCCCATTCTTTTCAAATCTCGTATATTTATGAGTGGCATTCTTTTTGAAGCGAGTTCATGAAATTTCCCTCTGGCACCCTACATTCCGTCTCCAAGGAATCTTCCTTTAGGCTATACAAAAACAGTTCTTTAAGAATTTATCTCTTTCTCCTTCACCTGGGATATCAAGTTACAAATAAGCTACAAAAGTTTTAAAGAAGAAAGAGGAGCGTGCAAGCTAGGAAAGTGCAACTATTCTACCTAGGTATGTAACAGAATAGTTATATGCGGTGAATTCAAAGTTAATGTTGCATGCGATCAAAATTATAGTAAAATTATAAAAATAATAGACCATGGGCTACCAATATGAAACCCTCCCCCCCCCCCCGTGGGAATTTCCGACACTTATATTTTTTTGTTGGTATTGTCATCTAGTTTAAGATTTTAGTTGTTTGCCCCTTATCAATTACAGCATTTAGCCGGAAACCCCGGAAAACCCCGGAAATTCGCAGAAAATGAATTTGTTTTAATTTTTCATTGTTCTTTGCTCCTAATATTCCCAGGGAATTTCTGACTCACATATTTTTGTTGGTATTGGCATCTAGTTTAATGTTCAAGTTGTTTGCCCCTTACAAATTACAACATATCCCCGGAAAACCCGGAAAACCCGGAAAACCACGTATATACGGAGAATATGACTAAGTTTTATTTTTTAAATCTTTGTTCTTTGCACCTAATATTCAAAGGGAATTTCTGAATTACATGTTTTTTTGTTGGCATTACCATCTAGATTATGGTTTCAGTTGTTTGCCCCTTATCAATTACAGTATATCCCCGGAAAACACCGAAAACCACAGAAATCCGGAGAAAGGGACTTCGTTTTATTTTTTTAAAATCTTAGTTCTTTGCTCCTAGTATTCAAAGGGAATTGGTGAACCATATGTTTTTGTGTTGGTATTCCCATATAGATTAAGGTTCCAGTTGTTTGCCCCTTGCCAATTACAGCATATCCCCGGAAACCCCGGAAAACCACGTATATACGGAGAAAATTACTATGTATTATTTTTTTAATCTTTGTTCTTTGCTCCTAATATTCAAAGGGAATTTCTGATTCGTATGTTTTTTTGTTGGTATTGCCATCTAGATTAAGGTTTCAGTTGTTTGCCCCTTATGAATTATAGCATATCTCCAGAAAACTCCGAAAACCACGGAAATCCGGAGGGATTAACTCTTTAAAAATTCCTTTAAAATCTTTGTTCTTTGCTCCTAATATTCCCAGGGAATTTCTGACTCATATGTTTTTTTGTTGGTATTGCCATCTAGTTTAAGGTTTAAGTTGTTTTCCCCTTATCAATTACAGCATATCCACGTAAACCCTGAAAACCACGAAAATCCGCAGAAAATGAGATTGTTTTAATTTTTAAAAAATATTTGCTCTTTGATACTAATATTCCCAGGGAATTTCTGAATCACATAATTTTTGTTGCTATTGCCATATAGTTTAAGGTATCAGTTGTTTTCCCCTCACCAATTACAGCATGACAAAGAATACTGGAAAAAATCCTGATGCTGAAGGAATGAAGGCGATTGGAAACCTGACAGAACACACTTCATATTCTAATTTGACATCTGTGAATGATAATTAATTTATCTTACCAAACCTTGCACAGTCACTACCAAACTTTCTTGACTGAAGTTAGAGAAGGGACGTTCGGTAAAACAGCACAATTTTGGAATGGTAATATGGACAAAGTGTCATTGATTTTGAGATTTCAGCGAGCAACTAAAGAAAACAACTTTGACTTACACTTGGCATGTTTAGAAGATATGATTCCCCTTTTCTTTGCATGTGACCATCACAATTATGGCAGATATCTCGTAGTACATATACTCACCCTTTTGAACCTGCAAGGGACACACTTGAAGCAGAAGAATTACTTCGCAATAACGGTTTCAGTGACCGTAGATCACAAGTTCCGAGTTCTAGAAATTCTGTGGATTTCCGTGGTTTTACGGGTTTTACGGGGATATGTTGTAATTGATAATGGGCAAACAGCTGAAACCTTAATCTAGATTACAATGCCAACAAAAAAATAAATATATGTAAGTCAGAAGTTCCGTGGGAATATTAGGATCAAAGAACAAAGGTTTTTTTTTAAATTAAAACAAACTCATTTTCTTCGGATTTTTTAGGTTTCCGGAGTTTTCTGGAGATTTGCTGTAATTGATAAGGGGAAAACAACTGAAACCTTAATCTACATGGCAATACCAACACAAAACCATATGAGTCACCAATTCCCTTTGAATACTAGGAGCAAAGAACTAAGATTTAAAAAATTAAAACAAAGTCATTTTCTCCGGGCTTCCGTGGTTTTCGGAGTTTTCTGGGGATTTGCTGTAATTGATAAGGGGCAAACAACTGAAACCTTAATCTACATGGCAATACCAACACAAAACCATATGAGTCACCAATTCCCTTTGAATACTAGGAGCAAAGAACTAAGATTTAAAAAATTAAAACGAAGTCATTTTCTCCGAGCTTCCGTGGTTTTCGGAGTTTTCTGGGGATTTGCTGTAATTGATAAGGGGCAAACAACTGAAACCTTAATCTACATGGCAATACCAACACAAAACCATATTAGTCACTAATTCCCTTTGAATACTAGGAGCAAAGAACTAAGATTTAAAAAATTAAAACAAAGTCATTTTCTCCGGGCTTCCGTGGTTTTCACAGTTTTCTGGGGATTTGCTATAATTGATAAGGGGCAAACAACTGAAACCTTAATCTGGATGGCAATACCAACAAAAGAACATATGATTCAGAAATTCCCTTTGAATATTAGAAGCAAAGAACAAAGATTTAAAAAATAAAACATTGTCATTTTCTCCGTATAAAAGTGGTTTTTCGGGTTTTCCGGGGATATGTTGTAATTTGTAAGGGGCAAACAACTGGAACATTAAACTAGATGCCAATACCAACAAAAATGTGTGAGTCAGAAATTCCCTGGGCATATTAGGAGCAAAGAACAAAGAAAAATTAAATCAAACTCATTTTCTCCAGATTTCCGTAGTTTTCCGGGGTTTCCGGGTAAATGCTGTAATTGATAAGGGGCAAACAACTGAAGACTTAAAGTAGATGGTAATACCAACAAAAAATATGTGAGCCAGAAATTCCCTGGGCATATTAGGAGCAAAGAACGAAGAAAAATTAAAACAAACTCATTTTCTCCGGATTTCCGGGGTTTCCGGGTAAATGCTGTAATTGATAAGGGGCAAACAACTGAAAACTGAAACTAGATGGGAATACCAACAAAAAAATATATATGTCGGAAATTCCCACGGGGGGGATGGGGGGTATACAGTAGCCTACGCTCTATAAGGATTCCTTTCTGGATGTCTTGTCGAAATATGACATAAAGCAAACAATTTTTAATTACACCAGAATTTTTGGCTTGTCTAAATTTGTCATCTAGACAACATCTTCACCAATATTCCCACGGAACCTGGTATATCTGAGCGTTTCGCTCAGCTTTTAGAAATTAAAATAACATCAAAAAAAGAAAGTAAAAATTCAACTGTTTTGAATTGCACATTCAGAAGCAATCTCTCGATTCAATACACTTTTAACAAATGTAACACGGACCACTGATGGAAAAGACACGAATTCTTTTCTCTAAAGCCTCACAAACATTCTAAAATTAAATTTCGACAAATGCTTTCCCTTAACAAAGAAAATATCAAGTAAATCACGACGTACAAATAAATGGATAACGCCGGGAATAATAAAATCCAGCCGCACATTAAGGGCACTAGCTGCCAAACGCAATCCCGTAGTCTATCGTATTTTTTAAAATACTGAACTATTTATAAGAAAGTCCTCAGAAATTATAAGCACCTTCATTATGATAGGATAATCCTGCAAGCTACAAATACAACGAAAGAAATGTGGGATATTATTAACTAAGTTGATCCCGGCGAGAATAGTAAACCTTCCCCACAGATCAGTGAACTATTTTACAAAAATGAATCCGTCACCTTTTCATTAACAATGGCAAATGTGAAATTTATCAATACTAATGGCAAATGTGCTAAATCACCATTTCTTAAATATCCCCACTCCTTTCAAAGTAAACAGCCCCAGTAGCATTAACATTCCATGTACCTACTGTAAAAATGTAAATTTAAAATATTCAAAGTATAGTGTTAAAAAAGTATAAGTATAATGTAGCATGAAAATATTGTGATATTAATTTTACTGTATACTACATATTTTGTATTTAAAGGGTAATTTAGTAAATTTAAATGTACTAAATTTTAAGAAATGTGTGTATACGTTTATGGTTATGTATTATGAAAAACACTGTATGGTGTAAGCAAACAAACTATCAAACAAACTAACAGACAGAAACGCTTGATAGGTTGGTTCAGTTCAAAGCAATACTAATTAAGGCTTGCAACGATTCCTTTGATTCCTGTTATATTTACTTTTTTAGTATTATTAATATATATGTATATGTGATCTTAGCTCTGATACCAAACCTGTGTTTCTATTCTGTCCTTAATCTTATTTACCCAGGCTAAGTTATGTTACTCTCACTTCTTTCTTATTGAATTTATTAATACATGGTAGTAGTAATGAAACCAATTAAAACCTTTCTTATTGATTAAATGGTAATTAAAATAATTTTATTATAATTAATATTTCTTATAATTAATATTTATTAGAATACTATAATTAAATGTCTTTATCAAAGGGTAATATAATATTCAATAGTCATTACCAAATATGAATTATAAGTCTGTAATAAATTGCACTTAATAACCCGAAGGTAGAATGTAAAGAATAAGAAGCAGAATTATTTACTCAATGTGAATTAGATAATACATATTACAACCAGTTTTCTCTTTTTTCAGGTACGTATAGCTTGAAACTTGCGTTACTGAGTATAGCCCGAGATCCGATGGATACAAGATTGGTAAGAAGGAAACTAATGAGGCAATACTTCCACAAATATTCATTATAAGAAAGACAGAATTACTATAACAATATTAATCATTGAGAATTAAACACCGTCGTGCTGCTTACATATAACTAAAGCTTGAGAAATCTGACTGTCCTTAGCGAGTGAAAACCAGAACTTTGAACTCCCTAGTAGGCCATGAATTTAGATTGAATCGCGCCGTACATTACGATATATTCTGTAGCCTAACCTGCAGGGGTACACCACGATTCCGGTAAATAAAGAACGATTAAGAAACATTAATAAGGGTTCTCAACTGGACTGACCAACTATATACTTTGTAATGTATTAATTGTAAATTCATATAGATTATTTAAATTGTGGGGGTTTATTCTATATTAATTAGGTTGAATAAACGTGAAAATAAGCTAGTAAATTTCATTTTCTGGGAATAATCCGTTAATTAAGCAGTTAAATATTGCGGCAATTGAAAAGTAGTGGGAAAACAATGTGCGTTAAGGAAACAAAACATATCCTTCCTTGTCAGGATTCGAACCGAGAACGTGTTACTTATCAGTCGAACGCGCTGTCATTGTGCTACGCAATTGCTTAACAACAACCTTTCCTTGAGAGTCTGTTATGAAGCAAGTGATTAACAAGGAGACCACAGCCGATAAATTGCTTGAATTGAGAAATAATTTCACGTAATTTGCATTGCTTGTGACAACAAACGTTTCCGTTACATCTCTTACATTTATTTACGTATCACGTATGTCTAACTACACGGAATACGCATGGTCAATGGTGTGACCAAGGTTCTGAAATCAACTACAAGAGTCGGTCCGATTTTTTCCCCCTACCTGTACAGATGAGTTGAAAACTTTGGTTATGCTGTGAGCTTACACCCATTTTAAATGTGGCCTTTATTCATATCACATCTCTCCCCCATACTTAAATCGGGAAACACTGATCTCGTGATGACGATGGAAATCTCTATCAGAATATTTGACTAGACGACCCATCAGTGTTCAACCTAGGAAAGGGCATCACAAATTGCAATGGCTTCTATAATGTGTCTGAACACTGACAACGTAATGCGCCAATACAGTTTAAAGTCTGAGCATGATGTCAAACCTCTTTGTCGTGCATTCCTTTCATCCTCCAATCGAGTTACTCTAAAGCTCTCTGATCAATCAGAACTGCTTCCTGCAGTCCCAAAAAAAAATATTGCAGTAAAGATTATCTCATTTTAAATGTTGGAATGAGGATTCTTTGCTATGAAATAGGTATACGCTTAACTTTTTTTTTTATCTTTAAAGCTCGGTGTAGTTGTTATAATTCGTGGAAATTCTACAATAAGCTCGTATGAAAAATGTTTACATATTCTACCAGAGTTTGCAATACCATTTTTAGGTTTCTGTACTGAGAGAAGTAAAAGATGAAACCCTTACATTTAAACTAGGAATTCCGTGTCAGTTTTCTCTTGGCCAGATTTCTTTAAAATAAATCTATTAAATTAAGACCAAGAGAAGGGGTTTAGCTTTACCCCATAATTGCATTTTTCGATATCTTATTATTTATTCTGATTTCTGCTTTCTAGAATCCAAGTTTTAACCTTCCAATAATAAACATTTTATCTTATTGCAAAAGTCATATCGGTGGAAAGATATTATTTTATGGTTTCTAGGAATTCCTGCAAAGTATTAGAGTTAATTGACATCAGAGTAGAATAGATTAATGTACCTCAGATTATATTATAAGTTCTCAATTTTCGCACCATTAAATAAATATATTAAATAAATATCCAGTTTATCGAGATAACCTTACAAATTCAACTCACAATGGCTGAATTAACCGTTTTCATAATTACAACTAACGGATAATCAGGACTGATTATCCTGAATTCTCAAGAAAGTCTTTGAAGTGCTAATTAATGTTCCCCACTATTTATTTGTGTCAAACTGCATCTTCCCACCTCACGTACTGAATCAAAGTTATGATCTAAACATGAAGCTCTGAGTGACAATGTTGAAATTAACTAAAATTAAATCCAACATTGCTGATCTAATTGCTAATTGCTCACATTAGAAGTTAAACTGCAATTGTCATTGATAATGTAACTTCTCCTTTTCAATTTAATACTTCTTTTGATATTATATTAACGTTAATGTTAATTGACAATGTAATTTTCCTTTTTGATTTAATTCCTTTTTGATAGTAAAATGTATTCCTTACTTCATGTCAAAACTCAGAAGAGGTCCGTGAAAATTTATTTTCTTTCTAGGGGTCCATGGACTGAAATTTTGAGAACCACTGCTCTATAGGCCTACTCCATGTGTGACCCCTTAATGTAAAAGTAACGAATACCTGCACTACTCTTATGTAAGAGATGTTGCATATGAAGTACGCGATCCATTTTGCAACCGTTCACAGCTTCAGTCTAGTCCAGGCAACGAAGGAAAAATAGGGGGTGGGGGGAATCGTGTACTTTTGAAATTTGGCAGAGTTGTCGGAGAAAGGACATTGGTGAGCGGAGGGAAGGAGGGCCCGTAGGAAGAACCTTTTATTGGTATTTTACTTATATCTAAACAATGGTTCATCGTAAAGGATAAGTTATAGGCCCTATAGAAGATCCAAGCTGATAAAATTTCATACAAGTGTGATCCTATACATTTTTTCTATTTCCAATAGCTTTCGAGGTATCTGCCATCGAAAATAGCAAATTTTCGAAAATAGCTCTTTCGCCTCAAGCTTTTTGACACACTTTGCCTTCTAGCGCCTCATCCCTTGGGTGTATAGCTCTGCCGTCGTAAAAGAAATTGTAGGAAAATTAATTTCCTTTAAAATGAGTATCCATTTGTTATTTTGTCTTCAAATGTTCAAAAGTTATAGCAATTTTAAGTTTCGGACAAATTTCAGGATTTCGATAAAATCCGTACAACGGACTTTCTCTATATATAGAGGTTCTATCTTTGTATATAAACTGTATATTGTGTATTTACATCGTGAAACAAGCGGAGAAATATTACACAACCATTAAAGTTGCATTTGTTAAAATTCCGATCACGGTACAAACACAAGTACATGTAACGGAAAATACATTTTAGTCCAGGCAACAAAAGAAAAAAAAAATTAAGAAAAAATATCATATAGTTTGAAATTTGGCATAGATGTGAGGGGAAGTGTCGTAAACAACATACTAAAAGTTCCCATTTTTTCCTGAGTTTTCTCTAAATACCTAAAATACTATAAGTTCTAGCAACAAAAAAAGAAAAAAAAACTTTATGCACAAAATTAAACTTTGTAAAATATCCCACAAATTTGGTCTGAATCATATTTCTGTAGGATTAATAGTTCAGGAAGTAGAAGAAGATGAAGTATGATATACTTCTGAAAATTACTTTTATACAGACTTACTATAGGCCTACTATATTTTTTATCAAAAGGGAGCAAATGCCATTAAAATGGCATGATGCCAAGCAAACTTGTTCTTAGAAAAATATACTTTGTCAAGGTTAACATTACACATAAAACTCATTATTTGTATTATTTTTTTTTGTAAAGCTTAGCCGTTTTATGTACCGTTTAAAAAAATACCGGTATTTGAAAAAATTGTAAAGAGTTAGGTATATTTAGAAATTCTAAGACATAGTAGGCCTACCTGTTACTTTAAATGAATGCTTAATTGTCTATGTGGCTCCTGAGACATTATTTGCACATCATATTTTCTCGCTGTGCAAAATCTTTAGGAAATTTTACATAGTTTAATTTTGTGCATGAACTGTTATTTGCTAGAACCCAGTTTTTTGGGTATTTAGGGAAAACTGAGACAAGCAATATTTAAACGTTCCCCCACTCAGCCTCATCCATGGGGACTTCTAGTATGTTGTTTTGGACACTTTCCCCCACACCTCTACCAAATTTCAAAACTATATTATTTTTCCCCCTTGATTTTACTTGTTGCCTGGCTATAATGTATTTTCCATTACGTGCCCTGTGCTTGTAACGACATACGTATAGTATCAAACTTTCAGGAAATTTTACCAGCTTGAACTTTGTATACAGTAACTTTTCCTCTACGATGCACCGTTGTTTAGATATAAGCGATAAACCAATAAAAATGACCTTCTACGAGTCCCCTGCCCCTCTTCACCCTTCACCATTTGGGACTTTCAGTATGTTGTTCAGGACACTTTCCCCGACAACTCCACCAAATTTTGTTCTTGTTCATCTGTCTGTTGTCGCGGGGGCATATCCCCGATCTGGTATTCACCTGGTAGAGTGAGGAAAACCCCGCGAAAACCTCACTCAGATCTGTTACTGCGAGGCTATCCCGCAGCTTTCGAGGCAAGTCTTGGGCAATCTGCCTTATCCTTCTTACTCGGTAGGACCCTGGGGATCTGACCATTCCCTAAGGCGGATTCGTCTCAAATTTGGTGTGTCTTAGGCATCATCTTGTTATTGTTTTTCCTGCTTTCTGGTTCGTGCTGAGTTGAATGTTTTGAAAGAAGTGTTAGCTCCCTTTGTCGTCCGAAAGCTAAGTTCTGGCGGCCATATTTCGCCTACTTCTCTTAAACGTAGTTTGCTGTTAAATAGCCGTGTCGCGAGCAGAACTGAGATGTTGAGTAATCAGAAACTATCTATCCATTTTGACTAAGTCGTCTGCGGACAATACGAAGTAGTCCTTTGTTAGGAGGCCCTTTTGGGCAAATTTATATCGTCGCTTCCACTCATGAACAGTTGAGCTACTTCATTACTTTTGAAAAATTGTACCTTTCGTAAATGTCTTGATTTAGTTCCCGCTCTCCAACGCGAGTATGGAGGTGTTTTCATATTTCATAAGCATTTACTTTTCTTCCAATAGCAGATCTGCTGGCATTTCTCCAGAAATGGCCACTAGGGCATCATTTGACATAGTAACCCCATGTTTGGCCTGAAAGCCTACCTAACGCGTGGAAAAGGTTTACTGATATGGTGCATACTTTTTCTACTTGTCCATCCATCTTGTTCCCTGCACGGAGTTCTACGCCTAGGTAGTTCAGGGACACTGCGCTTTGGATACGTGTTCCCAGCACAAATATTCTTGGTCTTCCTGGGTGTAATTTCCCTTTCAGGAGAAGGCAGTTTGTTTTTCCTATTGTCTATTAGCCTATAAAGAAAATACCGGTACTGAGGTCTTCTTCATAAATATAATAACAATTATTATTGCCTAATGTACCTTCGAAGAACTATAGAATCGCTGTAGTCAATTTCTGCTCCGGTTAATTCTTGTTCGTGACAAATTTCCTATATACAGATTCTTAAGTAGAACGTTGGTGATTGCTGTATGCAGAGTGCATAACAGTTTGTTATAATAGCTCAATGTTATAATATTTGTCTATAGTCCTTCAATCATAACACCAGCGGGTGATTTACATGTGCATGTCGTATATAGCATACATGGCATCTCTTGCACCAACATTGAACCTTGATTATATTGATATGGCATGGACAATCACATTCTTATCACACGTGATGGCACTGTCTGCTCTTAGCTTATGTAATCAAATGCAATATTGATCGCTCTCTGTATGAACAATGCCTTCAATCACTTCCAATCTATGGACTTAATTCCAGTGTTTATAGTAAATTATGAAATATATATTTTAAAATAATAAATTTTGTGTATTGTAGATTGCATTTTAGAACGTTCTTCAACAGGTCATAATCATCCTACTAGAAAGAAAAAATGAAATCTAACATGAACTTCTATACCAGCGTTTCTCAACCTTTTTGAACCCGAGGACCTCTAAAATGTCTAAAAACATTTACGGACCCCTAATTTTACATCCCACTTTTAAAAGAAGGCCTATATTCTTAATATTTGTGGTATTAATTATAGGTCATTATAACGAAATATATGAAAAAAAAATTTACTTCTTTACTTGCTTTATGATATTTTAAATTATGTCTGCGGACCATCTGCACCATCTTCGCGGACCACCGGTTGAGAAACGCTATTCTATACGATTTTGTTCATAAATTCAACAAGACATGCTATATTTTCGGCTATATTTTGTTCCTTAAATAATGTATAACTTCCAGTGACAATCGGTTAGATCAACAGAGCTTCAGATACCCTTTTTAGTCATATTTAATCGTTGATAAATTGCTTTAAGAGAAATTACTTTGAAACGGGTAAAATACGTCTTTTTATTTTATTGCCTATTTCACATTTTGATGTATACTTTATGGTTAATATAAACGTATTTTTAATCACATGCCCATTTAAAGGTCCTAAATGACAGCTTATATTACTAGTTATTTATAGGCCTAAAATATAGTATATCTTACATTATAAGCCTATTTTGTTATATTCTTTGTTAGCCTATAAGTAATTGTCTATGGTCTATTACTTCTTACGGAGCGCATGACAAATAAACATTGAATTCAACTGAATTTGGGTTAAATAATGCAAGCCCTATGATGAGTGGTGGATCAGCAAACAGTTACGTAGGACTTTAAAGTCGTTTTCCCGTAACTTTAATTCTTTCTAGCTTCCATGTACCTTTTCTCGGAAAGTATTCATCCCATAGCATTGGAATTTCTGCAGTATATTTACATATTATAATAATGAGATTTGGCATTTCTTAACTTCCTGGTACCAATTTTAAGACTGATGATAAGAATTTCCATTTCTCAAATTTGCAAAATAAGGGCAATTATTTTTTTTTTAATCTAAAACTTAGTACCTTTTTTAAGATACTTTTTTCTAAAAAAAATTACTTTGTTACTAAGGAGTGTAAATGTAAGTGGGAAAAACTTATTTTGTTACTGAACATCTTTGCCTTTAAATGAGATTATACCGAAGTTACTAAATATATTTTGCTTAGTTAATGGTGAGAATACTTAACTAATCATCCGCTCAAAGATAAATAATAATACAGTGTCTTTTACTCCATTACTTCCTTCGTACTCAATATCGTCATAAAGTTTCAGCTTTTGGGTTATTTGTGCTCTTTCATTCATAAGTAAATTGGATTCTCTATTAATCTCCATTCTTAAGTAACGAACAAATGATGACAACATTCACTTTTTTTTCCATTTGGTAATTTCCACAATGTTGTGGTTTTCCTCCACCAAACAATGCATGATAATACATTCCAATTTTAATGAATTTTTCTTCTCTACTGTTTTCTTGCTGCCATGCCCCTCCTCTTATCATCCATCCAAGCATCAGTGACCTTCCTTTCCTTTGCCTTCTATCAGGTTCCCAGTTCATCACCACCTTGAGCAATCTTCCATCGTTCATTCTTTTCACATGACCGTACCATCTTAATCTTATCTTTTCAATAATTAAAACTAAATCTTCATTCACATGCATTAATTATTGTAATACAATATTCCTTACTTTTTCCCTCCTTGAATTTCTCGAGTAATCAATTTCTGTGGCTCTTAGTTTTGCTTTTTGTTTCCACGTTTCCGCTCCATATAACATTATACTCTCCACTATTGATGTATATATAAATAATTTTGTTTTATTCATGATATTACTGTTTCATAATAATTAGTTTAATATTTTAATTGTCCTTCCTTGACGTATACGTCTGTCTTTATTTAATATTAATTTAAAATAGGATTCAAAATCTTAGTTAAGTGCTCAAAGCTCCTTCATTTTATAGGAAACTATTGAATCTCTGTGTCTTCTACGAATAGGATCAATCTTTCTTATAGAATGTAAAAAGGGGAAAAACGGCTATTCACATTACTTTTAGTCAGACCAAAATAGGGGCAATTTATTTGTAGGCCTATTAAATATTTTCGAATTCAGTTAGACAATAGATAATGTTTGAATTTCTAATTACTTTTCTTAATAATTCATTGATACATTTTACCTCAGCAAATCAATGTGCATAACCACATAGGCCTAAATAAAATACATGGACCCAGTCTTCACTTAGAGTTTTGAAAGGAAGGGCTGAATTATTTAGAATTGTTTGGTTAGTAAAATGATCAAGGGTCCAGCAAAGGATGTCTAAAGAGGGAAATATGTTTTTGTTAGAGATATTGATTTTGCAATTGGTTTGCAATTGGTTTACTGTATTCTATTGTTCTTTTCAATTTTCCTACATTTCTTCTATTATTGTATTAACTAAGTCTTCTTCTAATAAGTGTCTTCCACAAACTTCTTTGCTCTTCCATTTTTGCTAAAATTCTTCGTTGGGTATTTTATCAGACCACATAATTTTCTAACATCTGTCTATTACACCAAATTTAGAAAGCTTCTTTCACTTTCCCGGATTCAATAATATCTAGAGCTACAACTAATTTAGTCTTTTGAAGAATTACAAATCTTCACGCGTCACTTCTGTGTCTAAAATGTTGTTATAACTTATCAAGTAATAAAACGGGCGAACCGGTGTCATTGATAATATGTACTGTTATTTTTAACTTGGTTATATTTTGACATTGAGATATAATTCGTGCAATGTCACTTATCGATTGGAAAATGAAATGAAATAAACTGAATCACACTTTATTCATGTTTGTCACTCGTATTCTTTGCAGCTCGCTCTTGGCGTGTTACACAAGAGTTGAAGCTATCTTCTGTAGTCATGATTAATTTCGGCGGCGGTAGCACTCAACGTTACAATCGTTTTCAATTACACCAAAGCATACGTCAACCCAATCTCGAACATCGTTTCATGCATAAAAGCCTAGCATCTATGGAGTACCAAGCACTTTGAATGCTTTTCAGAGCTCTGAAAAGAAAACTGAGTGTATGTCATGCATATAAACAAGGAGATGTATAGGTGTGGAAGTATTCAAATGTTAATAGAAAATAGCTATTTATGTACCAAGTACGCAAAATAAGGCTTTAGCGGACGAATCTAGTATTGCAGCCGAGGCTGAAATACTGGATGAGTCCGCTAAAGTTTTTGCGTACGTGGTGCATACAAAAAAAATTTAGTAAAAGTTCTGCAATTTTACTACTAATGAGCTCAGTTTTTAAATCATTTTCAATGATTCTGCGTAAAGAAAGCAAAGATAATGGCGATTGTATCAGTAGTGCAAATTTATAAACTTCGCTTGCTATGGATTATTTATTTTCCTTAAAACAAGTTTAAAGACATCGTTAAGATGGTAATGTTGATTAATTAGACTAAATATATTTACATCAATTGAAATTACGCGTCATTTTTATCGTATTTTCTGCAGCAAAACTTATTACGCCTTGTTAAATGAAGCAATCGTACAAGAGGCTCATCTGAACTCGCTTCCTTCAACTGCCACTCGTAGTCTAGTGGACTAAGCGATGGTTTCGTAATGGAAGGTTCGAGCATTCGCGTCCGCCTTTAGTCATGAAAAATATAAAAAGTTATTATTATGGAATTTATTTCTTAAATTCAAGATTTCTAAATTACAAGGTTCACTAAGCTTGTTAATAGACAATGAACAATAAAGCCCTTAACATATAAAATTGAACTTAGCCTACATTGGGAGACACTGGAGAGATATCTAGGAGCCACCGTTGGAACTACGTCCACTAGGGGTTACCATGGCAACTTGACCGGCCTAGTGCGGTAAAATTACTTTACCGTACTAACGGTAAAGTGCTATTTTCTGGCGTGTTAGCAGTTCGAGAAACAACCACTTTGCGGAGCATGTACTAAAAAAGTATAAAAAATACTTGACGCAAGGAGTGACACTAAATTAATGAACATAAATACTTTTATAGAGACATTATTTTTGCGATGTACCGCTGGAGCGTGCCAGCTATCGCGGCGCGAACGTATGCCGATAAGCGGTGATCTGACCTTCAGTTTTCCGGGTAA
This sequence comes from Ectobius pallidus, assembly GCA_964059195.1. Lineage (NCBI taxonomy): Eukaryota > Metazoa > Arthropoda > Insecta > Blattodea > Ectobiidae > Ectobius > Ectobius pallidus. The sequence goes on along the minus strand of CAXKWD010000002.1, from coordinate 108,043,246 downwards.
AGTCGCATTGTGAGAGCCGGCTGTGGCTTACAAACGTTACAATTCGTGAAACGCAGTGTTACAAGGCCTGTTTTAAGTGCGTTTGTATTGTTATAATGCCACAACATAAGTACACTTTAGAACAGAGAATTTTTATGTCTGAATTATATGTGAAAACAAAACCTTGCAGAAGAGTAAGGCTGCATATTTGTAAGGAAATTTCCCGGAGTTCATGCACCTCACAGAAATACTGTGCGTACTCTTGTAAGTAAATTTAGGGAAACTCGATCGATTCTCGATAGGAAACAAAATGTAAACCGCCGCGTTCTTACCGAGGAGAAACTTGGCGAAATTGGTGAAAGGTTATAGGACGAAGTCCGAATACATCTCTGCGACGGCTTTCACAGGAGACAGGAATTTCTCCTCCTCGGCTAGGAATGCTATGAAGCCTTTAAAATTAAAACCTTATAAAGTGGCAATTGTTCATGAATTTCAGCCATGTGGTAAGTCAGTCGTGTAAATTTTTCTATGTTGAATAGTGTTAATGACGGTACAATTGACCCATGCTTAATTCTTTTCACGTACGAAGCGTGGTTCCAATTGCATGGCCATGTATCGACACAAAATAACAGATGTTGGAGTGCAGAAAACTGTAACTGTAGGACTAATTCTGAAATCCGCGTCCTTGAATTCAGGGGTTATGTTCATGAGCCTTTACCGGTCTGACGACTTGCCTCCAGGCCGCAGCGCGGACCGTGCGATCTCTGGACATTGCAAAAATAATCTCTCTGTATAATCATTGGTTTATCCACAACATGTTATCATAAACCGTCATGAAGACTTTTTCTGGGCTCACTTTCTTCCTTTATATTTCTGTATACAGCGATGCAATCCACTTATTGTAAGAAAATATCTTGTTTATGGACTGAATATTTAGTTTAATTTACAGTATTTTAATTTGAAGGGCCTCTATAATGAATTCAGTACGTACTAAGACCTCCTATGGAATCAACAGAAATTATATTTTATGACAATAGACAGGGATGTTAGGATTTTTCAAACCTGAGCTTAAGCATTCCTGAACGAGCCCAGAGTTTACGAAAGAACACAAATTTCATGCGCGATCAGTGTGGGTAGAGGTCGGACAGATTCGGAACGTCTATGGGGTGCTAGTCAGCAGACCTAGGAAATGACGCAGTTGGCGCGCGTTCTGTTCTGTCCTGCCCTGCCCTGGTTGGTAGTGGTGGGGAAGCGCGACATTGTGTGCGCATAGTCATTCACTGTTTAGACCTGTGTGTGAACGTTTGTTGTCAACCAGTGGAATCCGCCTAAGGAATATAATTATTATATTATATTAGCACGTGCCCGCTGCTTCGCTCGCGATTATTTACTCAACTGCTAGATGTTTTATTTAACATTAAAATAATTAAAATATTATATTTATTAACGCTCACGTTGTTTTTACAGAAATGGCAGGAATTACATAAACTTTATATATACTAGCTTAAAAGGCCCGGCGTCGCCCGGGTTTTGTATTTTGTAATATGAAATTAACTTGTGGAGGACTTTCGATTTTGAAACTCTAGGTCCTTATATAATATGTATGTAGAATTCGAAATGAGGAAGAACGACATATGACAATCAGACTAATCCCTCAGAAAACGCTAGATATAACTTTTTATGGCTCATAGAGGATGTCGAATGTTGCATTCCATTGCTTCTACACACCATGCCTGGGAGGAGTGCAAATAAGAAGAAAAATAAATTCAGGTTACATAATATTGTATTGTCTTGACAGAAAATTGTATTTCTCACTCTCATACATAGGCGTAGCGAGGGGGGGTTTTGGGGGTTTGAACCCCCCCCCCCCATTGATTAAAAAAAATGAAAATTGTATAATTTTTTTAAGTCTGCCCATAAATTGCTTAATACAAGTATAAAGCGTGGGAAGCTTAAAACTCGTTATTTTGTGTCTTAATTTTTAAAATTTTCCGGGGAAGGACCCCCGGAAGCTTAAAACTTGTTATTTTGCATCTTAATTTTTAAAATTTTCCGTGGGGGAACCCCCGGAAGCTTAAAACGCGTTATTTTGCATCTTAATTTTTAAAATTTTCCGGGGGAGGGCCCCCGGACCTCCCTCTCCTTCCATACTCGCCAGACCCCGCGGATGTTATAACCCCCCCCCATATGGTCGGCCTGGTTACGCCTATGCTCTCATATTACCATACAACCGTTTCGGGGCTGAAGTAAAAAATAAATTCAATATCACTTTCATATTTTCCTTCCCAAAAACCTGGGACATACTATAACTTACTGCGCGCGTAGGACTGAAAATGTTCCATCCCATTTTGTCTTCTTTTAGTTGCTTAGGGCCTCTGATAAACATCCCTAGGTCTATTTCTCAACTAATACAAAGCCTACAGCTATGAGTGACGTATCAGTGGATAGAATTTGTTACCGACTTCCGATATAGCATACTCACTGCAACTAAGTTGGCCCTGTAATACGACCGCTTATTCTACATCAAAATGTGAAGTGAAAAAATGATGTTTTCCATGTCGAGGGTAGAGAAAGTTTTGTGACTGCTTTATTTTCGTGGATTTTATTCTTCAAGAATTATTTTCACATTTACATCGATTGTATCAGAATTTGTTAAAGCCCAGTAATATAATATAGTTTCCAAAGTCCTATGCGAACACCGTAAACAAAACTTTCGTTATGTAAACAATTGAAAGCAGAACTTTCTAACTCTGCCTCATTTCACATTTCCGACTTTTCCCGTGGATTTTCCATAAATTTTCTTTCATACAAACCTTGTCCTGACAATTACGAACACAACAAAAAAAGAATCAGCCAAATCGGTCGAGCCGTTCTCAAGTGATATTCATGTTGTGTCATAATTCATATGTTTCTGAAGGATCTGTGTGTAAGATTTCATAAAAACTAACCAAAGAATGTAGACGGGTATAGAGATTATATATTAGCGGTATAAAACAGCTAAGGGAAGGATAGTATTGTTGAATAGAATTTTCTCCTGATTCTATAGGATCTGGTTTTGTATAATCCTTCAAAGAATTTAAATTTGTATAGGGATTGGAAAATAGGGGTAGAGAAGAGCTAAGGTATGATCCTATTCTGTTATTATTGCTGCCTTGAATTGTCTTTTGATTCTGCAGAATCTATTTAAAAATCTGCTAAAAATCTTTCGAAGTATTTATACTTGTATATAGATTATGTAATAGGGTAGAAAACTGTTCGAAGAATGTAGATTTGTACAGACATCACAACGTATGGGTAGAAAACAGCTAAGATGTGAACTGTTCTGTTATTCAAGTTACTTAAAATGTTCTTCTGATTCTACAGCATTTGTCTTTAAAATCTTGTAAAAATCTCTCAAAGTATCTAGATTTGAATAGAAATTATATAATATAGGTAGGCCTATACAACAACTAAAGGGTGATTTGATCTAATATTTTGTTGCCTAGAAAATATTTCTCATTCTAGAGGTTATATTAGTATAATTTGATGAAAATTTGTTAAAGTATGTATCCTATATTTGTATAGCAATTACACCTTATAATAAGGGTAGAAAACACTACGGGAATTTTTATATATTAATATGTACAGTACTAATATTATTATTACATTGTGTAGACTATTGTAGATTATTAATTTGTATTAATATTGTCATCATAGCAATACATTAATATAAATAATAATTTTCTCCGGGTTATATGGGGTAAGTTATGTAGGTAATGATTGGTGAAACACGGCCAAAAGTGTAGATCTGTATACAAATTATGTGACAACAGAGATAATATAGACCTAATAAACTAAGGGATGGTTTGTGAATTGCAGAGCAGGGAAACTTTCATGAGCAACACAACAAAAAGAGGCGCAGGATCATTAAAATCGGCGTCTCAACATCAAAAAAGGACACACATTCGCACAAATTGCTTCGCAATGCATTCTACATAAAACACACAATATTTCAAAGGATTTTTCCATGAATTTTTAATTAAAAAGTACCATCGTCTTGCCCTATCTATAACCGGATAGCATGCTCTTAAAGCCTCGGCAATTCACCGCCCATTTTAACTGTAATACGTTTTCATGTTGATAAATTATATTAAAATATGAAAAGGGCGTAACAAGGTATTAAACTAATAAGGCATTTGATAAGGTAATTAGACATAAAAGCTACTAGCAAAAAGGATCAAAATATAAAATAAATAATTCAACAAATATCTAAATAAAAGTAGTGCAGATTTACAAGATTAGGAAAAAGTTTAATTCATTCTCTTCCCCAGCGGGTCAATCTTTCAGTATGGATACAAGTAGCCAGTAAATATCCTTTATTATTGAGTCCACGAATAAAATATTTAAGGATTTTTACGTAATTGCTAGTAGGCCTATTTTATAGCCTATATATTTTATATTTTATAGCTTTAGCGCTGGAGCAATTACCACTCTATTACTCGTAAACCATTCAAAATATAAACGTGGTACTTGATGTATAATAAAATTAAAATATTTCCCTAAAGCTTACATGCTTGAATCATTTTCTGGTCACAGAAATAAACAAATTGTCGCATAGTCAAAATATGCTTCTTCCTGAACAGTTCACGGTCGTCACAAATCAGTCCGACAATAAAGCGCATGGAATAATTACCACTCAATTACTCGTAAACCATTCGAGATATAGAGCTGGAACTTCATTTATATTAAAATTCAATTATTTCACTAAAACTTTCTCGCTTGAAGTTTTTTCGGGACACAAAAATACAAAAAATTGTCGCATAGTGAAATTCGCTTCTCCCTCCATGAATTTTGTGCAACGGGTGATGTTTATAAAATAAAATAAAAACATTTGTGCCCGCTTTTTTAAGGCTCTGTTTTAACCAACAGTAGGGCTGATGTGTGTAGATTATTCCTGCACAAATTTCACAGGAATCCGACCAAGGGTTAATTAATGATTACGAGTTTAATCACGCGGTGTAAGGATTTTCTAGTCTGAGTAAAAGTTGACTCCCAGTACCCAGTCTAGCCACAACGTAGGCGTGGTGATAGCTAGTAGGTAACTCGCAACGAAGCTGCTAATAGGAATCACTCATAGACGTTACGGAAATGACTGAGCTCTAAAAACTAAACCTTTAATTCAATGCCTGTTTTTTAATGAACACTTGGATTGCATGCTGCCGTGCCCTTGGACGTATTTTAATGCAGTACTTGATTAAGAACCAGACTGCTAAACATGTACTAAAGTTGATTAACAACAAATGAACTACATAGTGTTTTTTTCAATATTGCAAGAGATCAAAATGATACAATCTACCTGTAATAGCATAAATTTTAGCAGTTACCATATAAAGTCATTATATTGAATGTAATTATAATTAATTTTTAGATTTTTTATCTAACTTATAAAATTAAATCAAAGTAATGCAATTTATTTCATGCAGTGTCCATCTACTTGAAGTAATCTTAAGAGACATTTATATTAATAAAAAGTATATATTTATACATTTTTATCATAGCATTTCAAGTGAATAATTATATCTATGTTCATATTTATCATGATAGTTGGTCTTAGTTAAGTATTACGTATTAACTTTTCAACAGTTTAGGAAAATAAGATTTATTTTGACGTACAATACCTAAAGAAATGCGTCGTATTTTGATGGATTCAACTGAGGGATTAATTATTGGAACATTGAACCAACTGTAGCTACTATGTTAAGCTATAAAAATATGAAACTATTGCTTTCCTATTGGTTTCCTATTTTATTTTCAGAAAACACTAGGTAATAATAAGGAAAGTTGGACGTGTTTCAATTATATTTTTAAAGGCTATGTTAAAATTAATGAATATTTCGTTATAGTATAGAACAGCGTTTCTCAACCTTTATGAACCCGAGGACTTCTAAGATGTTTAAAAAATGTTACGGACCCCTAATTTTACATACCATTTTTAAAAGAAGGCCTATATTCTTAATATTTGGGGTATGAATTATAGGTCATTATAACGAAATATGTGGAAAAATTTACTTCTTTACTTTCCACTTGCTTTATTATATTTTTTAATTATGTCTGCGGACCATCTGCACCATCTTCGCGGACTACTGGTGGTTGAGAAACGCTGGTATAGAATAATCTGAAAAATGGGAATGAAAATGATACCGAGGCACGCAACTCGGATACCGCCTAGAAAACCCTGGAACGCAATTCTGACATTTTCTTCTCTCCGCATGCAATTTGTAAACGCTTAATTTTGCTGCCATAACGGGATCTCTGTGAGATCTCACTCTAATAAAATCGCATAGAATACATTCAGATCTGACTTGCAATTACTATGAAGATGGTAGAAAATCATTAAGTTAAATTTTCATGCGATTTTTTACAGTTTCCTTGGCTCACATGTCGCTTGTTATCTTATGGCTTGTTCTTTTCTTTTCCTCGTCCATACTTTCTTTCTCTCTGTTGTTTTATTATCCAAAACCCCATGACAGGAAGGAAAATAACTTTCTATTTACCATATGTCAATAATTGTTTATAAACGAAATTCCATCACTCCGTTCTCTAATTATTGCTGTAAAATGGTCTTTATGTAAGTAAACAATTTTTTTTTTAACTTAGATGTATCCCAGCCTCTTAGGGTGGTGTAAAAGGCTAGTAAAAAAATCTAACCAGATTCATAGGGATAATTAGAGAAGGCCGGGAAGGACAGAGAAGAATTGCAAACAATTCCTCTTCCTCTACATTCTATTCAGTATCTGGTAAATGGCTTAAGATTTGTATATTTACATCCTGTCAAAAGATTGAATGAAGAAATTCTGAAATGTTAGGGAAATTGTTTCCAAGGATTAGTGTCAATCGTATTCTGAAAGGAAATAGTCGAAAGGAAACATATTGACAGAATGCTTATTTTTTAATTATTTATTTATTTTTATTAATTAATTTATTTATTTATTTAACAAAAGGTACCAACGAGCCAATTGCTCACATTAAAGGACAGTATGGAAAGTTAATTTTATTTTTAAAGTAAGATCTGGATTTCTAATAATTTTAAATATCCTTAAAAACCAAATCAAGCCCCGCAATATTAACAAAACATTTCTTCCTCTGTTCTGTTTTTATATGAATAGGCAATTCTTTGCTTCGTTTTTTGACCTCCGTGTTCTCACTCTTTCCATCTCTTCTCTCCTTCTCTCTCTCGTTCTCTCCGTTAGACTTTCTCGATTGTCATTTTATTGCTGTTGTCTTCTTTAGCTTTTTCTCTATATTTTATTATCTGTCTGCCTCTGCAACTGTACGTATTTATCAGTTTCTGTGATTGCCATTTTGCTGCATTCTATGGTACTCTCATTTCCCTATGTGAGTCAGAATCTCCTTTTGCACGTTTATAATTACAAACAGTCCTTACACTCTTTCGCGTCCTTACACACAAACACGTGTATACACACACACATACAATAATCCCTCCACTCATGGCCTACTGTTCATTCTAGATGTGTTGAGAAAAGAAATCAACAGTGGTTGTAACGGGAGGATACCATTTCACCAGTTATCAAAACTCACGTTGAAATTTGTAGAAATAAAAAACATTAAAGATCTACTTTATGAATTATGGTTAATACTGATTTATAGTTAATACTGAACATAAAATACACACAATACTTTCAAAATTACGTTCACCGTCTTCGATCTTAGACTTTCGCAAATCACAAGGGAATTGCGACCTGTGAAGCGAAAGAATGTGAAATGGAGTTAAGGTGTGAACATTCATAAGTATCGATCCGCATTTTTCTGTCTCAAGACGTCTGGAGTGGATAGTGAATTGTTATCAGATAGTAATCAAGAATGGAGAATTTTTAGTGTGTAGTCTACAAAAATAAAATTTTCAATTATACTTCCCCTCTGAATTATCTGTAATTGGAAGAAAATAGGAATCAATTGTAGGGCTTGTTTCATTTTCAAGATTTTTCTGAATGAGTACATTCTATTGTTTTACTCCTATTCAAGTGGAAGTTAAATGTAAATTCCCATAATATAATGCAGTCATGTGCTCTATAAAAGGTCAAATCCATTGACAAAAACTTTCATCTTTCAACTTCAATATTCGATTTCAACTTCCATAGAATTCTACCATGTTTACTTTAAGGCAATTGCTTCTCTTTTCAACAAGTTGAGTAAATATCAGGGGACATGGATATTAACAATTTATTGAATAGAGTCGGTTTCAAAAAAGAGAATAGCAAATGGAAAGAAACAAAAATGAAAGAGAGATATCAAGCAAGTATGAGGAAGAAGAAAAGGAAGAAAGGACAAAACAAAAACAAAACGAAAGAAAGAAAATAACTAAAAAGAAAAGCCCAATACACATATAGAGAGATTATCTAACTGGAATTACGCGTAATTAGATTAAATAAAAGAAAAAAGGATAAATGTAAAGACAAAGAATGGGTGGAGGTTTGTATAAATCGTATAGTTCCGGAAAGAAACGATGGCATAATGCCAGTTTATTACAGTTAATGTAACTTAAAACGTATCTTACACATGATGCATTTGATATTATAGACAAACAACACCTTGAGCTGAGCGTAAGTAATGTGTACAGTTACCAACTTGTATGAACATTATTATTATTATCATCATTATTATTATTATTATTTATTTGCTTTTGTTATTGTTGATAAAACCTATCGATATGTCAAATGCCATTATTGATAGCTTTTAAAACTGTCCATTGTTTCAGCCAGCCGAATAAGTGTGGCCTTGAATTATTATAGTGCACACTAAATATTAGACGATTTGTATCAGAATGTTGTACCATTTTAAAATTTAATTATTAGAATTATTTTCTAAAAATAGGATGACATGCAGCTTTTTGGTACATGTTTATTAAATAAATAAGAAAAGGAAACCAGAAAGATCTATTTATATTTTATCGCAATATATTTATATTTCTTAAAAGAAAGGAAAATTAAACTGCCATAACACAAAAATATTCAATTGACTACTCCCTTCTCCATAACAAATGTTATTGGGAACTAACTCCTTTGTGTTTGTCAGTTTTTAGACTTTCGCAGTGATACGCATGATATAATTGAGTTTCATATAGATCTACCTAGATTCAATCCTAGCACCCAAAGGTGAAGACCGAGGTCTCAACCATCGAAAGAGTGTTGTAATTTACGAGGTTGCTTAGTGACATAAATACTCAGTTTTTTATGTAATTATATGTAATTTAGGCTTTACTTTTATTTGACAAATCTCAATCCGTCAATAGCTAACTATGCGTATGTTCTTTACCATCCTCCAATTTCTATGTCTGTTCAAGAAGAAGCTTCATTACTTCTTTTCATCTGCAAAAAGGCACAAGTATATAATTTTATTGTAATTTCATTCACAATCCTTTTGTTGCTCAATAGACGAGACCTGCTCGTCCTCTTTTGGCAAGCGAATCATGTCATATTTGTATTTTCAGAATATCAATTTGTTCTTTATTTACATTTTTGTTGACCTCCCAAGCAAATATTTCAACGAGATATATTGCAGCAAACATAAATAATAATTAAACTTGTTAATTAATACTCAGGAATGGATACATGTAATTCATATATTTGCACTGAACTTCGAATGAATAAATAATTCATTCCATTCATACATCCGAGTAAGCTATTGATACTGTGATCAATCAAAGGAAACTATTTGCATGAGTATTTTACTGAAGATAAAAAAAACTAATTTAATAGCTCAGCTTCGAAATATTAGACTACACATGCATTTACATAAGGCAAAAATAAAGAATGAAGCCTAATAGAGATGTGTTAATAAGGTAATAAAAAATATGTTTTTACACTCACATAACTTTCTTTGCCTTAAGTATGAACAAGGAACTTTCTCTTCACATCCTGACACAGAATAGGATGTCGTATAAGAAGAAATATAGCCTATTTGGTTGTCTCGCCTCGAGCAAAGGTGCATCGTTCACCTTGCAAGTCTTAGCCTCAATTTGTGAAAACGATTTCATGATTTTAACTTCAGAGAATTTTTGCGAAAAAATGTTTCAAATAAAAATTGGAGCGCTCAGTATTTCGTCGTATATAGAAATGAAAGAAATACGTTTAGCAGTTTTCAATAAAATTGTGAAAAAATGTTTTCTTCGTAAGGGTGGTAATAAAATAATTTAAAGTCGCCAATCTTCGTGACGCAGCCCCAAAAGATGTGTGGTATAAAATAAATTCAATTTGGATTTTATTTTTCGTTCTGAGCTATGCTGTACACAGACACACACACAGATAAGTTTCTGACGATTCAGGGAACCTAAAGACATTAATTTATGGATTGAATTTCAGGAAAGAACACGGTACTTCCTCTGACTACAGTACCGATAATACGGGTAGGGAGAATAACCATTAATAAAGGACCATTCTTTGCTTTTATTTCATTATTTTCAATCGTTCAACAATTTTCTTAAGTTTATTCCCATATACTTTCATGACATGAAATGCTAACGTTTATACTTTCATAAATTTAGAGTTAAATTAGCGTCTCGCACAACTGTTAGCCTAATTCTTTTAGTTTTAATAATTATATTCTTCTTTTCCTTAGTTTTGCCTCTCCCTTATAGGAAAGTTTAAGCAGCCCACGCTGCCTGGACCTTACATGGACCTGTCGGGAGAAGGATTATCTATTGGACCACATACATCTTTTTTTGCCAGACAAGGACTTGGAGGACCTCGCCGGATGAGTGATCAGCCCAATGTCAGGACCACCTCCAAGAACAGATAGGACGAGACACCCCATTCATTCACACACTCTGGATTAGGCGAGAATTGGCTGTAGATAATAATGCCGGCCAGACGATGAGTCTCAAATTAAGAATGTTTAGATTTTCTGTAAGGTCAGTCTGGAAAGCTAAATATGCACAGCCACTCAGTATTTTGCAACGTTTGTTGGTAATTACAAGTTTCAGATTCCACATGTTCTTGCAGAAATTGAAGTAGCCTAATATAGAAGGAAGTGCCGCTATCAATGCATGACAGTGAAAAATGTTGAAATGCCTTTCTATTACAAAGAAATTATAAAACGTTAGGAGTTCGGGGGCCTATTTATTAACGAACGCGGGCCGGATATGGTTTAAGAGATAATTAGATTATTAGTTGCGCAAAATTGCAACATCTCACTGCCAATCTGTCAATCGTATAAAACATACACAAACTGAAGACGTTGCCAAACTGCATGGACTTTGTGATGCACTTAATAGGCCTAATCTTTGCATTTAATTTGCACGAAAACTACCAACTTTGTTGAAAACCTGCATCAAAATAAGTATTTTTGATCATCAAAATATCTTCATCAAAATAAATATTTTTAAAACTATTAATTGGGAACCTTATTATAGAAGCGATATTATGTAACACTGGTTTAAAGATCGTCCAACAAATCTAAGAATTCGGGCTTATTTTTATTGTATGTACCGTACGGTTGAAAGTAAATTCTAACTTTTGTTATAAATAGGAAGAAAGTAAATTCTAATTCGGTATTAGCTTCCTTAAGACAGTGATAGTGTTATTCATGATGTAATTGAGGGCAAAGATATGACGTTGACGATTAAAACCTTAATAATGATGATAACATCTTAAAAGTAGATAGATATATATGCATTCATGAGCCACAGATTATTGTCTCTGTTGGACACTACATGAGAATATTATAGGAGAAAAATTCCTCCGGCACTGGGACTTGAACCCAGGACCTTTGGCTATTCGCGCCAATGCTCTACCAACTGAGCTAAGCCGGAGCTCAATTCACAGCGCCAGATGGAATAGGAGAGAAGTTCCATCTGGCGCTGTGAATTGAGCTCCGGCTTAGCTCAGTTGGTAGAGCATTGGCGCGAATAGCCAAAGGTCCTGGGTTCAAGTCCCAGTGCCGGAGGAATTTTTCTCCTATAATATTCTCATCTTAAAAGTAGGTCTTGATGTACAGCCGGCTGCAAAAAGGATGGGCCGCCCAGAAGTTCCAGATACAAAATACTGCGCATGCTCGTCTCGTCATCGCCTGCAAACACAAAGTAATCCTTAAAAATCATTGTAAAAGTGTTTTGTTTAAGATTATATCTATTATTAAATTTAACGAAGAATCGATTCTACATCTGCTTGGTGATCTAAGAATTATTTAAAAGTAGGCTATAATTAGACTATATAAACATTTACAGTAATTCACTGCGAAACGAGTGAGTGATACTGGTTCAACGATCGTATATCAAACTAATATGATAATATAATAACTATTATAATAAATTTTGAATAATGTTTCTGATCATACGTCGCAAGCAAAAAATATGTTATCCTAATCCCACCCAAGGGCCTTTTCTTTTATTTGCTTATGCATACAACATTTGTTTGTGTTTGCGGAAAGTCTAATTTATTTATTTTCAAGAAGTTCCTTTTTACAGGCTTATTAACACCTCACAAACACTTTAAAAGATTGGCATATCATTGTTTATTAATGAATTTCATCGAACACTTAAAGTAAACAAATATAGAAATTACTTTATCGGGACGCAAAGTCAATCATCGATACAGAACAACACTCTACGGTGTTGGCAATCAGCGCCATTTCTACCTTTTTCCCTAGCCAACACGGTGTACATTGCATCGCCGATATATTATGTAAAGTGCGTCATGTACATGGTGTAAGAAAAAGTAATCGACATATGTAAAATGCGGCACCGTAATATTTTACTTCTCACTTTCTCAGACTTAGGACTGCTTACGAAATTACGTAGGTACGGTTAAAAATGTTAGGTTTAGTAACTTTCACGTTGTCATTCACAAAATTGTTTAAAATGTAACCCTCGTTTCTTTTTTTCGTGAGCACTTTGTTTTCGTATGACGCCTTCTTAATGAAATCGAAACGGAATATTTCATTGTTTATGTATTGATGGCTCCACTTGCACAGGCGAGAATACTTGTAATTTATCTTAGCTGCTCTTTTAAGGATATGTTGAACCCATAGATAGGCTATATTCAATACCGGTATAACTCGATCGGTAAGACCTGAGCCAAACAAACGGCTGCGCAGTAGTCTACGATGACGTAATCTAGACCTGCCTGACCTTCATAGCACGTGATGTTCTTTGCTAGTTAATACTGTACAGACCGTGTTAAAACATCTTAGTTAGCCTCACAGCATTCAATATTGACGATCCAACAGCGATATTCTGTGAGTTACATTGACCTACCATTACTTAAATAATATTTCATAACTAAAAATACAAATACTTTATTCATTTTATTTTTGTTTTCAATAGTTACGGGCTCTTATGAACCGCATAGTGTGGAATGAATAGTACAGTATATGCATTCCCTTCTGCTCTTACTCCATTGCTACCGGCGGACGATAAGCTATCTGTTCGTGTTTGGCTCAGGTCTTACCGATCGAGTTATACTTCTCTCGATTTTGTTTATTGTACATATTACTCCTGGCACAGCCTACTACAGATCTCCGTGGCGTTGTTTGCAAATCTTTGTGCCGCACTCTACATATCTTATTTTTATTCGATTTAAAAGTCGGGATTAACCGTAGCACACAGTACGTACATCCCACTCATAATAAAGTAGATGGTCAACATCCTATGTAGAAATATCACAGCAATGAATATTAGCTCGTTTACGTCTTGTCAGCTGCGCCATAGAGCCTTACTTTCTAATGAATAAGTAAAGAGTCGGTCCATCCGGCTGTAAATGTAGCCTAATAAAACAACATTTTACAAATTTCTAGTAAACATTCCTCCACACTTGACTGTTTTCAATAGTTTTCTTCTTCTCCATTTCATGGTTTAGGCTACTGCCTGTTCTGTCTCCTTCCATCTCTTTCTCGGCCTTCCCACGTCTCTCTTCCTTTAGGTGCATACTGGAAAGCTAATTTTGGCAGCCTGGTATCCTCCATTCTTCCAATATGTTCCAACCGTCTTGTTCTGTACCTGTCCATTGTTGAGCTTACCGCTTCTACTTCTAATTCCTTTCTTATTTCTTCATTCTTAATTCTATCTTCGCTTGTACATCCTTTCGTTTTCCTCAAAAATCTCATTTCACAACTTTAAATTCTGCTAAATGTCCCCTGTATAAGTACCCAGCTTTCACATCCATATAGTAGCGTAGGAATTGCCATAGTTTTATAGAATTTTATCCTTCTTTCGGGTCTTGTTTTATTCTTTAAAGTATTGTATATTGTTCCACAAATTGTTTGAAATCTCATTAACTTTGTGTCTATATCTTTTATATCTATCTTTGTGTCTATATCTTTTCAATAGTATTTTCATTAAATATTCTTGCTAATATATGCTAAACGGGGAAAATAGATTTCTCACATTTCATTCGAGATGATTTATGAATAAATTGGTAGTCTGATATCGTAAAACTGTCAGAGGGATTCATCTTCCTATTGAGAATTCAATTTCGTTATAGTTCCATCCAGTTTCAGTTTTGGAGAGCAGCTGGATATAATTTATTAATGAACGCAGGTAGCAACTTAAGAGTATAATCAATAAACCAAGACTGTCATATGGGGGTCCCATAAGAAGTCGTTGAGAAATTCTCACATCACTTAATGTGACTTATAAACCATCTCAATGTGCTCGAATTAGATTATTTGAAATGTTATCTAACAAGTAAACAAAAGATGTTTCTTCTCGCTTGATTAAGTTGCCTGGAATGATTAATATAAATTTTAGCAATCTCTGTAAAATTTTAGCGATCTGGATGTTGTATGCAACCATTGCGATCGTAGACTCAGGTACATTACTTCCTGATAACTATGCAGATCGGTTTTAATACAAAATCATTTGATTATTTTCAAGCGGTTTCATTAAAATTGTTTTAAAAAATTGCAAAAGAATCAGTGTTTTTCTTAGTACAAAAATGTAGCTCAATTATTAAGATCTGAATTACTAAGAAGAAGCTCAATTACGAATATTCAAAAAGTTTATATTTGCTTTCTGTTCAACTTTAAATAATCATTCTAATGACTATGCGGTACCTTCTGCATTAACGTTTTCTGATAGACCTAATACAAAATGGCCTAGACAATTTTGTTTCTTCGTGTGACTTGTGAAACAGGCCTATTAATTTTTTTAAGTAGTGTCACATGGTACCGGTAATATATTCGTTTCGGAGATGAAGGAACAAAATGTTTCCAGCATAACTTAGTAGGGTTACAATTCAATACATCATTGATTCTTGATTAATAATAATTCCATACTGAAAAGGAGCAAGATGGGCCAATGCCTGTCACTTGTTCTTCACTTCCTTCCGGCGGAGGTTCAATCATGCGTTACACTCAATCATTCATCATATTGATTGTGAGTAACATTTTTTAACCAATCTTGAAACGGTTCATTATGTTATTGCATATTATTGTGGATCAAGAATAATTTTAAGGTATTGAATTATTTTTATTCATTAGTTTTCTGTCAGATCCAAAATTCATTTTAGACCGGTTGATAGAGCCAGCTCAATTTCTTCTGGCTACTGTGAAGGCATTCACATTAATAGAAGGCTCCTATTTGCTCTGAGGTATGCTGGATATCAATTCAACGTCCAACAAAAGCGATTTGAACTTCCTGTAATTCATCTTGATTTTATAGATGTGTTGCCACCGTTAAACTTCCAACCCTCTTATGTTGCCCTCAATCTTTTCTGTGTTGTTGGATCAAATTGGTCAGTTGAATGTAGCAGATCATTCGAGCACCTTATGCGTGATTTCATGTAAGGACAAATATTCATCCTGGCCGTCCATTCATTTGCAAGCAGCCTATCTGTAGTGTGGCTACAGTCTGATTTTAACAACCTGCGACCTGTGACAGTTGCTGGAGGGATATGTTTCCAAGGCTTTTCTGGAGATATGTGAGATGTTTGCAATTCGAAGTGCTGCTAAACTGTTGACTGAAGCTCTAATACAAGTAATACAGCGTAATACAGCGCAGCTCTCCCGTTTTTCCAGTTCGAGTGAACTGTCACAAGTCGCAGGTTGTTTAAATCAGACTGTAGTATTCATCTCTTGGGGTTGCATGTTCAACAGAAAGGAAACTAATTGAGACAAAGCGTCAATTAACCCCTGCTGAATAAAGTTTAATGTATATATAGCCTACTCCGTACGTTTAAATTTAGTACCGGTAGTAAAAACACAGCATGTTGTATTCTTTTTAAATACGTTTACTAGTGTCATAGTCCGTCAGTACTTGCTAAGAAAATCTTATCATCTTTAAAGAGTTTTTTTTTAAATGGCGCAAAACATTTCAAATGCTGCTCTACAATGAAGCTAGAGTGCTGAAAGCTTGACAGAGATTCAGAAATAATTTACTACAAGGTGTTCTGATTTTGATGAACTTCAACCTAGATTTCCCCCAACCCTATGGAGACATGCATTCTTTATTATGGGTAAATTCTGTAAAATGTGTTTTTCCTGCCAACACTAGTTATATTATACAAGAGGTTGAAACGGTTTATCTGGAACACCCTGCTTATTAAGAGTTTTGTTGCAGGTAGGCATAATCTTTAGTGTATTTTGATTTGGAAAGTTTGTATATTAACATTTTTGTCATCCTTTCCAGATAGGCCTAATACATATTATTGATAAAGCCCAGGTTAAAAGTTCAAATTACTTCAAACTAGTTTCTCTCGCATGTGAATTTTAAAGGTTTCTTTCCCTACACCTGTGCTTTAGCTAATTCAGAGTCCAAACGGATATTCTGAGTGGAAAAAAAAGTAACGTACTATATTTTCCACTCGTTCATAAACGAGCAAACATAATTTTAGAACTACGTGACCTGTAAAATACAAAAATATATCATTTAAAAAAATAGAATAGTGAACACAATGTAGGCCTATATATTGCATTTCCCAACACTTTTCGTAATATCAGTTTTGTACGTTAATGATTAATGAATAAATCAATATAACAAATAAATAATAAATAAATAAGCTGAATTAATCCCATAAAGGCAAATGCCTCCCGCGATTCGCTGAATGAGGTTGAAGGATTGCTCCATAAGTAAGCTCGTCCTAACGAATTAGTGCTTTCTTACTAATTAATCGTAATATTTAATACACTATTCAAAAACGTAATACACATAGACTACATAGTAACTAAACTGATACTACGGAAAAGACTACACGATTTTAAACATTCATGTACAGTACACTACAAAATTTTAGAATCTAATAATGTTTATCCTGACCGCCGGTGGTCTTGTGGTTAGCATCTTTGGCCTCAGATCCGTCAGCCCGGGTTCGATCCCCGGTAGGGAGGTCTGGAACGGAGTACACTCAGCCTCGTGATTCGAATTAGGGAACTACTTGATAGAGAAGTGGCGGCTCCGGTCATGGAAACCACCATTAACGGCCGTGGATGTCGGCATGCTGACCACATGCCCCCAATCCTACCATCTGCTTATGGTAGATGATGCAGCGGTCGGGTGGTAGGCCTAGTCCCTTCATGGATGTAGCGCCTAGGAGTTTAGTTTAGTTTTATTAATGCCTATCCTAGATGTTTCCATTCTCTTCTATCTCTGGCTACTCGTGTCCACTTCTTTCCAGCTGTTTCGACCATTAAGGCTGACAGTCAAGTTTTAATAATTTTTTTAATAAGTTATTCAGACTCGAGCATAGTTCTCGGCATATTCCATTACTTAACGTACAAAATTGACATTTTAATTCGTTGTTGTTTGGTTCTTTTAATGTAGGCTACTTCCGATAAACAACTACGTACATAAATAGATTCTTTATATCTGATCGTTGTTTAAGTATTTCATTAATTTTTAATGTCTTTTTGTTCCCAATTTTTTTATGCCTAATTGCACACACATAGATTTCAATCGCACGATATCGTGTGCGTTGCTTGCACAGCCCACGGGTTTTCTTCCTGTAATAAGTGCAGTCGTTCGTTAAAAGCTCATGTCTACTCACACAAAGTTGTATGAAAATAAATTCCAAACGTGTTGTTGCTATGTGGCTGGTGTACTCTTGTCTCAAGGGTCGCAGGCTTAACTAAACTTCCTAGGTCCATCCAATTAACCAAAAAAGAGTACAAGAGGAATATTCTACACATTGTACAAGACTCTCGAGAGGATTAGAACAAGTTAACTATTATATTAGCCTTCAATGTACTGCAGGAACGACTTAAAACTAAAATCCAACGTGGGAATACGAAAGTCAGAAATCCTGTTGTAGTTCAATGCAGCCTTCATTTCTGGTAAAATATCTATCTTTGTATATTTCTAAAGTTTTGTCCCATAGCATTAGGTTTATTTGTACCAATAATTTTCAGCTTTAAAAAACCTTCCCCATTTCTGCCCCCTTGGTACTATTTTTCTCAATAGCGAACTCTACCGGGAATATCCATATCTGTATTATAGGCCTATTATGTATCAGGCTAGAACTAATTTGTGCAAAATTAAGGCAGTTATCGTGTCTATAAATAAAATATATACATACATAGATTACGCTATATAGGCTACTATATAAACCTTTTTTTTTTACTTTGGCGGTGGTTTTGGGACCTAGGGACCATGAAACGTACAACTACGTACAAATTTCCGAGAGTCGCTCCATGGTAACGATTGCAATAGGTATTCTTTCTCCAAAATTTGCTTAATATGTTTCATAGCAGTAAATATATATATACCTTAATGAGAAAATGTTAAAGCATTCAAAGATTCATGTAAAATCAGAATAGCATTACATGAAATTTTATTCTTATCCCGAAGAATATGGAAATGGAAGAAGTCATCACAGCACTGAAGATTGTGGAAATGGAAGAAGTCATCATAGCATAAATAAACAATTGTACAAGTAGAGTTGTTTATTCTCGGAATCTACTGTCAGCCCTCATTTCACTCAGTCGCAAAATTGTCCTCGACTTGTTACTGTTACTTATATCTTATGTACCATAGACCATAGTATCGTGCTGGTGAGAATGTAGCCCATATAGGCATACGTTTTCTATTTCATACGTGTTGCTAATCTTTCAACACATTAATTCTTACTTAACTAAAATGCGGCCTAAATTACTATAATGGAAAGCATCGTATCGGAATCGGTCGATTATACCAGGATACAGAGACAGTATAAATGTTAAAATTGCTTTTTATTCCATTTTCTTTCGTTTGTCCATCTGTCTGGATTATCCCGTGGTTCAGCAAGTGAAAATGACACATGATTCACGTCAGAAAAACACACGTCGTTTTGTAGGAAATAGCTGTTCATGGAATTGGAAAAGAAGTAAGCATTTCCATAGGCTATATGAAAATATCGTAAAATGTGACAGTCCCATTAGCGTACTTGCTTCTGCGCTTTTCTAGAAGTACAGTGCGTTCAGTTCTGCTTTCCGCCGTAGTGGCGGAATGGCGTAATGCACCGGTCCATTGGTGCGCCGGTTAGCCAGTTCTCCGTATATCCACAGTTGGTATAGGCCTATCGGTGATTAGCGAGAGGTTCAAATAATTCAAAAAACCAACCAGACAACAATACAACAAATTTAAGAAACTCATCAATAATCACCAAATTATGAAATGTGTCGAAATTGCCCGTTGTAATTATCCTTACATTTTTGCCAACTCTCTACTGTCTTGAGCGTCTACACCCGGGGAATTTTTCTTGGAACAGTCTTCGAACTTCACGACCTAATTAAGTACACATATGAACCTTAAATAAAGACACGCTGTGCCGTTTAAGCTCATGATGCAGAGTAGGCCTACAATATATTATGTATTCTGTTGAAATAAGAAACGAACGACAAAGCACACACCTGGGAACAGCTGCTCTACTACTGCTACAGGTCAACGGCTTGCTACTCCTCCAGTGCACGGCGAACGAATGGGGGCTCGCCCATAGGAAAATCCCTGGGTCGCGGAGAAAAAGCATAATTGGTAGCATTGTAGGTCAGTCGGAGTTTAGGAGACACCTTGGAAAAGTTGAGAAAAATTAATCTTAACAACAGAAATTATATAAGTTTCATGAAAATTTTAAACAAAAATTTGTTTTAAGATAAACTGAATTTGCTATGTCAAAAGTTTGTATTCACCGATAACTTATTCATCGTTGTAGGGTTTGTATTAGTTGATAAAATACGATGATGGCAACTAATAAATATAATATGATAGTATGATAATAATGTAGGCTAATAGTCTACAGCAGCGGTTCTCAAACTTTTTACTTGGAGCCCCCCTGCATTATCCAGCTGTAAACCGGGCCCCCTACATGAAAGCATACTACATATTATAAGTGAGTCGCTTTTGACATTTTACAGTCAATTTTTATTTAGTTAAGTTTTGCACATTCTATGCATACTCTAATGGGACAATAGGTTTAAATTAATCGTAATCAAACAACAAATTCTAAATAAACAATTACAATTTATTATATTTTAGCTACTATAGTACGAGGGATGTTCCAAAAGTAAGTTTCGTCGTTTTTTTAAAAAGTGAAGATGGTAAAGCAGATGAAGCAAACAACTGCCATAAGAATTGACACCTATTGCTGGTTCAACGACGGAAAGAGCGTCAGCAGAGGAGAAACGATGCATGAGTAGAGTCCCGAAGAAGAGAGAGTAGCAGTAGACTGGCGTGCCCGAGGTTATTTGAGTACAAATCACGATGGCAGATGGACGTGTACTGAAAACGTGGTCGACAATGGAAGTACATGCTGTTATCCGGTATGAATGGGCATGTAGGACTAGTGTGTCCATCATCCATGGACGCCTACAGACTGTGTATGGTGAAGAGGTCATGTCTCATCAAATTGTTGGTCGCTGGTGTTGCATGTTCAGTGAAGGAAGGCACCTGTTCCATGCAATGAAAGCCGCACTCTCGGGACGTCACTTCCAAAACAATGCTGAGGTGGAGAAGGCTGTGCGACAATTCCTTGCATAGCAGGGCACCGAGTTTTACCAGAGTGGTTTCTTCAAACTGATTGCAAGCTATGACAAATGTCTCAATGTCGGTGGAGACTATGTTGAAAAATAGTGCAAGGGGTATATTTCATGATTGCATGGTGTATTTGTTTTGGTAATAAAGTTTCCATGTGAAAAAAAATGACGAAACTTACTTTCAGAACATCCCTCGTACATAATTGTTATTTGTAACTCAAAGCAATAATAATAAAAAGAGTTTCAGTGTGAAGGATGTGCTTGTTTTTTTTCTGCGCATAGTTTGTTGAAACGCGGTGTCAGTTCTGATAACGCTACTCTGAGTTCCTTGGTCACATCCAGTCTTGAGCGATATTTACTCTTCATGGCAGCTAGAGCAGAAAATCCAGTTTCACAAGAATAAGTGGTGGCAAATGGAGTGAGTATTTTCAATGCCTTTTCACTCAAAATTGGGTGTCCCTTTTGTGCACCAATCCAGAAGGATGTGAGAGAAGATTCTTTAAACTTCATTTCAAGCCCAGTGTCACCCTGGAGGTCAATGAGATTTTCTTTTTCCATCATGTTGAGGGAGCACTCATCGACTGAGGGTTTGAACGGGTTTTGAATCCATGCCAAACCATCCAAGTTCTCATCAAAATATTTTTCGAAACGAGATTTGAGGATTTCTAAGTGTTTAAGAAAGCATTTCTTTGCATTGGTTGGAATAGTTTTGAGAGCCATTTCTTCAATCATAATTTTAAGATTAGGAAATAGCTCCAAAATGTCACTTTTTAGACCGCCCTTGTACAAAATTAGCTTCTTTACAAAGCTTTTCACCTTTTCAGTCCATTGCAGAAGGATTGCATATTTTTTCTGTAAAGACTTGTTCAGTACATTTATTTTCTCGAAGATATCTGCCATGAACGCTAATTGCAGCAAAAAAATTGAGTCAGTGAAAAACGTTGAGTTTTGGTGATTTTCGTCCAGCAAAAGTGCGAGGACTTCATGTCTAAGCTCAAATATTCTGGTCAAAGCCTTTCCTCGCGATAGCCAGCGAGCTTCAGTGTGAAACAGTAAAGCTGTGTGTTCTGAGCCCATATCTTCACAGAGAATCTTAAAAACTCGAGACTTTAAAGGCTGCCCTTTAATGAGATTGACTGTTTTAAGGACCACATGTAAAACTTCATCAAGTTCCGGGGTCATACCTTTTGCTGCTAAAGCCTCTCTATGAATTATGCAGTGTGTCCATCTAGCTTCTGGAGCTACCTTTTTGATCAACCCTCGAAGTCCAGTGTACTTTCCTGACATAGGCCGAGCTCCATCTGTGCAAATTCCTACATATTTGCACCAAGACATGTCATTATCCTTCAAGAATGTATCAATCATTCGGAAAATGCTTTCACCAGTGGTATCGGCTGAAAACGTCTCACAAAAAAGCAACTCTTCCCGCATCGCCTCACCGTCGACAAATCTTATATAACATATTAAATGTGCATCTCTAAGAAGATCGGTAGCTTCATCAACTTGTATGGCAAAATAGGAATTTTTCACCTTTTCCATCAATTGCATATGAAGATCTTCCGAAATGTCAGCTATACGTCTTGATACCGTATCATTTGACATTGGTATGACCTTCAACTGTTGAGCCATGGATTCTCCAAACATAGTTGAAACCATATCGATTGCTGCTGGTAATATCAGGTCTTCTCCAATAGTGTGCGGTTTTTTCTTCTGAGCGATTCTGTGAGAAACCTGATAAGATGCCAACAAAGCCTTTGAAGGTACACTTGTAATGTTGGAAAAAGCTTTTTTTGTAGATTTAACATTATTAAGTTTTCGTTCAAAAAACTCTCTAGGTTTGTTTGCGATATTTCCATGTTTAGTGTCAAGATGTCTTTTCAGTTTGTTAGGTTTCATGCTGTCAGAGGCCAGGACGGCTAGACAGATTACACACTGGGGCCGTTCTTGGCCATTTATGATTGTTTTTGTAAAACCTAGTGATAAATAATTGTCGTCATACTTCCGCACTTTGGCTACGCTTGGTCCACTTGGATAAGGAGTGGTTACACTTGCCGTGTCGCTGGGATCCTCATGTTGACCTTGACTGTCACTGACGCCACTACTCGTACCTGCCTTCACTGATGCGTCTCCACTTCCATCACTTGTTACAAGAATTTTTTTTTCATTTCGATAACCGGATAACTAATAACTAGCCATCTACAAATAAAGTTAGTTTGTAAATATAATTTATATATTTTTTCACTTGTACTCAACCAAACACTTATGCAAAACCAAAGTATTTATGAAAATAACCACAAAACATGGAGAACTGCTACGTTTAAAACCTGGAGCTGCACTAACTGCAGTAGACGCGACGCGTTGGCGGTAGGTGTAGGAGTGGTGGGGGTTTCGGGAAAGTCCGGGGGCGATCGGTCATCTCCTGCGTTGTACTGAAAACAAGTCGGTGTACAGGCACATTATTTAACTACCTATAAACTAAAAAAAATAAAATGTTCGGCACTCTTACGACGTTGACTAGTTGACTAAAAATAATACACTTGTAATTTTAAAAATAAAAAGTTTGCTTTATTATTTTGTAAGTAAATTTAATTAACTTTTCAACCAAGCTTTGGGCCCCCCCTGAGCCTTCATTGCGCCCCCCTTGGGGATCGCGCCCCCACACTTTGAGAACCGCTGGTCTACAGTATAATAAGAACTTGATTAATATACAGTGCGCTTCACACAAGAGTTGGCCAATTATGCGGGTTTCTGCGTCGCCACGGCCACAACTCTAACTTCCGAGCGATCGGGTGAAATATCTACACAAATAAAGCCGCAATCGGTGTAATGATTCAGGTTCTCACAATTAAAGTTAAAATCACAATGAAAATAACCATGCTCCTGATCACAAGAGATGTTGCAAACGTCGTCCTCTTGCATCCACACAACACTGGCACCTTTTTCAGAAATTTTCTTTCACGCGCTTAAGTTCAGCTTCCGAGATAGAGTTAATTTCTCTTGTGATATTGTCTTTAAGTTTTTCTGACAGTACGCGACTATTATTTAGGGGGAACTTGAAAAATAAAGTGTATAGGCCAATTTCCCATACATTAGAAGAATTTAATGACACTATCACAGGAAGAATGAACTCTATCTTGGAACCTGAACTTATGGGCGTTAAAGAAAATTTCCTGAAAAGGTGCCAGTGTTGTGTGGATGCACGAAGAGGACATTTCCAACATCGCTTGTGATAAGGTACGTGGTTATTTTCATTGTAATTTTAACTGTAACTGTGAGAACCTGAATCATTACACCGTTAGCAGCTTTATTTGCGTAAACATTTCACCCGATCGCCCGGGAGAGCTGTGGCCGCCGTGACGAAGAAACCCGCATGATTGGCCAACTGTTGCGTGAAACGCACTGTATAAGGGGTGGACTTACGTCCATTAAATTAGAACCGTGAACTCTTAGCTTAATACATCTCAGTATCACGCCATCTTTACCATCCTATAAGGCCTACCATTGAATTCGTTTTATGTAAGAAACTTCAAAATCTTAAGAAAATTAAATAATAATAACGGTCCAAGAACATTTCTAAAAGACATACGAAAGTTATCACTATTTCTTTTATTTATTTATTCATTTATTTATTCGTCTGTATTTCTGTTTTTTTTTTCTTTGTAAGTTCATTAATTCAGCATTTCTTTTTTCTTTAATCATCTCGTATTTTATTAGACTACATTTCTAAGATTTTTTCTCCTTGCTGTAAAGATTTTTCCTAACGGAAAATGTATGTTGTAGTTGCTGTCCTTATGTCATTACAGCTACGGTTTCTAATTTCGAAATGGAACTTAATTTTAACTAATGGTCTTATTTCTTTAGGCTTCCACAGAATACGAGAGAAAACAAACGGGGAAAGTCATGAAAGCAGTTGTTTTATATATACGTCTACGTAATAAAAAGAACACGGTTGCAAGACTGCTTCCAGTTTAAAAGGGGAATTCAATATTCACTGCAATGGGTAATCAAGTGGAAATTTCAGAGCACGAAAGAAGAATCCTCTCAATTGTTTGGGAGATCCTGTTATATTGATTTTATTTGTGGGCATGTGTATGTGCGAATACGTGTTGTAGCAATACTTGACTGAACGTTGCCAGCGGTAGCTTCGCTGTAATTGTGTTTTGTGATTTTCGTTGCTCTGCGATAGATGATAATTGTTTTATTGCTACTAGGGATGGGCCCTCGATACTTTCGATACCTCGATACTCTCGATACTTGCATGGTATCGGCATCGAACGATACTTCAGAAAACTCGCTCGATACTTTTTCGATACTTTTGTAATTCTGCAATTCTGCAATTAAGTGAGGATGCTAGTATTTTTTAACAAAAACTTGTAAGTTTTTTTTAAGTTTTTAAAAAAACTAATTTTAGTTTTAATGTAGAGTTTAAAAATTATTATAGGCTACTGATGATATTAAATTTTGTATCATTAAATATGCAGATTTAATTAATTTAGTTGGTGTTACACAGTTCTCTCAAATTTTAATTTTTAATATACCTATTTATTGAAACTGGAAATGTTGAAGGTATCGAGTATCGAAGTATCGAGTATCGAGGAAAAATTCATGTATCAGTATCGAGTATCGAGAAACTCTGGTATCGACCCATCCATCATTGCTACCAATGGTCAAAATATGATGGTCCAATTTGATGGTCAAAATAAAATGGTCCAATTCTGGTGGAATTATATATGGCGGAGGAAACAGGAGCACCGCGAGAAAACCTGCCCCGACCCCATTTTGTCCACCACAAATTCCACATGGATCCACAGTGAAAAAATACCTAGTATAGTATAACATTTTAGCGTTTCCGTGTAGATACATCACCATATATTACAAGACAGTATTCAATTGTGAAATTAAGTGAAGGTGGCCTTGCTCGGTTTGCCATAGCAACCGGGGGAAAAAAAAAGAGCATCAGGTTTTGCGATGACCCACACTCCTCTTGCCTACCCTGACGTCTCACACTGAGTAGGGCCATCTTTCTGTGTTCAGTCGTGCTACATGGCCTTTCCACTTCTATTTCATTTGGGACGCCGTCCGTCTGGGTGCAGTCTCTTGTGGTCCGTCTTCTTTCTGACATCCACGTTCCGAACTCGATCATGTAAGAAAACTACTACGATCATCCTCCTCATCTTCCGTTGACATACTTGCAATATTCTTTTCTCTGGCTGTTATGGACCATGTTTGTCAGCCATACAGTAGTACAGGAAGCACACAACTTTCGAAAACTTTCTTTTTCGCAGCCAGTCGTTGGAATTTGTCCTGTAGAATGAAAATCTCAGGGTCCAGAATTTTGTCCAAGCCGTCCCTATTCTTCTTTTTTACTTCCGTCCTGGAGTTCAGTCAAAATAATTTTTTGTCCCAAACATGGGCCTATTTCTTTTTCATATATTCTATCCAGTGGTTCCCTGTCAATATTGATTCGTCCTTCTGTTGAGAATAGCCTATATTATTGTTTCTCGGGCTTCCAACCGCATGAGTTGGAGAATTGGTTTGTTTTAAACTTTTACAGTGAATTAAATGTTATTAAAGTAAGGAAATGCAAATACCGCTAATCCTTCAAAGCACTGCAATGTACAAAGCTAAGTCATTAAAATTATCTTATTATCTTTGGAATATAAGAAAGGGCTAATGGTAAAATAATTTCATTATCTTGAAAACTTATCCCCGTGGATATTTTTTATTCCATACGAGATTCATAACCACTACTCTTCACCGGATATAGTAAGGGTAATTAAATCACGGAGGATGAGATGGGCTGGACATGTTGCGCGCATGGGGGAGGCAAGACATATCTACAAAAATATTGACTGGGAGACCCGACGGGTAAAGACCACTGGGAAGACAAAGATGTAACTGGGAGGACAATATTGGATAGATTTAAAGGAAGTAGGACTTGCGAGGGATGGGTGGATGTCCATTAAAACAAAATAGGATTGAATGGCGGGCTCAGGTAAGGGCGGCAATGAACCTCCGGATTCCATAAAATAGATAATATTCCTTCACCTTGCTTAGGAATTGTCTATTACCACTGGGTGAGAAAGTAAGGATCCGTGTGCACTGGAAGTCAGTAGTCTATCGTGGCTGGCGTTTCAGAGAGGACTATGAAGAATATTTAGTAAGAATAGAAGAATGTACGATACGTAAGTAGAATGTTAATGATTCCGCCTTTTTATTCGCTAAATAGTCACAATAAAAATAACTAAGGTCCGGATTTTCTCGTGATAAATTCCGGACCTTTCGTTGTGTACCCTACGAAAATGTTGACCATAATATCAGTTTTTTGACCTTACCCTCCTCGTACGTTTCAGGATTGCTATTCACTGCAGTTTCGAATGAATATAAAGTTAAATGTATAAATAAATATGCACTTTGTTATATCATTTGGTGATGAATATTATATTATTTCTGAAAAATCTAACCATTTTTCAAACTTTCAATTGAAAAATTATTTTCAGAACATAACATCCCAAAACTCGCCAACAAAGTTCTCCTAATAATGTACAAATAAAGTTGACGTAATACTATTGCCAAAGGGAGGGAGGGCAGAGAGAGAGAAGCGGACAGGCAGACATCAGCGACAGAGCAGCAGGCAGCAGAGCAGAGAGCATCTGAGTTCACCGGACTACTGATCTCTTCAGTTGGCTGAGAGGGAAGCCTCTATTACTGACTACTGTTGGTGATCGATCATCGATCTCCATTTGTTCAGCGCATACTGCCTGAACTTGCGCAAGTTCTTTTTAGAACTTAACTTCCGCCCTTCTAAGGGCTTTCCGAAAGAGCATCCTTTACTCTCCTTCCTTAACCCTCCTTTCGTAGCTGTTCTTTTTAGAACGGCCCTTTTCAGGGCACTTCAGGAAGAGCTAGCTTGTTCTACCTTTCCCTTCCTATCCAACCCACCTCTCGTAGCTGTTCTTTTTAGAACACTACGAACGGCCCTTTTCAGGGCACTTCGGAAAGAGCTTGCTTGTTCTACCTTTCCCATTCCACCCAACCTTTCTCTATTTTTTCTAGGTCTCCTCTACATGTGGCAGCCATGGATGACTCCATGGAATTCCTCGACAAGAACTTCCTCGAGGAGAACTACTCCAGGTTACCCCCGACTCTGCGTGAGAAGCTGGAGAAGGAGATGAGCGTCCTCTACCAGAAGCAGCAGAAGAAGAAACGAGCTACAGCGTCGAAGAAGTCCGGTAAGGCAACCGCCAGACCGGCAAACAGGCCGAGCGAACGACCCGCTGGCACTGCGCCAGCCGGGCAGCAACCTGGCTCGTCCGGGGATTTTGCGAAGGCCACAGCCAAACGCAAGGCCACTGAGGCAGTTTCACCTACCTCTGCTGGTTCGTTGGAACCAGCCACTCGGCGCCCGGCTCTTGGGCCACTGTCCTTAGCCGGGAATGCGTCCCTGACTGTGGCTGAAAAAGCCGCTCAAGGCCTAGAGGCCCCCGTAGTCTCTCTCTCCGCGGGCGAACAATCCACTTCCAGTGGAAGCCAACTGGGTCAAACCCAGGAAAGAGCACCGTATGCTGCGGCCTTACAAGCCCAGCCTACTGCTCCTAACACGGCATGTGGGCCTAACACTGTCAAAGCCAAGGTCACTGGTTCACCAGTTACCGCAGAGTCGATGGACTCTGCACTAGGGCGCTCGCACAGCGAGTCTGACAGTCACTTAGGCACGCCTATTGGCACCACACTACACGCCCAAGCGGATGTTGCTGCCATTCCCGCAGGGAAGCTCCGCAACAAGGTCCCTGTGTATGTCACTGGTGTGACAAACACTAGGAATTTTTTGAGATGGTTGCGAGAAAAGACTGGTGGTAACGGCACGGCAGCTATGCGGGGCGATGCTCTTTTGCTAGTTCCGGATACTGCCGATTGTTTCCGGGCCACCATCTCCGCTCTCCGCGCCATCGAACCGGAGAAGGGAGTCAGGTTCCATACCTACTCTCAGCCGGAGGAGCGGTCTGTCAGACTGCTCCTGAAGAACCTAGGGCGTCGAATGCCAACAGAAGATGTACGCGAGGAGCTCATTGCACTTGGAGTTCCCGTACTCTCTGTACTGCAACTTCGGTCGCAGCGGCGCGACGCCGATCCTGCGAAGGATAGGCCTTTAACGCCGCACTTTATTGTGTCAGTGTCGCGTGGACCCTCGGCAGCGAAGGTGAGAGCTCTCACCACTTTGTGTGGTCTGCACATCTCTGTGGAATCTTACCACGCTCCGAGCGGCCCTCTACAATGCCGCAACTGCCAACGCTTTGGTCACACAAAGCGTAATTGTGGTTACACTCCAAGGTGTGTCGCTTGTGGCGGAGACCACCCCTCAGGGGGTTGTAGTACGCCCAAGGACGCACTGAGGTGCTGTAACTGCAACTCCTCCCACACTGCCAACTATAAGGGTTGCAGTAAGTGGAAGCAAGTTAAAGGGGCAGCGGCGAAGCGCACTAAGGCGGGACCCAGAGGTTCTGGGAGCTCACGCTCCGTTTCTGCTGTGAAAAATGGCATTGCACCCAGTCTCTCCTCTGAGCAGGAGAAGCTTGGACCCGGTTGGAGCCATGTTACCGAGCGGGGGCGTGTGGTCCATAACCAGCCACCCACTTTACCACCCCAAGTCCCTAGCGACTCAGGCGCATCGCAGATGTCGTCTGGTAGCAATCCAACTGCTCCGGGACCCGAACCAACCACACCGGACAGTTATTCCGAAAAGTTAAAGCAACTTATCGATGACCTTCCTTTGGAAGATTGTTTTGAGGTGACCAAGTGTCTGCTAAAACAAGCTCCATTCCTTCCCACTGGGAATGCCCGTCCCAAGGCAGTTCTCAAAGTCATAGCCCTTTTCCTGGCTGGATATGGCAATGCAAACTAAGCAAGGAACGCATGGCCCTTCATGAGGCTCGCTCACTGGAACGCCGATGGAGTTCACAGCACTGTCCTCGCCTGATATAGGCGTATAACTACGTCTATAACAGGCAGACTCTGGAGGACCTAAAGGTTTCTCCAACTGCCAACGACATCAGAAGTATTGCACAGAGTTCCGACTCAAAGCTTCTCGATGCTGAGATCCCTTTAGAAAGGCAACTTGGAAAGCGCTTGCGCTTCCCAAGGGACGAGTAAAATCGTCAAACTTTTTGAGGCCTTCAGCCTGACAATGCCCCTTCCAAATACGTAGAAGCCATCAGCCGAAACGTATCCCAACTGGTTGGTTCAACCCCAACCAGGCATCACAGAATGGAGGACCATGACCAAATCCCCTTTGCTAGTTCCGACCAGGGTTTTCCGTGGTTTTCCCTGGTCGTAAGGTGAATACCGGAACTTTAAGTTAAAAAAGGGACACGGCCCGAACCCCAAAATAAAAGACAGTTGCCCTGCATAGGTTAAAGTCCTATGCGAAACACAGTTAGCGTAAGCAAATATAAGTTATAGGATAGGAACCCGTTTTCATTTCCAGCAATGCATTTCGTATGCAGGTATGGACTCGGAGTCGAGATCATCGCATTGCGGGCTTCGCCCGCAATGCTGTGATCTCAGTTAGCTTATTTGGTCTGGTCTATTGCCAAAGGCAATATGATTATACACAAGGGGTGCTCATTTGCCATGCGCAGTTACCTAATAACGTTCGGTGCGCATGATGACGTCGCCCGCGAGGGAAATGGTGTAAACATTAAACCTAGCACGTGCATTTTATAGTGTTTCCACAGTATAGTATAACAGTAGCGAAGCTCCATACAGTTTTTTTCAACCGGCGCGACTGCAGCGCTCGTAGCGGTGAGCAAGAAGCCACACAATATGTTACATTGTTGCTTATGTAAAATGTCAACAATATTTTATGGAAATGCTTGTGGTGCTATAAATTGCACCAACAGCCAAAGGAATTCTCCCGATTTATCTTTCTTCAGGTTCCCTAAAGATCCTGAGAGGTAAGCAAATACAGTTATTTGTGAAATTAAATTGCAAATTTGTGATTATCATGCTTGCATCCATACTAGTGTATTTACTCCTATTTCTTTTAATTTTAGGAGCAGAAAATGGCTTGTAAATGCTATGTACAATTAATTATTTTTATATGTATATCATAATCCTAACGAAACAAAGGTTTCTAAATATATAGGCCTCTTTACAAATACCCCACCTGACCCTACTAATTTTAAAAATGTTTGAACACGAGGTTATGTTAGGCCTATATAATCGATTTTAACAAAATTAAACTGTCGAGAATAAAGATAACGTGTTTAATCCTTTAGTTTTTATTAATTTATCGTGTTTAACAAAATGAAGAAAAAGACAAAAGTGTTTTGCTATTGCATCTGATACTGACCATAGGCCTATCGTGCTATATGCCTATAGAACTTTACTTTCCCTCCTAATTTATGAACTAGTACTAATACATGCTTATTGAAATTATTAAGTTTTCTTATTTGTCAGAATTATCAGTGTACGTACAGTATATGTTAGTAGTAGGTCAATTAAATTCTTGAATATTTGTCTTAGGGATGTAGCTTATATGGTGGACGGAAACCGGTCTGATACTTTATAAGATGTACAATGTCATCGATCTTGAAACTACAACTTCTTTATATTACCATAAAGTCTATGATTTGGTGAGTTCACCAGTATGCCTTTCCGGTAATAATCTCGTTCTGGTAATTTTAAAAATAAGAAGAAATACAGCCATATATTCGTATCTTTCCAATGCTGGAAATGGCTGTTTGCTAGTTCCATCCTGCTGGCCGCTTGGGGTGCTAGTGTCGCACGATCTGTCAAAAGGATGCATTTTCCTTTCATTAGAGCTTCGCTACTGTTATACTATACTGTGGTGTTTCCGTGTGAAGTTTTATGTATTATTAGCAGGGCCCGGATTCTGATGACATGTCATGTTTTTATTGATGCTTCATAGACATTGCTAACTTGTAGATTAATCCTAATCATGGTCTCTAGATTAAAGAAATGCATTTTTATTAGGTCATTTTATGCCATTTTTTTATTTTTAGGGCATTTATTTCAATTTTGTCATTATTTAGTAATTTTCATGACATTTTCCTCCTTATTTAGTCATTTTCATGCATTTAAATACGCAAATAAAGTAATAGGTTACTATAATGCAACATTTTGTAGGTCTACTTTAAAATCAATTTCTTGCTTTTCTTCTCAGATGCTCCAATCAAGAACAGAGAACCAAGTTTTAAGGCCTACAACATCATTTCTGCATTTACAGTTTTTACAATTACGAACAAATTAGTCTATAACTTTGTGTGTACTATAATATTTTTTTATAAATAAAATATCAGCTTTTAGGTAATTTTTACAATTATTAAGTCCTTTTCTTTAAAACTTAGGGTCATTTTATAGGCAATTTTTCAAACAATTTTAGGTCATCAGAATCCGGGCCCTGATTATTAGTTTCTTTTATAGCATTATTCGCCAGTCGGTTTCCTCACTATTTGATATGGTTCTTAAATATTTAAAGTTTATATCTTGTGCTATGGCTGCATGATAACCAGGGCCCGGATTCTGATGACCTAAAATTGTTTGAAAAATTACCTATAAAATGACCCTAAATTTTAAGGAAAATGATTTAATAACTGTAAAGAATTACCTAAAAACTGATAATTTATTTATAAAAATTATTATTGTACAAACAAAGTTGTACTTGTAAAAACTGTAAACGCAGAAAGGATGTTGTAGGTCTAAAAACTTTGTTCTTTGTTCTTGATTGCAGCATTTGAGAAGAAACGTAAGAAAATGTTTTCTAAAATAGATCCTACAAAAAAATGTTGCATTATACTAACCAAGTAATTTATTTAAATATTACCCTATGGGAAAATAAGACGACAAAAAAGTTAATAAACTCAATGTAAATGCATTAAAATGACTAAATAATGAATGAAATGAGTTGAAAATGACAAAATAATGACCTAAAATTGATATAAATGCCCTAAAAATACAAAAATGCATAAAATGACAAAAAATGACCTAATAAAAATGCATTTCTATAATCTAGATGCAATGATTAGGATTTATCTACAAGTTGACAATGCCTATGCAGCTTCAATAAAAATATGACATGTCATTAGAATCCGGGCCCCGATGATAATCATAATCACATAGAAGTTTCCAAGTATGATTTAGTGTTTTAGGTTATTAATGAATTAGGATATTTTAGCTTTCTTGTGAACATTCTTTGCTCAGATAGAGTTCTTTCGTTATGGGCAGATAATAAGTTTTGTCAAATGCATAATTTACTTAGACAAACAAAATTTATTGACTAACGTGTAAACCCAGTCAAAATATCCACACTCCATTGAGTATTATTGTTATTATTATTTTTTTAAATTATTTCATGTTAAAAGCATTGTACATAAAGATCGGCCTTGATGTGTTCCGTTCTAGATACATGTTAGTTTATAAAAAAAATGTATTAGGTAAAATTTGTTTTCTAATTTACTTTTTCTGTGCTAGCTTTTAACTCGTATATGCGAGAAATTTTGTGCAACATATTTTGCACCATTTGTATATTTTTAGTAAATGTTGTATATTTTCCTCACATGATGTAACTCTCGACCCACTTATAGGATGGATAAAATCGTAAAATTTGGCAAAAATATTGGCACATACAACATCCATAAGTGTAAAACAATTGGTGATTCTAGCTGCCCCATAAGTATGGGAAAACTGACCAGATAACCGTAACATCTTTCACTTCTACGACAGTCTAATCAACCACTTATTAACATTGATGTATACTCACTTCCAGATGAGCTAGAATCTTGAAATTTGACAAACTTATAGCTTTTAGCCTATAACCGATGGAAAAATTCCAGGAAGTTAATTTTTTTTTATCTTTTCCCCTCCAAAAGAAACTTTGAAATTTTAAAACAGTAGAACAGCATGTTTTTTTGTAGTAAAGGTAGGCCTATTAGTTTGTTTTGATTGCAATAGTGTTTAAAAGTAATTTTGAATTAATAGTACCTATAGCTATTATGAGAGATAACTATATATATTAGGCTTGATTTATCACCTTTACTTTTGGTTTGACCGTCACATCATCACTCTAAATCATGTATACAGTGTAGGTCTATATTGCATTAAAATTCCCGCCCATATTCAGAATTTTGAGCCTCCTTAAAGTCCAGTCAATAAAGGTCGAAAAGCACCAAATAGAAAAAAAACGTGTAGTTTTGAAATTTTGCAGAGTTGTCGGAGTGAGTGTCCTGAACAACATACTAAAAGTCCCCGAAGGTGGGGGGTGAGCGGTGGGCCCGCAGAAGGTCCCGTTTTTAGGTTTTTCTCTTATATCTAAACAATGGTGCATCGTAGAGAAAAGTTTGCTATATACAAAACTCAAGCTGATAAAATTTCCTACAAGTTTCATCCTAAACATTTCTTTCTATTTCCAATAGTTTTCGAGCTATCTGCCAGCGAAAATAAATTTTCGAAAAAAGCTCTTTCGCCTCACGCTTTTCGACACACTTTGCCTTCTAGCGCTTCAGCCCTTAGATATACAGCAATGTCCTCATGAAAGAAGTTGTAGGGAAATAAATTCACTTTAAAATGAGTTGTCATATGTTATTTTGTCTTGAAATTTTCAAAAGTTATAACAATTTAAATTTTCGGTCAAATTTCGAGATTTCTAAAGGAAACCATACATCGCACTTTCTCTGTATTTAGGGTTTATATCTTTGAATATAAACTGTATATTTTGTACTTACATCATGGAACTTACACAACCACTGAAGTTGAATTTATTAAAAATCCGATCACGTTACAAGCAGTACATGTAATCGAAAATACATTATATTCCATGCAAGATAGAAAAAAAAATAGGCACAAAAAATTATGTAGTTTTTAAATTTGGCAGAGATGTGGGGGAAAGTGTCCTAAACAACATAGTAAAAGTCCCATGGATAGGGGGTGAGCGGGGGGTGGGAGGAACTTTTAAATATTTCCCCCAGTTTTCCCTAAATACGCAAAAAAGCTATGGGTTCTAGCAAAAAACAGTTTATGCATAATATTAAACTACATAAAAGTTCTTATAAAATGGATCCGAATGATATTTCTTAGAATTAATAGTTCAGGAAATAGAAGGATATGAAGCAAACCAGTTCTTAGAATAATATTCGTAATAAAGGTAAACATCACACATAAAACTAATCATTATGATTATTGTTATAAAGCTTATAAAAATCACATGGTATGAGTGCACGTTAAAAGAAATATAAATCAGGCCTATTAGCTGTTATATTTTTCGTTTAAAATATAATTTGGAAAAATTGTAATATTTAGAAATTATAAAACCTAGTAGGCCTACATAGTACTTTAAATAAATGTTTAGTTGTCTATTTTTTTCAGTGTCCAATACTGGAATCCTAGTACATTGTATGATAAGTTAGGGGTATATTTTTCTATCTACCGAACACTCAGTATTTATACACATAAAGGCCTACAACATTGATTAAAGAGTGCCTAAACAACTTATTTTGCTTGGACGTCATCAATTTTAAGCTCATCTTCTTCTAATGGTATAGTGTTTGTGGATGAGCATTTGATACCAGCTTTTCGGCATCCGTATCTTCCACCACACCGAGTTGCACAGTAACAAAATATGATGTGCAAATATTCCCAGGAGTCACATAGACCAGTCAACATTTATTTAAAGTAATAGGTGGGCCTACTATTCTTACAATTTCTAAATATATCTAATTCCTTACAATCTTTCAAAACACCGATAATTTTTTGTAACGAATCATAAAACGGCTAAGGATTGCAGCAAGAACAACAACAATAATAATAATAATAATAATAATAATAATAATAATTAATAATTATTATTATTATTATTATTATTATTACTATTATTATTATAATTATAATTATAATGGTAATGAGTTTTATGTGTAACATTAACCATTAGTAAGTATATTTTCCTAAGAACTAGTTTGCTTTTAGCATCATGCTAATTTAATTATCGTCAGCTTTCTTTTTTGTTAAAGAATATAATACATAGGTGTATGTAAAACAGAAATTCGAGAATTGTCATACTTCATATCCTTCTATTTCCTGAACTATTAATTCCAAAAAAATATCATGCAGATCTTTTATTTAGTTTAATTTTCTGCATAAACTTTTTTTTTTGGTAGAACCCATAGTATTTTGTGTATTTAGAGAAAACTGAGAGAAACGACATTTAAAAGTACCCCCATCCCCCATCCCCCACCCCCGCTCACCCTCTATCCATGGGGACTTTTATTATGTTGTTCAGGACACTTTCCCCCACATCTCTGCCAAATGTCAAAACTACATGATTTTTTGTGTGCCTATTTTTCCTTTTTTGCCTGGAATCTAATGTATTTTCCATTACATGTACTGTGCTTGTACCGTGATCGGATTTTTAATAAATTCAACTTTAATTGTTGTGTGATATTTCTTCACTTGTTTCATGATGTAAATATACAATATACAGCTTATATTCAAAGATATAACCCCTAAATATAGAGACAGTGCGATGTACGGGTTTCTTTCGAAATCTCGAAATTTGACCGAAACTTTAAATTGTTATAACGTTTGAACATTTCAAGACAAAATAACAAATGACAACTCATTTTAAAGTGAATTTATTTCCTTACAACTTCTTTCATGAGAATATTGCTGTATACCTAAGGGCGGAAGCGCTAGAAGGCAAAGTGTGTCGAAAAGCGTGAGGCGAAGAGCTTTTTTCGAAAATTTGTTATTTTCGCTGGCGGATAACTCGAAAACTATTGAGAATAGAAAGAAATGTTTGGGATGAAACTTGTAGGAAATTTCATCAGCTTGAATTTTGTATATAGCAAAATGTTCTCTACGATGCACCATTGTTTAGATATAAGCGAAAAACCTAAAAACGGGACTAGGACACTCCCTCCGACAACTACTACACGATTTTTTGTTCTATTTTTCGTTCGTTGCCTGGACTATAATGTTTCAGCTTATTTCGCACGTAGAGGTTACTGTTTTTATTGAGGCAAATGACAAAAATAAGACACAAAAATTGTCCTTGTAATATGTTTAATATCGTCACAAATCTACGTACTGACTTTGCAACTGCTATGTACTAGCAGCCATATGCTCGATCGTTCCCTCGTGGATGACGTCACACGCTGATGAAGCAGTCCGCCGCGAGAAATGGCGCTACCTTAGTAGCTTTATATACCTTGGATTATACATCCGGTGGCCAGTAACTTTTGTAATCTGTATTTTGTAATTCGAAATTAATTTACGAAGGATTTTCGATTTTCAGGTATCAGGTAGAATTTGATATGGGGATGAACGATTTATGACACTCAAACTATTCCCTCAGAAAACTCTTCATATAATTGGAATGATAATTCTTTCACACTGGCCGTGTGTAGGCTAAAATGGACACGTGAAGTCAGCCTACACATGGCCAGTGTGAAAGAATTATCATTCTACTGTGACCTACTAGTGGTTTACTCTAAAGCCCGGGTCTTAAGCACTTACAGCTTGTAAGTCGCCACTGAGTTCGTATCTCATATTGTGAACGCCTGGTGGTATTCTGGGATTGTGAGTCAGTTGGAGAATTTAATGTTGTACCGGCACGTTGCCATGGTAGCTCAGTTGGTTATAGCATCGGCACGGAGAACCGATGATCCTGGTTCAAATCCCGGCTATGGCATTGAATTTTTCATTCTGACTTCACGTGTCTATCTTAGCCTACACACGGCCAGTGTGAAAGAATTATAATTCCACTGTGACCTACTAGTGGTTTACTATAAAGCCCGGGTCTTAAGCACTTACAGCTTGTAAGTCGCCACTGGGTTCGTATCTCATATTGAGAACGCCTGGTGGTATTCTGGGATTGTCAGTTGGAGAATTTAATGTTGTACCGGCACGTTGCCATGGTAGCTCAGTTGGTTAGAGCATCGGCACGGAGAGCCGAAGATCCTGGTTCAAATTCCGGCTATGGCATTGAATTTTTCATTCTGACTTCCCGTGTCCATCTTCATATAATTTTTTTGCCTCGTAGAGGAATCCATTGCTTCATCAACTTAACGTTAGGGAGAGAGGGAATCATCGCTTCATGATGGCGGCTGGTTGCCGAAATAAGCCGAACGGATACGATTGTGAACGACAGTGTGTGCCGGGTGTTTTCAAGTCCATTCATCAGTGCAATCGTGACTACAGTAACATTTATTTTAAAATAAGAAAACACCATTTTCACTTCTACCCCTACCATAGGTAATAAAGATTCGAAATCGAATACCTGTTTTGAATTCTCCTGAATCCAATAATATTTTATATCAGATGAAATAGAACGACGAGTCACGGTAAGTAAATATCCAAACGGCCCATTTGACTGGAGAAACCACAAATAAAAAATTAAAAAATAAACCAGCGACAGGACTTAAACAGCGAGCCCAAGACGCTACCATCTAGCTCAGAAAACCAATTTTGTAAGATTATAAATAATTTAAAATCAAATAGATAATGTAATTTAAAATAAAATTAACAACATAATTGCATGGGCTACTCTTCAATATGCAAATCAGTTTTCATTTTAGCCTCCTGGACCAATAACAACAATAATACGCTTAATTTTATAAAATGTTGCATTTTAACATTTAAAACAACGTTCTGTATACATTTTACAGCCGTACACGCAGAGATCTAAATGCACCACAGTTTACAAAATTTTACAATACCGTGGATTATTCTTGTTTATAGAGCTTGGGCGCCTATGCAAATTTTACAATACCGTGGATTAATCTTTTTTATAAAACTTGGGCGCCTATGCAAATCTTGTTTTAGGTCATCTCTTTATAAAACACCTCTGTTATGATATTTCACCTTTATCACAATGTAATGGAATTTAGGAGACGGTAATCTTTAGTCAATTCTGCTCTTATATCTCGTGATTCTTTGTTATCACTTTGAATTTGTCACCCGTACACAGAAGCAGGTTTGTAGTATTATAGTTTGTAATAGGCACCACAAGTCCCCCTTCCGCTCGGAGTGGCCACTTCCCCGCCTGGCCGCTACCCCTCACGCCCTGGGTCCTTATCGAGGCAAAAAGACCTAATTACTGCAGAGATACTAGAATTAATTAAAGGCATTTCGACACAAAAGGAACTTCAAATTCTAAAACAACACAAAGCATCCTTAAAAGCGACATTAGCTGCTGTTCAAAATCAACAATTAGGCCTGGACTATCACAAAACAAAAGAGATTACAAAAAAGCAAAAAATCGTACAACAAAGAAGACTCTTAAAAAAAGAAGAAGA
The DNA here is from genome assembly GCA_964059195.1 of Ectobius pallidus. Lineage (NCBI taxonomy): Eukaryota > Metazoa > Arthropoda > Insecta > Blattodea > Ectobiidae > Ectobius > Ectobius pallidus. Next base: position 108,004,028 of record CAXKWD010000002.1, on the reverse strand, counting down.
AGAAGAAGAAGAAGAAGAAGAAGAAGAAGAAGAAGACTAGCCGCAGCACTTCTATTGCAAAGCCTGACGCAACAGAAGCGCAGACAATTGCAATATCTTTGTAGCAAGAAAGCAGATTTTGAAATAATTATTTTTATATACCATTATGTGATTTTCTTTGGTAATACATTAGCCCTATGACAGTTACATTTTTAATTCATTACGAGCTTGGATTCTTCTTCAAAGAATTAAATATCATTAACCGAAACAAAAAGAACTTATTTATAGGCGTACGATTCTATTAGCACAAAAGTGAGGCATAGGGATGAGTCTATAAGGTCATTTATTTAATGTGTATCACCGTGTGCCCTACGCTATGAAATACATTAATTTCTTCTGTGAAGAACACTGACTGTCACGTGTCACTACATTGAACCAGCTTCGGTGACTTAAGCAGTGGGGATGAAACCCGCCAAACACTGCCGCGTCAGCGTGAAGCCATGATTTCCTCTCTCCCTTCAAGTCTTCATCACACCACACATGGGTGGGATTGAAATAAGGAACAGAAATTTCGGTAACATAAAATTATATATTTTACGGAATATTTCGTGTCTTACTCTCATGTTACCATACAACCGTTTCGGGGCTGAAATCAAAAATAAATTCAATATCGCTTTCATACTTTTCTCCCCAAAAACCAGCCAAATAGGACAAAAAATGTTCCATCCTATTTTGTCTCCTTTTGCATACTTAGGGCCTATGATAAATATCCATATTTATCAACTAAATAAAAGCCTACAGCTATGGATAACGTATCAGTAATAGAATTTTTTATAGACTTCTGATTTAAGTAGCATACTCGTTGACACATATTCAGGCTGTTACAATTGGATTAAGGTGTCCCTGCAGTACGAACTCTTATTCTACATCAAAATGTGAAGTGAGAAAATGATACTCTCCATGTTCAGGTTAGAGAAAGTTATGTAACTGCATCACATTGTGCATTATTTTCGTGGATTTCATTCTTCATTATTTATTTACACCAATGCATTACAACGATAGCCTCAGAATTTGTTACATCCCAGTATCAGTAGAAAGTTGGAGTCGAGACTCCGACCAGACCGGTCGGACGGGTTTGAGTGCAGTGTACCGTGACTTCTGTTGTGTTTGTGTCCTGAAATATGGCGAATAAAGTTCAACGAAAAAATACCATCAAGGTTCAATTCAACAAAGAACAACAACGGCCTACTGCTTTTGAGATTCATAAATGGCTTGAAGATAAATTACGAATTCGCGAAGAAGACCTGGAAACGCTTCAGTTGGTAGGGAAACAATATGCTGTCTACGTTAAGTTTACAAACCAAGTGTGTTATGAGCAACATCTGAGAAAACACGGCGGTGCGTCAACACTAGAACTGATGAAAGGAGAAGTTATCGACGTAACAATAATGGCAGGAGATGGGGAATTAACATCAGTTAGGATACTAAACATTCCTCCGGAGGTACCCAATGCAAGGATAGTCAACAACCTCCAGAATTACAAAGAAAACCACTGAATTCACCTTTTTCTCCAGTACCTCTGCTGCACGCTTGGATTGTTTTTATGTTCCCCAGTCACTGAAGAAAAGTGTGAGCCGAGTCGAGGTGATTCCAATATCATTTTCTGATCATGCGGCAGTTCTGTTACACATCAATTTACTGATAGAGTTTCTTCCCATGGGCAAGTCCTACTGGAAAATGAACACTAGTTATCTCCACGATGACAAATTGCTCTATCAATTCGCCGAACTCTGGAAGGGATGGACGACACATAAACGGCGTTACAATGATGTCGCCGATTGGTGGGATAAATATGTCAAACTACAAAATAAATATTCTTTCAAGCGGTTTGCGAGTGAAAAATATACAGATGAAAACCTGAAACTCAACTTCTATTTTCGTTGCTTATACCATGTTCAAAAACATTATATGCCGTCAGCAGAACGGCGCAGCAGACTGAGTTGTTACAAGGCAAAAATACAGGCCATATACAGGAGACGGATGCAAGGCATTAAAGTTAGGAGTCGTGTCCAGTCACACTTATCTCAAGAACGAATCAATGTTTACCATCTCATGCACTATTATAAGCGTAGTCGTGGGATGATGATATACAAGACAAGAAATGGCGATGGATCGATCAGTAGTACTTTACCGTCTATCTCGCGTGGTTTTCACACATACTACACACAACTCTTCGCTGCAGCTCCATTGACTGGGTGTTCCTTACGAGATTTCGGTACATCCCCTGCAGGTTGTGTCACCTATCCAGAAAATGAACAATTAGTACGACCCATTAGTAAAGATGAGGCATATGAAGCAGTGTGTCAAGGGAAATGTTCCAAAACACCTGGCTCCGATGGTCTACCGTATGAATTTTATCTCCGATGCTGGAGTATCATTGGTGTAGATGTAACAGAGATGCTAAACACGGTGTTAAACAGACAGCTGCTTTGTGCCTCGCAGCAGCAAGGTGTTGTCATTTTAATCAAGAAAAGGGTGCCGGCTCTCGATATGGATGATTACATACCGATTACTCTCCTGAACTATGATTATAAAATTTTGGCCAGCATTTTAACCAACCGACTTCGACCTTACCTCTCCCGATTACTTCATCCAGCTCAACACTGCGCAGTACCTGGTCGCAACATTTTTGGTGTAATATGTTCTTTGCGGGATATGATAGCAGCCTCTAGCCATAATAAAACAAAAGGTCTACTAGCCTCCTTGGATATGCATCGGGCATTTGATAATGTCGATCACCAATATCTCTTTCAGTGTCTTGGCTGGCATGGGTTGAGCCCAGCTTTTATAGATTTCGTACGGACATTGTACGGAAATATATCTTCTGTGCTACAGATCAATGGCTTCCATACAGCAGCCATACCCGTCAAGAAGTCTATTAGACAGGGCTGCCCGGCGTCAATGGTGTTGTTTACCCTTGCCATCAACCCTTTACTATGGAGACTTGATAACGCTATCCATGGGTTTGCCTTGAATACTACGAAGCTCTCAGTTACGGCGTATGCCGATGATGTTACTGTTGTATTGACTAGTGACCAAGATCTGCATGAACTATGGATGGCCCTCAATGCGTTTTGCGCAATATCCGGTTTGCACATCAATCCTCAAAAATCCAAAGTGCTTCCATTTGGGCACTGGTCAACTCAACCTCGAGTGCCTTCACTACAGGTTGTAACGAACCATCAAATTTTGGGAATACAGTATATTTTTCTGATTCCATTCGCGACATGCAGAACAAGAACTGGGAAACTGTTGTCCAGAAAATCAAGATTTATGCAAAAGACTTATACCATCGAGATCTCTGCATTTACCAACGAAGCTGGATTGTGCATACGTATGTTATGGCAAAATGTTGGTATGTGGCGCAAGTTCTACCCATCACCCTAACTGCAGCACGGCAGATCACCTGCGCCATCGCGTGGTACATATGGAAAGGTACCATCTTCCGTGTTCCATTGTCAACATTGTATCTGAGGCCAGAGAAGGGTGGTATTGGCTTGAAAAATATATCTGAGAAATGTCTAGCGCTATTTTTGAGTCGAGGAAGACACATGGAACATACAAACAATAGTATAACCGTAACCTGGTTCCAGTATTGGAAGTCTCAAGTTGATATGAGAATTCCACCTGATCTCAGGCATATACCGCCTTCCTTTAAATATGTACTCATCTACCTTAAGGAATGGTATTACCTAGAGCCCTCACAAGTCACAGAATCGAAAACCATGTCGAGGGACATATATGATATATTCCAAGAAACCGCCCCTGCAGTACCGATGCGTTTACACCGGCTGGCGCCTACAATAACCAACTACACACAGATGTGGAAAAATATCACCTCCCCTATCCTCACAGTATCTGTTCGATCCGTGTGGTATTCTGTAGTTCATGACATCATTCCGACGAGGGAGCGAATGTTCCGCATACATCGAGTGGACACTGAAAAATGTCAATATTGTGACCATGTCGACACCTTACTTCACCGGTTTTCTGTTTGTTATACAGTAGTGCCGATTTTAGAGAAAGCGAAGGAATTCTTCCGAGAACTGCAAATATACCAGTACGATTGGGTTGGACCATCAATCTTTATACGTCCCGATTTCCTCCTGCAGCCAGACAGTAGGCATAACGACTTGATAGGGTTTATAGCTAATACTGTATACTATATCATAAAAAATCACGGGACCATCGACCAAGAAATGTACCTTGATTTTATGAGGAGAGCGAGATGGAAGGAATTGAGGAAACGAAGACAGAAAAGGAAGGATTAAGTGAAGATATTAATAGACAGCCTGCCGTCGATATCCTCTTTTATATATTTAAGTTTTGGCAAAGTTTGCTCCTTTAAGTGATAGTTTTCTGTAATATAGTCTAAAAAAAACAAAAACAAAAATATATTGCTGTAAATTATAAAATGTAAAATTAAACAAAATTTAAAAAAAAAAAAAAGTAGCTACCAACGCCCTATGTGAACACTGTAAAAACAGTACGCTGTTGTCATGAATACTGAATTGCATTTGATAAATATTCCGTGTAATGTTTTCAGAAATTATTAATTTTTCAAATGCATACGTTAATTAAGAATTTAATTTTTCACCTCCTCACGAATATTCCAAGGCAGCGTCCTAAGCCTGTTTATTTTTGTAGTCGTAGAGCTCACTTTGTTTATTCCAGGGACGTTCCTGATTTCTATAACAAACTGAAGTGTTCGAACCAAAGTTACAAACCCAGCACTGAAGCAAGAAATATCACAATAAACGATTGAATGTCGATTAAAATTACTCTGGTCTTTATTACTCACTAATCATTTAACTATATTGAACGTGTTCAATGGCGGTCCAAGTGAGATAGTGTGGTGGGTGCCATTTCGATGGACTAATTATTTTATTAAATTAATCCCTTGTACAGAAAACCTTTATTTAAGGACCACTGTTAGTTCCCGAGTAAATTGATCTTTCAGAGGGTTGGTCTCTTAATAGGGTGTAAGTATTTTTATGTAATTACGGAAGCTTAAAAATACACGAAGATTATGTAGCACATGTAATTTTAAATTATTCGTAATCATCCTTTTGTGGGTAGGAACTGCTGTCAGTGTTATCTGTATTTACAATTGGTGTAAACTTTAAACTTACGTGTAAACTTTTTTTACCACATCTCACTTCCCAAACTGTCTTCTAATGTATCAATAATGCAATTATTATAGCTAATATAAGTCTGAAGTACATCCAGCCTCTATTTACAGTTAAAATATCAAATGATCCACTCAGATAAGGGGGTTTGCAATAAAATGATTATTAAGATACTGATTTGTAGAAGCAATTACTTTATGATATTGGTCGGTGAGAGGAGTTAAAAGCAATAGAAACAAAGGTCTGTGGCCGAGGATGCTGGTCCTTTAATAGAGGTCCGAATTCCATTGATTTAATGGAATTTAATGCCGGCTGCTGAAAAAAGTGGTCGCTAAACAGAGGTGGTTTTATTGGTATTACTGGCTGCATTGTGTAAATATTGTATTTTAACTATTATTCTAATATTAGTAATTAGCGCGAGGCACATTTCCTCTCAAACAACGCGAGTGTTAACTAGACTATTTAATTTAAATTACAGTTTATCTGAATTGGGGCGTTAAATACATAGCTCCACTCGAGAACGTTGCCGCTTCACTTGCGCTGGAATTTACATCTAATCGATCTTCAGTACCAGTTCCATTACCATACCGAGCAGATAACCACACTGGTTTGTAACAAAGCCCATTGTGGTAGTGCGGTTATAACTACTTACCCAGTTTTTTTTTTTTTTTTGCGTATCTAGTTCTAATCTATCCCGGGAAATAAATGGGGGAAATAGTTTTTGGACAGCTTGAATTAAAGGTAGCCTACAACTTCTATCTAAATATTCCGTGATATACCATTAGGTAAAACATGGATTGTATATAATTCGTTGAAATAAAAGAAAACACGACACACGCAGTAAAAGTTGCACATTATCGCACGTGTGAAATAAAATCTTTGTGCCACACCATTGTCACCAACTACGATTTTGTCACATGCCAAAAAAAAACTTTTATTGCAGAATAATTGCATATGAGTATTAATTACTTTACTTTATAAAATAATGTTGAAAATGTCAAACCTCATTACGCCTTTTAAATGTTAAATTTCGCAATAATAGTCAAATTGGGTGACTAAAAGCATTTTCCATTCCATCCCTTATGTTGGCAGCCATGTACCAGTAAATCAATAACCTCTGTCTGCGCAAGTGCATACTAGATGGCAGGACAGCTCACGCACAGCTGGAAAGCTCCCAAAATGGTTACACAGTTTCATTGTATTTAATTAACCAGATGTAGTTTTAATGAAATCTATATTGTTTTCAATCTAAGCACAAAGCTAAAGTAAACAAGAACCAGTACGTCTGTCTCACTCTTAGGTCATACGAGTAATGTCCAAGAGTGAGACAGATGTACAGGCTTTTGTTTACTTGGCTTTGTTCTTAGAGTGAAGGGGCATACACCAAAGAAGATTTACCTCTCGCGGGGATAATATAAATAGTTAAAGGTCTATTATGAAAAATCTCTTCTTTTTAATTTACCTTATTTGGCACTGTAAATCTTAGATGTTTGCGCCCGAATGTTTTTTTATTTATTTATTTTATTATTTTATTTATTCAGCTTTATTTATACTCCTTTGAGCATCGAGGCCATATCATGAGTTCAGGTTCTGTGTGTAGCCTCATACCTGTAGGTCATGCAACTACAGGTGCTCAAGCGTCAGTAAATTTCAACTGATACAGTATTAATTATCCCGGCATGAATACGGTACAGGATGAAACAGCGAGGGTGATTCATGGTAAGTAAATATCCAATTCGGAAATGGCCTTTAAGACTGGGGAAACCAGGAAAACCTCAATTTCAGGCCAGGATTTTAACCGAATATTGTTGTTGACTCTACATAGTGAACAAATTAGTAGGCCTCTGGATAGACGTATCTTATTTGGGATTTCGATTTGACAGAAAATGTTGGAAATGTAATGTTTTCCATCACTCCTTAAGGACTCCACAAAAACTACAGGCGATGGAAAAATACCTATTCTTGAATGTAGGAATCTGGTCAAAATGTTCACTACAGAAGTATTTTTTCTTGCTTATCTTTTAACATACACTCTTCAGAAACCAATACTAACGCTTGGTAGCATGAGAACTTGCAGCGAAACTTTTAAAATTAAATTCTTATCAGTAGCACCCTTGAAGTTTACCTTAATCTCTTAGAATAGTCTCGTCATTGATTAGTTTCGTTTACCAATACTCTTAAACGTTTTCCAATATCCGAAAATTAATTAACTTATTTAAAGAAAACAGAGTGCGAGGCTTTATAAAATCCCTGAACGCGGAGAAGTTTACTAATGTAGATTACAGTACTTATAGAGAGGAGTAACGTTCTGACATTTCTTCCACCAAACAGTAAGGGCTGAAGCATAATCCTTCAGCTTTCGGTAAAACTAAAATTAATACTCCCTTTATCAGAGGTTTCTTTAAAATAAAGACAAAGAACAGTACCAAAAACGCACAGAATTTGTTACGAATTCTGATGAGTGGATTTTAATCAAAAACAGAATTTCCAGAATTTTCTCTTTAGTCCTGTTTAGAGCTATAAAGTTCTACAAAGATGTCTCTCGAACAGTCACGAATGTAAAACTTAGTAGTCTACTCCCACCATGTCACAATATTACTACTGACAATATAATAACTTCAACTTATAAAAGCCAAAGGAAAACAAATGGGGAGCACTCTCATATGCGTCTTTAATAAAGCATCGTTAAATTAATTAGCTTCCATTATATTACGAGGGTCGTTCAATAAGTAATGCAACACATTTTTTTTCTCGGCCAATTTTGGTTGAAGAAAAATTAAATTTTTTGGGGGCATCTTTAAAATATTCCTGCTTCATCTCATATGGTTTCATTAATTTCCGATTGGTGGCAGCGCTATAACTAGCCTTCAAAATGGCGTCTGTAACGGAGGTGCGTTTGAAACAGAGAGCAGTTATTGAGTTTCTTTTGGCGGAAAACCAGAGCATCACAGATATTCTGACGCAGTCCAGAATAACCCAGCCTATATAAAGTAATATAAAGTAGATTATGCTCATATAAATGACAATTAATTAAATGATAATATTTCATTAGCTTGTTTGGTATCAAAATATGCATAATCTGGAGAAAAGTTTATTGCAATTATTAACAAATCTCTTAAAATTCATAGTCATTAACAAATTGAATATTTATGTATTTAATGCAATTTGCACTGGTCATAGAAAATGGTAAGCTTGGCCAGGTAGCCGGGTAATTCCAGCCCCGTGCTAATAACTCACATAATAGCTTTCAGGTATCTCCCTCGAACAAAGACATAACAGTACACACAGTAGCCTCTATTGTAAGTATGTAAAGGAATGAGAATGGACAATGGGTCTGTCAATACCTTGAGTGCTGGATGAATAGGAATAAGAATATTAATATTATTTAGTACAAAGGAAACTGATGGTATGATATAAACCTTTCTTGGAGTTTAAACAGTGCATTTTACTGAGTTCCGAGTATTGAGTAAAGAGAAAGTAGTAGGTTGGCTTAAGGAGGCACCGGCATCCTATTGGCTTTTGATAAGATTCGTCACTTCCAATTAGATGTAGAGTAATTGTCACGTGGGATTAACATATGGGGTAAGTGGGACGTCCTTAGGAGGATTTTGGAGAGTTAGTTTAATTTATTACAAAGCAAGTAAGGACACTTAAATTTCATCCGTCGGGGTGAACACTTGGATTTCACCGATCGGGGTGAACACTTGGATATCGGTCGGGGAAGACGGGATTAGTAGCTCCCGTATTACCATGGAGTTTCGTGAGTCGTAATTATTCGACTTAGAATAATTTTCAGTATCTAATTTCGATACTCTAACTTCTTCGTGAATATAATTATCCGACTTAGAAGAATTTTCAGCCGACAATTTCAATACTTAAACATTTTCACGGCTGTAATTTTTTGGACATAGAAGAATTGTCAGCATCATAATATTTTAACTTTGATTATATTACGAGCTTATAAATTGGAGATTAGTAAATCAATAATCCATCAGTTTTCTACGTAGCTAAGCAACAAGAACAATTTTCTATAATTACTATTTGTAATTATTGTAACAGTTATAATAATTGTATTAAGAACATTGCTGAATTGATTAAAATAAAAGTTTGTTGTTCAATTGTACGCAACGTCATTTCTATGAAGGAAGGATCACCAGTCTGCACGTCTACCATTCCCGCTCTGAGACAAGAGAATTCTGCTCGAAGCTGACTTGATGCTAACCGGAGGGTCTTTATTATAAATTTGATATAGTACAGCTATATTTGGCGCCCAACGAACACTACATTAGACCCGCCGCACATAACGCCCAAAGTTGGGGCTCGTGAGGGAGGAATCTGCACTACAAAGAACTTCTAGATCATCAAGAAGAGGAGTAGTCAGCCGGATATACCCAGTTACGGCGTGGAGACGATATTGCAGGACTTCGGGATCTTCCATCAGGAACGTGGTACAACAGGAACTTGGTACAGCAACAGGATCGTGGTACAGCAGGAACGTGGTACAGCAACAGGAACGTGGTACACCAGGGAGCGTGGGACAACAGGAATCTTGGGACCTCATCTCCAGGAAGCGACAGCCCAGGAACCAGCAGACATCATCACCACCCGAAAGTCAGATAAGCCATATAAATTTGTTGAAGTTCCAGAATAAACGCCTTCAGCGAGTTTTTGGGTTTTTTGTTTTAATATCAATCTATAAAAAAGGATTAATTTAATAACTAAAGTCTTTTAAATAATAATTGCAGAATCAGTAATAAATAGAGTCAGTAAAGCAATTTTGCAAGAGTAATCTGGAACTAAGCAAAATTTAAATAACTTAATAAGATTTCATAGTGCATGATGTTATTTTACTATACCAGTGTATGTGATATATGTGTGTAAATGTTGATCTACACAAGGTAAGATAATTTTAAGAGGGTATTTAATTTATATGTGGCTGCGTAGTGGCAAAATTATAAAGAAAATGGAGGGATTAAATACGATAGAAAACTCAGAAATTAATGAAGGTGACGTAGCAACTACAAATTCTAGTATGGAGTATCTAGCAGGAGAGGGGCATAATGCCGAGGATTATGACATAGGTAACGAAAATGTACAAGATTCTGTAACAGGTACTTATCATGAGGGTAATAATATTGTAGAGGAAACTGAGCAAAGAGACGAGCGAATTATAGTAGCTGACGTTAGGCCTAGCATACAGAATGATCCGCAGGATATGATTAGTATTTTATTAGCCGCAATGCAGGAAATACGTAAGGATGCCCAGGAAACTAGCAAGGGATTATATGATAAATTAAGCAAGGAGTCACAAGAAAATTGTAATAAAATAAGTAGAGAAGTCCAGGAAATACGCAAGGAATCCCAGGAGAATTGTAATAAAATAAGTAGGGAAAACCAAGAAATGCGTAGGGAACTTAGAGAAGCTAACACTGTTCTTAGGGAAGAATTAGTAGAAAAACATGAGAAGTTGACTAGAGAGCTAAACCAAACTGTGAAAGCCTTAGATTGTAAAGTAGATTTGCAAAGTAAGAAAATCGATGAAAGGGTTAATCACAAAATTCAAGTCATGGAAGAGAAAGTAATAAACTCTGAAACAAATCTGAAAAAGCAGCTAGATGATCAGGTCGGCAAGGTAAAAGGCGGATTAGACCGTTTAGATAGAAAAACTGATGAATTATCAAACAATACTAAGAAACTTGAGGAAAAGTTAGAACAGAACTTTAACAGTAAGGTCTCAGAATTAGAAAATAAAATGTCAGAAAAGGTAAGCCTAATAACTAAAGAAATTATTTCAAAGGAATTTGATGGTACTAGACTTAATCAGCAAGGTTATGAAGGAGTAGGCATTCTAGGATGTAATGTACCAGGTCATACCAATGATTCAGCTTGTTCTCCTGGAAGCTTAGGTAGTGGGAGAGATAATATTTGTAGGACCCCTATTGAAAATGCTAGCTCGCATATTTCAGCAAATATGATAGTACCACCTATAAATCCTGTAACGTACGACGGTAGAGTAAATCTAAGTCAATGGATAGGCGGAGATCTCGTTGTGCCTAAATTTAAGGAAGCAAACATGACTCCCCAGAATTATCTGAAAAATCTAGATAAATATTTTGAAATACGCATGGTACCGTCTCAGTATAAGATGTCACTAATCAGTCATACTTTAGAAGGGAAGGCCCAGGAATGGTATGATCTCACGATTGATCCTAATTGTAGCTATGAACAGTTCAAAAGTTTATTCTTGGCGAGATTCTGGAATGAATCGAAAAGATCGCAGGTGCGTAATGACCTCTATAATGGACAATATCCGACAAGAGGAAACATTAGCCTCTCCGACTACTTTTTAAAGAAAGCCAGTTTGGCCAGATTATTAGACGAAAGAATGCCCGAAAAAGAAGTGATTAAGCTAATAGCCTGCCACTACAATGCCGAGGTGTATAACTTACTCGTCGTCTCAGACCCATCAACGTTTAGTAGAACCTTAGAGCTGCTAACCAGTTTCGAAATGAAGGCGTATAGAGGCAATGCAGCGGAACAGAATCGAGGAAACGGGTCGGAACCAGCTTATAGGCCTACTGAGACCAATAGAGGTGGGAATAATAACGCAGATAGAAACCGATGGCAGAGAGACGGTTATGATAGGAACCGGGACTCAAACAGGGGACCATCACATAATAATAGCTCAAATCAAAATAGAAATGAGAACGGCAGAACAAACCAAAATTCAAATTGGAATCAGCAGAATGGGGGCCAAGTAAATCACGTGAGTGTGGCTGGGAGAGTGCCCGACCGTAATTCACAAGATGTTAGATTGTCATCTCAGGCTAACGGGGCGGACGAAACATTAAATCCCAGAGTAAATAACTTTGTTCCTAGAACGGGAGAATTGCATGAAAGAAATGCAAATATGTCTGAACTAAATGACAACAGCAATTTAAACTGCTAAATGACGCCAAGATGGGACCGATTGACATCACATACACAGAAGGACCATGGAAATTGGGAGGACCCACTAAAATACAAAGTAGAAACAGGGAGCTTGGAAATGCAAACAATAATAGTCCGTTGGACGAGGATTTAAGCGAAAAATCGCAACCCACTATGCCTCCGTTAATAAGCGTAAAAATCAAACACACGACAGCTAAAATGTTGGTGGATTCAGGAGCAGCATATTCGCTGATAAGTGAGAGATTTTACGAGAGTTTGAAAGCCAATAAAATTAAGTTTCAGGACCTTAAAGTACAATCGCTTTATTGCCGTACCGCCATAGGGGCCAAGGCCTACAAGATCGAGCATCAATGTATGATACCGATACGGATAGGGAGAGTTGAAATAGATATTTATTTCTTGACTGTTAAACACTTGGTACATGATCTGATTCTTGGTTGTGATTCAATGTCCGAATTCAAGAGCAAAATAAATTTTGAAGATGAATCTGTATCTATTATGACTGAAAATAATGAAGAAATACGTGTACCATTTCTGCATGAAGAAACTGCCATACAGAATCAGAAAGGGGGCGAAAATGAAAATGAAATGCTTCAGGAACCATTTATAGTAGAGAATGTGGAATTATTAAGAGATATTGACAGTAACGGAATGAGGCCTAGGGAATATAGACCAGCCATTTTCATGCGTTACGAGGAAGAGGAACTTAAAGTCGGCACAGAGGCCTACGAAGAATATGATTTGGAACAGGAATGGGTTCTTGATAATGGTAGAAGGGAAGCTGACTTTCAGGAGACTTATGGCCTAGAGGATTTTGCTAAAAATGAGATACACGTAAATTCTGTTGATGTCAGACCAGATAATGTAGAGGGAGAGAGAGAACGCGACATTGAATCAATCCTAAGAGAGAAAGTGGGAGAAATTGGGAATATTTCAAGTGAACAAAAACAAGTGCTATATGACATGTTGTGTAAGAATAAGTCCGTGTTCAACTCTGTCCCGGGGCTATGCCTTGTTTACGAGCACAGTTTTAAGCTGAGCCAAGAAATACCGGAGCGGCGATATAAGAGTAGGCCTATTCCGATAGCAATCCGAAAAAAGGCGGAACAACGAAAGAGGCGAGCAAAAAGACACAAAACAGTGTGGATTCCCCAAGTCGGCCAAGAAATTATGGTTAAAAGGAAGAATATATCTAGTGCCCTTAAGAAAGAGTACGCAAAGATGAACTTAATTTATGATGGACCATTTGTGATAACACAAGTATTTAATGAGGTATCGGTGGAGGCTTATGACCCTAAGAAAGAACGAATTATAGGCAGATATAACCTATCGTTTATTAAGCCATATATAAGGGCTGAATAAGTAACTGGAATAGTACGTTTACTGAGATGTAACACCCGTAATAGATTATCAAGGCGAAAATTTTGTTGCCATTCTATGAGGTCATGTTACAGGATTTATAGGTAAATTGTTCCACTTAGGGCCTATTATAGGAGGAGTGTAGGTGTGATGTATGTTGAGTACCAAGTATGTTGGCAAGTAGAAGTGCCGCCAGTTTTAATTTTCACTTGTGTATTATGAACGCTCTGATTTAGATTGTTGGTGTCATAATATACACCAATGAGTGATTATTAATTTTTTTTGTGTGCTAATATGAACAGTTGGGGTAAATTTTCCACTGTATATTATGCTTTTATCCGAGTCATTAAATTTTTAAAAATATATTCGAGTCAAATTTAATATCTAAGTGTGAATATTTTCTTTGTGCAAATTTTTTTTGTGTCAATTTTTTTGTATATGGTTAGGCTATATGCAATTTTCAGTGCATTAAAAACGAGATATTCTCGTAACGATGCAAGAAAGATACCGTATGCTGATTGGGAGTGTCGCACCCAATAAAGTAACATAATAGTGTGCGAAGTATGTATGGTTTTGATAGCAAGAAATAAACTGAACAGATATAAATATGAATGGAGTGTGTGAGCCTAATTAGATGCATTAATATGTAGAAAAGTGGAACATGTTAGGGGATAATCTTAAGTCAATAACATTCAAAGCTAGCCTGAAATGTTGCCACGGCGGTGTAAAATATTATTAGAAATTTTGGAGAGAGATGATATACTGAGTATAAATTTCCATCACAGGTTAAGGAAATTATATCCGCAGCATATCAGGGCATGTGACGCAGTCCAGAATAACCCAGCCTATATAAAGTAATATAAAGTAGATTATGCTCATATAAATGACAATTAATTAAATGATAATATTTCATTAGCTTGTTTGGTATCAAAATATGCATAATCTGGAGAAAAGTTTATTGCAATTATTAACAAATCTCTTAAAATTCATAGTCATTAACAAATTGAATATTTATGTATTTAATGCAATTTGCACTGGTCATAGAAAATGGTAAGCTTGGCCAGGTAGCCGGGCAATTCCAGCCCCGTGCTAATAACTCACATAATAGCTTTCAGGTATCTCCCTCAAACAAAGACATAACAGTACACACAGTAGCCTCTATTGTAAGTATGTAAAGGAATGAGAATGGACAATGGGTCTGTCAATACCTTGAGTGCTGGATGAATAGGAATAAGAATATTAATATTATTTAGTACAAAGGAAACTGATGGTATGATATAAACCTTTCTTGGAGTTTAAACAGTGCATTTTACTGAGTTCCGAGTATTGAGTAAAGAGAAAGTAGTAGGTTGGCTTAAGGAGGCACCGGCATCCTATTGGCTTTAGATAAGATTCGTCCCTTCCAATTAGATGTAGAGTAATTGTCACGTGGGATTAACATATGGGGTAAGTGGGACGTCCTTAGGAGGATTTTGGAGAGTTAGTTTAATTTATTACAAAGCAAGTAAGGACACTTAAATTTCATCCGTCGGGGTGAACACTTGGATTTCACCGATCGGGGTGAACACTTGGATATCGGTCGGGGAAGACGGGATTAGTAGCTCCCGTATTACCACGGAGTTTCGTGAGTCGTAATTATTCGTAATTATATCTGGCGCCCAACAAACACTACATTAGACCCGCCGCAATTCATAGGCGCTTGCAGAATGTGTACGAAGACCTGGCAGTGGACACTTGTCCACCAGTCGGGGTACTCAAAGGTTTGCTCCCGCTGGGTTCCTCGACGCCTAGCCGATGACCATAAAGATCAAAGAAGGACTATCTGTGCGGAATTGCTTGCTCGTTATGAGGCTGATGGTGACAATTTGTTGTCAAACATTGTCACAGGTGGACAAAAAATTATCACAGGTGATGAAACATGGGTTCATCACTTCGAACCAGATACAAAACAGCAATCCATGGAGTGGCACCACACCAACTCGCCTTCGAAGAAAAAGTTCAAAGCCATACCCTCAGCTGGTAAAGTCATGGCTACAGTCTTCTGGGACTCTGAAGGGGGTATTCTGTTTGATGTCCTCCCTCATGGTGGAACGATCAACTCTGAAGTGTATTGTGCTACTCTAAGGAAATTGAATGCAGCAAGACGTTGGCTCCGACGTAGGCCGGTAGAGTGGTAGGCCTACCATGCAGGCATACAGCCCCTCCCATTAAGGCGGCGTAAGGCTGTAGCATTGAACGGAAATTATGTTGAAAAGTAGAGTTTTGTAGCCAAAAGATTGGGGAATAATATGTTGTATTTGAATCCTGAATAAAACCAACCTGCTTTAAGAAAAAAAAAATGTGTTGCATTACTTATTGAACGCCCCTCGTACATTACAACATTCTTGCTAGTAATTCTCACACTGCAAATGGTCTGAATATTAGGCCTATAGCAATAAGTTTATGTTATACTCTCATACTCTATTCCAACCGCTGCAGAGCGAACTATTGTACTCGACTAATCGGATCCGACAGTGCCTGTGCTGTGACCTTCCCTCGTGCATTACGTTACTATAATTTATTCTACGCAAGTCTAACTTAACCTATTATTTGTAAGGCCTGGGAGATTATTGATTATTGCGAGTCCGGGACAACACAATTCTCTAGAACCTCATAGTGCGAATCAGTAGGCATATGGGTTGCTGTGCACATGTGATTCAAGAGGGTCCCATTGACGTAAGAAGGGTTAGAATTTTGATAAAATTGCATCTTTGTTTTCTAGTAACACAGAAACATAGCTTCATTCTATTTAGGCATTTTATTAAGGCTATTTTTGTAGTGTGGTCTCTAAAGAGCACTTTTTATTCATTTTGTAATTTGAAGTGCATTTTAGTTCAGTTTTGTGCAGAAACCCCTAATATTGTTGTGTGTGTGTTTTTTTTTCCCCCTTTGAAATTTTCTCTCCTCATTTTTCTACACTTTAAAATGTTTATTTTAACTTGTAACCCTTTGCATTGAATTAGTTCAGCCGCCCGTTAAATATAGTTTTTGACCGGCTAAACTTGCATAAAGTGCTTATTGTGTACTGTAATTCAAAGTCAAACTGGAAACCAATGACAAAAGGACTACCGGTAATCAATTCAAGATAAAATAGTTTGTATACAACATTTTGAAAATGTTATACAAAAATATAATGAAGAATTCTGTAGTAAACTCACGTCTTCAATGTTGGTACGATATTTTAATTCAGTAAGGCAATTATTAATTAGATTATTATCATTGGTAATCCCACGAGAGATTACGAGTTTAATAATATATTTGCAAGAACGAAGTGTAGGCCTATTTGAGCAAATTGATCTTATGAAACTCGTATGGGATTTATTAAGACTATTTCATGAATAACGTGTAACAGATCTTGTAAATAATAATTGTTTTCTTACTTTGTTGTCAATATTCTGCTGTGTGATCACAGCATGCTAAATGAATGAACAGTCCATGCATCGATTCGAACTGGCTTGCACTGAATCGAAATGTGTTTTAATCAATGGACATTTTATATTATTTCAATTTCCAAACAAGTTATGTTGTATAAAATAATGTGAAGTTTATTCTGTTCACTATCAGCATGTGACGTATTAATCATTGCACTTTGATGACTTACATGTCCAGTAAGAAGCTGACTTTTATCATATAAAATTGCATCCTTGCGACGCTAGGAAGCATACTATAAGATAAACGAACTTGATTGGTCGATATCAGAAGGCATTGTTAAACGTTATTTGTCATAATTAAATACTTGGCGTAAGAATGGAATAGTCGCTCTTATAATAATGAATAACAATGAATATATTTACACATAATAATAAACAAAAAGTTAAAATCCTCTTTTTCCACTAAATAAATTTAAATATAACATTCTAGGTTTTTAAATTTTTAGGGCATTTCTGTAGTATTTTAGGTCAAAAATGCCTTGGTCTTAGGCATTTTTGGTAATCAGAATCCCTAATCATTCCAATGAGGCCGTGACAGCCGTATACACCAATACCAGCCATAACGACGCCCACTGAGTCCATTTGTTCCCATTGCCGCGGACGCAGATGCCTCGGGAATGGGTCCTCACACTATGGCATGTGTGTTCATGTTACCAAAGATATTTATATCTTTTTACATTACATTTCACTATAGTCGACCATCAAGTGTTGCGAGAAATATTCCATCTTCCATCGTCTTATTTGAAATTAGACCCACAATTTAAAAAGGTGTGGATTCAAAATTGAAGTTTCATACACATCACCCAATATAACGAGTTCTATGTACTGTATACGTTCATAATATATTATTTATCACATTCAATGTGTTCATTTCATTCGTCACAATAAGACTTACAACTTGATATGTAATATTATTGTTGAGATGCTGCAAGCGTTCCCTAACGACATACGGTTTCTATTACCAGAATGCCTGAATGAATGCTACACTCTACAATTGAACTGGATTGGATGACAGCGTAGGGCTTTAAATTTCTTATTCTCGTTAACCAGTCTGAGCTTCCATTACTCTGGCGATTTATTGCACTCATTTGCTACTCTCAAGTCGCTTTCGAAAGGGTCGTTAGTCGTAAAATAACAGAATTTAATAAGAGCATTTCGCTATCAGCAAAGATGATTATTAAATGAAAAGGTAACTTATGTGAGTACTAGCCTATAAAAGATAATATATTGTTACCTACAATAGATTTTCGTGCTGCTTTGATAGAAACTAATAAATTAGCCTACGGAATATACTTTCATGTAATTTTTACTTGACTTGTTATTAATATTGGAAATATCTAGGACCTAATATCACCTTTGACCCCACTTAGAAGGGGATCATAAAATTCAATGTCCCTTTCTTCACACCAGTCACCACTGATGTTATAATTTTACCGAATAGGGTGGCAACTTGGGTTCAACGCTCTGTACATCTGTTCTTGTAGTCCAGGCTTGGCAAGCAATGCACTGAGAGTGAGAAGTGCTCTACCCCTACACTCGCCCCATCCCTATTCCTTTTACCTGAGAGGTAGGCAGACTCGTGACGCATGCTACAGTGGCGGTACCTCGGATATTGGATGAAAGATCTTTTAAGTAATGAAATGAATATTTCTTGATCTGCTGAAGAGTTGGTTAGGAAAGCACAAAGAAAGGTAATGGGACAACCATGAGGAAAGACGCAATGGCAACGTTGAAGCACAATTCTAACATTCTAACCAAGCCTTGAGCTTAGAAAAGCAGGTCTATATAATTAACATTATTTATTAATTAGTTAAACTTATTTCCCTTATGTTACTAGTGGCAATTAAGTTATTTCTACACCATAATTCTCAAAATAAACGTCACAATTTAGCTGACTAGTGTAGTGAAATCATTTAAACGTACATTATTACATATTGGCGTATTCTTAATGGCACTGTGTTAATTTAGACAGTTGGTATCTTTTTAGTCTCTTTGCAGATATCTTTTTAATATCCGACTGCAAACCCGATGAACTTAAACAAAGAATACATCGTACATATTCATAAGAAATGTGACTGCCCAGCAAGATCTTGTTCAAGGTCAATAGGCTGAAAAGTTGTTCAAATTGATAAGTAGTACCAAACATGGCCAGTAATTTACTTGCAAAAAGGCGCAGCTTGGGAAATGTTTTCGGCAGTGAAGTGTATAAATCCAAACCAAGTTTCCCTGAACTGCGCAAGGGTGTGCTGCTTTGAAGGTTAATTGATTCCAATTACAGTTCGTCATGGCCCACCAAAGGATCATAATGTAAATGGATTTTCGAAAAGCCTGCAGTCATTGTCTAATGCTTGCACGACTACAAATTTATCTGAGAATGCTCCTGATAACTCCTGTAATAGTGCCATATATTTTTCTTTCATATCAAGCAATTCATCTTTCATAACCGATCTTAAGGATGGGAAATGGTGCAATTTATTCTCTTCTATTTGGCTCTGCTACATATTTAATTTCTGATTGAATGTTCTCACACAGTCTGTTAAAACTTAAATGTATAATCGTGTTGTGTTTAACTTGTAAACAAAGGTTAAGTTCATTTACGTGAACCGTTAAATCGCTTAAGAACGCTAAACCACAAACAAAAATATCATCTTTAAGTTCTGGAACTGCAATCCCTTTGGTTGCTAGGAAAGTATGTATTTCCGTAGATCAAACATTCTTTGCAACATTTTGCCTCTGGTTAGCCATCTTACCTGGCAGAAGTATGGGAAATCCAAGTATTCGGAATCTGAGAGAATCAAAATTTCCTGAAATTGTCTATGCCGCAGAGCATGCGCTCTGATTACATTCACAATCTTAACACAGATATGCATTACGTTATTCAAAGTAGCTGATTTTGCACACAGTGCTTCCCTGTGAATAATGCAGTGAATGGCTACAAAGCTATTAGAGGAAAATTCATTTTTACAAAGGAATTTTCGCAGTCTCACTATTAGACCCATTTCTGTTCCCACCATTGCTGGATCCCCATCTGTAGCTACGAAGACCAATTTGTCCCATTCGAGCTTAAACTTTCACGCTATCATCATCACTGCCTCAAAAATATCTTCACTGCTTGCGTGATCTTTCATTGAATAAATGTCAAGCAGCTCCTCGATCACAGCTAATTCTATATCTACACGTCTTATAAACACAGTATCTTTATTTTCAGTAGTTTCGTCCATGGTAAGGGAAAATGAACAATGTCTATCAACCGTTTCTCCAAACTTTTGCCAGATCAACAATTCTGTTGGTAATAGAACCTTGCCTTAGGTTCCAACATGAGCCGAATTGAAATTCCTCCTGATGGTAAAGCTTGTAGGACATATCAAACCCTGTGCTTTATCATCTTGAAGAAAAGAAATACTTGTTCTCCCAGTCCCGATTGCACACAAGCCAACACTGAACAGGATTACAGCCACGCGACTAGTCACTGAGTCAACCGGTTTAGTTGTCATTACCTCGCTTCTGAAATAGAGTAGTGGGGACGAGAGGGAGGGTAACTTCGCGCCTTCAGTGCCTTCGTTCCCGACCCTGTTGTAGTCGAAGTGCTGTTAGCAAAAATGGATTTCATGGCTCTATACTGTAGCAATTAGTAGGCTATAATATTTGCCTTTAATGTAGAGAGAATAACATATTTGAAATAATATTAACTTTACATCACATAAGTCGGCCGCGGTGGTCTAGAGATAGCGTGCCCGCCTCTAGATCCGCAGGGCGCGGGATCAAACCCGGCCGCGGTCGATGGATTTTTCAGGACGTAAAAATCCTGGGCACGGAGTCCTCCGGGAGGGACTTTAAGCTGGGGGTCCCGTGTCGTAGATTTACGGCACGTAAAAGAACTCCAAGCTTAAATTAGAGCCTCTGGACAAAATGTCTCGGCCCTTTCACGTCCAAGAAATAGCCTACTTAGTTTCCAGAGGGGGGTTGCGAGGCGATGGGCCCCTTCGCCCCACCTGGGGATCATAGGGTACCAGATACAGATACAGATTACATCACATAAACTAAAAGATAAATAAAGTTCTCCCTATTCCACACTTTGAGACCCGGAGTGTTCCTGGAGGTTGAGAATCCCAGATTTTAGACAGTTGAGAAATAGAGATGGTAATAAGGTTTTCAACCTTTGCCCCAGGATTGTTTTGTGGTAGCCCTACGTACTTATGTTAGGGACTGAGTCGCTCTCAGGGCCATCGTGCCATCAGGCAAATAGAGATCTCCCAATGACGAAATCGGAAATTGAGCACATAACTTTCTGGTTTGTAGCGCATTGGCCCAAAGCCTAAAGATTCGCCATCCTATCCTTAAGGGCATGGTGTTGCGTATCTTCAACATGGTATAAATTAATTATTTGTGTGCTTCCAATGGCATTTTCTTTAAGTAAATCGAATCGTGTACCTACTACACGATGTGTTCAAAGCGTTTGCCACACTAGTGCGTCAATAAATGGTAGGAATATGATTGTGTCAACTATAAGAGATTGCGGTGGAAAAAGTATTCTACTTCATAGAAAGGCAATGTTCGTGTGTTTTAATAAAGCATTGAAAGTTTATTTCTGGAGAAGAAAAATTTCTACACATAAAGTAAGGTAGATAGAAACATTTGAGTTACATTAAATTATTCGCGTTATCTGAAATATTAGATTCGAAAGTTACGGTAATCAAATGTGGATGTCTAATGTAATAGCTTCAAATGTGCCTGGAGAAAACTGCCCTGTTCTGAAATAAATGCATGAGAAGGCGATCCAGAGAAGTGTGTAAACAATTCGGACAAACATGAAGAGGCGGAGGTTGATGATGATGATGATGATAGTGACTATGACGAGGATGAAACTCTTTTTTTAATAAGTGTAATGAGCAATGTTAACGTTATTCTCTTGAATACTGCAATGCACTATCCAGTTTAATTTTCTATGAAATTCAAGAAAATTCTATACCTTAAAGATTTTTAGAAATTGACGTTTATTAGGAAAGTCACAGAAAACAGAAATACACTACGAGCAGTCTAGGGGTAGGCCAAGTGTTACCAGTTAATTCTTCTTCTGTTCCATGTGTGTAATCATAATTCAATTGAAAGTAATTCAATTTAATGTGAGAGTTATTCAATTCAAAGTGAGCTGAAATGGTAAAAGTAAAAAAAAAATTAAATCTCAACATTGTAGCTTTTCCTCTAAAAAATATGACATTTTGAAATTTGGAGATTGCTGTTTGTTTTATAAAAACTACCACAGAATTAAAACTATTGACATTGGAAACTTCTGGTAAACGGGAATATAATCATTATTAAATTCTTCAAAAATGTTGTTTGCGTGTACATTATAGTACGGCATCATTTTCTATAGAAATTTCACGAGAACACATTCTACAGGAGCATTTTTTTCAATTTTCCAACAAAAAGTGTAGTTTTCGGTAGCATATGCCGTCTTAGCTCCATACGTGCAAGAAGAAATAATGTAGAGCAGTTTGTTGCTACTTCAAAGCCGTTTTCTGCAAGTCTCTATCACAAACAGTTTTCACTTTATGGCCATTTCTATGAAACGCAACATGTTATTGACGTCCTCCATGTTGATGATGTCACCACTTGACTCAGAAGCGACCTCCAGAGTAGCACCAAGTGATTCGGGTATCCTAGACTTCGTTCAAACTGAAAATCTAAGTGTGTTGCTTTTTTCACGAAGGAGCATACTGGATAACATAAGGTACCCTACTAGAGGAAGTGATTCCAGTTAGATATTATATTCTGGGCGGCAAATTACGTAAAACAGACCTAGAAAACTGTGATCCATTTACTACCTTGTGAAATACTATGGCATGGTTCATTCTTTCATTATTCAATATGTAATCTGCCTGCTGTATAGCCCTCCTCCTACAGTCAGTTTATAACTTCGGGGAATAATAAACAGTGGACAAAAGCCTGTTAACTTTAATAATTACGCTATGTTTGATTTCAGATAAATTACACCATGTGGTAACCAGGGCTTTGAACGGAAATTCCTCCAAATAGTGTACAATGAAGCACCGTTTGATGCAACTGCTGGTCCGCTCTTGTTTACTTAAGAGTTCTATGAAGTTACGAGTGCATTCAATGAGATTACCAAAGTCAGTGGAAACTGTAACAGGCGTTACGGAAATTAAACTCCCTCAGTTCATAGTCCAGACATGTCCAGTGTTTAACTTTTGCAACAACAAAGTCATGTTCATGGTACAGCCTTGCTTACAAACTCCGATTACTGTTAATTTACATCTTATTTCTATTATTCGTTCATTGGTTCATTTATATATTATTGATTCTTTATTTTCTCATTTACCAATAGGCCTATTGCTACTCCTGCTCTTGGTCGTTCTGTCATGTCTATTCCACTATAAAACAATGTATAATTCCTAAGGTTGTGACTCCCTCTTTGTTTCTTTTTAGTTTCTGTTATTATAGCCAGGAACATATTCAGAGGGGGTCTAAGTAAAGGGGGCTGCAGCCCCTCCCGAAATACTTATACGTGCTAATATGTTGAACATAAAGAAATTTTAATTTGATAGATAGTAGGCAGTTTAATTGCACATCCAGAATTATGAAATGAGTTTCGTAAAATAAAATGCCGTTACTGCTTTGTCTAAGTACTATACATACAACATTCAGTTCAACACTGAATTTTTACTTTTTTCCTCCTCCACAAACCTCGGAGCCCTCGACCAAAGACCATATTCCTAACCCAACAACTTTTCGGCGCATTTGTTCTATTGCTCCAATAACCGTTCTTATACAGTATACACTAAATCAATGGGGAAATGTGTGTTGAGTTACATGTTTGCTTCAGCATAATTGAACTATGTATTTTCTTTATGTTCAGTCATCTGTCTAGCGGGAGTCGTGTCTCCGCTCGGTATTCACTTGATACAGTGAGGGAAACCCCAAGAAAACCTCAGTCGGTTCGGCTTCTACGAGTGTTCACCCTTGATGGCATGGGCACTTCGGACGATCACCCATTTTGTGCTCGCCTATGCGGCTCAAGCTTAGCTCACTGATCATGCCAGCCACTGCTACAAAACGAGTAGTGCTTGAAATTGTGCCTGATCAATTTTCCTACAGTGGGAAAGCAAGACAATTTAATTTAGTTCTATGCTTAATGTCTTTACCTTTGATTATGTGTGACTGTGATGTACACATCAACAAACATTACTTTGTTTGAGTATAGTAATGTTATTCTAATGCGTGAATATTCAATAATGTGTGATAATACAGAGAGATTATTTTTGCGATGTGCCGAGAATGCACGGTCCGCGCGGTGGCCTGGGAGCAAGTCGTCGGCCGGTAAAGGCTCATAGCCCCTCAATTCAAGCCCACGGATTTCTGAATTAGGCCTACAGTTACAATAATCATCTACCTTTGTCATATAGAATAATCGCCTACCTTTGTCATAGAAGATGTTGAATATTATCTCCGTCTACTGCCACACATTCCTGACATTTTTAAAGAAAGTTTGCATTCACAAGCATTAATTTTCTTCTTGTGACATTGCTGCCCCTACTATTGCCCTGTCTATTGCCCTGTCTATTGCCCTACTAATTAAATCTAATGAAAGATCTGCAGTATGCGCTTTAGCGGCGTTGTTGGAAAAATTCAATACCTTCAGATCTAGCTGTTTAAGGTTTTTATTTTTGGGGAACTTAAAAAAGAAAGTTACAAGAACATCCCTCATACAATAATTGAAGAACTGAAAGAGAGCATAATAAGAGAAATTGCAGCAATTCCCTGAATTTATTATCTATTTTAAAATTATAAAAGAGTTTTCAATAAGGTTATCGAAGAAGCTAAAAAATGCACAGTGGTAAAGTCGTACTAAAATCAATGAACAAACAAAAGAACATGGGACGTGAGTTAAATAAAAACAATTCAATCAAAATTGATAAAACAGATTGAACAACACTATCATAACTTACATTCTTAAAATTTTACGGTATAGTAGATTCAAAGTTCTAATAGTTACCAAAAATCATAATATGAAGTTAGACTGTTATCATTTGTCATAATATCGATGGAGAAAGGAATTAAGTAATAAGTTTCTTTAGACAATTTCTCTCACAGTCTTCAGAATATAGAAAATCGGTTTAAAATTCATAGAATTGTACATATACTTGAATACGCACTTTCATATGCCTTAATTAATATAATATAACTAGGCTAAATATCTTTCACAAGAGTTTGAAGGTAATTAATACAACTTTCTAGCAAAATAATAAAAATTGACTTGATCTTTTCTCCGACAGATTCAGCTTAAAACACATTAAATTAATTGCTTTCCCTTCCATTTGGTTTATTGTTTATTCGCTGATGTCCAAAACTTCTTGATTTAAAGAATCTTCATTTCTAAATTTGTTGTCACTTAAATCGACCATTTCCACAACACCTTTCTTCTAATAGTCCTGAATTTAACCTTCTGGCAGCATGCCTAATTTTGTCACATGAGCAGGCACATATTGTAAAATTTACAACATGGACATTTTAATATAATAACAAGCCTGTGCTATACAAATTGGTTAGTATATTGAAGAAAACAGTACATGTCTACAGTTATGACATGCTATAACAAAAATTTCAGCTCTTTTATTTGTTCATGATACCATTTTGTCCACTTATTCTAAAACATTCCCTTTTGTAACAGCTTTCAGAAATTTGTATTTTAACGTGTTTTTTACAAGCAGTTTTGGCATCTATCACATTTAATTGAAATGGATGAATTTTTTGATGTCCATGGTGGTTCAAGGATCTGATCTTCAGAAGTCTATGATTCAGCTCAGAACTGCATAAGAAATACAGTGAGATTGGCTGACAGTAAGACCTCATAACTTCTTGGGACTACATTGACTACAACATGACAAAAGATGGAGTTTACATTGGAGATAAAACGTGTGCCTCTTACTCCATTTCAAGGATTACAAGATGATGGCCATTGGCTATATTTTTCACATTCTTGAACATTTCTGGAATAATTCACAAAATAATATTAGTTTCCTTCACAAAGTTAGAGGCAACTTCATGAAGCCGTATTTTTCTGCATATTGGCTGCTTGAACTGAACATGCATCTATTATAAGAGCAGGCATGCATTGTATTTTTTACAACATTCAACACCTTGTCGCTTAAAGTTCAGAAAATCAACTGAAAAAGCTAAACAATGAAACTGGAGCCATAGTAACATTGTTGAGTAAGCATCAACAATGGAATAAATTATGGAGTTGGTGCAATAGCTCAAGGTTAAGACATCAATAATGTACAAAAACTGGTGCTGTTGTACTTTTTACAACAGCACACCTACCGGAGGGTTAATTCTGTCATTTTCAGAATAATTTGTTGTAAAAAATAAAAAAAATAGACAATAGTTCAAGAATGTCGCTACGGAAAGTTTTTTGGGTATGGCAACACTGGGAACTGATCACAATCTTCATTTTTTTCGAGCAAGGCGTTCTTGATATGGACTGTTTTCAGCATTAAGGAGTATTTAGCTCAAGATAAAGTGTGTGATCTTTAATAGACCTATGTAATTCCTGACAGATTGTTTTCAGATTGAATTTAATTCATTCATAAATCATAACCCATATGTAGGATGACCAGCTGTTGAAGCAAGGAATGAGGAACAAGACAGTAGAAAAAGGCAGACATTCCACAATTTTGGGGGACAGCTACATTTTTTAGCTGAAGCTTTAAAACAACAAAAAATTTAACGTTTTCGAAAGTGTTGCCTATTGTTCTCTTTATTGACCAAGAGTAGGCCTACTCCAAAGGCTAGTGTCCACACGCGAGCTGAGAGTGCAAGATACTCTCGAGAGTTGCATTTCGGTATGTGGACATGCATCTGACAGTGAGATCACTGTCTGAGAGGTAGTGGAGAGTGGCATTCAGAGAGTCAACTTGCAGGTGGACATACCTTTGCAATCAATCTCCGAGATCTGCTCACACTATACAAATCCGTTTTGTATAGCTGAGAGTTCTCTCCTTGTGGATAATGTGTATACTATGCCATAGGATAAAATTGATATAAAGAAATTTCATTATTGTCAATTTTAGGGCTTAATATTAAATTTAATATATGTGTATAATTTTATATATGTATACATTAATTATAAAATATTAATTGATTCTTAAAATTGATTACACATTGACCCTAAATATTCAGTTATTTAATTTGCATTCATTATTTATTTATTTTTTTATAAAAATGAAGGCTAAAACGCATAATACTCAATGGTAATGACTTATAATATCATTTAATATTCATTATGAAAAAATGTAGTAAGCTTATGAGGGAATAACTGAACAATAATAGCATTTTTATATTACATTCATTTATGAAACTTAATAAAATACTGATAATCTCCATGGTTCAGTAGTTTACATTGCTTACTATGGGTAGGGTTGCCACCTTTTGGTAAGGCTAAGGTGGGACAATTATTGAATATATGCATATCGCCGATCTTCAAACCTAAATTTGTACATGGAACAATTTATTAATAAGAGAAAGATGATTTATATATTCGTTACAAAGCCAAAACTGATTAGGCTATGTAACAGTAACAAGAAGTATGTAAGAAAAGCCTAGCAAAATAATACAAAATATATAATGCATCCCTCTTAGGCATAATTCGGGACACTGAAAATGTTCTTAAAATGCGGGATGTCCTGCCAAATTCGGGACAGGTGGCAACACTAACTATGGATGATCATCGATTCCTGTACAGAATATTCTGAGGTGAAGAAGACTGTAATGGGTACACTAACCCTCATGTCTGTAGATTAGAGGCATACCTCCTGTAGTACAAAATTCTGGAACTGTTGCAGTACAACTCCATCAGTAAGCAATCATTTGACGATCACAATATTGGTGTAGACTACATACAATTCCATGTATTCTGTTACATTGAACATTTCCAAATTGGAGTTAAGAAACACAGCAGGTTTGGTGCTTGCCTTTGTACTCTTCTGAGGGGACTAAGATGATTTGCATCAGCCTATTGCATATAAAAGTAGAGACACGTAACAATGAAGCACAAAAGCTTTTGCTGTAGTGGTAAAGGACCAACCAACAAGGGGTATTTGTTGGCTCTTGGTCTTCGTTATATAGTAGATCTATTCATCCATGCAGATGCACAGAGTTTAGATTCACAGTTTAATAGGATCACTCTACTCGTTTTGGCATCCTATAAATTAAAAATCACATGATTAATGCAAGGAAAGCACAGAGTCACATTAGTTTATCTTTAGCAGGAATCTCATATCACATTTCCATGTCTTTCTAATTAATTTGTGGCCCTAGCGAATTCACTAATACTTCATGATATTCTGACAATATCCTGACAATATTACATTGTTAAATTCTTCTAATCACATTATAATTAAATGAATGGATTCACTTAAAAGCTTTCAGCAAGCTGTCATAATATGCTTACATTAATATTAACACTGAATAAATCATATTGTTGTTCGTCCATTATGTCAGTAAATGCGAGACGAAAACTCGCATGATATTTGCTTAAAGTGGAAACAGTTCTGAGAGTAATGTTGCGAGTTTTATTCTCAGCGACTCTCAGGATTGGACTAGCACTCTCTAGTGAACACACCACCTGAGATTCCTTTCGAGAGTTCCTCGCACTCTCAGCTCTCATGTGGACACTACCCTTTATTGAATTAATAACATAGAAAAATACATTTCACTCATCTTTACTGTACACTTTATATTCCAGTCTGTTCCTGTGGGTTGAAGACCCTTAATCTAATTGAAAACATACAAAAGCAACAAATTCTGAAATACTGAAATAAATATTGAACATGTTATAGCATAAATGTCATAAGTTTTTAATTGGAAATAGAAGAAAAATACTTACTTGTGGGAGTAATACTGAAAACCTCAACAAAAGTAAAACGTAAGCCGGAAGGTACATCCGGATTGCTTCTCCAAAGATGCTACAACCTACTCATTTGCACTTTCAAAGGCCATACTGTTGGCAATGGTTATGCTTTGTTTAGTTGAAGCTACATGGCAGGACAGTTTCATAATGTGAAAATACATAATATGCCATTGACAATAACACGAAAATTTTCAGATAGAAAATTAAACAACTGTGGGACAAACGACATCCTGTGCGGAACATTTACAAAATACCTTAAAATTCAGGACGGTTGGTCACTCTACCCATATGGCTGCTTTAAACCTTGAACCAACATGTCAGTGAATCTTAGGCCTACACTTATATCATTAATATTATCGCCAGTGCATTTTATGAAATCTTCACATATTTTAACAATTTGTTATATCAGTGTGTATGAGTATGTAATTATTAAGGTTAAGAAGAAGCATAGCTATATTAACTATTTGGGTATGCATTGCGCTGGTTGTACTAATTTCAGTCCAAAAACAAGTTTATGTAGGGAAATAGTATTATTATTGTAGTTAATTTGGATATAATTTTTACACAAGCTTGTAAATGTAATTTAAATAAAATACTTTATGCCAACAAAATACAGTATCATTCATGTTAAGATTATGTGTCTGAGTAGATGCACTACATCCCACAATAGAAAATCATTTTAAAAAATCATACCAAAAATTATAAAACCAGCTAAATGTTAGCTAGCACGATCTTCTAGTTTAATGATTATTTTGTTAATGTTGCCAAAAGACTGCAGAGTCAATTATAAATAGGAAATTATTGTGTATTTTTAAAAAATGGCCAAAATCTTGCCGCAGCAATTTCTTTTACACATATTACTGAAGACAAAGTTTCAGACATAATCAAGGGCTTAAAAAATAAACAATCAAATAGATTGGATGAATTTTCTAGTTTTTTAATTCAACAATTTTTCACATATTTACTAGGACTGTTATCGTTTCTAATAAATTTGTCTCTTTCAACTTGTCAAGTTCCCGAAAGCCTAAAAATTGCTAAAATAAAACCTCTGCTTAAGAAATGCACTAAGAATAGGGTGGCCAGACGTCCGGCTTTTGGCCGGACTGTAAGGCTTTTTGCTAAGCAGTCCTCCATCCGGCGCAGCTTTATGCCGGACGTTGATTTGTCCTCCTTTTTGAAACTCTGATGGATCGGTAAAGCGTATTAATAAAATTTGAATTTTCCCGTATGTTCCTGCCAATCCTAAGGTTGGCACGCTTGTCGATACTATCATTTGTTTAGTTGGTGCCGCAAAAAAATCTGAATCTATTCCTAACGTTGGCACGCTTGTCCCTACGATGATAGCGTACTATCACATTTTGTTTGGTGCAATATGTGGCGTTGGCCGTACTGTTGATTGTTGTTCAAGTCTCCATTTGTATTGTACATTCTTTGTAGTTTGCCATGTATTTCTTCAATTACCAGAATGCCAAAACGAAAGACTTCTTTTCATCCTCAGTGGGTCAACGAATTTCAGTATATTTCAAAAAGCAGTAAAGCAGTGTATAATCATTTATTTTATATAAATGCAATTATTAAGTAAAATTAGTCAGGGTTATACCTGTCCAGCCGTCCATGCCCGAAGTTTTATACTATGCTAGATTACCAAAGAAGTGTCCTCCTTTCTGACATTTTAGAAATGGCCACCCTAACTAAGAATGAATTAAGAAACTTTCATCTCACAGCAATACCCTTCACATTTTCAAAAATACTAGAAAGTGCTGTTTACAACAGATTAATTATATTTGTTAATAAGTATGGAGTATTGACGAACAGTCAAAATGGTTTCCATAAGGGTAAAGCTCTTGATACTACATTAGAACAAATTTTAGAAGAAGTGTACAAAAATTTAGATAGTAAGAAAGTTTGCATATTCTTAGATTTATCTAAAGCTTTTGATTTAGTAAATCATGACATTTTGCTATCAAAATTAAATTCTTGTGGCTTCAGAGCAGTGGCAGACGCAGACATTTTTTTCGGGGGGGGGGGATTTGAATAGGTAGAAATAATACTAAAAAAATTAATCAACTTACATATACAATTAGTTTATAAAACTGGGCACATAGAGTACATATATAGCCTTTTTTTCTAATTTTGGGGGGGATGTAACCCCCCTATCCCCCCCCCTGCGTCCACCACTGCTTCAGAGGAATAGTGAATAGATGGTTTTGAGTCTTATCTCAAAAACAGAAAGCAAATAGTTGAATGGAATGTCTTGGATACAATAAGAAAAGAATCAAAACCCATATATTCACAAGTAAAAGATGTTCATTGTGGTGTTCCACAAGGTTCCATATTGGGACTGCCTTTATTTTTATTATATGTAAATGATTTAGATAAAACTATTGAAAATTGTAATGATATTAAATTAACAATGTTCACAGATGATACAAATGTTTTAATTTCAGGAAATGATATGAATGAATTAGGTCTAACTCTAAATTTAGAAAAAATAAAAGAGAAAGTCTTAGCCTGGTATCATGAAAATGGTCTTATTATGCAACATGTCCAGCTCATTTCATCCCCCATGATTTAATTACCCTTGCTATATCTGGTGAAGAGTACAGGTCGTGAAGCTCGTCATTACGTAGTTTCCTCCAGTCCCCATTTTTATCTCTCTTAGGCCCAAGTATTTTCCTAAGCACCCTGTTTTCGAACACTCTCAGATTATGTTCTTCCTGAAGAGTAAGCGACCACGTCTCACATTCATATAATACAGCTGGCAGGATAATAGTCTTATAAATATTTATTTTTAGATTTCTGGACAGAAGACGAGAAGATAAGAGTTTCTGAACTGCATAAAAACAAGCATTTTGTGATTTTAGCCGACACTTAACTTCTGCCTTAATATTATTTGTGTCTTTATTTATTGTTCATTTATGAGCTAGATAGTAAAAATAATTCAGAACATGAAAAAAAATTAAACTGATTATTATTATTTCTACTATTATTAAGTGCCAGTATGGTACTTTATTATTATTATTATCATCATCATCATCATCATCATAATTGTTGTTCTTAAAAGTATTAACTATTAGTCGTGTTTTCCTAAAAATGTATGCCAGCCACCTGTTTAATAACCTCTGACGAAATCATTATTTTTCTAATTTGAACGGTGTTCTGACAACAGCAACGGAGAAGTTGGCATTCATAAAATAATCTATTCCAATGTTGGTTGCCCTGCAGTGATCTGTAATCTCGCCCTTGGAAGAATTGCGCTGGTGTTACAACAATTGGTGCTGCAGCACGATGCCAGACAAAAGGGAGATAAGGATAATAAGAGTTAACAAAAACTTCCCCCTCCAGCCAGAAATCGAACCCAGAGCCTTTGGATTTATAAATCACTTTGTTTCACCATAAAAACTTTTGTCGTGTGTACAAATAATGCAATTTTACTTAAATGACCGATAGCACAATGAAAATTTGCTCCAATTTGTTAAGTCATAATAAAACTTGATTTCAATACACACAACTTGCAGTATGAAGTTAGAAATGGTCCTGAAGGCACATTTAAGAATTGATAGAAGAATAGCTAAAGCAATAATGCAGTACAGTCTTTGATGTGACAACAATGAAGAAATAAATTTAATTGGTGGCAAATTTGGGATTAAAATACAATACAAATTGAACCCAATGGATGATTTTTTATTATGTTCCTTACTCCAGACAGCATTTACTCTGATGCATTCAAATTTGTCATGGTTGGTCCTAATTTTCCACTGTACAATGTTATGTAGATATATCTTATAAAAATTATCTTCTGTGGATCAATGTGTTACAGTTCACAACGTTTCAATCCAACCTTCGGGCCTTCCTCAGGTGACTGCTCGTACCCCACTGCCTGCTGAGAGGTCTAGGTTCTCTCATTGTCCGCATGTGGTGTACCATTATGTCTGCTTCCGTGTTGGTTCGGAAAATCACCACAGTCGCTTGTAGAAGACATGAACATAATGTTGAACATAAGCATAGTACTTCTACATGTTAATCCCCTTACTAGGGATTTTATACGAGGACTCCCCCATAACATCCACAGGGGGAGGGGGAATTTTTTTTACTCCGAGCCACTCATTACGTAAATCCCCATCAAACCTGTTCAAATCAGTCCCTTGACTACCCATAATACTCCAAGCCTCACAAACTTTCCTCTTAATGTTATCATCCTCAATCTTTAAATTCTTTAAATCACCAATATGGTGTTTATCTTCAAACATGTGCTGGCTAAGTCATGTTGATGTTTTTCCACACATTATATCCCTTGATATGTTCACTGCCGCAGATAAGTTGGTAAAAGGCTTGCCTTCCACTCTGTCATCCCCGGTTCAATTCCCACCTGATTGGGGATCTTTTAGTAGTAGGAAATCCTCTTCCTGGGTTCAGGACCTAGTGTAGTGTGTTGCGTTTATTTCATCTCATCTCATTGGAATAACATAGACATGCCTCATAGGAATCCCAAATGGAGAAATAGGGCTACACTTCTAGTGAGCCTTGGGGGAAAGCCATGAATCTTTTCAAGGTAGTGGTGTTATTGAAATAAAAAGTAAAATAATAATAATAACAATTATTATTATTATTATTATTTATTTCTTCTTCTTCTTCTGCTTTTACGGCCTCATTGGACCACTTCAGTCAATCATTTCTCGGTCTTCCTTTCCGATTTGCCCAGTAGTTTTTCATGCGTTCCGATCTTCTCTGTCGCTCTTCATCTGTAAATACCCTCTTTATTGTCTGGCGTCTGTCTATTTTTGGCTTAAATCTTATTTTAATATTTTTAAGTTTCCTTGAATTTCCTGTTTTGTTTTTCAAGTCATCCAAAGTTATTTCTAATTCTGTCATATCCTCTCTAATTTCTGTAATCCATCCTACTTGTTGCTTCATATTCCAGAGTTTCTCTATAATTTTTCTTGTCAGTCGAGTTTCTGGTGTCCTCATAATGTGACCAAAAAAAGAGATCCTTTTCTTCTGTATAGTATCTGTGATAGGTTCTAGTTCTCTGTACACCATTTCATTTGGTATTATCCGCCACTGTCCATCTTTTTGGTATTTTTTATTTATGCATGTTCTAGCTATTCTTCTCTCTACTTTCAGGATTTTGTCTATTCTATTTTTCTGGGTGATTTTAAAAAGAGTTTCGCTTCCATATGTCACCTCTGGTTGAACCACCATCTTGTAATGTTTTAATTTTGTTTGGATCAATAGACATTTTTTATTGTATGTAGACCATGTTAATTTTTGAGCTTTTATCATTTTATTAGTCCTCGCTTGCCATGCAGGTTTCTCGTCCAAGTTATGTGTTATAATTTCTCCTAGGTATTTAAATTGCTCTACTAATTTTATTTTCTTGTTATTTATTGTTATGTGATTGGTTACTAGTGGGTCTGTTACCATTATCTCGGTTTTTTCAAATGATATCTGAAGTCCTATTTTTTGTGATATATTTTGTAGGCTAGTTATTTGATTTCTGGCTTCATGAATGTTATTAGCTAGTAACGCTAAGTCGTCTGCGAATCCCAAGCAATTTAAGTTTATTCCATCCTTTTTGGTTCCAACTCGTATGTTTTTAGGATTTTCTTTGTACCATTCCCTCATCACATACTCTAGAGCGCAGTTGAAAAGTAATGGTGATAGACCATCTCCTTGTCTTAGCCCTGTTTTTATCATAAACGGTTCCGATATTTCTCCTCTAAATTTTACTTTAGATTTGGTGTTCGTTAGAGTCAATTGTATCAATTTTATTAATTTGGGATGAAGTCCAAAATTCCTTAGTATCCTCAACATTGAAGACCTGTGAATACAATCGTAGGCTTTTTTGAAGTCTACAAAGGTT
The DNA here is from genome assembly GCA_964059195.1 of Ectobius pallidus. Lineage (NCBI taxonomy): Eukaryota > Metazoa > Arthropoda > Insecta > Blattodea > Ectobiidae > Ectobius > Ectobius pallidus. The sequence goes on along the minus strand of CAXKWD010000002.1, from coordinate 107,969,288 downwards.
ATAACTTGTTGTTTTTGTCTTCTTTTGTAGTACTCCATTACTAGTTTTAAGGTGATTATCTGTTCTGGGCAGCTTCTCCAAGGCCTAAATCCTCCTTGGTATTCTCCAATTTCCAATTCAAGTTGATCTTTGCAGCGACCATACAGAATCCTTGATAAAACTTTATATGTGACATCCAAAAGGGAAATTCCTCTATAGTTGTCTGGATTTGATTTTTCTCCTTTCTTGTGTAATGGATGTATTATAGCTGTAGTCCAATGTTCTGGTAGTTTTTCTGTGTTCCATATTTTCACAATGCATTGATGTAATGATATCTTTACTGGTTCTGCTGCATATTTCCAAAGTTCGGCAAATGTTTGGTCTTCTCCACCTGCTTTATAGTTTTTAAGCTCTTTCAAGGCTTTGTAGACTTCATGGATTGTGGGTGGGTTTATGTTTTCTGCTGGTGTTTTAACATGGGTTTCAGTGTTTATTTCAAGAAGTTATTATTTATTTATTATATTAATTATTATTATTACTATTATCATCACCATTATTATTAATTATTAATTATTTAGGGGTTCAAGGGAAGGCAAAAGCACTTGCAATACTGTGGGGGCATGTAATGCCCATTTTCATCTGTCATATTTAAGCATGACGATGTTGAAGACTCATTGTATAGTCTGGTTATTCATTGCATGGCCAGGCGGCTTACTTTCGTTAGGAGGAAAAGTTTGCCGACAGCTCAACCTATGTTCTTTATTTTTACCGCACCAATCAGCTAGTTACCCCAGCCAATCAAAATCTAAGAATGTCCTGCGACAGATATGACAGCTACTCGTCTACTCCACGTGGAGTGGAACGCGAGGTTGCAAGATCTAGTTACAGTAAACGATAACACGTGTGAATTGATTAAAGTGATGGAAGAACTGAGGTCAGTGATAATAATGAGAGAATATTGCAACGTTGCTTTTGTTTTGGAAAGCGGAAACCAAGCCCGATAGTCAGATCAATTAACATAAAGAAACACTGGCTTAATGGTTTATCTCTTTGAAGCTGCCTGGTCATCCAATCAATAACTGGACTATACTACAAGGAAGGGGAGAGCACTTATGTATGTGCTAAGTGTTCTCATCGCAGGAAAACATCAAGGAATGATGACACATCTGTAAGATCACAATCCAACTCTGTGCCCAAGGAGTATGAAAGGTTAATAAATAATGGAGAAAGTGAATTTTTGCTGAATATGGCAAATGATGAACAATTAGATAAAATTGTACAGAACAGCAAAGTATCAGCTATAGCAGTGTCAGCTATGACTGAAATGCTGACAAAGATTCTGGCTGAGGTATCCGATTTAAAAGAAGAAAATAAAAGCCTTAAAAAATAATTGGATGATCTCAGGGAACTTCTTATCTCCTCAAAGAGCCAGCACAAGTATTCTCCAGCAGCATAATAAGAGAGTGGCCAACATTATTCAGCCTGCTAAATTTTCTGAAGTTGCAGCTGCCATAAATAGGGAGAAATCTTCAACTTTGACAAGTTTAACAAGCACGACTAACAGAGATAACAGGGCCCTGGAAGTGCTACTGGTAGTGGTAGTGCTAGTGGAGTTAATAGTGACCAGTGGCACAATCGCTAATAGAGGTGCAAATGCTACTGGTAGCATAAATGCCAGCGCTAGTGTATATCCATCAGCACCAGTGAGCAATACTTGCGGAAATAGTGTTAATACATCTAGTGTTGCCTCATCCAGCAATCATGCTGAAAATATCAATGAAAATGGTTTTACTGTAGTCATGAGGAAACAAAGGGTTAAGAAGGCCCCAGTAATATGGGTGAGGAATTCCTCCTCACTGCATAAAACAATTAAACGCAAGGCACTTTTCTGGCTCAAGATTAAAAAACTCATTAAAACCTGAGGATATAACCGAATCATTAAATAGCGAAGTAAAGTTAAGATCGGTTTCTGTGACAAGGTTAAAAACTAGATTCAACTCCTTTCATGTTTCAGTTTGTGAGGAGGATTTTCCTCTCATAAATAACACAGGTATAGAGCCTAGTGGGGCACTCCTAGGCCTACTGCCATTCCAAGGCTGCTTACGAGAAGATCAGATACATTCTGATTTATCGGAACAAATTAAATCCAACAGCGAGAGAGACATCTCCTCTAAGGCGGAGACTCCTGAAAAAATTAGTAAAAATAGAACTTCACCAAAGAAGTTAATCAAAATGGTTTATAAGTTACCCTCTAAAACAGTGGTTCCCAAACTTTTCAATCCGCGGACCCCTTGAAAAAAATTAAAATATCGCGGACCCCTCTGGGTTTTGAAATAAAAAACTAAATAAATACTTTGATTCAAATGTACAAAATTCAATAGACAAAATAACAATATCAATGGTAACAAACAGAGTTTACTCCTTAATGTGAAAAGTGAAGCTGCTTTTGATTAATTAGCTCTGGAATGTTAGGTTTAATGTCTGATAATTTCAATATTAAGTCACTTTCAACTTCAAGTACAACATAACCACTATTAAAGCCAAGAATGTTTTAGGTTTTAACATTTTGTTTAATGTAATTTGAAAAAAATTACGGGATATCCTATTTCTTCTTAAACAGCCTGCGGACCCCACTTTGAGAACCACTGCTCTAAAACATCTTCAAAAATCAGCCTTGGAGGGGGCTCTACTTCTTAACCCTAAAATATGGCACATAATTGTGATTATAAAAATCATTCCATGTTCAGTGACAGTAATGTGGGCGTAGAACTTTATTACCAAAACGTTAGTGGTGCAAGAGCTAAATCCACAGACATATTTGAATCAAGATGCCTGCTAAGTTATTTTTAATTTGTAAAAATTGTCTGTAGCATCTCTAAATAAATAAATAAATATTTATATATGTAAATATTTTATTAATTGTATTAATAATTATTATCATTATTAATTATGTTATTATTATTATTATTATTATTATTATTATTATTCTTTTTCATCACTTGTTTGTGAGTTCTTCTGTTGCATCGGCGTTTTTCGCAAGATGCAGCATTATATTGGTACATTGAGAAATGCTCTGACTATGGATGTTGTGCCTAGAATTACTGATTTTTGCATTAATTTAAGCTCTTTTGTTCCCATTCCTAGTTTTTTTTGTCCTGTCATCGTCCATTTAGGTACAATTCCATTTGTAGACATTATTAACGGAATTGTTATTACCTCATCTTGTCGCCACAATTCCTTAACTTCTACACACAGTGACGTATACTTATCTATTTTCTCATTGAAATATCTTTCCAAGTTATGGCTATTAGGTATACCAATCTCCACCAAATATGGCGTTCTCTTTTCCTTTTCTAATAAAATAATGTCTGGCCTGTTGTGTGACACTGGCCTGTCAGTTATCACTGATCTGTCCCAATACAACTTGTAGGCTGTGTTGTTGTTGTTGTTGTTATTATTATTATTATTATTATTATTATTATTATTATTATTATTATTATTATTATTATTATTCCTTCTACTATTTTTATCACGATCATCATCATCATCATGATCATAATTGTTGTTCTTAAAAGTATTAACTATTAGTCGTGTGATTCCTAAAAATATATGTGTGCCACCTGTTTAATAACCCCTGACGAAATCATTATTTTTCTAATTTGAACGGTGTTCTGACAACAGCAACGGAGAAGTTGGCATTCATAAAATAAGCTATTCCAATGTTGGTTGCCCTGCAGTGATCTGTAATCTCGCCCTCGGAAGAATTGCGCAACTAGGGATTGTATTATTCATCTACTTTGTTTTCGTTTTTCAACATTTGCTGTGAAGTGTCTAGTATTTGCTCTCGTCGGTTTGGATAAATAGATTTTTGTCTGATAATATAAATTTGAAACTACCCATAATCAGTGTTATTGAACATTAATATTACGATTTCCAAGGAAGAAGGTAAGCACGAAATTAAATGTTGTTGGACAGCTGAGGAAGTATAATAATAGGCCAATTTTAGGATTAGCATAACGTCAGATGTACAGTAATGAGTCTGTTTTTGTGACATTTTATGATCTTACCAAAGGGTCCAAAAAATATAAAACAAAACTTAACCTATAGGAACTGAAACTTCGGCGAAAGTCAAATACAAGGTGCACTTTAAGCTCCGCCCACTCGATAGGCCTATTCACATTTTGTTTCTCAGCGAAGCAGGACGAAAAACTACCCTCGTATATTGTCGCCAACACTCCCGACCTTACCAAATATAAAAACTGCGATAGTGCACCTTGTACCAAATATTAAAAATGCGAGAGTAAGTGCCTTGGGGAAAAACCAAATATCGGGTGCCAAATAGGCTCCTCCCATACTCGCTATCGGGACCCGCCCGGGAAGGAGGGGTTTAGGGCGGAGACTAACTAAATGAAACAGTGGGAGACATCTAGTAGGTAATGGTGGAATTAGTAGTAGCGGCGCAGAGACATCTGGCGGAAATAGCAGAAACACAAGAAAATTAATTTTTTTATTTTCTCCTTTTATCTCTTTTCTCCTCTTCTCCTCCTCTCCTCCCTATTACCTCCTTTCTCTCCTTCACCCTACCTACCTATTTGGGACCTATTCCTATCCTACTAATTTTCGCACCTACGGGGATTCGATCCGGGGACCGCGAGCGTTCTAGTCCATCGCCTTGACCACTACACCACGAGGATCGTTGCAATAAAAATCGAGAAAACTTCTAGCCTCTGTACTACAGAGACGTGTAATACATGACGAGTAATAAGAATGATAATGTTCTTGTAAATACTTAGGTGGGTATATTTGGTGCAAGGGGCATCTCGTATTTTGAATATTTGGTACAAGGGGCACTGTCGCATCGTGGGAATCGTATTTTCAATAGGGGTAGTGTTGACTGTCGAATGAAGGCGGGGAGACGGTCGGGAGTACGTTCGGGAACGGTCGGAAGAAGATCGGGGCGAGAGGTCGCCGGCCGACAGCTGCTGTCGCCATGGCAACGGAATGCGGGATGGGCGGAGCCTATTTAGCACCCGATACTTGGTTTATGCCGTGCCTTGTACCCAACGGTTTGTCAGCCTATTCATCATCGAAGAATTCGCTAGATCGTGGTATAAAAGGAACTGCTTCACTGGGGGTGGGTTGGGCACGATATGTCTCATACGAAGGTACACCTTATATTTGTTTTCCCCAAAACTTCTTAGCTATTTGCAATTTTGCTGCAGTTTTCTTTCATCACATTTCATGGGAATTCCATCTGCCAGTTTTGGTATTTTGTTCTCCATTTTGGTTGAGATTTAGGTATAAGAAAAGAACAGGTCACCCCTTAAGCTCCGCCCACTCCTGTTGTTGTGTTGCTATGGAGACAGCCCATACCCTGCTCCCTTAGCCACCAACCTTATTGTGCCGTCAATGCAGCTAATATGAAAATAACCCTTGTACCGGGAAAAAATAGGGTAAAAGATAGATTTATGCCATGTACCAGCCAAGCTCTGTCGTTTTGTTAGGTTAGGAATGTTTGTTAGTTTAGGAGCAATATACTGTACAGCACAAGGTTTATAAGGTCTCACATTGAATCTCTTCTGCATTGAAACCCTAAACCAGGCGGATCCCATTAGGGAGTTGGTGGTAGGAGCCTAGTGCGCGGCATAAAACTATTTTTTCCCAAAAATAGTTTTAAATCACACACTAGGCTCCCTCCCACCAACTCTCTAATGGAACCCGCCTGGAAAGGAGGGGTTTTGGGTTTTGAATGTCTCCTCTTTGATGGCGTTGCTAGTAATATACAAGGTGAAACTGGGAAATTTATTTTTCTTTCATTCCCTTTTTGTCTTCCTTTTCCTCTCTCTTCCTCCCTTTTTCTCACCTTCTCGCCCTACCTAGGCTACCTATTTGAGACCTATTCCTAACAGTAAATTTTGGATCGACTGGGATTCAATCTCGGAACCACTAGCACCGCAACCAGTAGCCTTGACCACCACACCACGAGAGATTGCTGAGCTGTGAAGGGAGAATTCATCTATTTAAGTTTAGAGAGCATTATAGTATAGTGTTCGTCCCCCGCCGTGGGTGAGTTGGTAGCGTGACTGCCAGCCACCTGGGCAGCCCGGGCTCGATTCCCGGCCGGGTCGGGGATTTTTCAGTAGTGAAAAATGTCTTCCCGGGTTCAGGACTGTGTGTGTGTGTGTGTGTCCTTAGGTTTAAGTAGGTAGGGGACTGGTGCACCCCGGTAACAAATCCGCTGTAAATATCCCCTTACGGGATCACCAGGGGTCGCTCGCGAACCTGAGGAATAAGTAACTGTATAGTATAGTGTTCACACTTTAGGCCTATCTTGAGCTAAACACTCCATAATGCTGAAAACAGTCCATATCAAGAAGGCCTCGCTCGAAAAAGTGAAGATCGCGGCCCGTTCCCAGTGTTGCCATACCCAAAAAACTTCCCATAGCAGCATTCTTGAATTACCGTCTATTGTTTTTTATTTGTTTACAACATGACAGATTTAAATCCAGGGACATTAGAAGAAAGGTGTTGTGGAAATGGTTGATATAAGTGACAATGAAGTTAAAAATGCAGATTCTTTAAACCAAGAAGTTTCGGACATCAACAAATAAACAATAAACCAAATAAGTGAAATGGAAGGGGAAGCAATTTAATGTGTTTTAAGCTGAATCTGTCAGAGAAAAGAACAAGTCTGTCTTGATTATCTTGCTAGAAAGTTGTATTAATTACCTGCAAACTCTTGTGAAAGATAGGCTATTTAGTTATATTATATTAATTCATGCATTTGAAAGTGTGTATTCACGCAGACCTACATGTACAATGCTACAACTTTTAAACCGATTTTCTATATTCTGAAGACTGGGAGAGAGATTGTCTAAAGAAATATATTGCTTCATTCCTTTCTCCAGCGATATATTATACTATAATGTCTGCATCAATAAAAACTCTTTAGTTTGGTATCGAGAGTTTTGCTGCGAACTACAATTAGTTCCATTGTGTACCAGCATAAAACTACAAACATTATATTTTCTAGTAGTTGGCAACCCTTCAGAAAGATGTCAATTTCAACTCACCACCTTCTGCATTAGTCAGTCTCATATACTGCATCATGGAATATCAGCTCCCCTCACCCCCGCATTTTTCAGCTCAAGATAAAGTGTGAGCATAATACATGAGAAATAACCATTTTGGTGCATGGGTCATTTTCAGAATATTTTATTTTGATTTGTGTACTTTTGATACGGTGCAAGGGTCATTTTCGTAACTCTGTGATTTTGTATGTTTTTATGCGTAGGCCTATATGATGAAGGGTACAATCATGGCTTCCTTCAAATCATGGTACAATAGTGAGGTGCGCGCACACGGCTCGGAAGTGAGGGGAAGTGAGGCGGAGCATGGCTGGTGCACAACCTAAATCTATCTTTTGCCCTTGTACCAAAGCGTATACACTAATTACTACAAAATGAAAATAACCCTTGCACCAAATCATCACCAGAGCCTCTTTAGCTTTACTCAGGACCCACCACATGACAGTAGAGGTTGATTTGGGAACGAGAGTTTTCGATTTGGTATTCTCGTATGCCCGAGTTTATTATTAAAACCAAAACGACCCTTGTACCAGTTAAAAATTCTCTTGAACCAAAATGATATTTCACAGTTACAGTTAATAAGAATTTATCAATCTCTGCAATTTCATGTTGCTTTCTAAACTTAAATAGATGAATTCTCGCTTCACGCCTCAATGATCACTCGCTTCTACTTTCTTGTCTTCCTAATTCTCCTCTTTCCTCCCTTTTTCTCACTTATTCTTCACCCTATCTACCTACTTGGGACCTATTCCTAACAGTAAATTTTCTCATCGAGCAGAATTTGAACATTGGTTGCTAGCTTCGTAGCCACTGGTCTTAACCACTATGCCATCAAGTGATTGTTGAGTTGTGAAGTGAGAATTCATCTATTTAGGTTTAAAGAGCTTAAATGCATGAAATGAGAAATGGCAAATTTAGCAATGAAAATTTAGCCTATAATGTGAAATATTTTGGTACAAGGGTCTTTTTTTGTATTGTAATGATTAGCACATATGATTTGATAGGCCTACTTAAGGGTCATTTTTGTACTATAGTAATTACATAGAGCATATAATTTGGTACAAGGATACAAAGTCGGTGAGCTCCATTGCCGGCATTAAGCAGCTGAAGGTGAAGGCTGCCATAGCAGCACACTGGAAAGCGGGTGAGAGTGGGGTCGGAGCTTGATGGGGCGATTTAAAACTAACTTTTGCCTTCCAAATTACCAACTCAGGGTCTACCGATTAATGCAAATGAAACTTCAACTTAATTGGGCTTGAGTTTTAATCCTAACAAAATAATAATTTCTGTTTACTTTTCAATATTAGATTACCGGTAGTTAGCAAAAGAATTTGTACTGCTAGGGATAGGGCTTTGCAGCTCCAGAAAGTGGGGAAATTTAAACACGGAAATGCCCCCCTCCAGCATTCCTAACTTTCTTAATAGTCTCAAACCTGATTAACCAACTATAGGTGTGCTGCATTAATGTGACACACTGCAGGAAAAATAGTCTAGCACTGTGCTGGGTGTGATATTTTGGTTTTAGAAACACAAAATCTGCCAATTTGATGTTTTTTTTGGGGATTCTATAGACAGTGTTTTGGTCATGTTTCCCCCCTCCCCATGAAAAATGGCCAAATAAGTTATGATGTTATAGGCTATATTGTTCTTAAAAACCTGTAGATCCCATGTCTATGCCTATATATGCCCTTTTTTTTTGTAGGACGATTCTAAATTTTAAAATCACAAAGTAGTTGACACATGGCAATAAAACAGTGGTGCCAACCTCATAGGCTGATACTACTAATCTCATCTAGTAAGTCGATATCCTTATACCTTAAACTTCATTATTACTTGGGGCTAACCTCAACCAAACTAACCTCCCTTCTTAGTTGTCTGGAATAGAAAACTTTTCCATCCATTGCACCTGGTTTGCATGGGACTGAAAAGCATGCAAACGCAGACGAATAATGGTGTTGGCTGCATCGTGTGAGAGGACTACTAAGATGACAGATCGTCAGTAGCCAGTGGGAACATTGATGGACAACCTAGGGTCCATGGTAGCTACATGGATAGTCCTTGCAAAACCTGAAGTACCAGCTATAGCAGGGTTGGGACACAAGGCACTGAAGGCGCAAAGTTACCCTCCCTCTCGTCCCCACCACTCTATTTCAGCAGCGAGGTAATGACAACTAAACCGGTTGACTCAGGGACTAGTCCCGTGGCAGTAATCCGGTTCAGTGCTGGCTTGTGTGCAACGTGAGTGAACGAAGAGTATTTAATCAGGACTGGGAGATCAAGGTTTTTTTTTTTAAGATGATAAAGCACAGGGTTTGATTTGTCCTGCTGTTATTGACTACATTACACGCTGATGCATTTCAATGCGGCTCATGCTGGAACCTTTGGCAAGGTTCTATTACCAACAGAATCTTTGATCTGGGCAGAAGTTTGGAGAAACGGTTCATAGACATTGTTCATTTTCCCTTGCCATGGACGAAACTACTAAAAATAAAGATACTGCTCAACTTGCTGTGTTTGTAAGACTTGTAGATACAGAATTAGCTGTGATAGAGGCGCTACTGGACATTTATTCAATGAAAGATCACGCACACAGTGAAGATATTTTTGAGGCAGTGATGATGACAGCGTGAAAGTTTAAGCTTGAATGAGACAAGTTGGTCTGCGTAGCTACAGATGGGGCTTCAGCAATGGTGGGAACAGAAATGGGTCTAATAGTGAGACTGCGAAAATTCCGTTGTAAAAATGGATTTTCACTAATAGCTTTGTACCCATTCACTGCATTATTCACAGGGAAGCACTGTGTGCAAAATCATCTACTTTGAATAACATAATGTATGTGTTAAGATTGTAAATCTAATCAGAGCACATGCACTGCAGCATAGTTTCAAGAATTTTTTAAACTCTCAGATTTCGAATACTTGGATTTGCCATACTTCTGCCAGGTAAGATGGCTAAGCAGAGGCAAAATGTTGCAAAGAATGTTTGATCTACGGAAAGAAATTCATACTTTCCTAGCAACGAAAGGGATTGCAGTTCCAGAACTTAAAGATTATCTTGTCATTTGTGATTTAGCGTTCTTAAAGGAAAAGTAAACTAAAAATTCAGTATCATTTTCTTCATACGGATTGAAAGAGAATGTTTTTAAGAAATGATATTCACTGTTAGAAATGTTTTACACCTTCACATTTATTCACAAAACGAATCTATTTATTGTAACGCGATGGGCGCGTGACGTCACGCTTGACGAAGGCTTGGCTCAGTCTCGCCCGGTGAAAGACATTTCACAGCATTCTGTCTACTGTTACAGTTTTTTAGTGAGTATCTGTTCAAACAATGGTTTATTGTTGTGTTGTGGGGTATACAAACTCATCGTCGAAGAGTGATAACACACTTAAAATATCTTTCCATCGATTTCCCAACAGAGATAAGTCACCCGAACGTAAATAAGCAATGGCTGATAAAAATAAAATGAGAAAAATTTGTTCCTACTAAATACAGTACGGTTTGTTCACAACATTTTGAAGAAAATGATACCGAGCTTTTGGTACAGTTACGAACACAGTTATCTGGAGAAACCCCGCAATCTGTTAAAAAAGAAGTGCCATCACTTCTTTTGCGTGGGAAATCTGAAACACCGCCAATGAAGAAAAGAAAATCGTCGTACTCGAGGAAGAAGGAAATGAGAGAGTTGTTGCAAGATTTGAATAGTAATCCTTCAGTATCCGGGAATGGACAAATCATGAATGTGGAATCTAGTATTTATGACGAAAATTCAGTTTCTAACAGCGTAGGCGTTCAGTGTGAACTAGGAAATGAAACTTATGTCAATGTTTGCACAGATTCATTGAATGTTTCTTCTAGAAATTGTGATTTAGATAGCTCTTTTAGCATTTCAGAAATTTCTACTACCGCAAAAGATGATTCTGAATCTGAAAGTGACTCTGTTCGTATCTTGAAAAATGTTTTGTTTTTGAACTGTATTAGCTCTAAGTATTAACTGATAACGCCAGGCAACTAGTGTACCTTTATTTATAATAACGCTATCGAATGAGCAATGTCGTGTTATACAGTCTACAACCCCCTTCTGTTCACAAATTACTTCACGGTCCCAACAACACACACTTTCGTGGCCCGTTTTCATATGTACACACAGCCCACATTTACACCATTCCGTATTTTCTTTTCTTCCTTGCAACTCTTTAAATAATTCCTTGTCATTTTCTTTTCGTGTGATATTAATTTGTGAATACCGAGATTTGTCCTTAGAAGGTAACATTGCAGGCATCTCTATCAACAACAAACACAAATGAGACTTTGTGGTGTACTAGAAACACAGGCGCGAGCATTACAGTAGCTGTTGTCCTGCCAGCGAGTTAGTCAGGTGTGACGTCACAGGAGCGTTTTACTTCACCCGTACAAGGCGTAATATTGGGCACCTGAAGTTCACGAGATCACCATTCGTTTCGTAATTCAAAGCTCCATGCGATGAGATTAAAATTAGAAAATGGTATTTTTTTAGTTTACCCTTCCTTTAAGAGATTTAACGGTTCACGTAAATGAACTTAACCTTTGTTTACAAGTTAAACACAACACGATTGTACATTTAAGTTTTAACAGACTGTGTGAAAGCATTCAATCAGAAATTAAATATGTGGCAGAGCCAAATAGAAGAGAATAAATTGCACCATTTTCCATCCTTAAAATCGGTTATGAAAGATGAATTGCATGATATGAAAGAAAAATAGGCTATATTGCACTATTTCAGGAGTTATCAGGAGCATTCTCAGATACATTTGTAGTCGTGCAAGCGTTAGACAATGACTGAGGTTTTTCGAAAATCCATCTACATATTTATGATCCTTTCGTGGGCCATGACGAACTGCAGTTGGAATAAGTTAACCTTCAAAGCAGCACACCATTGCGCAGTTCAGGTTTGGATTCACTGCCGAAAACATTCCCAAGCTGTGCCTTTTTGCAAGTAAATTAGGTACTGGCCATGTTTGGTACTAATCAATTTGAACAACTTTTCAGCCTATTGACCATGAACAAGAGCTTGCTGCGCAGTCACATTTCTGATGAACATCTACGATGTGTTCTACATTTAAGTTCATCAAGTTCGCAGTCGGATATTGAAAAGATAATATCTGCAAAGAGACTAAAAAGATGCCAACTGTCTAAATTAAAACAGTGCCATTAAGGATACGCCAGTATATAATACTGTACATTTAAATAATTTCACTACCCTATTCAGCTAAATTGTGACGTTTATTTTGAGAATTACGGTGTAGAAACCACTTAAACGCCACTAGTAACATAAGGGAAATAAGTAGAACTAATTAATAAATAATGTTAATTGTATAGGCCAGCTTTTGTGAGCTGAAGGCTTGGCTAGAATATTAGAACTGTGCTTCAATGTTGCCATTGCATCTTTCCTCATGGTACCTAGTTGTCCCATTACCTCTCTTTGTGCCTTCCTAGTCAACTCTTCAGCTCAAGAAGTATTCATTTCATTACTTAAAAGAACTCTCATCCAATATCTGAGGTGCCGCCACTGTGGCATGCATCACGAGTCAGCCTACCTCTCAGGTGGAAGGAATAGAAATGGGGCGAACGTAGGGGTAGAGCACTTCACACTATCGGTGCATTACTTGCCAAGCCTGAGCTATAGTATAGCCATTACATATTCCTTACAACCTATAGATTACACACATAAGCACTTAATAGTTGTACGAAGATTCTAAATTTGCCATTACATATTCCTTACAACCTATAGATTACACACATAAGCACTTAATAGTTGTACGAAGATTCTAAATTTAGCCTAAGTAAACGCTTGAAGAACTAGACACAAAATTAACTTAAAATGGTGCTGTGAACTGCTGTTAAATCACAATATCCATGCAGTAGATGATGCTCTATTGTCAGACTGGAAGTGGGCATTAGGTCATGTGGTGAAAGTTCAGTTTATTTGGTAAATGCTGGAAATTGGAAAGACGTCATATCTATATTTGCATAGAGTCAAACATCTTGAGGAACAAGGCTTTTGCATTAACATGGGCTAAATGTCATTCTGCTTAGGTTGAAAAATTGAGTTTGATTGGCTTTTGCAGTAATATGGGCTAAATACCATTCTGCTTAGGTTCAAAAATTGAGTTTGATTAAAGTCAACTTAATTTTATTGTCGCCTGCTCCTTTAAGAACCTGTAGGGCTCCTTGTGCATTCATAATCTTGCGGTTTTAGGCTATGCTATTTTGTTGGAACTTCAGCTTTTCATAAGTGTAAATTTAAGAACAAGATTTAATGTACCTTAGCAGTTGATCCAAACTGCTGACACACTACATTTTATTTCAGATAACTCCATAGATATTCCAAGAATCTAGCCTACAATGAATAAAGCCATGCCAACAGCACCATCAGCACCAATGATGGAAGACCAGAACGTAGTGGGACTTCATGGTCCTCCTCCTCCAAGTTATAGTCAAGCAATGGGGCAGCAGCCTATGTATCCTCCTGGCCCTGCACAACCAGGGATGCCACCTTATCCACCACAGAATTGTGAGTAATCCTGTATTGCTCTATTTCTGTACCTTTTTAAAAAAGTTAACGAGGCTTACAACATAAGCTCAGTGCTGCTAAACATTATTTACATGGAGACATCACACGTTGTAAATTAAATTAATTGGTATTGGTGAAATTAACGTAAAGTAGCTACATTTATACAGTAGTTTAAAGTGATTTTTAGGTTGCCACGGAGCCCCTCCTCCATTTTCAAATTGTTCACAATTAAGCCTATTTCAATTGACATTCGTCATTTTAGAGGTCATTTTGCATTATTGTAAGAAACAGAAGTAAATACTAAAAAATGCAAATGTGACATTGTCCTGCTATAGAAGATGAACTCTAGATTGTTTTGAAGAACTGAGAAATGACTGATCACAGTTATCAAAACCTCTTTTTAAAATATCATCGTATTTTACACATCCTAACTTTTTAGTGCCAAAATAAGGTAAAAAGTGCACAAATTAATCTAGCAAATAATAGTAGGCCGGCCTATATGTGTATCACTTCAGTGGAAACATAGGCCTACTTCCTTGCCTCCTGCTAAACATATAACAGAGTTACCAGTATCGGTACTTCACTGAACCTTACCAACTTAAACCTTTTTTGTGCCATGTGATGGAATTAAAAAAATGTCCGTGCATAATTGAGGAGCGTTTTTTAAAAAACAGACAACTGCAGGTTTTGACAAAATTGAGATAGGCCTATATATTATTTTGTATAGTTTAAGTAGGTGCCTTTCCAATGGTTATACTGGTTCTTTCGTATTCCGACATCTGTTCCACTCAGAAATGGTAGAAAAACTGTAGTTTTTGCAAAATTCGATATCTGTGTCTAATAAAGGATAGGCGAATTTTTTCATGTGGCAACACTGACCATTGCATTAATTGTTGGTACCTGGTCATAGTTACATGCCACCTGATCGGGTATTTGGGAGAATAGAGAAGGATTAGAGGATTAAAGAAGACATTATTTCTCCTCAACTGCGACATAATGAAGAAACATGTAGAGGTACACATGCTTGGTCAAGCTTGGAAAATACGGGATTTTGACATCCTAATTGTCATTTCAGATTTCGGCAGCAAATGTTCTTGCACTACAAAGGGAAATGTTAAATGTTAAAGGGGAAAGTAAAAAAGTGCTCCTTCCGATGATACTTATTTTGGATCAGGCATTGAATATGAAGTGCTAAAAAAAGGTGTTGGAGACTTAAAAGTTTTGCGGGAAAAAAATGAATTTCCCAAAGTAAACCATATGTCGTTAAAAAAAACGGGATGTTGAAAAACCAATGCAGTACTTTTCAGTCCCTGATGATGCCAAAGCATTTTATGCAGAAGTGATGGCTGCAACAAATAAATGAATGGAACACTTTTAGTAGGCTATGTACGAGGCGCGTCCATAAAGTAAGTTTCCCTGGGGCCGTTTAAAGAAAAAAAACACATTTTCGTGGACATGTATATTCCAACAGGTACAGGAAGTGTTCAGCTATTTATCTACATATTTTCCACCGGAATTGAAACATTTGTCATACCGTGGCACCAACTTTTGAATACCTGTGTCGTTGAAGTGTACCGCCTGGGATTTGAACCACCAAGTGACAACCACCTTCACCTCTCTGTCATTCTTTGTCATTTCGTGAGGTGTAGGAAAAGTTGAAAATCACTGGGAGTGAGGTTCAGACTGTAGGGTGGATGTTTAAACACCTCCCAGGAAGTCTTCTGCAGAAGTTCGGCTGGGAAGTGATTTCCATCTTTCCCTACACCTCACGAAATGAAAAAGATTGACAGAGAGGCAAAGGTGGTTGTCATACAGTGGTTCCAATCCCAGGCGGCAAACCTGTACGAAACAGGTATTCCTAAGTTAGTCTCACGGTATGACAAATGTTTCAATTCCATTGGCGAATATGTTGAAAAATAGCTGAACACTTCCTGTGTCTGTCACAATAAATATTTCCTTGAAATTTTGTTTTTTTTCTGTAAACGGCCTCAGGGAAACTTACTTTATTAATGGCCCTCATAACAATAGATTTATGCTTAAAACTGTTTTGAAATAAATATGCAGATTTATTCTGGGTCCTTTTTCTACAATCACTTGTTTTTAAGTATCACTGCATTTTTTTAGGTGACCACGGCACTGAGTTTCTTAAATGTTTCTATACAATAGTATTTCTGTTTTGAGGTAGTCTTTTTGCTCTGTGATGTGTATTCACATTGAATGTTAAAATTTCTCAAGGAATAATGTTTGTACTTCTTAAGAAAAACAACAGGATTAGGGCTGCATATCTATATGGAGTGACATATACATTTTGTAATTGCCTAAAAATGTGCCCAGGTATGGAACAAATGGAAAAAATTATCTTTAGTAATATACAGGGTGCGGCATTTAAAGTTTCCCATTTTCAATACCATGTAACACATTTATTTAACAAAGAAATAAGCTACATTGAACATTTTTAAATGTCTTACAGTCTTGGATTTACAATTCTGGTCTTACTTTTGGAATATGATTTCCTTGAGGTGCCCTCTATTAACTTTAACACATTGCTGCAATCTCCCTCGTACACTGGCCATTACACGATGTATGGTGTCTTGTATGTATTTGCAATTTCCAGTTGAATTGCTGTTCGCGCAAGCAACATGTTTCTACTTTAGAATGTTTCAAATTATCCGCTTGCAATGTCCCGCTTTGATTGTCCTTTTATTCCCGCGTCAAGGCATTGTGGGATCATGCATGACTTGCTAATTTCTTTTGTTATATGTGGTGGTGTAGCGTCACGCCAGTTAGTATTGAACGAGACCTCACGCAGATAACAGTGTATCTAGTAGGCTCGAGGAATTCCCGCTTTTTCTACCAAGTTTCATTAAACTTGCTCTGGAAGCGGTGAATTAGACACAATTGTGCGCAATTGTGGCTCTCAGTAATTATTCATACATAATTACATATAATTCATCAAATTCGCGAGTGAATTCTCCGATTTACAGAAGTTTGATATTACGCAACAGTTGTGCAACCAACGCTACATGTTCCAGTGCTTATATCAGCTTTTACGACTAAACTACATGCAAAAGTTTAGTATTAACTTCAAGAGCAAGTTAATCTACGCATTTTAAGATATTATTTGTCAAGGTTTTCAAGAAATTAATATTTTCAACCACGTGTGATAACGTACTCTTGCATCTTATGTATCAGTGTTTCTATTTCAATTAGTTTAAATAATTATTGTGTGTGAATCTAGTAAGTTGTGATTATTTCACGTTTCGATTGTTTTCCTTAAGTAGTCCGTGGATTCCTGATACCAGTGTCCTGAGGTTACAGTCTATTGCTCTCATTTTGATTCTTTCGAATCTGGTCCTCACTAGCTATTCAGAGGTGGCTAATCTTTCCTATCTTATGCACTTCCAATTGAAGTCCCTTCCAAACCTAAAAGCAACGTTTTATTTCCTATTTGAGAAGTACCTTAACCTAACATTTGCTCCTTACGGTCCTGACCCTAACATTGGTCCTAAAGACTTACATTGCCCTCTCGGACCGGATATATTTTCCGGCCGTCCCTTACATTGGTTCCTCAACGGACCGGACTACTAAGAAACAATTTCATTATTCACACACATATATATGGTTTGTCTCGTCTTATCGATCTCGTTCATTGTATGCAGACTCAACCGCGACGGCATCCGCGTATTCAAGAGCTACGATTTCTAGTACATAAACTCTGTATCATCTATTCGGCAGTGCTTCAGTACTACAGAAAACACAACAGCTCAAAAGACATCAAGAAAGCAGTGAACAGCTGACTCACATATTATCGTGCAGCAGTGGTAGAATTCAACTGTCAATTTCAAGTAATTTCCACATTTCACACACAACATGGAAGGTGATTTACGAGCCTTAATTAGACGTAGAGGCGTTATTAAGCGAGAGCTTACTTTTCTACAAAAGTCTTGTGAAACTGCAAATCAAGACACCGATGTGTTCTTATTAAAAGTTAAATTTGACAAGATAAATGAAATATGGGACAAATTTGATATTGTTCAAACACAAATAGAATCTCTTGTGGAAGCAGAAGATTTGGATGAACATGCAGAATACAAGGAAGTTATGATGAATGGTTACTTCGAGTTAAAAGCTAAACTCAGTGCAATCCTATGTCATCACGAGCAGCAAGTGCATAGTGCAAACTCTGTGAACAGTCAGCGATCTCATAACAGTGCCAATTCACATCATACTTGTCATTCAGCTGTTTCTCAGTGCAACAATAGGCCAATACAACTTCCTGCCATACAGCTTCCAACCTTCTCTGGGGACATAACAACGTTCAAACATTTCCAAGACACGTTTGGCAGTCTTGTAGCCAATAATGCAGCCTTAGAACCGATACAGAAATTGCATTACCTTCTGTCATCATTAAAGGGCCAGGCACACGCACTGATAAAAAATCTACCAGTGACTAGTGAAAATTTCAGTGTAGCATGGAATCTAATATGTTCCAGATACGATAATACAAGAATTATTGCCACAGCTCACGTACGTAATCTACTCTCTTTACCAACGATGAAGAGTGAAAATGTGAATGATCTTCGTAGTATTCTTAACAAATTCCAAAGCAACATATATGCTGTGGAAGCTTTACATGTAGAGATACCATTACAAGATATTATACTCATGCAGTTAATCTTGGACAGCCTTTGTGAGAGCGTACGAAAAGAGTGGGAAGGAAGAATTGATTCTCAGAACTTCACACCACTTCAAGACCTCATCAAGTTTTTAGAAGCTAAGGCAAATTCCCTTGAAGTATTGGCAGATGTAAACAACACGTCCAGCCCATCTAAGCACAAAGGTGAGCAAAGTACGAAGAAGAAGTCAGAGAAACACACTCGTCATTCTTATGTTGCGACAAAAGAAGACAAGTGCCCATGCTGCGATGATAATCATAACTTATTAAATTGCAAGAACTTCCAAGAACTAAGTGTATCACAACGATGGAATGTCATTAAATCTAAACGCTTGTGTGCTAACTGCTTCTCTCCTAACCACAGAAGAGATCAGTGCAAGCTAAAATCATTTTGCAAATGTGGAAAAGGCTTTCATAGTAAATGGTTACACAATGACACACAGTCAAGTGAAAAGGTTTCTCGACAGAATCCCTCTTCAGAAAGTTCTACAGCCAGCACGGCAACAAACATTCCAGCTAGTTACTGTTCTATAAAAGAAAAGGCTAGCCAATGTGAAATTCTTCTTGCAACTGCAGTGGTCGAAATAGAAGACAAAAATGGAAAACTTGTAAAATGCAGAGCTTTGCTTGATTCTGGTAGTCAGATTAATTTCATCACGGAAGATTTGGCAAGGAAATTACAATTACCAACTAGCGCAGTGGAGACTCACATAAGAGGTATCAATGGCACCTCAGCTTGTGGTCACAGCATCACTATTAATATGAGATCCAGGATCCACGCTTTCCAAGCTAACCTAAACTGCCTAGTTCTACCTCACATTGTAAATAAGCTTCCTGCTGTCCAAATTGACCCCTACAAATTCAATATTCCCAGTGAACTTCCATTAGCTGACCCTAAATTCCATGTACCTGGTGATGTACAATTGCTAATTGGTGCCAACTTATTCTTTCAATTAATCACAAACGAAAGAATAGTTAAACCAAATCAGCCTGTTCTGACCAACACCGAGCTTGGTTGGATAATCAGTGGTATAGTTCCTAAGTCTGCCATTAAAAACAAGAAGGTGACGTTCTCACAGCATAACTTGTTTGTAACTGTCGACAACGTGGACAGGCAACTAAGGCAATTTTGGGAGCTGGAAGACTTCCCCAGTGCAGTACACACCAAAGAAGAACGTGAATGTGAAGAACACTACGTAGAAAACACCACTCGTGCAACTGATGGTGCATTCGTAGTGCAGCTCCCCAAGAATCAACCTGTAGATTCTCTGGGCGAATCTAGGCAACAAGCTATAAAACGCTTAGGACACCTGGAACGCAAACTTGAAGCTAACCCTAGCTTAAAAGAAGACTATTCCAAATTTCTGGAAGAGTATGAAAATCTAGGCCACATGAAGAAGGTTTCACTTCCTCAGCCTGGAGAAAAATGTTACTACTTGCCGCATCATGCTGTTATAAAGCCTAGTTCAACTAGCACGAAAACCCGAGTTGTATTCGATGCCTCAGCAAAGTCGTCTTCAGGCAAGTCATTGAACGACATCTTGAAACTAGGGCCAACTATACAAGACGATCTTTCATCTATTGTACTTCGGTTCCGCACCTACAAGTATGCATTTTCAGCAGACATTTCTAAAATGTACAGGCAAGTAAGGATGCATAAAGAAGATCAGAATCTTCAAAGAATTGTGTGGCGTTCAAGTCCTAATGAACCCATACAAGACTACGCTCTAACTACTGTCACTTATGGTACCAAATCTGCATCATTTTTGGCCATAAGATCTTTACATCAGCTTGCGCTAGAAGAAGAAGAGAAGTATCCGCTTGCTGCTCAGGCAGTACGGGAATCATTTTATGTTGATGACTGTTTAGCAGGCCACAATGACATCCAAGAAGCCCTGAAACTGCAAAGTGAGCTTACAGATATGCTCAATTGTGGTGGATTTCCTCTGCGAAAATGGTGTTCCAACCATGAAGCTTTATTGGAATCAGTACCTCCTTCACATCGAGAAACTCAATTGCCCCTGGCACTTGATAACAATGAAAACATACATGCCCTAGGCTTACTTTGGCACCCAGTTAATGATAAATTTCAGATCCAATCACATCCTTCACTCCAAACCCATGTGCAAGGTAAACTAACCAAACGAAATATCCTTTCACTTATTTCATCTATCTTTGATCCGCTAGGATTGGCTAGTCCTATTGTCATAAATGCTAAAATCTTTATGCAATCTCTCTGGATTGAGAAATTAGACTGGGATGAAACCGTACCTGTGCATCTGGTGGAGAAATGGCTGGAAATCTGTAAAACATTAGCTACTATTCACACCTTGCGTATTCCCAGATATGTGCTTACATCTGGTACAGTGCAGGACATTCAATTACATGGTTTCTGTGACGCCTCCGAGAAGGCGTATGGAGCTTGTATATATATTCGTTCTGTAAATAGTGAAGGTGAAACTACTGTTCAATTATTATCTTCAAAATCTAAGGTTTCTCCTCTAAAGAAGCAAACCATTCCACGCCTTGAACTCTGTGGTGCACTTCTGCTAGCTAAATTATACAACAAAGTGCTAAGTGACCTCAAGGTACAACCTTTACAAAATCGTTTGTGGTCAGATTCTACAGTGGTACTTTCTTGGCTCAAAACTGATGCACGAAAGTGGAAAACCTTTGTTTCAAATCGTGTGTCGCAGATACAAGAACTTTCGGAGACTGCTACATGGCGACACATTGCCACACATGAAAATCCAGCAGATCTTGTCTCAAGAGGAATTTCTTGTGAGCAGTTATCTGAAATCGATTTGTGGTGGCACGGTCCTAACTGGTTATCTTCACCAGAGACAGCCTGGCCAAAACAACCACAACAATTAAGTGTTCCTGATTCATCAGAACAACTTGCAAATGTCTGTCTGGTGTCAACAAAGGAGAGAGAACATTTTCTTACAACATTCTCAGATCTCCGACGCCTGCAAAGAGTAACATGCTACATGAATAGATTTATTGCTGCATGTCGCCATGAAACAAAATTTCATGGACCTATTACAGCTGAAGAGCTTCAACAAGCTTTACAAACTTGTGTTAAAAGTGCTCAGCATTCATCTTTTAAGAGTGAAATTGCAGATCTTAAAAATCTGAAAGAAACTTCTGCGAAAAGTTCTATTCATACATTAACACCATTTCTGGACGAAAATGGTCTTTTACGAGTTGGTGGTCGCGTAGATAAATCTCATCTTGCATATGATGCTAAACATCAGATCATATTGCCAAGCAAGCACCATCTAACTGCTTTAATTGTAAAGCATGAACATTTTAAGCTTTTACATGCGTCACATCAGCTTACGATAGCCTCGTTAAGACAAGCATATTGGATCCCTTGCGTGCGCAGACTAGTGAAATCTGTTCTACACAAGTGTCTGACTTGCTATAAACTAAAGGCACAATCTGCTCAACAGCTAATGGGCAATCTTCCTAACTACAGAGTAAATCCTGTTAGGCCCTTTCTACGATATGAAATGTCTTGAAAAATGGCAAATTCTACAAAATCATCTGCATCAGATATGGAGAAGATGGTCTAATTCGTGTGACGACAGTTCGCACTCCTAGTGGCGAATATAAGCGCCCGGTAGTGAAATTATGTCCATTGCCAGATCAATAATAAGTGTAATACAGTGCAATCAATATTTCATATCTCTTTATCGTTTTACAAGCAATTATAGTGTAGACAAACCGTTACATTGTAATAAGTGTTTTTTGGTTTTCCTCCTTACACAATAAGGTTTTACTTTTCGGAGATAAACTGTGTTATTGTGATGTATATAATAAGTGTTTTCCTTCATGTTATTTATCCATTTGAATGTATTTTTCATAGCTTGCTCTCTATCTATTTTGTTGAACTAAATCGTTCAAAGGGGTCGGTATGTTCGCGCAAGCAACATGTTTCTACTTTAGAATGTTTCAAATTATCCGCTTGCAATGTCCCGCTTTGATTGTCCTTTTATTCCCGCGTCAAGGCATTGTGGGATCATGCATGACTTGCTAATTTCTTTTGTTATATGTGGTGGTGTAGCGTCACGCCAGTTAGTATTGAACGAGACCTCACGCAGATAACAGTGTATCTAGTAGGCTCGAGGAATTCCCGCTTTTTCTACCAAGTTTCATTAAACTTGCTCTGGAAGCGGTGAATTAGA
This sequence comes from Ectobius pallidus, assembly GCA_964059195.1. Taxonomy (NCBI): domain Eukaryota; kingdom Metazoa; phylum Arthropoda; class Insecta; order Blattodea; family Ectobiidae; genus Ectobius; species Ectobius pallidus. The sequence goes on along the minus strand of CAXKWD010000002.1, from coordinate 107,946,800 downwards.
CACAATTGTGCGCAATTGTGGCTCTCAGTAATTATTCATACATAATTACATATAATTCATCAAATTCGCGAGTGAATTCTCCGATTTACAGAAGTTTGATATTACGCAACAGTTGTGCAACCAACGCTACATGTTCCAGTGCTTATATCAGCTTTTACGACTAAACTACATGCAAAAGTTTAGTATTAACTTCAAGAGCAAGTTAATCTACGCATTTTAAGATATTATTTGTCAAGGTTTTCAAGAAATTAATATTTTCAACCACGTGTGATAACGTACTCTTGCATCTTATGTATCAGTGTTTCTATTTCAATTAGTTTAAATAATTATTGTGTGTGAATCTAGTAAGTTGTGATTATTTCACGTTTCGATTGTTTTCCTTAAGTAGTCCGTGGATTCCTGATACCAGTGTCCTGAGGTTACAGTCTATTGCTCTCATTTTGATTCTTTCGAATCTGGTCCTCACTAGCTATTCAGAGGTGGCTAATCTTTCCTATCTTATGCACTTCCAATTGAAGTCCCTTCCAAACCTAAAAGCAACGTTTTATTTCCTATTTGAGAAGTACCTTAACCTAACATTTGCTCCTTACGGTCCTGACCCTAACATTGGTCCTAAAGACTTACATTGCCCTCTCGGACCGGATATATTTTCCGGCCGTCCCTTACAATTGCATTTTTAAGATAGTCACACAGAAAAAAAAAATCTGGTGCAGTTAGGTCGGGAGATTGGAGGGCCATTGGATACCACCAAACTGGAAAGAATTCGGCCGGGGAAAGCAGCATGAAGGGTGTCCATTGAAAGATGCAGTATGTGCTACAACACCATCCTGCTGAAACCACAATCTCTTAATATCCAAGTTATGATGTGCCAATTCTGGTAGGAAGAAAGTTTGCAGCATGTGATTGTAACGTTCAGAGTTGACAGTCACCGAAGCACCATTATCGCTGTCAAAGAAATAAGGGCCAATAATACCCTGTGCTGCAATGGCACACCACACCACGACCTTAGGACTGTGAAGTGGGCGCTTGTGGATTATGCATGGATTTGCAGGAAATTGCAAATGTTACGCAAGACATCACACAATGCGTAATGGCCAGTGTACGAGGGAGATTGTAGCAATGTGTTGAAGTTAATTGAGGGGTCTCAAGGACATCATATTCAAAAAGTAAGACCAGAATTGCAAATCCAAGACTGTAAGACATTTAAAAATGTAAAATTAATCTTATTTCTTTGTTAAATAAATGTGTTACACAGTTTTGAAAATGGGAAACGATAAATGCCGCACCCTGTACAATTAAAAGTTTAATCTGCAGATGCAGTATATTGTCCTGTGCAGATATCGGATTTTTGTGAAAATTTTGGATATTTTGAGCTGAAATAAACAATGTTACTTTATGTTTCTGTTAATGAAGGTATTGGTATAATAAACCTGTTAGCATGTACATTTTTATAACAAAAATACAGATAAAAGTTCTTAAAAGTTTCAAGTGTACGCAAAAAAGATTGAATATCTCAAAACTATACTTTATGTAGATGTCGGCTTTTGTAAAAACACTCTTCAATTGTAGAGAAAATATGGCTGAATTGACAAATTATCTGCATTTTTATTAATTTTTCAGTAGCCTAGTCATGTAAATTGTAAATGGAACCTAATTCAGTAGGTAAATATAAATAAATTGTTACAGACATGATTCCTGGTTCAGTGCCTCCTCTTCAACAACAGATGGTGGCAATTCCTCCACAGCAAGCAGCTACTTCTCCACAGGTCACTACTACTACAGGTATTTAAAAATTATGCAATATTTTTAACATAAAGTTCTACCGAGCAAAGGTGGTAGCACCATGGACTTACATTCAGGAGATTGCTGGTTCAAATCCTGGGGCTAGATAATGAACTACAGGGGTTGTCAGGGTTTATCTGCAGTCATTAACATAAATACCACATTGTCAATTTTCGTTCCCCCAATTGTCCCTATTTTCTGCCTCATGTCTTGAATGTTGGCATCCGTTGTGTCTGTCTGTGTATAGTTAAGAATTTAACTTCCTCTTTAACTTTGGTATTTCTTCAGGAATCAGGAGTTGTTAGCCCTCCTGTTATTACTCTTCTGTTCAGCCAAAGCAACTAGGTGGTGGCTATTCTTTTCATTTTTCTTATTTACTTTTTTTTTTATTATGTATGGAAAATGTATGGACATTGTCTTTCATTTGTTAAGCAATTAATAACATGTTAGTAAAAGTCTGATGTGAAACTCGAATGTAATTTCCTTGCCCAAATAAAGTTTGCCAATCTTCGTGTCACATCCTCAGAAGGTATGCCTACCTGACCCAAATACAAAGTATTGTTTTCACACGATTTTCCGTTCTGGAGCTAGGCTGTTCACAGACATGTTTCCGAAAATAGTATTTTTGGATTCAGGCTACCTCAAAATGTGTATTTATGTTAAAAACTCATCTTCAAATTTGGGGGTCAAAAGCAATACTTCCTCTACCTATAGCACCTATGGTACGGGCAGAAATTTTAAGTGTCTAATTTTAACAGTCTTTAATTTAATTCTTTTGACCTAAAAGAAGTAAACTCTTCTGAGGAAAAATTAAGGTAGAGTGAGTTATTTATTTAATTATGTACCAATATTTACTTATTTGGAGATTTATTTTAGCTGGCAGAGTTAAGGCCATATTGTCCTTCTCTTCCACTCAACCAGCACCCAGAAAGACTTTGCAAAATGACCGTAGCACATTCAACTAATTTCAAATTAGATTATGTATTCATAATGAATTTCCAAGGTTTTGTAACATGTTACAATATTAATGACCAGTTTCCAAAGCAGATGATATTTTACATTGGTAACAGGAATGAGCTTTTAACATCATCTGTCATATAAGAATCAAGTGGAGGTTGAGCAGAAAATATAAAGAGTGACACTACATGTAACTTATGCTTGATAAATACAGCTATCTCCTATGAGTTATTGATAACTTCGTAAACATGGACACTAGTTGATAGTATTCTTTGCTATTCAGCAGAATCTGACCCTGTTTGTGCTGAGGTAATGCTTTCCTTGTTCAAACAGGAAGTATTAAAAATATGAAATATGAGCGTTTTGTAACATGTTACCCTTCCAAAGGTCATGTCCCAGTGAACGATAAGATGAGGCCTTGAAAAGAAAAGAAAACTAATTTACATTTAGGCTACTTATGACATTGTAAATATAACGTGATATACAATATAATATGGTAATAAGTATTTTACATTTGCAAGGAGCATAAACTAACAGCATTATGAGAAAAGGAAGGTTAAGGAAATTTTAAGTAGAAGTGCTGTGTAAAAACAGGTGTTAATAAGCTCGTGTTTAACCCTCTTATTTCTTGTTAATTTTCTGTGTGGGGGGGGGGGGTAAAAGTTTAATTTGTTCTGGACAAGCAAATGAACAAATAATAATATAGACAATAGAAAAGATACTTCACGTGCTGAGATATTTCAACTCCAAAATTAGCTTCAACTGACCAGACATCCTCTTTTTCATAGACATGCTCTCATTTTTACATCTCTGTCCTTTGTCTGCAAACAAAATGTCTTCCTTTTTTCTAATAGCTGATGACTTCATCACCCAACCTAAGCTCTTTTTGGTATATAACAATGTCCATTCATTAATCATCATTGTTATTTTCTTCCTGTAAACTGTGAAACATTGATAGTAATATTACATTGTTATTAATCATTTCTATATTAAGCTCAGAACTGCAAAAACCTCTTCACCTGGTTAGAATACCGAGAAACTATTGTACTCAACACTGAATTTACCGCGTCTGACCTTTGTTCATTTCCAATATTGCATTCTGTGGTGGTGTAATTGAGTGTGAGGTTCATCTCAGAATGCCTAAAAGGAAGTGTAGGAATTCTATAAGTACATCTTGAGCAAACCTAAACTCCTGCAAGGAAAATATTTGTGAACTTTGCACTTTGGTTCTTAATAGGGGATGGGTCGATACCATATTTTCTCATACTAGATACCTATACATGATTTTTCCCTCGATACTGTCAACATTTCCAGTTTCATTAAATAGGTACATTAAAAAATGAAAGTTAATTAATTAAGTGTACATATTTAATGAGACAAAATTTAATATCATCAGTAGCAATAATTATTTTTAAACTCTACATTAAAACTAAAATTAGTTTTTGAAACAGTCCCCTTACAAGTTTTTGTTCAAAAATTATAATCAGCTTGCTTGTTGGTTGTTATTGAAACGTTTGACAGAAAACGAAACAAAAAGTCGGAAACTCTTTATTTATGACTAAACAAAAGTCACAGAGTGGTTTTCTCCATTTCAAGGAGAAATATAAGTATTTACCATATTTAGTAGAATACTAAAAGCAGAAAGAGATACCACATTTCCTTAAATTGCAGGATTGCCGAAGTATTGAAAAAGTACCGAGCTAGTTTTCTTAAGTATCGCTCGATGCAGATACCTTGCAAGTATCGAGAGTATCGAGGTATCAAAAGTATTGAGGACCCATCCCTAGTTCTTAACTCTTTCCGTGCCATGAGCCAATGTGTTCGTATTCCCAAAGTCAACTGAAAAGTGCGAGCAGCCTATCACTCTTTACTCTTGTTTAAAGTACCAAGGGGTTTCAAGCGAATAAGATGCATTACGAAAAATGTGTAGGCCTATAATTAATTATACTTAATAGATGAATCCACGAAAGCTATTTTATAAATACCCAACATAGTATTATTTGTTTATAATATTAATAGACATGTTGACTTACTTTTAACTTCAAAATATAGCATCATAGTATTTTTTAAACAAAAAATATTATTTTTTTATTTTCAGTTTAAAAATTTGGTATTCCAAATGCACATAAAAAAAATGTTTTCAATTAAAGAATGCTTTACCTAAAACAAATAACGTGCATTATAATTTATTGAAAGTACAGCATTTAAAACAGTAACAATTTTCAGGACTATTCACCTAAGCAGCTGTACTGAAGATTTATCATTTTAGAGCCATGAATCATTGTTCTGGAACATTTCTGTTGAACTGTACACATTATAATTTTTCACACCAGATTATATTTACCCTTATAATATTAAAAATACTATTAATGTTTTACAAACATTCAAATATTTCTTGTGAGGTGGAGAATCAATGAGCATGCCCAGGAGAACTTCATGGCCATTGCTGCTATTGCTATTCAGAGTCCGATAACACTTCACAGCTGTCTAAATACTGCAATAACTTTTTGTCGTCCCTAAAAGAGAGAAAATCATGGGAACCACTTGCCATTTTGTGCAAACTCTACTACTTTCAAACATAAACTAAGGAAATTGCCATACATTGTACTTTGGTGTTGTGAGAATAGAAAGGGATAATATTTACCCTTACAGTCAATGCACAAAGTTTAGAAGATTATAAGGGTTGACATTCCGTCGCTATGGGATGTTACAAAAATATGTTAACTTTGTGATATATCCAAGCTGATAAAGACATCGCTGACACTAAAGGATGTGGACTCGGCCAGGCCGATCTGCTCGTATCTGGCACTTAAACGAAAGTGTGCCGCTCTACCAAAGGGTTAACATCCATAATTTTATAAATTGTTAAGAGCATTTAATTTCATGTTTATTAATATTATTAATATACTTTGATGTTTCTAAACTCCATATGGTGATATATCCATTTCTTCATGGCCTTCATTAGGCTTGTCCTAATTTTTTCTCCATTGTTCACATTTCCCAACCCTACAGCCCTTTTTTTCCTGTAGGTAGATCTGGTCACCTTATGAAGTGTCATTTTACAAATTGAGGGTTATTCCTTGACAGTTTACTAGCACTGTCAGATGAGCATAATTTTCAGTTGGTTAACCAGTAGCACTTTAAAATTCATACTGAAATCAAAGTACATAATATTTATTCTACTAATTACTAATATAGGCTACTTAACCATTCCAGTTTAACTACTGGCCTCGAATTGATATGACCTGATTACAGACATGACTTGAGAAACTAATAAAATTAAGACATGATACGACACCAACAGTGAACTAGCAAACAGCCTTGTGTGTTGCTACATATGACATTCCATTGCATAGCTGTAGTGTAACAGGATCTATGATGTCAAATCGAAATATTGCTGGAACTTTCAACTTGAATAGCATGTGTAAGGATAAACGTAGAAAGCTCAGGTTTTTCACGCAAACTAATCTCTAAATATCATATATTTAAATCCATTTTCATCTGAAAATTCATTTTTTAAGCTAACAGTGCCTTTAATCTTAGTTTTTTTTTAATATTGACGAGATTCAATATAGGAATGAAATGCCACTTACGACGAACATCTTTGAAAATATTTATGTATGTTTCTGTGTTTGTTCTTCGCTTTCACTACATGTTGATTATAATCCCCCCCCCTTTCAGATTTAGTCTTTTCCCCCACCTCCTTCTCAAGCTTAGCCATGATTATGTAGATTTTAAGTGCAAACGATTAATTTTAATGTCTTTAGTTTTTTAAATATTGGCAAGATTCATTATAGGAATGAAATACCACTTACGATGGACATCTTTGAAAATATCTGTGTATGTTTCTGTATTAATTTGTTCTCTACTTTTGTAAGATGTTGATCGTAGCCCCCTCTTTCGGATTGTCTTTTTTTCCCCCTTCTCAAGTATACACATGATTATGTCAATTTTGTGTTCATGTTCCTAAATTGTACTAAATTTTACATGGTTACTACAAATAAATTGATTTCACATTTGTGTTATTCACAAACTATTAAACTCAGAATAATGAAACAAAACACATTCAAAATAAAAACTCGCCTAAGTTTTGTTTACTACAGGTGTTCACTGCATAATCCTTGCAATATGCAACACTTGCTGATACTATAATCTATTTCTACCCAAACAAGTTTGAAGATGTTCTGATCTACGGTAGCCACAGCCTATTCCTCTGAGCTTCTATATCGGCTGCCAGGGGTGGTAAATAAATTTATTCTTTATAACCTGATAAAACTATTATTAAAACTTTGATACAGTGGATAAAATTACCTTGAATATCACTACGTTTCAGCCTGACCTCCAGGTCTTCCTCAGGTGAAATGGTGAAATGGTTAATCTTTAATGTAACCTTGTAGAAAGCGTATGCAATCTACCATTGTAGGTGTTATTGAGACACTCATGCACAATGCAATAAAAATGTGGAGGAGCTCATTTTATATTTTTTTATTTTTAGATTCATTGAGCTAAAGAAAAATATATAATTGCATACAAATCCAGTCTCTAGTGATAATCCTCAAACCAGATAAGGAATTCTTGCAGGTAGTAAGAATAAGAATACTTATAGCAAATTTGTTGTGTATAAATTCTTACAGAATATAACCTTTTCCACTTTCAAAGAATTTTGATATAGTTATTTAATGACAAAGTTGTATAATAATACTTTGGCCTATAACCATCGTAAGTGCGCTGTAATTTTGTCCTAAAGAAGTTTTTATCACATGTATGTAAATCTTCCAACATGAGGCTGTAACACCTATAAATGTTAACAATCTAGGCCAGTATTGAACCCGTGAACTTCGGAATAGAAAACCAGTGCCTAACCAACTTTTCAGTCCAGACCGATCACGTATTCAAGAGGTTCTTTGTGGATTATTTTTACTTTTTATAAAGGGCTCTACCCAACGATTAAAACATTTTATTGTACCTTCATTTTACAGATTAATACAAAAAATGTTCTTTTGTTGTAGTGAAATATTTTACGAGTTTACCTTATGCTTTAATGCATGAGATATGTGCCTTGATAATGTATGCAAATAACTATTTGTAGATAAGCTGCACTGTGATAACACCACAGATAAGCTGATGAATAGATGACAGAAAGTTAACCTAATTTGATCAAGGAATTCTGAGCAAGAATATACAAACTGTAGTAACATCCTATTGTTAAAAAAAAACTTAAAAAAACTTCCCTAAAGATAACTACTTTAAAACTTGTTTCAAAAGCTTTTGCTATCATCTTCAGCTTACCTCGACTCGACAAAAAATTTCGCTAAGGCTGAGAGAAACAGCTCTTAAAACATGTCATACGATAGTGAGGTTTTTTTTTCTGTGCCAATAATATCTTGTAACTTTACTGTGTTATTCTCAATATCAGTTATCTGTACTAACATCTATACATAAGTAATTATTGTATAATTTACATATGCTATATTTAAAATATAGCCTCTCTCTCCCCCTCTCTTCCAAACTAGATTTACTGTAAAGAAGCCGAAATCACTTGTTAGGCTTAAATGAATTAAACTAAGGAGAAACTACATATGAATGAAGATATGATTTGTACATAATATCCTTTGCTGAAACCTTCTTGCAAGCTGAGTGGTACATAGCATTTTTATTAAATCCAGTAATAGTAAAGTCAAACAGAGTTGAAATATATATAAAAGCAGCAGGAACTTATTTGCATTCAACTAAATGTTCCAAGACAAATTATAGTGGGTGAGAATTTAAAACAGTCATTTCATTAAGAAATAAATTTATGTAATAATCAGGAAGAAAAAAGATTTTTATTCAGCAGAAAATTGTTATATTAACGTACTTGTAATAGTTCATGCTTAGCGTGAAATTATTATTATTATGAACTGCAGAAAATGTTTATGTAATAATGTACTTTGTACAGAGTTGAATTAGGTAGCAAGTTCTATTCAAACGTGAAACTTCAGAACTAGCATTTTGGGTATATTGTTTCAGTTATTGTTGCTGGTGCTGTGCCAGTGGGCCCCAAGCCAGCAAAAATACGTTGCCCAGTATGTCATTCGAACATCAAAACTTCAACTGTAACGGAGACTCAAGCTGGTGCTCATATTGCTTGTATTGTTCTCTTCTTAATAGGGTAAGTAGGCTATACCATTCCTATTCTTACAAAACTTATACGCATAGGAAAAATGAATCATCTAATTCAACTGATCACTAGACTAAAACTAATGATTGAAAATATCTTTAATATTGATTTGACTTTTTTTAACAGTTGTGTTAATATGAATTACGAATAAACTATCATTGAGCAGAAATTTTGACATATTTATATTAGAAGCAGTACTTTTTTTTTTAACTTAGTATAAATACTCTACATGAAAAAATTCAAGGGGTTATAAGGGGGATTCAACGTTTATACAGAGAAACATTCTTACACTTTCTCATTTACAACATTAGTCAGTAAATTTACAAAATTAGTAAAATATAAGGATTGGTGTACTGAATAGGACTGACATGGTAAAGAATTCAACTTTCGGATGACTGAAGTAGTGAAGGGTGATGAGTAATAGGTGTATGATTCACAGCTATTGTGAGAATATGATCATGCCTAGACCAAGTATTTATGTTACATTAAGATGAAAAGCCATGAAAGCTTGGTGATAGATGGTGAGGACAGGAAGTGTGAAGAATTCAGTAGAAAAAGGCAGAGAGAGTTTAGTTTTCTTCTGTTCAATTGAAGCCATGCCAGTGTTTCAAATAGTGACATAATGATCTGATTTACGAATTCCACAAATGTAACAAACACAAGTGTTATAATCTCATTGCAGTCTTTTTCCTAGTTTGGAGCATGGGTCATGGAGTATCACAGTAGGCGAAATGAGGTATTGTGAGTGTTGACATGAGTATTTTCTTTATTGAAGAAGGCAGAACATTTAATAATTCTTCAAGAGGGTGAAATATGGAGTACCGTACAAATATGATGTTAAAGTGTTCAGCTCGGAGGCCGGTCCTGCCCTGGGACATAGCCATGGGGGGGAGGCCCACAGCCCAACCGAGGGACACTAGGCCGGATGATACTGCATAGGGTGGCCAGGTCCTTTCGTGGATGGGAATGAGGACACACAACACCCAGTCCTGTTACAGGAAGGAAGCTTTAAATCTCTGTAAAATCCCCGACCCAGCCGAGAGTCGAACCCGGGCCACTCAGGTGGCTGGCAGTCATGCTACCAACTCACCCACGGCAGCAGATGCATATATATATACACTTTTTTTTTCTTCTTCCTTCCTCAAATTTCTTATATATTGATGTTCCAGTTTAATTTTATTGTCAAAATGAAAGCCATTATTTTTTATATATGGACTATTTGGGACAATAATTCTTTTTAATTTGACAGGTATGAAAAGTTACTCATTAACCTTTTTCAACAGATTATTTTGATCCATTAACAGTTGCATTTCCTGTAATTGTATTGTACTTGCATTAATTGTATGATTAGGTTGTCTTACTGCTTCAGAATTGTCATTGATCTCATTTATTCTGTCAGTTCTGTCTGGACGTGCTTGTTTATACAGCTGTAAATAGTGAGTGTAAATATGATAGATAGTGTCCTTATTAATAGTGTTGCAAACATAGTTTATGTATTTTGTAAACAGTCCCAACATAGATCCTTGGCGGCAGTCCACTCCCTGCTGGCCTCCATATATATTCGTTTTCCTGTAAAAACTACTCAGGAGATAGTTTACTCTTGTCTACTTTTGATTTCTCTAAAAAAGAAGGTCCAAATTCACATGCTCCTGGAAATTGTATAATGGAAGAGTTTACAGCTATTTCACATAATACAATAAGGATTAATGATAGCAACCAAATAATTAGAATATTATTTTACTCTCCGAGGGACAGCTCTGAAGAAGCTCACCAGAAGCCAATAATGTGAGCAAGGGTTTCTTTAACACCTCAGTCTCTGCAGTTGTTACCATGTTGATTATGTCTGCTCGACAAGAGCTTGCTTGCCTTGAAGTTTCAGTTGCCGTTCTGAACTAGTGAGCAGTGCCGTATTTAAGCCTAGGCAGACTAGGCAGCTGCCTAGGGCAGCAGATTTTAAGGGGCAGCTTTTAAGCTGTTACTGTTTTTTTTAGTATATTAAACATTTTATTCATAACTCTTCAAAATAGTAAACTAATGTAACACACAATGAAGTAGAAATGAATAACATTAACGATACGCTCAAATTTAATCAACGATCTAGTTCCATTGTTGTTGTCAATGAAATTGGAACTCTCTTTCCATTTAATCGCCTTTGATTAAACTCTGATATTCTGATATTATTATTATTATTATTATTATTATTTTATGTCTTCTCATTTCTACATGGTATAATTCTTGAAATAATGACAACGGCATATTAAGCAAGTTATCACTACACAACTAACGGTCTTTTCCAAGAGTTCTTCGGACTATAGCACAGGTGTTCAATATGCTGCCTTCTGCAATTGGACACAAAGCAAGGCTTGTAGATTCAGCTTCTCTAGGCTCATTATCGTCTTCTTTGGGACCATACCGGTAGCTGATATTACCACTGGAACCACATGCACTGATGTCTGCTTCCACATATCTTTTATTTCATCAGCCAGTTCTTTGTATTTATCCACCTTTTCAATCCAAACGGCATGCATATTGTGTGTATTGGGTATCGATATATCTATCAAATAAGTACTATTTATGGATTTATGTACCAATATTATGTCTGGTCGGTTGCAGCTTATTTTTTTGTCAGTTAGGATACTGCGGTTCCAATATATTTTAATGCTGTCATTTTCTATGATACTAGGAGGACTGTAAGCATAATATGGGCTACAGTCCTCAATTAGCTTATGCTGTTGAGCTAACTTCTGATAAATTATTTTGGCAACTTCATCATATCTCTTCAGATATTCTATTGGCGCAAGTTTTTTGTATCCAGATGTGATATGACCTATTGTCTTTTTTTGTTCTCCTCAATTTCTGCACTGATCTTCAATACCCTGCTCATTTAAAATGTATTTCCTATAATTCCTCGTTGCAATCACCTGATCTTGTATTGCCATTAGGAAGCCTTCTGTTTCCACATACAAAGCTGCATGAGTCAACCAGCTGTTTGACGCTTGTATGTCAACATAATCTTGGTTAAGATCATTTGCGTGATTACCATGTAGTTGCTTCCTCATCCATTGTATCATTTGGGAATCAAGTGCTTCTGATTTTGATTTTGGAGCTGGCTGCAATGTGTCTATTAGGTTTAATGGTGTGTATCCTGCATCCGCTTGTTCTACTACTTGGTGCAATAATGAATTATTATTATTATAGAAGTACTGCCGCAGGTTCCATAGTTGCTTTTCGTGCAATAATCCAATGTCATTGAGACCCCTGCCTCCTTTCTCCCGTGGGATTGTTAGTCTTTCAACATCTGACTTTGGATGGTGAGCACCAAACTTGGTGAGAGTCATCCGTGTCTTTATTTGAATATCATCCAGATCTGTTTTCAACCACTTGATGATACCAAAGGTGTAGGTTAGCACTGGGACAGCATATGTGTTTATGGCTATAAAAGTGTTTTTTCCATTTAATTTTGACCTTAAAATTTGACAGATTCTGCTCAAGTACACTGATATGACTTGCTGCTTGACAGTTTTGTGCATTATTCGCCTTCCCTGTAGGAAACCCAAATACTTATACACATCCATTTCACTCATTGGTTCTACTATATTCCCATCACTCATTTCATACCCTAGAAGTTGAATTTTACCTCTATTGATGTTCATTCTTCTGCATTTCTCCAGTCCAAATGACATGCTTATGTCTTTGGAGAAGCTTTCCACTATTTGTAATAGATAATTCATCTGCCTTTCTGTTAATGCATATAGTTTAATATCATCCATATACATCAAGTGGTTTAGCATGTAGGAAGTGTTTTTCTTGCTTTTGGTGGTGAAGCCATACTTAGATGAGTTGAGGATTGATGATAGTGGGTTAAGTGCTATACAAAACCACAAAGGGCTAAGGCTATCTCCTTGAAATATACCTCTTTTTATTGTGATTTCATTTGTTACTATTGATTCATTACTAATGTTTAAATTCAGTCGTGTCTTCCAGTATATATATGAAAGTACATTAACTATCACTCCATTTATCTTGTAGATACACAACACTTGGATAAGCCAACTATGTGGTACCAAATCAAATGCTTTACGATAGTCAATGAAAGCTGTGTATATGTTGCATTTTTTGTCTGCTGCTTGCTCTATTGGGGGATATTCTAAAAAAGTAAGCATAAAGTATGAGCGACTACTTGCTGAGCAGTGTAGTCACTCACAAGTCCTATGCAAAATAACACCGCAACGGCAGAAAGTTCTGACTCACCGGCTATCACTTTATGCTCACCCAACCCACACGAAACATGCACCTGCATAAACAAACTTACGAAAATAAACAAGGGTCTTCTCGCAGTGGGAGATGCCAGATCAGCATTATGAAGAGGAAGACAATTAATTATTTCTGCTCTCTCTGAAGGGACTGCATAGAATGGTCATTTACATCATCATATCAGATACCGCAATGGAAGAAGTACAGGATCACATAATCTATAATATTTTAGGATTAAATTAGTTTAATGAAAATTCATAACATAATTGCAACATTTAATATAATTAGTATTTTTAAATGTGATATGAAACATTCATATAACTCCCTCTACTCTTAATATAGCCTATTCTAGTGTAGAGTACACGGCTGTATTGCAGTAGTGCGCATTCACTTGTATCTGCCTCGTTTCCAAGTCGTATTATTCGCGAGGCAAGACCAAAAAATCCAAGTCTATATTGTATAAAATGAATGGCTTATAACTAGCCTTCAGAGAATTTCTTGGGAGAAGTTTTTCAAATAGTACTTATTACAATATATTATAGTAGGCCTACATAATAAGCCTATAAAATTGTTAAAACTATTTCGAGAAAATTAAGAAAAATTAAATTTTCGTCAAATAAAGTGCTTGTAAAAATGAAAAGAAAGTCGTTGCCGTACCTCGTGCCGCATCCCTTAAGGATACACAATCCAAATAAAATCTTAATAAATGCACTCGAATACTTTTGTATAACCTAAGCGTGGCAGTACACCTTTCTTCAAATTCTAATATAGAATAAGAGGCCGTGTTGCAGAGAATAGGTATTCAGTTGTATTAGCCTGATGCAAAGCTTTACCGTTCACCAGACAAGATTGAGTTTCTGTGAACGATGCCTGCCTTGTAACTAACTACCCGTCAGAATTTTTTTTTCGAAAAAAATATTTCAAATAAAAGTTTAGCTCTTAGCATAAGCACCTCAATTACAAAATTTAAACAGAATTTTTAAATCCCTAGTACCTAGTACTGATAGATGGATTAAAACTAAAAATTTGTAGTTTTCATTCTTTCTGGAATGTCCATATATTCCACGCGAATGATCCTAATAGCATGCTGTGAGAGAAGTGAGTGTGCTGTTTTGGTAGCTCACAAATTCCTACTTAATACTCCCTCCACTCGGTCTTTACTGCATGCGGAATTGAAGCGGGCACTAAGCGACAGAGCACAAAGAGAGTCATGTCACGTGGGCGCAGTGGGTGGGGGAGTCCCCATGCTTTTTATGCATACGAATGCAAGTGCAAACTTGAAATCTGCCAGTAAGAACTTCATACTCCTTTTTTTAGAATATCCCCCATTATCACAGAATCTATGATAAGTTGTTCTTTACATCCCTGTGATTGTTTTACACATCCTTTTTGTTCTTCTGCCAATATCTTATTATTCATTAGATGTGTGTAGATTTTTTTACTTATACATGATGTAAATATCTTGTATATTGTACACTAGCTGAAAAGGCCCGGCGTCGCCCGGGCTTTGTATTTTTTAATTTGAAATTAACTTATGAAGGACTTTATGTATGTAGAACTTGAAATGAAGAAAAAGATTTATCACACTCAAACTATTGCATCAGAAAACGCTGGATATAGCTTTTTATGGCTCATAGAGGATGTCGAAAGCTGCATTCCGTTGCTTCTACACATCATGCTTGGGAGGGGTTGAAATAAGAAGAAACACAAATTACATAAGATTGTACTGACTTGACGGAAAATTTTATTTCTCATTCTCATGTTACTATACAATCGTTTCGGAGCTGAAATAAAAGAGAAATGCAGTATCACTTTCATACTTTCCTCCCCTAGAACCCGGGACATAATATACTGCGAGCATAGGACTCAAAATGTTCCATCCCATGCTTAGGGCCTATGATAAACATCCCTATTTCTCAACTAATACAAAGCCTACAGGTATGGATAACTTATCAGCGGAAAGGATTATTTATAGACTTTTGATATAGCATACTCACACACTTAAGTTGTCCCTCTTATTCTACATCAAAATGTGAAGTGAGTAAATATTTCTTATGTCGAGGGTAGAGAAAGTTATGTGACTACATCACACTGTGCTTTATTTTCGTGGATTTCATTTTCAGTCATTATTTTCGCCAATATATTACATCGATGGAATCATAATTTGTTAAAGCATTAGGCTATATACTTGCCAAGGCCCTATGTAATCATAGTAAACAATTTACTGTTGCCATGTGAACTAAACAGCAATTCATTTTTTCAGTATAAAATTCTCAGAAATTATATAATTTTCAAGGGAAGGAGTATTTTGTTTGAATTTTAATGTCGACAGCTATACTTCCCGGGCTTAACTGGGTATGTGTGCAAAATGTCGTGTAAATTGGTAAAGAAATGTAGATTTGTATAAGGAACAAACATACATACATACATACATACATACACACTTTCGATTTTATATATTAGATAAGCAGGTAATGGGCCGATAGTTAGAAGGGTCTGCTGTATTCACACCTTTCGGCAAAAGATACGTGATGCCTTGCATTAAATATGACTGCATCAAATCTGGATGCTCAATAAAATTGTTAAAATGTTTAGCAAGGTAACTGTGGGTTCAACTTAAATGTTTAAGCCACAAATTCTGTATCTTATCTGGACCTGGTGCTTTCCAGTTGTGTGTTGAAATTATTGCTTCACTTACATCTTCAACACTAATAGGGCAATTTTCCATTTCTGCTATGTCGCCCATTTAGGATCAGAGAGACGTAACTACATTTTTGCCGTTTTTGAGTTGATACTACCATCAGAAACACGGAATTGAGATCTATCTTGGGATCAAACAAGCGTAACTCTATCTAAACTGGTTTCCATTCTAGCTGCTAGCGTATCTACATTTTTAGGAAAATAACAAGAATCAAACAGACGGAAAAGCTGTTCCGTCTTGAGACTGCAGCAAGTAGTGTTAATTTCTGAAACGGAACAGCTGTTACGTTTCTCTGATCCTAAGAGAACTGTTGCTTTTCCCGCCATGTGTCGTAAACGGATTGCCGCCATCACTGTGACAACAATGAAAAAGAGCTTCCTATCAACAAAATTTAACAATTATCAGTCTTGAATGAGTTTGCAAGTAGACATGATCGTAATGGAGTCCAGTCCAGAGGAAGAAGGACGGTGAAAATGTGTCAGAAGGATTGGAATTTAGAGAAATTGTGTATGTATTAGAATGTGTTTATTAGTGTGTTTGTGATTATTATAAACTCCGTGGCGCTTCATCCCTGAAGGGACAAGGCCTACAACCCGACCGCTGCGTCATCTACCATAGGCAGATGGCAGGATTGGGGGCATGTGGTCAGCATAACTCAGGGCCGTTAATTGTGGTTTTCTTGACCTGAGCCGCTACTTCTCTATCAAGTAGCTCCTCAATTTGAATTACGAGGCTGAGTGCACCCCTACCAGACCTCCCTACCACAGAAAAATCCGAGGTACCAGGGATCAAACTCGGACCGACGGATCTGTAGTCAGCGACGCTAACCACAAGACCACGCCGGCGGTCTGTGATTATTAACTATTACTGTTATTGTTATATTATTAATGATTATTAATTGTTGTAATCTGAAGAATTACAACATTAAAGGTTGAAGAGATGGCATTGAATATTTGCTTTATTATGGTTACAGAGACCAGTGTTGAAAATGGATCCTGTCTTGTAAAGGATGTTGACAGTGCGCAAGTAAATCATCAGAATCAGGACAGAGAAATTGTAGACGATAATATTAACTTTGAAGAAAATAATAAACCAAGAAAACGCAAAAAACGAGCAGTTAAAAAGGAGTGAAAAAGAAAATTAACCAGCAGTATGATAGAGCGTATTTTCCAACTAATAATTCTATAGTTCCTGCAAGACATGAGAAGCTTAGATTGCTCTAAATGCCTCCGACAGTGCAACAGTAAGTTTACTGAGCAAAATAGACAAAATATTCACAGAACCTACTGTGACCTTGGATCATTTGAACGACAAAGGAAGTACCTTACTAAGCTAATAGAAGAAGAAGGAAACAAAGTGTGAAAACAAAATCTGATACATTACGAAGGAAGGTGATCAAGAAGTACCATCTAATAATGAAGTACGAGCTTATGGAATTTTTTTTTCTCAAGGCATTTGAAATTTCAGAAATCTTTGTAAATAATACTATTAAGAAAAGAGATGGACATATGTAATTCAGAAAGAAAGAAGAGGATGCAATGAGCCTAACACAAAAAGACCAGACGAGAGAAAGGAGACTATAAGGAATCACATAAAGAATTTTCCTGCTCTTCGTTCTCATTACAATAGGAAAGAGTGTACTGCAGATTATTTACCTAGGCAATATGAATTTTAAATAGTTAATGTACGAGTTGTATCAGGAACAAAGCCTCGCTGAGGGAAAGATAGCAGAGAAATTTGGTCGTATCGGCAGGTATTCACAACATAATTTAATCTCAAATTTCATGGAATATGTGTGATAAGTGTTTAAAATTTTCACATACTTCTCCAAAAGAAAAGGAAGACGAAGATTTATAAAAAGGGAGAGAAAGAGCATACTGGTATTAAAAGGAAAGAAATGGCAAAGGATTTTAATAACTTGGAGAAGGAAAGTGCACGAGAAAACGAATCTGTGCTGGCTAATTTGACTTGCAAGCAGTGCTCTACTGCCCTAAAGTGAATGCAAAGTCAGTATTCTATAAAAGATTTCTGTTTATAATTTCACAGTTCTTAATGTAAGAGAAAACAAAACAGATTATTACATGTGGGACGAGGAACAAGCGCCCGGGTTAAGATAGTCCTCTTTGCATAAGCAAAGAAAAGAAAAATGATCTTATGCTTGTTTTCCTTATTGGATATCGCTGATAAACATTCCAATTGTTTATTTACCAGTAATTGTGCTGATGAAACATTATAAATACAGCTGCGATAATATCTGTTGATGCTTAAAGCTGCAATACAGTCATATGTTCTACAGCAATAGCCACCAAGTTAAGGATCAGACAAACGTAACTACATGCATAATTTTATAAAATAAGTTATTATCACCTCCTATGTGATTAGAATGTGTAACTTCTAATAGAAAACAACAATAAATGAAATATACTTCTTATTTACAGCAAAATATTTCGCAAAAAAATATTAGAAAATATCCATTTATTAGTCCAAAACCTTTAAATCGATTTATCTCAAAACACTGTTTTTGTAGTTACGTCTCTCTGATCCTAAATGGGCGATGTGTTCTGCTTCCTCCTCCACATTATTATTATTACTATTATTATTATTATTATTATTACTATTATTATTAGCCTACTATTTCAGTTACAATAATGCTTATTGTAGGTTACTTTGTGGTACATTCATGTGAAAATAGGGGGGGGCAAAAATATTTTTCTCTGCCTAGGGGCGCTTAAGTAGCTAAATACACCCCTGCTAGTGAGTCTATCTTGGAATGTTACCCATTTGGCGGCTAAAGGACATTCACCGTATAAAAATACAATTTATCCACAAAACTGGAATTGACACCACCTGTTGTATTGTTAGCAGACTTCTTAGTTCTTGTACCTTCCACATTAATAAGAAATCTCGATAAAAGACATTTTCTTTTCATAAGTTTTAAGTTCCTAATCGAAGAGATGTACCGGTACTCATTTCTAGTTTTTTAAGAACTCTTCATAATTTACATATTGCAAGTGAGATCCCCAAGAAACAGCTTTGAGGACAATCAAACTTTTAACTTTTTTTAAGAACAGGAGTATCAGAGGGAAGATTAACTATTTCTTTAACTGATCTTCTAACAAGCAAATCAAGATTATTAAGGAAAGGCATCAGAATTTGCACAGTACCACTCTTGGCATTTTGAAAAGAATGAATAAGCTACCGTTTCTAAAAATTTCCATAATTTGAAATTTGCCATCATTTGTTTTTGTAAATCAGGGTATAAAGATACAGATTTGTTGTTTATTGTAAGACCATAATTTGATATATGTTTTATTGGAGCAATCGTCATACATTTTGATTCATTAAAATGGAGTATGTTGTACCTTCTCACACATGATTATGCCAATATGTATTAAAATTATTTTTATTTTTATGATGGTATGCCTAAACTGCATACTAGTATATCACTAAGTTCCAGAAGGCATTTTAAGACACATTTGTATTATTCTTTTATGAAATAATTCCTATGGCTTTCTTATAGACTTGGAAACGCTGCCACTACTAAAAGTACCATAACAGAGTACAGATTGAACCAAAAGCAAATTACTTACTTACTTAATCCTGTGCTCTTTTACCATCTGGTGTCGAGGATTGGCAGAGAGCTCGCCATTCTTTCCTGTTTAGGGATGACTGCTTGGCTTCCTCCCACGATATATCCCTTCTCAAAAGTGTTTCTCTCACAAAGTCATCCCATGTCTTTTGGGGTCTTCCTCTAGGTCTCTTTGCTATTCCTCCTAGCCGTGCTACCCACACCTGCTTTGGTATCCTATCATTGCCCATTCTATTCAGGTGCCCGAACCATCTTAATTGGCCTTGTTCTAACTTGCTTTGCAGAGGTGCAACTTTTAGAGTCTTCCTAATGGTGTCATTTCTAACTTTATCACGTCTGATCTTTCCTGCTACGTTTCTTAAGAACTTCATTTCTGCTGTCTGAAGTTTTTGCCTTGTTTTGTTGGTGATTATCCAGGATTCACTTCCATATAGCAGTGTTGGGATGTATGTCGAGTTGTATACTGCCATTTTTGTCTTCTGGCTTATCTCCTTCTTTCTCAGGAATCCTCTATTTATGGCATAATAGAGTTTACTTGTGTTGAGTAGTCTGGTATTGAGTTCTTCTTCAATCCTTCCTTCATGGTTTATTGTTACCCCTAGATACTTGAAACTATCGACTTGTTTCAATTCCTTGCCCATGAGTTGCACATTACATTCTTTATTTCCCTTTCCTATCATCATTGTTTTTGTTTTTTCCAAGTTTATCGTCATATTTCTCTTTCCCAGTTCTGAGTTCAATAACTCCATATTTCTCTGCAGGTTAGCCTGAGACCTTGCAAACAGTACTATGTCATCTGCGTACAATAACTCACATACGTTTACACTTTTCATCTTCCATTTTCCAACAGTAAATTTTCTCATTTTTGCTTTCACTTCTTTAAATACATCATCCATTAGTAATATAAACAAGTAAGGAGACAGTATGTCTCCTTGCCTTACACCGGCTGTAACTCGGAACTCTTCAGAGGTATTGTTTCCAGTTCTGACATAGCACCTACTTACTTTGTAGAAACTTTGTATTGCGTTTATCAACTCTGGGCTGACATCTTTCTTCTTCAAAACTCTCCATAACTCTTGCCATGGCACTCTGTCAAAAGCTTTCTCAAGGTCTATGAAGCATAAGTATAGATCCCTATCATATGCTATTGTCTTTTCGATTACTTGCCTCAGGGTAAATATATGGTCATGAACACTTCTACCTGGGCCAAATCCACTTTGTGTTTCTTCCAGCTTGTTTTCTAATCCTTCTCTTATGGCCGGTTCCACCGACATTCTTTAAATATACCCAAACGAAGACTTTAGTAACGCGCCATTGCTGGATAACGTCTGCGTTAAGTGGACACTGTTCCACCAACACTCTAGTCGTTGAAATAAACACCCGTTTTCAAACGAGCGTTAGAAGGCAGGCAATCTTGGCATCCCAAGCTTCTCATACATTCACCGTCGCTACTGCCAACATACAACGTTAAACCTGAGAGCACACACTGCACACGACTAGAAATTTTCATACTATATAATTCAAAATTATAAACAAATTGAGTGAGTATTCTTTCTTTTTATTTATCGAGATGCAAAAATCTTATGTTTACTGTTTTCATGCCCAATTCCTTCGCCGTTCAAAGTCATTTTTCCATTGGCAACGTTGGCTGCTATGTTTCACAGTAGCTAGCAGAAAATAAACAGGAGTAGAACCCAATTATTACTAATATTAATGCTATTAATGCAGTATATTATACAATTTATGATGTTGCACTCGCACTATTAACCTATCATAACTTTATCATAATTTATTATATGCTAACCTGCAATCTTTTCGACTGCTATCGGTATCGAAAATGTGAATTGGGCCTAGGCTATTCGCCTACTGCTGGTGTAATATTATTACAATATATTATACCATATCAAAAAATTATTGAAAACTATTACAATGTGGTAAATGTACAGCGTAGCTCTTACCTTAATTTTATAGTCATAGAAGATACATAATGAACTTTTCCTGGAAAAACACGGGAATAATACACACACAACACACTCAAAAACTATTTGACTTTGGCCTAGTTTTTTTCTTTAATAACAAAGGACTTTGTGCACTGTTATTTTATTGATAAGTAATCCAATAGAGATATTATAATAAATTTCACCTATCGCCAACCTACTAGTAATAATACAAGCTATGAACTGACAAATACACAGCGGCGTTTTCAATGGAATGTAGGCGTAATTATGAGCGAAATACTGTTGAATGTTGAGCAACTGCGAAAAACATTTTATTTTGTAACCATTCTCCTTCTTCGACGTTACAGTGTCAACTGACCCTCTCCTCTGAGGGACTGGTTTGTTTTGTGGAATGTGAGAAAAACCCAGATCCTACTTTTGTGTTCAGGCTAGTGACAGCAGGAGGGTCCCATTCTGTTACCTGACTGCTCTAACGTAGCAAAAGAAATATGAATCGCTCCCTTGTATTCATGTTATTCTTCAGAAACTAATTAATGCATTAATGTACTGGGTTTACTGTTTAATGCGGATAATACTGCATATTGTAGTATGCAAGCAGGTTCAGCCATCTTGTTTTCAAACAAACGCGAGATTTAACGCAAGGAATTTCTGTCTTTAAGTTAACGCGAGTATTAACGGGCGTGAGGGAGTAACCAGGATCGGTGGAACGTAAACATGACACAAGCAGGAGAAAACGACGCGTTTTAGCCGTAACGAAGGTCGGTGGAACTCGCCATTAGTCTTGTTTCCAATATTCTAGAATACACTTTCCCAGGTACACTAACAAGTGTGATTCCTCTATGGTTCCTGCACTCCCTATTGGGTCAATCCATTAGAAATGAACCAAATTTAATAAAATTTGTTGCTCGACATTTTTGATTTTCCTAATTTTTTTACCAGTTATTTCCCAACTAAAGGTGAGTTCAAAACTATGGTAAAAACATTTTTGAGCTCATACTTTTTTTTTTGGCGGCCATTTTAAGTTTGCTTTTTAACCATATTTCAGTCGAAAACATACAAATGTATGTAACTCTGTTAATTTTATAGATAATAAGACAAAATAAACACCAAAATTATCAGAATGAAATGCTCTACATTTTTGTTTTAATACAATTTTACCTAAGTAGTGAGGAAAGTGACGAAAAAAATTCAAAACTACAAATTGAAAATTGACTTAAAACGGGAGTTTTGGGGCCGCAATATTATTAGAAGGAAGAAAGACTCCCCCTTAATTTTTTTTTCTGGTGTAGATCTACTATAGGACTACTCGCTGTAGAAGTTTAAAGTTTGAGAACTTTGCGGTTTATTTTATACAATTTTTAAAAAATGACCAAAACCGTATTTTGACAATATTTGAAGTAGAATATCTCAAAAGGGACTGAGTTAAAAATTATGAAATTTATACAGATAACACCTCTTTATGATATAAAGATGTGATAAAAATTTGGTGACTGAGACTCAACTGGTTCCCGAGTTACAGTGCATCGAATCTGGCCAAAACTTGCATTCTACGCACATGAATTTTAACGGTAATTTAATAGTAAAAATCCACAATTGTAATTTTAAATGCAAAATTTTAGTGAACCTAAGTATGTTACACAAAAGAGTTGTACATAAAGGCTACATTTCATCAGTTAAAATGACAGATTTATAATTTCCTCAAAGCGTTGAAATTTCGGTGCATAGTTTGCAATTTTTGGCCAACTTCGATGCACTGTAACTCTGGAACCAGATCAGTCTCAGTCACCAAATTATTATCACATCTTTATATCGTAAGGAGGTGTTATGTGTATAAATTTCATAATTTTCACTCAAGCCCTTCTGAGATATTCTGCTTCAAATAATGCCAAAATAGGGTCAATCCATTAGAAATGAACCAAATTGAATAAAATTTTTTGCTCAACATTTTTTATTTTCTTAATTTTTTTTACCAGTTACTCCCCAATATTAGGTGAGTTCAAAACTAGAGTAAAACATTTTTTAGGCTCATACTTTTTTCTTGGCGGCCATTTTAAGTTCTCTTTGTAACAGTTTTTCGGCCGGAAACTTGTTTTGCACAAATGTATATAACTCCGTTAATTTTATAGATAACAAGACAAAATAAACTCCAAAATTATCAGAATGAAATGCTCTACATTTTTGTTTTAACACAATTTTACCTAAGTAGTAAGGAAAGTGAAGAAAAAAATTCAAAACTACAAATTGAAAATGGACTTAAAACGGGAGATTTGGGGCCGCAAAATTAATAGAAGGAAGAAAGACTCGCCCTTAATTTTTTTTTCTGGTGTAGATCTACTACAGGACTACTCTCTGTAGAAGTTTAAAGCTTGAAAACTTTGCGGTTTTTTTAATACAATTTTTCAAAAATGCCCAAAACCGTATTTTGGCAATATATGAAGTAGAATATCTCAAAAGGGACTGAGTGTAAAATTATGAAATTTATACAGATGACACCTCTTTATGATATAAAGATTTGATAAAAATTTGGTGACTGAGACTCAACTGGTTCCCGAGTTACAGTGCATCGAATTTGGCCAAAAATTGCGTTATAGGCACACGAAATTTAACGGTGATTTAATAGTAAAAATTCACTTTGTAATTTTAAATATAAAATTTTTGTGAGCCTAAGTTTGTTACACAAAAAAGTTGTATATGTAGGCTACATTTCATCAGTTAGCATGACAAATTTTTGTTTTCCTCAAAGCTTTGAAGAGTGTTGAAATTTCGGTGCATAGTTTGCAGTTATGGCCAACTTCGATACACTATAACTCGGGAACCAGTTGAGTCTCAGTCACCAAAGTTTTATCACATCTTTATATCATAAAGAGGTGTTATCTGTATAAATTACATAATTTTTCACTCAGTCCCTTTTGAGATATTCTACTTCAAATATTGTCAAAATACGGTTTTGGGCAATTTTGAAAAATTGTATAAAAAAACCGTAAAGTTCTCAAGCTTTAAACTTCTACAGCGGGTAGTCCTATAGTAGATCTACACCAGAAAAAAAAATTAAGGGCGAGTCTTTCTTCCTTCTAATAATTTTGCGGCCCCAAAACTCCCGTTTTAAGTCAATTTTCAATTTGTAGTTTTGAATTTTTTTCTTCACTTTCCTCACTACTTAGGTAAAATTGTGTTAAAATAAAAATGTAGAGCATTTCATTCTGATAATTTTGGTGTTTATTTTGTCTTGTTATCTGTAAAATTAACAGAGTTACATACATTTGTGCAAAACATGTTTTCGACTGAAATATGGTTAAAAAGCAAACTTAAAATGGCCGCCAAAAAAAAAAGTATGAGCTCCAAAATTTTTTTTTACCATAGTTTTGAACTCCCCTTTAGTTGGGAAATAACTGGTAAAAAAATTAGGGAAATCAAAAATGTCGAGCAACTTGGCCTGGTTCATTTCTAATGGATTGACCCTATTGTCACCTTTCTTGAAAATAGGTATAAGAATAGCAACTTCCCATTCCTTTACTATCTTCTTTTCTATCCATGCCTTCTGAAATATCATCAGTAATATTTCTTCTGCACTTCTCCCCATATATTTAATCATTTCCGGTGCTATCTTATCTTGTCCTGCTGCCTTTCCTAATTTCATCTTCTTTATAGCTTTCTGGAGTTCTTCCATTGTAATTTCTTTTCCTTCCATCCCTTGTAAATCATCTTGCTTTTCCTGTTCCTCCTCAATATCTATCCTTCTTCTTGTTGTTCTTTGGTTTCCAGTAGTTCCTGGAAATATTCCTTCCATCTTTCCATTATTTTCTTTGGTTCAGTCAGCAAATTCTGTTCTTTATCATAGATGAATTTCAAGGGGCAATCTTTCTGTTTCCTCATGCTCTTCAATACTTTATAGAAGAGCTTTTGGTTTTCTCTATGGTTTTCTTCCATCCTTTCCTCAAACTTCTCCCACATTTCTTTCTTTGCGGCTTGAACTGCTGTCTTTACTGTATCTCTTTACTGTATCTCTTTGCTTCCTGTATTCTTCAAAAGCTTCTAATGTCCCTAAATCAAGGTATTTCTTCCAAGCTTTTTTTCTTTTCCTTTACCAACTCTCTTAATTCAGGAGTCCACCAATGTGTTATTTTCTTTTTTCTTGCTAGTTTAAATGTACCGCAGACCTCTGCTGCCGCTGACAGTAATGTATTCTTCCATTTCGTCCAAATTTTTTCTAGATCTTGCTCCTGAGCTAAATCCCCTTTTTGTTCTTCTAACCTCTCTTCCACTTTCTCCCTGAACTTAGTTTGATTTTCCTTCTCTCTTAATTTATATACTTTAATTCTCTCCTCTCTCTTTTGTTCCTGCTTCTTTTTTGTTGTTCGTGGTCTGTCTTTCTTGATCATAACTTTCTCTCCAATTACCAGTTTATGATTGCTATTTAGTTCAGGGCCCCTTTTCACTCTTGTGTCTCTTATAAACTTCCTCATTTCTCTCTTAACGATTATGTAGTCTATAATGGACTTCTCATTTCTGCTTGGTTCCTCTCTTGTAAATGTGTGTATGTCTTTATGTATAAACATAGTATTTAATATGACAAGATCATTCATTACACAAAATTCCAATAACCTTACCCCACTGTCATTTAGAGTTTCTTCACCTTCTTTTCCAATCACTCCATTCCACTCCTCTGCTCTATTTCCCACTCTTGCATTCATGTCCCCTAGGAGAATAATATCTCGGTCTATATTCTCCGTGGTTCTTTGTAGTTGTTCATAAAACTGTGTTTTATTTTCCACTGTATCATTGTCATTAGGAGCATACACTATCACCAATGTCCAATTTTCTCCCTCTTCATCTATCTCCACAATCATAATTCTCTCATTTATGAATTTCCAGCCTTTAAGATTTTTCTCATTATCTCTGTGTAGCAAGAGTGCTACTCCTCCCTTTGCTCTTTCATTTTTGGGCACTCCGCTATATATCATTAAATAGTTGTCATCCATTATTTCAATCCCATTTTGTTTCTTCTTTGTTTCTGTCAAGGCTAGGTATTTCACATTTGTCTGTTTTATTTCTTTAATCAGTTCATATTCCTTTCCATTCAACCCTCTTACATTCCATGTGCCAAAAATCGTTTTACCATGTCCTCGCCAGTTCGTCATCCTTTTAGTCTGTTCGGTTTGCTCTCTAATTTGGCTTTTAATCATTTTAGTTTCGAGTGTGCTGGGGATTGGCCAACAGCACTCTATCATGGTGGAGGGGCTGCCTCCCATCTGCCCCATGCAGCAGGGAGCTTAGGTTTTCGGCTCTTAGAGATGGTCTAATTCTCTTTAGCTGTTTTACAGTAGCAGCACATCTTCTTTACTAACCCTCATCCGGGCTTGGAACCGGCATTGGCGGGGAAACCAGGGTATCCCTCTTTGTCTGGTTCTCCACTCAAGACCTGTCCGGCAAGGGAGGCCCTACCAGTAGCTACGCTACCACCGGCATAGCTCTCAAGATCGTCAGAACACTCAAACCCCACCGCCACGATAAGGCGAGGATACCTTCGGGGGGAAAAGCAAATTAATTAACTGTAATATGTAGACGTTGTAAAGACATAATGAACAGTTGCATTTTACCCCTCTTTCTGTATGGAGCCCAAACCTGGTCCTGGACAAACACAGAAAGAAAAATGTTAGCAAGATGCCAGAGAAAAATGTACAGAAAGATTTTTGGTTTCAAACTTCAAGATAGAATCCTCAACAAAGACCTAAGGAAGATGACAGGCATCAAAGACGTAACAACATCGGCCATGTGCCTTAAATGGAAGTGGGCAGGCCATGTCATGAGGATGAATCACAACAGAAGGGCACATAAAACAACAGCTTGGGACCCAAGAATTGACCATAGAAAAGTAGGATGACAAAAGAGAAGATGGGCAGATGACCTAAACCTCCACTTTGGGACCAACTGGACTATACATAGGCTAAAAACCGACATGAAAGGAAACTACTGACAGAAGCAACAAGATAGGAATGAGGATCTTTCCCACAAAGGCTAGGCAGGATTGCCAGAACAGCCGTCTTGCCAGTCAATAGGCCCTTGCCCTTCAGGGATAATATGGCCAATTCTAATTCTAATTCTAAAAACATATATTTTGGGAAGTACCGTATATTTCCAAATTAGAGGCAGTTATATCTTTTGTCTGACGATTATTGCTTAAAATCCAAATTCACCTTATATGACCATAAAATGTGAGCATTCTCAAAATTAACATAAAAATATTTGCATATATCTACTGTAGTGGTAATAAACTTTATTTAATGCTTTCAACAATTGAGCACATTGGTTTATTATGTGCGTGTATGGTACTTTATGCGATTGTGTGCGGGACAGGAAAATGTCTGTCCATTCGTGTGTCTGTATGCATGATAACTCAAATACGCTTTATTGGATTTTCATTAAACTTGGTTCACGCACTTATAATGGCAAGAAGCCTATTTATTTTGGACCAAATCGGTTGACCGGTACCAGAATAACAACTATTTAAAGGTCACATGCTTTTTAAGTGGGAAGTCTTTACTATACTACAATGCCGCGTTGCTAATCATTGAGGGCCTTGATTCCAATGCAGTCAGTTGTTTATTTCATTGGTTAAGTTGAAAGTACATGAGTACTGTTATATACAGAAGGTATGTTACTGTGAAATAATTAGGCCTACGTACATTAAGTGGAGTTCTTTGCCAGTGCATTTTGTGAAATGTTGACATATTTTAAGAATTTGTTATATCACTGTATACGGGTATGAATTAACGTTAAGTATCAAACTTTAGACCTTTGCTCTTATGCAAGCCCTGCTTAATGAATGGATCTGAAGAGATAGATACAAAAATAACTTCTTTTCTGCATATCATAATTGTAATTATCACTGATTTACAAAAGCATTCTTGCACCCAGATTACCTGATTTTATTATATAAATACTGATGGTATATATCATGTATCAGCAGCATTTACTTCAATTTTGGAATGGCTTCCATTTCCTGGTCTTCTGAACAATCTTGAATTCATTTTGCGAGCAAATAAGGCATTTTGCTTAATTCTAAATTAAATTTGTCTCCATTTGTCTGCAACGCTAAATGTACAACTACTATGCCTTGTAACCTTTCTTTTGAAACATACATCAAATGCTATTCTCTTGGATGCATGTTTCTCTCCATGGTAAATTACACCGTAATCTACACTCACTCGCTGCTGGCATCTTACTGAATACCCCTTCCTACCGATATTGCCAGTAAATAAGTCTTGGGCCAGCATTTTTCAACAGTGCAGTGATAGCTGCTGCATACAGAAGACAAAATGTAAAACTTGACAAAGCAACTTGTACCTTTTGGGCCTGCTTTCAAGTTTGCATACACACTTTATTCACTTGATGAGGGAAAATATTTTGGGATGTGCTTTACATTCACATGCGCCATTAATTCGGCTGTATATGTTATGTGTGTAAAATAACAAATTTGTATTCTACTGTTGAATATTTTTATAACAGAAGTAATTCTTGCAGGTGCTGCATTTGCTCGTGCATTCCATATTGTATGGATTCCTGCAAGAGCGTAAGACACACTTGTCCTAACTGCAACAGTTACTTAGGAACATACAAATCATAAGCCAGCTCTTAAGTTATGTACTGATTTTGTAACAATGGTATCAAATTCTCTTAGAGGAAGATTTTTAAAATGTGAGCTACTTTTGTGCATTTTTATGAAAGTGCAGCATTTCAGTTCCGTTACAGGTTGTTTTCCTCATTGAAGAATAGAATGGATTGTAAGTTGGATTTTACATCCAACTGCCTGACTTTAAAAGGCTGTAAGAAGTAATGGTGATAGACTATGCTTAGTTCAAAGCATCTGTAATTCTATTTTGTATTACATTATTTTATTTTATTTCTTGTTTATAAAAAATTATATTTATCATCATATTAAGTTTAAGGTCTGATTACATAATTTGTCTTGCCTTTATGATGTGTGGTAGAGATTATAAAATTGTGCATAGGTGAAGGAGACTTGTCAGTATTACATTACTGTAAAAACTAATGGACATTACTTTACAATGACAGAATAAATTTAATAATCCTAGCTAACCCTTCTGAGAAATACAAGCATAATAAAATACTTCTTTGGTTTTATCTTTAGAATGACAAAATAAATTACAACAAACAACTCTTTTTTTATACAGTTTTCCAACATGTAG
Source organism: Ectobius pallidus (assembly GCA_964059195.1). NCBI lineage: Eukaryota > Metazoa > Arthropoda > Insecta > Blattodea > Ectobiidae > Ectobius > Ectobius pallidus. Next base: position 107,917,192 of record CAXKWD010000002.1, on the reverse strand, counting down.
TATCCTCTAGGGGCCATATTCATTAACCCTTTCACTGCTATCGACGGAGCTGTTCCGGCACGGAGAATGGCACTTACGTGTGCTATCGACGGAGCTGTTCCGCCCGCGAAGTTGGTGCTATGAACGAGACAATTCCACAAGGCATGGAATTTTTTAACACGGTTTTAAAGAAAGGATAGTGTCCTGCCATCTATTGGGGTTAGATAGAACTTAATTTCATTGCTTTGGTGCAATCTGTAGACGACAATGTGAGGCCTTGCACAATGTTGCCGTGAAGTTAGTGCTACGAATAAGACAATTGCTTGTAGAATAGAATTTTTTGACATGGTTTTAACGAAAGGATAGTGTCCTGCCATCTCTTGGGGTTAGATAGAAATTAATTTCATTGCTTTCCTTGCCCTGTGGTGCAATCTGTAGATGAAAATGTGAGGCCTTGCACAATGTTGTGATGTCTGAAGAAGCCAATGAACTCAAGAGTCATCTGACATGCGGGGAATCACGTCAAGGCCATGGTATGTTCAATTTCAACACAGTCATTGCTTTCACGAGCAAGGAAAAGCATTTCTTACGTGATGACGAAATTCTGGCGTATTTTAAAACTGCCTTCTTATTTTTCGGATTTAGCACAGAGTGACAGTGAAAATATCTCAGCAAGGAGGGTATGTCCGCTTGCCAATATCTCAGCAGTGAAAGGGTTAATAAGACTTTGAAAAATGACTTCCTTAAGTAGACTTTCTTAACAGAGACTTTGACAATAATTTTAGTAAGTCAAGATTTGACGATACTATTCTAAAGTTGGTAATCTTATCCACTGCTCTCTAAATTAATAATTGTGTTCACAAACAATTGCAATTGCTACAAATGCAATATTGTTGGAACTAAACACAATAACGTCAATTTGTAAAACGATTATTCATCAGTGCATGTTGAAATATGGCGAGGATATCCAGCATGGTCTGCTTATCAAATCTGTATCTTGATTTGAATTAATTTTCCCTGGTAATCTGCACATCTCTAATATTACACCGAGGAATAAGTGCAGCTTTGATAATTTCCTGGATGTCGTGAACATTCTCAGCATATTCAACAACTCTCAGAATATAATCCACATTTCTTTATATGAATACACCAGTTGGAGTCGAAGTCCAGATTGCTGGCAACTTGGAAGTAAAGTCACAATCGTAGTTTACTTTCGTTGAAGTCTCGACTTTGAATAGGAAAAACATTATTGTGTTCTTTGTGAAGATGACTTTAATCCAAAGTCTTGTTTATAAATACTGGCCTTAGTCTCCTTCAGTCTCTTTCACACTTAATGTGTTATGTGTATTGGGCAAGGCTGAATCATTTTTGCTCAATCTCAAAGCACTATTTCATAATAATCAGTTGTGGTGCATTTGATAATTCATCGACAGAAATATCTTTAAATTTGTTTTCATTTACAAATATCCTGGTATTGGAAATTAATTCTTGTGACATAAAAAATATTTACTCAACATTGTCAGCATTTCTTTTAGAGAGGGGTAATGGTTGTTCACTACTTCAGGATATTTCACTAATATTTATTGCAAGTTTATATATTATGTCTTTAAATCTTATTCAGAATGAAGTCATTCAGCTTCATTGTTCTTAAGCAGAACTCTGTAAGATTTGTTGAATGATGCTTGTGTAAATTAGTTATAGAAATTATGTCTCTTATCAACGAACAGAAGATTTTACATTATTTGTACAATTTTTTTAATGTTTTGCAGTAGGCTACTTGTAAATTTTTAAGTATCTGTATAAGATTTGGTTATTCATCCTGAAGTATGTATTCAAAGAAAGTTGAAATTTTTAAAATTATCTTTTTCATGTCAAGCAGCTGAATTCTTCCTCTTCTAAATCTTCCTTTCAGATTCCATTTTCTTCCCTAGTTCTTCTCTTCCTGAAAGGCTGTTTATAAAATCTTCCTTATTATATTTATTTGCTAAAAGAATATGTTCTTCCTTTACCTTGATATAAGAATTCAAATTGGTGTTTTTGCATTGTATAGTTGAGCAAATAATTATGATTCTGTGTGATGTAATAACTAAATAATGCTAGATTAATTGCTACCAAATTCAGTATCCAATTCAAGCGTTTAAAGCACCAATTTTAAAAAAATCCTCCTTTACTTAATTAAGGTAGCTAATGCATCTTACAACATAGAAAACTCAAGAATGCTGTGAACCATTTTAAGAGCAGAAAGAATCACCCTTTTTATATTATTATTATTATTAATTATGAAGCAATAGAAAGCACAAGTTTCAAAGTGCTGCCATATAAACCGTCAATATTATTGCCTTATTTATATAATTTGCTCCCAGTGAATAGTTACTGTCCCATGAAAGACTGATGAGTAAGGTGCATCTTGTTTTGTTTGTATGATTTCAATAAATAAAATTCATATTTGTCTATTTCAGTTAGCACTTGATTTTCACTTTACTACCACTTCATCATATTCATGCATATGCTTGTTTGGTATAAGACATAAAACAGTGCCCCAGTTTTAACAGGTCATTTTTGTCTAAAACCACATGTACAAGTAGTGTGTTTCACGTACAAGTTGGCCAATCATGTTTGTTTCTGCATCGTGGTGGCCGCAGCTCTAACTCCTGAGCGATCGGGTGAAATATCTCTGCAAATAAAGCCACTAACGGTATAACGATTCAGCTTCTCATAATTACAGTTAACATTACAGTGAAAATAACCACATACCTTATCACAAGAGATGTTGGAAATGTCCTCCTCTTGCATCCACACTACACTGGCACCTTTTTAGGAAATTTTCTTTCGCTTGCATAGGTTCAGCTTCCGATGCTTTATTTTTCAAGTTCTCCCATATACAGTACTTAAAACAATATCACAAGAGAAATTAACTCTATCTAGGAAGCTGAACTTACGCGCATGAAAGAAAACCTCCTAAAAAGATGCCAGTGTTGTGTAGATGCAAGAGGAGGACATTTCCAACATCTCTTGTGATGAGGTGCGTGGTTATTTAGATTGTAATTTTAACTGTAATTTTGAGAACCTGAATCATTACACTGTTTGCAGGTTTATTTGCATAGATATTTCACCCAATCGCTTGGTAGTTTGCACTGTAGCACGGAAACCCACATGATTGGCCAACTCGTATGTGAAATGCACTGTAGAAAATGGAAATGACTTCAAAATTTGTATATGTGGCTAACAGCTGGCCAGCGTTTGTGTTGTATCAGTAGCAATTAATAGTGGTACGCTAACCAAGTAGCGTATTATATACGGTTAGATTATTTAATTTTGCAAAGTTTGAAGAAGAAAAAATTCCATGTATCTTGTCCCCCAGTTTTGATAAATCATATATCTAAAAATATCCTTACAGAAGTGAAAATAGAATTGCTGGTATGTCTTGATTAGAATTATTAACAATGTATTCTCTTCAAACCTTTTATAATGTATTCTCTTGTTTGTACAAATTATAACACAGATATTTAGGATGTTACTGTGAGGTAGGAAACAATTATTTACAATTGTAAAATAAGGAAAATCAAATTAGCAGAATTTGTCAAAAATATATTTTCATTACACTACCATTAAAATAGATAAAAAAGAAGACTTACCTTAAAGAATGTTTTAGCTCCTAAAATCAGTGCTACTTCTGCAATCAAGAAAAAATTCCTCAGACTGTCCTAGAATACCTAATATTGTTTAGAATTTAATTCACCAGTCTTTATATGTGAAAGTTCATGTGCTAGTTAATTACTAACTTAATTCTTCTTGTTATCAAAATAATTTCAGATGGAGATAAATATTTTATTTCATTTTTAGGTATCTATTTTATTGGGTCTTTACTGGACATCCACAGATTTCTGAAAGATTATCAAATTAGAACTACAGTAGAGTCCCGCTATTCCGAACTAATTGGGACCGAACACCGTTCGGTTTAGCGGAAATTCGGAATAGGCGGATTTCATTAATAATATCAATGTATTGACATGTTAAGGCGTAAATTAAATGTGGGAAATTGTATAAATGGAGCCAACATGTGCTGTAAGTAACCAGCTATCATTCCAGTTTGGTTTCTGGAGTTTTCATCAAGCTTAGGCTCTATGTATGTCTCTATTTAACTTCTTTGTATAACAATAAATGTATGTTTTTTCACGAACGTCTTTAATTTCTCCTGTTTTTAAGTTAAAAAAAATGGTATTTTTTCTGAACTCTGTTTGGAATAGGCAGATTTTCTGAATAGCAGGGTTCGGAATAGCGGGACTCTACTGTATATATTTAATGAATTATTAATTTATGAAGAAATATCAGTTTGAGGTGAAATAGTATCATGTATCTTACCTAAAATACTGCAGTACTGGAACATAGCTTTCACTGAACAATAGGCTGAAATAAAAATTCAGTATTATGTGCATATGTTGTGTAAGCCTATATGTCGTCTTATATTAAATTTTAGAGATGGTGTTGGTTCTTTTGGTTTTGCGTGAAGTATTATGTATAATTTTTGTATGTACATATATTATATTTATTTTTACAAACTGATACATTCGTTATGGATTGTGTGGTGCTCATAAAGAGTATAAAGGAAGAAAATCTTTGTCTGGGCACTCACTCTTGGTTGTTAATCCTCCCATGGATCTTAAGTGTGCCATGTTCTCTTTACACTTTATTCTTTACTAATCCTTGAGTCTCCACGTATCAATTTGCTAACTGAACAAAATAATGTCACTGAACAGTTTAGTAAACTTTTGTTTTTACTAATATTAATATGGTGAAACGAAGCTTTTCAGGTGTGGGAGCTATGATGACCTGTCCCACAGTTAGGATGTATTAAAAGAGTAAATAATTAAGTCCCTTAAAGGAAAGGCCTTCTACTGGAGAGAAAGATTTAATTATTCTAACGTGGTGAGTCATTCTGCATTAGAAATATTATACATTATCTTAGTGTTCAAATTATTGGTTGTAGTTTACACAAAGATTGTTGTCAAAGATTTTCCATTCTCTTTTTCCTCTTGCTAAACTTGACCTATTATCATCCAACTTGTTCCTTAAACAAGTCTGTCTCTCTGCATCGAAGTCTGCCGAAGTTGCTTGCCTATACAGGGGCCCCATATGGTGGCCTTGTATGTTCATGTGTCATCTTTCATGCTCGCACCATAGTATTCCCTTTGCTATTTTGTTCAGATGGCTCGTGATCTCTCAGAGATAACTTCCAGGATTTTCTGCTGCATTTTTTGTTGGCATAACTTGGATTTTGTTCCTTTGGTTTGCTGTTAATAAACATGTTTTGCATTCATAGAGTAACACAGGGTATACATAGGTCTCCAATGCTTTAAATATAATTTTTCTGCTTAGCAAAACAGATTGCTATCCTCATATTACCCTTTCAGAGACCTCTACTTGTACAAGTAACTAGTCTTTTGAGTTCTTTTCACATACATCTCTTGTAAGAATGAGTAGCATTAGCAATAATCTACCTACATAACGATATATGTAAATGTATGTTAAGTCACCAACAATCAAAGTTTCAGCCATCCCCAGTTTCACATAATTATTGTAACCACTGCCAGATGGAGTCTGGCTAAAAACAGGACCTCTTGAATTAGGATACATGGGATGCTCATGCTCAGCATTAAGACATTGGTGGATTATGACAAGAGCACTGGTTCAGTGCCTCATCTAAGGTGTGCATCTCCCAGAGGAGAAATTGTTAAATTTTCTGAGCTGGACTTGAGCCATATCCTTCCTCGTGCATGACAAGTTTGGTAAGCCAACAAAACCTCAAATATCCATTCACCATAAGAATGTATTTGAATCATCCAACCAGCTTCCCCAAGATATAGTAAAGGAAATTTTATTATTTCCTCCAAAATTAATTTAATTCTTATTTTCCGTACTTTTCTTCATCTCAGGCCTAGGAAATCCATGGACTGGCTCTGTGAATAACCATTTCCTTAGTCTTCAGAACATGCATTTAGTCTTATAAAAAAGCTCTACATGGAACCACTAGCTGAAAGGTTAAATTTAAATACAATTGCAGCTTTGCGTGCTACTAAAATACATGGACAGTGTCTAGTTTCCTATCTTGTATTCAGAAAAAAATCCATGGCTTCTGAAAATGCATGGATCTTTGCTCATTAAAGTTTAATCTTATTATGAGGCCTTAATAATTTGATTTAACTTTTTACTGTGATACCATTATATAGTTGACAACATTACCTGACTAAGCAAGTGAACAATACAAGGAGAAGAGAAAAATCAATATGGTTTTCTTTTTTGTGTTGCTAGTTATGAGAGTTTAAAATTTTACAAACTATGTGCAACCTTTATTTTTGTTACTATTACACAAATCTATACTAGAACTCAGTAGAATAATAGTACATATAAGTAATGAAATATTATACATTTTCAGTGGTTGTCGTACACATTGAGAACATTTAAATCAAATGCACTTTTTCTCAAAGCAGTTAAGAGTAAGGAAGTTTCAAAATGATATTGTAGAGACATGAAATATGTAAAACATTTTGTAAATAAGTGTGCTTTCTTTGAAAAAGAAAAGGAAAATTATTTTCATATTATTCAGTTTTTTGTTTTCCTAAAGGAAAATTATTTTCATTATATTCAGTTTTTCTGTTCTTAATTGTAAAAAGATATAAAATGTTTATGCATGTGTCTGTTTGTACTTCACATATAAAGTGTGTAAATGATGGTTTAATGGTTCAGAGAGCATACAGCCTGGAATAGGTCACACTTCTCTAGCACTGATGATGTCTATTTAACCTATCATACCTTTATCTTCCCATGTGCTGTATGCATTATTTTAGACTATATTTCCATACATATGTTTTATATCACTAACTGGAGTCTATACACCAAAGCTCAGAAAATTATTATAGACTGCAGTTGGGTAATGAGCTAAATGAATCGATATTGTAACATCTTGTCAATGGGAATGTATTCTAATAACAGAAAAACTATTTAGTAATTTTATTTAATCATTTACACTCTTGCAGTTCTCCTTGACTATATATGTTACTTAGAATAACTGCAAAAAGCTCATCATAGGAAATTTGTATTATATTAATACTATATTAGTTCCTACTTAATCTAGCATTCCTTTAGTTTTAGTAGGCCTAGTGCTGTACCCAGTTCTTTTTTTTTCTGGAGGTATGGTCTAGCACATTTTTTACCATAAACTCCCATTTCTACTGGTGAATGTGAATGTGGCTTTTCCCAAATAAATATAAAATGCACTCAAACAAGAGCTTCTATACATCTGAAGACTATGAGTATACTTATGTTCAATAAGCTGGTCGGTCTTCCTTTACATTGTTCTTTGGCACGCGTACTGGCATACTTTTTGGGATACATTTTTATTGTACTGTAAACTCCCATTTCTACTGGTGAATGTGGTTTTTCCAAAATAAATATAAAATGCACTCGAACGAGAGCTTCTATACATCTGAAGACCATGAGGGTGCTTACGTTCACTAAGCTGGTCGGTCCTTTTCCACGTTATTTTTCGACATTACCTGGTTTCTGAAAGGCAGACACTGAGCTACCAACAGGAACAGCAATACGTGAAGACGGAAACAGCAGCGAGTTAATCACATTTTGGGAGCTATTGTTTTCTCCTCTTGTTAATTGTGCATCAAGATGGGGAAGAAGTAATATTGATATAAGGATTTTACCAATGACACTGCACTTCTAGAAATAAAAGCACTGGCTGTACCTTCCTGGGGGTTTTAAGGAGATGCACTGGTGAAACTATTAAAACATATATTTTTACTACAGGTTCCCCATATCACGAAAATATCGTACAAAATTTAGTTTAAATATCTGTAATGTATAATGAGTTATTATTTAATTACATTAAATCCATACATGCTAAACATTCCACATTGTTTATTTGAAATTAGTAAGTATTTTGTGGGAATATTTTTAAAATATTTGATAACTATTGCAGCATGTGGAATTTTTTAATAAAATCAAATACAAAGAAAAGAAGAATTTGAAAAACATCAAGGGATTTTAACAATCATGTGAGGGCATTTAAATGCCTCAAACGTGAAATACAATTTTAGATTATGGGAATAGAATACTGTAATAGAAACAAAAATCCTATTTTTTTCATAAATTTCATCAAATTTCACCTTTGCAATTCCTTAACCTCTTTCTTCAGGTATTGTTTTTATTATGCAGAATTTACTTGCTATAATTGGGCAGCAGCACTTTATTAACTACATTAATGCTGCCTGTATTGCAGAATATTTTTCCTTTAATCCATAAAGTAACAAACATATTTTCCATTTCTTCTTATTTCTTTCATTCGGATCATCATTTTCGTTTTCTTCATCTATTATGTTTGGTAATAAATGAGTGCTAATTTTTGCTGTATTTCCAGAAAATTTCCATGTAATGTTACGGGGTTAAAATGTCTGCCTCGTTTAAATTTAAATTGCCTTCATAATGTCCTTCCATAGGTTCACTCTATTAGGTTGTGTTATCCAGGAGGCAGACATAAGCATGAATGTGGAAGTGAAGTATGAACAAATAATACAGAAGATTTGTGCCAAGAGTGTAGTTATTTGAAAGACTAGTGTAATAGAAACTGGACATGTTACCATATTATTAGTTTTTTATATGTGTGCCTATACATTTTGAGAACACACTTATAATATTATATATTATAATCAGTATCTTGCAAAAAATGTTATGTAGCAACAATTTTATGCTATTATGATATTAAATAATTATGTATTCATTTGAATATTGTTTTTATTTTCAGCTTGATCCCATTGACTTCAAACACTGCTTTGACACAATATGTAGATATAACACTAATGTATATTTTTATCTTGTTGGCTACAATTTAAGCCTGTAATATAGATTTCTGAGAAAAGTACAAATTTCATCCCTATCTTTGTAAATATGGGAATTGGCAGACCCTATCTATGTAAAGGATAGTTGCCAATTACTAGGCATATAAAGATAGGGTTGAAAGTAGGAGTGTTTTGGTATCTTGTCACAAAAATTCCACATTTACAATAGGCGTATTCAGGTTTACCCAGAAACATTGACAACGTAATTCTTGCCACGTGTTTATTGCATAACTTTGTGAAAAAATGACAGAAAAATTATAATTGCGCACTAGTTCAATAAGTTTTTTGGCATTCATCTTTAACTCTGAAAAAATACTTTGAAAATTATATTAAACTTCGAAAAGCCAGTGGCACGGCTGTGAAGTGAGAAAAATATCGGTGGGGACTAATCTGAATGTCACTTTAAGGCACCGGGCGAGTCAGAACAACCCCACTCTATTTCCTAGAAGACTTGCCTGTGTCGCCACTGCTGAGTGTAAGTAGACCTTAAGGCCGATGATATATTGGACTAAATTTCACTGATTGCTGAACTCTTTAATGGCCTACCAAAATTTGTATAATGAAATTTCTTTTTGTTCAGGTTGATCTTTTTGCCAGTGTTCAGTGAATTTATAGATAGACCCTTGATGGATGACAGTCATCTTCTAGAATTGACTCTAGGTGGGGAGCATGCTTGGAACAGCTGGGCACCTTCCTCTTCCACATATTCTTCCAATATAGTCCTGTACTTTTCAATGTAATTCCCGAAATATGAAACCAGGCAGAAGATTCATCATTAGTACTGTCAGAACACAGACTCATCGAGCAACCATTCAACAACACTACCAAGTAGTTCTGATCAATGAATCTTCTACCTGGGGCCTATTTCACGAAGTGAGGAGTGAGATAAGGAGCGGCAGGTCAGTCAACAAGGAGTCATAGTTTCTGATTCACTAACAATTTTCAATGCACCTGTCACTAGTTGAGCATGTGCAACAAGTTGACAAGTAAGATGGCTATCTCCTCCAAGCTGCATTTTTCATGATGCCACTCTAATAATGTACGTGCATGAATAACACTATTGATTGTTAAACATATGTTTCCTCTTGACCCCTTTTCATTCTGTTTACATTAGTGGGTTTTTATGAACTTGCACACATGCCATTATTTCGAGGAATATTGAAGACAGCTGTATACTGTAGTCCATTATAATAAATAGGGTTCGATAGATGATGAAATTTGATGATTTGAGACATCATAGACAATGCAGAATGTAGTATAAATTCATCTCGCCTCAGAACAAACAAAAATAGCTTACTTTTTGTTGTTTTTCTGGTATTTTATTTTCTACTGGTAATGTTTTTTAGGAAATTTTCACTCTTCCTATGCATTTTTTTTTCTATTTTGTCTTCAGAATAAACTTTTCCAATATTACAGACAAAGCGATCTCATAATTCCTTACCTAAGAGGCATTCAAGAATAAATATGCGAGATATGCTATAAAATAACTGGATTGCAATTTCTACGAATTTCTTGATGTCACCAAGCACATGCGATGGGCAGGCCACTGATCTGTGTTCTTCCCTCTACTTTGTGGCGTGCCTCTCGGGCCTGCCACCATAATTAGGGGCAATTCCAGAGCCGTACAGAAAATTTAATGAAAAATACAGTAAGGATAGAAGAAGGGAACGTAATATAACTATAAATACAGAAATACTGAAACCAGATTCAATAATTTATTACAAACTTTGTTACGGTAATAAACCAAGAAACAATAAGGCCATACAATATGTAAAAGAAAATACCTAAACACCCTAACTCCATAAGAACAACGGGGGGTGTGGCCATCTCAACTCACGGAAAGAAGTTACGACTGATAAGACTGTACAGAATATAATAAACTAAAAAAAAGAGAATAATAAATGCAATAATAATCAGAAACACTGGTGGGCAAAAACTAACTTAACTAAACATAATCGGCAGTGAAATAAACGCAACAAAAGAAACCCACCTGGTACAAAGAAATATGAAAAGACTCAGAAAAAAACTACCGCATACCTGAGCTTAACGAGGAGTCCTAGGCTATGGACTCCAAGAAGAACCGCTCGCTTCCGAAGTCTGGTCTTGAATTCCCAAAGGTTCGTGAAGCGAGGCCTTAAACCCACACGAAAAATCTACCAGCAAACCGGAACACGTGACTTCGTGACGTCAGAAAACAGCGAGATAGGAAAAAAGGAGAAAAATGAAAATGAAAACAGTCCGCGAGGCGAGATGACCACCGAGATAATAGTAAGTACCTATGGCATAAAAGAACATTATACAGTGTGCCGAAATATAGGCGGCACAACTTACATTTAAAATTTCAAGCGTCTCTGACCACTAGTTGAGTGGCAGGCTTTGTTGGAACCAGACTATGTGTCAGAGCTATATCGGAAAGATGATTAGATGAGATGCTCGTGAATGTGAAATTTCTTGCTATAATCGGGAAATCTGACATAGAAACTTGCTCATTGTTGAAGGAATTTATGGTAATGAGTGTTTATCAAGTTTATTAGTGGTTTTAAGAAGTATAAAAAGGGAAGGGAAGATGTTGAAGATATCCACGCCCTGGCCACCCTTCCACTTAAAAAACAGATGAGAATGTTAAAAATGTCAGTAAAATTGTTCGGGAAGATTGTAGCCTAAGCATTCGAGCAATTGGTGAAATAACAAATTTGGATAATGAAACTGTCAGGCAGATTTTACATGAAAATCTTGGCATGAGAAAAGTGTGTGCGAAGATGGTACCGAAACTCCTCACTCCAGAGCAGAAAAAAAAAAAAATAGGGTGAGGATTTGTGCTGACACCTTCAAAAACATTAAAAATGATCCAAACTTCTTCCAAAATGAGAATATTATAGGAAAGAAAAATTCCTCCGACACTGGGACTCAAACCCAGGATCTTTGGCTATCTGTACCACTGCTCTACCAACTGAGCTACCCAGAATTCGATTCACAGCACTAGAATCAAACTCCGGCTCGCTCATTTGGTAGAGCAGTGGCACAGATAGCCAAAGGTCCTGGTTCGAGTCCCAGTGTCAGAGGAATTTTTCTCTCCTATAATATTCTCATGAAGTGTCCAACCAAGACAATAATCTGTGGTTCATAAGTGCATACATCCATTCCTCCAAAATGTTACTATTTGTGACAAAACATGGATCTTCCAGTACAATCCTGAAACCCAGCGACAATCGATGCACTGGAGGAGTCCGGCATTCCCATGAAAGAAGAAAGCACGGATGAGAAAACCAAACTTCAAGGCCATAATTTTTTGTTTTTCTTCTTCAAGGGATCATTTACATCAATTGGTTGCCTGAATGTCAGATAGTGAACCAAGTCTACTATAAAGAGGTTCTGAAGACTCTTCGTGAACAATTGAAAATACAATGATCGGAAATGTGGAAGAACAGATTGTGGATTCTTCGTCAGGACAACACACGAGCACTCAATGCCTTCTCTATCAAGACGTATCTCACAAAACACAACATCCCAGCGATGGAATATCCACCCTACTCGCCAGGTCTGACACCATGTGATTCTTTCTGTTTTCCAAGGTCAAATCTGCATTGAAAGGAACCCGGGTCGAATCCCTAGATGCGGTGAAGGCAAAAGCAACTCAACTCCTAAACAGTGTTTCAGGAAATGAACTGCAGCATTGCTTCCAGCAGTGGAAAATTCACAGGGAGCAGTGTGGGGATTGTGGAGAGGAGTTCATTGAAAGAGAAAAATTTCCATTATGTAATCTGATCAATGAAGAAAGTGGGACCGTCAGTCCTACTATTTTACAGCCACACCACGTAGAAAACATAACAATAATAATAGAAAACATATCAGAGGTAGTAATGTAAAATACTTAAATCTTGTCCTTTGTTTATTATTACACTACTGCATATTCCCTTTTTTAAATGCATATTTAGAAATAAGTAATTTTTCCAATTTTTCATGATATATTTTCAGAATTTTAAGGTCGTCTTATAGGTCATTATTGAGGTATTTATATGTCATCAACTTCCTAGCCCTAATAATAAAAGTTATAACAACTTGTTTACCATTTTCCATGCAGTAGGCTGAGTGATGCAGCCTATATGAGACTGGCTTTCTGTGTCAAGGTCACGGGTTCAATCCCTGCCCAGATCTATGGCATTTGATGCTTGCATAAACATGATATTCGGCCCATCATCATCAACAGTGGTGAGGCAAAGAGGCACATATCCCACAAGAATTGAACTATTTAGGACATTGGCCCATATGAATTGTTATTTATTATTGTGAACTTAGTTAACTACAGCTAAGACCTATGACCATAGGCAGGCGCAGAACTTCGGTAGTGAGATGCCACCCCTCCTTCCTAAAAATCTGAACAAATTTTACGTTAATGGCATCCAAAGAAGTTAAACAGTCTAATAAATTGTAGTTTTCTTTTAAATTATTTATAATATAGTTTGTTTAGAAAAGAAATTCTAAGTAATTCTGCCACTAATAAACAAAATTGTCTGGTGGCGGTGGTGCCAAGGCACCTGTTGCAGGGCCTGTGCCTGTGACCAACTTTTAAACTTTTTTACCTTACATGCTAATGTGAGTTGGAGTGCTTTCAACTACCTAAGCAGCCGTCTTCAGCCATGTGAGTTTAAAAGTAAGTTATCACTGCAAAATGTAAAAGATTCTAGGATATTTATTGTTGTTGGTGTTGTTGTTGTTGTTCTTGTTCTTGTTACTAGAATTGTTTCGTTTTTCAGTCCAGTTGCTTGGAAACATTCACTGGTCCTGAGGTTAATGTTACTCAGACGATAATGGCGATGGATTGATCTCAAGTCCACATCTCACCATTGTTCTATATTCTTTTTCCTCATCATTTTTCAATACTTCACAGATAATGTGGCAAGTGTCCAGTATGACAGATCTTTGGATTTGATCTAGGCTGTGCTGTATAATGATGTTCTGTAATTGAAAGGGCTTTTGGAACAATTTTGAATCTTGTGATTTTTATTTGTTATTAATACCAGGGCTTAAATCGAAGGGGAGAGTAGGTATATGCTGCACCCCTACCCTTTTCTGGGGTTGGAACAGTGTGCCCCCACCTTTTAAACCCATAACCAATTCAGAACATTGAGAAAATAAGTTTCAACTATTTATTGGTGAATGTTGGAACACACAACCAGTATTAATTTGTTTTAATTTGTTTTAATAGATTTACAAATTTAGCATCATAAAAATATGTGTACGTACCGATATTATTAATGAATTTAGCAGATGGCAACACTGATAATTTTTTTTTAACCACTTTCAGAAAAATTGTATTATTATTATTATTATTATTTATACTGTAACATACGCACCAGCTGTGTAGTCTTCCTGGCTGCTACGGTTGTCTTCCTTTGTCAATACTCTTCCTATTTCTTGACACCTATTTCTTAGAGTTCTCGTTCTCATGATGGGAAATAGGTTGTGATGAGGTGATATGCTTGTTACCGTTCCATTAGTGATTAAACAGTATTCCCCAATTCCCTGGTTTATTCTAATATAGTTACATTTACCTACACATATGTACACTCTCTATATAATGCAATTTACTATAATCCCATTGTCATTGCTTCTACCCACTTGGGTACGCATGCCCCTGTCCTGAGGACACTTAACGTAATATATTCACATTACAAGCCATTCTCCTCAACTGCACACTTCCAACTACTAATAACCTCTGTTGACTTCTTTTACTTACGTGGAAGTTCACATGCGAACAGGGAAAATATTTCCGCATCAGCTCTACATGGACAATAGCTGTGGACTTTGCTCTTACAAGGTTGTTCACCATCACAATACTTGATAAACGATTAGTTAATTAATAGTGCACTGTGTTTTTAAGAATAGGCATACTGGTCACACATGAGAAACATATAATTCTGTGATATTATTATAGGAGAAAAACTCCTCTGACACTGAGATTTGAACCCAGGTCCTTGGGTATGCTCTACCAACTGAGCTAAGCCAGAGTTCACAGAGCCAGATGGAACCTCTCCTATGACTGAGGTGAGGTAGACCATTAAGGGTAATCAGTCGTAAGATAGAGGTTCCATCTGGCACTGTGAAGTGAACTCGTAGAGCATTGGCACGGATAGCCAAAGGTCATGGGTTCAAATCCCAGTGTCAGAGGAATTTTTCTCCTATAATATTATCATTTAATGCCAAACAGAGACAATCTGTGGTTCATGAATGCATAAGCATATATCTATATAATTGTGTGCCCATGACTATTGCTTGTTTCTTATTCTAAAAATCCCAGTTGTAGCGAGAATTGATACTTATGTACGTAGACAGTATATTAATTGATGTACTTCATGACCATGAACTCGTTCAAATTGTAACCTTTTAAATCCACTTGCATAAGATTTCACTGATATTTTATTTTATTTTAAATATTTTCATTATATAAAACGTATGAGTCAGGTTTTTGTTGCAAAAATTAAGGGAAAAATTCATAATATTACTACAGTACATTACAATAATTTATAGAGTTTTAAGACAACTTGTTTTATATCCATACTATCAGAGAACCCTCTATGTATTTCTAAGAAACGTTATTTATGATTAAGTGTTGTACTATACTTGAAAGTATACAGTAAGGCTATAAAGCGTAGATATAAATAATTCTATCACCTGGTACATTCAGGGACAATGTTAACTGGATTTGGTTGTTACAGGTGTCATTAAAGAGACTCTTTAAGTAGCACATCATTATATTTATTATAAAAATATATACACAATTTCTGTTAAACCACCATGAATATAAAAAATGATCCTAAACAAACTAGTACATAGGAGCATGCGTATCAATTATTATTTAGACCATTTTTTCTGAGTCCCTTATCTCAACACAGCATATTGCATGCCTTCCTCACTCCGAGCTATTGCATTACCGGTAGTTAAAAAAACTTACACGCAAAGCTCCTTATGTCTAGGTTTACAGATAAGACACTGGTAACATTTCTGCATAGGATCATTCTTAATCTTCTTGTTCGAGTCAGTAATACAAAAGCACATTCAAGGCAGAAAGAATGGCATTCAGTCAGTGCTGTATTTAGGTTGGAACACACTGGAACGCAATTCAGGTAAAAAATAATTTTGAGATCCACCATTGCAGTAAACATTCTTTGGGTAGACATTTAAAAAAATCAATGAACGTGTCTGGGTACACATATTTAAAAAAATCAATGAATAATGTCTGGGTAGACAAATTTAAAAAAATGAATAATGTCTAATGACAGTTTATATGCTTTTAACGACATAGACAAATTTAGATGTAAATTATAGAGTGATTTCAATACCTCGTGCAGAGTTTTCAGGAGTTTAGTTGAAGCGGAAACATGTTATGTGCTTTCAGGATTTGTTTTTTGTTTTTTTGTTTTTTTTTTTTTCAAGAACTGAAAAGTTAAACAACCAACACACTTCTATACCTACTTCAGAATGAGAGCGATTGTTTAGTACAATGATTGAAATTGTAACAAACAAAAAAGATCTTTCCATATCAAAGGCAAGCACCTTAATTTTGATAAGTTGTATTGGTACTCCTCTTTGAGACATTAGTCGAATCATGGGTTCAATCCAGGGGGAGGGCAGGCAGAACATATAATATGAAATTGGTATTGGAGACAATATTATGAAGTGACTTGGGACTTTTGAAATAGGTGAGTTCCAACTTTTTTTAAATCCAATTATAGCACTGCTTTTTTTCCCCTCTGTTGATTCAGTCTGCTGTGCATACTACTGGAGAAATTAAAAGAGATTTAAACATTTGAGAAAATTGCAGTTAATATTAGTCACCTCAGAAGCCCTTGAGAGCTAGTGCTGCTATCTCGCAATTTTTAAAACTCAGCTATAACACATTATTTAGGTCTGAGGAAAGTTACACTTCTTAATAATTATCCAGATCCAAACGATGGTACAAATTTCGGTTTTCTTTTTTTAGAGACTAATATGGATCATAAGACCGCCAACAAAATACTGGCCTTTGCAGATAAACATTTATTTTGTGGGCTAATTGAAAGTACCATGTGTTTTGTTTCTAGAAGATCAGTACTGTTTATTCAATGTAAACTGAAAATAATTAATAAACTTACAGTAACTGTAAGTACAATCATGTACAGTTCACTAAAATCACTTCATGTGCTATTATCTGCAGAGAAAGTATCTCTACTATTAGGTGCAGTATGTTTTAGCAAGGTGTAAAACAGTAAACTCTGTGGGAAAAACAGTGCTTATCACCTCCACATCTCTCATATGAGAAAAATTTACACATTGAAAACACATATAAAAAATGTAGCTACACATCTAAAGCAAAGCAAAAATTAAAAATGTTCCATCCTTTTCTTTTCATATAACAAACTCCTCCTTACATTTTTGGCCTATAGTCCTTTAGTTCCTCTCCTAAGATAAAAGTAACTTAACTACACATCCATTTTAATATTTTATTCATAAAATGAACTGAGTTGAGATATATGGATCCTGTACACAATATTCTGTTTCAAGTAGTGTATGTCAAATTTCACTAATTTTTAGGTCATTACAGTTCACATTTCAAACGTGTATTTTTTTTTTTTCACTATGAGTTCATATTTTATTCTGATCTTTATATTCCTTTCAGCACTTTTATTCTTAAAGGGTAACTTGTGTATCCTGAGATCTCACTAAATTGAAAGCAAAACAGAAAATGGTCAACACTGACTATGTCTTTCTTTGCAAGTGAGAAAAATCCCTCCAAAAAACCCACTCTCAGGTGTACAGGTCACAGGATTTTAACCCTCCTGTTAGGGCTGACCAGTAAATCCTGGTTTCGTGACCAAAAGCCAAAGCCTAATATTAGTTATGGTTTATTAAAATAAGTTAATGCTTTATAATACTTTAACAAAAGTCATATTTACGATTAATACAGTATGCACATCATATTCTCACCCACCACTCTTAAAGTAATAGCCTATGTAGGATTTTCCATTGAATAAAACATAGGCCTACCTAAAAGTCACAAAAGTTTTAAATTTTGTTGTGTTAGTTAATAATTAATGCGTTTTTAAATGTACAGAATTAAAAAGTATATCATAATTTTAATAATACTAGGTCTTAAACAATCTTCATTCTACAGTAAAATTTGATCAACTTTCAAAATCTAAAATCAAATCTGATATTCAAGTACCGGTAATTATTAAGTAAATAACATGTTATCCACTGATAACAGCCTTCAAATTTTTGGATCACAAAAAGCTTGCAGTCTTTGTGCAAAATCACAGAGCCATAGGTGTTCAAAAATATGTTGTTGTTTGTGTGGAAAAACTGTGGAGAATGTCTATTGCTTTAAATTTAAAATACACTCGCACATAGTGATGTAGGCCTTCGTACAAAGTAATTGTTTTTATAGAGAACAAAGAATACCATGGAAAACTTCATGGAAGCCATGATTCCATGGCTAATTTTTCTTATATAATTTCCAGTCTAGTGTTTTTACTACATTTTTTTACAATTTATTTACAATAAATAACAAACTTTCAAAACTGCAGAAATTTATTGTGGCTCATTTGTTAGGTCTTCATATTATTTTCATAATCTCTACTCAGCTATTCTTTCATACTATGCAGGCTTAAAATGTAATAATTAACTGAATAATTACACAAGGCTAAATTCTTTAAATATATTATACTTTTTATACAATAGGCCTTTATATATTTTCCTGTTATGTCATTTTCATTTTTAAGAAATGCTTTAAAGTGATTATCCTACATCTATGTTGAACTGCAAAGAAGAAGTCAGTCCAAGCTTGTTATTATATCATTTCATGCTTAACATGCTCATAGCAAAAGGGAGAAAAGGCTACATGAATTATCAGAAATTTCCCTGGCTTCTATTCTGGTCAGAGATTATGACAGTACATTTCATTGCCATCATCAGGTGACTTCCCAACGAAACATAGGAGCCTGAGAAGTTATTCTTAAAAAGTGACATGTTTGGCATACTCTATAATATGAAACATATAGAGACTTCAATCTGTTCATACTTCGTCCATAGACGTAGATTGCTAACAATTAAAAGATTTTCCAAAAGCAGATAATTGTGTATAAATGCATTACATTCCATTCAGTTCTGTAACTTTGAATATTTTATATGTAGCTTAAGTCACATGATGTGAATCCACATACAGTAAGACTAGTGGATATAAAGAATTCACAGAAAAGCTTATTAATTAAGCTTTGTTTTTATCACAGATAGAATAGGTTGCCAGTTCACTGGTTGTAAACTCCAAGGAATGTCCCACAACTGGGACAGTAATGATGTGCACCCTTACAGCTGTCTGTACAGTAAGGAATCAGCCCACAAGGGCAGCATCTGAAAAAAGAAATCAATAATTAAAATTTAGGTCTACTATCTTACAATTATTACTAAAACATTACGTTAGCTCACACTATGTGGTTATATTTTAATGTTGTTTAATTCCTCTTAGGGATGAACTTCAGGAGTATGGATGGTGGTGGAGTAACCGTATAAGCAAAGTAAGCAAAAGAAAGGGGCACCATAGCCGAATTTACCATTTAAATTAATTAATTGTATAGCCATTTTCAAAATTTAATGTAAAATGAATAAGTTCTTTTTATAAATCATTCTCTCTTGTGTATGTTTATCCTGCAAAATAAAGTACACGTGCTTGCAGATCGAAAACCACACAAACTGCTCAGCTGAGTGTTCATTTCCTTGGTTGAAATATATTTAAAATCTCTTCGAACTACTATGCGACAAAGGCAGGTTGGATCCCTAAGCAAATGTGTTATGTAAGATTGGTTATGAATAGGACCCAGATGTTTATGACCTAAATATGCAAAACAATTTGACCTTAAAAATAGCTAAATATGACCCAAAAAAGACCATTATGACCAAACAAACACACATTTATCGATTCATGCAAATTGTCAACGTTATGTGAATATCAAATCATGCTATTTTAACAGTTATGAACGTCAAATAGTATTGCAGTTGTGGACTTGTGAATTCAGTAAATTGTATATTACCAGAACGGTCAGCAAAGAGCGAGCCAACAAAACATTTTCAACGAATCTCTTACATTAAGTTTTTAAGTTTATTACAAATTAAAAAATACAAATTGATACAAAATTATTACAAATACAAATAATGTACACACAATTTGTACAATTTGAAAAGAGTATTATTTGCCCCGCATGAGCATAGCTCGTGTTCGGGATCAGTTCAGTCATACATGCATTCATTGTTTCATCAATGGACACCCAAATCTTCATTGCTTCCTAAAGTAATTTTAATTTGTTCCAGTGCACTTTGATAACAATAAGGTAAATAATTTGTCCTTATTGTTGAGCATCTGGAATCTGATACGTCTTGTTTCAAGACATTTTTAAATTTAACATTGTTTACTTTATTGAAAGGAATGTTAGCAGATAACATCATCTCATAGAGGTCTTTCAAAAAGTCAACGGTTTGTAAGACTTCACAGTTTTAGCTAGTAACTAGGCCACCTTTCAGTGACATGAGACCAAAATATCAGTAACACTTTTTAGGTAATTGGTAATTTTCAGAATAGGGTAGAACATAGAGGAATGGAACTTTATAACTTTACAATTTTTTGTTTGTTTAATATAGGCAAAAACTAATTTATTTCTGAAAACTGATTGGCAAAGGTATAAATATGATATACAGAAGATTACAAATTTTATTTACCTTGCAAATAAATAACATTTTTTATAAAATTATCAACTGTCCCATCCCCCTACCTGTGTCTGTCATGGGACACTGTTTAAGAGGTATGGGACAGCGTTTTAAGCCTCAATGCATTTAATTAGAGCATAACAACAAAAGAGTTATAATAGATGACTCAGAACAAGAAGTCTCTGATAAATATGTTGAAACAAGCAAGTTCAACAAGATTAGCTATCTTCAACAAAGTGAGATCTTCGATTGAACGTTTTTTTCATTAAAGAATTGTGCTTAATTCAGACATTACATCGCTAAACTTGTTACAATTTTGTGAACATTTGGAGCAAGAACACTCGTTCATTGTGAACTTAATTTCAACTTAATCAGAATTCAAGCTGATAGCAATTAAATTCATGTGAATTGTGACTGAATAATTGTAGATTTGGACTAGACAACTTAATTTTTTACAAGATACACAACTTCTGCTGTTGTTATTACTAATTTGCCGTATTCATGTGGCTGGTCCTCTGGTTCTTATATGTACATAATTAATTTAACTATTTGTAATCTTCATAGTAAGCCGAACAGCTCCTTAAATCTTGCTCACTTAAGGATCAATTCCCTGTGAAAACAGGAGGCCTTGGCCCTTAGGGGATATATTGAGGCTAAATTTATATATTTATTTATTATATATAAAATATTAGATCAAGAAACTTCACCTAGAATTTTGTAAAGTGTAAATGTGTTCGAATCTAGCCCTCATATCCTTGACCCATCTTACTATGAAATAGAAGAAAAACACCTTAAAATCCATTTTCAATTTTTGCAGAAGTGTGGGAGTCAATGTTTATCAATAAAATTGAGTCCCTTCCCTCCTGCATACAAATGTACCATCCTTTCTGCATTGTAGTTATCACATGATTTAACTTATAACTCTCAAACTATCAGACAAATGCCTTGCTATCAATTGCTCTACATTAATGAAAAGTCAGACATTTTCAACAATTACAAATATTTATAGTAATTTTCCAATTTTAAAAATTACAAGGTTATTTAGAAATTCCGAAAAATTTATTGACAAAACTGAAGGAAATTTGTTTTCTCTTAAGTTACAGCATAACATCCACCATACTTTCTAATATGGCAGAGTAATGCTGTTTCCAACTTCTGAGACCAATTTGGCAAAAATTTCAAACATAGTTCTCGCATTATATTGAATGTCCCATCCCTCCACACTCTCCGCAGACAAAAATATAAAAAAATATCAACCGTTCAACTCTTGAATATAAGATCGTGTTCATAAATGTAACCAAAATGTGATGTTAAATTGCAAAAATATGCACAATAAGACCAAAACTGCAAAATTAGCTTAAATATGCAAATATATGGTATACAAAATATATTTAAAGTGATCAAGAACGTTCATTTCTTGTTTAAATCAATCCTATGACTGCAATAAAAGTCAGAAAGAAAACATGACATGTCATAAACATGCGGGCCCTAGTTATGAAGATCTGGTCAAAACCTTTGCCAGGAAAAAAGGAGACAATTATTAAGACACAAATAAAATAGAAGCATATCAAAATAAATACTCTAAGTTTTGCCTTGAATTTTTGATAAATAAAATTTAATGTAATGGAATTAAATTATTATGAAAATATAATGGAATTATAAATTATTTTGAATTTCAAGTTTAAGAGGACACCAGAATTAGTTAGTGCCTAGGGCCTAGGGCACCAAAGGGTCTTAATCTAGCCCTAAGTGTGCATAAGCAAAAAATATATACTGCTGCCAATTTTTACGAAATCACAACCATAAATTCCACCCACCAAACACATTTTAGAGGTAATTCCCCTTGAACGTCTCTTGGCCAACAGAATAGTCTGAAAATTTAAAATAGGCTTTGGGCTCTGTTTCCATAAGGAAGGAAACTGAAGCTATAATTGTGTTATCAGAAAACAGATATACTTCCTATAGGATATTTCCTTAAGGAAGGAAGCTGTCTGATTTATCAGGATAAGGAAGTGGTAACCTGGATTGAGCATGGAAAGTTGTCTTGATACACTGGTTGAAAATTGAAGTGAACTGAATGATGTAAATTAGAATGAAACTAAAGATCAATAAAAGGACATAGTTTTGTTAAAAACCTTATTTGCTATCCTTGGCCATTAAATCTAGAGTGATAGGAAAAAGCGAATAAGTCAAAATTTCAGGAATGACAAAAAACAATTTATTTCCACAGCATTGTTACATTATTTAGTTCACTCCACCAGATATCCTTACACAGTATCTTATACTATGTAAAAATATCTGGGTGGACTGATCTAAATATTGTAAAAGTGCTGTGAAAATAAATTGTTATGTCTCTCCTAAAACTTTGGTATTTTGACTTATTCGCTTTTTCCCTATCACTCTAGAAATTATACGCTGCTGTCTCAATTAAGTTATCTAGGGGGATATCCAATATTTGGAAAGTTATCCTATTGTTGGTTGTCTGAAAAGACAATTTTGAATAACATACAAAAATTAAAAATAAATAATGACTTACAGTACTTATAACAAAATGTGAATAATTTAAAAAAAAAAAAAAAAAAAAAAAAAACACACACAAACAGAATACTGTATCTAAATATTTAGGAAATAGGACAGCTGACCAAACAAGATTTGATTTATTTTGCATTGAAGATTATACAAATGGCTTTGTCTGCACAAAGAATGTGATTGAAAAGTTAATATTTAGTTGTAAGTACTCAAAAGAAAAGTGACTTACATTAAAATAATAGCATTAAACATAATCAAAATGTTAGATTTTGTAAATTATCTATATCGGTCCTGATTTCTACTGAGTCAGATACAATGAAAAGACGTTTTTAAAATTATTTCAAAACCAGTGGATGAAAGTTAAAAGTTAAAACACGACGTTTCGACTCTACCCTTAGTCTTCCTCAGGTGACATCTCATTCTATAGGCCTACTGCTCATAATGAAGATCATTTGTCCATCATTGATAAAAACATTGTTCCTAAAATATCTATTTTTCCATTCCTTTGGAATATAACATATTGCTTCCTCTACGCATTCCACAGGCAGCCAGGGGCTGAGGTTTATGAATGAAAAATCGGTGAATAGCAGCATCAACTTTTTGTACCTTAGGACATTGAGTGTGGTTGGGTGTGTATATAAAAACTAGTCAAGGGGAAATGTATGTATACACATCACCACAGAATTAAAAACAACTTATGGTGTAATTTCACTTCTAGAGCCATTGGTTTATGCAACAATCACAAAGCACTAAAAAAGGAAAAGAAATAAATGGATATTGTGGTAGAAAAATAGACAACATGTGGAAAAGTGTTGAAAATGGAAGTTCTAAAAACGATGAAGGCAAGAAAACAATAATATAGGATATATAGGATTACCGTATAATCCCTGCATTAGCGAATGCATAGGGAAAGTTTCCGGAAATACGGAATAGTAGGCCTACCCACATATAAAACTGAAAAAAATATTGGAAAAAAAAAGTTTTCTTGGCACGAACAATGACAAAATGAATTTTCCCAAAGTGTATTCAGTAAAATGCAGATTGTGAGGAATTTATGTCGGGGAAACAGGGAGGGACTTTAAAACTAGAATCCGTGAGCATGTAAGGGATGTAAGTAGTGGTAAATGCTCTACTGGACTCAGCCAACATATGACAGAAAACAGACATAACATTGGTGAGGTAAATATTTTAAGAATTGAAGATGATTGCATAAAAAGAAAGGTATATGAGGCATGGAGTATAATCGGCACCCAGGGAGTGTGTTTGAATAGATATGATGGGGATGTAGGTGAGGAGTGGTTGGATGAAATGTAAGCTGTACAAATTTCAGGAAGCTGGCCAAAAAGTTGAATTTTGAGTTTTAATGACTTTAGCCAGTTGTCTGATATTTACGATATTTTTTATTTCCTTTCTCATAATTGACTCATAACGTTTTGTGTATTCAAAATTTTTATTCTGCCCATAAACCTTTTGCACCGCTCCCCCATGTCATGGAGGATGCGGGTTCGTATCTCCACTGCTGTAACTACCAGTATGGAGCTGACTTTTCATTTATAAAATTACTTTGCATTCTTCGTTTACGATGTTATGGTATGTCCATGTTTAAATTTTAAATTAAAGAATCCCTATTATAACTGAAACCTTTACTTTGTTATCATATGAACACTCTAATTGAAAATGGTGTAGCATATGGGAGACTTTCAAAATCCCTTACATTCCAACAAACTGGCAAGGGACTGTTTACAAAGTGGTGAATGAAGTAATTTTGCAAGGAGTTTCATTATAGTATAACCAACTGCATAGACTGTGGCAAGATGGACACACTTTTTCATAGGTTAATGCTGTGTTCAAAAGTTAAAGACATGTTGCATTGGCTGGCAATAAAATTAAACAAAGTTCTTCCACTAGCAAACTTAAATTCGATTCATAACTTACTGTTGCATTTGGAATTTGATGAAAAATATGATCAAATAATTCAAGTTGTGTGTGTGAGTGCTTATATGAGAATCTTGTTTCCAAAAGGTGCCGGTACAAAATCCAAAAATATTAAAATTGAAATAACAGGTGGCAGCACTTCTCAGAACCTAGATTCACATATTGGGTGAAATAATTGCTGCCATTTAAAAGAAGTGAATGAATGTTCAGTTTCATGGCAAAAGGTATTTTGATCTTTAAAAAAATATATATGGTATCCATTAAATTTTTCTTCATGCAAAGGGTTAAACACATTCTTTGCATTTTCTCAAAAACTACATTTTTTCATCATTCAAATTTAGCATACTTGACATCAATAATTGATCAATATAACTGACAGTGTGACCATGAATTTGTGATCCAAATATAAAAGAAATTATTTTCTATCTCAAACAGAATTATTTTTGTGCTTTTCAGAGCATTAACTCTTAGTTTTCACAATTTGTATGCCAAAAAGTACCAAATCCAATTATTTACGCATATAAAACCCAAGAGTTTTACATTAAAACAGAAACATTTGACAGACAGTGACACATGATGCCCATTAATATATGAAGAAAGTAAGTCATATGTACTCAAACATTTGTGAGCATCAGAGGTTTTTTGTGTCTCCTGAAAAAAATTTTATTTGGGATTTGGTACCTTTTTGGGAAGAACGTTCTCAAATATACTCTGTTATACAATAACATAATTACAACACCCAAAACCTACAAATAACAGTTCAGCCAGATAGAAGACATTAATCCGTCACCGTGGGTAAGTCGGTAGCGCGCCTGCCTTCCACTCCGGAGGCCCGGGTTCGATTCCCGGCCGGGTCGGGGATTTTTCAGTAGTGAAAAATCCCTTTCTCGGGTTCAGGACTGGGTGTTTGTCAGTAGGTTAAGATAATGCACATTGTGCGCAATTCCTTAATTATTAAAGATGATTTATTAAAGTAGAAGTAATGTTTTAACAGATTGTTAAGGACAAGTTAAGGTGAAAAAACTACAGTGAAAAGGAAATATAATGTAGTACTGGCATATACTCTGTATATAAAACAAACTTTGTAACATTTACAGTTTATATAACATTTAACTTTAAAGAAGTCAAATAGGCCTACATAAAATAATTAAAATCAAGTAAACTGATATAACAAAGTGCCAGATGGAGTTAATAGGCCACATTTCAGAAACTATTGAGTTTTATACCATGGTTTCTTGAGAATGTTTAATTAGCATATGTGAAGGAATAAGTGGGATAATTCCTATCGCTAGCATGTCTAATTATTTGTCAAAGCCCAGTGTATTGCAACTTCCAAAGCCCTATGCGAATACTGCAAACTGTTGTCAATGAGAACTGATTTGGATTTGATGAATTCATTGTACTATTTTCAGAAATCAGTTCCCTAATTGGGCATTACTCCGGTATTGGTCAAGCAATTTGATCCAAATCAATAGACTTCGTCCCATGGATGTTATAAGTGCCTATACCAAGTTTCATGAAAATCTGATAAAGCATATTTGAGTTATCGTGCATACAGGCACACGGACAGACAGACACAGACATTTTCCCATCCACCAGTGGCATAGCCAGAAAATAATTTTGTGGAGGGTCAAAGTGCCGAGTGATTTGGGGGATATGGAATATTGGGGCTCTGTTCGACTCTGACTTCGACAATTTTCTGCGAAATAGTAGTAACCAAATAAGAAATATAAATTACTAGCTGACCCATCAATGCTTCGCATTGTTAGATGTAGGTATGTATATTTAGGTTAAGTGAACACAATTTAAAGTCGATTTGATGTACTTCTATAAATCATCAGCCGTCCAGCCAACACGGTGGACGTATTTATATTCCACGTACTCCTTCACCCGTAGTTTACTCTGATTATGTCTTAAAAAATTTAATCGTTCTGTTTCAATTTTGGGAAACATACAGTAAAAAGCTGGGGGTAGGGGATGCCTTCGCTCCTCTCACACAGCGGGCTCCGGTTCGAATACTGGTCGGGACAAGTTACCTAGGTTTTTTTCCGGGATTTTTCCTCACCTGTGAGACAAATGTCTGGTAACTTTAGGCTCTGGTAACTTTAGGTCCTAGTGGTCCCCGGATATCATCTGGCAGCCATAATCATCCTCATCCCATCCTCGCCTTGTTCAGAGTGGGTGTGTGAATGGTGTATCTCGTCCTATGTGTTTGTGTTGCATCGGAGGTGGCCCCGGCATTGGCCCGATCACTCATCCGGGAGGCCCTCCATGTTCTTGTCTGGTCAAGAAAGTATGTATGTGATCCATAGATAATCCCTCTCCCGACAGGTCGTGGTCCTGTAAGGCCCGGGCAACATGGGTTGCTTAAATGACCCCAAAAGGGAGAGGTAAAAACTAAGGTAAAGATAGAGAGATAATATGGTAAATATAAATTAATCAGAAAATTATATCTATTGATTTTGTATTAACTATCTTTCGCAATACAGCTAACTTTAAGAAAAGAATTCAGCTCTTAAGAAAAGAACCCAGGACCTTCTAAATTTACTTCGTGTTACAAAATAGTTGATAATCAATTATAGGAATTCTATTGATAGCCTTTCTCATAATTTTATATCTATTAGTTCTACATGAAATCACAGTGTCATGCAAAGCCACCTGTGTAGTTTAAAAAACATTATGTTGTCATGAGGAATGTGTACATGCAGTATGAATTCCTTTTGGTGAATTTCATAACTTTACAACCCTATTTTGGCCCTTAGAGGCCCTTAGAGGCCAAAGATTTTGAAATCCTTTCTTAGTGCGCATCTAGAGCCTAGGAGCAATATGTGTACCAAGTTTCACGTTCCTAGGCTGTATAGTTTTTGAGAAACTGTGATCAGTCAGTGAGTCAGTGGGTTTTGGCTTTTATATATAGAGATATGGCAATAAACATTTAATTGGACATGAGATATATGTTTGGGGGGTATAGGCTAGAATATTGGGGCTCTGTTTGACTCTGGCTTCGACAATTTTCTGCGAAATAGTAGTAACCAAATAAGAAATATAAATTATATGGCAATAAACATCTAATTGGTCATGAGATAGATGTTTTCCATATAATTCGACCTTACTGAACATGAATATGACAATAAAAACATTGTTTGTTCCAAATTTCTCATGGTTTTTCATGTATCTCGTGTCCAACCAAATTGCCATATAATTTATATGTATTATTTGTTTACTACTATTGCACAGAAAATTGTTTTAGATTAATGTAAAATTGGAATTTTCTCGAAATCCGGAGTGAACAAAATTTGTTTACCGTCATGTTCATATTCAGTGATGTCAAATTCATAAGAAAATCCTATTTTCATCTCTATAACACACAAAAACTAAAAATTTTCAGTACAATGTTATTGTGCTTACATTAGGCAGAGCAGCAGTGCAAACAGATGCGTCTTTGTTGTGGCTTCATATTCAACTCTTGTTTGAATTTGTGCATGGCATGAAGGGCATTGCATGTTAGCTGGCATTTGACCCAACATCGCTGAGGTCTGGATTATCACTGAAAATATAATAACGTTACATAACATAATATAATATACAAGATCAAATCCTACATGAAAGGAGAGATTTGCAAGATCATAAATTGGTCTGATACCATCCAAACTCCAATTCACATTTTTAGCCAGAAATTCAGTTACAGTATAATAATAATTAAACAAAACCAACTATTTTAGGCCTAAGTTCTGCCACATCTTTAAAGTAAATAATTTGTTTCCTAATGTTTATAAATTTCTATTGTCAAGTATGCTTTGTCATTTGGCTGCCTCTTAACAGATGAAGCTGAAGGAATTGTTTTCTAAATAATAATACTAATGGGAAATAATTACAATAATATGAAGGTGAATTCCAAAAAGTAGGCTAAAGCCAGCTTCACTGAATTTTCAAATTTGACAAAAAAAGTTATATTATTTTATACAACTTTGTTTTCAGCTATACTTATTGTGAACTTTATAGTACTTAAGCAGTGAAGAAAGTTTGTAATTTTGCAAATTAATACGTAAATAAGAGCAAACTGAAAATCTGAAAGATTAGAATGTAATAGTTTTTGGAATGAAATTAACGATTTAGGATGTTCTGGAAATTTATTTGAAATGTAGGATGTATTTGAATCTGGAAATGTAGGATGTATTTGAAATTATATTTTTTTTTTTAGCAGGAAATAGCCTGAAGTAATAAAATAATATAGTACCACAGTATAAGTACTGTGATAATACTTTCTGGAATGCATATGTACTCTAAAATATTACTTTGTCAACTAATAAATATTGCATATAATTATACAATACAATACAATTATACAATAATATATCATTAAAAATCCATTCAAATTAATTAGGATGAGAAAAATTTCCATCATTCTCTTAGGTATAATTGACACCACAGGGTGTGTACTGGTCATTAAAGGTACCGGTATGAGAAAGTAATGAAAATGAACAAATAATCATGAAAGTAATGACAAAGAAATGAAATTGATTGAGTCGCCATGACAAACTACAGTAAGTGGATATTGATTCAGTGAGAGTTTTACCATATTTTTTTACGCCATACGGGTAATTGTCTCAAATGATAAAGAATTCAATACATTTCCACTGAGGCGATCTTTCCTTAGTTTAACTTAACCATAATTCAATTTTTTTCTCAGAATCCGTAGGTCTGTAGAAATAAAACTTTTGCATTCCTAATATACACTATGTGTACAGGTAGGGAAAAAAATATGTGTAGCTGATTTCAGAGCCTTGTGATACGTAAATAAATGTAAGAGATGTAACGGAAACATTTCTTTTCACAAGCAATGCAAATTAAATTAAATTATTCCTCAATTCAAGCAATTTATCGGCTGTAGAACAAATTTCAATACATTCCCTGCTATCCTGTGAATGCCACCAGGTATGCGCAGTGGCTCATATCGACAACTTAGATAGTTTAGTCGGTCCGCTTTTTTTTTTCTTCCTGTACATCACTAAGGAATTTTAATACTTTTGAATTTATATTTTGAAAATTTGTGGTGATTTTAGCATTTACATGATAACTGGTTTTCAAGTAGGGGTTCATTAAAAAATCCTTTGTTGACCTAAGCACATTGTTAAGAGATCGTGAGTATGAGTATGGGTATGAGTTTAGTTGGAATGGAAAAGTCATGGAAGTCTTGAATTTGATCCACTGGTAATCATTAGACACCCTGAACCAGTACCACTTCCTAATGTAAAACATCACTAGCACCTGTACTAAGTACTTGCTATTTTGCTAGGCAGCATTATATAAATCATTCACAAGTAATAATAATTGCTTACCTGCAGGTGTGCCTTGAGGAGGTGGATTCATTCCATATGGTGGAGGTGGTGCTTGCATACTGCAAAAATAAAAACAAACAATTAATTAAGTTTGTAAACATTCAAAACTCTCTGGTTTTTAGTGAATAGTAAGTATTCACTGCAGAGTGTCGAGGAATCTTGATTAGTGAAAAAGTTATTTTGAAAAAGAAACTGCTCATTAATGTTTTAATTTATTTTTTATCACTTTCACTCACGATTTTTACTTCCTCTGTCTGTACCATAGGTACTATGGGCCGAGGAAGTATTGTTTTCGACCCCCAAATTCAAAGTTGAGTTTTTAACAAAATACACGTTTTGAGGTTCCCTGAATCCAAAAATACTATTTTTGGAAACATGTCTGTGGATGTCGGTGAACAGGCTAGTTCCAAACGGAAAATCATATGAAAACAAAATTTCGTATTTGGGTCAGGTACTTTCTGAAGATGTGACCCGAAGATTGGCGACAAATTTCTCTTATTTTTAAGGGGCTTTTATATGAAAAAATTTTCGTTTTTTGCGATTTTCTCGAAAACGGCTCAAACGATTTTCTTTAAATTTTGCACATGGGTTACTTATACCAAGAGCTAATACTTTTATTTGAAACTTTAAAAAAAATATATCTCTGAAGGGTGGTTGTAAGCCACCCACTGTTTGTTGAAACTCTGTTTTGCCTGGTGAACAACTCAATATGCGGACATTCACGGCCTCTTATTCTATTCTATGAGAAAGATGTATTGTTGGCCGTGCTTACAGTAAAGAAATATCTGAGGGGAATATTCGATAAATTTTGGAAATTATTCTTAACTGCGGAAAGTTCAATAAACGTTTGCAGTCACTTGCTTTTTTTTTAAAAAAAAAGTTTGTCCATAACCTGCGATTTTAAGTCTCAACAATCAAAGAAGAGGCTATGAGGTATTTATAGCATAATTAGCATAAAATTATGTCTGACGATTCTGTACAAGGATATGTGAATAGCCTACTGCTAACTTTTATTTGGGCAGTGGAAGTTATGTGAGTTTCACATCAGATTTTTTTTAATGTACGTGACTGTTTGCTCCTACTTAAGTTTTCAAATAACTTTCCGTAATTTCACTTTTCACTGCTACTGATGCGCAAAAAATTGTACAAAAACTCTCACGTAAGATTATTAGAATAATGCTTTATCTAATATGCGAGAATTTTTGTCCTTTTTCTATGGTTGGCATCCATGGATACCAGCTATTTTACAGGAATTTTCCTCGTCAATTCCCAGCTCAGAGCCCAATGATGGTTTCACTTGATGATTACTTATAATCATTTAAGAAATTCTGATCTGAAAGGGTAAAATAAAATTAAAATTAACATTCGCCAGATAATCTTGTATGATATTGTGTTATATTAAAAATGTTATCTTTAGTTGGAACGATGTCTTAATGGTAAAATTTATATATATAAAAGGCTTTGTCCTGACTGACTGAATGAATGACTGACTGATTGACTGAATGACAGGATCAACGTACAGCCTAAACTATAACAGGTAGAGACTTGGAATTTTGACAGTACCTTCGTTTCATAATGTAGCTCACTAAGAAAGGATTTTGAAAAATTCTGATTCTAAATGCCAAAAATTAAATGTTTTTGAAAATACTTAATCCCTTTTTACATAGAATTATCAATTCCAAATCACAGAATATATTGTTGCCAAATATGATGGGCTTGGAAAAAACAAATGAAATGCACTTTTGACAAATAAGAGAAGTTATCAAAATAATTCATGTTATAAATAAATATTACAGAATGAAATCCACTAAAATAATGGAATCACATAACTTTCTCTACCCTGGACATAGCGAAAACAAAACGAGGTATGGTAATGTGTATATTATTATATTATATCGCAGGTTTTTGGAGAGAAAAGTATGAAAGTGATAATGCTTTCTGTTTAATTTCATTCCCAAAACGGCTTTATGGTAACATAAGAGTGGGAAATTTCCCGCCTCGATATTACAATTTTATGTTACAGGAATTTCTGTTTCTTCTTATTTAAACCTCTACCAGGCTTGCTGTGCACTGTACAAGCGATGGGATGCAAAATTCTAGATCCTCTATGAACCATAAAAAACTATATCAAGCGTTTTCTGAGGGAATAGTTTGAGTGTAATAAGTCGTTCTTCCTATTTCAAATTATAAATGCCTATATAAGGACCTAGAATTTAAAATTGAAAATCCTTCATAAGTTAATTTCCAATTACAAAATACAAAACCCGGGCGACGCCGGGTCTTTTAAGCTAGTATATATATATATATAATATATATATATATATTTATATATATAGCCTAATTGTAAATTTCATTTATTCTGTGTGTTGTGCGTTGGATTATTAAAATTAATAAAAGTGCTCAATGGTCAGATGTTCTGAAGAAATATCCGTCTCCATACCATTTAGACACGAATGCGTTGAAGCAAACTGAAAAACTCCATCAGCTGGACATTGTATTATTACTTATGCTATTAATAAGTTGGACATACTTTCTGTTGTTTATTGTAAGGGTATCAACTTTAATATTATAAGATATATTAGTTTTATAAATTTAATATATCAGTTTAACCTTGGTTAGAAACTACCTCTTGTTCTAGTGGTTAGCATTGCTAATTACAGATCTGAAAGCGTGGGTTCGATCCCAAAGAAGGAGTTACTTGAATAAAAAAAGCAGTTTCGGTTAAGAAAACAGTTATTAATGGCCCCCAATTCTGCCATCTGCCAGTGACGTCAAAAGACGGAGAGAGAAGACGTAACGGTCTCCTTGCAACGTTGTATAGGATTTCTATAGATCGTCCCAACCTTAGAAGACAGTATTGGTCTTATGCAGCGCACTGATGCCAGATCTACTCACATCACAATACCAGGCACATGATGTGAAAAAGCTCTTAGATAGGCGTGAAAACCTCGAAATTTGTTTGTTGTATATAATAATTATTGTAAATCATGCCCTGCAGATAGAACGACGGTACACCCTCCTTCCCTTATTTTCAACCCCCATGAGTAATATGTTCTCTGTAAGCCCACAAATCTACATTCTTTGACTAATATCTGCAAACTATTACACATGTGCCCTATAGAATCGAGTAAAAATTCTACGAGACAATCATTCTCGAAAAAAAAAAGCACCCCTTGCGAAATTTTCATTCCCTACTATGTGTTTTTTTACAAGTCTACATTCTTTGAATGTTTACCAAACTTTATACACAGACCCTATAAAAACAAGATAAAAAAAAAAATAGGCGAAATTAATTTTGTAAGAAGCCACCCCTTAAATGTTTCTACCCCTATTATATCACCAAAATTTAGATCTACATTCTTGACCTGTTTTTAACAGACTTTATACACAGAACGTATAGAATCAGGAGAAAATGGTAGGAAAACTAATTTTAGGACAAACCACATTTTAGATGTTTCACCCCTATTTTGTGATATATATTTATACCTACAACCGTTGACCAATTTTTATCAGACTTTGTACAAAGAACCTATTGAACCAAGAGAAATTTTAACCAAAGTTAATTTGGAAGAAATCACTCCTTAAATATTGCAACCCCTATTATATAAATTTTATTTAAATCTACATTCTCTGACCAATTTTTATCAGCCTTTACACAGAGCTAATAGAACCAGGAGAAAAATTTAGGTAAAACTAAATTTGGAAAAAAATCATTTAAATGTTTTAATCCCTATTAAATGACGTTTAAATCTACATTCTTTAGCTCATTTTACCAGACTTGACACACAGATAAGCAAGACTAATAGGAATTTCTGTCTCTTCATATCTCAACCCCACCATCCATGGTCTTTAAAAGTAATGGGGTGCAAAATCCCAAGTCCTTGGGTGTGATAAGTCGTTCTTCCTCTACGGCCTAGATTTTGAAAATTAGAGGGCTCCCTCTAAAATTGACTTCGAAGTACAAGCAAAATACAAAACCAGGTGACGCCGGGTCCTTTAAGCTAATAATTTATAAATGTTAAATTTAATATTAAATTTCATTTCGATAATATTTTTTACTATTGTTGTTATTGTTATTATTATTACAATTATTATGTTATAATAATCAAATTTTAAAGAATATAATTATATTAGGAAAGTAATAGTTAAAATACATTACCTACCTTTAGGCCTGTTCACTATCCTCAGGGAGTGGTATTATTCCTTCTCAGAGGACCTTTCGTGTTTTCTTTTCTTATTCTATACAGTACACTTTCTGAACACCGTGTAGCTTCTGCTGTCTCTTTAATTGACTGGGTAACGTTCATTTTCTTCAAGAAATAATTAAGTATATTTAATACTATAATTCGCTCTTTACTGCGCAATTTGTCAACACTACGATTTCTAGTTTCTCTATTCATAATTAATATAAAATAAAAATAAATATAAAAATTAATTTTTAAAATCGCAAAAACCACACCATAAGTTAAACTTCACTACACAGATAACATTATAACACTGAGCTCTAAAGAAGATACGATCATCTGAGAGACATATGAGTAAACAAAATCTGTACAGCGTTGAGTCAGGACTGCCTGATTGTCGAGCTCGGAAAAAATGTGATAATTTATTAATGCTACATGATATAGAGCTCTGGTTTGTTTTAAAAACTTTCTCAGACATCTATAAACATTTCTTCTCGCTTAGTCACCAATGTAAAATAAAAAACAAAGTAGGTTACTCGCTAACTAACTTTTTTGTGTTAATGTCCGAAAATTTTCAAGCAGCACTTCATAAAAAAAAATATAGCTTTCTTCTTATGTAAAATTTATTGCCAAGGGAAAGAGAGTATTTTCTATAAACACCAGGCAATCCAAGAAAAAATTCTTAGTCGGTTTCGATTATTGGTTTCTTGTCTATCACGTGATAAGTTATTCATCTGAAAAAATATAGATTTCCGCCAAATTAACGTAATTGTGAAAAATAGGCCTCATATTAATTATTGATGACTTCACAATTGACATCATGAGATAGAGCGGAAAATTCTCTATAAGACCTCGCAATCACATTATTACATTTATCAATTCAGAAAATTGGCAACATTGTCGGGATAGAAAAGGACGAAGCTAATTGCAGAACGTACGAGTGCAAGTGAGATGCAAATACTACATTTAACTCAATACTGTTTTTTAAGGTTGGGACGATCTATAGATTGTTTAATATGAAGTAGTCGTAATGATTAAAATTAGCATTGCGGGAAACTTAATATTAGAAATTGTTGGGTGGCAGTAGAAGCTTGTGTATGTTCGTGAATTTATCGGCATTTCATACTCCTATTTTACTGGTGCTGAAGGAAGTTTTTGTTCTGTTTCCGGTAATAACTCTTTATGGCCAAGTGAGTAATGATATTAATGCCCAAACAGGAACAAAAAGAGGTATGACTCATGGTTTTCGTTGAATCTTTCTAAGAAATAGATCACGTGGTATTACCACAGCAAATTGAAAGCAAGTTAAACTCAAGAGAACCTCCCTCAGAAATGGATTACGGAAGTTCAGTGGCATTGAGAGAGGGCGTTTCCAGTTATACAATCGCAGGGAATACGCAGAACGTATGATCTAGTACGAGATGCAATATATATATTAGGGATGGGTCGATACCAGATTTTCTCGATACCGATACATGATTTTTCCTCGATACTCTATACTTCGATACTCGACACCTTCAACATTTCCAGTTTCAATAAATAGGTACATTAAAAATTAAAATTTGAGAGAACTGTGTAATACCAACTAAATTAATTAAGTCTACATATTTAATGAGACAAAATTTAATATCATCTGTAGCCTATAATTATTTTTAAACTCTACATTAAAACTAAAATTAGTTTTTTAAACAGTCCACTTACAAGCTTTTGTTAAAAAAATACTGGCATTCTCACTTAATTGCAGAATTACAAAAGTATCGAAAAAGTATCGAGCGAGTTTTCAGAAGTATCATTCGATGCCGATACCATGCAAGTATCGAGAGTATCGAGGTATCGAAGGTATCGAGGACCCATCCCTAATATATATATATTTTAATGAAGTTAGGAGAATAGATCCTTAAAATAATTTTTTAGTACACGCTCTCTAAAACAGCTGCTTATCGGACTGGTAACACGCCGAAAAGCTGCACTTTAAAGGACAAGTCCGCTAAAATTGCATAAAAGTGCATTCAAACTGCATTCAAAATGCAATTTTAGCGGCCTCGTCCTTTAAAGTCGTCATGGCAATCTATAAACAAAACCCAGACGGCATTGACCAGTCACACCAACTTTAACATGGATTTACGCTTATAATTGGTCATAAAACAACAAATTTAAGCCAACACGTTTCTTTATGATAATCAGAAACTTTACCAGGATTTTTTGCAAAACACGGTAGCCCACTTCATCACATGACAACAAATATAAGCCAACAACTTTTCACATTTTGGTTCACTTGATAAACATTCCTTACCATGGACGAACAGCATTTAAATGCCGTAATATATCCCTTCTCATAGCCTATTTCTGCCGTGAAGTTGCTGGTAGCAGCTCCAATTCAATGTTTCTGGCTTGGATTGAAATTTCCTCGGTATTATCATTTATAATTTCACAAGCTTTTCATAAATACTAGTTGGTATGCAATATTGTTTACAAACAAGGGACACATATATTATGCATTTATACTACCACATTTGTTATTGCTACGTACGGTCATTGTTGTTTTATGATCTAGATGGCCATGACCAGATAACTTAAAGAAATGACTGACTGCCTTTCATTATAATTAATTATACGGTATTTTTTGTTTTATTTCATGTAATTTATAGAACTTTTACTAAAAAATATTGTATGCACCACGTACGCAAAAACTTTAGCGGACTCATCCAGTATTTCAGCCTCGGCTTTCGCCTCGGCCGCTATACTAGATTCGTCCGCTAAAGCGTTATTTTGCGTACTTGATACATAAATAGCTATAAAAGTTTCATACAGGAAACTAATGACCATTCAAAAATATCAGAACACTTAGGCAGATTTCTTTATATGGTCAAGTATGGGAAGAGCAAGTATATTTATTACTATTAAAAAGTAAAAATTTATTTTGAATTAGTCATAATCATTAGATTTAAAATTCTCGAGCCCCTGATTTTATTGCGTCAAGGTCCTAGCGAGATAATTTGCTTTAGGGTACTGTTTTAGTCTTGATTTCTTCATAAATCAAGATAAGTCGGAAGATTGGAACAGGAAAGCTTTTGTGGGTCCTGTGTAAATGCATATAATTGAGCTAGCGCTGAAAAATACACGCTTCATAATTCCCATAACTCCAAAAGTTACGTTCTTGAAACGATATCTAGGCCTATCCGTTATGCAGGCCTGTATATATATATATATATATATATATATATTATCTTAGGAAATGAGCTTTGATTTTTTACACTTCTTAAATTTTGTTTCTGTTACTACATTATTAAGAAACTGATCTACTTGGAAACATTTTCAACATATTTATTTTTTATTCCATGAACACCATATAATCCAGAGAAACTAAAAGTACAAATGCACTTTCGTTCTGGTACGTTTGAAATTCAGAGAAATATGTTACATAACTTTTAAAAGGTTAAAAAAGTAGACGACTCCCTATTACTACAACTCTAATCGCGTTTGACCGAATTTTTAGTGCAGATGTTAAGCTTAAAAAGCATAAGGATCACGGCTATTGACCCGCTCGCTTGATACAAGAGACCTCTAACCCCATTTTTCCTTAATAGAGCGTCAAATTCTCCTCATGCTGTGTAAGTGTTTTACTCAGCATGTAATAATAACTCTACCGTACAACATTCATATGAGACATTTTTATCTGGATAGCATTTTCGTATCAGATAAGAGAGCTATTTTACTGGGTTTTACCAGTCAGTAACTAGTACCACAATCAAGTTTATTAAAAGCATATTTTTAACTATAACTATGCACTTTATTACAATCTAATGTTAATATGTGTTCAAGACATAAAATAACGAACATAAAAACGATGCTTTCATTTGCATATTGTTGCACATTTTATCAATTTTGTGATACCGCATCATATTTGCTTAGTATTGAACTACTTTTTCATATTTTATTAACTTCTCGCTTTTTTTTGACGGCATTAGAGATTTCAACTACTGGGCATATCTCCGTTAATTCATGCATTAAGAGCATAGGCTATTTGGCTATGTGAATGTTTTCAGAAATTATTAACGATCCTTTTCTCTCTAACTTTTTAGTTAATTAAACCTCTTTAAATTTCTTTGCTATACACCTTTTTATTGCTATGTTCATGTCACGTGAGAAATATTTTTCAAAAAATGTTGCATTGAGCTGATTTAAAAAAAAAATATTGTTAATGCAATTTATACACGCTATGATATTTTGCAATGTTATTGAGCTAACTTAAATATGCAAAGTATTATAATTACGTTAAACGATAAAGCATATTTCATTGGTTGGCTCTGGGGCTTATTTTACGAATGTTACAGCATATTTCGTCGTGTGATAGAGCATCTATTTCCGGGCCATAGCCATAATTGATAAGCGTTTAATAAGTAGGGTTATACGTTTATTTTCATCATACATACCAGAAAAATAAATTCAATAAAAAAAAAGTGTCTCTATTAGCCTATATAAGATGCGATTCCGAAGACCCGAAGCATTTGATTGGCTCTCAAGGACAGCCAATCAGTGGCCGAGCCGCCACAAACATTAGTATTCGTAATTAAGGTAAACGAGGCTAGCTCACAAGTATCCGTTTCTGCCAGTAGAAATAATAGACGAAATTACTTTCTAAAGAGCAAGCTTTCATTTCCCGCTGGTACTTTACATAAATTTTATTATTTGTCCACTTGACAGCATATAGGCCTAAACATTAATTAATACAGATACATTTTTTTTGGGGGGGGGGGTTTGTAGCTAAATTTTAGCTAGCACGAATTGCTAGTAATAAAATAAGATAGACAGTAAATTAATTTGGTAAAGTAAAGGCATATTTTACATAAGTAAAGTAAAAATCCATTTTAACTTACGGAATCAATTCGTAGACTTAATGGCCTGTGTGTGTGTGTGTTTGTGTTTGCGCGTGCGTGCGTGTGTGTGTGTCAGTGAATGGTCTGTGTGAGAGATATACATAAGAGAGAACAGCAAATAGGAAAGCGAGAAATAGGACTCCCAAATCATGAAGGCTGGATGGATTAAAGGCGGAACACGGTATAGACTTCGTTGGCAAGATCCTGTTGCCTATTCTCAAAGTATAGCCTACGTTAGCTTTTGGAGAAATAGCCTAATTAAGTATCCTTCGTCGAAAATATTTACAACTCTGATCATTTTTAATCCATGAAACAATGAAATTCGTTTATTTAAGAAGTTGTAGAATAAACAGTGCATTGTTAATTTTTCATCCTTTTCGGGGGGGGGGGGAAATAAGGATTGCGTTTTGAAACTTTAGAGGTGAGGTCTTGTACTTTCGGTTTACTCTAAAATATAAAAGGAATCTTCGACAGAAGCTCAATACTATAATAAAATGTATTGCATTTGAAAAAGCAGCAATAAAAATGCATTTTCTACCGGATTTGAATTATTATCAGTAGAAGCTGTTTTCCTCGTTTCATCATGTTTCCGTTTTCCTTATAAGCTACTCTGCCAATTTTATTACTGTACAGAACGCTATAGGCCTCAAGGACTTGACCTGCCAATATATCATGCATGACTCATGAGTAAGCATACTGTTACTTAGTTTCCTGTTATGAATGTGAAGATTATCTTGTCATTTCTTAAGCCTGTAATGTGCCAGGCGACAAGTAAACAATATTATTAAACTACAGCATATAGTCTTTAACCCATGCTGTAATTTTGCTGGAGCTCAATAGTTACTTAGGTTTAATTGATGTATCTGCAAAGCACGTGTTTCTTGCCCCGTGTTTCTTATCAAATGGACCCATTTTCTTTGTGACCGTTTTGTTATCATGTTACGATATAAAAGCGACAGGCTATGTTGAAATTTTGCGCAACATCCCAAAATAGTGACTATGGATGACATCAACTTCAGTCACAATATGCTCAAGTGTAAAGGGGAAAAGTTAATTTACTCCCCAGAGTTTTCGCTTAAGGGATGGCCGAAGTATTGAGAGTGATTTTCTAAACTATCTGTGCTACAAACTTCAAATTTGACACACTTTCCTAAAAAATTATGTTTCACAATTCAGTTAACATCTCAATTCACTCCTGAGATATTGTTTTTTTTATGAAACATTCTTTCATGCCTGCTTTACAATATTACTGACGGGTTTTTAATCGTATTTATACTTTTTAAATAATGATGATACTAAACATTTAAAAATAACTAAGGCTTGTTCAAAAATTGTGATTAGTACATTGTGAATTATGTTGTGAAAAGTGCCAGAGCATTATCTCTTTCTTGTGGAAGAAGATAGATTTTGAATTTGACTAAATAACATGAAAATAGAAACTGAGATAACGAACGATTAAAGTTTGCATGCACGGCACTTCAAATATGACGTTAGCAACACCTTTCCATGACCCCAAACGGCATAAAATTTTGTAGAGTTGCACTTCAGAGTATGCTGCATTTTTTACATTGATTTTTTTTACCAAAATGGCTAAATCAACTCTTTTCTTATCCCTTAAGGATGGAACTTATTGTAGTAAAGCAGTAAAACATCAAGTTTGATCCTCCCAAAACGACAAATATAAAGTAATCATAATTAGACAGAAGGGGGTTTGTCTTGAGCAGATAACAGAATTCGAAATTTGGATGTGTTATGTAAAATAGCTAAACCGTTTCGGAAAAGGATCAAGAGAGAGATAATCTAGAACAGTGATCTCCAAATTATCAAATTACCGAGTTTTGAGTCTCATTGCAGTACGAATGAACATCTTTTATCACAAATAAAATTACAACAATTACGTTAGTATAAAGCAATCATGAAGTTTATTTGAAGACAATATGCAAGCGATGTAAGTAACTACTTGTTTTGGTTTTATTGTTCTGTTGGTTTTATTTGATCTGCTGATTAAGTAAAAATACATTATATAAATTTAACTCGCATTTAAATAGCTGGTGCCCGTGGCTTCGCCTTATTTAAATAATTTATTTAAGTGAAAAATAATTAAAACATATTTATTAACAGTTACATTGTTTTTACATAAATAGCAGAAATTACATAATTTTATTTTTAATTAGACTGTTTAACATTAAACATATAAATAATTAAACGAACAAAAGGAATCTTATGCTGTCATATGGCCATACAAATTCGAAATGAAACGATTAAAATGAACCATAGATTCATGGACTTTTACCCATATCTTGCAATCTTGCATAAACAATTTTATTATAACGATTGATAATTACAAATTCTAAAATCCCGGCTTCGAAGTGCATTTCACGAAAAAAAGTGCGTCGCCCGGGGGGGAAGACCTCAGATTCGAGTTCTCTAGCCCAAAAAACCCCTAATAGTGTGTTTCGTCCAAATTGTTCCATGTTTTCCCATTAAAGCCTGCAATCAATCTCCCCTTTGGCCTACCTATAATAAAAATATTTAAAAAATAGATCTCTGCGAATCGTAAACAAATGAATCAAGATACCAACCGAGCAAGGCCATCATGAATTAACTTCACATTTGAACAATGTTTTCCACACCAGTAAAATTGCTCATGTCTTTCTTATGGAAGGTATTTCGTCTCCTTGAAAATATTTGTTTTTTTGTATTAAAAATCAAAATTTTGAAAAATTCTTTCTTAGTATGCACTTACATTGTACTTACGAATGTACTGTAAAAATTCAAAGTCTCTACCTATTATAGTTTAGGCTGTAAGTTGATTCTCTGTCAGTCAGTCAGGACAAAGCCACTTATATAGGCCTACATGTACGAGAGATTTGTATGAGCTTCGCGCAACTCCAAGGCTTTGCTGAAAAAAGTCACGCTGTATCCGTTCAGATGACAATGGATGACATTGGCGAAAGTAATGTGAATCATACATTACTGACTGGAAATACAAATAATAGCCAAGACATTTAATAATGCATTCAATGCACACAGCTAGAGAGGACAAAGAACGCAATGCCTACATTAGACATGGGTTCTTGTCAGAACGACAGATCTTTAATTTTGACTAGGAATAAGTCATAAGTGGTTCAAATTCCTAGTTGATAACTTAATTATTACCTAGTTGGTAATAATTAAATAATGATAAGAGTAAGTAAGTGTATGAAAATGATGTACGTATGATGCCTTGCACTAAAATAAATTATCTAGTGGCTTTTGAAAATAAATAAAAATGCTTAAGAAAACATAGTAGAGCCTAGTTCAGTTAGCGATGAAATGATAATACATTTCATTAGGGTAAGGTGGTACATTTTCGAACACTTAACAAATATTCTTATTTTATGAACACAATAAACATAAGACAAGTTCAACTGTATTGTATTCACAAAGTTGGCAATGTAGTTGACCCTTCACAAAAATATCAAAGTCATACAGCTGCAATATTGGTCATGGCAATCGATCTTTCATTTCCAGAATATCGTTCGAAAATGTACCGCAGTAGGTACAATTCTAAACACCAGTGGGTACTATTTCGAACAGTGGCATTTTCAACGAACAAAGTGCTTTCTTCCAAATATTATTTTCTGTTATTATTATTTAACTGTAATATGAGCGTAATAATGATGTGTCACGTTTTAAATAGGCAGATGGCCGGATTGGGGCATGTGGTCAGCATGCCGACTCCTACGACAGTTATTGATGGCTTACTGAACCGGAGCCGCTACTTCTTTATGAATTAGCTCTTTTGTTGGTGTCAAGAGACTGAATGTACCCCGTTCCAGATCACCCTACCTCAGAAAAATCCGAGGAGGTACCGGTGATCGAACCCAGACTTGAGGGTGCGTAGTCAGGAACCACTAGACCATTAAGAC
Source organism: Ectobius pallidus (assembly GCA_964059195.1). Classification (NCBI taxonomy): domain Eukaryota; kingdom Metazoa; phylum Arthropoda; class Insecta; order Blattodea; family Ectobiidae; genus Ectobius; species Ectobius pallidus. The sequence goes on along the minus strand of CAXKWD010000002.1, from coordinate 107,873,802 downwards.
GGTCTGTTATAAAACATCAAGAGCAATAATAAAAATACTTAACAGCTGCATGCTATTGTGTATTGCATAAATGCTGAGATGAAATAACATTACAGAGGAAGTCTTAGTTTATAACTCTTCGTTGAAATAATACCACTGTTGAGAGCCACCCTTTTATATTTGACTTGCACAGTTAATAATAATAAACATGCAGAATGCTGTGACAGCAAAACAGCTTTTCCATGCAAGTCTTAAGCAAGCAATCGCGGGTTAAAGTACTGTTCGAAATTGTACCTAAAATTTGTTCGAATTTGTACCTCGAGCTAGTTTTTGTAAATTACTACATTGTTGAAATTCCGCTCACGAATGCCCATTGTTGTGCCAATGACTTACGTATTAAAGACTACGCTATTTGTTGGTATGAGTTAAAAATTGGTCCTCAAAAATATATTCCAGTAACACAACGTGGAATTATAAGCAATTTTATAACGTGCCATTTTTCAAGCATGGCGTTCTTACCTTCGGTTGGAAAATAATTTTTTATGGCCGAATGAGACAACTCGGAACATCATTCTCGCGGATACAGATCAACAAAACAATCAGTATGGACGCTATATTTTTAAAAAGAGGTTGGCTAACATTTGAAACCCCAAAATGGATAAAAATCTTAGTCCGTTCGGAATTGTACCATGTTCGAAAATGTACCACCTTACCCTACCTTTTTTATAGATGTCAGGTGTCTTCTCTTTTAACAAACTATGAAGGAAGGTGTAAAATGACCCCTTGACTTGGCCTGCGGTAGTACCAAAATTTGCTCAGGGTATACGCTAAAGTTTCTAATAAATTTTAGTGAAAGTCATATATTTTAACTGGATTCTTGAACTGCAAAGAAGCAGTTAATAGGAGACACTATTAATCAGTTTATTTTATTTGATTTATTTACTGGTTCCGGACGTGTAATCAAAAACATTCTATAGAACCTCTTTCGATGGGTCACTAGAACATTTTGTACAAAGGCTACTCTCGCATTGATCTCTGGAGTCAATACCAGAATTGTCAAATGCGCAAACAAATAAATAAATAAAATGTAAGATATGCGCAATAAAATAGAAGATATCTATATTAATAAAAGGAAGTGTCTGTCTGTCTGTCCTCCGTCTGTCTGTCCGCGATGCCCAGCGAAATCTACTCAACGCAGAGATCTGAAATTTTATACATAGGCGGACTAAAGGGTCGGAATGTGCACCTCGAAGCCGGAATTTTAATTTTCGCTTTAGTTCGTGAGTTATGAGTGAAAAACGGGCAGAAAACGTGTATTTATTCCGTTTTCGAAGCATGAGTTTTCAGTAATACAAATCAATTACACTAGGCTTTGGCTATTTTTGTCAAACCTTCGACATAAAAGCATCGCGATCTCTTGAATATTGTAGCTCACGCTGGTCGATTCATTTGTTTTTAATGTCAAGGCACGCAAACATAAAGTGAAATTTTCAACCTACACCGAAAAGGATTATTATTATTATTATAGGGATAATCAATATTAGCTTAAATATGGTCAAACGTTGTTCGATTTGGACGAAACTCACTATACAGGGGTTTTCCGGGCCTAGGAATTCGAATCTGAGGTCGCTTTTACCAGGTGACGCTATCTAATCGTGATATGTATTCCACATGATTTAGGTGTTAATATAATGATTAACTATTATGCTCTTAATTTTTAATTTTTGAAATAATTATCGCGGGCGAAGCCGCGGTGCTCATGCTATCTTAAAATAATAAAAGGACGTGTTTGTCTGTCTGTCCACGATGCCCAGCGAAATCTACTGAACGCAGAGATCTGAAATTTTAAACATAGATGGGCTGAAAGGTGGGCGAATGCGCATCGAAGCCGGATTTTTAATTTTAGTTTTCGTTCGCGAGTTGTGAGTGAAAAACTGGCAGAAAACGTGATTTTAGCGCTGTCGAAGCATCAGATTTCAGTAATACATTTCAATGTCAAATCAATTGCAGTTGGCTTTGGCTATTTTTGTCATACTGTGGTAATAAAAGCATCGTGATCGCTAGAATGTTGTAAGCCCACGCTGGTCGATTCATTTGTTTAGAATGTCAAGGCCCGTAGACATATGAAATTTTCAACCTACACGGAAGAGGGGTAATCAACATAGACCTAAATATGGTTAAACATCGTTCGATTTGGACGAAACTCACTATACAGGGATTTTCTGGGCCAAGGAACTCGAATCTGAGATCGCTTTTATCAGGCGACGCTATCTAATCGTGACATGTAGTCCACGTGATTTAGGTGTTAATAAATATAATGATTTAACTATTATGCTCTTAATTTTTAATTCTTGAAATAATTATCGCGGGCGATCGCTTGATTTTGTAAGTCCATCCTGGACGATTCATTTATTTAGAATATCAAGGCCCGAAGACATGAAATTTTCAACCTACACGGAAGAGGTATAATCAATATAGGCCTAAATATGGTCAAACATTGTTCGATTTGGACGAAACTGACTGTACAGGGGTATTCTGGGCCAAGGAACTCGAATCTGAGGTCGCTTTTACCAGGGGACGCTACCTAATCGTGGAATGCACTCCACGTGATTTAGGTGTTAACAATTATAATGATTTAACTATGCTCTTAATTTTTAGTTTTTGAAATAATTATCGCGGGGGAAGCCGTGGGCACATGCTGTTTGTCTGTCTGTCCACGATGCCCATCGAAATCTACTGAACGCAGAGATCTGAAATTTTAAAGATAGATGGACTGAAAGGTGGGCGAATGCACCTCGAAGCCGAATTTTTAATTTTAGCTTTCGTTCGCGAGTTATGAGTGAAAAACTGGCAGAAAACGTGATTTTAGCGCTGTCGAAGCATCAGATTTCAGTAATACATTTCAATGTCAAATCAATTGCAGTTGTCTTTGGCTATTTTCGTCATACCGTGGAAATAAAAGCATCGCGATCGCTTGAATGTTGTAAGCCCACGCTGGTCGATTCATTTGTTTAGAATGTTAAGGCCCGTAGACATATTAAATTTTCAACCAACACGGAAGAGGGATAATCAATATAGGCCTAAATACTGTATGGTGAAACATTGTTTGATTTGAACGAAACTATACCAGGGTTTTCTGGGCCAAGCAACTCGAATCTGAGGTCGCTTTTACCAGGCGACGCTATCTAATCGTGGTATGTAGTCCACGTGATTTAGGTGTTAATAATTATAATGATTTAACTATTATGCGCTTAATTTTTAATTTTTGAAATAATTATCGCGGGCACATGCTAGTATGCAATAAAACAAAATATATATGCAATGAAACAGAAGATGTACGCTAACGATTATTGTTAGGGTGAGGGTATAGGCTACGGCATATGCCTCGACTACACCATTGCCTATAGTCCAAGAAACTGTTATTAATAATTAGAGCCGAGAAAGCCTGAAGTCTTAGGATATATTAAATGTTTTCTCTTTAAATCCAGAACATTTTATTTTATTTATTACATGATGCTCGCCATATAACTTGTTCACTACTGTTGGCGTATAAACGCGTCACCTAAAAGAAACCGTATAAAAAGCAGAGACGTAAGATTAAAAGTAGAGGAATGGTTTATGTAAAATGAGAGGACTTTTATACATGTGTTGCTACTGTCATTCATGGAAACCAATATTCGAATGGAATTTAAGCTTACTGATTTCAAACTTAGAGCCCATTGATGGATTTACTTGATAATTGGTTATAAGTTGTAATTCAGTTAATTTTGCCTCAAAATTTGATGGTCTCGTGTAAGTCCTAACACTACTTTTGATCCAATATTTTACAACTACGGCATTTATTTTCACTTATACTCTTTCATCGCGTGTTTTCACTCTCAAAGGTTGATAATCCTACTTGCAAAAATATACATATGAAAAAGAACAAAATACGTTGTGTTCGAAGTTGCAGGTATTGTGTAGAAGTGTAGATGGAGATAAAATCTGCCCGTTGTTTGATGCACAATGGGCATGTCCTTGTATAATATATAATCATACAAAACCATTCATGGACCTCTTACGTAATTCACTGATGACATCAACATCAAGGTAAACCAATTTGCTCGTCCTTTAGTTTCTAGCGCCTCAGTCCACTCCAAACAGCATACACAAATAGCTTCGTTTTAATTCGTTTCCGACATCATGTTCAAGTTTCATTGAATGTTATTAATAATCGCACAAATTGCTATATAATATCAAAAACAATAATAAATAATTAATACTAACAATAACAACAACAAAAAATAATAATAAACGCTAAAGTTCCCTAATTATGTGCAGTATAATTTATTCAAAATGTAAGCATTCCCTGGCGTTTGCTGATGCCCATCTTAATTAATACATGTAAAGTTTTTTTTTTTTTTTTTTTTTTTTTTTTTTTTTTATGGCCGCCTTCAAGACTGACCGCTCGCCTTCTACCGCTACGACATGGGATTGAATCTAGGTGGATCCATGTGGAATTTGTGGTGGACATAATGAGATCGAGACAGGTTTTATCGGGGGCTTCTGCTTCCCCTGCCATATATCATTCCACAGTTGCTCCATTCATCATAAAATGATCATTTGGTTGTAATATATGAATTTATTTAAAAATATATTTAGCCTAAAGCTTAAACGAAAGTAATAGCATAATATGAAAGCAAGGCTTGCATTTAATGAGTGCGCATAAGATATGTTCAAGTACCGTATGTATACTTCCTTAATTATTCAAGACGTTACTTAATATCACGATATGTGTTCGTGCTTTCACAGTATTTACTACGTTTTCAAGCAGAATTCAAATCGATCTGAATACAATCCTATTCCAATACGATTCCATTTTCATGCAACATTTTTGATCCGATACTTAGGGTTTCCTAGAGCAGTCATAATCCACGACCAACCCTTCTCGCCATACACGAGAACACCGCGAGGACATTGAGGACCAATGAAATGTCTGCTTAGCGTATTGAGATCGAACTGAATACAAGGTAGTCTTTTTATGACGTTTACATACGATCTCGATCCAATCCTTGACCTTGAGATTCAGATCGATCTGAATTCTGCAGGAAAACGTAGTAAATGTTTCTACTTTTTGTTTCTATTTTCATATTATAATTTAATCTCTAAAAAATAATTTATAGACCTATCATCATTACTGAGCTGCCCGAGCATGAGCTATGTTTATTCGGGATATTGAGCATCATGTGCATGTATGTGTATCTTAATTATTGTAATTTGTAATAAACTATTGTACGTTAACTTATATTAAATTTTAGCGTTCTCAGGTGAGGCTAGCCTGAAACGTTCTTATTTAACGAGTCAGCCACCCTGGTATGCCAAGAGGCCTTTGCCCGCTATGGGATGCTTGTGGGCTAATTCTTAATTCTTAATTGTAAGTTAATTACAATTGTAACTTTTTTTTTTTTTTTTTTTTTTTTTAAAGAGCAGATTCCTCACTTTAATCATAAATTATATGTATCTCAGTTTACTATCCTCGTACTGGTCATCTGAAACTACTTAACCTTTTCACTGCTGTATGCGTCGCCACAAAAAAATTGCATAAAAGCAGAAATGTGAGATTAATAGAGTAATGTTTTGCGTTAAATGTGAGAATTTTTAGTTGGTCAAACACATAACTCAATGATGACTTTTGTTGAATAATGCTTATATCAATATCATGAATTCAGTTCTGAAAGATTAAATTAACATTGGAGGAAATAATTTCTTTTATCATTCAGGTTCTGAACATCTAGAGATAATATAAAATCTTAGCTTATATTTACTGCCTTAATACATGTTCTAGAAAACATATTTTATGAAGCTGCAATTATTAATTCAATGTAATTCTTATGTACTGTTTGGTTTTTCATGGTGGCCGGTGTCAACAAGAAATACAGTCGTCTAGGGCGAGTACTGTCTCCAGATGAGAAGAATGCAAGCTACAGGAATGCAGCGCACTCCCCACTTGTCTACCTGCAAGCGGGCTCGTCCTAATCTTCCGTTTTTCAGTCAGTGAGCGGGCGTGAAAGTTCGGATTCCTCTCCATCACGGCGCGCCAGACCAACCGCGTGTCACTTTGGACTGTTGCTATGACGCGGGGAATGAGTCCCCTCTGTACCACCCTTCCTTTTCACCCCGCACTTGCATTCATCTCATCTGGTGACAGTACACATAACACAAAAAAAGAAATTGAAGGGGTCTTGTTTGTGTTACATGGACCCGTCCTAGACGATTGCTCATCTTGATGACACCGGACACCATGAAAAAACCAAATAGTACATAATGTTATAGAACGGTAAGATAAAGTTGCATTTTGATATTTTGGACCTTGTAAAGAAAATATCAGTCGACGGTCGAAAGCCCAAACATGTTTATTTGTATTGCTATTAATGGGGTAAAGGTAGCCTTTATTACACGACAATTTAATATAATATAGGCATCCCCTTTCCAATTTACAATGCTGGACTCCACGCTACACTTGAGAAAAAAGCAAACTATGATATTTTACTGTACACTTTATATGCAAGGAAACTTTTTTTTTTACCGTTGGTCCGATCTTGTTCAACAGTAATGAGGAAAATACCAATTTTAATTACTTCCACAGACCATATTAAAAAATGCATTAAATAGTGAAACAGCTTTCTTCATAAATCGTAGGTAATTTTGCAACTAGAACCTTAAGCCGTATTTGAAACATGCAATTAAATTCCCGCTTATGCATTTTACAAAATAAAAATTTACTTGATACCATATTTACGTGTCTGACCTCTGTTAAAGAAAACAAAGCGTCGTAAAGACTGTTATGGTTGTCGTTAAATTCACTGCCTTCGTTATTTCATTTCACTGAAGAGGTTAAAGAAGCACTTAAAGAAACGATTGGTGCATAAAACACTGGGTATTGAATAACAACATATATTTTTAAATTGAAAACATTTTACCTCGAAAGGACAAGAGATATATTTAGTTGGACCCGCAAACTCGGAACTCGATAATCCGGCGGTTCGGAGTACACTAACATGTTTATCCTGATTTTTAACGGTGTTTGTTATATTTGGGGCTAATGAACACTTTTTTTTTAATTTTCGCAATAACGTTTTAATTTTTAAGCCCACATTCCCTATAACTTGGCATTACTGAAATTCGGCGCTTTTTCAGTTCATATTTGGCCGAGTTTGCGGAACTCTACTGTATTTCATTTGTAATGGATGGGCAAACCAAGGCTAAATCTGTGTGTGTGTGTGTGTGTATATATATATCTCGATCGGTAAGGCCTGAGTCAAACAAACGGATGCGCAGTAGGCTACGATGAAGTAATCTAGACATGCCTGACCTTCATATCACGTGATGTTCCCTGCCAGTTCATACTGTACAGACCGTGTAAAAACATCTTAGTTAGCCTCAGAGCATTCAATAGTGAAGTGTGATACGTTAATAAGAGCAATGAAAGGCGAATGTAGTTATTCTAGCAAAAAGGTTGGTGGTAGTAAAGTGATTCACAGTCAGAGTAGGGAAATAGTGTGGAGTGTGTATATAGGTTAGGGCTATTATGAACCGCATATTTGGAATGTATAGTACAGTATATGCATTCTCTTCTGCTCCTACTCCATTGCTACCGGCGGGCGATAAGCTATATGCGTGTTTGGTTCAGGTCCTAGCGCCCCAGTTATACTCTGTTATTATATATACCGAAGTAATGAAACCACGATAGCTAAGTGTTTACAAAAATTATATCTTTTCCATATTTTGCCCAGTAGTTTAGCCCACGGCTAGGGACTCGGGGTTTACTATGGCCAAGGTAAAAAAGAATTTTAAAAACTTAATAAATAACTCTGAAAAGATACTTACCTAGAGTTACTGAATAAGGCTCAATTATTGAGTCGAGTCTTAGGGTACGTATAGATCTGCGCTCCTCTTGCGCGCCGTGCAGCACGCGTGCCGCTCGTTGAAATTATTTTTACAGCGCTCCTCTTGCGTTCCATAGGAAAGCGACGAACCTACTGCGAACCACTAGCTTTCATCATTAGGCCTAATATTTTGTGTGTTTTTTGCTTAGAAAACTAGTTTTGAAATAGTCCTCAATTGCAAAACTTGTCTACGGCTTAAATATCGAAACAAAACCATTTTTAAACAAGAGTTGAAAAGTGTGTAAACAGTGTTATTATTTATATTTTATAACTTACCTTTTCCTGTACCTTTGCTGGCGTTAACTTTAATTTTCTCTCGCCGGTTACAAGAAAGCATAGATAACATCTTCTTCTTGCACTCTTCTGAGGACGTATTTATTTCCATTCCTATTTCCCTCCATGCACCCTCCTTTAATTTTTTTTTTGTAGTTATCCTTATGTTTTGGGTTCCACAGTAGAGGTTTTGATTTGTAAATATGTATCATCTGCAGATCTTCTCCTCGTACCACTCCATGATTATATCACATACAAGCTAGCTCATTCAATCTTGACTAATGTCCTTCAGAGAGGGACCAGTGGGCTAGCTAGGCACGTCAGCAAAATAGCACATGTTACAATAAACAAACAGTCGAATTTCCTGTACTCTGTTTGGAGACGACAATTCACTGCTATATAATTCATGCAGCACGGGTGCATGCAAGTGTTTTAACGAATGCTATTTATTTAATAACGTGATAATGCCTCCTATACTGTCAAAACTAAAAGGGGAAACTCTACACCAGGGGTGCTCAAACGGTCGATCGCGATCGACAAGTCGATCGCGAGTGCTTTTTGAGTAGATCTCGAGAAGAAAAAAAATTTTAATAAGTAGGTAGGTAACTAATAAAATAACACTGCTTGCGGCAAAAGGTGGCTTTATCAAAGGAACGCGCGGCACTTGTCAAAGAAAAGCCGCGTTGTTTCTAGACTAGACAGTGGAGTCTAGTCTAGAAACAACGAGAGACAGTACAGTCTAGTTTCGGGCGGCGCGTTTGACGGGAACATTCGAGACTTTCGTTCACGCCGATATAAATGTTGCGCCTGCAGGAATTGGAGTCATTCTGAATTGTAACTTGATGGCGATACTACGTCGATAAGTACAAAGTTTATTATTAAATAGTGGAAAATGAGTGCAGTGAAGAAATCTAAAACGTATCATTTTAATAAGGATTGGGAGGAAGAATTTTTCTTTTGTATGGTGAAGGATAAGTGCATTTGTGTTATTTGTCGTGCGTCAGTTGCAATACCTAAGCGTGGTAACTTAGAGAGGCATCATAAAACGGTTCATAAAAACTATGAAAAGGATTTTCCGCCACAGAGTGAATTAAGAAAACTAAAGGTACGTGATTTGATATCTTGTTTGAAAAAAGAACAATCCATGTTCACAAGACCAGTCAAACAATCAAAAGCTGCTACGATCGCGTCATTTAAAATATCTCATATATTGGCGAAACACAAGAAACCATTCGAAGATGGATCGGTGGTGAAGGAAGCATTTATTGAAGCGGGTGAGACTTTATTTGGAGATTTTAAAAATAAAACAGAACTCATGTCTGCTATTAGAGAACTTCAGTTATCTCGTCCGACTGTCACAAGGCGTATTGAAGTCATGAGCCAGGACATCGCAGATAAACTAAAACATGATATCATGGAATGTACATACTTTTCTTTACAGTTCGACGAATCCACCGATATGACAGACACTGCCCAGCTGTGTATTTTTATTCGGATGGTATTCAATGACATGTTGGCTAAGGAAGAATTTTTGACAATCATACCTCTGAAGGGGAAGACCCGTGGCGAAGATATATTTGACGTTTTCTTCAATTTTGTAAAAAACTACGAGCTACCAATATATAAATTAGTGTGCATTACAACCGATGGAGCACCAGCAATGACTGGAAACAAAAACGGTTTTGTGGCATTGTGTCGAGCTAATGAAGAATTCCCTTCATTTTTTTCATTCCATTGCATTATACATCAACAAGTTTTGTGTTCAAAAGTTTTAAACACGGAGGAAATTATGGGCATTGCGACAAAAATTGTGAATTCCATCCGTGCACGTAGCTTGCAACGGCGGCTCTTTCAGTTGCAGTTGGAAGATAGGGAGTCAGCTGAACACACTGATTTAGTTCTTCACACGGACGTCAGGTGGTTGAGTCGCGGAAAATTCCTAGAAAGGTTTCAAGAATTATTGCCCGAAATAACAGATTTTCTAGACGAAAGAGGTGATGACACTCAGATTTTGAAAAACGAAAAATGGCTAAATGATTTGGCATTTTTGACTGACATCACAATGCACTTAAACACCGTTAACTTGGAGCTTCAAGGTAAAGGAAAAACTATTATTGAGATGATTAGCGCAGTAAACGCATTCAAAAGTAAATTGCAACTTATGATAGATCAACTGAAAAGAAAGGATCTGAAACATTTTCCGTCTTTGAAAGCAAGGATTCCTCAGTTGAATTATGATACGTATGAGGCTGAATTATCAAATATTTTGGGACAATTCGAAATGCGTTTTCATGATTGCAGTAAATTGGAAAATATAGCATCATTTATGAGTTATCCTTTTTCATGTAAAAACATTGAGGAATTAGCTACTTAAATAGCCAGTCAGTTTAATATGAACTCATGTTCTGTTGAAAATGAGTTTGTGCAGATTATATCAGATATACATCTCAAAGCTACAGCATCTGATACAAATTTCTGGTGTTTTATATCTGAAGATAAATATCCGAATGTAAGGCAAATCGCCCTTCAACTGACGGCATTTTTTGGGTCAACTTACTTGTGCGAGTCTGCATTTTCTGAAATGAAGATAATTAAGTCAAAATATCGCAATCGACTAACTGACGATCATATGTCATCATGCTTGCGATTAGCACTCAGTGGTTACGTACCATCTTATGAAAAGTATGCTGAGGACATGCAGTGCCACGCTTCAACATCCAAAGCCACTCCTTAGTTAAGTTTAACACCATATGTAACTCTTTTGTTTTGTAACAACCAATAAACTCGCAATTTTGAATAACTATGAGTTTTTTCATTGATATTGTAGAGAAGAACCTAACTAAACCTAACCCAAACCTTGACTAAAATAATGTACCTATACTGCGCAGAAAGCTAATATCTATATATGCTACGGTACGCCCTACCTAGGTAGGTAGGGTGTATCGTGTATGTACGACAACCCTGCATCACACACACTTGCAGTCTCTCAGAGTCGATCGTAAGTAGTCTAAAAATATTGAGGTAGATCGCCAGCAGTTCAAGTTTGAGCACCCCTGCTCTACACAGTCAAAGTAGCGAGATTATTGCTAATGTTTATGAGTAGGCCTACATGAAGGAAGAAGCCAAACATAAAGATCGATTTTCTCCAGTGTATTTTAAAGAAATTCAGAAAGTGCAAAGTAACGTACACAACATCTGACTCAGCTCCTGCTTCTGTATACCTATCCTTCCGCAAAAGGTGAGTAAGTGACTCGCATCAACCTCTCATATAATTTTTTCATTTGCCAATTGTACAGTAAAGCTTGAGGAGCGGAGCGCTGTGAAAATAATTTCAGCGAGATGCACGCGTGCAGCACGCAACTACCAAAAACACGTCCAAATGTGAAATCAGAAATCCTTTGTGTTCGTCGAAAAAACCGACAGGAGACGGATCGTGGCGAGCGGCACGCGAGCAGTTCGCGTGCACCTCAAAATGCCGTACACATCTGCGTGCCGAGAGGCACGCGTGCCGCACGGCGCGCAAGAGGAGCGCAGATGTATACGTACCCTTATGTTGTATTCCACTGAAGCCTCAGAGTGTACTAACAGAGATTGTGTGTGCAGTATCGTTCACACGTTAGGCCCAATGTCACATTATTTAGCAACTTACGTAATCTGTATTGCAAATTAACGCATGACTCGATTCAACCACAATTTCCGATGGAATGGGAGAAGGTAATGCAAATTTATGCAGACAGGAGAGGAAGTATTGTATGCTTTGATTCTGGAAAAAAGGGATCACTTAATGAGCTCCACGTAGGAAATGTCAACATGCAATACTTATTTTATAATGTAGGCTAACTTAATTGTTTCGAGCTCAACACCCTGGTCACAAAAGAGGCTATCCATTGAAAATAACTTACGAAATCGACTGTACACGAAATATCCGAGGGAAGGATATGACCTATTCGTGACTGTGACATCAAAACTTTTGGTTTATCCGAGTTAAACTATTGATGAATTAGAGGGCGTAAGAAGTTACGCTTTTTCAAGGACAGTCCCTTTTTTGGACAAATGTCCCACTGTCCCGAAAGTTTTTTTGGGGGATGTCCAAATGACTCGTTCCTATTAGTGCATTTTACCCTACATTAATGAAAGTTGCAACAGTGAAAACCTTCCTTGTGTCAAAAACCCTTTAATGGGGTATCATATGTTGACATTTATGTCAAAGTATCTGAACAAAATGCACTTCTTGATAAATTGCATAAAATTTAACCTCTGCATAATAAATCTACACCAGTCTACAGAAGAAATAGAAGAAATAATTTAAGTAATTTGTTATATAATTTGTGTACACGAGACAAAGGTAAATTGACTTTGACATTTTTGTCCCCGTTTTCTCTTAATTGCTTCAGGGGTTTCCCAAATTTTATAAAATGACTCGTTTTTATATCAAAATTATTTGGACACCCTATTCTGTATACAGGAAAAAGAGCATTCTTTAGATTTTTCACAAATCCTGGGAGAGATGCTTTATGAAAGTGAACAGTTTATTCGTAAAATGAAGGTAGGACCTACTATCATCATAATGTCATGGAAAAGGATATAATAATTATTCATGTTTGATTTTTTGTTTATATTATATTTACGTACGTATATTTGTGTGTGTGTGTGATAGAGGAAAGGAAGTAGATGTAGTGGAAAAGGGAGAGGGGACAGAGGCAGCTAGTTACCACGTTTACATGTGGGATTGAAATCCATGTGAATCCGATCTCAACTGGAATACGTTCCCTGTTTACATGTGAAGTTTTGGGAGTGGATTGAGAGTTTGTACTGTTGGCTAACTTGGTTAAGTATGGCTATATTTGTGGCTAACCTGTGTAAACAATCGCCGTGTTTATTCCATGATTAAGAAATATGTGTTGCATGAGTAATAATTTATGGTCACCATAAACAAATTATGCCATAAAAGAGTAAGATATAAATATTAATATTACATTGTGTAACAGTTTCTTTTTCTCTTGATTAAAGAGACGATCAGGTGATAGAACAAATGAGGAACGGACGTACGTGTGTATGCGCGCGCATCAGGATTGAGTACTATACGCTAGCGTTTACATGGAATAATTATATGACCTGAATCCGATCCGTTCCTCCATTTGCAGAGGATTGTATAGAAAATTCATTTCGGACTGATTCCATGTAAGGCTGTTATTCTTACGCATCAACTGCATTTGCCCAAGGATTGCTCCTGGTACTTATTTCTGTTAGAGGCTGAGTCATCTAGGCCTATATGACCATAGTACTTCAACTGAATTTGTTCACAGATAAATTACCCTAAAGCTGAATTAGGGAATTTTGATAAACTGTCAGGGCATAATTTTTCGGACTCCTTTATCAGTTAAATTTTAGTAGGTTCTTCATTAAAAATTAAGCTTGCAGTTGTTAAACAGAAAAATTATCTTGAAAACTGAGTTGGAGTAGGCTACTTTGGTGAACTACCAGGGTGTAATTTTTCAGACTCCCTTACCAGTTAAAATTTCAATGAGCTCTTCATTGAAAACTATGCTTAGTTAGAGCTTGCTTAAACAAAAGCAGTACATGTAACGCAAAATAGGTAGCCTATTTTTGTGTAGGTTTATTAGAATATTATCTCTCTTCGCTCTTGTTTCCTATATCCCCTAATGTTGGGGCGTAGGTCCTCCAAGTGGAGGTTTCTGTTGTCTATGGGAATTTTGTTACTCTTATTTTCCGAGAGAGGGCAGAGGGACAGGTGGTAAGCCCCTCGCCTCTCAACCCCCCACCGGAAACTAAGGTATTGCTTGGACGTGAAAGGGCCGATAAATTTTGTCCAGAGGCTTGGTGTTCTTTTACTTGCCGTAAATCTAAGACACGGGCCCCCAGCTTGAAGTTCCTCCCGGAGGACTCCGTGCCCAGGATACAATATTATCTACTGCCCCTTTAATCTGCACAGTTACAGTAGTTCCACCCTAGTTGGCAACACACGTATGTATATTGTTCTTAAAGAGCAAGAAACTTCTTTTTTTATTATAAATGTAATGCCAAATTACTGGGTTCTTGCCATAGTGATAACTTACTGTGTTTTTCATACAGCGGATCCAGAGAGACATTTGGGGGGGGGGGGGACCGAAGTAGAGAGGGAAGTTTTTACTCATAAAAATTAATTATTCCCAGTACACAATTGAAATCAAAATGAACATTTCAGCATTTTATTGCAAATGTATTTCAAAATAATGAATGTCGTTGCTTTAATTGAAGTATTTGGGTTATGTTGTCTTTACAAAATTTATTTATTACCGTTTAAATAATTTGTGCTTAATGTTACACTTTGGGGGGGGGGGATACAGCTCGTGAATTTTTTATCGCAAGTTGCATGTCCGGATGGAACTCTGAACAGAACAACTAGCATTGTGTCGCGATAAGGAGATAGGGACTTCCCCATGATATATAAGTCTATAACGACAAGGTCTAACAGCCAATAGGATACAATGATATTATCAGAATAAGTCTTAAACTTTATCCAGAAATAGGTTAAACAAAAATATAGTGAAACAAATTTAGATTTCATTACTATTCCCTTAAGTTAACTTTTGTTTTTGTTTTCTTTTTACTTACTTTAGACTAAATGGTATTTGACATAGCCTGCTAAGGCGATATTGTAGTGCAGCATTTTCATATGAATGTTTTTATATGCCGTACTTAATATGTTGTTAAACACTTCATATGTTGTTAAATACGTACTAGACACATTTTGCACTGTAAACTACGAAGAAACTCGAATTGCGTAACAAACAAACTTAGCCTACAGTATTTTAGAAATACCTATAGCCTATATGGAAGTATACATTGCAATGATTTAACCCTCTTATTCAGCTTTTAACCAAACCAAAGCCACTTTAGCTTGGACAATAGGTTTGTATTTATTTATAAATTAATCTTAGGCCTAAGAAATTCCAGATATAAATATGGGTCATGAACTGCAATAATTAAATGAAAAGGTTAGAACATTTCTTTTCGCTTGAGGTTTTCAGGGACACAATAAAGGATACATTCGCAAGTTGTGAAATTTGTATCGCTTTCGATGAAAATTATATAAACAAATAACCTATGTATTAAAATGTATGGCACAGTGCCTAAAATAATAAATACGTATAAGATTTTTGCAGTAAAGATTGTTCTATAGACGTTGCGTTAGACCCCTATTATGGTGGATACCAAATTATAAATTTGCCAGTTTATAGATATTCTATAATTTAGATCGTGTCTTTTTATCGAATGAATTATTTGTTATCTTATTTCGTTATATTTCATCTTACATTATAGGCCTGTCGATTTTTCTTTTTAAATACTGAGAATATTAATAGAAACGTAATATTCAATACTTATTGTAACTTTATTTATTTTTTATTTCGTTATTTAAAATTTACAAAAATGCTAAGACTTACATATAAATGTTTACCCAAACGATCAAACGCTCGTGCTTGGGATTAGTTTCAGAAAAAAAATATGTACCAGTACATGGAAAGGCAATGCAAAATTTAAAATATGAATAAGAAATACGGTAATGTCCCCCCCCCCCCTTCCTGGCATTCGTGGAACGGATGACAGAAGAAGGGCATTCAAACGTTTGAGTTGAATTCAGAGATACAAGCCATCTTCCCCTCCCGCCATACACGACAGCTTTGGCTCGTTAGTTAGCTCGTTAGACAAGCTTAGTTAGCTCGATGTGACTGCTTCGAAGACTGGCGACCGAATAAAGCATCACCCCTTAACATGACAATATTTCGATATAGACTCTTCCTTGCTGCTGCGAATTTCTGTGCGCAGGGCCAGATAGAATTAACTGCACTGTATTTTAATACTTCAAATAATAAATAAATAGTGGGCTATTTGAGAATGCTAAAACCTATTTAGGCCTATATAAGAAGAATTCAAATAAAAATAAGGAGAGGATTCTACAGGTTACATACTAAATATTTTAATATCATGAAAATTTTAATGCTTCATTATTTAGAACATTCTGGGCGAGACTTAGTAATGGAATTGTACAATCGTGGTTCAAAAATAATGCTATGCATAGTGCCTGTTCTGGTGGATTTTATGTCGTCTTGTTTTGTTATCTATTGCTCTAGTTACAAATGCATGACAATTTTTATTGCAGTATTTGAATCAAGAATTTATAAATTATTTTTATATTCATAAGATTTAATTCCGATAAAGACTGATTTAAGGTTATAAACTGTCGTATCTAATTTTTGTCTGCTATTAATTGTAATTCTTCGCTTCACAAACACTTCCTTCTTTCATCTAAATTAAATAATTACATGAGATGTATTCAGCACTTAGATACTACAGGTACATTATTTCTTCTGATATGTAACTTGTTATGCAATCTTGCACTTACACAGATAGGATTTAGAGTACAGGACGATAGAGATCGGTCCAACTAGGGAGAGGTATGGCACCGGTGAGGGGAAGAGTGAGTGGAAAGGAAGGCTACCAGTGCATTGCATTGCACGGTACCAAGAGCGCATGCGTGCTCAAACTTCTTCCTAGCTGGACAGCTCTCTACGTTTTGCATTTTTACAATTTGTACAGTAATATGGGTTAAGAAAGCTGAGCAATATCTGCATTTTGACACTGAAGTCAAGTCCAATTAAAAAATCGTATATGAAACTCACATAACTTCCTCTGACCATAAAATAAAGTTTACTTCTTAGTATAATAAATTATTGAATTACTGAATAAGTGTGGGGGTCGAAAATAGTACTTTACCTATAATACCTATGGTACGGGCAGAGGCAGTAGAAACGAATAAAGACTCCTAGTATCAGTAATTTCGGGTGCCTAACATGTTTGATCTTCCAAACTACAGAAAAATGCGAATTAATTATCGTGAGTCTTAAAAGGAATGTTGGCATTCTGAAATTCTGAATCTTTACATTCTGCGTTCTTTAAACTACAAGAGAAGTTAGTGTATCCTGATAATTGTGGTGATCATGATGTGAATTTCATTAACCAATACCAGGGCCGTCGCGTGATTTTTTGGCGCCCGGGGCAAGATTTCGTCAGGCGCCCCCCCCCCACCAAAAAAAAAAATTAATCCCACGTGCACCCACCCGAATTTCCACCTATCTGTAAGGATTCAAACACAAACACACAGCGAGCGACATGACGCGACACTATCAAATACATATAAACATAATGGGGTTAAACACGCATTATTATTAGGTTATTATTATTAACAGTATACAAGCAAATCCAGCTGTTCAATTTTGAGCAAATATTTATTATGGGGTAACTTAGAAAATATAAAGTTATTGGTGTCAAATATTTATTTGTTCCATAAATACAAACAACGTAATATTCAAAATTCAGTTATACTTCATTTTTAAAAATACGTTATGTACATCTAACATATTATTTCAAATTTTGTTGCTTTATTTTTGCCGTTGCCATGGCGCCCCCCTGGTCACGCGACGGCCCTGACCAATACTCATGTTTAGAGAGACACGCCCTCTTAATATACTTGATGCTGTATCAGGGGTGCTCATTTGCCATGCGCAGTTACCTAATATCGTTCGGCGCGCATGATGACGTCGCCCGCGAGGGAAATGGTGTAAACATTAACCGTAGCACCTGCATTTCATAGTGTTTCCGCGTGAAGTTTTATGTATTATTAGTTTCTTTTATAGCATTATTCGCCAGTCGGTTTCCTCACTATTTGATATGGTCCTTAAATATTTAAAGTTCATATCTTGTGCTATGGCTGCGTGATAATCAGGGCCCGGATTCTGATGACCTAAGATTGTTTGAAAAATTACCTACAAAATGACCCTAAATTTTAAGGAAAATGATTTAATAACTGTAAAGAATGACCTAAAAACTTATATTTTATTTATAAAAATTATTATTGTACACACAAAGTTGTACATAATTGTAAAAACTGTGAACGCAGAAAGGATGTTGTAGGTCTAAAAACTTTGTTCTTTGTTCCTGATTGGAGCATTTGAGAAGAAACGTAAGAAAATAGTTTTTAAAATAGATCCTACAAAAAATGTTGCATTATACTAACCAAGTAATTTATTTAAATATTACCCTATGGGAAAATAAGACGACAAAAAGTTAATAAACTCAATGTAAATGCATGAAAATGACAAAATAATGAAAGAAATGACATGAAAATGACAAAATGACCTAAAATAGAAATAAATGCCCTAAAAATGCATAAAATGACAAAAAATGACCTAATAAAAATGTATTTCTATAATCTAGAGGCCATGATTAGGATTCACCTACATGTTGACAATGTCTATGCAGCTTCAATAAAAATATGTCATTAGAATCCGGGCCCTGGTGATAATCATTACCTCACAGAAGTTTCCAAGTATGATTTAGTGTTTTAGGTTATTAATGAATTATGATATTTTAGCTTTCTCGTGAACATTCTTTGCTCAAATAGAGTTCTTTCGTTATAGGCAAGTAATAAGTTTTGTCAAATGCATAATTTACGTAGACAAACAAAATTTATTGACTAACGTGTAAACTCAGTCAAAATATCCACACTCCGCCATTGATTATTATTGTTATTATTATTTTTATTATTATTTCACGTTAGAAGCATTGTACATAAAGATCGGCCTTGATGCTTTCCGTTCTAGTTACATATTAGTTTATTAAAAAAATGTATTAAGTAAAAATTGTTTTCTAATTTACTTTTTTCTGTGCTAGCTTTTAACTCGTATATGCGAGAAAGTTTGTGCAACATATTTTGCACCATTTGTATATTTTTAGTAAATATTGTATATTTTCCTCACATGATGTAATTTTTTACCCACTTACAGGATAGATAAAATCGTAAAATTTGGCAAAAATATTGGCACATACAACAGCCATAAGTGTAAAACAATTGGTGATTCTAGCTGCCCCATAAGTATGGGAAAACTGGCCAGATAACCGTAACATCTTTCACATCTACGACAGTCTAATCAACCCAGTGGCGTGGCGTGGGTGATCCATAAGTGTTGCCAGTTGCTTCATACTTAATTTGGGGAGTGCCAGTCGCGAATTCCGAGGGTTTCTAAGTTAATATTATATAGGTTGTATGCAATTGTATGAAACAAAACAAACTCAAACAAGTATATAAATAAAAATTATAATGGCGTACCTAATTTAAAATGTATTTACAATATCTCTAATTTACAGTGTCTATTTGTACTTCAGTTCAATCCGCCGATTCTTCTCCAAATAAACATCAATTACAGAATTTTCAAATGTTGCTTGCTGTTGCTTTTTAAGTTTACTAAGCAACCCCTTTTCCACTGATAAAAGAGACAGATATGAAAGTATATTTTGAGTTTGTGTGTTTCTTAGATAAGTGTGTATTCTACAGAGCGCTGAAAAAGATCGTTCTGCTGATGGTGGTAGGAATAGTAAAAATTAATTCATGAAGCTCAGTGGCAAAGCTTCTCTAAGTTCCAAGGCATACAACTCTTGGTGAACTTCGTAGGAAGCTTTGTTTCGAAATTCAGGGGAAGAGTACAAATAACAGAGTTCGTTCCTTAATCGCACTGAGTTGAAGTACTGTCCGTAATAAGTAAGGAAAGTCTTAAACGCACTCTCTGGGAAAGTCTTGTCATATTTGGCGTATGAAGCACTGTTCAACAATGATAGGAACTGTAGTTTGTCTATATCCGAGAATCTGTTGGTTATTTTGCCAAGTATCGTATCTATGATCTCATAAAATATTGGTCGATACGATGATTTTGTGACATTTTCTCCTTTATCCAGTCTCTATCTCTTTGAAAGTATTGGTGTTTCGTGGCAATCTTGATCAGATTCTATCCTTGACCAAATTAACTCGTCAAAATTGTCACGCAAGTCGTTCATACTGTTTTAAAGTCATTGATTTTTTGTTTGCAGAAAGCAATATCAAAAATATTTTTCTGAAGAAAGTTAAACAAAGCATCAGACTTAGGAAATACAAGCGAAAACACCAAAAGCAAGAATCTGAAATCAAAGCTTAGGAGGTTCTGGTAGTAGCCCATTGCACAAGCTCTTGTTTCAGCATCCCATTCATCATCATAATCTCTTGCCATTAATTTAAATAGGGCGGCAAGTTCAGTCTTCAAGCTGAAAATGACATCAAACCCTCAAGGTGCGAAAACTATCCATGTTACTGATGCCATCTGTTTTCCACGCATTCTTTTCATTAGAATTAAAGCAGATATGGCCAACAAAATAGTTTCAATAATTTGTAACAACCACACAGCCAAGGAAACTCCTTGTACCAAGAGCTACTAAAATGTCTTTCGAAACCCCCGTGTGAGTTAGTTTTTAATGGTTTAAGATCCGGAGTTGGTCTTCCTGTTGAAATTATGTGATTTTTTCGCCAAAAGAACGCGAACTCAAGGACCGTTTTAAAAGGTTTTCGATCACATAATCAGTCACTTTTACCCGCAAATTGTGATGTCATTATTCTTATTGTACTACTAACATTAAACCATTCACCATTACATTCGTATACATTAAGAATTAACACTAAAACTCAAGGTTTGCTTTTTCACTGGACAGGCAACAATGGTGCTACAAACAGCGAACTGAAGTCTCCCAGGGTCACTGACATCCCTACGAGTCTATAAGCTTCGAGTTTGCCGGTAAGCGCCATTGGCAAAATAACGAGCAATTTAGAACTGGAGGATGCTGTCATCGACCGGTCTCGGCGGATCGATCACAAATGAAGAAATCTGAAAGTGAAATTACTCAGACCTTCCATTATTCTTTTAAAAAAATCATGTAAAATTTGGATACACTTTATTCATTTTTATTAGCTGTTGCCGGCGGCAACAGAGGCAACATTAACGCCACGCCCCTGAATCAACCACGTATTAACATTGATGTATACTCACTTCCAGTTGAGCTAGAATCTTGAAATTTGACAAACTTATAGCTTTTAGCCTATAACCGATGGAAAAAATTCCAGGAAGTTAATTTTTTTTTTATCTTTTTCCCTCCAAAATAAACTTTGAAATTTTAAAACAGTAGAACAGCATGTTTTTTTGTAGTAAAGGTAGGCCTATTAGTTTGTTTTGATTGCAATAGTGTTTAAAAGTAATTTTGAATTAATAGTACCTATAGCTATAGCTATTATGAGATATATATATATTAGGCTTGATTTATCACCTTTACTTTTGGTTTGACCGTCACATCATCACTCTAAATCATGTATACAGTGTAGGTCTTTACTGCATTAAAATTCCCGCCCATATTCAGAATCTTGAGCCTCCTTAAAGGAAGGGTAAACTAAAAAAATACCATTTTCTAATTTTAATCTCATCGCACGGAGCTTTGAATTACGAAACGAATGGTGATCTCGTGAACTTCAGGTGCCCAATATTACGCCTTGTACGGGTGAAGTAAAACGCTCCTGTGACGTCACTCCTGACTAACTCGCTGGCAGGACAACAGCTACTGTAATGCTCGCGCCTGTGTTTCTAATACACCACAAAGTCTCATTTGTGTTTGTTGTTGATAGAGATGCCTGCAATGTTACCTTCTAAGGACAAATCTCGGTATTCACAAATTAATATCACACGAAAAGAAAATGACAAGGAATTATTTAAAGAGTTGCAAGGAAGAAAAGAAAATACGGAATGGTGTAAATGTGGGCTGTGTGTACATATGAAAACGGGCCACGAAAGTGTGTGTTGTTGGGACCGTGAAGTAATTTGTGAACAGAAGGGGGTTGTAGACTGTATAACACGACATTGCTCATTCGATAGCGTTATTATAAATAAAGATACACTAGTTGCCAGGCGTTATCAGTTAATACTTAGAGCTAATACAGTTCAAAAACAAAACATTTTTCAAGATACGAACAGAGTCACTTTCAGATTCAGAATCATCTTTTGCGGTAGTAGAAATTTCTGAAATGCTAAAAGAGCTATCTAAATCACAATTTCTAGAAGAAACATTCAATGAATCTGTGCAAACATTGACATAAGTTTCATTTCCTAGTTCACACTGAACGCCTACTCTGTTAGAAACTGAATTTTCGTCATAAATACTAGATTCCACATTCATGATTTGTCCATTCCCGGATACTGAAGGATTACTATTCAAATCTTGCAACAACTCTCTCATTTCCTTCTTCCTCGAGTACGACGATTTTCTTTTCTTCATTGGCGGTGTTTCAGATTTCCCACGCAAAAGAAGTGATGGCACAGCACTTCTTTTTTAAACAGATTGCGGGGTTTCTCCAGATAACTGTGTTCGTAACTGTACCAAAAGCTCGGTACCATTTTCTTCAAAATGTTGTGAAAAAACCGTACTGTATTTAGTAGGAACAAATTTTTCTCTTTTTATTTTTATCAGCCATTGCTTATTTACGTTCGGGTGACTTATCTCTGTTGGGAAATCGATGGAAAGATTTTTAAGTGTGTTATCACTCTTCGACGATGAGTTTGTACACCCCACAACACAACAATAAACCATTGTTTGAACAGATACTCACTAAAAAACTGTAACAGTAGACAGAATGCCGTGAAATGTCTTTCACCGGGCGAGACTGAGCCAAGCCTTCGTCAAGCGTGACGTCACGCGCCCATCGCGTTACAATAAATAGATTCGTTTTGTGATTAAATGTGAAGGTGTAAAACATTTCTAACAGTGAATATCATTTCTTAAAAACATTCTCTTTCAATCCGTATGAAGAAAATGATACTGAATTTTTAGTTTACTTTTCCTTTAATAGTCCAGTCAATAAAGGTCGTAAAACACTAAATAGAAAAAAAAAATCGTGTAGCTTTGAAATTTTGCAGAGTTGTCGGAGGGAGTGTCCTGAACAATATACTATAAGAGTCCCCGAAGGTGGGGGGTGAGCGGGGGGCCCGCAGAAGGTCCCGTTTTTAGGTTTTTCGCTTATATCTAAACAATGGTGCATCGTAGAGAAAATTTTGCTATATACAAAAATCAATCTGATAAAATTTCCTACAAGTTTCATCCTAAACATTTCTTTCTATTCCCAATAGTTTTCGAGCTATCTTCCAGCGAAAATAATAAATTTTCGAAAAAAGCTCTTTCGCCTCACGCTTTTCGACACACTTTCCCTTCTGGCTCCTCAGTCCTTAGATATACAGCAATGTTCTCATGAAAGAAGTTGTAGGGAAATAAATTTATTTTAAAATGAGTTGTCATTTGTTATTCTGTTTCGAAATTTTCAAAAGTTATAACAATTTAAAATTTCGGTCAAATTTCGAGATTTATAAAGAAAACCATATGTCGCACTTTCTCTATATTTAGGGTTTATATCTTTGTATATAAGCTGTATATTGTGTACTTACATCATGGAACGTACACAACCACTGAAGTTGAATTTATTAAAAATCCGATTACGTTACAAGCACAGTACATGTAATGGAAAATACATTATATTCCATGCAAGAAAAAAAAAATAGGCACAATAAATTATGTAGTTTTGAAATTTGGCGGAGATGTGGGGGAAAGTGTCCTAAACAACATAGTAAAAGTCCCATGGATAGGGGGTGAGCGGGGGGTGGGAGGCACTTTTAAATATTTCCCCCATTTTTCCCTAAATACGCAAACAAAGCTATGGTTTCTAGCAAAAAACAGTTTATGCGCAATATTAAACTACATAAAGTTCTTATAAAATTGATCTGACTGATATTTCTTAGAATTAATAGTTCAGGAAATAGAAGGATATGAAGCAAACCAGTTCTTAGAATAATATTCGTAATAAAGGTAAACATCACACATAAAGCTAATTATTATGATTATTGTTATAAAGCTTATAAAAATCCCATGCACGTGCACGTGCACGTTAAAAGAAATATAAATCAGGCCTATTAGCAGTTATATTTTACGTTTAAAATATAATTTGGAAAAATTGTAATATTTAGAAATTATAAAACCTAGTAGGCCTACATAGTACTTTAAATAAATGTTTAGTTGTCTATTTGTTTCAGTCTCCAATACTGGAATCCTAGTCCATCGTATGATAAGTTAGGGTTATATTTTTCTATCTACCGAACACTCAGTATTTATACACATATAGCCTACAACATTGATTAAAGAGTGCCTAAACAACTTATTTTGCTTGGACGTCATCAATTTTAAGCTCATCTTCTTCTAATGGTATAGTCTACTGTTTGTGGATGAGCATTTGATACCAGCTTTTCGGCATCCGTATCTTCCACCACACCGAGTTGCACAGTAACAAAATATGATGTGCAAATATTCCCAGGAGCCACATAGACAAGTCAACATTTATTTAAAGTAATAGGTGGGCCTACTATTCTTACAATTTCTAAATATATCTAATTCCTTACCATCTTTCAAAATACCGATTATTTTTTTAACGAAACATAAAACGGCTAAGCATTGCAACAATAATAATAACAATAATAATAATAATAATAATAATAATAATAATAATAATAGTAATAATAATAATAATAATAATAATAATAATAATAATAATAATTACAATTATAATGGTAATGATTTTTATGTGTAACATTAACCATTAGTAAGTATATTTTCCTAAGAACTAGTTTACCTTTGGCATCATGCTAATTTAATTATCGTCTGCTTTCTTTTTTGTTAAAAAAATATAATACATAGGTGTATGTAAAACAGAATTTCGATAACTGTCATACTTCATATCCTTCTATTTCCTGAACTATTAATTCTACAGAAATATCAGTCAGATCAATTTTATAAGAACTTTATGTAGTTTAATTTTGTGCATTAACTGTTTTTTGGTAGAACCCATAGTTTTTTGTGTACTTAGAGATAACTGAGAGAAACGACATTTAAAAGTACCCCCATCCCCCATCCCCGCTCATCCTCTATCCATGGGGACTTTTACTATGTTGTTTAGGACACTTTCCCCCGCATCTCTGCCAAATTTCAAAACTACATGATTTTTTGTGTGCCTATTTTTCCTTTCTTGCCTGGAATCTAATGTATTTTCCATTACATGTACTGTGCTTGTACCGTGATCGGATTTTTAATAAATTCAACTTTAATTGTTGTGTGATATTTCTTCACTTGTTTCATGATGTAAATACACAATATACAGCTTATATTCAAATATATAACCCCTAAATATAGAGACAGTGCGATGTACGGTTTTCTTTCGAAATCTCGAAATTTGACCGAAACTTTAAATTGTTATAACGTTTGAAAATTTCAAGAAAAAGTAACAAATGACAACTCATTTTAAAGTGAATTTATTTCCCTACAACTTCTTTCATGAGAATATTGCTGTATACCTAAGGGTTGAAGCGATAGAAGGCAAAATGTGTCGAAAAGCGTGAGGCGAAAGAGCTTTTTCGAAAATTTGTTATTTTCGCTGGCAAATAACTCAAAAACTATTGGGAATATAAAGAAATGTTTAGGATTAAACTTGTAGTAAATTTAATCAGCTTGAATTTTGTATATAGAAAAATTTTCTCTACGATGCACCATTGTTTAGATATAAGCGAAAAACCTAAAAACGGGACTAGGACACTCCCTCCGACAACTACTACACGATTTTTTGTTCTATTTTTCGTTCGTTGCCTGGACTATAATGTTTCAGCTTATTTCGCACGTAGAGGTTATTGTTTTTATGGAGACAAATGACAAAAATAAGACACAAAAATTGTCCTTGTAATATGTTTAATATCGTCACAAATCTACGTACTGACTATGCAACTGCTTTGTAATAGCAGCCATATGCTCGATCGTTCCCTCGTGGATGACGTCACACGCTGATGAAGCAGTCTGCCGCGAGAAATGGCGCTACCTTAGTAACTTTATATACCTTGATGCTGTATAGTCGATGCTTTTATACTCATAACGTGAAAGCAGAGAACCTCACATTAATTAAAGACATGAAATCAACTAATTATGTTTTTTGTACAGTATACAGGCCTATTAAAATTGCACTCATCAACGAATGCCGTTACGCCTGTAAGAATCCTTCATCCGAACACTGCCTTTTCAGTGAAGGAAGTAGAAATAATTTTGCCTTTTGACTTGCTATTTCCTTGATCTTGCTTTATAAAAAAGAAAAACTCAATTAGTAAAAGTAAACAGTAGGCCTGTACGGCTTTGAAAGTTGCGAATTGCAAAACAGTTAGCTATGACACAGTGGCGAACGCGGGGGGGGGGGATAGGGGGGATATATCCCCCCGAAATTTGAAAAAAAGGCTATGTATGCACTCTAAGTGGCCTGTTTTATAAACTAATTATATACGTAAGTTAATTAATTTTTTAAATATTCTTCTACCTATTCAAATCCGGTACCCGGTGCGGAAAATTTCTTGTCACCCCCCCCCCCTCCCATTTAAATTATTAAAAGATGGAACAGTTCCAAGTGTTATTTTTTGGATAGTCAAAGGTAATCCCACTAGAGTTTAAGAGTTTATCGATAGATGCAGCTGCAACGAATTTATCTGATGTAACTCGTAAACTCAACGGATTATGCAAAATTAGTAATAATTACTTTGTTATATAGAAACAAAACTAAGCTCCGAAATCATTATATACTATGAATCAACCATCCTTAAAGCGATTGGAGTTACCATGTTGTCGCTATGTTGTAACCAGTGCTACCAATGGTGAATATAAGACATAATAGTTAACCTAATTCAGCCAATTTTGTTAGGATTAAGGAAAGACATACATATCAAGTACATTATGCTGTACATTGTACATTGTACTGTTAAACGACAATAAATTCTATTATTATTATTATTATTATTAATCTAAAGTGCGTTATATACAGACAGATATACATTGTTTTCGCGAGCGAAAGACTGTGGGTGTTGTCGTTAATAAAGCGAACATCTAGGCCAAAATACACTCCCGAAATTTTGCAAATTTTTATTTTTTGAGTGATTTTTTTATATTTTGTTTTCGAAGCGAAATCTCGAATTTTGGAAAGATGAATTTTGATAAAAGGACAAAATTTTGTATTTATGTCAGATACCTTTCAAGATGTGAACCGAAGATTGGAGACACGTTTTCCTTATTTTTACATAAAGAAAGTTTTCTCGAAAACGGTTCAAACGATTTTCTTTAAATTTTGCATGTGGGTTGGTTATACTAAGAGCTAAAACTTTTATTTGAAACACTTTTTCGAAATAATTCTCTGAAGGGTAGTTATAAGCCACCCACTCTGAATACGCGCTCTTTGCAATACGGCAAATCGGAAAATCGTACGAAAACAAAATTTTGTATTTGGGTTAGGTACCTTTTGGGGATGTGACACGAAGATTGGCGACAAATTTCTCTTATTTTTAAGGGGAGGCTAACGTTTATTTGGGCACAGGAAGTTATGTGAATTATACATCAATTTTTTATAGGTTGATCCTAAGAAATTTCATAAACAAGTAATGTGACTATTTTACGGAACTGTATTATTAATAATCTATTCTTAAATATGCGCACATCCCAGTTCAAAATCTAGATTGAAGGAGACTTCGGAGTCAATTCACATTCGAAGTTTATTTTCTTCGAAGTCATGACTGCCGCAGGGGGTAGAATTGGTTGCGGCTTGAGTGATATAAAATATCACCGATTGTTGAAGTCTCATTTAAATTAATAAAACTGCAGAGACAAGCATCGACAGAATTAAACACCCCTCCCCCTAACCATAATATTATTGTTCGTATCTACACAGCGGCCAGTTCAGCCGCGTTTTATTACCTTTGTTGACTGAATCTACGAGGGATGTTCTGAAAGTAAGTTTCGTCATTTTTTTTCACATGGAAACTTTATTACCAAAACAAATACACCATGCAATCATGAAATATACCCCTTGCACTATTTTTCAACACAGTCTCCACCGCCATTGAGACATTTGTCATAGCTTGCAATCAGTTTGAAGAAACCACTCTGGTAAAACTCGGTGCCCTGCTATGCAAGGAATTGTCGCACAGCCTTCTCCACCTCAGCATTGTTTTGGAAGTGACGTCCCGAGAGTGCGGCTTTCATTGCATGGAACAGGTGCCTTCCTCCACTGAACATGCAACACCAGCGACCAACAATTTGATGAGACATGACCTCTTCACCATACACAGTCTGTAGGCGTCCATGGATGATGGACACACTAGTCCTACATGCCCATTCATACCGGATAACAGCATGTACTTTCATTGTCGACCACGTTTTCAGTACACGTCCATCTGCCATCGTGATTTGTACTCAAATAACCTCGGGCACGCCAGTCTACTGCTACTCTCTCTTCTTCGGGACTCTACTCATGCATCGTTTCTCCTCTGCTGACGCTCTTTCCGTCGTTGAACCAGCAATAGGTGTCGATTCTTATGGCAGTTGTTTGCTTCATCTGCTTTACCATCTTCACTTTTTAAAAAAACGACGAAACTTACTTTTGGAACATCCCTCGTAAAACTAAAATAAGTTTCAATACGCATGTTGTCTTGTAGAAAGTTGTTAAGCTTATTTAATTGTTTTAAAAATATTATTTTCTTTAAATTCCCTTGAGAGATTTTTTACTTACAAAGACACATTATTTTGTCACCCCCCGGGTGACGCCACTGACTATGACATATTCCTTCACATTTATAAAACTAGTCAGATGTTTGTTTATTTCGTTGATCAAGTTGAAATGAGTACTACATGAATACTGTTTTATGCAGAAGGTATATTACTGTGAAATATTAGGCCTACGTAGGCCTACAGGTAGGGAAAAAAAAGCGGACCGACTCATGTAGCTGATTTCAGAGCCTTGTGATACGTAAATAAATGTAAGAGATCTAACGGAAACGTTTGTTTTCACAAGCAATGCAAATTACGTGAAATTATTTCTCAATTAAAGCAATTTGTCAGCTGTAGAACAAATTTCAGCTATCCTGTGAATGCCGCTAGGCATGCGCAGTGGCTCATATCGGCAACTGAGATATTTTAGTCGGTCCGCTTTTTTTCCCCCTTAAGCGGAGTTCTTTGCCAGTGCATATAGTTGTGATTTTTTTTTTTCTCATTGTACCTTACAAAGTCTATAATAAAATGTCTAATCAAATTTTCTGTATAGACGTCAGTTATTAAAAAAAAATAGTATAATCATTCATGAGTCTTTTTTAACTTTTCATTTTTCTGAGTAAAATATTTTGTAAACAAAAAGTATAGACAATATTAAAAATCCATCATTGATGTTATAAAGTAACACTGATGTTATGCAGTAAAGCATGCATCAAAGAATCACACATAAAAAATTCAGGTTCATATTTTAATATCTGTCGGAAGAGATAGATATCAATTTTTATTTTAAAAAATCAATTTAATTAATATCTCGAAATAAATTGAGATACTAAAATGAAATTTTAAACTTCAAATTTCGTTGACGTTTTAGTTAAGTGTACAAAATTTCAAGTTTCTAGGACAAATTGTTTAGAAAATAACTCTCAACATTCCAGTCATCCCTTAATGCTCTTCAAATATATAAATTTTAAATTTCTGGGGCCCCCGAAAGAATGGGGTCTGCGGGGGTCTTATCGCCGCCACTGAATCACTGCATACGAACGAAACAGTTTCCATGCCAGAATACTTACTGTTCAGGGTAAGGTACTCCAGGTGTTGGCTTGGACATATCGAAAGAATAGTGTGTTGTAGACCGCTAACTTAAGTGAAAACTGGCACGTAACTGAACGTACAGAAGCGAACGACAGGCGAATACTATGCACAGAAAGCATGCGTGGCGTTATAAAACTGAAGTTGCACAAGATTCACAACCACGTGAGAAGTACTGAATGACGTCATATACACGTCACACTCATGTGGCTATCGTTGCAAAGGATCCTCTGCTTCAACTCGGAACGAGAAAACTAGACGTGGCTGTTTGAAGTATTACTCATCGCTTCTCATGGCACGATTTTGAGCTAGATGACCTCTCGTGACGTCAATAGAGATATATAGAGATATACCTCATTAGGTGCAACGTTTCACATTTTCTAGTTTCTGCATTTCAGGCTTGCCGGTTCCTACCAATAGCGTTTAGCTCTCCTTGGTTACTTCTATCAAGCCCTTAGGGCAGCTAGGTTATCATGTTACCATATTTTAGCTACTGATTGCATCATTACTTTTATTTGAGGAGTTAATTTCTGTGTTCAGAAGAAATTTATAAAAATAAATGTAACCAATCTCAGTAACTATATCTTGTTTTTATTTAATACAGCAGGTCAGTGGCGGACGCAGAATTTTTTCGGGGGGGGGATTTGAATAGGTAGAAAGAATACTAAAAAAAACAATGATCAACTTACATATAAAATTAGTTTATAAAACTGGCCACTTAGAGTATATATAGCCATTTTTCAAATTTCGGGGGGGATGTATCCCCCCTGTCCCCCCCTGCGTCCGCCACTGCATTAGGTATTTATAAGTAGACACGGTTAATGTAATACAGGTAACTTGTGCATCTTTTATGCATAAATAAGAAACGGATTTTAATGTTGACTCTATTAATCTACCGGTAACTAATTTAAATTTATAAATAGATATTTATACTGGTCTGGTTAAAGGGGAATATCCATACTTTAGGGTAAAAAAAGGTTTTTTAAGCTTTTTTTATTGTTAAACTGAACGTTCTCTTCATGCCGGTAGTTGAAAGTTGAATTTGTACAATATTTAGGCTACATTATTTGAGCATAGAATATGTGCAAGCGTTCGCTTATTTTACTCTTGACTGTCGCTATCTTATATCAGTCGGCTCATTTGTCTTTCACGGATGCTCGAACGTTCGACAACACTTTTCTTGTAGAAGTTCTTCTCGGGTTTGCAGTCAGATCCTGAGGATGGAGGCAACGTCAGCCTCTGAAACGTCTGATAACGCCAAACTTCTCACCTGCCTGCAAATCCTAATTTTTACATATGGTACGCCAGGAAAACCTCAAATAATATTAAGTAAATTGTTTGCTAGTCTATCTTATACCCTCATTAAATTTAAAGAAAACTAACAAGAAGAGTATGTGTTTTTCACAAACTTGTTTATTAATAATTGTTTCACAAGTATATGTACATATAAATTAGTGGCATTATATTACTCATGCCATTCTTTTATGAATATCAGTCACGGCCTACAATGGTATAAATTAAATATGTTATTTAAAGTAGCCTGATGTAGCTAAGTCCATAGCACCGCCGTCTCGAGAATTACACTGCCTGTCCTATGCTTTATTTTAACATGGAGTTTATAGAATTGCTCAATTGCCTAATTTCTCCAGTAGAGGCGACACAGTTCACACCCAGATTGCAGCAATCACCGCCACCTATACAACCGCCGTCTCGAGAATACACGAGTAATAGAGTCTAGAAGGCAGTGCCCTATACATTACCGTACATTGCTTCTATGCGTTTGCTGCGTCAAAATAAGCATTTAACAGACACAGATACTTGTGTTATTTGTATATAACATAATATTATTCCAGTATATGACACTTACCTTGAAATGGAATTTTGGAGCAATAATTAAAATAAATATAAATTAATTAGACGCATTGATAGTAAATTTTATAATTATTACTTTACAAAATTTTATTCATAGCAATTAAGTACCGGTACCTAGAATAATACAAGTTTAAACATTCAGCACTACATATTCAACAATGTCGTAGCAAAAAACAAGAAGCAATCTGGGTGTGAAAGGTGCTGCCATCTGTAATGTCGCCGAGTACGCAAAATTAGCCGTATAGGACAGGCAGTGTATACACGAGTAATACAGTTTAGAAGGCAGTGGTCCATAGTCACAGTTCTTTATATATAACAATTTTTAAGATTACTGCTTGTATTATGAAAGATAAAATGTAATTTTAGAGCACTTTAATCGTATGATAAAATCCACAATTATATTGCGTTTGTTTGAGTTGTATTAGTTTTCTTATGAGCAGTGATAAAATATTTAAATTTTAAAATACTAGAAGTGACTTAAGTTACTGTTACTATTCGTTAGGATTCACGTCTTTGGATGTTAATAATTACACTGAAAGAGGCCTTAGCAATTTTATTCCATATATAATTTAAGTGCGAATCCCATTTTAGTTTATAGTCTAAGAATATATCTAGAAACTTTATTTCTGTCGCACTTTGTAGTTCTTTGTTATCAATATTTAACTTCAGAATTTCATGTGCCTAGTGTTTAGTTTTATATTTCAGTCTGTATAATTCGGTTGTCATTTTAATCTCGGGAAAACATGCTAAATAACTTCTTATTAATAATGTTGTCTTATTTTTGTGAAGCTTTTTTTTTTCAAACTGATATGTTATTAATCTTAATGTATAAAATAGTAATATTTAGGCCTATTTAGGGATAAAAATTAACATTATAATTACAATTTTCTTTCTCTCTCTCTCTCTCTCTCTCTCTCTCTCTTTATGATTATGTATTTATTGTAATTTAAGGTTGGTTGAGTGGAAGAGAAGGCTTTAAAGCCTTATCTCTTCCAGCTAAAGCAAGTGTTCTTGGAATAACTATTGACACTCGACTTACTTGGGAAGGTCATATCAATCACATATGCGTCAAATTGTCGAAACACTTTTTCTTCTTAGAATTAAAACAATTGTATCTACAAATTATATCAGCCTTATCTATTTTTCATATTTCCAAAGCATATTAAAGTGTGGCATAACCCTGTGGGATAATAGTGCACGTGTAAAAAGAGTTTTTATTCTTCAGAAAAGAGCAGTTAGAGTAATCACAAACTCGGCTGTAAGAGAACACTGTAAACCACTGTTTATCAAGAACAAAATACTAATACTTACTTCTTTGTACGGTTTTGAAATTTCGTTATGTATAAAAGACAATATGCATAAATTCGAGTTAAGAAGAGATCAGCATTCTCAATCCACCAGACAACAGCTCATTTTCCATGTGCCACTTTGTTGACTTTCAGTAACCATGTCCAACTTTGAGGTTATGACTATCAAGTGGTAATAAATTACCACATCATTTATATTACTTAAGCAGGCCGCAATTCAAGACACTTATCTCTGATTGGCTGATTGATGCAGCTTTTTATAACATTAATTAATATTTTAATTGTAATGTACCAAATTTTATAGTTTAATTTATCTAATTTAATGTTATGTACTTCTATGTCCTTGTCACAATCATTGTTTCATGACAGGTAATAAAACAATATACAATAATATGCAATATTTATAAATAAATAAGTCATTGTGACCCTACCTTACCTGTCTCTTTATACGAAGGGAAAAATGTACACAATTATGTTGTTGAAGACTGCACAATTGCTTTGAAAATTTTGCCTCGGAATTCAAGAAAAGGAAATTCCAAACTTAAGGGGCCATTGCTATGTTACATTTGAATCTAACCTGTTAAGTAAATTTACCACATTCTCTAGATCTTTTCTTTTGTAAGGATATATTTTTTCCCCAGATCGTAACCTTGCTCACAAGAGGTGATGTGATTATGCTGCCATCTGCAGGGCATCCTTTGCAATAGTTTTAGTTGAAATTAATATGACGGAATCCAGGACCATGATTTGAATATTGGAGAAAGAATTGGAGCAGTACTTGTGATTTAGTGCATTTAAATTGGTTATAGACTAAATAACATAGTATAACAGATCTTGATATCGATTTGAATAATTCTGTGTAGTGAAAGAAAATGCTGTAGTGAAAGAAATTTTGCGTGTGTGTACACAAATATAAAACAAGTCCAAGTTACTTTCCGTATAGAACTGTACGTACTGTAGAAATATTCAATAACTGAATTGTGAGGTTATATTGAAATACTGCATTGATCTACAATCATTCCACAGTACCCAACAGTCTGTAGCTATGGTTGGATCAAGACTAATTACTATTCTGTTGTGTCCTGCTTCTTTCGTGTACAACCGTCACTGGTGTTTGTGTGTCAGAAATTTGCCCCGCTGTATTCTCGTGGACTTCGTAAGAGACATGGGGACGGTACAATAGAATTACTGAATTAATGGACTTGGAAGAAGCCATCTGAAAGTGTATCCCTACATTAGGTAAGTGTGAAATTACTCATTCTAAGTTGCCATTCTTTCGCTGCCTCCGAATGCTTTGCTTCCCATAGGTATAGGTATAGTTCAGGGGCTGAGCCCTGACGGGCTCGCGGACGGAGGCCACATAGGCGGGCCCATTGCCCACCCCCTAGGAAACGAATGATGTGCATGCCCTAAGGCCCCCCAGTCAACAGACTCCACCACAAGCCCCCACGGAGCTCCCCTACATCCAACAAGGACCTGGTACCACTCCACGTGCACCGTACCCAGGGTCCCTCGTACAAGAGCCCCCTAGGCGCGGCACAACCAGACATGCGCCACTAACCCAGGGTCCCTCTGAGAGCCCCAAAGGCACGGTACACCACCAGCAACTCTTGACCACAAGCAGCGGGGCAGGACGGGGGAGGCCCGCAGCAGAGTCTGCAGCAGGAGCTGGCCCGAAAACCAGTAAAGGGGAACGGGATGATAATGAGGGGGGAAAGGAAGTTGAAGTGGAGAGTGTTGGTGGAATGAATGAAGGGGGAAACGGGAGGATCCCCGAGAAAAACCCCCAAAGGTCACGGCTTTGTCCACCACAAATGACACGCCCGCCAGCCCCGAGATTTGAACTCGGGACCGCTAGCATGCCAGGCCCACGCGCTAAGCATGAGCCACCGTGACGGCTGCTTCCCATAGGATAATGTACAACAGTATGGAGGTGAGGTTGAAGTCGTGGCGGATAGAACTACTCAAAAAATGAGCAAATTGTAGTTTATTGCATACGAAATATAACAACTTAGTTTGCGTTTTACATATGCATTTCGTCCTGCAATGTATACATTCGAACTTCTGCGATTACCATCATTAATACCCTATACACGTTTGATATAATGGGACTTCATGAAATGAACATATCTATGATTATTTTCATTTCTCGTGGTTCTCTGGTATTTCATGGTACTGAGTCTTCGTTTCCGGCAATACTTCATGAGAATCCACAGGACAGCCATCCATTAAGATATCGCAACACAACTTAATACTGTATTGCTTGCGTATTACCTGCTGAAATAAACGAGGCACATTACGGTAAGTGGAGGCTTATATTCAGTCGATGGTGTGAGCAAGTAGATTAAACTTTGGCACACGGAATTAATATAATTTTGAAATAGGTAACACTGTAGAAGGTAACTCTCAGCCGAAATAGTATTTTTGTCAACAGATTCTCTTACCTAACTTTAATAATAATCTAATATTAGGTAGGTTTTCTTAATATCGGTTGTGAAACGTGTAAGTGAAATAATTAAAGGCATAATCGCACTATACTGGACCCATTCACGAGATATGCATGTTTGTGCGGGCAATGTGATGTGTTTTGTTTTTGAGCGAAGCAGGATGACCAACTAACCTTCTTTCACAGTCCAGATTCTACTTTAGTGGCAGTTAGATTAGGTTAGGTTAGATTATGAACAGTGACATTAGTTTAATAGAGCACGCTAAATGCTCGCGTTTCGAAAATGTGCCATATTATATCTCCCGCGAGGTTTGTTGCGTTGGTCAATCTGTTGATCCAAAATTCTAGCTGCTCTGCTGGTGTGACATCACAGCTCTGATGTTCAATCACGAAAATCTTAACATTTCAGGAAGTTAATATGGCGGAAATTTCGCTACTTTTCGCTAGATCGTGGTATAAAGCAAAGCGTATCATTTAGGGACGGTGGGTTGGATCAAATCATTCGCAGGATTAAATCATTGTAATGGAATTTTACCTAAATTAATATTGGGGTCTTCTTAGACACACTGCACGAAGTTCGATCGATTTTGGGCCGGGGATTACGTGATAAATGGATGGAAACAGGTGAATCAATTCCTTGGCCTCCACGCTCGCCTGACCTGAATTCATTAGAATTTTATTTGTGGGGGCATTTATAACTCTTTTGTATGTAACATCAGTGCAAGATGTAGAGAGTCTCCTTGCACGTATTCTGCGCAAGGAGGACATTTTGAACATTTCATTCGATGTTCTGTTAACCACAGTTCTGTTTTTGAGAATTCTGCTAAGTCGTTCAGGTGTAGAGAAATGGCTCTAACAATGAAATTTAGTATTTTCTGACTCATGTTCATATAACATAATTTCAACCTGTATATGCAAGGAATGTTTCCCTCAAGTATTGGCCAACCATATGTTATACCTGTATACTTTACCACAATTGGATATTACAATGTTTGAGTCAACCAAGCGTTCAGTGGTTATGACTATCCCGTGCGTACCTAGAACTCGATTACATCAACGTTCTAATTTTGACATGCACTGATCGCTTAATCTCATGTAGATAGATAAAAAAACTGCACCTTGATAGCAATGTTTCTGTTATCTACAAGATATTGACATTCCACAGGTTTTTATACCTTAACAGAATTTTTTAGATGCATCTGCAAATGTGTATATTTAATTTTAAATGTTGACTCTATCAACTCATCATTCATGATATTTACGACATTAATAATAATTAGTAATTATTATTATTAATTGTAATTTAACTTAATTCGAAGCTGACTCTCAAGTAGTAGTATGAGAGTGTTTGTTTGGTAAGACGCGAGGACCCTAAAAGTGACATTGATTGATGCGAAACTTCAATGACAGTATCGATCAAGTGACATTACACACTGGGAAAGGTGTTGCAAAGTAACTTACAGTTATTTTTTTTGCCTATAGTCTTGTTCAATGCTACCCTGGAGATGAGTTTATACATAACTACTTTACCCTTCCCTCCTGGATATTCCCGCCCACTTATCGATCCGTCCGTTGCCTTCGGGAAGTTTCGGCCCCATTCCTTGACCGCCCTGTTTTATCTTCATACACTATAGATCGCCGGTCGCCTTTCCTCTCTATTTTTCTTAATTCATCGTAATGCGCATGCGTTGCAATTTTAGGCTTGCTTCTAATGTCAGTAGACCAAGGTAGCGGGCCAAGAAGAAACGGCCAATGTATACTTTGCTCTTCCTCCATTCGTTCATCCTAGCACAAAATGCTTGTTTACCTGAACTTCTGGCATAGTCCCAATGGAGAGGGCGGTCATGGTATTCAGTTTTCACGCAGACATGCGATGTTTTTTTTTTTTGTTTACCACCGAAGCAGAATAACCGACTCTGCTTTCTTTGACAATGTACCTTGGAATCAGTACAATTTGGATTTTATCCTAGGTTGGTGGCAGTTGGGTTAGGAATAGTGATATTAGTGTTAGTGACAGGCTTTGTTTGGTCATTCTGAATTGCTCAAGTTTTGTAATGTTTCATACCTACCTCGGCTTTGGCAGCTAGATTCTAGTTCAGTGGCAGTTAGGTTAGGAACAGTGCTATTAGTGTTAGTGATAGGTTCTTATGGGTTAGGAATAGTGACATTAGTTTAGTAGAGCTAACTGAATTCTCCCGTTTCATAAATTTCTATATTTAATCTCCCGCGTGCTTTATTGTGTTTGGGTCTATTTTATTGTATTGCTGTTTACTCAGATAATATTGATAAATTTCAAAGTAATCACAGTATACACGGGCGTACTACTAGAAACATGAATGATTTACATAGACCAGCTAACTCATTAAAACTAGTTCAGAAAGGTGCTTATTATTCCGCAATACAAATATACAATAACCTTCCAAAAGAGATTAAATCACTATGTATTAAAAGCAAATGCAAATCTTTCAAAAGAGCTCTGAAGCAATATTTAGTAACTCACACCTTCTACAATATGGATGATTTCTTTACAGCTTGAGTAAGTGTGACATAACAATTCTTGTATCATGTTTTTTTTTATAACATGCATGTATGTTTTTATCTGACGTGTTCTATATCCTTGAGCCCTGCTCAACACAGGATCTACAGAACGAGACATCTACATCTACATCTACATCTCAGCATTCTAGTTGTTCTGGCGGTGTGACGTTACACCACTAACGTCCAATTACGAGTTTCTTCACGATTCGGCTAAGTAAATATGGCGGGACTAGCTCTACTTTTCGCTAGATCGTGGTATAAAAAAATATATTATTTAGGGTGGGTGGGTTGGACCAAATCATTTGTCAAGACAGCATCTCTTCTCACAGAACGATCTATAACAGAACATGTGTGATATTAAGTGTTTTATGAAGAGAATCTCTGTTTCAAAATACGGGTCCTCTACAATATGACTTTACCGAACTTTTTCCCTCTTAATTTAAAAGAATTCAAATTGTAAAGTGTAGAGTCAAATGACAATGACAAAACAATGTACTAATTTTATTGCTTTCTAGGTCAGATTTTAGGGGGGCAATTAAAAAACGAGATTCCCAGAAATATTTCTATAAAATCCAGAATATATCATGTCTGCCTTTCTCTGTCTTTGCCTGGCTGTCTGCGTGTTCTCTGTAGCTGTGTTTGTGTCCGTGAGCCTACAATTTTACACGTTATTTCAAGGAAGTTCAAAATTTCATGAAATTTGCTATGAGAATGTCTTAATCGCTTGCGTATATTGGTTCCTTGTTGAATTTAAAATATATATATATACGGTACCGGTACTTCACATCAGAATATCTGGGGTGCAATTGAATTTGATTGCATATGATTGAATATATCTCGTTGAAGGTATATAATTAATATTTAATTGAATATTTTGGGGAACAAGAAATATTTTATATTTTAGTAGGTCTATATTAATTAAAGCAGATCAGTCCTACATATTAAACTTGAGTGGTTTAGACATAGAGCTATACTTGTGCTTAATGCGCATCACCATATTTCTGGTTTTACATAAATATTTGCAAAACCAATGAAAGAATTTAGGGAGAAAAATCGTTCTGGCATGTGAGTATGTGTACTTTGAAGGAAAGTCTACGAGAGGAGGAATTTCCTTTGTTTGTTATGTAGTAGTAAAGGTTAAATGGAAGCAAATGGAAATTAGCTTCAATTTATGAAACAGTATTTTCATAGTTGTTTTTCGTAAAGACTAAGTGAAAGTTACTCATGGTAAACAATAATAAGGAAAAAGATAAGAATTTTCAGAAACCGATCTGAATTATTATTCCTCTACTGGGTTATCTCTCATGGAACTATTCATAAGCTGACTCAGCTAACACTAGATCATGGATCCATGTAATAATAAAGCTACCATATGCAAGAGTAATTTTTATAAATCTTACCTCGAACATGAATTGAAGTTAAGTGAACTATTCCTGTTCATAGCTTGATGCTTTGAAGATAAAGATATAAAAGCAGCTATATAATACAGTTGTGTTACTGCGGACTTTGTCCTGTGCTGAACATGGCGTAAGTGGGCCCAGAAAGAGCATAGAACATTTAGCTCTTAAAATTAATATTGAGTGTACAAAATTTAAATTAAATTGTTGGACCTTTTTCGAGAAAATTGCGAAAAAATCATAACGTAATGTCCCAGTAAGAATAAGAGGTCACCAGACTTCGTGTCACATTGCAGGAAAATTAATAGGCCTAACCCAAATATAAAAATCCCTTTAGGCAGGCCTACAGGCTGAGGTAGATTTCAAAGTGCTTTTGGTTTAATTTATTATCGCTGCGCAGCACTCATCTTTTTTAGCCTTGGCATGGCAAACCTGCAGTAAAGAGGAAGAGCCTACAATCATTTGTTTTGACAACAAGAATAGGATATGATATTCTGGGAGGCCGTGCGCAAGATCAGCAATGAATAAAATTAGCAAAGCCGCTAAACAAGACAAAATTATGATATTATAATAATTCTTTTTAAGTGTTACTATTTTCAAACATTAAAATCTCGCGTCATATGAGAGCTATCAAGAAACTATTTATTGATTTGTAGAGTACTCATCAAGAGCTTTTCAACGATACCCCACAAGACGTGGTTTCAAAAGTTTCGAATTTTCATCCCCCACCCTCACTCGAACCCCCGAATCGTTGGTGTCACTGTGAACTCCATAGGGAGTACTCTAATTTATTCCAACAAAGTTTCCCTCTATACTTCATAGGGGCCGAGATATACATTTTTAAAAATTTCAACCCCCTCCCCCGACCACCCCCTTGGGCCAATTTTGCTCATTAACGAACTTGTCCGAACTATTGGGCCTAGAAATAACATATTAAAATTTGGTTCAAATATCTTCAAAATTACGGCCGCTATCGTGCAAAGATATATATAAATATCACAAAAAAAAAATTTGAACGGGCGGTGGTTTCGTACTTAGGGGAGCATGAAACGTAAAGATATGAAAGAATTTTTCGAAAATCATGACATGGTATCCATTGCAATAGGTAGATTTTTCTTCGAAATCTACCTAAAAATTCGTTTTGCTATTATTTTTCATTTTAGGAAATGATTCGCAGGCAAGACATGGGCTATGGACATGTTTTCGAGGAAGGTATTTTTTTGGCTCAGGGGAACCGAAAACATATTTTTGTTTATTTGTGTATTTATTCCCCTGATGTGGAATAAGGAAAACGTTCGCTCTCCTCATGTTCGTGTTCGATTCCTGGTCCGGGCAAGTTTCCTAGATTGGTTTTTCTGGGCTTTTTCCTCACACGTGAGATTAATGTCGGAAAACTTTAGACTCTTGTGATCCCCGGATATCATCTGGCCGTCATTATTTCCACCATCCTATTCTCACCTTGTTCGGAATGAGTGTGTGTGCGCGACTGGTGTATCTCTTCCTACGTGTTCGTATAGTCTAGGAGGTGGCCCGACATTGGGCTAATCAATAATCGGGGAATACTGTCCATGTTCTTGTCCGGCCAAAATGTATGTATATGATCCATAAAAAATTCCCTCTACAAACTCCTGTAAGACCCGGGTGGTTTGAGCCGCATAAACGATCCCTACAAGAGAGGTTAAACTTTGTGAAAGAAGATGTTAAGTGCCAGAATGGTACTTTCTGAGATTGTGTAGTGGACGGGAAAATGTCTGTCTGTTCGCGATAACTCAAATACTCTTTATCGGATTTTCATGAAAATTGGTAAACACATTTATAACGTCCATGGAAAGAAGCCTATTGATTTTGGACTAAATCGCTTGACTAAATCGGAGTAATGCCCAATTTAACGGCTATTTTATTGCAATTTGAATTTATCAAATACAAATCAGTTCTCGTGACAACATATTGTTTTACAGTTTTCATATACGGCTTTGGAAGTTGCAATACAGTTAGCTTTGACAAATAGCAATACCCACATATTCCTTCACATATGCTTATCAAACTTCAGACCTTGTTCTTCCTTAAGCCCTGCCTAATGAATCGATCTGGAGCTTAACTCGGAAATCTTTACAAAAATAAGTTATTTTCTGCATATTATAATAGCATTTATCACTGATTAAACAAAATCATTCTGGCATCTTGTTACATCAGTTTACCTGATTTTATTTCGATTGAGAATAGCTTAATGAGCTAAGAGCTCTGAAGAGGGACTGCTCTTTACAAATAGAAATGAAACAGCAATTAAACCTGATAATAACGTAAGAAAGTTTGAATATATAGTGTTATGTTCTTAACTTATTTATTCCAAAATCCAGATTCATTTTATTACGGTACCTCTAACTACCAACAACAATACATTACATTCTATATTGATTATAAATTACATTACATTACATCTTCTCTTACAGAATCATGCATTTACATAAATGTTATAACCTTAATATTATTTCTCAATTGAATTCTCTGAGAAAATTCTTTTGTCTGAACTGATTAATAGCCTATGACCAATCCAAGTTTGATTTAATACTGGAATAGAAACTGTAAATCGCAATGGTATTGTTTGGCCGTAGACTTATTATACAAGGAGGCCTATAGCATCATCAAGGTATTAAATTAATGAATTACCATCCAGAAAACCATAAAATTAACCTATATTAACCATCCCTTCGTTCCGAACTGTCCTGAATATTACACAAATAGAAGATCGCATCCTGGATTCCCAAGTGGAAACCTCAATTTTTCAGAAGCTAAAATTTTAATGATTTTATGCTTGCATCCATACACACATGCGCTCACAGGTACACATCGAAGTGGATAATGTCTTAATGGAAATCATTTAGGGATTTTCAAACAATATTAGCCTAAGTTATAATTTCAATATATTATCTCAAACATATTAACAGCATAGAGAACCGCTGTAATTTTGGTTTAACCTGTGTAACATTAATTTATTGCAAACTTCCGGAAATAAACTCGGGATATTGTCATTCAAATATATAATAGGAAAATAACACCAAGCAAGATTAAACTGAATTAAATGCAGAGCTACTATATCTAAAAGATATGCTATCCACTTTCCGTCATGGACAAATATATACATTTAACGCCCTGTAACTTGAGTCTCCCTATTGATAAACATATGAATGTTTGAGATGCAGGCCCCTGGAATTTACGAAGTGTGTAACGCAGTGGCGGCCTCTGATCATGTTCTGCTGTGTTGCACAACGACCAGTTTTTAATGTAAAGGATATTTAGACTTTGATTAGTTTATACTATTAAACTACCGGTACTTCGAAATCGTCTTTGTGATCGTTCTTATTGACCGAAAACATGCTTCACATGATATTTTACAATTAGTCATTTGAACAAGTAAATGCGGATTGATCATCGCAATGCATTTGCATCTAGAAGTTTCAATTTTTGTTGTATCTCCATCGGTTTTGCCTTAGATAGTGTTTAATATTTTTATTTTAACTAAGTCGTGTACATTTTCTACACATTATGTACTTTTTTACAACTTATTGAACAGTGGCAGAAATATTGGGAGATATAGGCACATCCAACTTTCTAGCTGCTCACAACTATGGAAAACTGACTGTTTAGCCTAACGTCATTCACATCAAGTACAGCCTAAAATCACACACTCACTGACATTAATGTTTACCCACGGAGGACATCATCGTCTGTGCAGTAACATGTTACAAATTTCTTTTTGTCTTTTTAAACTTTAGTTATATTACAAAAGTAATGTTACCTATTTGTTAAACAAAAATTACTTACAACTTGTAATTACATACAACTTGAAAATTAGATATAACTTGTTACATGTAATAAGTTCATTAAATAAGTTATAAAGTGTAAAGCCAGCTTAAGAAACCACTATCGGCAAGATTTCTTCTGAGTGACCACGTTGGCAATAATTATGTGGCGAGAGAATCGTCCTCAAGTTGGAAGAAAGAGAAGAAGATAACTTATAGTTATGATTACGATGATAAGTATGATTAATTTTAAAACAAGCCTATTGATAACGTGCAATTGCTCGTGGGTTCAATTTAGGCTGGTGGTGTGTGTTTTACATGCTTCAAAACATAGCAAACCTTTGTTTGGAATTGAAATAAACCAAACCAATAAATTTATCCGGAGCGATAGATTTGCGTTGTGTTAAAAAACT
Organism: Ectobius pallidus; assembly: GCA_964059195.1. NCBI lineage: Eukaryota > Metazoa > Arthropoda > Insecta > Blattodea > Ectobiidae > Ectobius > Ectobius pallidus. Next base: position 107,830,255 of record CAXKWD010000002.1, on the reverse strand, counting down.
CCATACCCCGAAAGATAGGGCTCTTGGGCAAATTACTGGTCATTTACAACTAAATTACTGATAATTTTACAACTAATCAGTTCCTTCCTCTCATAAGACCCTACTTACGAGGTAGGGACGATTCCATTTCAATATGAACTTAGTCGTGAGAAAGTAAAGGTACAGCGAAGAACCACTCCTAAAGAGATCTCTATAGAGGCCTGGAAGAAAGCGCGTAATATGTCAGCCCCAACTCACACACAAATGGAAATACAATATTGTAATGAATCGTAAATGTGTGCGAAAATAAATTACCCAAGTGATAAAGTTAGTCGTAGTAATGAACATTATTTCAAAATAAAATTATCCTTAAAAGAAGAAGAAGAAGAAGAAAAAGAAGAAAAATAAGAAGAGGTCGATGATGAAGATGAAGAATTAGAACAAGAAAAAGAAAATAATTTGCTTATAAAAACGATGTGAATCTCTTGAAGAGCTTACTGCACACGTTCTAGACTGGAAAGACCACAGCATGGTAAATCGATTGTCTCTACAAAACCTTCTCAACTATCGAATACTACCTCCCATTATGAACAGAATGTCATACTCTGCTTGAGTTCAAGGCAATAGAATGTTATTATCCATCGATTACGACAACATAAAGCATATGAGGTCTCGGTTGTTACATTTCAATCCATAAAATAGGCAAAAATGGCAGCAGAAAATAAAAGCTCTATTCAGTACGTTATTTTTGTGCAAATGGGTATCGTGTTAATGTAAAAAATAATTTCATCTGTTTAACATCGTAGGCATATAGTTTATCTTATCTTATGTGCATAATAGACTATAATATTTCCCATAGCTTGTGAATGTTCCTTACTCGTAAACAGACGGGTTCAATGGACTTAAAAAAATGCTTAACAAACTCTGAATATCGGAATTGTGGTTCGAGATTAACTGTGAAATCCAAGACTAGGATTTATTTGTAAATATAGCCTATATTTTTTATTTGATAAGTTACCGTTGAAATTTTGTAATGACATTCATTTTACTGATCCTCATTTTTCCATATTTCTATCTTCAATGCCTTAAATATAATAATTTTCATAAATAACTAACGGAAACCATACTTAGTTTAGATTAAATATTGTTTACATTTCATCCTCCTGAAATCTTTCAAAAGAAACAAATTAGGTCCTATATGCCTAGTATTTAAATTCTCCACCGGGGGCGTGTTCTAGTGCTAAAATTATATTTTAGTATGATTTGAAAAATAGTATTAATTTTCGGCCGGATTCAATTAGTAAAAGGTGGGTTTCTTGAAAATGTGTTTTCTCTAGTTTATTTTTCTTTCTAAGGAAAATGAATAACACCATAAAATGCTCTAGATGTTATTATTTTCTTTACATTTTTCTACAAAATTAATCTTAAGAAAAGGTTTACAGTCCTCATTCCAAGTCATTAAGAGAAACCCTCCCCTTCCAGATATGAATTTATTTATCAACTAGCAGGTGCACGCGGCTTCGCCCGCGATTATTTTCTCAACTGCTAGATGTTTAGACCATGGGCTACCAATATGAAACCCTCCCCCCCCCCCCCCCGTGGGAATTTCCGACACATATATTTTTTTGTTGGTATTGTCATCTAGTTTAAGATTTTAGTTGTTTGCCCCTTATCAATTACAGCATTTAGCCGGAAACCCCGGAAAACCCCGGAAATTCGCAGAAAATGAATTTGTTTTAATTTTTCATTGTTCTTTGCTCCTAATATTCCCAGGGAATTTCTGACTCACACATTTTTGTTGGTATTGGTATCTAGTTTAATGTTCCAATTGTTTGCCCCTTACAAATTACAACATATCCCCAGAAAACCCGGAAAACCACGTATATACGGAGAAAATTACTATGTTTTAATTTTTAAATCTTTGTTCTTTGCACCTAATATTCAAAGGGAATTTCTGACTTACATGTTTTTTTGTTGGCATTACCATCTAGATTAAGGTTTCAGTTGTTTGCCCCTTATCAATTACAGTATATCCCCGGAAAACACCGAAAACCACGGAAATCCGGAGAAAGGGACTTCGTTTTATTTTTTAAAAATCTTAGTTCTTTGCTCCTAGTATTCAAAGGGAATTGGTGAACCATATGTTTTTGTGTTGGTATTCCCATATAGATTAAGGTTCCAGTTGTTTTCCCCTTACCATTTACAGCATATCCCCGGAAACCCCGGAAAACCACGTATATACGGAGAAAATTATGTATTATTTTTTAAATCTTTGTTCTTTGCTCCTAATATTCAAAGGGAATTTCTGACTTACATGTTTTTTTGTTGGCATTACCATCTAGATTAAGGTTTCAGTTGTTTGCCCCTTATGAATTATAGCATATCTCCAGAAAACTCCGAAAACCACGGAAATCCGGAGAAAGGGACTTCGTTTTATTTTTTAAAAATCTTAGTTCTTTGCTCCTAGTATTCAAAGGGAATTGGTGAACCATATGTTTTTGTGTTGGTATTCCCATATAGATTAAGGTTCCAGTTGTTTGCCCCTTACCATTTACAGCATATCCCCGGAAACCCCGAAAACCACGTATATACGGAGAAAATTATGTATTATTTTTTAAATCTTTGTTCTTTGCTCCTAATATTCAAAGGGAATTTCTGACTTACATGTTTTTTTGTTGGCATTACCATCTAGATTAAGGTTTCTGTTGTTTGCCCCTTATGAATTATAGCATATCTCCAGAAAACTCCGAAAACCACGGAAATCCGGAGAAAGGGACTTCGTTTTATTTTTTAAAAATCTTAGTTCTTTGCTCCTAGTATTCAAAGGGAATTGGTGAACCATATGTTTTTGTGTTGGTATTCCCATATAGATTAAGGTTCCAGTTGTTTGCCCCTTACCATTTACAGCATATCCACGGAAACCCCGGAAAACCACGTATGTACGGAGAAAATTACTATGTATTATTTTTTAAATCTTTGTTCTTTGCTCCTAATATTCAAAGGGAATTTCTGACTTACATGTTTTTTTGTTGGCATTACCATCTAGATTAAGGTTTCAGTTGTTTGTCCCTTATGAATTATAGCATATCTCCAGAAAACTCCGAAAACCACGGAAATCCGGAGGAATTGACTTTTTAAAAATCTCTTTAAAATCTTTGTTCTTTGCTCCTAATATTCCCAGGGAATTTCTGACTCATATGTTTTTTTGTTGGTATTGCCATCCCCTTTTCTTTGCATGTGACCATCACAATTATGGCAGATATCTCGTAGTCCATATACTCACCCTTTTCAACCTGCAAGGGACACACTTGAAGTAGAAGAATTACTCCGCAATAACGGTTTCAGTGACCGTAGATCACAAGTTCCGAGTTCTAGAAATTCTGTGGATTTCCGTGGTTTTCCGGGTTTTGCGGGGATATGTTGTAATTGTTAATGGGCAAACAGCTGAAACCTTAATCTAGATTACAATGCCAAAAAAAAATGTAAGTCAGAAGTTCCCTGGGAATATTAGGATCAAAGAACAAAGGGTTTTAAAAAATTAAAACGAACTCATTTTCTTGGGATTTTTTTAGGTTTCCGGAGTTTTCCGGGGATATGCTGTAATTAATAAGGGGCAAACAACTGAAACCTTAATCTACATGGCAATACCAACACAAAACCATATGAGTCACCAATTCCCTTTGAATACCAGGAGCAAAGAACTAAGATTTAAAAAATTAATACGAAGTCATTTTCTCCGAGCTTCCGTGGTTTTCGGAGTTTTCTGGGATTTGCTGTAATTGATAAGGGGCAAACAACTGAAACCTTAATCTACATGTCAATACCAACACAAAACCATATTAGTCACTAATTCCCTTTGAATACTAGGAGCAAAGAACTAAGATTTAAAAAGTTAAAACAAAGTCATTTTCTCCGGGCTTCCGTGGTTTTCAGAGTTATCTGGGGATTTGCTGTAATTGATAAGGGGCAAACAACTGAAACCTTAATCTACATGTCAATACCAACACAAAACCATATGAGTCACCAATTCCCTTTGAATACTAGGAGCAAAGAACTAAGATTTAAAAAATTAAAACAAAGTCATTTTCTCCGGGCTTCCGTGGTTTTCAGAGTTTTCTGGGGATTTGCTGTAATTGATAAGGGGCAAACAACTGAAACCTTAATCTACATGACAATACCAACACAAAACCATATGAGTCACCAATTCCCTTTGAATACTAGAAGTAAAAAACTAAGATTTAAAAAATTAAAACAAAGTTATTTTCTCCGGGTTTCCGTGGTTTTCGGAGTTTTCTGGGGATTTGCTGTAATTGATAAGGGGCAAACAACTGAAACCTTAATCTACATGGCAATACCAACACAAAACCATATGAGTCACCAATTCCCTTTGAATACTAGAAGTAAAAAAATAAGATTTAAAAAATTAAAACAAAGTCATTTTCTCCGTGTTTCCGTGGTTTTCGGAGTTTTCTGGGGATTTGCTGTAAATGATAAGGGGCAAACAACTGAAACCTTAATCTGGATGGCAATACTAACAAAAGAACATATGATTCAGAAATTCCCTTTGAATATTAGAAGCAAAGAACAAAGATTTAAAAAATAAAACATTGTCATTTTCTCCGTATAAAAGTGGTTTTTCGGGTTTTCCGGGAATATGTTGTAATTTGTAAGGGGCAAACAACTGAAAACTTAAACTAGATGACAATACCAACAAAAAATATGTGAGTCAGAAATTCCATGGGCATATTAGGAGCAAAGAACAAAGAAAAATTAAATCAAACTCATTTTCTCCAGATTTCCGTAGTTTTCCGGGGTTTCCGGGTAAATGCTGTAATTGATAAGGGGCAAACAACTGAAGACTTAAACTAGATTATAATACCAACAAAAAATATGTGAGCCAGAAATTTCCTGGGCATATTAGGAGCAAAGAACAAAGAAAAATTAAAACAAACTCATTTTCTCCGGATTTCCGGGGTTTCCGGGTAAATGCTGTAATTGATAAGGGGCAAACAACTGAAAACTGAAACTAGATGGGAATACCAACAAAAAAATATATGTGTCGGAAATTCCCACGGGGGGGGGGATGGGGGGTATACAGTAGCCTTCGCTCTAGTTGTGTTTACACAATTTATTTAACAGAAAAATAATTAAAGCATTATATTTATTAACACTGACATCTTTTTACATAAACGTTCCATCCTATAATGTATCTTTTTACATGCTTAGGGCCTATGATAAACATCCATATTTCTCAACTAAAAATACAAAGCCTACGACTGTGATTAACTTATCAGTGGATAGAAATTTTTACCGTTCTGATATAGCATACTCGTTGGCACACTCAGACTGAATCAACTGAAAATACTGTCCCTGCAATACGAACATTTATTCTACATCAAAATGTGAATACATTATGAGACGAAGGTACTGTCAAAATTGCAAGTCTCTACCTATTATAGTTTAGGCTCTACGTTGATTCTCTGTCAGGGCAAAGGCCCTGTCATTAAATCAGGGCAAAGGCCTGTAAAAGTATCAGTGGGCTATAAGTTGAAAATCCATGAGACAAATTTCAACAGAATAGCAGGTTTCCATAAATGACAACGTAATACGCAGATAAAAAGAAAACTCACATTTTACTTAAAGTATTTCTCTATTAAACATTGTATACAATTTTTTCAGGTGGCGCATTTATGTCAGTAACAGTGAAAATGTTAAAACACGTGTTTTTTTTCAAAACGTGTAAGACAGCAAACAGAATGATCACACCGTGATTGTGCACTGTGTAGTATAGTGCTCTCGTTTTCTTCGTCCCCACTCGACGAGTCAATCGTCGCATTTCCATTTGCGGTCTGCCGGATTATATTATTGTTTATTGAGGGTAAAAATTAGTTTATACTCTCAAATCCAAGCAGGTTGCCAGGTCAGTCTAATAACAATATCAGTAATACAAAATTTCGGCGTTTCTTTAATTCTTATTTCCGACTCAGACATGACAACACTTCAACACACAGCTATTAATGAGTGTGTCCTTGTATTAAATAAACATCACTTCATAGGCAGCTCCGCTTGGGACGATGATAGCGAGACGACTATAATGATTAGCGAACACCAATCCTTGATCTTCAGGACGATCTTCTTGTATCTTGGTTTCTAGTTCTTCATTAATTTTTCATTATGAGTTTTAAGAATTGTTGTTCATGTGCCGTTAATTTATGATCATATGTGATTAATTTTGTAATATATATATATATATATATATATATATATATATATATATATATATATATATGTATATAGAATATGGTGCCGCATCATTGCGAACAAAGAGTCTAAGAACTGGGACAGAATCTTTCCATAGCATTGGATTGTTATAAAACACTAATAGATTGCTACAAAAATCGATTAAAAAGACCAGATGTTAAATCCCCATTCAGCAGATTGATAGTGTTCGAAGGACGGCACTAATGCCCGGCGTTTTGAGCTGAGGAGCCCGTTTTAGTAGCTATGGGTACAGCATGCAACTGAACTGAAACATATTATTTCACGTTGATATTCAAATTGGCTGGTGAACCAATAGGCCCAACTCTAATTTCAAATGTAGTTCTTAGACGGCACGCTTCATCTCAATTGTTGGTCTAAAAATAGCCATGCGTGTTACTGCGACTGTGGCGGACTAAATGTTCTCATGTGCGTGACAATTGTGTAAGCATAGGCGTAACCAGGCCGACCATATGGGGGGTTATAACATCCGCGGGGTCTGGAAAAGGGGGGTCCGGGGGTCCTCCCCCGGAAAATTTTAAAAATTAAGACGCAAAATAACGAGTTTTAAGCTTCCCACGCTTTATACTTGTATTAAAGGAAAAGTAAACTAAAAATTCAGTATAATTTTCTTCATACGGATTGAAAGAGAATGTTTTTAAGAAATGATATTCACTGTTAGAAATGTTTTACACCTTCACATTTAATCACAAAACGAATATGTTTATTGTAACGCGATGGGCGCGTGACGTCACGCTTGACGAAGGCTTGGCTCAGTCTCGCCCGGTGAAAGACATTTCACAGCATTCTGTCTACTGTTACAGTTTTTTAGTGAGTATCTGTTCAAACAATGGTTTATTGTTGTGTTGTGGGGTGTACAAACTCATCGTCGAAGAGTGATAACACACTTAAAATATCTTTCCATCGATTTCCCAACAGAGATAAGTCACCCGAACGTAAATAAGCAATGGCTGATAAAAATAAAAAGAGAAAAAATTGTTCCTACTAAATACAGTACGGTTTGTTCACAACATTTTGAAGAAAATGATACCGAGCTTTTGGTACAGTTACGAACACAGTTATCTGGAGAAACCCCGCAATCTGTTTAAAAAAGAAGTGCTGTGCCATCACTTCTTTTGCGTGGGAAATCTGAAACACCGCCAATGAAGAAAAGAAAATCGTCGTACTCGAGGAAGAAGGAAATGAGAGAGTTGTTGCAAGATTTGAATAGTAATCCTTCAGTATCCGGGAATGGACAAATCATGAATGTGGAATCTAGTATTTATGACGAAAATTCAGTTTCTAACAGAGTAGGCGTTCAGTGTGAACTAGGAAATGAAACTTATGTCAATGTTTGCACAGATTCATTGAATGTTTCTTCTAGAAATTGTGATTTAGATAGCTCTTTTAGCATTTCAGAAATTTCTACTACCGCAAAAGATGATTCTGAATCTGAAAGTGACTCTGTTCGTATCTTGAAAAATGTTTTGTTTTTGAACTGTATTAGCTCTAAGTATTAACTGATAACGCCTGGCAACCAGTGTATCTTTATTTATAATAACGCTATCGAATGAGCAATGTCGTGTTATACAGTCTACAACCCCCTTCTGTTCACAAATTACTTCACGGTCCCAACAACACACACTTTCGTGGCCCGTTTTCATATGTACACACAGCCCACATTTACACCATTCCGTATTTTCTTTTCTTCCTTGCAACTCTTTAAATAATTCCTTGTCATTTTCTTTTCGTGTGATATTAATTTGTGAATACCGAGATTTGTCCTTAGAAGGTAACATTGCAGGCATCTCTATCAACAACAAACACAAATGAGACTTTGTGGTGTATTAGAAACACAGGCGCGAGCATTACAGTAGCTGTTGTCCTGCCAGCGAGTTAGTCAGGAGTGACGTCACAGGAGCGTTTTACCCCACCCGTACAAGGCGTAATATTGGGCACCTGAAGTTCACGAGATCACCATTCGTTTCGTAATTCAAAGCTCCGTGCGATGAGATTAAAATTAGAAAATGGTATTTTTTTAGTTTACCCTTCCTTTAAGTAATTTATGGGCAGACTTAAAAAAATTATACAATTTTCCTTTTTTTAATCAATGGGGGGGGGGGGTTCAAACCCCCAACCCCCCCCCCCTCGGTACGCCTATGTGTGTAAGTATCACTCGACACGAGCAAATTAACCGCCCCTTTCCTAATCACAGTTATGGCAATTTGCATGTTGTAAATATTGAACACAAAATGATAACTAATTATAAATAAATTAAATACGGAAACCAATAGACCTATAGTTCGTAAAAAAAATTAAGCTAGTGCCTTGGTCGAATTATAAGAGGTGAATTTACTTACGGATCAGTAGACTTCGTCAGGTGCCCAATCTCACTTATAGCTGAATTGGTTACACGATTGAGACTCTCAATTCCTGACTGAAGATTTAGGTTTGGCATCGTCATATCAATTTTCAACCACTGGTCTTCTCTCAGTACCGTCTTCTTTCTCCTTTGTAATGAGAAATTACGTTTTACTGCTGTTATGGAATTTGCTCTTAAGTCGATATTATTATTGCTATGCATGTAGGAGTTAATTAATTAAAATCGGTCACCCTTAATTTTCGATGACTGTTGAAATAAGAAATTCGTATTCATTAGAAGAAATAAAGATATGAGCATTACTCAAATAAAACGTAATTAACTAAATTCTAGGTGTTATTAATAATTAATATAATGCGTTAGTGAAAAATAGAATCTGTGAGAATGTTTTACATTTTTTTTTTTTTTTTTTTTTTTTTTAAGACGAATTTGAAGGGACTTTAATCCAACGTCCCTCACAAGCAGGTGTTGCTCCGATTTAGTCGCATTGTACAGTACCATAACGATTATTTAACTTTTGATACAAAATAATGACTGATAAAGATTGGTGGTAAGTCTTAACTACTGAATTGTTTTATTTACCCTAGTCTGGATATTTTTATGTACTAATAAATATTTTCACTTAGAGTAGCCTATGATATAGATATATAAGCTTTCATGAACCACAGATTATTGTCTCTGTTGGACATTACATGAGAATATTATAGGAGAAAAATTCCTCCGACACTGGGACTTGAACCCAGGACCTTTGGCTATTCGCGCCAATGCTCTACCAACTGAGCTAAGCCGGAGTTGAATTCACAGCGCCGGTTGGAATTTTTCTCCTATAATATTCTCATGTAATGTCCAACAGAGACAATAATCTGTGGTTCATGAAAGCTTATATATCTATCTTGAATGTCAACTGTACAATAACAGTGGGAGCCCGGTCACAAAAATCACTAATTAGTGTGCCTCACAGTACTGCATATGACATAACTTGTCTGTCTGTGAGGTAGACCATTAGGGCAATCAGTCATAGGAGAGAGGTTCCAACCGGCGCTGTGAATTGAACTCCGGCTTAGCTCAGTTGGTAGAGCATTGGCGCGAATAGCCAAAGGTCCTGGGTTCAAGTCCCAGTGTCGGAGGAATTTTTCTCCTATAATATTCTCTTAGCCTATGATAGTTATAAATGCGTTTTACTTTTTCTAAAAAAAAAAAGTTCATCAGAAACAATATTCTGTGGCTTCACGAATTCATATGCAGGCCTACTTCTATTTATTACAAACTGTTGGTTCATATTTTTCTTAACATCTGTCAATTTACATTGAAAGTAATAAGTTCCGCTCTAAGTTCATCTTTCATCTTCTGGACTGCCTTCCATTATCATCGTCAAAATTTTCTAGTCAGTTTCTCTTCGTTGTCCTGTAGCAAATTTAGGGAATCTTGTAACTCTCTTGGATTTTCTAAATTGTAATATACACAATTCTGAGTGATAAAATTTAGGGAAATAAACAGGATAACACTTTAAAGTGAGTGGATAAAAGAAAAATTACCGTATTTTATGGACCATAAGACGCACTTTTTTACTTTGAAAGCAGAGCCTTGAAAGTTGGGTGCGTCTAATGGTCCGAAGTACACAAAAATTTTAAATATGGTAAATATTGCCAGAATACCGTAGTTATAAACAAGGTGTTATAAACAATAATATAGTTACAAATTTTGGCATTAGTGCACTTGTCACAATCGTAAAATTTGGGTATCTGGAAGCTAGGTATAGAGCTCTGCGCTTTTAAGATGGCCGCCGAGAATGAGGTATTATCCACTTCCGGTTATCTCAGATGCCCGTGTTTACACTCTAGCTCTGTGCTTGTGTCTTGTTTTGGAAGTAATTATGCCGATTAACTGCTATGTTTTCGGCTGTTTGGCCGTTGCAAAAAAAATTGAGGACTTAGTTTTCACAGTTTTCCGAAAGAAAAGGCTAGTTTTCAAGAATGGATTGTAAAATTACGCCATGGAAAAACACCTTCCCAGTTCTCTCGTGTTTGCAGCTGTCACTTCACAGAAGATGATTTTAACGTTCCTTTGAGCAGTTATGGTGAGCATTTCATGTTTTCTAGAGTGATTAAGATAATTTTGATATAGTAGATGTTGAGAAAAATATATAAGCCTATGAAATAATAAGTATACCCGACCAACTTAACCTCGTTTAGGCAGGTTAAATTAGCATTCATCTTTTCAGTGTAATTTTTGTTGCCAATTTATTTTTACATTCAAGAATGTCAATGCCAATCGAAATTTCTCCCGTAGCCGATAAAATGGCCAATCTGTATTGGAATCGAGTAAAAAACAAACCACATACAAATGTTTAGGTTATGTGCTTTGCAGATAGCAAACTCAACGTTGTTTTTGTCCATCAACACGTTCACTTCAATGCACTTGATGAATTTTCTAATTGCTAGAGTCCGGCCAGCTTTCATACTGCTGCCTGCCCTACGCTTTTCGAACCAAGTGGTTATGGAGTGATCGTCGAAAAGTTTAAGCCGTTCTTTCTTGAATGAATTTATCGGCAAGAAATTTGTCGAAGGAAAGTCGTGGGTACTTTCTGGTTCTATAGCCTGAACTTCGAATAAGGCAAAGTTCCTATCCGGATTTTTCTCTCGCCTTAGCAACCTGAACCAAAACAAACAGTGTCGTATATTAGACTGTGTTCAATAAGCTATGATACGAAAAAGTTCATGCATATTTGTGTTTTAAAAAATGCGTAAACGCCACGCGACAGAAGTGAAACTTGTTTTAATTTTTTATTTTTTCAATTTTTGATCATTGGATTTTTCAATTTTGCATTATTGGACTTTTTAATATTGGGTTTTTGGATTTTTTAAATTTTGGATCTTTGAATTCTTATTTTTTGGATTTTTTAATTTTGGAATATCAATTTTTAGATTTTTTAATTTTGGAATATCGATTTTTAGATTTTTCAATTTCGGATTTTCTGTTTTTAATTTTTTGATTTTTTAAATTTTTATTTTTTATTTTGGATCTTTGAATTTTTTAATTTTGGGATTTTTAAAATTTTCATCCATTAAATCGTATAGCAGTTGATTACTCCTATTCACTGAGTTGATTGTTTTCTGTACAGTCTGTCCCGTCACACCTCACTATTTCGTGACGATTTTGAATGTGACACTAATTTCGTGGCGATTTTTTAGCGTGACACAAGCTCAGGATTTACCCCTACCGCAGCTAAAGAAGTTTCACTTTTAAAAAACATGAAAATAAATAGAAAAAAAATATTGGAGACCGCAGGCATTCTGCGCCATATTAAAACAGTTAGCAAACGTTTCAGAAGACAGGTAGCTTTGATTTCTCACCTTGCAATCAACTCTTGCTTCGTTAATTTTGAAATATTTGTTGCACCATCTTCGAATAACATTCTTTTTAACTCCTTTACTGTAAAATTGGAGAACCGTCCCAAACTCATACTGAAAACACACAAGAATGAGGAAACCGGAAGTTCACAATACCTGAATGTGGAGAGCAGCGCGCTCAAGTGGCAGGAGGAAAAACTAAAAAAGCCCAGAGCTCTATAGCCTACAATGCGAAAAGCAAGAAATGTTGAGTTCTTTTGTACGAAAGGAATTGTCTCCGTTGGGTGATTTAAATGAAGACAATGACCTCTAAACAGCCTTGTCTCGTTACACTTACCGTATGGTGAATTGAGGATTAGAGGGTGTAAAAGTATTTTCAGTCTTGAGAAATCAGTTCGGTAGTTAAAATTTACGCGATGCCACCTGTACAGAATAGATTTTCGTACAACGCAGGTTTAATGTTAGAAGTGATTTACACTGATTCCATTGTATAAGGTAATAATTTATTTATGCAATTAAGTATATTATTACCTTTAAAATTTGTCGTTTAGAATCTCATTAAATTTCTTTTCCTTTAAATTTCCATCCTAAAATCAAGGTGCGTCTTATGGTCCGGAACGTCTTATAGTCCGTAAAATACGGTACATGAAATATCGCAATGTATCAATATGATTCAAGACTCTTCCAGGTATTTACAAACTAATAAAAAAAACTATCTGAGCAATACTGAATATAGGAGATGGGAGAAAGCTGTTGTTTATAAAGGAACAGTGCTCCAATGAAAACGTAACAATTAGCAGCCAAAAAAACTATTGTTTGCATCAGTAAGATGCAAATACGACTGACGGACATTTAAAATACTAAAAATAAATTTTTAAAAACGTTCTCTTTCTACAGAAGATAAGCATATAGTCCAATAAAAAGACGATTAATACGTTTTGTATCGAGGTAAGTCTACTTAAGTAAATTATCATATTCAATTAGACCTATTTTTTGTTAATCTTGCTGTGCCTGCTATGAATCTCTTTCAGAACATACTATAAATCTAATTTGTTCCCTTCTTATTGCTCTTTTTTACATTTTTGGAAATTATGGAGAAATTATTACAATATTTCAACAAAATAAAAACAGATTTCATGTAAACCAATTTCATGCACAGCCTACAAAATATCAGTTTTGCTCTAATGTATAGCCCAACTTGAAATATTATCATTTTCAAATAATTATCAACATTATAGATAGGACTGAGCGAGGTGGCCGAGATGGCGTCTTGGATTCGCATTCGTGGCCGGCCATTTTGACTTGGGTTTCTTCATGGTAGTAAAAACAAATGCCGAATTGGATATTTACTTACCGTGACTCATTTCCGCTATTTCATCCTGTATCATACGCATTGAAATTAATAGGTCTAAGTTGAAATTATTAACATACTCCTTAATCACATCAATATAGGTCTAACAGAAAACAGCTGCACATCAATAGTTACGTGGTCTACTAGTAGGCCTATACATACAGAATCGGAACTCCTTATATAACCTCGATGATCAAAGGAGTATAAATAAAGCTGAATTTTAACAATATATAGATAGGCCTTTTCTGAGCTCTAACAATCTTTGAAGAAGATTTATTCAAACGATTTGCTAAACACTTTATACAGTAATTTTCTTAAATCCGATTTGAAGTAATGACGACTACTTAATTGTATTAGTACAATTATAATTAGGGTCCGGATTCTTAGGTTTTAAACTATTATGTTCCTTGCTAGCTAATTGCGATATTTTAACATAATTATCCGTTTCACAGTCATGGCAGTCAAATAGTCCAATCTTATAAAATCTAAAAGTTGCTAAATAAGACGTTAAAAACAAAAAGTGGCTAAAACTGCTTTTCAAGTGAAATACGATAAAATGACAATAATAATTATAATAATTAAACCATTATTATTCTACTAAAAATTACTTTTTAAATGTCTGCCTACATTTTTAATTTTGTTCATTGATGGCAATATATATATATTAAGATAAAATATAGCATTATTTTTTGTCATTTTGTCATTTTGTCATTTTGTAGGCCTACCCCATTGTCTCGGTAAAGGAAATCATTAGTGAACCGAAATCGTTCTTGTTGAGTTTATGTGGTGGAGTTGAAAATGACGGGGTCATTTGAAAACTATAAACTATTGAAAATAAGCAAAAAGTGTTTCTGTAGTTTTGTAGTTCATAGCCATTGAATTTGCATCTAAAAAATAAAATGAATTAACATATGTTATTTGTTTGAATGTGTTTATTGTACTTATTAAATTGTCTGAAGATGGTAACCAACTAATGTAAAACTATTTTAATATCTTTAAAAAAATAAAACAAAGTTTATAAAACCTAAAAATCCGGGCCCTAATTATACACAATCAGCTCACAAACTCGTGAAAATAAATAATATTTTTTTTTCTTTCTTCACGTCATATTAGTGGTTTTAATATACTACACATAAAAGTCGCAGCATCTCTTCTGGAAATCGTTAGAAAATAGCTCTTAGAAAAATATTAATGATTTTGCGTGCATAATAGAATCTTGAATAAAATTGTGAGCATTTTACTATAAACGGAAGAGTATGTTTTTCACCTATATTACAGAAATTGGATGGGAGCATAAATGATCAAGTAATTACTCCTTATGAGCAAAATTGAAACTGTAAGATTTGAAAAGGAATAAAACAGTCGAAGGAAGTTAGCCACATAAATGAGAGGCTTAACTCACTTGATTAAAGAGAATAAAGAGATTTCTTTTGTATGCTCTCGGGACGTCTTTTAAATAGACTATGGAGAAACTCCACCTGCTGGTATTCTAGAGATAACAAACGTATTGAGATTCCTTATATTTAATTAATAATTTTTATTTCGTTGTACATATATTTGTGGATTGTTGATGTTCTATTGCTGTCATTTTGTCATTATTTAATGTATACTTTATTATTATTTATCCAGCCTAATTGTTTTATTTTTATGATCAATCATTCTGGGCCTCCATGGTCATTTTACAATGTGTAAGACAGACACTGTTCGGAAAATTAATAATTAATTAACCTAGATCTCAAGTAGGCCTAACTCGAAACTTTAAACAAAACGGCTTAGAGGCTGGTTACAAACCGTTATATATGTGTGCATAGGCGCCGACTTAGGGGGGGGGGGGGCAAGGCACTTTCTGCCCCCCTAAGTTACAATGCCAGGGGCGTCGCTCCCCCAAAAAAAATTTCTGAAGGGGCCCTCCCCCCTCCCCCCCAGTAAATGCCAAGTCATTTAGAAAAATCAGTAATTATTAATATTAATGATTTATTTATTATTCCTAACTTGTTACGAAAGAACGATACTTAAATGCGAATGTGACCATTACCGTATTTTAAAAATAATATAAAATCAACTGCCTTGTTACATTTAAAGAAACAAGTCCATTCTGACAGCTATCGCCAGCTGTGAGCTGTGTTGCCGGTTCCTCCCTCACCTGAGCTTTATGTGAATAGCCGAAAGCTACACACAGAACTTGATCAGAAATCCGAAAGTGTTTAATCTTTACTTGTGATTTTCACTCCAGTTTGCGACATATTTTATCACTAATCACTGCATTCACTGGCGATAAACATAAATAAACCTGACACTTTAACAATACTCTCAGACCAGTATGGCAACTAAGGAAAACAATAAGGCAAGACTCAATAGATTTAATATTATGTTTTACTTCAAACTTAAAATTAATAAAATATTTAATTTGTTTATTTAATTTTCAAGCAGTTAAAAGCATCTGTAGTGTACTAACATCAGTAATACCATTTACTCTAGTATATTTTATTGTACAATCCTGCCCCTCCAAAATCTTTAACAAGTCGGCGCCTATGTATGTGTATTTGTATGTATGTGTTTGTTTTAGGTTGTATTTATCTGATCTGAGAATGGTATGGTTTTGTAATTCAGGGGACTTCATCGCTGCGAATTGGTCGAAGGCGTAGGCTATTTTAAGACCGTGGGGATACAGTTATAATAATAAAATATTGTTTAGTGCCTGGTATTTTTAAAATAGCGATTCGTTAGCTATTAATAAACAATAATATTAGCACAAAAATAAATTTAGTTTTACAAGAAGTCTATGTTTGAGATCATAATAGTTATTTTTAGCGGCAGTCATGTTTCGAATTTCTAGATTAAATGTTAGCCGATACTTAATGTTTAAAAGTATAATTGTTATATTAGGATACTTATTGTATAAAATTTAAGATCGATGTATAAATGGGAACTAATTTTTAAAAAATCAAAACAAATATTACACAAATATTACCTATAGAGCAGGAGTTCCAATTTCTGCCACCCTGGAGGTTTTTCTTTTCTTCTTTTTTTCGGTCCCCGAAGTCAGTTTGAAAAATACAGGTATATTAATTTAATGTACTTTTTATTAAAATATATCATCAATACATATTCAGTTATAGTAAAATATATATTTAAGTGTCTAATTTTAATTTTTAATTCCATTGTTTTCATTGCCTTATTTTAGAAATCCATGTTAAGAAGTCAACTCGGAATTTCATATGAAATACTGGTAGGCCTACATGATATCAGGAAAATAATATTATTTCAAGAATCTTAGGAAAATCTTAAATGAAGCAAAGTATTATATAGGCTATTCATTTCACCTTATTTTCAGTTCATTATTTACCATTTCTCTAGTTTTACCCCATTGTGCGGCCCGCCAATTTACTCCTGGAAATAATTTACTCCTGAAGTTGGATATCCCTGCTATAGAATAATTATTTTAAATAACATTAAATAAATGTGCTTTTTAATAACAATAGCCGTATCTCTTTAAGCAAATAGAAAAGATGCACCAGTGAGCATACTAAGTAATAAGCATGTGTAAAATTTAAAATAGAAAGTTTTAACTTACGTGTACCAAAAATAAAAGTATTTCGTTCCTTTGAAGTATTGTCAAAATGTCAATGAGTCAAGTTTTCTCTAAGCTAGCAACAGGCTGGTGTTGAATTCTTACATGCGACGGTAACAGTGACCTGTGATATAGAAACCCACCTCTTGATATTTAACGATCGCTGTGATCAATAAACATGAAGTACCGTATGTTCTCCTGAGCATTATAGCATGCAGAAACACCTTGCCCTCGTTACTGCTTTCTGCGTAGACATTTATCAAAACAAAGCCTGTGTTGCTTTGTGTCTGTTTACGTAATTACATAATTAGAACATTTCAATGCATTATTTCAAAATAAGAGCAAGTATAACTAAAAGATAGGGTACACGTACTTGAAACTTTATATTATTTTTATTTATTGAGCGATTTCCTCATTTCTGAGGTTAAACTCCACGGACACAACAACTCTATTACAATAACATTTGTATAAAAGTTCAGTAATTTCTAACCAAATTTTAAATCTAAAATTTACCCAAATTTTTACATATTTTAATAAAATTAACATATTTCCAAAGAATGTTCAATGTGTTGCATGGTACCACCATGAAACTTTATATGTGGATCTTAAATTCATCGCACTTATCTGCCATATTAGATAACAATGGTTGGTAGTTCAAAATAACTGGCGGAATATTTTGGAACCATTAAATCGAATTATTACTCCCATATATGCCGATTTCATAGAATGCATTGGTAACTAATAATGTTTGTATACGGTCCAGTGAACATGTAGCTTTAGCACGGCCGTACAGATTATAATAAGACAGCACAACGAAACCACCTTCAAGAAATAGGCCTAAACAACCCGTCAGCGAATACATTAATACTGCCACATAATTAAATAAGGGGTGTGTGAAATGAAATGTAGGTTGCTCACATTAAATTCTATTGTAGTTTTAAAATTAATTTTGGCTTCATAATTACTAACATTTTTCATGTCATTGCTATGAACTGTTCATCGAATGAATCGTCTATAGGGCTTTGGATCGAGATATCGAAACGAAATGTTCTATTCGACTTTAAAATATAACATTTTAATTTTAATATTTTACCAAAAATACTTATTAAAACTGAACGGTATGCAAATTAGTCAAATCGGAGCGATATTTCAATTGATATTCCACATGTGCGTAATGATCTAGTATTCGCTTTGAAAAGTGTAATACATTTACTGGGTTTGTGGCAGCTCGACCTCTAATTGGCTGTTCTCAAAAGCAAATCACTTGTTTGGTAGTAGGCCTAATATGAAGAGTAGAGAAAATTGTGTGATAGTTTCACGTAAGGTTTTTCATTTGGAAAATCTTCCATGATAGTCATGATTACGTTTACCGCACCGCACTGTAGATACTGTAAGGTAAATCGTTGATTGAATTAACCACGCCATCGGGATTTGCCTAAAAGAGCTCACAAAATTCCAAGTAAGTGATGTCAGGAAGCAAGATGTATTTCTGGGGAAAATCATTAGAAAAATACTATTCACAGCCACAAGTTCTTTATTTGACATAAATTTGAAATAAGGTTTATGGGCATGAACTTCGATTTGAACTCAAGGCTTGTTAACTGAACGTCTAAACATCAAACGATCAAAGGTGAAGTCACATTGCTGAAGTCTAAGAACTCTTCACAACAAGCCTGAAAAAAAAAAAAAGATTTTCTGTCATTATATTGTTGTTGCAATTTCAATTCATATAACAGTAATTGAGCTTCACTAATAAATTAATAGGCCTATATATCGAGGGATTCAAATATAGGTATACATATTGACTGACGCAGCTCCAAAAATTAAGTGTGAATCATGTCCTTCCGTGATGGTTCGGGAACGCACTTTGGACTGAAATCTGCGTATGCCTCGTCTCCTCATGGTTATATGATGGATAAAATATAAGAATAAGAATCGTATGAAGATACATCTCATTAACGTTCAAGTCATTAGCCAATTTTATTTTGACAGAGTCTACATAGTAACCACATTAACATCGCTTATGGCATCAAGGTTTTAAAAATTGGGGCTAACCCCCTACTTCTAAGTACTGGGGGGGGGGCAGAAAGTATCTTGTCCTATCAAAATCGGCGCCTATAAGTTATATGTAAAGTAGCGCCTAGATGATCAATAATATTGTCAATATTCTCGCTTCAATATCGACGGAGACCATATTCATGGAAATATTTATCGTCTAGGAGCGTCCTATCAATATTGACGGATATTGATAGAAAATTATGTTTTCAGTCAATATTGAAGAACCGTTTGAACGTCTTGGAGGTTTATTGTCAATAATTCCTTCAATATCAGTTGTTTGTGAAACCGCGAAGTTATTTTTTGTAATCATCCAGTTCTGTAGAATGCAAAAAATTAAGCAAATGTTCGTGTGTAAAGCGGTTCTCAGCTTGTGCCACTCTTTGGGCCAGCGTCTATTTCTCTTTTAGATTTTTCTTTTTCGTACAGTGTAAAAGTCAATGCTAGAAAATCCAAATCCGAACTAGAAAACATTTCAAAATTCACAACAACAAAAAACACACACACAAAACAAAACGCCACTGTAACAGCCCCGATCATGCAGCACGAATATTTTTGCCAGAATGAGTATTGGTGAGAATATTGATTCGTTTTGAAGCATTTGATGTACGCTTCAATATAGAGCGCCATTATTGAAGATAATATTGATAATATTATTGATCGTTTAGGTAACCCTTAATCGATTTTGCGTACGGACCTGGCAATGCAACGTCTTTAATCTTGACAGTCAGGTTTGCAGGCGCAGATAGTTGGTTCTGAGCGTCGTGACGGAACAGTGGTTTGAGAATCTGCGACGTTTGAACATTTCTCTATTAGAGTATTTTTCTTCCTGTCGTAAGTTCCCAAGAAGTGATTGCATTGAGCACAATACAGGTTGACTACTTGGTTACCGCACAGCATGAATGGTAAAAAGCAGATCGGCCAACACCTGAAAAATATCATGGCTTATGAAGACACTAGATTAGGCTGTTAGGCTCCATGTTTAATTTTTCCATTAGTTAAAAATTATATTGTTTTATATGATTCGTCATTATAGAAAATATTTTGTACAGATTTAAAATAATAGACGATCCAGCGTGCCCATTAGCGGAGTAGAACAAAAGATGGAAAATATGGAATACGACTGCAAAAAATTTAGAATAGAAAGATAAATTTTGGAAAGATAAATTTTGAAGAAACGATTTACTAGTAGGAAAAGAAGATTTTTCCGGTATATCACCTATTTTAGCAGCTTAGATTTAGAGACTCGTAAATAGAAATGTAATGACGTACATTTGGTGAATTAGTATTACGGGTTCGATCCCAAAACTTCAGCCCGGAAATTTTATTTGTAATTAGATTCTTTTTGGAGACGCGACACGAAGATCGGAAATTATTTTTCCTACTTATTATATCATCACTTTATACGAAGAAAATATTATTTCTCGCGATTTATTCGATAACGGCTCAACAATTTTGTTTGTAACTTACTTAGTACAAGAAGTATTTATCCTAAAAGCGAATACTTTTATTTGAAATATTTTTTCATAAAAATTATCTGAAGGATACGCCAGCTATTGTTTGTACATACTCAAGCTTTCAGTGTTGCGTGGCAAACAGTAGTCTATACTGTTGCTTGAACCTGAGACACTGAATATGTATTCCCTGCTATACGGTTTCGTATCAGAATTTGAAGTGAAGAAGTTGTATAGTACATGCTTAGGCTATAGAAAGTAATGTGAGTGTACACAAGATTTTCCTAGACTGTAGTAAAATATTTTTAAAAAAATTCATTGTGATGAAGAACTTAGAGGATAATTAGCTTTATGAATAAGTTTAAAAGTAAAACATCCCCCTAGAGGCTGTAGAAGTAAACTTCTAGAGTTCCAGGACATTCAGACTCCCAGATTTTTAGGAATTCGGCACATGAAGTTGTAAAGTTGTCAGCCTTTACCTTCTGTTAGAGGCTGAGTCGATCCCGGCGCTATAGTTCCACCAGAAAGATGAGCTCAATTTGAAAAATCGCAATTAACTCATCAGGGATCGAACTCATGACCTTCAGGTACACAGCGCAGTGCCTCAACCAACCGCATCACGGCGTATGCGAGCTTTATGATTATAGCACAATTAATTTTATTAGATGTAATATACTGAAGTGAGATTACTTTCATTTATGTATTATGCCTAACTGTAAAGAATAGTTCTTTAACCCGTTCTTGATTTCGATTAGACTATTATCATTAGTTGGTTCATACTTTGTGGTGAGAAGTTCTACATTTTAAAAGTGTTATTAACTTACCCAAACATGAAAATAGCTCCTAATGGAGTGTGATATACTTTGTTCCGCATTCTGCGAACTATCGGCTGGCCTTCGATACCACACTTGGGACAAACGATCTTGTTGTTACCAGGTTTCCAGGTTTCCACTAAATGAGAATGCACACATTTAGTATTATTTTTCAAATAGCTTGGCGTGTAATATGAAAAATCAAACTAATAAGTAAATTGGCTGATTTGTAACAAAGAAGTGGAAGAAAAGTGATAAGAATAGACATTCTGAATATCAGAGCTAACTAAGTTTTAAATAGATCTCTTTTTCTCAACTAATACAAAACCTACAGCGATGAATAAATTATTAGTAAATCAATTTTTTTCCGAATTCTGACATAGCATATTGAATGTATAGTAAAATACATTGTTTCAAGTTTTTTCATATTATAATTTCGGATATCAACAACCCTTTTTCGAAATTTTCATCGACATCTGACACAGCATACTCAATTTAAGATAAAATTCATTGTTTGTTTCTAATTTCTGCTGTCAATTTTTCTCTAATAATAATACGAAGCATACAGCGATGAATAAGGCATCAGCACATAGGACTTATGACTAGCATACTCGCTACCCATAAATTTGCACAAACTCAGGCTTTGTACTCCCAGCAATGAGTCTTCTTTCCGCAGATTCATTCAGGGCTAAATCTAATATGGAATCTATGTAAATATTCTCTAGAATTGCCATATGAAACAAACGCCAGGAAACATGCTAATGAGATGGAACTAGATTGTTTACAAGATTATACAGTATACGGTGACCTTTGGCTTATTCAATACTAAACTTCAATGCCATATAACTGCAGAACGTTGAGGATCGGTTGCTTAATGCCGTGTTATTACTTTGTGGATAGAATTTACTCTGAATTAAACCCTATAATGAGTTATATATGTGAAATACATTTATGACAGGTAAAAGAGCCCAAACTCGCATGGTTTTGTTTCTAAACTATGATTTTACACTAATGCAAAACATTGATTTATTGAAGTTGTACCTGTTGTTTGGTATAATTTCGTGTTGTGTTCTTGCCTCAAACGTCTGTTCACTCTGCCAGCTGACAGAGACCGCCTGTAATCCCCCTGCAATAGTATATCAAGAACATTAATATCATTCCTGAGCTCAACTTTGACTTTTTGAACATAAGCTTCATGTGGTTTAATGTTTTACGATATAATAATCGAAAAGAACAAATAAACTCCATATATAAGCTACAAATATGGGCATTAAAAAATGTTTACATTGATTGAATGCTCCTAATCGTCTTAACTTGTTACACTTAATAATCTGTGATTTACAAAACCAATATAAGCATTAGTAAAAGCATTGTACAACTTGAAATTATTCATATAGTAAATCAGAGTAGCCCATTTTATCTTTGAAAGTACAAAACATTTATTTTTCAATAGAAAGTAGCAATATTAGTTCGTTGAACGTTTAAAATCTCCTTCCCTCGAAGGAATCCCTGATACAAAGTTTAATCATTTCGCTCCTAAATAATAATAATAATAATAATAATAATAATAATAATAATAATCATAATCATAATAATATATGTATATATATATAAATGAAACGAGACTCACTTTTGGTACAATCTTAATTATTAATGACATTACAAATTTTGTGTTTCAAATTTTTGTGAACAGTTTAATATTCAATAATGAAAAGCAATTGAGATTTTATTTGCAGCTCGAGCTAGTGTTGGTAAATTATAATGTGAATGTTTTCTTATGTGTTGGCTTAATTTTTTATTATTTAGACGAAATCTTACTCGCAATCAACGTATTAAGAGATTCTGTACACACTGTTGCGTATCGTTTTCATGAGTCAGTGTATGGAAGAATCTTATGCGAACACATAATTTTCTTTACCGTTCATATTGCAATAGAGTAAACGGCCGCATTGCGGGATTGCGCATTCAGTTATTTGAGCCTCGGTCAGAGCCATATTATTCGCTAGCGGAAGTGGCATTCATGGATTCATGGATTTTTGAAATTATATATATTTAAATTTCAAAATCCTCAATGATATTTCAACATGGGCTCGACAAGCGCCTGTGCATTTTGCAAATTCCATTTAATATGAACATATAGGAACCCACTGAAATTCCTTACGAAAAAAAGACAGTATAATTTTTTTTTTTTTTTAATATTATTAGCACCGATAAAAAGAACAGGCACTTTTCGTAGGGTAAATTAAAAATGCAGAATCAAACAAACCTAATATCTTTAGATGTATAGCCTATCGGTTGTAACTTATTTAGCAAATGCATTTAGGCTTAAAATTTGAAGAATCTTATATTTGTTGACCCAAATGTTTAGATTGGGCCGTTGTACAGAGATGGACTTCTATACTTGAGTACT
The DNA here is from genome assembly GCA_964059195.1 of Ectobius pallidus. Lineage (NCBI taxonomy): Eukaryota > Metazoa > Arthropoda > Insecta > Blattodea > Ectobiidae > Ectobius > Ectobius pallidus. The sequence goes on along the minus strand of CAXKWD010000002.1, from coordinate 107,806,635 downwards.
GTTTGTATACCTTTTCGCCTCAAAAAAAAATTTTACACTCTACCATTTCAAGTACGTATCAGTACGCTTTTCATCCTAGACTATTGTTCAACCAATTTTATAATTTTACTTTCTCGCATAGACTCAAGGTATTGTAAAGGTAAAGGTAAAGTGATCCCTTTATGGGCCATGGAAACCCGGAGGTTGAGGCTCCCAGATCGAGACATCGGCACAGGAAGGTGGTAAGATTGTCAGCTATACACACGGGCCGGAAAGTGTGATCTTGACAAAAATTCGATATCGAGATAACATTGGAAAACATGTTCCACGATGCTAGAAGCCGGGAAAAAAGTGCTTTTGAGTAATATACGTAGGGATTTTATGAAATTCCTGTCACTTTCTATACCTGGTGAACAGAGTTAGGCCGTAGATAGGTACGCCAAATTACCTCATTGTTCCAGTATGGGTAAGTGGTGTAAATTTTTGAAATTGCTGCACTTCTGTTATTGTATATTTATAGGCCTACCGGTTCATGTGGAGTTTAACCTTTTTCACTGCTAAATTATTCACTTCAAAAGCAGATATATAAAGCTGTTGTAGTAATGTTTTAAATAAAATGTGAGGATTTTTTCCCAGTGTGTTAGGATTGTCTTTCATTGAATCCAGCCACTCTACTGAAATTTTCCCAATCCATTTCAAACTTAGAACTCACTGATGATGTTACTTGAAGATTGCTTATATTGATATTTAAATTCACCTCCGGAAAGGTAAAAAAAAAATGTATATTCAAGTCGTGAATGTTCTGCTGACCAATTCATTAAGTCTTAATTCTTACTCATTTGTGCAGGGATGTTACGGATGAGACCTCGAGGCGGAAAGTTTCTCGGAAGATAATTTTAGCTCAAGTCAAGGGTACAGGAAGTATTGTGTTCTATCCCGAAATTCAATGTCGAGATTTCAGCATAAATATGCTTCCCATGTTTTGAGGTCTCCTGAATCCGAAAATGCTATTTTCAGAAACATGTCTGTACGTATGAATGCGTCTGTGAACAGCATAGCTCTAGAACGAAATATCATGGAAAAACAAAGTGCTATATTTTGGTTAAGCACCTTATGGGGACGTGACATAAAAATTGACGGCGACTTTCTCTTATTTTTACTGCCTCTTTACATGGGCTACAAATGGTGGACCTACATTTTCTCGAAAATGGCTCTATCGATTTTGTTTAAATTTTAGATATGGCATTCTTATACTAAAGGATAAAACTTCCTTTAAAAATGTTTCGTAAAATTCTCTGAAGGATAGTTATAAGCCAGCCATCGTTTGCACAAACCAAGTCTTGCATGGCGAACACCTTTACGTGAGGCTCAAACACTGAATACACACTTCATGCAATACAGCTCATTTAGTAGGCCTACAGGTAAAATTGCATAATAGACAACGGGTGTGTATTCACGAAAATTGGAGAGAACTTTGTTTTGACACTAAAATTGAAAATCGGATGAGTCCCAAAATAGAAAGACATCCTTTTGGAAGGAGGGCAAATTTGTGGTAAAGTGAAGTCATATTTTCCATGAATGTTTAATATTGAATCCAATTATACCATTCGCAAGTCGACACGATCACGTTTTTCAAAGTTACGACAGGTTTTATTAATAAAGTAAAAAATTGTCTTGTACACTTGCTAAATGAATGTAGGATTTAAGTTTTCGTGCTACCGTGTTGACATTGTAATGAGGTGGAAGAATACATTTTCCTCTTCACATGTCCTATTTTGGTATTTAAGAAAATTGTAGGCTTTTCAGGTGCTACAAAGGCAATAAGGTTATCAGAACATCTGTGTTTAGAGTAACAATCGTTTCACATAGTTTCAGAAATCTTTGAACCCAAATTGGAATCTCTTCCCACTACTTCTACCAGTGCTGCCAACATTCACTTAGGGTCTACCATCGAATTCAACAAAGGCTAGGAAATAAATATTGAATCCCGAACAGTGGAGATGGTACATCAAGACGGTGACTTACATCCTGTTCTACCTCCTCCTCTAGACAAAATAATAAAGCTGATATTTTGTTCTTGCGAAGGTGATTCTTCGTCAGAAAGAAAAGCATAAAAACCTATTGAACTGTGCAAAACTTTTGAGGGAGCAGCCTGGTGCAATAGACTGTGTGAAAAGGAAATTACGGTGACAACTGAAGAGATTTTAAACAATTCGATGACTTGCAGAAGGCGCAGATGTTCCTGATTTTGATGGTTGCTATTTTGAGGACATTTAATAAAATGAAGACGACTCGGTAAGGAATGTGTTTTGAACGTTAAATGAAATGTAATAAAGTTGTGCTCTCTGATAAAGTGAAATCTCGACTATTTATTCATAAATCTTTTCATACCTCTGTAACGAGTGATAGTATCAACTTGCGAATGGTTTCATTCGTTTCAGCATTTTAAATATATGGAAAACGATTATCCACTCAACCAAGTTAAAAAAATTATGTTTTTAGAAATTACCCTCTTCCTCCCCCAAAATGACAAAACAACTTCATCAGATCTTAATTTGTAGTACCAAAACGAAGATATTACCAAGTTTTGTAGTATGTGTACAAATTGTCATTGCAAAACCCTATTTTAACCTGTACTATAGTAGAGGCAAAAAGAATAGGCGGCTTTCTGATTGTGTAGACGGGGTTTTCATTCCACTGTTTTTCTGTTTGTATTCCGTGTACCTGAACCTCACCCCCGTTTTACCTCGCTCTGTACAAATGTCAGTTATTGCCAAGTTATTTGGCAAGATGTTGTGGTTATTGGACAGTGTTAAAATCGAAGTTTGGAGATAATTTGTGGGATAGTCTGAGAGGTTCCAGGAAGAAGCCCTCACAAAGGAAATATCCAGAGACGATATTATTGAAAGAGGTGTGATATATTTCGATAGTTGTAGCATCAGTTTTGAAGAGGACAGTTGCAAATACGAGGATTTATGAAAAGTGTTTGCTGTGATGTACACAAATTGGTTTTACAGTCTGACATAATGAACCAATAATTATTCTTTGTTTTTTCAATTTACAGTGCAGTAATGTTATAATAAATATGTTCTGTAATACACTTCTGACAGTTTATTATCAATGTAAGTTATAGTGAGAGTATTAATACAAACTATCCGTTTAGTTCCATTTTTAAAATTCTAATATAAGATACGAATATTGATGAATAATTGCTGTATTTATTGAATGTTGCGCTTGTCCGATAAGTAGTGTAGGTTACGAAAATAACGCAAGTAAAGAGATTTATGTAATAATTATTGTAAATTAATTATTAATTTATTTATTAAATTAATATTTTGAAATATTCTGTCCAGTTGAAAATATTACTGAAGTAATAACATTAACACTATATTATAGCACTACTATAAGCTACTGTGTGTGTGAGTGAACGTCCTTTGCGACGCAGCCATTAAGTATTTGTAAGAGAAGTGAAAAGAGGGGTAGTTGGTGGAAAGAGTTGTTTTGAAAAACCTGCCTATTCTGTCTGCCTCGACTTTATTACATGCGCTTAATTTTTTTCAAAATTTCAAGAAGTATAGAAAAGGTATAGAAAGTTATGTGAGTGCAATGTTTAATATTTTTTATCCTTATACTCATGTTTTTTTTTATTTTTTTTTATTTATAATTGACACCGGCCGAAGAAGCCTATGAACAATTATCACCTTGAATTATAAGCTGGTAGCAGCGCACTTTCAGACTTGCTGTTCTAAAATGTGATTGTGCACTGTTACTTCAAATTGCTAAATTACCTTCGACATTTCTGACTTCGGTTCACAGTACGGGTCGCATCCACAAGGTTCATTGCCCTTATCAGTTCCACCTGGACCGCATCCACAAGGAAGAAAACTGCGCCATCCAAGTCAATAAGAACGGTGAACAGAAAAGGATAAAATAAAGCAAGTTAAATAAGATGCAATACTTGAGGTAAGCTTAATGTCAGTTAAGCAATGAGTTCATTATATCAATAAGGAAACCTGTAGTAAATTAAGAAGTTTATACATGTGGTTGAATGTTGTTAAATCAGTGAGAGGATTTTATTTTCCTTATTTAGTGTACAAATCTGTCATACGTCGAAGCAGTTAGTGGAATCGAGCTAGTAACTGAGTATAGATCCCGCACGAAATCTGTGCCAATTGCCTAAGTCATTGCATTACGTTTTCGTGGGGACTGTAGCGTCGATTGGCCTGCTACCTATCTCTCTCGCACAACAGTACCTCCCTTTCTATTTGCAAAGGCCTCTCTCTCTCGCACAGTAGCATGTCTCTCTCTAGAAGCCTAGAGAGTAACGGTCTCATCGGCACAGATTTCGTGCGAGATCTGTACTTTCTTAACTAAATTAGGCCTATAAATATCCATTATTTATTTATTCCCTATATATCTATTATTATCTTTCCGTAGTTTGCAGGGTAACTTCTCTTTGCTCTGGACATTTGTACAGTAAAGGAACTTCAAAATGGTTGTCTTTAAAGCGATCTGATTACAAACCTTTGGTAAAGCATATTAGCAGAAATTTAAAATTCCTGAGGGTTTCTTAAAAGTGATTTGAAATGGAAATATAAATTTTATGTGACGTGCAATTATGGTTAGATTTCTGCTCCAGTACTGCGGAAAACTCAGCATGTTTACACAATAAGCATTAAATTACAAATTATTGGCTTTGCTTCCTTTGGTCAAACTGTTGTTTCGACTAGTATGGTTTATTTGTCATCACTAGACTTCGGATTTTAGGTAAAAACCTATTTTAATCCTTAAGTGATATATGGACGAAAACTTGTGTATGCATGTTTCATGAGTGACTATGCATAAAACTGATACTTTTATAGGACCTAAAACAGCCTATTTTTACGTTAGAGCCTAATGTTGCCTTTTTTGCTTGTTTTTCCTCTAAAGATCAAAATAAGTTACTTTTTGTTTTCTAGCATTTATTTCCAGTTCGTACTAAATTTTTAGCTCGGAATGTGCAGTACATGACACATTTGTGACTTGGTTAAATAGGCCTAATAAGGAATGTTTCGTCTTCAGTAGAAAAATTCCTTGGAATTCCCCAAAAAATGTAATGTTTTTCTCCCGACTCCCACATCCAGTAAAAAAAACTCTGAATCACTTAGGGATACAAGGGGTTGAATATGATAGCGTGCGTAGCTTCTCGGCGCAGGGATTAGGTTTTCACTGTTATGGTAGTAGCCTAATACAGGCCCTAGTAATAAGTGTATATAATTCTGTGTACTATAGGCCTTTATCTGTGTTTTATTATGATTGTTGATTAATGGTGACTTCAATAAATATAGTATTCTGCATTGCAATTGAGATATTTCAGAAAATTGGCAACTTAACGATTTTATAAGAAACTATTTTAAGATTTTTAGAACATTTTTTACAATTTTTAGAGCCTATTTTAGATACCTAAAACAGCACTTTTAGCGACCTAAAAGTCCGAAGTCTAGTCATCACACCGTGACAAGTTGAATCAGGCTGGTCTGACCCTTGATTTTGTGTCTCAGCATGAAATTTTGAAGGCGAAAACCATATGAAACCACTACAGTGAAATATTCAGAAACACTGACTCTCAAAGGCTTCCTTAAAACACATTAAAAAGAGAGAACTTTTCTGCTTACTTTGGGTATGATTTCTCGCTGGAATCGAATACTCGGCAATAAGGTTTGCAGCCGCCTTTGATTCTCACAGCGCATTTCTTCTTTTTCCGTTGATTTTCTTCATGTTTCATTCGCTCTCGAAACTGTCTTTCGCAATCAGAAGGATCACAGTCTGACACCGGTCCATTTTGCACGTACTCTCGATAAAGTCTCTCGCAATCAGATGGATCACAGGTTCCTGACCCTTCTCCTCGATTCTTGCGGTCTCGATTTACTTTTTTGCAGTCTTCGGGGTCACAAGTTCCTGATTGTAAAGGACTCAGGAGTCCCAAGTTTAGCATCGGATGCTTGTCTCTGAGATGCGAAAGCAGATGTCCTGTTTCCTCTCGCTGGTAGCTCAGCACCTCGCTGCAAACAAGACACCGCACATGCAGTGTCTGCGACATCTAGCATTGCAACATCCTCGATGTCTGTCTCCTTGAAACTGTCCAATTTTTGCTATATTAATCTGGAACGATACAATAAAATATATTTTACCAATTTAACGTTAACCCCAAGCCTAAATTAGAGCCTCTGGACAAAATTTCTCGGCCCTTTCACGTCCAAGTAATACCTTAATTTCCGAGGGGGGTTGTGAGGTGATAGGCTTACCACCTGTCCCTCTACCCTCTCTCGGAAAATAACGCTATATTTACAATGGAGGAAGCTGTAGATCAATTCACAGACTGGACTCAAAAGTGGAAAATAATGTTTAACCCTAGTGAACCATAATGCATTACTTTCACGAAACGCTGAAACAGTCCGTCACTTTAGGGAAAGTTAATTCAGCCTTCACCTGAAGTTAAATCCGGTCCTTAAGAATTTATACCCTGTATGGATAATCCATTAACATATAGACAGTACATCAGAGGAATCACGGCAGCCTACTCTTTGTTCTCAGGACCTTTACCCCTTAGGTCCCAAAATTCATTATTTATTTTATATTGTTTTAATCAGATCGCTCCTTCTTTATGCAGCAGAAATTTGGAGTAAAACGGTAATCACCCACGTTATATGACTTCACTACGAAGATTACAAATTCAAGCAGGAAGACTAAATATTACTTAACTAACAATCCGACTACCTGAAGTCAAATGGATTTCTGAACTCAGTTTTGGAACTCTATGCTATGAGTATTTAAATTTCAGGACAACATTGATAGTAGTCCCTTGCATCACTAAACCCAAACTGATTGTGGACAAAATATTAGCATTCCAACATAATGTATCGATATTTCTTATAGAGCTAAAAGCGCAATATATATGAATTTATCTCCCGTTCACTCTTCAGGTATACAGGTATACAGGTATTATATCCCAGAGCCCCATTTTGAGTAACACCATAGTCTTTTCTCAACTCAATATTGTCTATGTGTCTGGAAACATCGGGTTATTTGGAGGTCTATTTTTGACCTCCAGGAATCCCCTCTAGTTTAAAGAACCTTATGGCCCCATCTCACTAAGTATGCCTGCAGTGATCCCAGCTTTTTGTTATTACAAATCTATATAAATCTATAACTGACTAAGCGAGCTATATTGCTAAACAAATGCTATGTTACCACAATATTACCATATTAATTATTACCTGATTTCGTAATCGGAACATGCATTGACGAACTATTTGCTTTAAATTAATATACTTAACGGATTTTGATTAGACTGTCATTTCTTAAGAGTAAAATGATGGTTTTCATGGAAATTTTAGACGGTACGGTTCATTCCATTTCCATGGTTATGAAATCTGCTACTAATACAACGTACAGTCGAGTGCACAGGAACTCTCCGATGATTCTTGTTTCTTCTAGTGTTTTTCTTTATTTAAAGTTGGCATCGAAGCTCCTTATCATTTTTTCCACACCAGCCATGGATGAGCCAATCTTTTATTGGTTGAATTCGAGTCCGACCACATATATTATAGCCTATAAACAACGCTCAAGCGTAGATGAGCGGTGAAAGAGGCTGGAAGGCGTGTTCACAACGAATGTCTAGACCAGCCCCTGGATATGCCCGACTCGTGTTGGTTTGATGTCAAAAGTCTGACGCTCAAACATTAACCTATGAACTCAGGTTCAGGAGCAAAGGGTTGGGGGAAATAAAACACACATTAAGTGGAGGGTTGATGAAATTGCTTTGTAAATAGTGTCTTCTATATGGTATATGCACGATCATTTGAAGTGCACAAAGGACATGGACAACAAACAGAAAGTTATTTCCCTAATGAACAAGATTAATATTAATTTTGAAATCATTATGTTTTCTCAACGAATCTAGAGGCCATATCCGCCATCGCTAAAAAAAAAAATAGTAGGAGCAGGGGTGGGGAGTGGGCATGACAGAGCCATTTTAGAATTTCATTACCAATATAGGCTATAGATTTTTGGCCAGACAAGGAGGGTCTCCCCGGATGAGTGATCGGCCCAATGCCAGGGCCAACTCCGAGACAACACGAACACACGTACACACGAGGACATTTACATAACATTCACTCTTAATAAAGCGAGAATGGGATGAAAAATACTAATGATGGCCAGACGAAATCCGGGGACCACAATGGCTTAAAGTTGCCCTACAATTGTCTTACAGGTGAGAAAAACACCCGGAAAACCCCCACCTAGGATTCGACCCAACCATGATTCGAAGCCGGGCCCGCTGCGTGAGAGGCGCGAACGCATCCCCTACGCCACAGCGGAGGACTATTTAGAAATATTAAGTAATTTATCCAATGTTTCAAGTAATTTTTTTCATAAAAGTAAGGTCATTTTATAAGTTTTTTTCCTCGCGGGGTTAAGTTAATTAGAACAATATGAACTTTTTACACATTTAGGCGTATAGGCCTAAGGTTCACTTGGGTATGTTACACATTCACAGAATCTTCTAGTGACATTAAAATCAAGCTTTCTCTCTGAAACTTATGTCAAGGGAAGTCAACGCGCAGCGGGAGGGGGGGGGTGTAAAACAGGAGTAGAGTGCATTTTCGAACTTGGGTGTCAACAATAACTTGAAATCTCTTCCAGTTTGTAAGCCTATTTTCATAGAAATCTTATAACATAAATAAAACTTGTACTGTTTCACACCTGTTATAACTCGTGAGCCAACTAAAATATTCTAAACGTAAATTTATTCAGTTAACAGAACACATATATCACGGTTTCGAACAGCATGAACATACTGTAGCAGCGTTCTTAGATGTCACACAAGCATTCGATAGAGTATGGCCTGAAGGTTTACTTTATAAGTTACGCGAAGTTGGTCTTCCAATGTACTTACAAGACCTAATAGCCAGTTTTTTGAAGAACAGAACTTTTTCCGTCTGCATTGGAAACCATAAATCTACAAAGCGGCCAATTCTTGCTGGAGTTCCACAAGGAAGCATTTTGTCTCCTACTCTTTTCAGTATTTATACTGCCGATATACCAGATTTGCCTTCTGTGCATACAGCTCTATTTGCAGATGACACAGTGATATATACTTCTCATCATAATATAATTACAGCTACTACACAATTACAGTCTTCATTAGATCTATTCTTACACTGGTTATCAAAATGGCGCATTCAGTTAAACCCCCAGAAAAGTCAACTGAAAATATTTACACTGAGAAGGCCTGAAGTTCCCCCTGATATCAAGATGTATGATTCATCAGTAACCTGGCTTTCTTCAGACAAATCTGTTAAGTACCTGGGACTACATTTAGATCGACGACTGACTTGGCACACCCATATAAACACAAAACTAAATGAAGCTTATGCCCGACTGATGAAGTTATACCCAATTATGAATAGGAAATCGTCTCTCAGAATGGATTATACTCTTTTGCTTTATAAAAGCATACTCCGGCCTCTGCTGCTATATGCATGTCCAATATGGTGTAGTGCATCAAAAACAAAAATTCAGCGTCTCCAAATATTCCAGAACAAGGTTCTAAGAATGTCAGTGAACTCTCCTTGGTTTATTCGAAACAACCAATTACACAGTGAACTCGGTGTACAGTATATTCATGAACACATCTCTAATTTGACTAAACATTTTCTTAATAATCTAGAACATGTTTCAGGGGCACAGTATTATGGCCTCGGACAAAAGTCCCACAATGCACGGCGACTTAAACCTCGTTTGCCTCAAGATATAGTTCTTTGATTAAGTTCAAGCCTGTGACCATAATTAGCCTATGTCAGATAACTTTAAAGCGTAATTTTGAGTGAGGGGTCAAACATTGACTCACCTCTATAGCAAGAATACTAATAGGCCTACTGTTACAAATCTCCAATGGTTATCACCAATCTGACATAGCAATGTAATGCTGAACGATTGAAATTAAATTAAAAAAAAAAAAAAAAAAGTTAACTGTACTTTCGTGCACTTACTCTCAAATTCAGAGAAGAACATTTAAGAAGCTTGAAATGACTAATATAGGTTATAAATTTATCTTTTGAAGTCCTTTAATACGATCACTGGAGTTTTTAAATTCTAAGATGAGGAAGAACCGTGTGTAAATCTGCGGGATTATAAATAGTTAACAGGAATCAGATTTAGACAAAATATACTAAACTTGAGTTTTAAATTAAATACTCGAAAAATTAGATTAGCTACGAATAGGTTTATTTAATATATTGTGGATGAATGTCAGTTTCTATATTTGCGATATATAAGCAAATTATCCTATCCCATAAATATAAACCAATGCATTTGCGTCACGTGTTTAGCTGAATTATGTTACTTGCATAAACAATTGAGACTAATATTGTAAAAGTAATTTAGAAATAATATAATTACCGTTCCTTCATGAATAATATTCTACGTTAAATATTTAGTAACCAGACACGGTATTTGTTTATTCGACACATAATGCGCTCACATGATAACCGTAATTTAGGGTCCACTCTATTTATGCTGTTAAAAAATTGTTAAAAGGAAACGTGTGTCTAATTACTAGAAACTAGATTAAATAGTTTTATATTTGAATCTTATCCCTGCAACGGAAATGGGTGCAGACTCTCTAGAAGGTTAAGGATTTGTTTCGAATAGTGAGCTTAATTATTTTCCTGAACGGGTTCGATCCCTGATGAGGTCGTTGTAATTTTCGATTTGCCTAAACGTTCTATGGCACTATGGCCCTGGGGTCGACCCAGCCTCTAATAGAAATGAGTACGCCTATAGGACCAATCCTGGAGGGGGGAAACGCGGTCGGTTCGTAAGGTTGAATACCTTAACACCTTCAAGTGCCGAATGTCTAAAAGTCTGGGATTCTTTAATTCCTTGGACCCTAAGGGCTTTTGCGGAATGTATAGGGAACACATAACTTTCACTGCCTGCGTCGTCTAGTGGTTAGCGTTGCTGACTACGGATCCGCAGGTTTGAGTTCGATCTTCGGTACCTCTTCGAATTTTGCTGAGGTAAGGAAGTTTGGAAGTGGGTGCACTCATGACACAACTAAGGAGCTACTTCATAAAGAAGTAGAGGATCCGGCCAACAAAGCCATCAGTAACGACCGTGGGATTCGGCATGTTGATTATATGATTCCAATTTTGCCGTCTGCCTATTGTAGATGACGCAGTGGTCGAAGGACAGATAAGAAATTAGCAATGACTGAAGAGTGCAATACGATATTATAGGTATTTATTGTACTAAGAAAAGTTACAAAAGAGGTTACAAAAAGGATTCGACGCTTGTCATTTTACCGGTAGACATTTTAATACATAATAATACATTTTTGTGGAGGTGTGTGTAAACATAAAGCTTCTAAACAATATAAACAGGTTTCCTTTCCTGAGCATTTTTAAGATAAAAAAAAAAACTTTTCATCTCTATTTCCCTTTAAGCTGTTCGCACGTCTTTTTTCCTGTTCATATCAGATCACCATTTTACAATATATTGCTTTTGCCATAATCCTATTAAGGGAAATTCACTAAATGAATAAGCTGCATTTTTATGGGACCTAATGACCTAATGAAGAGTGCAATAATGATGTTAGTATTACAATACCAGCAATGTCCAAACTATTGTGTTAAGACCACCTACATAACATAGGGTAAGGTGGTACATTTTCGAACACTTAACAAATATTCTTATTTTATGAACACAATAAACATAAGACAAGTTCAACTGTATTGTATTCACAGAGTTGGCAATGTAGTTGACCCTTCACAAAAATATCAAAGTCATACAGCTGTAATATTGGTCATGGCAATCGATCTTTCATTTCCAGAATATCGTTCGAAAATGTACCGCAGTAGGTACAATTCTAAACACCAATGGGTACTATTTCGAACAGTGGCATTTTCAACGAACAAAGTGCTTTCTTCCAAATATTATTTTCTATTATTATTATTTATCAGTAATATGAGCGTAATAATGATGTGTCACGTTTTGAATAGGCAGATGACCGGATTGGGGCATGTGGTCAGCATGCCGACTCCTACGATAGTTATTGATGGCTTACTGAACCGGAGCCGCTACTTCTTTATGAATTAGCTCTTTTGTTGGTGTCAAGGGACTGAATGCACCTCGTTCCAGATCACCCTACCTCAGAAAAATCAGAAGAGGTTCCGGTGATCGAACCCAGACTTGCGGGTCCGTAGTCAGGAACCAATAGATCATACAGACGGTCTGTTATAACATCAAGAGCAATAATAAAAATACTTAACAGCTGCATGCTATTGTGTATTGCATAAAATGCTGAGATGTAATAACATTGCAGAGGAAGTCTTAGTTTATAACTCTTCGTTGAAATAATACCACTGTTGAAAGATGTATGAATACCATCCTTTTATATTTGACTTGCACAGTTAATCATAATAAACATGCAGAATGCTGTGATAGCAAAACAGCTTTTCCATGTAAGACTTCCGCAAGCGATCGCGGGTTAAAATACTGTTCGAAATTGTACCTAAAATTTGTTCGTATTTGTACCTCGAGCTAGTTTTTGTCTACATTGTTGAAATTCCGCTCACGAATGACCACTGTTGTGCCAATGACTTACGTATTAAAGACTACGCTATTTGTTGGTATGAGTTAAAAATTGCACCTCAGAAATATATTCCAGTAACACAACGTGGAATTATAAGCAATTTTATAACGTTCCATTTTTCAAGCATGGAGTTCTTACCTTCGATTGGAAAATAATTTTTTATGGCCGAATGAGACAACTCGGAACATCATTCTCGTGGATACAGGTCAACAAAACAATCAGTATGGACGCTATATAATTAAAAACAAGTTGGCTAACATTTGAAACTTAAAAATGGATAAAAATCTTAGTCCGTTCAGAATTGTACCGTGTTCGAAAATGTACCACCTTACCCTACTTCATTATGAACTTTTGGGCCTAAGGTCTGTTGATTTCACCATATTTATGGTGAACTATAAAAATGTTCACTTATTGGGGCGGTGGCTAGCCGGATCCCTAGAAATACGAAAATATGCTGATGATGTGGGATGAGTACCCTGATGATGTGATCTACCCAGGACCTAAAATTTAACGGGAATCCGAACCACAGATGGTTCTCCTGCTTTCCTTAACATGAATACAGTTAGAGGTGACGGTAGAGGTCACTCATACTCGTTCTCGCTATAATTATCACTACTTAATCCAGTGATCAGATTGGAAATGAACAATAGTCCATATGAGACACTTCAATAGTAGTTCCAATATAAAATTTATTTTTTCAAAGAATATATTATAACTGGAAGTAGCCTACATAAATATGACACATTGGGTAGGGCATAATTTGTGTGTTCGGCATTGCAGTCAAGGAAAAAAAAAAAGCTCTAACAGTTATTAGAATTAGATATAAAATAAAATAAAAATAGTCTCTAGAAATTATTAATCCATTACCGGTAATAGAAAGAATGTAAAAAAAAATTAACCAAAGGATAAAGACTTCCTTTTTCAAACAATTTCAACTGTTAAAGAATTTTGGAAAACTATTTTATGGAACTATTATTTTTACCGGTATTATTATTATTATTATTATTATTATTATTATTATTATTATTATTATTATTATGACTGTTCCTCTTGCATGAACATGCTCAATGGTCAAGGGTATAAGTAATATATAAATAAAACATATAGGCTATATATAATTATATATGTTCATATACATACATATTGAATTTTTTTTCCATGCGTTGTAAGAAGAACGGATAAAAAATTGTTCACGACACTGTGGTCATTTAGACTTTACCGAAGAGAACATTATGATGAACCTAACATCGACATATAGTAAGGAAATCCACGATTTCTCTTTTTTGTCCTAATATTGTCCACATTTCCTTATTAATAAAATAACATTTTCACATAAGAAACATGGTCATGATATTATTACTAAAATGTTTCCAGTGGGTGGTTGTAGTATTCTTACCATCCTACAGTTGTGAATGTTTCTGTAGTCTATGTGCTCGAGTTACAGTGAAATTAGTGTGGCTTTGTAAGGATATGTAGTATGTCCCAAAATAGATAAGGATATCATGCCTCAGGATAATGAAAAATTAAGAGAATGGGTTACCGGTACCTAATCTGAATTGAAATCTTGTAGTTAAAAAATGTAGCTAGTATTTTCACGACAGGCATTTTCATGGTAGTTTCCAGTTTGCTTTGACGGCTCCGTGCCCTGAGATTAGCGAAGCTGACCACGAATACAAATCTCCGGGCTTGGTCCCTGGAACCTCCTTGAATTTTCTATAGGCCTATAAGGAAATCTGGGACTCGGTGTACTTAGATTTATGAGTAGACTATAACTAGGGAGCTATTTGATAAAGAAGCAGCGACTTCGGCCAAGTATTCATTTCTTTTAATAACGACCCTACGAATTTGGATGCCCAGTACATGCCTGTTATCTATCAATGACGTAAGAAGAGGAAGTAGATAAGTAGCTTGTCCCTTCATGGGAGTAGTGTTTATTTATAACATCCTTTTAATGAAAAATTCATTAAAAAATCATTCAAAACCACATGAGGCTACTAGCATTGTTTTCCGCATGTCTATGCACATATTGTTTCTAAGGAGACGGCCTGCAAACAATGACCAATTTCAGGTAAATTCATTGCTATGCGATAACCTTCGCTTTATTTATGAAATAAAAATTTCATAAAATGAATTCACGTGGTTTCTTGATGAAAATAGGCGCCGGGGCGATTGCCCTAGGTGCTGGTATGTTAGGGATTTATACATTGAGGAGAAATGTGGACAGTGGTATAGCTCCCAGTAGAAACACTCTACAACCCTGGGTGCCAGACGGAGTTGATCCGGAGATTGATGGTAGAGGATGGATATACCAACAGAGAATGCAAAGAGTGCGAGTTAGGGACGTGGAGGAAGAGGAAGAGGTGGAATTAGGAGTTGTGTTACCAGATGAAGATGTGGAGAATGAAAGGGAAAGGAATGAATAATTTTTACCATCTGAAAATAAGGGAGAGGAATGAATAATTTTTACCATCTGAAGATAACATCAAGAAAGTCCCACCCCTTTAAGGGGTCGGCATGGTGTGCAAAGTAGGTTGCCTCCACGTGGTGCACACTGGGTAACGCTAAATAACCTACAAATCCAATAGGCCTATAGGCTATAAGATGTTCCTACTATACATTAGGGAAGGAACGAAGCACTGGACTCAAGATGAATCATACTATTTTTGGATTGTAGACTTGGTTGGACTCTTATTAAGACACGTAGAAATTGGCTTCTATGACTGAAATGTTAAGGGTAGTCACTTCACCATTTTATTTTGATAAAACTGTAAATTTCTGCATTCTATCCACATCTAATAAAATAGCTATATCTAGGTAATTAGTAAATATGGTGTAGAAAATAATAACTTACCAAAAGGAATATCATGTGGTCGGAGGGCAAAAATATAAACCTTTTTGAAATCCAAATTATTATACTGATTAAAAAGACGGTGTATTTTGTTAACTATAATACTAAATACTAATACTATCAAGGAAAGTACTCTCTAACACGTCTTTGATGATGGTAATAATCATAACAAACAGTAAAAAAGCATTTATCCAAAATGCCGGACATTCTGGGAATTTATAATGCCTGGAGAACGGGAGGACTTTTTTAAAAAAAAGGATGCCGGATGCCTAATCACCCTGAACGCGGCGCTACTGTCGTTATTCACAAGTCTACGTAGTCTGCGAAGCGGGTCGGACGTGTCCTTCTGCTCCTCCGTTCTTGTGTTTGGTTAAGTACAATGGATGAAGATGATACAAGCAGTAAGTCAGTCAAATGTTCCAACTGCTACGCTTTGTTAACGTAATATATCTGAAGTTGTTAGCGGAATAAAATGTTCCGAATAATGTAACTAATCCTATCATAGTTTTGCTAAAAGAATAATAAATATTAAAGTAAGTGTTGTAATTTGACTTCTGTAACTTTAAAAGGTGAAACAAATGAAATAGACAAAGCGTTTATTAATAACAGAGTGAAAATCTTACTGCAGCATGTTGAGCTCTTAACGAACCTAACTGAAAGTGAATATGAAGGTTGCAAATAGAAGTAAACAAAAATCAGTCTATTTCTGTCAATCGCGGTGTAAATAGCGCATCGAAAGCGCAAAAAAATTCCTCACTTAATAGAAATGTAATAATCCTGACGATCGTTCTAGAATAAACTGGATAAGGATTCGGACAATGTTTTACCTAAAATAAAACTAAGTACGGCTTTGGATTGTTTTATATCTAAAAACAAAGCTGATAAAGATTCGCTTGATAATGTCTAAAAAAAACAAGTGTTCCTTCTCAGATGACGTTAATTTAAAGCGAAAAACAGCTTAAAACGGCCGGGATTTTCCCGAACGAAAAAATCGGTGGTTTCCACTCATTGCAATTTTCCTTTCTGGAACTGAACACTTGATTAAATATACTTACTTTTGTTGAAGGAATTGATTAAGGGGGCGAAATTAGTAGTTTGTAGAACTTGATGTATTTTTACCCTTTTCAATCAGTTCATTTTTATTAAGCATAAAACACGCCAGCCATATTTTGGTTCTGAGCGAAGCAGACACCTGTCCTTCTTGCATTAAGGTAGGTAGTGGCAGTTTGGTTAGGTTAGATCATGTTAGGTTATGAAAGGTTATGAACAATGGTATTAGTTTAGTAGGGCATACCGAAATCACACGTTTCGAAAATATGCCATATTATACCTCCTGCGAGATTTTTTGTATTGGTCAACCCAGAATTCTAAGTCAAGTCGATAACATGGCCGCCGGTTATATCTCATTATCATGAACAGGCTTTAAAACTTAGTTCCCGAACCCACAGAGGGAGTTGATTCCGGTTACCAACAACCTGAGTATAGGGGGTGGAGGGTGATTGCGTAGGCTGATAAGACAGTCATTGATAGTAGTACCGAGAAGTGAATACGCTCATAGTACGGTGCCTCTCAAATTGGTCAACAGTGTACCTTGTCATTGTGCATGTTTAAATTTATAATACGTATTCGGCATGCCGAAAGTAAAGTGTTCTAAACCGCTAACATATATTGAAACATTTGGGAGGGACTATTATACACAAACAGAAGAAAGTATCGTTTTGCATGCTTGTAATGTGAGTTTAGATAATGAGTAGTTATTTTGTGGTCTTCCTATATCTGTATTCCGGTTTGTTTACTATCACGTGAACTAGCATATGGTAGCTAGGGCATACGCCGAGCAAAGTCTGTACAGTACGGTTGCTGTTACCATATTCGATCGGGCACTAAGTTTTAAAGCCTGTTCATGAATTACGTGTTTTAAGGTATGAGAACTACAGAATGTATTCTTATATACATCTAATTTCGCACCTAATTATAATCCTTTATAGGGACATATTTTTTAACGTTGTTTGGTTTCGTAAAAATTAAAACTGTAATTGTCGAGGAGATAGAGCTGGTCCCCCACTCATAACATATAAAAGATAAACAAAAAATAACTCTGGTAGCCTGTATCGAGGATACAGCCATAGGATAAGAGAAACATCTTGTGTGTGCTGCCTAAATCTAGTGCACTCTATGCGTTGTTTCCACAATTGCTATATCAGTATAGGCGTACTCCCTTATTGTAGGCTAGATGTAGATGTAGTTATCTCGTTCTGTAGATCCTGTGTTGAGTGGGACTCAAGGATATAGAACACGTCAGATTACAATATACAAGCAAGTAATAAATAATGATATATAATATACTACACTATAAACTTATTCAAACTGGAAATACTCATCCATATTGTAGAAGGTGTGAGTCATTAAAAATTTCTTGAGAGATCCTTTGAAGGATTTGCTTTTTCTTTGAATACATAATATTTTAATGTTGTTTGGAAGCTTATTGTATATCTGTATTGCGGAGTAATAAGCGCCATTCTGAAAAAGTTTTAATGCATTAACCGGTCTATGTAAATCATTCCTGTTTCTAGTAATATGTTCATGAACACTGCTATTAGTTTGGAATATCTCAATATTATCTACCATATAACACATAACAGAGTATATATACTCCCCTGTGAGAGTGAGGACTTTTAATTTTTCAAAGAGCGGTTTGCATGATTCTCTCCTTGTTATTATTTGTTAATATTTTTAAATTTAATATAAGCTTAGAGGCGCCAGCTTGAAAATATTGTTGGGGGGGGGCAAGAATTGGATTTGTAATAATTATACTTAGGCCTTATGTGATAAAAATTTAAATGTTGGGGGCAGAAAGTACCTTGCCCCCTTAGTCGGCAGTGTTGGCACCTATGTATAGCCTAAGCTACCTTTTTTCTGTTAAATGTGAAGAGGCAGAATGTATATTCACTTCTCGTATGTTGACAAAATAAATTCACAAACATCTGACCCCATTGTACTCAAGACCCTCTCTATTCAATAGGCCTACCTAGAATAGAATAAGCCCATTGAGGGCGTGGTTTCTACATTTGTCCATACTTGACATATTCTCGTTACAGGCGTTATTAGCAAGTTACCCCCCCCCCCCAATAAAATCATTTAATCTATGTTCATATTTTCTGGCAATCAACTCCTGCAGGCACAGTGCTCTAGTTTTTCTGATTGCCAATGTTGCGGTTAAGAATATATTTTCCTACGATTTAGTCATACAATGTATGAAATTTGATTTTTTTGTTATTGTTTTATTTGCTTTTTGTTTTGATTGGTTATTTGTTTAACATGTTGGTGTAGTTTTCTATGGTGTGCTTGTATATTTCATATTGTTTGCATGTGTTAAAGGCAGAACTTTTGGGGGCTAATAGGATTCCCATTAGGCAGTCTTGCTTGAGGGCTCTGATGGGTTCTGTGTAGTGTTTTTAAGTTTTGGCCTGTTTTAAAATTCAGGAGGTTACCGAGATTTGTTCATTAGTGCCAAAAATAATAAAAATCTCCATTTTCAACTAATTGCCTTTAGTAATAAAAGATAGTAATTAACGTATTTTACTTCCCAATTGCTAAGAGCAGGCTGCAGGAAGAAGTGATAAATTTTGCCTCACTGTGACAAGAGACATAGAACAAACACATTTATTATTTTTTTTACCTGTGCTTGAAAAAATATTAAAATACCGTATCTGGTTACTAGTACTGACAGAATGATGTAACATTTGTATGATAAGATATTCAACTAATTTTCACTCCTCAGAAGTTTACTGAAGATGCAATTTGGTGTTACTTTTTATACATACAAACCTCTCTTTTCTCCCTTGATGTGTTTTGAATCAATTTCAGTATACAGTAGGCCTAAATGTAAAAATGTTGTGCCTCTAGAAAGAATTAATAATCAACATATAGGCCTATCGATATCATGGGAAATCTCAATATTTTAATGAATCCTATACACAGGCAAAAATTAACTTCTAAATATACAAGTAAAGTTAACACTTTTAACCTTTACGTTGGACAGCCACAATACTTGATACTTATTTTCAGGATATTAGTTGCAATCTTTACTTCAACATGGTTCGGATTCCAAATTTATTTGTAAACCCTCGAGTACTGAAATGTCAGTTTCTGTTGTTATTTACCTGCATGAGTAGGATCTCTATTCTCATGAAGATGACTAACCAAATTTCAGAATGTTCCTATGTTCATGTAACGTCCCATTTTTCTGACATGATTGAATTGAATTCTCATATTTTAAATTTAGCCATTTCTTATGGTAGAGTTCCAAGTTCAGGATCCCTATACGAGAGCCTAACTAAATTATTCATGTGAAGTTTTTTCTTTGACCTACACAAATATAACCACAATAAAATATTCTCTCATAAACTACAAACACTTTGCATTGTAATTTTTATTTCACACAGATACACATGCTTATACAGGTTTCTGACGTTTTGTTTATATTTCCCGAGACCAGAAACTAAAGATACTGGCTGGACTCATTTGTGGCTTTCGCTTTTTACGTATGGGGCATGTACCCAAATAAACCTTACATAGTGGACAGTAGTGTCGAACATTCTTATACTTCTTGAACACATATGGAAATAGGCAGCACCTGTAATTTTAGAAACTTAAACTTACACTTATTGCTCAATTGTTTTGCTTTATGTAAGCACTAAGCATGTATTTTATAACATGAGCTAGTGGAGATTCTGTACACAGAACTTCACTAAGTACAAAATCTCCATTCGCTTATGTTCTCATAATTGGGTCATTCTACAGGAATTACGCTTTTTTTGTCCTCTCTTAACACACTGTAAATAACATTATTATTTCTATATTTTTATTTATCCATGTTTAACTATGGAACCCATTGTTATAAACCAAGTAATCAATGTCAAACTTATGGAAACTTTTCATAGTGAATTTCAGCCCTTTTAAGTAAAAATCACTCTCCTGGGCTGTCCCCGCTCCAGGTTCACTGTACTCTATTGACTATAGAAACAATGTGTGGCATGATTATTTTAATTCACTTTGTGACATTGTTCTTTATTGTATTGGGGACTAGTTCACATGTATGTTTCAAATTTTTAAAGTTTGAATAAGTTTGTACTCTGTTCAAAAGTTCAGTCCCCAGCTTCTGAACTCACTCTCCTGGCGCTATAAGAAAAAATTGAGGAAAAAAGAGGGAAGAAAACTTTTTGCTTCTCAATGTGGCAACACTGTTCCAGACCAGTGAACAAAGAAGACCAGTGAAGAAAAGACATTTTTGTTGTGATTCCTGGTGCAACTGAGCAAAATACATATTCACTGGTTGTAGTATTGTTTTAAATTTAAGAGTAAAAAATTGAAAATAGAGCAATTAAATGCTTTTGGTGATTCAAAAAGTCTCCCTAAAAGCCTAACATCAAGCTGTGTCTATACTACCTGCACATGGCAAAAGTAATAAAAATCCTCACTCTCCTGGCTAAGAAAATTAATCACTCTCCTGGCTAACTTTTTCCAGGAAAGTGATATGGTAGCCAGTAGAGTGATTCGACATTAGTCCTGTAAGATACTTGAGCACTTTCTTTATTTTTACTTCTTGGCTTAAATAATTCTTTTTCCCTAATAAATGTATAACAGTTCCTAACATTTTTAAACATATTCCATTAATACTTTGGAAAATTGTGAGGACAATTTGTAATTATTTTTTCAAAAAACTAGTCCTATGTTGTTTTGTGAGTTACATCTCAACTCCCATTCTGACCTAGGTCCTAGATAGTTTTGAAACCATATATACTGAAAAATTAAATTTGGGGAGGTGTGATTCCACCGATATAATAGCATCAGTAAGTAAAATCACTCTCCTGGAACTTAAAATCAATTTTGGTTGACAGTGACCCCAAATTTGAGTAAAGTGTATGCATTGTATGCTGAAAGTTTCTTCTTTGGATAGAAGAATAACCAGGATTTTTTTCAGATTTTTTAAACCAAATTTAAATTTTGTGTTCTCATTATTTAAAAAGCAGACATTTCTGTAGAATGACCCAATTATATAGCCTCACTGTGTAAACTTCCATGTCAATTATATTGGCTAATGTATTTTATTTCTTACTGAATTATTATGTACATTAATAAGTGCAACTTTTATATTTTTGCCCAGTAGGCCTATCTCTAAAATATTTTCCTTACTTCTATTGTTTCTAGCCTGATTACGTTGCTGGTATTTAGTGGCATAACTAAGTATGGTTTCCCCCCCAGAATTAATATATGGGCCCCTGATTGTTCACGTGCTGTTTTGGAAACAGGGTATGTTTTCACAAGCTCATGATTTCATTTGTCTCCTTCAAAATGGCATTTGCTAAATTTTATCTCAAATCATTCAAATTATTCTGAGCCTGTTTTAGCATAGTGTAGATGACAATTATTTATCTATGGGCTTTCATGTTGTGCATATTTCCACAGAATGTTAAATGACTGTAGTATTCTCCACTGGAATGCATGCATAAAAAAGGAGTCAATGCTACTCAGTTGGTTTTTTCCGACCCTTTGTTCAAACTCAGGATAAAATAATTCAGCGCTCATTATTACTTACAAAAATAAAACCCTTTCATCGCAAACAAGCTAATTGTGAAGACAATCAAATTGGATAAACTTCTTTAGCAGTCTTCTCTTTCGTTATTCAGTACTGGTACATTGTTTGGTTTTTACCAGGGCTTTAATTGGATAAAAAACATCTGGGGGGAGTTACCTTTACATGGTAACTTCCACAAAGAAGAGTAGGTACTACAGAGAATGAAAAGTCTGGGGGCATTTTGACGTAAATATGTAGTTTGCAAGATCATTTCTTAGCTCCTTAACTCAGAGCAGTTACTCAGACCTCATGTCCATGGGTTAGTATGAGTTAGTATTTATATAGCTCTAGGACTACCAATACTTTTTCACTGCAGGATTACTTGTACAACTATGAGACAATAGGTAAGAACTAGACAGCTTAAAACACTAACAAAATGAAAAAATAATTTTAAAAAATGGTAATTCTTGAAAAAAATTGGAACATCCAAAGCTTGGAGATAACAGCAACACAATGTCATAAAAAAGTTTATACCTCTCAAAAATAATCCTTGTTCTTTCTCTGTTTACAGTTCACAGAGACCCAAAAGAGATCAACAATTCTTCCCTGGAAAGTGGTGGAATAATGAGAAGCAATGGATCTACGCTCTAAGTCAAGGTTAGTGTTTTATAACAAAATTTTGACTAAATTAACCTTATATAGAGTAATACAATTTAATATAGTCGTATGCTAAAGTGAAGAGAGAACTTACCATATTTCAGCATCATTTTATTGAGTGTACTTTCATATACTTATGCACATGTTAACAAATGCTGAATTACTTTTCTTTTTTTTGAGCCCTTTGGCAGTATTTGAATTACCGAAGATTTAAGAGACTGTCAGTCACTTTCAACAGGCTGGTTAGAAGACGATTAAGAAATAATGATGAAAATAAATTTTCAATTTTCTCCGAAGGGATTGTCCTTAAAGGATATCTCATTTATATTATCTTAATTGAGATTAAAAATAGTTATTAATATAGATTTTAAAAAGTTTTATCAACGTTCTGGCCCAATTTCAAAATCTGTTGGCCACCCTTGCTCTAATGGATTCTTTGAGAGACTATTTCAAAGGTCTATAGGTGCCATACACATGTGTCCTGAGACTTGATTTACATGTTGAGAAATAAAGACGTATGTAATGAACTATTGATGTTTCTTCTTTTGTCCTATGTTGTTCCAAATTTATACATTACAAATTACTATATATCATGATCTTCCAAATGTATATTTTAAAATCCCTTGCTTTATCCCTGATATTATGGTCTGGTGTACCTTAATATAGGGGCTTTCTAGGTAGACAACTATATTATGAAACATTCCAATGTTGCTTTGACTATAATTGTTGAGTATCCCACTCTTACTATATCATACTACTTTGACCAATAAAATGGACTAAATGACGTGTTAAAACCAATCATGGCTGCTTATCCACATTTTTATCACCTCTCTAGCATTTGTCTGTTTTTATCGCTTCCCTAGCATCTGTTAATTTGTTTGCGATCGTCTTTTGTTTCCATATGGATTTTAAATTGAAAATGGCTTTGGCCAAATGTTTTGGTGAAGCTAACGTCAGTGAAATAGATAAAATGATTGACAGCATGACTCCAAATAACACAAAGAAAAATAGAAATAGCATATGGAAGTTCTTCGATCAATTTTGTACTGAGCGGTAGCATAAACTGCTAGGTGACATTCCAGTTGAACAGATCGCTACAATTATGAAAGTCTGAGCCATCAATATATGAAAGGCAGATGGAGAAGAGTGTAAAGAATATTCTGGAAAACCCACATGGAAGGTTACAGCAGAAATTTTGCCAGAAAATTACTATGAACAATATAAACGTAAGTTCAACCCACTTTCTGATATAAAATTTAAGTGTGCCAGAGATGCTAGAAATACCAAAAATAAAATTGTATTGTTTAGATTATGTTACAGCTTATGATTTGCAACTGTTTCCATAACAATGGAACAATAAACAAAGCCTTCTTGAACAGTAATCATCCGTGAGATTATGTATAGTCACGTATGAAACATATGCATAACTAGAACTATTCATTAGAGTATGTCATTATTAAAATTAATGAGCAGAAATGGGGGAAAATAGCAATACCGGTAAAGACTTCTTCCTCAGCCTTTATTCCAATAGTAGATGTCTTTATCCAGGTTCAATACAAAATGATCTAATTTCTTGCAACGTAAATCAATTTAACTATACTTCACAATACAAAATAGAAACCACGTCATAGGCCTACTTTTACAACACGAGTCAATCATAATGAATGAATCATTTTCGAACACACTGATTCAGTAACTCCTTTTCTCTTCTTAGCATTCAGAACCACAATTCACTACTTTCTTCTAAGACAGCACTGGAGGGGGGTATAATGCTCGCTGTGGTGTGTGTTAACAAGCGTACCTTTTTTAATAGTCAAACAATTATTATTAATTACAGTATGAGAATTTTAATTTCTGCAAGTTAAACTTAAGCTACTCTTTGCCTGAGTGAGCAGCCTATCATCCTGTGAGCTTTGGTGATTGGTATTACCTTGCGCATTTCCAACTGTTCTTTACTTCAACTGCTTTAAAGTTAAATTTTAAATTATTTCAATAATTTTTTGTTCAAAAAGGAGAATCATAAGGGTGTGCCTGGGTACAGTCCATACTTTCGCATGTGGTGTGGAATGAAACTGTTTTAACAAAAGTGAATACATTTTCAAGACAGTTTAGTAAATTCATTATTATTTCATTGTATTTATTTCTTGTAATCTTAAATTCTTTTACTCTTGAGATAGTCTATTAAATTCCATTGAAGTTTTGGTTTTCTCTAGATAAATCAAACGCTCTAGTGAGATACTGTTGACAAAATTTTAATCTAGACCTTTAGGGTGGTGTGCACCAACCAGAAGTAAACTAAACTAAAGTAGTAAATCTAAGAAGGAAAACTGAAGTAAACAAAAACATGTTTCTCTCTCTCACATGTTAAGTTATAGGAGTAATGTGCTAGAGTGAGACAGATGTACTGGTTTTTGTTTACTTCAGGTTTCCTTCTTAGATTTATTACTTTAGTTTTGATTTACTCCTGGTTGGTGCACACCAGCTTTAAAGGACCACATCAAAATTACTTGATTTTGAATCATATTAATTTAACCAGTTGGCTTAATAGTTGTAACTTATCAGTTAGAGAGAGCATCCAAGAGTATCATTGATAGATTATCTGAGCAATCTAAAAATAATATGACAAATAAAATTAAAATATTTGTTTTCAAAAATTTAAATGAATTTAGATCTTCTATTTCATTTGACAACTTACTCTGGACAGAGTGAGAAATATCTCTTTTTTTTTTTTTTTATTTTTTTTTTTATTTATTTATTTATTTATTTTTTTTACTTTGAATTTAACCTTGCTGTATATGCCTATGGTTATATGCACCAACTCGATTCTATAACGTTTAATAGTTTTTTTTTTTTTTTAGTCCGAAATAATTTCCAGAAGCTGCCAATTGGAGAGGCCTGTTCTAGACTTTGCAATGATATTGATATATCCAGATCATCCATGTCTACAACTAAATTGACTTGTGGCCCCATTGTTGAACATGGCATAGTACTAACTATATTGTTGTTATGAGGTATGTTAAAACTAATATTCTACTAAAAATATGAAATAAAGTAGTTTTTTAGTTTTAGTTAATATCAATTGCATGAAAATATATATATTCTCAAATACTTCGTATTAATATAATGATTTTGATAAACGATAAAAGGAGTTAGTAGGATTTTTTACTGTTGAACAAGTCTATTGTTATTTATGCAGACCATGTCTAGTTAGGTTTACATGTGATTGATACAGAACTTCATGCACAAGTCGAAATTGTACCTGATTGGTTTCATTCTATTTTCAGGCAGCATACATATTTAATTAATGATCAAAATACTATGTAGTTTTACACCTTTTTACGCTGTTTATTTCAATTAAAATAAATTATTTGGGAAATACGAAGTCAATTATTAATTAAATCTCAAATTTTTTGTTTGTTATTCAAAATATGCTGATAGAACATAAAACACTATTGTATATTCTCTTACCAACAACATAGGTACCATGAGAGTATAAAGTACTTTAGTGCTGAATCTTATATAATAACAGTTGAGTTTACCATTGGGTTTTATTTAATCAAAGTATAATAAATTCAGATGTACAGCCGGCTGCATAAAGGATGGGCTGGCTCTTGTTCGTTAGAAAATAAAGTTCAATGGAGCAGTTCACAAGTGTAAAAGAATTTACAGTCAATGCTGTGACATTAGTTCATTGACAGAATATCTCCACCTTCTGTGCTGAAGGTTGTGAGTTTGTTTCCTGTTAATTCATTAATAAACAATGTTATACTTGTCTTTTTTAAATATTTTCGGCTGTTATATACCTCTAAAAATAGACTTACAATACCTCCAGGATTAACCGGGGCAGTCCTGGATTTCTTATGCTGTCCAGAGTGATGACCGGGTTTGCAAAATGTCCCAGGTTTTGGGAATTACAACAGTATTATTCATTAGCGTTTTTATTTTTCACTCTTTGGAATTAGGTATAGTCATATACCTTCATATCTTCTTACTGAATATCTGTGCAGATTATCCTTATTATTAAAGAACATACAAATTTATTGTAAACTTGGCCATTCTGGGTTGCTGGGAACAACTTCCTGCCTCTAGTGACTTCTGTTATTGCCCAAACGATTTGATGTAGGCTTGTTTGTAATTTTTTATCATCCATTCTAATTTATATTAACATTCAAAATGGGGGAAAATGTGTTCAGTCAAAAATTCCAAGAAGACACAAATTTTAACCATGTCTATGATATGTCTATGTTCAGTCATAATTGGACCGGATTATAGCTTATAGCTTAGAATGCACTAAATTATAACTGTTTTGTCTTTTGTCTAAGGTTCAATTTCAGGGTCCTTCAACTAAGCAAGGTATGATTTAGCTATAGGCAGAGAGAATCTAGCCTATAGTAACCCAAAAATTCGAACCATAGCTCATTATTATTGTAGCCAGTGTTTGAGAAAGTATCAGTGCAATTGTTGGTACAGACTACCTACTAGAATCATAGTAATAAGTGTATTACTCCCAAATGAACCACCAGAACTTCCAGAACCAATATTACATATAACTAATTATTGAGGGGAAAGCCAATCGTGAATATGTCCTGGGTTGGAAGCAGAAAAGAAAATGGTAAGCCTACTAAAAAGTTAACTTCCTGAAAAAAGTAGAAATAAGTGCCATAAGCAACATGAAAGAAAGGCCTATTGTTTGGATTTGTATCTTGTTCACTTGGAAGATAGGCTAGTTGATCAAAAACTTATAATTAAAATAATTTATGAAATCTGAAATTCTGATATAGAGCCATTGCTCACTTATTTTCCAGTCAGCTGTTTAACGACTCCAGCCACTTTGCTTGCTGATATAGCATAGCTGTAACATACATGGCCATATAACTCGATATTGGCTCCAGTAGAATTTATTGCTCTACTATATTCTTATTTAATTCTTCAGATAAACTAGGCTATCTAGAATTGACTCTAAATAATCAATATCAGAGACTTAACAAAAAACAGCCACTTTCGATGGTTTAGTTATGTGTTATTTTGTGCTTGCAGGCAATATTGAGACTGCATACGTAGTATTCTGTGTCTGTAACTTACAACATTTAGGCAGCCCATCTCTTTTTGTAGCCGGCAGTACAAATAAGTAACACGTCTTCCACCAGTAGCAGTACGGCGAGGGTCATTCCACCTCAATTCATCCAGAAAAAAAGTGAAATGTAACCCTCCGGTCTCAGATTTTGATGAAAATTTGTAGCCTGGTTCCCATATGCATGAGAAACAAAGATCTGAATTTTTAGCTTCCTGTCTGTTATAGATTCGGAGATACACTTCTTTGAAAACATCGTGTTTTAGGAAGAATAGAGTTGGGACAGGAGTAGGTTTTGTGTGCAGACTGTTACATTTTTGCTTGTACCATGCCTGTGAATGTTAGCAGAACCATAACACATGATCATTCCAATGCAAAAATGACTGCTGAGTTCAAATCTGGATTCAGAATTTGTCTAACACTTACAGAAATGTTGTTATGGGCATGTAAACTTAAAAATTGAAACTATAAAAAGGCAATCGCGCCTCCTCATAAAAACCATGATATCTCAAAAAGTAAACTAGATACAGCTGAATGCTTTGCACCATTGGAACGAGCAGGAAATTTCCATCTAGATGAAATAAAAAAACTTGTGGGACTTTGTTAGGTGAATTTTTTTCCTGCACATATGTAAAAATAGAATATTTGAGTATGGATTACATACATATGTTGAACAGAGTTTCCAGATAATTATGGAGCTACAGTCTTACAAGCCAAAGTAATTCAGTGTTATAATCAGTTCTTACCATTAAGTGCACAGAAATCCATTACCACAATTATAACATTTTTACACGGTAAGTTAAACATAATATTTTTGCAGCAGACCTGTTACATTACATTAATTTATTAACAGCTCGATACCCAAATTATTAAGTGTACTGCCAATCCAAATATAAAAATAGACCACAGATGTCATTTATCAGATATGTGGTACTGTCTACCTGTTGCAGTAACTGGAATGGGTACATGTAGTAAGATGTGACTGAATGGAACCAAGCACTTGTCTTCTTTCTCTGGCCAATGATATGATGTAGATGGGCCATTAGGATGCATGAATATTACACTTGCATCTCCTTCATCTGCATCTAATTCATTAACTAAACCAATATACCATTTTTTGTCGTATACACAACAAACAAAACTGTTTAGTTTTACAGTTTCATGTACTGTAAGTTCTGCATCTGAAAACTGGAAGACTAAAGACAAATGATCATCTGTGCTCAGACGTTTCCTCCCAAAATGTTACGAGATAGAGGTATGAAATGATGAAAACTTTGTCTTCCTGCAACCCTACTTGCTGCTTTGGATTTTTCACTCTGCAGTTTGTGAACATTTTCCACTTCTGCTGCAGATATAAATTGAAATTTAATTTTTGAGAACTGCTGGCTACAGAAATCAAACATCTGCTTTGACTCCAGTATTTGTTTTTGTACGGCCGTTGCATTCTAGCCTTGGTGGCAGTTATCTTGACAGCATCTTCAATGCCATCACAAGATGACTTGCCGTAAATGTACTGCTGAAATTCAGGCAAAATGGAACAAATATATTGCAAAGACTTCTATGTAACAAATTCCTTCCCGGCCCTCAGTTGGAACATCAGTGTAGCACCCCCAGTTCGTACTACTAAATGTGATGCTTAGGCCTACTACTTCATGAAGACGAAGTAGCCTAACTATTATAGAGTAACAGATCGTTATAAATCAGTGCAACCATCTGTTAGCTCCAATTAAAATTGTCCTTACAAATGTAATAGGCATGTTATTATGTCTATTAACTGTGAATATTTACTTATCACCACTCATAAATATCTTTTATAATCAATACCTTGATGTATAGCACATCTATAGGCCTATCTAAAATTACATCTGTGGTCTATTTTTATATAAAGTGTTGCAAAATTCCATACACAAACTGCTATGGATTGTAGAGGTGACCAAAACAAAGTTGTTTTGTTATATAACCATAGGCCGGAAACCAATAGTTACACCAGTAGTCACCTTCGAATGGAAACATGCCGACACACAATGAAGGTATGGTGACCATTTGAGCTGGTTGTGGTGAGGTTTATTTACAGATATTGTTCACATGTGCGGCCTCCTGCTTCAATACACGATCTGCAACGACACAATACTGCTTCTCTCATATGGTGGAATACTCCAGGGGTATGTTGTAATTGGTTGGCAGCTACAAGAATCCATGCAACAAGATCCTCCTCTGACACAGCTGGTGTTTCATACACTAAACTCTTTAAATGTTAAGTGGGGTAAGGTCAGGAGAACGAGCAGGCCATGCAATGGGTACACCCCGGCCAATCCAATTTTCACCAAATGTGTCACGTAGATGCCCTCGAACTTGAAACAGAAACAAATGTGCGAGGATTTTGTAAACGCTGACCAGGATATCGCTCAGCATAGAGACATTGTGCAGCTGTGGAATTGCCATTGCATGCACCATAAACTAGGTGGATATTCGCGAGTTCAACAAAACTGGAATCTTCCATCGTCCTTACTCAATGCCTAAGAACAAGCAGAATGAATAAAAGCAAACAGCTACCTAAACTGTGTACAATCTGCAACATGTCATGTGTTTGTCGTGCACAGGGATGTTTGTTTCTACTCAACGATCTCTGTCTTCGAAGGTGACTACTGACATACATATTGGTTTCCGACCTATGGTTATTTAACAAAAAAGTTTGTTTTGGTCTCCTCTACAATCCATAGCAGTTTGTGTATGGAATTTTGCAACATTCATGTATTTGGATTGACAGCACACTTAATAATTTGGGTACTGAGCTGTCAACAAATTAATATAATGTCATGTATCAGGTCTGCTCCAAAAATATTATGTTTATCTTACAGTGTAAAAATGTTATAATTGTGGTAATGGATTTCTGTGCACTTAATGGTAAGAACTGATTATAACACTGAATTACTTTGGCTTGTAAGACTGTAGCTCCATAATTATCTGGAAACTCTGTTCAACATATGTATGTAATCCATACTCAAATATTCTATTTTTACATATGTGCAGGAAAAAAATTCACCTAACAAAGTCCCACAAGTTTTTTTATTTGATCTAGATGGAAATTTCCTGCTCGTTCCAATGGTGCAAAGCATTCAGCTGTATCTAGTTTACTTTTTGAGATATCATGGTTTTTATGAGGAGGCGCGATTGCCTTTTTATAGTTTCAATTTTTAAGTTTACATGCCCATAACAACATTTCTGTAAGTGTTAGACAAATTCTGAATCCAGATTTGAACTCAGCAGTAATTTTTGCATTGGAATGATCATGTGTTATGGTTCTGCCAACATTCACAGGCATGGTACAAGCAAAAATGTAACAGTCTGCACACAAAACCTACTCCTGTCCCAACTCTATTCTTCCTAAAACACGAAGTTTTCAAAGAAGTGTATCTCCGAATCTATAACAGACAGGAAGCTAAAAATTCAGATCTTTGTTTCTCATGCATATGGGAACCACACTACAAATTTTCATCAAAATCTGAGACCGGAGGGTTACATGCCCTGGATGAATTGAGGTGGAATGACCCGCGACAAAATTTCTATTTAGACCATCTTGGCCAAGGAAATGCCTAATACTTCGTGTAACTTAATTATTTAAAAGTTAGAGATTTAGTACGAAACTTACTCCATAACCATTCGATACCTGTACAGTATAACTGCATATAACTGCATGCTCACCCGACAGGACAGCACAAGACTGCCATGATGTGTGTCCTCCATGTTACAACATACTTGGTGCATGTGTTCACACAGTTCCTACAGTTTGAACAAGTTATTATGGTAGAACTTCTTGCCAGGTTCTCGGAAACTGTAAACAAAATTCACTTAAGTTAACCATGCTTTACAGAACTACTATATTCATCCCTTAACTTAGGGCCTGTATGACAACCACCTGATATCATATTTATCTACCAGACAGAGAACCTATCTGGAAGTTGGCCAAGAATTGTGTATTATGGTCTCCTGACAAAATCTGTCTGGCAAGACAACTTCCAGATAAGCTAGCAGGAGGATGGAGTGGCTGAAAAAGTACCAACTGCTAGTTAGGGAATCTTGGTTGAAACAAGATGGCAGCACTACGAACCTTCCTGGCCACCTGAATATCAGAATTGATGCTGGAAGATTTAATTTACACAAAAATGTCATTTTAGGCTCATAATTATATGAATGAAATAGAATTGCACAAATCGATTAATGCACTTAAAACAATGTGTTATTATGTAATCTAATTGTATAAATACAAATCCGAGCTGCCGCACCTAGCAGAGGACTACCGAACTACAACAAACACACCTCTCTGCTCAACGAGGTAAGGACCATTTTACAAATTTTTATTGCATTCTTGCTGGTAGCAGTTCAGCGGTGGTATTACAAGGCATCTTCCAGTTAAGCTATCTTGAAGTCACGTATCGGGAGGAATTGTCGGCAGGTGGTAATACAGTCCCTTAATGTTCAATGTCAAAAATTTATGATTTAATTTAATGCTCTCTGAAATTGTCTGAAAGAGACTTATAATGCCAAATAAGAAATTTATGCAATAAAAGGTTAAATGCAAGAAATAAATGTGTTTTCTATAAAATTATCACTTTGTGCTTTATCGAGTTTTAAAAAATGCTCATCAATTTGTTCTTGCTTTATATCTTAATCAAACTTCTAGAAAGTATTATAGCATTTCACTTACACATATCATTTTTCGGACTGCAACAGTCAAAGAACCCAGCAGTATAATATGTGCCCAAACGACTGTCTATCCCTAAAACATGAACTGGAAATTCAGCTTCATTACTGCATACAAGTGGTTCTGGAAGTCCATGTTCTTTGGAGTCCATCTTTAAAAAATAAAATGTAAACTTCAAAAAATTTGTAGAGTTATTATGAATGTTTATGATTGTGTTATGTCTTTTGCTAGAGTACGACTCCATTCTTCAGTTTGCCTTTACTATCAACTCTTATTCTTTATTAAACATGGCATAACTTCAAAGCAATTTCTCATAACACAAATTTCAACGTAGATTCTTAAGGTAAAAAAAAAAATGACTTACCATAGCTTTCTCTACTTTAAGCAGGCACAGTACAACTTCTTTAAAATCTGACATAGAATAAGAGGTGATGTTGCAAGGAGTGCATATTCCAGTAACTCTGCCATTCCCGGTCCCAAGCCCGGATGAGAAAGGAAGAGGGGGAGGAGTAACACCTCGTTAAAAAACCTTGGTTCACCTGTCACGGGTGATAAACACCTTGTAAGGGACCCTTGCCAGGGTTACGTTGAAGAACCAAATGGAAGCGAAGGAGGAGTGGTGTTCATCAGTACAGCGAATCTGAGGCAATCCACACATAGCATCTGTCCCAGATTGGGTGGCTGTTGTCTTGGGAATGGACAGAAGAAGCTCAAGAAAACCCTAATACTAAGGGCCTGTGCAACGACCACCTGATATCATATTTATCTGCCAGATAGAGAACCTATCTGGAGGTTGGCCAAGAATTCTGTATTATGATCTCCTGACAAAATATGTGTGGCAAGACAACTTCCAGATAAGCTAGCAGGAGGATGGAGTGGCTGACAAACTTCCAACTGCTAGTTAGGGAAGCTTGGTGGAAACAAGATGGCAGCACTCCGAAGCTTCCTGGCCATCTGAATTTCAGAATTGATGCTGGAAGATTTAATTTACACATAAATGTCACTTTATGCTCACATATAAATGAAATAGAATTGCACAAATTGATTAATGCACTTAAAACGATATGTTCTTGTATAATTTAATTGTACAAATACAAATCCAAAATGCCGCACGTAGCGGAGGCCTACTGAACTACAACAAACACACCTCTTTGCTCAATGAGCTGAGGATCATTTTACAAAATTTTACTGCATTCTTGACCGTTAGCAGTTCAGTTGTGGTATTACAAGACATCTTCTAGTTAAGCTATCTGGAAGTCACATATCAGGAGGAATTTTCGGCAGGTGGTAATACAGGCCCTAAATGACCTGGTCCTCCAGATAGCGGATTGATCATGAGGTTGAAACCTCATACCATAAGTATTCATTGTTTCAAAATCTGAGAATGAAAATGCCAGACCTGGCAAACAAAGAATTCAGGTTATTTACTAGGAACATACTTACATTATACAGTGTGTCCACGCTAGAGGGATCGAGAAGTAAATGCTCGCCAGTTAAAACGAGATAAGGATATTGCTGCATTCTGCATATGACAGGAAAGGGAAACTCTCCGAGATTGTGCAACAATGTTTTCAGACCCCTCCACGCGCATGCGCGTCAAGAGCTTTCGTCTTGAAAGAAAGCCAGGCGCCATTCAGTAGTCGATCGCGCAGTGGAAAACATGTGGAAAACATGTGGGATATGTTAAGGACGTTGTTTATCAAGGAGACAGACCAAGAAATTTGCAGGAACTGAGGGGCCGCATCACAAATGCAGTAGCGCTTGTGATTCCACAAATGCTAAAGAACACTTGGCGGGAAGTTGAATACCGTTTAGATGTGTGCAGAGCCACAAAAGGTGCACATATCGAGTTGTATTGAACATCATCTGAAACTCGGTCAGTTTGTATCAAGTAACAGTACAAGTTTATGTTACCAATACATTCTGTTCACTAGACATTATCACTTATTGATAGACGATATTGATAGACGAAAGCTCTTGACGCGCATGCGCGTATGCGCGTGGAGGGGTCTGAAAACATTGTTGCACAATCTCGGAGAGTTTCCCTTTCCTGTCATATGCAGAATGCAGCAATATCCTTATCTCGTTTCAACTGGCGAGCATTTACTTCTCGATCCCTCTAGCGTGGACACCCTGTATAAGGTGAGGGCATTGAGAACTCTTAATCAATGAATTAAAGAAATGCAAAGCTGATGTGGTTGGCTTGCAAGAGATCAGATAGTTGAGAGATGGAATTATTCAAAAGAAGGAATGTGATGTTTATTACAGTTGCCACAAGAACCAACATAACTTTGGTACTGGATTTTTGTGGTTTTAGGGAGGATGCAACAATAGTTATTAAATTCATATTAATAGACAACAAAATATGTACAGTCAGACTGAAAGGAAGATTCAGAGCCATCACATGGAGGGGCTGCCGTACTCAAGGGCCCCGGGCCCCAAAGGGATATGATATAATTTTATGGAAAACTGCAAAAGTCTGATAAAATGATCTGTTACACGAGTAACAAGAAGGAAGCTCCACGGAGAACGGAAGAGACAACATAATGAGGATGATCAGCGGTCAGTGAATACGATCAGTACATGGTCCTGGGCCCAACCAAAATATGTGGCAGCCCTGGGAAGATTCCTTAACTATAGTTTGATTTTTGTACATTGTGCACCCACTGAAGACAAAACTTAAGATGAAAAAAATGCCTTTTGTGAAGAACTGGATGCAAAATATAGGTCTACACAATGTCCACAGCATGATATAGGATCATTCTTGGTGATCTCAACATAGTGAAAGTTTAGAATACACTGGTACCAATAGTCTGCATGAACAATCCAATGATAATGGATTGCATTTAGTTAATTTTGCTTGGGAATCAAAAGTTCTCTATCATTTAATTTTGAATTACACGTAAAATAAAAAACCCAGGTCATGCCAGGCCTTTGAAGCTAATATAATACAATATGACATTCTCTTTGTGTAAATTGGATGTAGAAAATGCTGTTACATGTTTCAAATAACATCCCCAAAGGATACACAACCCAAATAAAATCTTATTAATGCATTCATGTAACATTTTTTACCATGCATGGGCAGTACACCTCTACTCTTCATATTCTGATATAGAATAAGAGGTCGTATTGCAAAGGGTGCATATTCAGTTGTTTCAACCTGATGCAAAGCTTTATTGTTCACCAAGGAAGACTTGAGTTTCTACCAACAGTGGGTGGGTTGTACTGTCCTTCAGAGAATTTTTGAAAAAAGAAGTTTCAAATATAAGTTTTAGACAAGCACCTCATGTACAAAATTTAAACAAAATCATTAGAGCCGTTTCCAAAAAAACTCGTGAAAAACTAAATTTTCCCCATGTAAAGTGCCATTAAGAATCAGAGAATGTCATCACCAATCTTTGTGCCACATCCTTAGAAGGTACGTAATCCAATTATAAAATTTTGTTTTCATAGGATTTTTCATTCTTGAGCTGTTCACAGACACACATACACAGACATGTTTCTGAAAATAGCATTTTTTAGATTCAAGCTACCACAAAATGTATAATGTTAAAAACTCAACTTCGAATTTTGGGGTTGAACACTAATACTTCCTCTACCTATAGTATTAGTGGTAAGAGCAGAGGAAGTAAAAATAGCTTAGGTACAGCCTATTGTGAATACAGGTAGGCCTACCCCCCCCAAAGGCACATGGCTTTGAAGTTGGCAGAGGGGACTTCAATGTATCTGGAAACCTGTGGGCTGTACTGGAGGTAGAAACACTGGAAGAGTTACGCATGCCAGGGTGGCCATAGGGGAGATACTAGACAAACAAGAGGCTTACCAAATCCAACCCTAAAAAGTAGTGAGCAAACTTCTGACATGTATGGCATGTTAACCTCGGCTGATGAAAAATAACTTCAGTTCTACTCCAGGCCTGGCAGAAGCTCAGAAAAAAAGGACAAGCTCAAGGTTAAACAAAAAAGACAAAAAAGAAAACAATCCCTAAAAGAAAAATCTAAGGAGGAAGGCATTGCCTGGGATCCAAGAAAATGAGGGAAAAGAAAATCCAAACATAAAACCCCAAAGATCCCAGAGGAAAGGAACAAGACACCTAAGACAGGCGCTAAACACAGCCCATCTGAGGGATCAAACTCTTCTCCCTCTGGAAGTATTAAAAATATTAAACAAAGTGAGGGTACAGAAGAAGAAAAAGCTTCCCCCTAAAGAAAATTACAGGGAATCACCATCCACCCTTAAGCCAGCAGTGATCCCTGACAATTTTTCTGCCAATAAACTCTTGGAGGACCAAATTGAGAAACTCCAAGAGTTAACTACAGAACTATTTGAGATCCTCGAAAATGGGAGTTTTCCACAGTTCACTGGAGCTTACAGGGGGAGAGAGGCGCTTGCATTCTTTCCAGTATCTATGATGACATTGAAGAATGGTTGATGGAAAAGATTCCTCAACTGGAGCCATAGGAAGGTACCAAACTTGCCATAGGACCCAAAGCAGAAATATAACAACCAATTGTTTTTCAAGACACCAAAGATGTTTATAAAAACTGATTCTAAAGACATCAAAATGCTTAAGGATCAGACCAAACTCTTAGAGCAGAAGACTGGAAAGTCATCAGTTCCAAGTCTGACACATCAGGACAGACACTCATCTACTTGGTAGACAAGGAAACTATGATGGTTATTAAAGAACTAGGCAAGAGCCTTTTTGAACCTTTGGAAGACTCACAATCGTAAATTTAGACAAGGGTGACTGTAAAGGACCTCCAGATCAATCTTCAACATAAAAGAAGGAGGCTTTGACTACATTCTTCAAAATCTTGAATGCTGATTCAAGCACTGATTCAAGAACCCTGGATCATCAGGGGTCTGACTACAGGACTAGTAGAATGTCAAGGTAAGGTAAGTTGATACGTTGCAACAAGGGCAATCAAATTAGAACCTGTATTCTTGTTCGCAATGGAATTCAATGCTTACCTCTTTGGAATTTTGTTCCAGTGATATCACCACAAACTGCAATGCAAGAGGGAACAAATTCCTTTCATTGAGGTCTGTTTATGTCCCCTAAGATGGCAGATACCCACCTACCAGAGAACTAGAGCAGTGGGTCGCACACTGCACTCGGAACGGGAACAGACCACCTTTGGGTGATGCCAACTCTCACCATGAAATCTGGGGCAGCAAGGACATTAGTAAAAGGGGTGAGTACTTTTTAGACTTTCTGCTCTTCAGTGGTAATATAAACACAACAAGCCTACCTTTACTAACTGTATAAGACAGAAAATTATCAACAATTACTTTTTTGGATTGGGAACATTTCTATTCTGATCACTGAATAGACAGTCTTGGCTGAACCATCACATTTGGAACATAACTACTAGAGCTGTCAATTTAATTGATTAATCAAACCAAATGACGGGTTAATCTAAAAATCCAATTAACGAATCAATGCACTTTAGTCGATTAATCAAACTGATTATTTGCCATCTAGTCATTAGGTTATTAATGTAAGCTGATGTTCATGTCTTTCAGAAACATAACCACCTCCTTAATTGCTTTCTTCTGAAATGAGGGTTATGATAACTACTGCTTTTACAAACAATTGGAAAGGAAATACCAGACAGGCTATTGTAGTATATTTGCTGGCTTTTTCAAAACACAGTCAGGCAGCATAATAGTAGTGGTAGGGAAAATACTTGAGGGATTGCTTTAAGGAAATTCCAGGTAATGTGCGAATGGATACCAAGTGCTAGGACGACACAACTTATGACAACTTATACCACAGTTCGTGTGTGGTTGTTATTCAGAAGTCAGTATATATTTTAGTTTGTTACATAGCATGAACCTCACACAAATCGTTTTCAATAAATATTTCTTAACTGAAATCAGTGTTTCTTTATTAGTCTCGAACATCTTCCACAATAATACAATTGTTTTTATTACTTGCATGCCACCAATACAATACAAATTTAAAATAAAAAATATTTCCTCTTTATAGCATATCAAATTATAAAAAATATTATGACCGGTTTTTTCTCGAACTTATACATGGTGTGGTGAAACATTTAGATGGCATTCAACATGCAGTCTGTAGGACTATTATGGGAGCTAACTATTACATACGCAATACTCAACTTTACAGTGATGTCGGCATCAATTTATTGAGTGTCTACTTTCAGTGCATACCTTGTGACCTTGAATTAATATTCTATTCCTTATTAAGGGAAAGTACTTTTCTACTCTCATTACCCGGCCTCTACTTCTAGTAGACAAGCTATACAAAACTCTTAAATTTTAATACTTTTTTTCAGATTGTGAATTGTAATATGTCAATGTGGGTTCAGCTGGCAACCTGGTACTTAAATATATTTAACTATCATTATAAAAAATAAAGAATACAGTGTGAACCAGATTAAAAATTGATTAATCAATTAAAGTCATTCGTTAACCAATCAAAATTTGTAATCTATTGACAGCTTTAATAGGCCTAACTACATATTATATTTTAAAGTCAATGTAGTTAAAAGAACTAATTTCTACAGGAATCCCTGAAGAAATTGGCGGGGGCTCTATATATAGGATCTCTCGGGTAGGATTGGGCCAATAGAATTAGGTCTATATCCAATTGAAAATAATTTACAGTCCTATTCTTTCCACTATACTTTTATTATAAAATAATACAATATAAACAATGACACTTATTTACAATAGTGGATAAAACAATCTTTTACAACACACAACGTTTCAACCTGCCCTCCAGGCCTTTCTCATGTGTACTGACTTGAATAAATCATAAACAAACTGCTGTAACTATGTAGCCTCTTTCTTTCTTTCTTTTTTTCTTTTTTTTTTCTTCTTTTTTTTCCCCATAACTAGGCCTATGTAGTACGGTCGTTCCCACACTGTTGTTGTTGTTGATCATTACTGTCTTTACCGTTTTCTGCCTCCCGCTCCCTAAACGTGTTAAATGTTCATTTATCCATTCCCTCGGGATATCAAAATTATTATCATAAATTGATCTTGGACAGGGAAATCTTGGAACTCTATATGTTCTATTTAAGTTCTTAATAACACTTGAGAAATGCCTTCAGAGCAGGTTGAAACGTTGTGTGTTGTAAAAGAGTTTTATCCACTATTGTAAATAAGTGTCATTGTTTATATTATATTATTTTTTAAGAATTAGGTCTTTTGGTGATATTGACAAGGTCGCTTAACGGGTCTGTGCTTACATGGATTAAATCCAAGAAAGTGATATGATGGACTAGAGACCTTGAACATAGGAGGGGCAGAGTATGACATCTCTTTAACAAGGCAAAAAGAACTGGAGATTAGAGGGAGTATCATACAGCCCTCACCAATGCATAGGGCAGAAGCACCACCTATTGCCACTTTACGTTTCTTACTTTTAATTTAATTCCTTGTTAACTTAAAATTTTGGAGCAAAGGAGAAATAAAAAAAGTGAAATGAACCAACTGTGCAGCATTTTCAGAGTGTAAGGAATAAAATATGTCATTGTTTTCAAAAAGTATTATTGAAAACTAACACATCAGTTTTCTCCATCTATGGCCACCTATGGACACATCTGTCTCCAGCTATGGCCACTGTTTTGTTGAAGACAGATTCTATAATAAATAAGAATTAAATTGCACAAAGCAATTCTATTATGAAAATATACTTCACAATGTACACTAACATAATAGGAATTAATATATTGTAATTTTTATTGTGATTATTCCTACTCTGGAACATTTACTGACTCTGGAAACAGCTTTTAATAACGACATTTGCTCTTATATAATATGTATGTAGAACTTAAAATGAACGCTAGATGTAGCTTTGCTTCTACACACCATGCCTGGGAGGGATTGAAATAAACAGAAACAGAAATTCCGGTTACATAAGATTGTATTGTCTTGACGGAAAATTTATTTCTCACTCTCATGTTACCAAACAACCATTTCGGGGCTGAAATAGAAAAGAAATTCAATATCACTATCATACTTTCCTCCCCGAAAACCTGGGACATAATATACTAAGGGCAAAGGACTGAAAATGTTCCATCCTATTTTGTCTTCGTTTATATGCTTAGGATTTGTTACCGACTTCTTTATAGCATACTCGTTGGCACACACTTCAAGCTGTCCCTGCAATACGACCTCTTATTCTACATCAAAATGTGAAGTGAGAAAATGATATTCTTCATGTCCAGGGTAGAGAAAGTTATGTGACTGTATCACACTGTGCATTATTTTACATAGATAGCATCAGAATTTGTTCAAGTCCAATATTATGTAGTTCCCAAAGCCCTATGTGAACACTGTAAACAAAACACTGTTGTCATGACAACTGAATTGGATTTCATTTTTTCAGTATAATATTCTCAGAAATTACATAAATTTTCAAGGGAAGGAGTGGTTTGTTTGAATTTTAATGTTGACCGCGTTACTTCCCGGGCTTAACTGGGTATGTGTGTAAAATTTCGTACAAATTGGTCAAGAAATGTAGATATGTATAGGGAACATACAGACACACATACCCACATATCCATATACCCACATACCCACAAACACACATTCGATTTTATATATTAGATAGATGGTTTAACGTGTTCGGCCTAAGAAACACTCAAAGTTCTCTTTGAGGTACACTTCCCTAGGTGCATACACTATGAGAAGACCTGTTTAGTCCATAGGTCACTGCAAAAACTTCAGAACAAGAACATCGCATCCATGTTATAAATAAATATTAGTGAATAGAGAATAGTAAATAGAGAGTGAAATCCACGAAAATAATGCAGTCGCATAACTTTCTCTACCCTGGACATAGAGAAAACAAAACCAGGTATGGTAATATGTATATTATTATATCACAGGTTTTTGGAGAGAGAAGTATAAAAGTGACAGGGGCATATCCAAGATTTTTTTTCGGGAGGGGCTGTGATAAGCCTGACACTATATCACTAGAGCTCAGATATTGATGCCCTAAAAATGTCTGAAAAATGACCTTAAATGTATGAAAATATGACATGGAGAATTGAAAAAATTACTTAATATTTCTAAATACATATTTTGAAAAAGGATATATACAGTAGTATATTCATAAATAATAATAATAAACAAAGGACACGATTTAAGTATTTTATATTGCTACTTTAATATTACGTTTGTTTGTTGATGTGTACGTCGCAATAACACCTTAAAATAACTGAGGTGAAGGCATTAAAAGTTCGAGTCTTAGAACAAAATTAGGTCTTGGGGGGGGGGGGGCTACAGCCCCCTCAGCCCCCCTCTGAATACGCCTCTGGAAAGTGATATTATATTTCTGTTTAATTTCATCCCCAATACTGTTTTATGGTAACATGAGAGTGAGAAATAAAATATTCTGCAAAGACAATACAATTTTATGTTACCGGAATTTGTTTCTTCTTAACCCCTACAGGCTTGCTGTGTACAAGCGATGGGATGCAAAATTCTATATCCTCTATGAGCCAAAAAAAGCTAGTACCAGGCGTTTTCTGAGGGAATAGTTTGAGTGTGATAAATCGTTCTTCCTATTTCAAATTCTAAATACCTATATAATAACCTATAATTTAAAAATCGAAAGTCCTTCATAAGATAATTTCCAATTACAAAATAAAAAACCCGGGCGATGCCAGGCCTTTTAAGCTAGTATAATATAAGGACAGTAAGGAGTTAAATTTCATTCATGGCAAGAGTATTGTTGGATGGCAGTAATTTAATTGTAACAATCACACTACTATCTCTATACTACGTATATGCAAAAAAGTAATATGGAAGAAAACAGCATGTGACATGATATTTGATGGTAGGTTATGTCTACACATTTGGAGTTTCTATTCTTGTGTATTTTAAAGCAGCACAAATATTGCTTGCATTTTCATGAATAACTACTAAAAGCTAAAAACAGGTTATTTCTAAAATCCTATCATGTTCATGTCACTCATTGTTTCTAAATGTATATTATTAAAATTTTCAAAGGGAACTGTTGGAATTAAACACCCACATAGAATGAAACACAACTTCTGCCATGTGATTTTATTTACATCTATTATTTGCTTCGGAAAAACAGATAAATGCATTTACTAATACTGAATTTTTCAATGTTGTGGTTTTATATACATAAGCCTACAGTAAATAAACATAAAACTTTCTCAGTAAAATATTTCAATTCTTAAAATTCAACCATACGGTACGCTTAATATTCATGCTGCATAATTTTTCAGTAATTCAGTGGTAATAAAATTAGCATTCTACTTACCGTACAGTATAAAAATAGGTGAAAATGACCATGAACTTTCCAGTTAAAATTCATGTGCATTCAGCACACTGGGTTACTTTGACTCTTACCATGGCCAACTATAGTGATTAAAATTATGAAGACCACAAGAAGAAAAGGTCAAAATAAAGATTGATTTGTTTAAGTTCAAAACTAATTCAAGAACTGTGTGACAAATGAAAAATATCGTGCATTTTGAAAGGGGGTTAATCTGCTAATCATTAGGTACAATATAAGCAAAATCCTATTATTTTATTGTCTTCATCAACAATGTCTAGCTTCTTCCAAATAAAATAAAATTAGGTAAACTGATAGAACAAAGTGCCAGAATGCTTTTGTTTAATCAGTGATAATTGCAATAATGAAATGCATAAAATTAAGCTTTCTTTTTTTTAATCGATTTCAGAGTTAAGCTCCAGATTGATACATTAAGCAGGAAGAACAAAGGCCTAGCTTTAAAAGGAAAACAGATTAACATTGTCCAGCATCAGCAGAACTATAAAGATTTGTTATATCTTGACACTTGTAAACTCACATAAAAATACAACAAAAAAGTCAAATTGGCCGGCGCAGAGATTTGAACCAGGGACTTCCAGAATGCGAGTTACCCTCTCGGCCACCTCACTCAGTTTAACAATTGTCTTTGATAAGCATTTGTGAAATAATAGTGTTATTTGTCATAGCTAACTGAATTGCAACTTCCAAAGCCGTATATGACAATATGTTGTCATGAGAACTGATTTGCATTTGATAAATTCTTTCTAATATATCACCATAAAATAGGCACTAAATTGGGCATTACTCCGGTACCGGTCAACCGATTTGGTCCAATATCAATAGGCTTCTTCCCATGGACGTTATAAATGCGTATACCTAATTTCATGAAAATCCAATAAAGCATATTTGAGTTATCGTGCGTACGGACACATAGACAGACGGAGAGACATTTTCCCGTCCTCACACAATCTTATAAAGTACCATTCTGGCACTTAATAATTCAATTGTAATATGTGTGCAAACAACGCAACACCCTTCTTCATTGAATGTGGGGATTTCTTTAAAAGCTAGGATAAAAGCTCTCGAACCATGTGAGCATTCCTGTTTTGCCCCGCACATCCATCCGATCTGGTCATTTCTCACTTTTGTGGTGTTCCTATCGGGTCACGAACAACCCGTGGAAAATCCTTAAGGGGATATTCAAGGTGGATTTGTTTCCAGGGTGCACCAGTTCCCTACACTTAAACCTAGGGACAACACAAACACCCAGTCCTGAACCCGGGAAGCAACAAAATCCTGGGAAAGTGATTATTTCACTATTGAAAAATCCCCAACCCGGACCACTGGAGTGGAAGGCAGGCATGCTACTGACTCATCTACAGCAGCGGACCATTGTATGTTAAAGGAGCATATTTCGCCTTTTTTCAAAGTTTATTTAGATATGGTTTAATTTTGTATTTTAATAGCTCACACATAAACAAAATACTGAAGATACAAAAGAAAGCAGTAAGAATATTAAATAACTAGGAGGGGTTGAAATAAGGAGAAACATAAATTCCTACTACATAAGATTGTATTGCCTTTATGGAAAATTTTATTTCTCACTCTCATGTTACCATACAAC
The DNA here is from genome assembly GCA_964059195.1 of Ectobius pallidus. Classification (NCBI taxonomy): domain Eukaryota; kingdom Metazoa; phylum Arthropoda; class Insecta; order Blattodea; family Ectobiidae; genus Ectobius; species Ectobius pallidus. The sequence goes on along the minus strand of CAXKWD010000002.1, from coordinate 107,762,246 downwards.
CCTATCGGAGCTGAGATTAAAAAATAAAAATAAATAAAAAATCAGTATCACTTTCATACTTTCCTCCCCCAAAACCTGGGATATATTATACTGTCTTCTTTTAGATGTTTAGGGCCTATGATATACATCCCTATACAAAGCCTACATCTATGAGTGATGTATCAGTGGATAGGATTTTTTCCCCGACTTCTGATATAGCATACTCACTGGCACACACTTAAGCTGTCCCTGTAATACGACCGCTTATTCTACATCAAAATGTGAAGTGAGAAAATATTTTCCATGTCGAGAGTAGAAAAAGTTATGTGACTGCTTCACATTGTGTTTCATTTTCGTGGATTTCATTCTTCAATAATTATTTTCACAAATGTATTACATCGATAGCATCAGAATCTGTTAAAGCCCAGTATTATGTAGTTCCCAAAGCCCTATGTGAACACTATAAACAATACACTGTTGTCATGATAACTGAATTGCATTTCTTTTTTCAGTATATTTTCAGAAATTATATAAATTTTCAAGGGAAGGTGTGGCTTGGTTGAATTTTAATGTTGACCGTGTTACTTTCCGGGCTTCAGTGAGTATGTGTGCAAAATTTCGTGCAAATTGGTCAAGAAAAGTAGATTTATTTATTATGTAAACATGTGACAGCAGAACTCTCAAACTGTGCCTCATTTCACATTACCGACTTTTTCCATGGATTTTTCAAAAATTTCTTTAATACAAACCTTGTCCTGACAGTTGCGAACACAAAAAAAAAAAAAAAAAAAATTAATAAAAATCAGCCAAATTGATCTAGCCGTTCTCAAGTGATGCTCCGTCATCATGTGGCAATTGATTTTAATGGCTTGGTTCCAGGACTCACACCTTTTTTTTTCTGTTATGAAAACATGTGACAGCAGAACTCTCAACCTATGTCACACTTCTTTTGTCACATATGACACCAGAACTCTAACTATGCCTCATTTCATATTTCCGACTTTTCCCATGGATTTTCCAAAAATTTCCTTTCATACAAACCTTGTCCTGACAATTACGAACACAACAAACAAACCAAAATCAGCCAAATCAGTTGAGCTGTTCTTAACTGATGCGGCAACATACATGTTGCAATTCATTCTTATTTATATAGATTCCTCAGCAAGACCTTTGTTTATTAAGTTGTCTATACTTACTGTTATACATCTTTTTATATTTGACCTGGTAATTTTACCCTAAGCAAGAACCCAACATACAACAACAGAGATCAGATTCATAACCATAATACTCGTTCTAAGCACCAAATAGACATACCACATTGAAGACTACAAAAAACTATGAAAAGTTACGAATACTTAGGACAAAAGATTGTCAATAAATTACCTCGCACTGTATTGGAACTGCCACTGAAAGAACTGAAAAAAAGATTTTATACATGGCTAATGAAACATCCATTTTATAATATTGACGAATTTCTCTCACTTCATAACATTGATCCCTCAAGATAACTGTAAAAGAATATGGCAGTAACAACTGTAATCGAAATTACATTTATATAATAAGATTGACACTGTCTATTACAGTTTTTACTGTTAAACGACAATAAATTATTATTTTTATTATTATGATTATTATTATTATTATTACTCTCGTTTACCAAAATACACAGAATTAAGAATTATGACAGTTGTCAGTCTTCATTTTTTTAAATTATTTCTTTAATTATAATTTTTTGAACTACCTTGAGGCTTGCACTATACACACTGAGCTTTATTTGAATTCCAGGGTTCTGGCTGGTGGAAATATGAGTTCTGCTTTGGAGTGAGTGTTGACCAGTATCATGTGGAGAAAGATTTATCTCGAACAGTCATCCATCTTGGCAAGTTTGACGAGGAAAAGCATCTGGAGTGGCTAAAGAAAAATCCTCAAGAGACCTAAACCACTGTCTCATCGAAGGCAGATCACACATCTATATTCTGGAGGCTCCCCTTGTGACAAGACAGTCAAACCTCGCCAAACTCAGGTAATTTTTTGTTTTTATCCTGTCTTGCTAATTCAAGTTCCAAATCTCTAAAACAAACTACTTTTTCTAAGAGGTGAACTACTTTTCCTAAGGGTTGAACTACTTTTTTGAAGTAGTATTTTTTGCTTGGGGTACCTTTGAACCCCATTTGTGATTTTTTGCTTGGGGTAAGCCTACCTTTGTACCCCATTTGTGATTTTTTGCTTGGGGCACCTTTGTACCCCATTTGAAATTTTTTGCTTGCGGTATCTTTGTACCCCATTTGTAATTTTTTTTTAGGATACCTTTTTATCCATTTGTAATTTTTTGCTTGTACCCATTGGTAATTTTTTTGCTTGGATTAAACAATTTCACCCAATGTATTTTTTAAAAAGCTTTTCAAATTTTCTTTGTTTAAGTGAAGCTGAAGGTTTTGGAAAACTCCACTGGCAGCAACACAGCAGTGGCTTTCTATCTGTTTAGAGCCAAAGACTTGTGAGTACATTCTTGGGGTTGAGTCCCCTCTTATATGCGACATCTTACCTCGTGCTGACAACAATGGCCTTGTTAAAATCCCTGACTTAGACGATGATGTCACAGTGTCTTCAGAGGATGACGACTTGGATAGTACAGTTGCAAATGGGGATGAATAGGTGAAGTTTTAACGTTTCAAGTAATTGAGGTCAGCAGTGTAACAGTGTCTAACCCCTCCGACATCGAAAATTAGACGGTGATGCTTTTTGCATGACTTGAGGGTGAACTTATATAAAGGTTGGACACATTACTTCTGTTGCAGGTAGTTTTAAAGTTGATAACCTGTTCCCTGAAATAAAATTCCTCTTGCATAAGTGAAACAAAATTTTTGAAAACCAATATAAATAAATCCAAAGAATCTAAAAGCTATTAATGATAGTCTGAAATAGGTACTGTTCATTTCAGTGGCAGACGCAGAGGGGGGATCGAGGGGATATCCCCCCCCCCCCAAAAGTTGAAAAAATAATGTAAAAAGAATAGGCTGTAAATGCAAATCAGAACAGCAAATTTTATGCGCCTTTTTATATTTGTGCTCAGAAATATTTAAATTGCTTATTTTTAAATTGAAAAGAGTGGATAGTGGACTCTATAATACAGAAAATATTAGTCCTTAGTCAACTATGTCCAGATCGAATTTCTACAGTTCTTAGATCTATCCTAATTATCATCCCATCTTCATCTCGGTCCTTCAAATGGTCATTTTCCTTCTGGTCTTCCCATTAAAATTTTGTTATATGGCCCTTTCCACTCCCATTCGATCAACATATTCAACCTGTACTAACCACTTGCATTTAATTAAATTCGCAGTATTAGTAGAACAATACAGACTGTAAAGTTTATTGTTTTAGAGTTTTCTCCATTCTCCTGACACCCTATTGTTTTTGGTCTAAATATTTCCTTTTAAACTTTATTTTCAAATGCTTTCAACTTGTGTTCCTCCTGCAATATGGCCACGTTTAACATTTATTCAAAACTACAGGTAAGATTACAGTTTTATACTCATTACAAATGTACGTTATTATTCTTAGTTTTCTCCTCAAATCCCTCCCCGAAAGAAAATTCTTTGTCCGCCATTGGTTCATTTATCATTAATTTAATGACAATCTGATTTCTTTAACTGAGGCAGGAGTTGCAGGAATGACAGTAGAACTGAGTAATTGTTGGAACTTATGAATAAAACTACCGTATTTTACAGACCATAAGACTCTCTTCTTTTTCTTGAAAACTGAGCCTTGAATGTTGGGTGCGTCTAATGGTCCGAAGTATACTAGAAAACTTTAAATTATGGTAAATATTGCCAGAATATCATGTAGTTATACACAAGGTGTTGTAAATGATAAGACAGTTACAAATTTTAGCACAGACTGTACATCACTGCACTTGTCACAATCCTAAAATGAGGAAAGCTGGAAACCAGGTATAAAATGCGAAAAGAAAGGAATGTTGAGTTCTTTTATACAAAATGTTTTCGCTGGGTGGTTTAAATGAAGGCAATGACCTCTCAACAGTTTTGTCCCATTACTCTTACCGTATGCTGAATCGAGGGTGTAAAAGTCTTTTCAGTCTTTCAATGCAAAATCAATTCAGTTGTTAAATTTACGCGATGCCACAGATTTTCGTACAATGCGGATTTTAAGTTAGAAATGATCTACACTGATCCATTGTGTATGCAATGAAGTATATTATTCCCTTTAAAATGTTTCATTTAGAATCACATTAAATTTCCGGCCTAAAATTAAGGGTTGTCTTATGGTTCGGAGCATCTTATGGTTCGGAATATACGATAATCATCTTACGTTAATGTCCCATTAAATGGACAAATCCAACATTTATTGAAATAATTTTTTTCTCCTCTGTCATGTACCAATAAATGTTTGTTTTCTTGGTTAGCCAGTTGCACTGTGTTTAGGAGCTGATAAAAAAAATATATTTGAAACATGTGAAGAGTAGACTAACATTGTAGTTAAGTTGATGCTCTGCAGAATACTCCCTTGCTACCAAACTGTATGTTTCAAATTGTATTACATAGCTCTATAACTTAGTTTTTCTCTAAACTTTGAGGTAGCAAGTGTGACTGGAAAGTGTGTATGTGTGCGAATTTAATATTTCTGTATATGTCTTCTCACTCGTGTTGTGTATAAAAGAAGAAACTTCCTACTAATTATCTGTTATGAAAACTGGTTTACCATAGTTAAAATTGCAATTTTAAAAAAGTCTATTTTTAAATTTTCATTTCTTAGAAAGTTGAGTTTTTAAATTGCAATTTTAAAGAAATCAATTTTTAAAAGTAGATTTCTTAAATTGCAATTTTTAAAAGTCTATTTTTAAAATTGCAATTTAAAAAAAGTTGATTTTAAAATTTATAAAACTTTAAAGAGTTGATTTTGCCTATTTTAAAATTTTAAAAATAGGCCTATTTTAAAATTAGTAATTTTTTTAAAAGGTCCAATTTGAAATTGCAATTTTCAAAATTGGCCTATTTTGAAATTTCGATTTTTAAAATAGGCCAATTTTGAAAGGGCAATTATTATAATAGGTTAGTAAGCCCAGTAAAAAAGTGCACCCGAGAAAAAACCTAAGCCCAGTAAAAAAGTGCACCCGAGAAAAAACCTAAGCCCGATAAAAATGTGCACCCGAGAAAAAACCTAAGCCCAGTAATAAATTGTACCCGAGAAAAACCTAAGCCCAGTAAAAAGTTGCACCCGAGAAAAACCTAAGCCCAGTAAAAAATTGCACCTGAGAAAAACCTAAGCCCAGTAAAAAATTGCACACGAGAAAATCCTAAGCCCAGTAAAAAATTGCACCCGAGAAAAACCTAAGCCCAGTAAATAATTGCACCCGAGAAAACCCTAAGCCTTGTAAAAAAAATTGAACCTGAGAAAAACCCTAAGCCCAGTTAAAAATTGCACCCGAGAAAAAACCTAAGCCCAGTTAAAAATTGCACCCGAGAAAAAACCTAAGCCCAATAAAAAAGTGCACCCGAGAAAAACCTAAGCCCAGTAAAAATGTGCACCCGAGAAAAAACCTAAGCCCAGTAAAAAATTGCACCCGAGAAAAACCTAAGCCCAGTAAAAAATTACACCCGGGAAAAAACCTAAGCCCAATAAAAAAGTGCATCCGAGAAAAAACCTAAGCCCAGTTAAAAATTGCACACGAGAAAAAACCTAAGCCGAATAAAAAAGTGCACCCGAGAAAAAACCTAAGCCCAGTAAAAAAGTGCACCCGAGAAAAATCCTAAGCCCAGTAAAAAAGTGCACCCGAGAAAAAACCTCAGCCCGATAAAAATGTGCACCCGAGAAAAAACTTAAGGCCAGTAAAAATGTGCACCCGAGAAAAAACCTAAGCCCAGTAAAAAATTGTACCCGAGAAAGACCTAAGCCCAGTAAAAAGTTGAACCCGAGAAAAACCTAAGCCCAGTAAAAAATTGCACCCGAGAAAAACCTAAGCCCAGTAAAAAATTGCACCCGAGAAAAAACCTAAGCCCAATCAAAAAAGTGCACCCGAGAAAAAACCTAAGCCCAGTAAAAAAGTGCACCCGAGAAAAATCCTAAGCCCAGTAAAAAAGTGCACCCGAGAAAAAACCTAAGCCCGATAAAAATGTGCACCCGAGAAAAAACTTAAGCCCAGTAAAAATGTGCACCCGAGAAAAAACCTAAGCCCAGTAAAAAATTGTACCCGAGAAAGACCTAAGCCCAGTAAAAAGTTGCACCCGAGAAAAACCTAAGCCCAGTAAAAAATTGCACCCGAGAAAAACCTAAGCCCAGTAAAAAATTGCACCCGAGAAAAAACCTAAGCCCAATAAAAAAAGTGCACCCGAGAAAAAAACCTAAGCCCGATAAAAATGTGCACCCGAGAAAAAACCTAAGCCCAGTAAATAATTGCACCCGAGAAAACCCTAAGCCCAGTAAATAATTCCACCCGAGAAAAACCTAAGCCCAGTAAAAAATTGCGCCTGAGAAAAACCTAAGCCCAGTAAAAAATTACACCCGAGAAAAAACCTAAGCCCAATAAAAAAGTGCATCCGAGAAAAAACCTAAGCCCAGTTAAATATTGCACCCGAGAAAAAACCTAAGCCCAATAAAAAAGTGCACCCGAGAAAAAACCTAAGCCCAGTAAATATGTGCACCAGAGAAAAAACCTAAGCCCAGTAAAAAAGTGCACCCGAGAAAAAACCTAAGCCCAGTAAAAAAGTGCACCCGAGAAAAAACCTAAGCCCGATAAAAATGTGCACCCGAGAAAAAAACTATGCCCAGTAAAAAATTGTACCCGAGAAAAACCTAAGACCAGTAAAAAGTTGCACCCGAGAAAACCCTAAGCCTTGTGAAAAAAATTGAACCTGAGAAAACCCCTAAGCCCAGTTAAAAATTGCACCCGAGAAAAAACCTAAGCCCAGTTAAAAATTGCACCCGAGAAAAAACCTATGCCCAATAAAAAAGTGCACCCGAGAAAAACCTAAGCCCAGTAAAAATGTGCACCCGAGAAAAAACCTAAGCCCAGTAAAAAATTGCACCCGAGAAAAACCTAAGCCCAGTAAATAATTGCACCCAAGAAAAACCTAAGCCCAGTAAAAAATTGCGCCTGAGAAAAACCTAAGCCCAGTAAAAAATTACACCCGAGAAAAAACCTAAGCCCAATAAAAAAGTGCATCCGAGAAAAAACCTAAGCCCAGTTAAAAATTGCACCCGAGAAAAACCTAAGCCCAATAAAAAAGTGCACCCGAGAAAAAACATAAGCCCAGTAAAAAAGTGCACCCGAGAAAAATCCTAAGCCCAGTAAAAAAGTGCACCCAAGAAAAAACCTAAGCCCGATAAAAATGTGCACCCGAGAAAAAACTTAAGCCCAGTAAAAATGTGCACCCGAGAAAAAACCTAAGCCCCGTAAAAAAAAGTACCCGAGAAAGACCTAAGCCCAGTAAAAAGTTGCACCCGAGAAAAACCTAAGCCCAGTAAAAAATTGCACCCGAGAAAAACCTAAGCCCAGTTAAAAATTGCACCCGAGAAAAAACCTAAGCCCAATAAAAAAAGTGCACCCGAGAAAAAACCTAAGCCCGATAAAAATGTGCACCCGAGAAAAAACCTAAGCCCAGTAAATAATTGCACCCGAGAAAACCCTAAGCCCAGTAAATAATTCCACCCGAGAAAAACCTAAGCCCAGTAAAAAATTGCGCCTGAGAAAAACCTAAGCCCAGTAAAAAATTACACCCGAGAAAAAACCTAAGCCCAATAAAAAAGTGCATCCGAGAAAAAACCTAAGCCCAGTTAAATATTGCACCCGAGAAAAAACCTAAGCCCAATAAAAAAGTGCACAAGAGAAAAAACCTAAGCCCAGTAAATATGTGCACCAGAGAAAAAACCTAAGCCCAGTAAAAAAGTGCACCCGAGAAAAAACTTAAGCCCAGTAAAAAAGTGCACCCGAGAAAAAACCTAAGCCCGATAAAAATGTGCACCCGAGAAAAAACTAAGCCTAGTAAAAAATTGTACCCGAGAAAAACCTAAGCCCAGTAAAAAGTTGCACCCGAGAAAAACCTAGCCCAGTAAAAAATTGCACCTGAGAAAAACCTAAGCCCAGTAAAAAATTGCACCAGAGAAAAACCTAAGCCCTGTAAAAAAGTGCACCCGAGAAAAAACCTAAGCCCGATAAAAATGTGCACCCGAGAAAAACCCTAAGCCCAGTAAAAAATTGTACCCGAGAAAAACCTAAGCCCAGTAAAAAGTTGCACCCGAGAAAAACCTAAGCCCAGTAAAAAATTGCACCCGAGGAAAACCTAAGCCCAGTAAAAAATTGCACCCGAGAAAAACCTAAGCCCAGTAAATAATTGCACCCAAGAAAAACCTAAGCCTTGTAAAAAAATTGCACCTGAGAAAAACCCTAAGCCCAGTTATAAATTGCACCCGAGAAAAAACCTAAGCCCAATAAAAAAGTGCATCCGAGAAAAAACCTAAGGCCAGTTAAAAATTGCACCCGAGAAATACCTAAGCCCAATAAAAAAGTGCACCCGAGAAAAACACTAAGCCCAGTAAAAAATTGCAAGCGAGAAAAACCCTAAGCCCAGTTAAAAATTGCACCCGAGAAAAAACCTAAGCCCAGTAAAAAATTACACCCGAGAAAAACCTAATCCCAGTAAAAAATTGCACCCGAGAAAAACCTAAGCCCAGTAAAAAATTGCACCCGAGAAAAAACCTAAGCCCAGTGAAAAATTGCCCCCGTGAGTAACCTAAGCCCAGTAAAAAATTACACCCGAGAAAACCCTAAGCCCAGTGAAAAATTGCACCCGAGAAAATCCTAAGCCCTGTAAAAAATTGAAAATAGGGTTTTCTTGGGTGTAATTTTTTACTGGGCTTAGGTTTTTCTCGGGTGCAATTTTTTACTGGGCTTAGGTTTTTTTCGGGTGCAATTTTTTACTGGGCTTAGGTTTTTCTCGGGTGCAATTTTTTACAGAGCTTAGGTTTTTCTCGGGTGTAATTTTTCACTGGCCTTAGGTTTTTCTCGGGTGCAATTTTTTACTGGGCTTAGGTTTTTCTCGGGAGCAATTTTTTACTGGGCTTAGGTTTTTCTCGGGTCAATTTTTTACTGGGCTTAGGTTCTTCTCGGGTGCAATTTTTTACTGGGCTTAGGTTTTTCTCGGGTGCAATTTTTTACTGGGCTTAAGTTTTTCTCGGGTGCAATTTTTTACTGGGCTTGGTTTTCTCGGGTGCCTTTTTTTACTGGGATTAGGTTTTTCTCAGGTGAGTTTTTACGGGCTGTTTTTCTCGGGTGTTTTTTACTCTTCTTCGTTTTTTTTACTGATCTTAGGTTTTTTATCGGGTGTTTTTTTACTGGGCTTAGGTTTTTCTCGGGTGTTTTTGTTTACTTGGCTATGGTTTTTGTGGTTACTTTCTTAAATGGGCTTAAGTTTTCTCTCGGGTGCGTTTTTTTACTGGGCTTAGGTTTTTCACGGGTGCGCTTTTTACTGATAATTTTTTTTCTGGGCTTTATCCGTGAAAAAACCTAAACTCGGTAAAAAAACGCACCCGAGAAAAACCTAAGCCCACTAAAAACGAACCCGAGAAAAACCGGGGTGCATTTTTTACTGAGCTAAGGTTTTTCTCGGGTGCGTTTTTTACTGGGCTTAAGTTTTTCTCGGGTGCATTTTTTTTACTGGTCTTTGCTTTTCTCGGTTGTGGTTTTTACGTATTGTGAAATATCAATTTCTAAAATAGGCTTATTTTTTAAATTGCAATTTTCAAATCGACTTATTTTCGAAATTACAATTTCAAATATATTGCAATTTTCAAAATGGGCGTATTTTCAAAATTACAATTTCAAAAATTGGCCAATTTTAAATAAGTCGATTTTTAAAATTGCTATTTTTAGATTTTGCAATTTGACTTTTGAAATTGCAATTTTAAAAAAAAAGTCGATTTTTACCATTGCTTCTTTAAAAAATTGCAGTTTCAAAAATAAAATTTTTATAAATCTCAATTTTAAAAATTGACTTTTTAAAATTTGCAATTGCACTTTCAAAAATGTTTACTTGGAAAAAATCAATTTTCCACAATCAATGTTGGTTATGCTGATCAAGCTGATGACATACTGTGCTTTAATATAGTATCGTTTTAACATCTTTATTACAAACATATCAATAGGTACAATATGTGTCCACAACCGATACAAATCATGATCCTTGTGAAAATTGGTTACTAATGAAGTTGTTTTTACCCTGCTGTATACTGATATTACGTACCAGTTACCAAATTATACTTGACCCTTTTTGAATGGTGAAGTGTTTCTTATGAGGAAAAGATGTTTAACCACTGAATAGTAAACCATGTGTAATGACTTATTTTTACTGAAATCCTAAGGAGGAAATACTTATTTAATTTACATCAACATGACCTAAAGAAATTAAAGATTACAAAAAATATGCAGTTTTTTTTTACTGAAGAATGAACACTGAAATGTAGATTCACATGTGAGGATAAAAGCACATACTTTGGCACGATGAGTTCAGTTATGGTATCACAAATTTCAAACTTGAAATTAAACTAAATTTTCAAACATTCACAAAGATAGAAAAATGCAATACCCGATATGGTACAGACAATACAATAAAGATATTAAGTTCTTTAAAGCTTTACAGATCTGCTACCATTTTAATTATTGAATATAATTTATCACTGCAGTATTAGATACTATCCTCATAAAAAACACCACTGTATATAATACACCTTAGATCAGAAATGGACTGTTTAATGTTCTGAAGGGAAAATAATTAAATATAACAGAAAATAACTAGTATAGTTATTGGAACATGACCATCACATCAGAAGTCTGATACTATTTCTTTTTTAGTTCAGTGTCTACAAAAATGCTAAAAATATTTCTGGGATTTTTTCCAAATCCACATTTTTATCTAAAGTATACACAGTTTATTTTAATTATTTTCACAATAAAACTACTGTATAACAGAAATTTATGGTATACGTTTTCTTCTTAATAAAAGAAATATATTTAAGTAAACTGTGTAAAAATTGTACAAGTCCAAATGCATATAATAAGAATAGAAAAAATAATGGCACTTTATAAAATCTGTTGCTACATGAAAACAGCTTTAAATATGTTTCACGTCAAAGGGCATTGGAATGCTGAGATAATATTTTGAACTACTGTATTGTAGACCAACATAGGCATGTGTATAGATAGCCATTTTAAAATATAAAACTCCAAAAGAAATTTCAACAAGACAAAAATCAATCTATACTCTTTCTTGCCAAAAATCTTCTATATACTCTAAATTACAAACAATTAATAGATCACCCCTACAAAAAGCCATGATCCACAATAAAATTTCTTAAAAATAGTCAGAAGAAAAACTTGAACGAAATAGTCACAATTACATCATTGACAGTTGTTGGAGACCTGAAATTAATGTAGGCCATGACAATATAAATAATGTAAATAAGTTTTTTAATAAAATATAAAGACGTAAGAAGCTTAAAATGCTAAAAATTCATCAGAAATGGCTTAAGTGTTAAGAATGTAGTAAGAAAAAACCAATGATATAAATAGAATGGATGGGTTTTTTAAAATATGAACTTAAATCATATTTTACTAGGCTTATTTTAAAAGTTAATTCGCCTTACCCCTTAGAATTCCTGAACATATTTATTTCACTTCAGTCAAGTTGAACTTCTGACGTTTTTCTTTTCACCATTTGTTTTACTTAGTAATATGTGCAACAGCATCGGATCTTGTAATCATGGAGTGCCGTATCTTGCTCCCTTACATTCACATTCTCAAATATAAATTTCCTCTTTCAGTTAAAAAGATTAAAACAAATTCAGCTACCCCAACTGAAAACATGCATACGTTTGGACATAGTTTGTTACATGAGAAAGTATATATATATTTTAAAAATAAAAAGTATCACAGTCAAAAGTCCAAACTGCAAGGCAGTGTGTGAAGATAGAATTTTCGAAGAATGATGATGTCAAATTTATCTTTATAAAAATTCATAGCAAATGAATTATTCTTTGGAGATGCTTAATCATGAATTAAAATATGTTCGTTGTTATTTTTACTAACATTATTAATGCTTATTAATATTTAGATAATCTTGAAAGTGTTTGGCCATTCACACCAGTTTGTATTCATCGTATCTAACTATTCTAAATTCAAAGGTTAAGTAAATTCCAATTCCTGTTTGTAAGAAGGGAACCACAGCCATGGGATTTGCCCTCCACCCATTTGGTGGTGATGTTTACATCACTACACTAAAAATATAAAAAAAGATTATGGGCTACATTTGCAATATTAATTTTAAAACTGTTTAAAATCTATTTGCTTCAGAGATATGCCTTTTTGACTTTCGTCTGGATATAGCAAAGCTTGACCAATGTTGAATACTGGATTGAATTGGGGCTGGCCTTAATTCAGTAGATAAGAACTCCATAAATATTCCTTTAAAATACATGCAAATTATATATTTAAAAAAATTTTGATTATTTTAGTTTTTAAACATTTCCTTTAAATATAATTATATCATAAAATTAAAATGTCACTAAAACTTAGTCACAATATTCTTTAAATTCAGTGTTAAACCTGTGTTAATAATGGATTAAAGCTTTTAAGTATGTTTTAAATATTAAAAGTACCTACACTAGAAACAAATGAGATCTTCTATGTAATAATTCACAGATAAAATGAAATTCTATGGCACACTGCCTTGCAAGGGAACATTTCTTTTTAGATTTAAAGACTTAACCCTAACACATAATTCTCTACATATTTTATATAAAATATACAAGCCACAGCAATGGCACAATAAGACTTATTTGCACTATAAATTTTAACAAATTTTCGGAGAGTTTTACTGCAGACAGAATGCACAGTAACAATAAAAATTATTTGTTTTTGAAAGCTTCAACAATGTATTACTTACTTGCCCCTAAAATCATAATTCTGGTTGCATTGCTATATATGAAGAAGCTTAATAGGAACAAATTCCTTAGTCTTTCTTTCGTCTTGAGAGCTCAAGGCACTCTATTCGTTGCCTGGAGGAGAAACTGTCACTGTTTCGTGTCTTCAGCACAATTCAGCAATATTTAAGGACACTTCTTGAATCTGTATAACTCATTCTGCTGGAACTGAAATTAAAAAATGACCACTCTTTACTTTTTAAATTCAGCTATGTAAACAGACTTCTTACTGACCAAATACAACTTGCAGACCAATTCTTTTAAGTATCAGCCACATTTAATCTCCAAGTGGTAAAACCATAGGCAGAAAACACCAAATCTGTTTATGGAATAACACTCTCTCTACACATGACATCAGTTATGTTCTATGTTCCTGTATCAGTAGGAGTGTCTGTCTGTGGCGTCTGCAGTGAAGTGTCCACTATCTTGCTGGCATCCTGCGGTTCCCTCGCAGGCTCCATTAATTGTCACACTGTCGTTTCATTTCTTCTAAGCGGAGGTTTGAGAGGTTGCAATTCACGCTGCAATCTATCAAAGTCATTGTAATATTCATGATCAGATTCTTCTTCTGATGATTTCTGCTGTGTGACGTATGGTCGCTGACCGAGAACATTACCATTGCAAGGGGGTTGAGATGCATCGCTACTAGTTGGGAGTCCCACTACATCCAAGGTCTGAACAGGCATGTTGGTGTTCATTATGTGATATTCTGGGTTATCCACACATGTTTTGCTTTTCCCTGCTAATGGGAAGAAATCTGGAAAGTTCCTGAATCCCCCATTCCTTTGTTCAGCATTTTCTGAAATAAATCAAACATGTCGTCAGTACACGAAACTATACCAAGAATGTGCAAACAAGTAAACAATAAGAACTTTAGTTCTATCTTTATAATGTGATCTTGCCTAGGAAATAGTCTCTTGGGGAGAAGGTACCTTGAAATTGGTAAAAATATCAATTTTTATCTTATCTTATTGCTTAATTTCATAGTTTGAACTGCACTGCATGAAAATAAAAATGTATTTTGAACCAAAGCCTATTTAAAGGTCCTAAATGACAGCTTATATGACTGATTATTTATAGGCCGATATTTATATTATAGACCTACTTTGTACTATTCTCTGTTAAATGTACTTGTATATACCTTCTTATGTAACTCTAAGGCAAATTAACATAGAATTGAATTGAAATGAATTACATTAAATTGAATGTGGATTAGATAATGCAAGCCTTGTGGTGAATGGTGGGTCAATGAACAGTAACTTAAAACTTCCATACAATGTTTAATAAGAAACTTAAAACTTTAAAACCGTTTTCCCGTAATGTTTATGTTTTCTAGCCTTATGTCCTTTTCTCTGAAACTATTCTTCCCGGAATATTGAAACTTTTCAGGCTATTTATGTGTTACCTGATCAGAATTTGGCTATTTTTTAACTTCCTGGTGCAAGGCTAATGATAAGATTTCTCATTTAAAAAATTTACAAAAAAAAGGGTAATTATTTCAAACATTCTAGAGACTACTGTAAATGTATGTGGAAATTGTTTCATTTGTCTACTATTTACAGTTCTTGAGAAAAGATTAATTGAAATTGACAAATTTAACATGGCAGAGATAGTAAGTACCTTCTCCCCTTGTCAGAAAAATCAAACTCTTGTTTAATGTGGATTCTAATTCGGAATAAAATTAGGAACGTTATAAAAAATAATTAGCTCTTTAAGTAAGTAAAAAAAAAAAAAAAATGAATGAGCAATATGCAACTAAAATCTGATGCAAGGAAATAATTCATTATATCAAAATGGCCTTTCAAAGACAAGAAGTTATCGTGCACTAGAGTGGTTGAAATTGAAGGATTTGAGTTCTGGTTTGGAAATAATTATGATGTTTATTGGCTCTTATTTTGCAGGAATGAAATACAAAGGATGAAAAAGTGTTACTATTCCCAGCCATTATACAACATACATGGCCTAATTTATGAAGAAATTATAATTTGGGATAAATTACAGGGATGAAATAAATGTGGTTAAAAATGCAATAAAAATGCAAATGCCTCATTTAAAAAATAATACAATTAATAATCATAAAATGGATTGAAATGTATATAATGTTAAAAATGTACAAATATATATATACCCTATTTTACGGACCATAAGAAGCACTTTGAAAACCGAGCCTAGAAAGTTGGGTGCGTCTAATGGTCTGAAGTACATAAAAAAAATTAAAATTATGGTAAATATTGCCGGAATACCATAGTTATAAACAAAGTGTTTTAACTTGTTTTAAGCATAAGGAAGAGTCACAGCAGAACATGCTTCAACTTTTTGAATTGCAAAACATAAGAGAGGTAAGTGATTGAAAAGTGGAGAAAGGACTACAGGCCTAAAATTCAATGCAAATAACATGTTTTGTGAAAAGTTTCTCAACTTTTAATCCATGAATTGACATTGGATTTCACCAGTGTGTCAGAAACTAGCATCTACAGTATTCGAAAAGAGATACCAAGAGTCAATAGCATTATGACTCCCGTACCAGGAAGATATTGGATGTAAAATGTGACGAGTTTTCACAAAATTGTGCAAGTATGTTTAAAAAAACAACAAACACTCTACAATCAGAAGGTATTGTCAACAGTAAATAATGATCCTGATCTTCCTCCACAAACTAATGATTGAAAACAGTTTTTGAAATTAACTGGAAGAGATAGTTATGCCATAGTGAACCAAGACATAATTTTGTGTTTATGTCAGAATAGAAAATTTAATGGGAAGGAAAATAAACTATGTAGGCTTAGATTAAACTTTAGTTAACATGGGTCACACTACTTTAGAAATAAGGAGTGACAATATCATAAATTCATAGAAGCAGACTTTGCTATCAGGTTTAAGCACAGGGTTAAATATCCAAACAGGGAAGGGAAAAGACGGGAATTTTGCATATAGAAAGTGATGACTTCTTATTAATATAAGTATGCTTTGTTTTTCGTAGAGGCATAATTATGTCATTTATGTTTTTATTTATTTTATTTTATTATATAATAATTATATTTTAACCTGATATCAACACACTTTTCAACTATTTGCTATTTAGTCTGCATTTTCCATAATAAATTCCTGGTGGTCATTTTATTCACATCTACTACAATCTTTAGTTGGACAATGTACTGGCAATGTATTGGCTTGGTGACTGGGTATATTTGAAATTATTGGGAGCTTGAGAAAAAATTTGAACTGATCAATTCTACTAAATATGGCATATTTTCAATGATCAACAACATGCAACTGAGTCTGCCCTATATTTAATATTATGATTTGAGTCCTTTATCTTCAACATTGCAAAGTTCAGGAAGGACTAACATTCTGGAAAAAATTAACATTTATATTTAAAAACATGAACTTGTTATTGAAGATTGCTTACCTGGAAGTTTAGACTCCCCTATGAGATCCATATATGTGGTGCTAGCTTGATTTTGCTGTGCTGAGGGCATGAGATAATCATCCTCATCCAGAGGCAAATCCAGCTTGAGACCTCCAACCTGAGCTTCCCTGCTATTACCTGAGTCGAAACAGTCTCCTTGCAGCACATCACAATCTATAATGATCAAGCAAGAATCAAATATCTTAATCAAAATTTTAAACACAGAAATTTTGATTACTGCACAGCGATCAGATATTTTAATTTGGGGGGGGGGGGGGAAGTATTGTAACATTTACATTATCCTAAAATATAAAATCAGGTAAACTGATATAACAAAATGCCAAAGTGCTTTTCTTAATCAGTGATAATTGCAATTATGATAGGCCCATGCAGAAAAGAAGTTATTTTTGTAATAGATTTTAGAGTTAAACTACACATCGATCATTAAGCAGGGCTTACGGAAGAACAAAGGTCTGAAGTTTGATTCGTATACACTGATATAATAAATTCTTAAAATATGTCAATATTTTACAAAATGCACTGGCAATAATATTAATGATGTAATAGGGCTACAATTCGCTGACATGTTTGTTTCAAGTTTAAAGTAGCCGTATAGGCTATGAATTAATTAAAATTAATCTGAAATCAATCTGTCAGGAATTACACGTACATTAGGTATATTGCTGCACAGGAGTGAATAAGAAAAATACTCACATTAAAATGTAATAAGATATAGGTAGTCATACATATTGATAAAATGCACAATATTATATCAATGTTCAGCAGCTAGTTGTGTTTTAAATCTTTAATTTACATTGACATGTTATAAAGAAATGAATCAATCAAGGCGGTCTAACAATATCAATAAACGATTGGACATTTTTTACGTTATGTTTGAAATATTGTGGTCCATGCAATGATATTGTAGCATCTTATATACATTACAAAATTAATATTTTCACCTATTAATTATGATAAATTTGAAAATGCATACTTCAAAATCCATGCCGAAAAATCTGAAGAAACAGGATTTTTTAATTTCAACCTGTATTGGGGAATAATAAAAAAATAAACTGAAGCATTTACTTTTATAAGGGTCTAAGTGCCAAAACCATGATTTTTCAGCTGACAATTTTAAACGGATCTATGTATCCAGACCAATGCATTTCAGAAGGGTCCAAGGTCCAGGGAAAGCCACATTAGTAGCAATAGATTCCAAGATATAGTGCTGGGTCTATCTCCGGCACGTCTTTCTGTGGATCTATATTTTGTTTTCTACACAATCATAATTTCGACACTTAGACCCTTATAAGCGCTTCAACTGTCTTAAAAATGTTCAATCAACCTTCGAACTAAATCTTATTGATATCATTAGCAGATTGAATGGATTCGTTAGCTCTCCAAAGAAACAACAAAATAGTTAACTGGAGTAATTGTTGATGATGATGACGACGAATGCTCTCCCTGAAGGCAGATCCAGACCTGGAACCAAGTCTTGGAACAATGACCATGACTCATCCAAACTCTTTCTGGCAAGGATAATACCATGGAGATTTGTCATTGTCTCTCAAAGAATAGGAATGAAGGGACAAGACAGTATCCACTCCTGAACTCAAGAAGGAAATTTTCCCCAACTGAAAAATCCCCAACTCATTTGGGAATCAAGCAGGCTGCCAGGGTGAAGGCAACCACGCTACCAACCCCCTCACAGAAAAAAAAAAAGATACATGGAATGAATATAGAGTTAGAACTGGATTTCTTAAATCTTATTAGATGCTTACCCCTGTTTCCAACCATCTTGAGCGGATCACTGCAGTATCTGGTGCTGTCAGAACCATGGTGGTGGTGTATGGGTTGTCCATTAGGATGCCGCATCACAGCTGCACCATTGGGGTCATGATTGTGTCCACTAGCATACCGCATCAACTCTCGGTCCCAGTTCTGTTGATTTTGTGGTGTGGGTGATTCAGCAGGAACAGGCGTATCAGCTGGCCAGCACGTCTTAATGGGAGTGCGAGGTGGAGAGGATGAGGAACTGGTTGTGGTGATTGCTGGTGCTAGAGGGGCTCGAGATTTAGGTTGAAGGTATTCATCAGCATCAACAAGAGCTTCTGGGCCATCCATTGCCGAAGATAGACTGCGTATGAGTTCTTTTTCATCCTGTGGAAAACCAATGGCACTTATTAAACCAAACTACACAACAATGGTGTGGATAGTTTCCTATTTGTAATTGAAAATGAAATTACATTTAGATCATACAAGAAATTTAATATGTAAATATGTTTCGCACGCATTTGAATAAACCTGCCATTGAACTTCTTCATACATCACCAGTTATTAATACAATTCTCTTCAGTGAGATAAGACTATTTTTGTTAATGAAGTTTTGTTATACAAATCTTCTAATATAACGAGCATTACGACAAACTTAGTAACAATTACAGTTTATTAAAGTCACATCAGATATACATTTAGCCCATAATACTACCTGAAGATAGAATAGTAATAATTCTAACATTTGTATTATCCGTATTTTTCATTTATTCATACATGTCATGGTCCCAATTAACAAAGATAATCGGGAGATTACTGTATTTAAGTTTAGTTCTCTTGAAGCCTTTCAGATTGTCTGTGCCATGTCTTTTCCATGCTATATATTAACAAAATGTTATTCTTGTCATGCTTTCAGATATGGGAAGCATCGTTTCAAATTGCATTATATCCACCAGTGGACAAAATTGAGTTTGATACATTTTCATACAGTTTAAGATGCGCTGTTTCCTACTGTGAAGTCTCTTTGTTTCAAATCGTATTTACTGACAGCGTAAATTACTGCAGTAAAACAGCTGTTGTTTCAAATTGTATTCAGTCCTTTGTAATGTCGTTTCAAATCATATTAGGCTATGCCCAATATTCATGCTATGGTGTTGGTATAATGATATTACAGTATTTAGCTTCTTTCTTTCTTCTGTTGTAATTCTGTCAACCCTGAGCTCATTTCTTAACAACAGTGCATAATGAACACTGGATATAAAGTACTTTCCTTGTGAGTTTTGACAGAAGATTGTTTCCAATATGGAACAAGAAATTATTGTATAATGTAAGTTGTAAATGCTAATCATGTAAAAACAAATAATATATTTTTTAATAATAACAATAATGAATGATTTTTATGTATTTATCTTATTAAAGGTTTTTGAATAGGTCCTTCACTATGATTGCCAGATCAAAATATAATAAGTCCAACACATTTTCCTTCAATTTGTAAAACACAATTGAGAAGAGATTTCATTTTTGCAACTTCCTAGACGTACGCCTCAAGCAAAATAATGTACCGTTTTTCGCTCTGTGAAAACCTGTCCAGTTTAGGAGTAATCCTTTTTTTTTTTTTCTTCCTGTAAAGTTTCGTTTTCTGGACATAATATGATTTGAAACGATGCTCCTTATATATGGTCAACTTGACTAAAATGTACTAAGCAGATTGTAATGCTGCCGATAAACTTTAAAAAGTCTTGTTGCTTATTATATTTTACTGTAGTTTTAAGGACTTATTCATGAGGATATGTCATGAATTTAATGGTGTATTACAGTGAACTCTCGATAATTCGGACCTCAATACGCCGGACTTCGGATAACTCGGACAGATTCTTGACGACCCAGACCCAGATCTACAGCCATTCTACAGCCACTTCAGGACTGCAAGAGAAGTAATTATTCAAAAGCAACAGAAAAAGTGAACACACAAGAACATTTACAGTTTCTCCCGGCCTAAATCTCCTCAGAAAAATATGCTCAAAGTGCCCACATTAATCACCATCGTGTCCTAATAAGGTAACAGTGTGTATTT
Organism: Ectobius pallidus; assembly: GCA_964059195.1. NCBI lineage: Eukaryota > Metazoa > Arthropoda > Insecta > Blattodea > Ectobiidae > Ectobius > Ectobius pallidus. The sequence goes on along the minus strand of CAXKWD010000002.1, from coordinate 107,742,018 downwards.
CAGAACATCACTAGAAATTTTAATACATTACTGAAGTGTTATCTGTTTTTGTTCCAACTGTAAGCTTGTTCCAACTTGTAGCTTAAACACGAAATTGCATTACTTAGATTGCCATTTCCTTAATTCCACTCCATAAGACGGACATTTCATAACTCGCACAAACCCCTGCCCACTTTAGTTCGGTTTATCGAGAGTTCACTGTATTCTCAAACTTACTGGGAATTGACTGATGAAGTTGCAACCCATCAAGATTATAAACAAGCTTAACCACATGAAGGCTAATATAATGATAGCATGCATTGTATAATGGTGCATTATTTTTAAAACACACACAGAATTAAGTTACAAAGTTATAGGCCTTCACAATTAGAAACATGCTTAATGAATTGACTTGTAAAAATATTTACACTGGATTCTTATTTACCCAGATGAATCTTTATAAAACTCAATTACCATTCCATGCATAATAGAAATAATAACTAGGCAAAGAACCAATAGAAAAGAAGTGTCAACTTACAGTGCGTACCTGTGACGAGTAGGACGGGAGTCGCATAAATCGATCACCCTGTATTACAAGATATCTGCCAGGGTCACGGGCCATTTTAGCAAAATCATCTGCCAGTTCCTTGAAACTAGGCCGACTCTCTGCATCCAACATCCAGCACTTGATCATAATCATATAGACATCTATAGTGCATATCGCAGGCTGTGGCAGACGTTCTCCCTTCTCCAGTAGTTCCGGCACGTCTCTAGCAGAGACATTTTCATATGGACGTTCACCATAGGTAAGCAGTTCCCATACTGTTACACCTGAAATGAATAAATGTCTTTAAAATTTTGGAACACTGACCAAGAGTTAGAATTCAATGTTGTTACACCAGTATGCAAGATGTCACTTAACTAGTTTAATGAATGGAATATTCCAAACTATAAGCCAAAATTCACAGAAATGAAATGACTGAAGAAGCTAAAGTGATGGAGTTAACTAGAAAATTCCAATTTGGTAAAAACGTGAGATTTGTTGGTAAGGAACCACATTAACCTAGAGGGGTACTGTAAACACTCTTATACTCTATGTGCTTTTTTTAATTAAATCAAATTTCAGATTAAAAATTATTAATAATTTGAAATTTCTTATGTAGGAAAATAATGACTAACCTAGTTAATTCAATTTTCATTGCAAATTTATAAACTATATTAGATGCTTGATTAATAACATCTGATCTAAAGCTGCGTATACATTTGCGCTCCTCTCGCGTTCCGCTCTGTCCGCGTGTCGACACGCGAACAGTTCGTTGAAATTATCCATAGGAAAGCGACGAACATACCGCGAACCACCAGCAGTGATTTTTCACCCACCACGCATGTACTAGCAATCATGTCTTCATATCATATCAAATCATATCACAGCCCATCAACATGACAATAACCAAAAAAAGTAATAGGGCCCACAACATCTTTATATTAAAATTTAACTCAATAATAATAATGAAATTAATAACAATAATAATAATGAAATTACTATTGTTATTATTGTTGATATTATTATTATTATTATTATTATTATTATTATTATTATTATTATTATTATTATTATTATTATTATTATTATTACAATTCTCAAAAGTATTGACTGGGAGACCCGAAGAGAAAAGACCACGCAGAAGGCCTAGACATAAGTGGGAGGACAATCTTAAAATGGATTTAAGGGAAGAAGGGTTAGCACAGAATAGGGTTGAATGGCGGACTCAGGCAAGCGGGGCAATGAACCATCGGGTTCCATAAGATAGATAATATTCCATTATCTTGCTGAGGAATTGTCTATTGTCATTGAGTGAGTGAGTAAGTAAGTAAGTAAGTAAGTAAGTAAGTAAGAAAGATTATTATTATCAGGGCCCGGATTCTAATGACATATCTTTTTATTGCATAGGCATTGCCAACTTGTAGATAAATGCTAATCATGGACTCTAGATTATAGAAATACATTTTTATTAGGTCATTTTTTGTCATTTTATGCAATTTTATATTTTTATGGCATTTATTTCAATTTTAAGTCATTATTTTGTCATTTTCGTGTCATTTGCTTCCTTATTTAGTCATTTTCATGCATTTACATTTAGTGTATTCACTTTTTTCGTCGCTAGCGATTCTCTCTTTGAAGTATTGTTTGTTTAATGCAAGAAGGAAAAGTGTTGTCATGTCTCAGTCGGAAATGAGAATCAAAGAACGCCAAAATTTTGTATTATATTACTAATGTTTTGACTTGGCTCTGCTTGGATTTGAGAGTAAACACTACTGTTTACCCTCAATAAACAGTAATAAAATCCGGCAGACCGCAAAAGGAAATGTCGAAGTTTGACTGGCCAGTAAAACTGCCTGAGTGCCACTATAAATTTCCGTGAGAAAAGAACATTCACACCATTATAGTTATTTACAGTTTTTACAATTATGTAAACATTAGTCTAAAACTTTGTGTGTACAATAATTTTTTATAAATAAAATATCAGTTTTAGGTCATTTTTTTATAATTATTAAATCATTTTCTTTAAAATTTAGGGCCATTTTATAGGTCATTTTTCAAACAATATTAGGTCATCAGAATCCGGGCCCTGATTATTATTATTGAACCTTGTGATTAACAAATGTATGCTTGAGCGGAGCGCAGGAGGAAAATGACACGCGTGTCGACACACGGACAGAGCGCAACACGTCCCAATATGAAAACGGAAATCCTTTGTGTTCGCCGAAAAAACCGACAGGAGACGGATCGCGGCGAACTGTCTGCGTGTCGACACGCGTGTCGTCACACGAACACCTCAAATGCCGTCCCAATCTGCGCTCTGTACGCGTGTCGACACGCGTACAGAGCGCAAATGTATACGCACCCTAACATTGAGCCAAAAATAATACTACGCTAAAGGTTCTTAAACTGTAGTATATTTATATCAGAGGTACATGCTAGGGATGGGATATCGATTATCAATATAACTGTAGCATGATTGAGATCGGAAATATACACACTAAACTTCACTAAAACTAAAATGTAGTGTACCTTTTAGTGAAGTTTAGTGTGTATATTTCCGATCTCAATCTTCCTACAGATATCAACACTTCACTGTAAATTTCCATCTAATATTTATATTGATCAATATAACTGTTCTTGATATCAGATATTTTGACATAAATATTTCAGTTGTGATAATATTGTGATATTAATATTGATCAAATAAGAATACACTATTATAACATAGGCCTATTTATTTATAAAAATGAGCAAAATGAACATTTTAGGTAGTATCAAGCAGTGGCGTGGTTTGACATGGTGTTCTAGATAAACTATGTTCTAAAAATTAAATTTATAATGATTTTTTAAACAATGCACGAATTCTCAAGTATTAATAGCGTTTTAAATACCGGGAATGTCTACACATGTATTCAATTTCATATCTAGGCCTATACCTATATAAAGCATTACTACCAGTATTATTATTATTATTATTATTATTATTTACATTTTATATCCCTTCATCACTCCATCCATTTCCCCGCAAAATAGCTAATACAATATTTATGGTTGTAACAGCTATTAGTTAACCAATTAAATTTACTGTACTAAGATGTTTGAAATGTTTGTTTATTCTCATGCAAGACAATGTCAAGCTCAGGAGTTGGTAATTTACTTTAGTTTCACACGTTTCTTCATAAGACAGAACCGAAAATTAGGTTTTTAATAGGTGATCAACTGTATATCGGTGGAATTGTCCATGCAACACTAAGAAATACAAACACACAGTTTAGGTCAGCAATGAGAATGTAATGTTTATGATACCCCGGTTTCAAGTGAGCAGGTATCCGAGGGATGAGACTACAACTCCGATAAATCTTTCTAGTCTTTGCAGTGGTGTCATATGTCGCTCCTGCGCAAGGAAATTGCCTGCCTTCTCTCAACAATGTATGTTAACATTTAGCGGGAAAAGTCATATAACTCGCACTTGAATGAGACTGTAACTTGGCTGACCACTATCCAGTCTCAACTCGCCTCTGCTGCCACATCATGAGATTTTGAAGCTGCCTAAGCACGCGAAAACACAATTGATGCATAACAACAGTAGAAGTGGGGTATGCAGCAGTGAAAAATATTTTAATGATAATACTAATGGGTTTATAATGATTAATAACTTGGTTGACGATGCTTTTATTTCTTTCTTTATGATTCTACCTTTCTTAGCACTTTATTTAGGTAGACTCAGTCTCAAAGTCTACCCTCACACTATGCCACTGGTATCAAGTTAAAAATTAAAACATAAGTCCAACATATTGAATTGATGGCTATCAATGTTTAATTAAACTTATTTTCAGCATTTCTGCTTGTCAATTTGAGTTTTGCCATTTCAGTGTCACTTATGAGAAGTAACAATAACAAGAAGTGATACTAAACCATTCCCTAAATCGATATAGGGTACAAATCTGCATTAAAAGACAGTAGATTTGTCACTAGAGTACTCCGAAACCACCAACATGTAGTTCATGCATGAGCACTATGACAGTTTCTATGCATCGAGCAGCAAAACTGTCAATGTGTTCATGTGTGAACTATGTGTTCATATTTTCTAAGTGCTCTAGGACAAACCTATTATCTTAGCAAAACTTTCAATATTATCAAATTTTGATATTTTCTTATTGATTTAGTACTGTTATCGATATTAGTAAATGATATCCATATCCCTATCAATTTTAATATTTTGCTTCCAATATCCCATCCCTACATGCATGATTTGTACACGTAAACAACAAGCTTTCAAAGGAAAATTTGAAAAAGCACACCCTACTCGCACTTAACACAAATTCATATAATAATGTGAAAAATAAACATCAGCTGATGATGATGGAAAACCTAATGAAACGTACATTCTAATTTTTTTAGTTTATACTTACAACAAGTATGTGAAGTTGAATGTTTTAAAGTTTACACTTCACAATGTTTTCCCAATTAATTACATCAAAAGCATACATATATTTATATACAACAACCATAATTCTTACATAAGAAAACATGCGAATATAACTTACCAAAAGACCAGACATCACTCTTGTGGGTGAATATCCTATGCTGAATGCATTCCAGTGCGAGCCATTTGATGGGCATCTTCCCTCCTGCTGCTTTGTACTCATCCTCATTGACATCCAGTAACTTGGCGAGGCCAAAGTCAGTAATTTTAACACAATTTGGAGTCTGTACAAGAACATTCCTGGCAGCCAGGTCTCTATGCACCAACCTTTTCTCTTCAAGGTAAGCCATACCTGTACAATTAAAGACGGTTGGATGGAGTTAGCTCAGAATAGGGTTGAATGGCGGGCTCAGGGAAGTGAGGCAATGAACCTTCAGGTTCCATAAAATAGATAATATTCCTTTAGCTTACTTAGGAATTGTCTATTGCCATTGAGCAAATAGGCCTAAGTAAGTATGACTATTTTCAGTTATTTGATTGGATACTTCCAATTCTGAAAAATGCAATTGGAATTTTGTTTTCAGTTTACATTACCATATTTGCTTGCATAATTTGAGCACCCCAATTGTTAACTTTATTTTTGCTGTGCATATTTTATGCACACTTTTTAAGTTTGGAAGGATTTTTGGGATTTGTAGTCCTTTATTTATTAAATTCCACTACCTTCTTAATAAATAAATTCCCCGATACTGTTACTTCAATGCTGAAGTTTGCCCATTTAAATTAGGGGCAGAGATGACACTACGGTAGTACAGATGCTTTTTAGTAGAGTGTACTTATTTTGAAATTTCAGGATGGGTAAGAATAATAATAATTGCACAGCATTTTACAAATTAAGAGTGATAAGCTTCACAGAACAATTTGGCAATCGTACAGCAGAAAGAGAATTTGGCAAATTAGTCTAATGCGCATTATTTAAAGGAAGAAACAGACGTGCTAAAAATGCAAAAGTGTCAGTAGGGCATTTCATGGTCAGAAACATGGGAACTATCCCACTACAGAAGATAAACTTCTGCATTATTTTGAAGAACTAAGAAATGCAGTTATCAAGAACCTTTTTAAAAATCCACATATGGTATTTTACGCACTCCCATTTTTCGGTGATTAAAATAGAGTAACAGGTGTGAAAATTACATCAGCAAATATGGTATTCAGAATAAAAGGGTAATTAACACAGGAGCTCTAACTAGAAATTCTCTTTAGTATTTATGCACCTTATTCATTTCTTTCACTCAATAAATGTTGGATATTATTTGGAGATTAGAATATGCCCAATTGTGTAAAACATTTCAAATGAATTTGCATAAAATACATAGATGGAAATGGAAAAATAGAAGTAGACTTTACCTCTAGCAATTTGTGTGCACCAGTTGAGAAAGGGTTTGGATCCAATCTTGTCCCGGTTGTTCCTTACATAATCGAGCAAGTTGCCCAGAGGCATTAGCTGGGTGATAAGCATCATCTGTGATGTTAAACATACAGCTAACAGCTTTAGAAGATTTGGATGCTCCACTGTTGCCATGATATATGCTTCCTCCAAGAACTCTCTATTTTTGCTGGCACCAGTGCCCTCACGAAGAACTTTGATTGCCACTGGAATCTTCAAATTCTCACCCTCTGGTACCCATACTCCCTGAAAGAAAACAGAAGTGCACTTTGTTAGTGAAGGTTATAAACAGGGCCCGGATTCTGATGACCTAAAATTGTTTGAAAAATGAGCTATAAAAAGACCCTAAATTTTAAAGAAAATGACTTAATAATTATGAAGAATGACTTAAAAACTGATACTTTATTTTTAAAAAATTATGATTGTACACACAAAATTATAGACTAATTTTACATAATTGTAAAAACTGTAAATGCAGAAAGGATTTTGTAGGTCTAAAATCTTTGCTCTTTGTTCTTGATTGGAGGATTTGAGAAGAAAAATAAGAAAACTGATTTAAAGTAGATTCTAACAACAGTAATATAATACAAAATTTTGAAGTTTCTTTGATTCTCGTTACCCACTGAGACACGACAACACTTCAACACCGAGTGTGTCCTTCTTGCATTACACAAACAAGACTTCAAAACAGTACCGCTGGGGACGATGCTACCTAGATGACACAAAAAAGTTAATATACTTAATGTAAATGCATGAAAATGACCAAATAAGGAAGCAAATGACACGAAAATGACAAAATAATGATGAAAAATTGAAATAAATGGCCCAAAAATATAAAATTGCTTAAAATGACAAAAAATGACCTAATAAAAATGCATTTCTACAATCTAGAGGTAATGTTTAGGATTTATCTACACGTTGGCAATGTCTATGCAGCATCAATAAAAAGATGACATGCCATTACAATCCGTGCCCTGGTTATAAAGATAGATGTACCAGTAATAAATAGAGGCCTATATCAACGTTATAACTGCAGTTTCTAAAACAATAGGTTTGTTCCCAAAGCACTCGGAAACCATGAATACATCATTCGCACATGTACTCTTTCTCTACATGCATTCCCAAAGCAAGAATTCATTATTCTGATGTTCACTCTTCTGTTCCTTGTTTTTCACTGGCAGGTTATGTACTATAAGAAAACTCTGCAGGCTCTACCATGAATTTCCCATCAGAGACATACCGCAGTAACCACAACTCCTATTTTCATGCACCTGACTCCTCCTCCACTAAACCTTGCGCCTAACCATACATAGGCTACATATGTATGAATAATGGAAAATAACTAAACATTTCCCAAAATATACAGTAGTTTATAATGACGATGCACATTGCATGTGTAACATGTTAAAGGGAAATACATATTCTATTCTATTCTATTCTGATGAGTACGACTTCGTTCATGGCAATTACACGAAAACATTTTAAAAGCCCCCCCTCTGACCATGAATGGTATTACAGCCACATTTTTCTATGTTGCTAAATGTATTTATTTTCTTTAGGATAGTAAAAATGGAGAAATTTGAGGTTGAGATATTTTTATAGGCTATAAAATTTGTATACAAACACAGTTTGTTTCTAGAAATGTAATAAATACAAGTACAAGTGAAATCGTAAAGATGTGGACAGTTATCTAAGCTAAAATGCATATCATATACAAGGAAATTACTGGTAAACAAGCATACTGACATACCATACATGAAAGTAAATCGAAATAAAAATAAAACTGTATTGATTTAAAGTTGGTTTTACGGTTACCTAACCTTCGAAATAAGACCACTGGTATTTATATGAGATTATGTCACTGTTTAGCTAAAATTGTACCTGCTTATCTTTTAGAGTTAAATGAATTTCGCAAACAGCTTTGCAATAAAAAAGCACAACTTATTTCGTGAGCTTTCTATGATGTCAGAAGAATAAAATAACATTATTATTTTTTAAATTTGAATAAATATTAGCAAAGAAAATAGCCTTAAAACTCAAGCAATTAATTATTAATAGCCTAGGCATCCCTTCTGCAGCAGACCTACTTAATAAGAAAGTATTTTGGGAATAATATAAACTTTAGCTATAAATGAATCTAAAAGAACAAGCTAATTTATTACAGTGTTTTGCAGATGACAAGCCGTTTGTTCATTCTCCTGCTTAGATACGCGGTCCAATCAGAGATGGCGAAACGGAGGGAAGACTCTTCCTGCTAGCAGTGCTACTTTAGCTCGTACACGTGATTGGCGGTGAAGGAAATGGCTTCTCATTTGAAAAATACTGTAGTATGACAGAGAAATTGATATCTAAGGATTTAAACAAATATCTGCATAATAAATATATAAAGAAGAATACAAGAACGAATACCAACATATACATGAAGTGGCGAGCACGAATGGTTTCAAGACTAATTTCATTGATAAAATGATTGCCAAACACAACAAACAAAAGAAGATAAAAGAAATAACGACACTTGTTAATGCAGATAAAGCAAAACTAACCTACAGCAAGTTTACTTTTCATCCTAATCTGTTTCAGAAATTTGAAAAAGTATTTATGGACTACAACATTAAACTAGCACCTCAAAACAAATATAATTTAAGAAATTTGCTTAATCACCCACTCAAAAACAGCACTCCGGTCACAAAACTATCAGGAATTTACCAAATGGAATGCCAAGATTGTAACAAAATTTATATTGGACAGACTAAGAGAAACTTGGATATTAGAATGAAAGAACACTTGAGAAATGTAAAACTCATACAGACAGAAAAATCAGCATTAGCACACCACTCTTGGACATGTGACCACCACATCAATAAAGACATCAAACTTTTGAAACATGTTAAAACACCACAAGAGCTCAACACTTGGGAAAAGATCTTCATTTTGAAAAACCAAGACAATCTTATGAACTTCGAAATTCCGCCAGTTGACAACATCATTAGGATGACCAATAGAAACAAAGAAGTCACCTCTAGACAGACCAGCACTACCAACCAGAGCCGCGCGAATTCCAGTCTACCAACCGCCGATGATGGGGATGAAAGTCTTCCCCGAAACTAGTCCGAAAATTGTGACGTAAGTAGAGCTACAAGTGTTTAAAAAGTGTCCATTATAATTAATGAAATATCTGCATTTTTGTAATACCGTTAATACCAACTATAAGGGAGAAAAGCTCCTATTACTCAGATAGGCCATCTGAAATCTGATTTCTCCCTTGGTTTATCTGATTCTGAGGGATAAGGCATAAAAAGTCAAGCATTATACACCAGTACCATGAAACGCATCAACTCACATCAGATTTTGATGAAATTTTACGGCACAATTCACATTCATGCTACAAAATGCTTGGTAGAATTTTAAGATTAAATAATTAATAGCATAAGAAACATAAATTACATGAATTTCGTTAAGAGTGCTCTTTATTTATAAATGATTACCTATAAATTTATTTCATATTCTTGTTTACAGTACAGTTGAGTCCTGCTATTCCGAAAATCCGCCTTTTCCGAACAGAATTCAGAAAAAATATCAATTTTTTTAACTTAAAAACAGGAGAAATTTAAAAAGACTTTCGTGAAAAAATGTACATTTATTGTTTTACAAAGAAGTTAAATAGAGACATACACAAAGCCTAGGCTTGATGAAAATGCCTGAAACCAAATTGGAATGAAAGTTGGTTACTTACAGCACATGTCGGCTTCATTTATACAAATCCCCGTACTTAATTTACGCCTTAACAAGTCAATACGTTGATATTATTAATTAAATCCGCCTATTCCGAATTCCCACTAAACCGAACGGTGTTTGGTCCCAATTAGTTTGGAATAGTGGGACACTACTGTATTTGTAAATATCAAACGATAGCTCATGAAGCTGTAATTATTCCACCCTTTTGATTTATTATAAACAATAGTTAATTCATATTTATTCAAATCATTCAAATTATTATTATTATTATTTCGGTATCAAAATTCTCGTTTAGATTATTATTATTATTTCTTAATTCCAAATTTGAATCTTAACTGTAAAAGAAACGTATATTTTGAAAATACAACGTACTAAATTCATAGTTTTGGCCCGCGAATTGTTTTAACCAATAGAACTGTTTTACGTAATGAAAAGTACAGCCAATGAGAGAGAAGCATCCATAAGCCACGAACATAGCGTGGTCAAGAGCTCACTTCCACCATATTCGCCGAGGAGAGCAGACCTGCGTACGTTGCTCTTGTGGAAAGTCGCGGGAATATTACCTAGCCTAATGGCGATTCTCACTAAAGCCACTTATTAAACACGACTATACATTATAAAGATAGCGTGTGAGTTTTATTTACATAGTGACAAATAAGAAGACAGAAATTCACGTAAGTACTTGATAAATGCAATTGAAGTGGTGAATCTACACAAACAGCTACGCAGAACACAGTTAATTTGAATAAATTCCGATATAAAACGTTTATAGTGCAGTTATCATTTATAAAGACATAACTAGCTATAAACCAATCCCTCAGATGATTCGTGTGATACCCTGAGCTACAAAAGCCGTGGAAGATATATAGGTGCAGAACTGAAGGAGCCCAACGGAGAATCGAAGTAAGTACATTTCCACAACGAATCCAGCTCCCAATCCTATCACCAATATCAATTTGTCGCCCAATCCAGGCACCAATATCAATTTGGTGCACCAACGTGTGGCTTTTTAAGAACAATTGAACAGTGTAAAGACTCTGCGAACAAATAATCTAATCGGGACATTAGCAAGCAGATTGTGATACACAGAATTAAGTGAGAATCGTGAGCTAGGTACGGTTACGCGCGCAACAATCACCACGCCATCACGAGGTCAGCCCAGGTGTTCGACTTCATGCAGTAGGCAGCAGCTGTGACCATCCAACATCAACCGACAACAATCAGTTTCCAGAATGAAAGTAATTGTAAGAAGCCTGTGAAGCCTGCGAAGCCTACAAATAAAGTAAGGTGTTATATTTATGATTATAAATGAAACTCAGAGGCCGCGAAATTATGTCAACACAGAAGGAAAGTTCAGATGTGTTAGAAAATGGACAGGACTTGCTAACTAGTATTGAGATGGAAGGTATTGTAGACAACATAAGTGCTGATAGTAGTTTACAGTTAGTAGATGAGATTGAAACTAATATGGAAGTTCAGGTCGAAACAGATGTTTCCGTTTCAAATGTAAACGTGACTAGGCGCGAAGATAGTGAATCTTCAGATGACCAGTTAGAGAACTCAATTAAAAGTTTTATGCAACAGATGTTCAATAAGCTTAGTAGCAAAATTGAGGATGTTAAGACAGATATCAACGATGTTAAGACTGATATCAATGATGTTAAGACTGACATCAATGATGTAAAAAGTGACGTTAGCAAAGTTAGTACTGATGTAAACAATGTAAAATCAGATGTAAATTCACAAAATGAAAATATTAGTTTGAAGTTAGCACAAATGGATGAAAACTTGACAAAATTGAAAGATGATTTAAAACAAGAAGTTGTAAACGAGATACAGGAAAGATTAGGTGATTTCAAAGAGCAGGTTAATAATGACGTCACAGTAGCTCTAGAGAATATTCAAACCATTGTCAATAATGACATAGCAGAAGTAAAAGAGGTTATTTCAAATGTTAGCACTAATTTGCAAACAATGCAAACAGATGTTTCTAATACTAGTGAGGAAATGAAAGTTATTGTAGCTAATGTATCAGAACTAGATAGTAGTGTATCACTTATGAAAATGCAGATGAATGCTTTCGATGAAACATTGTTAGGTTTTGCTAAAATAAATGATGAGGCTAGAAATGACTTAGAGAAAAAGAATCAGCTGTTAAAAGTTAAACAGAAAGACATTGAAATACAGATTGTAGAAGCACAAGAAGAGTTGACAGTGTTGAGTAGGAAAGTACATAAAGATGAAGAATTACTGACAAGCAGAATTTGTGTATTGGAAAATAGATTAAATGTTCCTGTAACTTCGCCTGTAATTAATGATGTGAATATACCTCAACTGGGAAACAATATGAGTAGGAATGTTGTTGAAGAAGCTTACTCACAGTTACCATGTAGATCTCCTAGATGTCAGGAAAGGGTTAACAGTCATAATGGTTCCCAGGTGCAGGATATCAATGTACCTTTGTCTACAGGAATTAGTCAGTTAGGCACAAATTTTCCTAGCTACCTGATGAACGAAATTAAGTTACCTGTGTTTGATGAAAATAATAATACCAATCCACAAAATTTCTTAACTGAACTTCACGATTATTTTAGGTTGAGAGCCATTCCGCCTAACATGTACATGATCATAGTAAGAAAGGCATTGCAAGGTAGATCTTTGAATTGGTTCAATTTAACTACAAATGAGACTACGACATTTGAAGAATTCAAAAGAAATTTTATCAGTAGATATTGGAGTTTATCCAAGAGAAACAACATCAGGATGCAGTTAGCTAATGGTGTCTATGAGCCAGAGTCAGGTCAGACGATGATTGACTATTTTTTAGAAATGGCCGAATTAGGACGACAAGTAGATCCTCCACTAAATGAGTTTGAGTTGCTGGAGACTGTTGTGAATCACTTTCCAGAGAATGTAAGACTAAATTTGATAGTAGCAAAACCCAGAACCTTCTCTGATATGTTAGAATTGCTTGCTGCTTTTGAGCAAAGGAATACTTTCAGAGGTAGGCAGAACTATATGAATTCAAATGATAGAATGTACCCTCCCACTAACAGGTTTACAAATTCTGGGGTAGGGGCAGAAGGTAATGCAAATAATTGTGACAGAAGTTATGATGCTAGGAATACCTACAGAGGCCCTATGCCTAATCAAAATAGGAATAATCCTAGGTATTTCCAGAATAGATCAGAAAATAGGCCATATAACAGAAATAATAATGGAAGAAATCAGATAAACCATGTCACTTTCAATAGACAAAATGTTGGAAATGGGAATAATCCAAATTCTTGGAGAAAGATGCCATGGATGAGGAATCAAGGCTATCCTAGGAGGTACCAGAACCGTACTTATAATAATAGAGGTAATAACAATAGTAATGATGGTCAAGTTAGGCCAGGACAAGTAATTAATAATGGTAAATGGCGAGTCAAAGGTGTTGAGACTCAGCAAAACATGCTAAATCCTAGAGCCAGACCATTCAACAGTAATACCCGTATTGAAGATGTACCTGATGACGTTGTAGAAATTCATGATCAGGAAGATAGTGGTAATGCACAACAGTTAAACTAACAAGCCAATATCTCGAGGGTTCGGATGGTGTTGGCGCAAGTTTAGTCAATTCAGACAAACGTATAGAACCCATAAATAGCATTCAGACACAAAGAAGCTTCTCAAGTAATAAGCCTAGTGAAGAAAAGAATAATGCAAGTAGAAGTGAGGTTATTATGGATCCTCCTAGAATAAAAGTAGTGATAGGAAATTATGAGACAACTGCATTAATAGACACAGGTTGTTCAAATAGTGTAATAAGCGAATCCTTATACAATAAGCTTATCCAAAACAAAATCAAGTTAATTTCTATTCCTATTTGCGGACTATCCTGCACAGTAGCGATCAAAAGAGCAAAACAGTCGGTAAAATTTCAATGCATGTTGGATGTCAAAATTGGTAATTCAAAATTTGAAATATTTTTCTTAGTAGTCCCGAAATTAGTTACAGATATTATTATTGGAGTTGATGTTTTTACGGAATACAACAGTATCATAAGTTTTGAGGATAACAACTTAATATTAAATTTACAAGGAAACAAGATGAGCATTCCCTTCGACAATGAGCTGAGTAGAAGAGATGCGTCTAGTGAGTTAGGTGACAACGATATTCCGTATGAGACGTTTATTGTAGAAAATATTCAGATAAATGATATGATGATTCATAAAGTAGGCCCTTGCTGCGATGATATAAATAATGAGGTAGAAGTATGTAGATGTATGACATTGAATTGCGATGACTGCGCTGATAGGTATGAAAATAATGTTGACGGAGATGTCAACATAGGGCAAGTAGAGATAGGTTATGTCTGTACGAGGAATGTAAAAGAAGCCGACCCTAGCGCGAACTCTAAGACAATGAATATTTTGAAGGAGAAAGTTGATATGGCTCACAATTTAAATGAAGATCAACGTGATAGGTTGTTATCGACATTAATAAAGAATAAAGAAGTATTTTCAGAAAATGTGGGACTCTGTAACATCTACGAGCATAAATTTGACATCGAACCAGTTGATGAATTCACATATAAGAGTAGGCCAATTCCGATTGCATTGAAGAAGGAAGCTGATATGACGATTCAGAAGATGTTAGACTCAGGAGTAATCGAAATTTCGACCTCAAAATACATAAACCCTTTGCATTGAACATCCAAGAAGAATTAATCACTTGGCTATAGTAAAAGATAGTTGTGTCAAAAATAAGGTAAATAATTAAAGAAGTATTATGCAGCGTTATTGTGTCAAAAAGTAAGAGATTAATAAGTTGAGAGATTGAATGCAAAAGAATGTGATTAAATGAAAATTGCTTGATAAATAATATTAGATATGTGGTTCTAACTTAAGATTGATTAAACAAAGATAGATAAGCTGAAGTTAAATAAGATGATTGAATTGCTAAACTGTGCGAACGCGATCCGAGACCGAACCCGAGAATGTAGAAATATTGTAAATAAAATACATATATATATACCTATGATTTAAAACATAGAAGTTTAAGGTGTTGTATATAGTAGAAAAATATGATGGATTGAACATTAATGTTGATGTACATAAAATGTTTATTATTTAAGAGGGTTATGTTTGTATAGAAATTGTTTATTATTCAAGGGTAATGTTGTGATGTAATGCAACATAGTGTGATACTGTATATATTTATTTGTTGTCAAAGTGAGTTGTATTTGTATGCTGTATGCAAACATATTATAACAGTGATTCAAAGAAAGAGAATTCGTGCAAAGGAATAAGAAGGTGATATTTTACAGACGATGAGTGCCTCGATGTAAATAAATTTTCAAATATGGACGATGAGACAATCTCGACATATATATATCTTTTCAAAATGTTTAAGAATTCTCGATATATAACTAACAAGAAGTGCTGTCATATACTAGACATGTTTGTTTTTCAAGAAATAATTTTCAGAGTTAAAAATGTTTAGATAGTATTTTTCATTTATTGTTCAAATGCTTGTTAATTTTTTTAAAAAAAAAATATTGTGTTAAAGAATGTCAGGGTAATGCAAACCTGATTTAATTTGATTTGTGTATATCCAAATAATTTTGGTGAGATTCATTTAATTCAAGTTGTAATGTTTAACACATACACTTATGTTACACTAACATTTATCATTATTCACCATTTCAATGATTAATTTTGAATTTTTACTAATCCAAGCATAATTTAAATTTGATAAGAATAAATATTCTGGGGTATGATGTGTTAATTTAATTATTTACCTTTTCGGACATAATTAAATTAACACAGGGGCATTTTGAAGCTGTAATTATTCCACCCTTTTGATTTATTATAAACAATAGTTAATTCATATTTATTCAAATCATTCAAATTATTATTATTATTATTTCGGTATCAAAATTCTCGTTTAGATTATTATTATTATTTCTTAATTCCAAATTTGAATCTTAACTGTAAAAGAAACGTATATTTTGAAAATACAACGTACTAAATTCATAGTTTTGGCCCGCGAATTGTTTTAACCAATAGAACTGTTTTACGTAATGAAAAGTACAGCCAATGAGAGAGAAGCATCCATAAGCCGCGAACATAGCGTGGTCAAGAGCTCACTTCCACCATATTCGCCGAGGAGAGCAGACCTGCGTACGTTGCTCTTGTGGAAAGTCGCGGGAATATTACCTAGCCTAATTGCGATTCTCACTAAAGCCACTTATTAAACACGACTATACATTATAAAGATAGCGTGTGAGTTTTATTTACATAGTGAGAAATAAGAAGATAGAATTTCACGTAAGTACATGACAAATGCAATTGAAGTGGTGAATCTACACAAACAGCTACGCAGAACACAGTTAATTTGAATAAATTCCGATATAAAAGTTTATAGTGCAGTTATCATTTATAAAGACATAACTAGCTATAAACCAATTAGCCCAGTCAAATGTTACATCGGAACTTACATTAAATGGGGTATTAATGATTTTTGGAGGGGAGTTTTGAACCATTACTGGGATCACAAATCCAGATTTGCAACCCTCAGAAACCTGTGCTCGCTGAATGGCGGTTGAAATAAACCGGTTTTTTCGGGATTTTTTCGGTTTTTCGACAATATCTCCTAAACTATGCGTTTGTTGAAAATAATATTTATCAGCTTTTTAAAAGTAAATTAAATCTTCTAAAATATGAGATAAAAATCGTTTTTGTAAGTTATATAATTACCGAGATACGTCTTTTCAAAGATTAGCCGTTTTTTCCAAAAAGTTAAAATTTTAAGTTTTCTTCGTGTTTCTAACTGAATACCGACAAAATGACACGACCTACAGAAAAGTCAAAAGAACAAACGTTGTAGGCAATTTAATAAGCTTTAATATGAGCTATAGCTCGTTCTTGTGGCTCAGATAGTCTCGTCATAAATGACAAAAACCGAAAATATGAAAAAATGCTTTTTTTGGGTGAAAGTTGAATAACATCGTTTTCTCCACCAACAACTTAATTGTTTTGTAACATGTTGGCGGATAATGTCTTATAACTGTGTATAGAAACTATTTGTGTGTATATGTGCCTATGGGAGATGGATTTTGCCAGGAAAAAATATTTAAGCATAATATTTCATAAAAATGTATTTACTTTTAAACCAACAGGCATATTTAAACCATGTGTGAGGTTCCTGGTATGGGATGGTATGGGAAGTCGAGGGTGGGGTGATATCTTCATCCTCACTTGAAGAACTGTCATTCTGGGGTGTGGGCACATTGCGGCAGAACTTTTCTCTTGCAGAAAGTGCACAAAACTGAGCATTTCCGCCTAGTTTTGCGGCAGCTGCAGCTCCCAGCGCAGCCCACTTTTGCACTTGCACGAGATCTGTTCCCCGTTACTGACAAAATAGTTTCGATTAGCAGTGGGATTGTTGAAGGCTATGAAGTCAATTGTTAAATTGTCAAGGAACTGGGAACAGAAGGCGTGGTTAACATAGAAAACCAAACATTTGGGAAAGTTGGATTCAAACGTAAAGACAAAGTTGTTACCTTCGTTGCAAGTTGTTACCTTGGCAAGCGTCAATAATTCCATAGAAGTCACTAATAAGAAGATTGAAGTTGACACTCTCACAATATTTCAGCGAGTTAGCATTACCATAAAAATCAGACGAAGAGTTGAAAGCCCGCTGCAAGTATGAATTGCCCCCTTACCCAGTGTCTCTTTTCAACGAAACTGGAGTAAGGAAGGGAACTAAGGCAGCTCTATATTCGTGTTTCACATCCCTCACTACCAACATCTCCCGAGACGCCAATATCCACATCATGCTCGATGGTGGCTACTTGCTCCACAAATGTGTGTGGCATCAAAACGCATCAGTGAAGACCATCATTGACGGCTACATTCATTTTATGAAAAAACCATTTTGGGACAGATGTAATCCACTGTCTTCGATGGATATCCGGAGGACGCCTCTCAAAAAAGTACCAAAAGTGCCGAAGGTCTCAGATGATACTCCGCCCTCAACTGCAATGACATTGCCCTATCAGCTTCAACTACCATCAACATCACACAAGAGAAGTTCTTATCGAACGACACTAAGAAGCATAGACTGATAAAGCTACTGAAAACTAGATTTGAGCAGCATGGTGTTGAGGTGACAGAAGACGACACTGACGCTGACATTCTTAGAGCTGCCATCACCAAAGCTGACTCTTCTGAGAAGGTTGTAATCATCGTGGGAGATGAGGACCTGCTTGTGTTTGAGTTCCAAAAAATGCATCTACTTTCAGAAGAGGTGAGCCAGACGTCCAATATTCATCTACATCGTTCACCACCGGAAATTCTTATTACTCTCCCGGGTCCCTTTCTAGCAGTGGAAAACCAAATTTGTCAAACCTTCCTCAAGACCCCAGCACTATTCAAGCAAGCAGAAGTCTTCCTCCACCCAGATGTGAGTCACGATGAAATAGCTGCAGCTGAGGAGAAGTATCTAGTCGCAGTTTATGAAGGAGCGACTGACATCACCCTCAACGACCTTGTCAGCCAAAGTCAATCTCGCCCGTTTGTCACCAACCACAGATGCTGCAAAATATCATGCTTATTGTATGTATCACCAGGTATGTCCATATAAATTTCCTTTCATTATGTTCTTAAATTTCGTTGTTCACTTATACACTTTTATTGACGCCATGTGTATGCTTTGAAATATTATAGAATAACTAATTTTCATTCTACTTTTTCGCAGGTACAAAAGTGGTTGGGGTGGAAAAAACTCACGGATTGGGGTGGAAGTTGGACGAGTTGGGCTTACTCCATTTGTAATGGAAGTTAAACCAGTCCCTCAAACCCTTCTGCAACTGATCTCGTGCAAGTGCAAGATGGGCTGCAGCTGCAGCAAAACTGAGCTGAAATGCAATGTGCCCACACCCCAGAATGACAGTTCTTCAAGTGAAGATGAAGACATCACCCCACCCTCGACTTCCCATACCATCCCATACCAGGAACCTCACACATGGTTTAAATATGCCTGTTGGTTTAAAGTAAATACATTATTAAATATTTTGCTTAAATTTTTTTTCTGGCAAAATCCATTTCCCATAGGCACATATACACACAAATAGTTTCTATACACAGTTATAAGACATTATCCGCCAACATGTTACAAAAAAATTAAGTTGTTGGTGGAGGAAACTATGCTATTCAACTTTCACCCAAAAAAGCATTTTTTCATATTTTCGGTTTTTGTCATTTATGACGAGACTATCTGAGCCACAAGAACGAGCTATAGCTCACATTAAAACTTATTAAATTGCCTACAACTTTTGTTCTCTTTACTTTTCTGTAGGACGTGTTATTTTGTCGGTATTCAGTTCGAAACACGAAGAAAACTTAAAATTTTAACTTTCTGGAAAAAAAGGCTAATCTTTGAAAAGCCATATCTCGATAACTATATAACTTACAAAAACGATTGTGATCTCATATTTTAGAAAATTTAATTTAATTTTAAAAAGATCAGAAATAATATTTTCAACAAACGCATAGTTTAGGAGATATTGTCGAAAAACCGAAAAAAACCCGAAAACCCCGGTTTAATTCGACCGCCATTCAGCGAGCACAGGTTTCTGAGGGTTGCAAATTTGGATTTATGATCCCAGTAATGGTCCGAAACTCCCCTCCAAAAATCATTAATACCCCATTTAATGTAAGTTCACGCATTTTTTTTGTAACATTTGACTGGGCTAAATCCCTCAGATGATTCGTGTGATACCCTGAGCTACAAAAGCCGTGGAAGATATATAGGTGCAGAACTGAAGGAGCCCAACGGAGAATCGAAGTAAGTACATTTCCACAACGAATCCAGCTCCCAATCCTATCACCAATATCAATTTGTCGCCCAATCCAGGCACCAATATCACTCATATCGATTGAACAGAGTAACTATTGATTCCACATAGTTTTAATCATTCCGAAAGTGCAAAATCATGGATAAGTTAATGAACTGGACATGCACAGTACAACAAATTCTCAAGCAGTCATAGGTTCGCTTTGGGAACAAACCTAATAATGTTTAATTAAAATTTGTTTGTTCAAAAGAAATTACAGTTCCAACAAAACTGAAAGTAAAAGATATATGCTAATTACCTTGTACACAGTGCCAAAAGCTCCAAATCCCATGATGCCACCTTTGCGCATTTCTGCTTCTTTTATAATTCGAAGTTTTGTGAGATTTGGTTTCACATTTGTCGGTCGCAGAGGTTCATTATCCTCCAAGCCTGTCAATACCATTGTCATCTTGACAGCATTTTCCTTATCCTTTGCCCGCTGACGCCATTGGCAAAACAACACAGCCAGGAAGACCATTACTATTAGCGCACACACCAGCACGCCACCAAGAATAGCAGGCATGCTATCTGCATCACCACTGTTCAAAGTAAGAATTCTACTTTAGTAAACAAATAGAACAAGGAGTTTGGCATAAATAATATGTTATATTTAACTTAATTTAATCATATCAATTAAACGAACGAACTTTCCAAACCAGTAGATCCTGGTTATCATAGTTTTGTCATATTTTATTCCTGTTTTATATGGCTCAGTTGCCAAGCCACATTAATGACAATTTTACCAAATCAATTCATAATTATTTAAATTTAATGATTTAAAAGATCATTAAACTTTCAACAACAATTATTACAATATATATTATATGGCTCAATACGGCCACCACCTTTTCTCATAACTGTAGCCACTGCTTTCAAGAAAACTATTTTTACAATAGATCAGGCTGATTAATTACCATACTTATTCAAACAAATTTTCATTAATTTACTTTATTTGTATTTGAGCCCTATAAAACAGAAATAAAATGTGATGAACATATAAATACAAGGTTGACTGACCTGAAAAATACATTCTTTCAGTTGAGTTCATCATGTTATTAAAAAATATCAAACATACAGGTCCTTCAATTTTGTATGGTTTCTTGACCCACCCCATATAAATAATAAAAAATCTTAATAATTAATAACCCCAATATCAAATGTTTTGATATATGATTTTTTACTCACAGTACATATGACTGTCCAACTGGTTCGATAGAGCAGTAAGGTTCATCATTGCCATCCTGAGGAAAGATCTTGTGAGGGATCTCTGGGGGACAGTTGGCAGTGCAGTTGAATGCTGTAGTATTGTCACCTCGTATTCCGCCCTGCAAATAAATTTAAAACTCTTGAAATTAGAAATTTAAATTAGTTAAAACTAAATTAGTTGAAAAAACTTAGTTATGGGAGCGAGGTCCAGGCTTTAGGGTGGATGTTTAAACACCTCCCAGCTGAACTTCTCCAGGAGACTTGTTAGGAGGTGTTTTAACACCCACCCTACAACTCAGACCTCGCTCCCACTGATTTTCATCTTTTCTCCTACATTTCAAGAAATGACAGGGAATGATAGACAGGAGGAGATGTTTGTCACACAGTGGTTCAAATCCCTGGCGGCAGACTTGTAGAGCACAGGTATTGAAAAGTTGGTTCTACGGTATGACAATTGTTTCAATTTTGGTGGCGTATATGTTGGAAAATAGCTGAACACTTGCTGTAGCTGTTGGAATATATATGTCCATTAAATTGTGTTTTGTTTCTGTTAATGGCCTGTGGGAAAGTTACTTTATGGACACGCCCCATATATCTAACTGAAATGCTGGTGGATCCTTGTAAGAATTCTAGAGTGATGGGGAAAAAGCAAATAAGTCAAAATATCGAAGTTTTAGAAGAGACAACGATTTATTTTCATAGCACTTTTACAATATTTAGATCAGTCCACCCAGATATTTTTGCATAGTATAAGATACTGTGTAAAAATATCTGGTGGACTGAACTAAATAGTGTAATAATGCTGTGGAAATAAATTGTTTTTTGTCATTCCTGAAACTTTGGAATTTTGACTTATTCGCTTTTTCCCTATCACTCTATAGACCGTCCCAACCTTAAAAGACAGTATTGGTCTTATGCAGCGCACTGATGCCAGATCTACTCACATTACAAGGCCCGGCACATGATGTGAAAAAGCTCTTAAACCTCGTGAAAACATCAAAATTTGTTTCTTGTACATAATAATTAATGTAAATCATGCCCTGCAGATAGAACGACGGCACACCCTTCTTCCCTTATTTTCAACCCCCATGAGTAATATTTTCTCTATAGGTCCACAAATCTACATTTTCTGACCAATGTCTACAAAATGTTACACGTGTACCCTGTGGAATCAAGTAAAAATTCTACGAGACAATCATTCTCGAAAAAAACACCCCTTGCGAAATTTTCAATCCCTACTTTGTGATCTTTTTACTAGTCTACATTGTTTGAACGATTTTTACCAAACTTTATACACAGACCCTATAAAAACAAGAGAAAAATTAGGCGAAGTTAATTTTGGAAGAAGCCACCCTTTAAATGTTTCTACCCCTATTACACCACCAAAATTTAGATCTACATTCTTCACGTGTTTTTAACAGACTTTGTACACAGAACGTATAGAATCAGGAGAAAATGGTAGGAAAACTAATTTTGGAACAAACCACATTTTAGATCTTTCACCCCTATTTTGTGATATATATTTATCTACATCCTTTAAGCAATTTTATCAGACTTTATACCAAGAACCTATTGAATCAAGAGAAATTTTTAACCAAAGTTTATTTGGATGAAACCACTCCTTAAATGTTGCAACCCCTATTATATAAATGTTATTTAAATCTAAATTCTCTGATCAATTTTTGCCAGACTTTACCCAGAGCTAACAGAACCAGGAGAAAAACTTAGGTAAAACTAAATTTGGGGGAAAAAAAAGTCCCTTAAATGTTTTAATCCCTATTAAATGACGTTTAAATCTACATTCTTTTGGCTCATTTTACGACTTGACACACAGAAAAGAAATACTAATAGGAATTTCTGTCTCTTCTTACCTCAACCCCACCCTCCATGGTCTTTAGAAGTAATAGGGTCCTTGAGTGTGACAAGTTGTGCTTTCTCTAGGGCCTAAATTTTGAAAATTAAAGGGGCTTCATCCAAAATTGACTTCGAAGTACAAGTAAAATACAAAACCAGGTGACGCCGGGTCCTTTAAGCTAATAATTTATAAATGTTAAATTTAATATTAAATTTCATTTCGATAACATTATTTTTCATCATTATTATTATTATTATCATTATTATTATTGATATTATTATTACTATTATTGTGTTATAATTTTCAAGAATATAATTATAAAGGGAAGTAATAGTTAAAATACATTACATGCCTTTAGGCCTGTTCACTATCCTCAGGGAGTAGTATTATTCCTTCTCAGAGGGCCTTTTGTTTCTTCTTTTCTTATTCTATACAGTAAACTTTCTGGACACCCGGTAGCTTCTGCTATCTCTTTAATTGCCTGGGTAACGTTCATTTTCTTCAAGAAATAATTAAGTATATTTAATACTATAATTCGCTCTTTACTGCGCAATTTGTCAACACTAAGATTTCTAGTTCCTCTATTCATAATTAATATAAAATATTAATTAATATAAAATTTAATTTTAAAAAACACAAGAACCACTTCACATCAAAGTTAAACTTCACTACACAGCTACTATATAACAATGAGCTCTGAAGAAGACACGATAGTCTTAGAAACATCTGAGTACACAAAATCTCAAAGCAACCAAGTCATGAGCGCGAGAATGCTGAGCTCGAGAAAACTGTGATAATTTATTAATGCTACATGATAGAGAGCTCTGGTTTGTTTTAAATACTTTTTCAGACATCTATAAACATTTCTTCTCGCTTAGTCACCAACGTAAAGTCAATACCAAAGTATGTTACTCACTACCTAACTTTTCTGTGTTGCCGTCCGAGAATTTTCAGGTAGCACTTAATAAAAAAATATATAGCTTTCTTCTTATGTAAAATTTATTGCCGACGGAAAGGGAGTACTTTCTTTCACCATCAGGCAGTCCAAGAAAAAAATCTTTACTTGTTTTGATTATTAGTTTTCTGTCTATCGCGTGATAAGTTATTAATGTGCAAAAATATTGACTTCCGCCAAAATAACGTAATTATGAAAAATAGGCCTCATATTAATTATTTATGGCTTTACAATTGACATCATTAGAAAGGGCGGAAAATTCCCTATCAGACCACGCAACCACATTATTACATTTATCACTTTGGAAAATGGCAACATTGTCGGGATAGAAAAGGACGAAGGTAATTGCAGAACGTACGAGTGCAAGTGAGATGCAAATACTACATTTAACTCAATACTGTCTTTTAAGGCTGGGACGATCTATAGAATTGATGTATGATATCTGGTACTTCAAAATGCTGAAGGAGCATCACAAGAAAAATAAAATATTTCTAAAAACATATAATACCAGAACCAGTACATTGCAACTTCATGTTCTTTGTAACATTTCCCCTCCAGGACTACTGCATGCCAAAACCTGGTGACTTTTTACATACCACATAGATCTTATAGTTGCGACAGGCTTCACAGTTGGAGAGGCCAGGTCCATGGCATCCTCTGCACTCGTCATGGCACTGGACACATTCCTGAGTCTCCTCATCAGCATAATGGTCCTGAGGACACTCATCCTCACACTGTTCACCACGCTTATAGTTCATACACTCCTGACAAACTTGCTCATGAAAACCATAACCTGTGCAGATGCGACACCGTGGATGACACTTCCGACAAACTGCTTTGCCTGCTAGAGGTTTCAGTTCACCTTGCTCTTGAGGGCCAACCCATTCATAATAATAGCCATCAGGACATGACTCGTTCTTACGAAGACAACGATCCTGGAAATACAACAACAAAAATGTATGATAGTTAAAAAGTAGTTATACATTACTTCAACTAGAAGTATTTGACATTGAAACTTTATGTAACATGAAAAGTATAATTTAAACACAAACATTACTGATGTTGGTAATAGCAAAGGATATAATATTATAGTTAGCAACTGAAGAGATAATGGGCTAAGTGCACCATGCTACATCTTCCTTGGAAAATTTCAACATGAAGTTACATTTCACCTTGCCATTTTATCTAGTTGTGTGCAATGTTTCGTAGCACACGTTACAACAAATTACATAAAATTGATGGAATATTCTGGAGTCAACTATTAATCAAATACTGTTTCCTCTTAATCTTGATTTTGGTACTTCGCCTATTATACATTTTTACTTTTCAATTACAACAATATGCTTTACACAATATTTGCCCGGAGGGGTGTAAAAATGTACCTCTGAGAGAGTATTATTAGGGTAATTCTAGATTCTTCTATTTTAAAAATTCTGATGTGATACACATAACTTCCTCTGGCCAATTAAAAGTTTTGGCACGTAGTATAATATATTATAATACATAATATACCATTTAATATAATATATTTATCCATATTATGGAATTCATGTATGAGATATACACAAAAGTGTGTTATGGAATTTGTGTACGAAATAGGCTATAAACCAGTTGTTTCTTCCTGATCCAAAGCATTATTGTTCACCAGGCAAGACAGTTTCTAAAAAGAGTAGGTAGCTTATAACTACCCTTCAGAGAAGTTTTACAAAAAATGTATCAATTAAAAGTTTTATCTCTTAGTATAAGCAACTCATGTACAAGAATTCAATAAAATCGCAAGAGCCATTTTCGAGAAAATCGCAAAGAACTTAATTTTCATAAGATTCATTTCTGGGTATTTTGACTCTACCCATAATATTTATAATTACAGCACCAATAGAAATATTTGTTCTAAATTAACTTCACCACACTTTATTCTGTGCTTGAGCACCAGGGTAGTAGGCAACTAAAATCGTGAAAGAAAGAAAATGTAAGAATCTGAAAAAGATAAATAACAAAACTTACCACTTGATTCAAATCACCATTGATGATTGCCTTCTCACACGAATTACATCCATTAGGACCAATGGTGTTTTCAGGTCCCTTGCAGCCTTCCATGCAGTTATCGTGGCAGGGCTTGCATTCTCCATTATCATCATACTTGCTGGTGGGACACACTGGTGTACAGAAAGGACCATCCTTAACATGCTTGCAGTTTGTACAATTGCCTGGACCTGGCCCAGAGCAGGTGGACCTACATTCCTCATGACATAACTTACACACATTTGATCCTGCTTTATACATTCTGAAAGAGAAAAGAATCGCCAAAATCATATACAGAACACATACCGTATTCCTTATTCTATTCAATGTTCTAGCGAAAAAATTATTAAACATACTACCTAAAGAAATAATATCCTATTGTCAAAACCAAATTTGTTTGTAGTGAAACAAGTAGATATTTCGTTTATAATGGCAGGTGCCAGGAAAACTTTTATGTCATTTGTTTGCAAAACATTAGTTAAAAAAAAAAAAAAAAAAAAAATCAGCACAATAAGGAGTGTACAGAGAAATAGGTATATCATGGTTAAATTATTTTATTAATATTGAGTATAGAAAATGACAAGTTTTTAATGCCATGAAAAGTTTACCGAAAATGATTTTTGAGAGTTTCACAAAATATTAAAATATAATTTATTTAACATTGAATAGCATAAATAAAAAAGGATGATTACCATGGGAGACACATTCTGTACTTAATCTAGATTTTTACTTTCTCGCTTATACGGAGTATAGAGAAAGTATTGTGATCGTGACAAAAAATCGAAGTTGAGTTAACACCGGGAGAGCACGTTTCATGAAGCCTAGAAACCGAAAAAAATATTTTTGGAATGACGTCTGTCCGTCTGTCCGTCTGTCCGTCTGTCCGTCTGTCCGTCTGTCCGTCTGTCCGTGGACAAGCACAGCGGGTAAACGGCTCGTTGTATTTACTTCATTTTTTGAAATAAGGACTTTTTCGAAATTTTGTCGAACCGCCCAGAAATTTAACTTTACAACTGAAATATTAAGGGGACTTTTCATGAAAACTTTTTTAAAATTTTTGATTTTTGAAAAAATGGCTCTAACGATTTTAATAAAAATTTAAAATTGGAAACTCTTATCTATGAGTAATAAAATGGCTATATCTGTATTTCTGCAAAAATGACTTAAGGGGTACTTTATTCGTATCCATTTTCAGTTTTTCTAGATTATATCCATTACAGTAAGTGATACATGAAACCCTACCACAGTAAAGTTGTAGAGAAAATTAAAATGAAAATTTTTTGTTTAAAACATTTCTTTATACAATTAATAGATATCAAGATAAAAACGAAATAAGTACAGCTTAAATGCGAATTTCAGAACATATATCAATTAAAATATGAATGGCATTTTGTTGCCACTAGCAACAAGAAAACTATAGGCCTAATGTACTTATTGTTGTGAAATGCAATCAGTTTAGCTCAGTCGCATTGAACACACTAAACCAATTACAGCGATGTGGTAGGCCTATGGGCTAACAGGGAAGAGGTCCTGAGTTCAAATCAAACCTCGTGGCCGCCCAAATTGACTTGGGTTTTTCATGGTTTCCTCGTTCGCAAAAGCAAACGCCGGGTTTGTAGGACTTGCTTATTTTCCATAACTCATCGCCGCTACGTCACTGGATATTATAATCGTTTAAACTGAATGCCACATACGAAGACATCACTAAACAATAGAAACAGATGACGCGAATGAGTTGTTACAATAGACTAATAGTTCACGCAAACATACTAAACACATTACATGACCTACAATGCAGTTAAAGCGTGCAATATAACCTAAGTAGTAGTAGTAGTAGGACCGCCGGCGTGGTCTTGTGGTTAGCGTCAGATCCGTCGGTCCGGGTTCGATCCCCGGTACATCCTTGGATTTTTCTGAGGTTGAGGGGTCTGGTAGGGGTACACTTCCTCGTGATTCAAATTGAGGAGCTACTTGATAGAGAAGTAGCGGCTCCGGTCATGGAAACCACCATTAACGGTCGTGGGGGTCGGCATGCTGACCACATGCCCCAACCCTGCCATCTGCCTGTGGTAGATGACACACCGGTCGGTTGGTAGACCAAATCCCTCAAGGAATGTAGTGCCACGGAGTTTAGTTTTAGTTTCAGTATAGCGAAATTCAAATATAAGTCGCCCCTTAAGCTCCGTCCATTCGATATTCACATTTGCATTTACTGTGTGATGTATTTTGTTTCTGAGCGAAGCAGAGTGACCAACTGTCCTTGTATTGGTGGGTGGGTTGGGTGGGGCCGATTTATCCCAAGGTGCGACTTATATTTTAATTTTCCCGTAGTAATACTAGTAGTACTAATAATATGCAGTTTTACTGTCATTCATTATTATTATTATTATTATTATTATTATTATTATTATTATTATTATTATTATTATTATTATTATTGATTCACGGTAAAACCATTAAACATGAAGATCGACTCTGATGGTTTCCGTTCTAGATACTTCTTAGTTTTATGAAAATGTAATAAATAAAATTTAATTGTCTCTTTAATTTAATTTTTTCTGTGCTAGCCTTTAACACGTATATGCGAGAAAGTTTGTGCAACGTATTTTTGCACCATTTATTTAAACACAAATTGATTAAGTTACTTAAAGATAGGCCTACACAAGAGCTAACAATCAACAACTTAGCTTTTAATCCCGTTTATTCTTTTAGGGCATACATTAATGGCTAAAAAATTGAGAATATATTTAAACAATTCTACATGATTTACTGTAACATGGTATTGATAAAAGAGCTTAATTGGTCCATTACATTCTTTCAAGAAAGAATAAATGAAAACTGCATTCATTCTCTATGACTCTTGCAAATTGTTACATTTATTTTAGAACTGAAACAGTGGTTGCATGCGGCATCTACATTTCTGTTATTACCTTGAACTGCATCTCTGGTAGCAATGGAAGGGAAGAAATACAAATATAGTAGATCCCGTATTTACATAAGAAGCAAGTTTTAAAGAGAACATACTGAAATTAAAACAAGATGTACAATATCTTACCCTGACACGGAATCACAGTCCGGCAAACAGCGGTTAACCAATTGGAAATGTGCACAGGAGAGACATTGGTCTGGACCAGGACTCCAGCAGCCATCCTTAGAACATTCTTTATCACACACCAAGCCTTCTTTTTCTGTAACAAAAATTGTGTTCCTTTTTAGCAAAAAGTGTCTTGTTATTATTTAGGGAAGCCCTGCCTATGTTTTTGTTCTGTTTTGAGTTTGATATGAAGTACCAGTAATGAGATATGGATGGATGTTCTAATCCATTTGAAACTTATGAGCATTTACTTTCCTTAAAATGCAGGACATTTCAAATTTTTTCATAAATTTTCCCCATAAGGTTAAAATGTATAGCATGTCCGGACATCTGGTAACCTTAATAATGCAGTCCATCAGCTGTGTAATTTAGGTATGTTTAAAAGGTATGTAATGTTTTTGCAAAATTCTGAGAGTACCGGCAATTGTAAGCATGTCGGCTTTTCATAAAAGTAAAAAGAATGTGAACATAAAACAATTTGTAAATGACCGTATACAGTAAGCATACAACAAATATGGGAGGGTAATTCTTGATAATTCCCTAACTAAAAATCATAGTAAATAAAATTTTTGTTTTGGCTTTAGATTATAAATTTCTTGCTCTGCTAAATAATTAGTTAGGAACTTATATAGCCTCTACTGTCCGATGTGCCTTTATTCCCATTTACAACTAAGTTTCACAAACTTTCGCTTTAATCATTCATTTTCATCACTTTGCTGTCTGGAAGAACAATTTTCAGATTTCTGAGATCATGTTCTAGTTTGCCTTAAAATGACTGGGAAAACCCCAATGCTTTAGAGAAATGATCATAGAAATACATTTAAGTAGGCTACCAAATAAATTTCAATTGCTGTGATTTAATGAAGATAATGCACATTTACTTACCACAATCAGCTGGAGGTTTGTTGTTCTGAAGAAGAGTTTCATGATCAGTAGTTTTCTTTATTTTATCCCATGATATCCCCTGAGCAAAGCATAGTTCTCTATTTTCCAATATTGCAACACTACCCGAATGTATTTTCTTCAATGACTGCAACCCTAAAGACTTGAGAGATGTTTTCACAATGTACAATGATGCAAAGTATTCAGTCAAAGTTCTTCCTCCTATAATTTCCAAATTGCGAAAATAAGAAAGGTTCGTAAAATCAGGATGATCACCTTGAATATTCACATAACCTGTCACTTCTTTTAATGTACTGAATACTTCCAACCGATCTGGATGCATTTGTTGATAACGAGGGCCAAAACTAAAATTATTATAAACTTGCTGGAATCCTCTAAATGACTGATCGAGGATTGTAAGCGAGCCTTCAATAATGGTACAGTCTTTAAAGCTGTCGATGTTACCAGAATGAATTTCATTGACTCCTAAACAGGACTTTGGACAAGGTCCATCACAGGGAACACACTCTCCATTTTCAGCCTTCTTTTTCGAAGGACAACTCCTCACACAAGCACCATTGTCTTTTAGTAAGTGTTCGGGACATTTCTTCACACACGTAGCACCATAAGCATATTTTCCATGAGGATTCGCTTCCCATGAATACGTTGTAGGGTTATACCTCTGCATCGCAGGACATTCTTGAGTGCACACACCATCATCATAAAAATTACGGCAAGCCTGAAACATGAAACAACATTTATTGTTTCACACATTATGAAACTGCAAATAAATTCTAGATATACCCACAACAACTTCTGTTTACATGTCTATTGTCTTACTTCATAATATAATGTAATGTCATGATTTAATACATAAAGTGGGGCATAAACATGATAATAATAATAATAATAATAATAATTTTATTGTCATTAGGCTAAAACAAGCTATAGACAAAGTCAGATAAAACACAGAATATATACAAATAAAACACAGAATATATACAGATTATTTACAGATTTCGTCACTACAATCAATTTTAGATATGGTACACAAATATTAACCAGAAGATAAAAACGTATTAAAATACAATTGGTCTATCACTGAAATTAAAAAATTCTTCAAGTGAGTAAAATGGATTACCCATCAACCATTCATTCAGGTTATGCTTAAACTTATTACTTTGGCAATTTGCTGTACTTGAAGAGAATTTGTTATAGCACTTAAGTCCAATAACATCATAGCTTTTCAATGTCTTAGATAGTCTTTGAAAAGGTACATCAATGTGTTTACGCTTTCTTGTATTATGAGAATGTATATCTTCTCTAAGTTGATAATTTGGAAGATTGTTAATGGTGTGTAGTACAACAGTATAGATGTAAAGATTAACAAAAGTCATGACTTTAAGCTTCACAAACAATGGCTTACAATGGGCTAGTCTGTCAGCATCAGAAATGATTCTAACTGCCTTTTTTTGGAGTGAAAGTATATTATGAACATGGCAACTATTTCCCCATAGCAGTAAGCCGTACAAAATTACACTCTGAAAGAAAGCATGGTATGAGATCTAATATACCTATCTGAAACATGACTTTTTAAATTTCTCAGCAGATACATTACTCTGGATAGCCTACCCGATATATAATTAATGTGATAATACCAGGAAAGTTTACTATCTAAATAAATTCCCAAAAATTTAACACTGTCCGGTTCATTTGGCAGACAATTTTCCCTTAAACTGAATGACATGAACTGAGTTTTATTTTCATTTAAACAAAACCCATTGGCTCTAAACCATTTAGATGCTTCGCTAATAGTATTCTCCGTTATAGTTTTTAGAGAATCCATGCCCGAGCTCTTGTTTATAAAGGTTGTATCGTCTGTGTACGTAACGTATGGTATGTAACATCCTGATAACATTTACATTAGATATACGACTTTTGACAATTTTAGGTACTCATTTCAATTACATCAAGATGTTTTTGATTCCGTCAGTTAAAAATTCCCTAGAAAAGACCTATATTTTACATAAGCCTAGGACATTTTCCCAACTACTATAAATTCCTGAGACTGCAAGCATAACACATTTGCATTACTATGCACGGTAGGACTATGATTTCAAATAAGGATTCATTGCTATTTTCTCGAACCTAACCTGGCAAATACAGGAACCATGTAAAGAAAACTATAAACACTTCCTCATGGTTGAGATGTGTTGAATGCAAAAGCTTTATGGTTTCATTCACAGTTAATAAAAATGTGACCTAACTAAGAAATTGCCCATTACAACTCCTGCATGGGATAAATAAAAGTATCAGTCCTATTTATTAAGCAGAAAACATCATTTACCATATAACTTATGCCTTAGATGCCATAAATAAATGCAAAAGTGTTATACTCTCGTTACTGTAATGAAAATGTGTCCTATGTGAGATGGTGGCCTTATCTAGGAAATTACCCATTACAACTCTTGTAGATTATATACGTTATATCAGAAGAGCAAGTAAAAGTGACTATCTACAACTTTTATCACAGGCCTGTCAAGCAGTACTCCAAAGGCATGAAGTTATTCCCTACTTCCCCTCCCTTCCAGTGGCGTAGCCAGTAAATAATTCCAGGGAGGGTCAAAAGTGCTGGGGGGGGGGTTTGAGGGTATTCCCAAGAAAGGGGGGTATGGGGTCCACCCCAGAAAATTTTTAAACTCCCTGGCCCTCCAATTTTCAACTTAACCAATCGCTACGCTTTGGAGGTCATGAAGGGAGGGCAAACAGGGAATGACTTTACACCTTCGGAGTACTGCTCGAGACCTGTATAAGCCATTAAAATAATGCACTTTTTTTTTTAAAGATAAATAATAAAAGTGCCAGAATTGTTCTTGAACCAGAATTTAAAATTTACCACAAGAGTACAATGCTTGCATGAGTTGACTTTTATTTCATTTTACGTTTGTATTTTATTGTTCTGTAATACAATTTTTAGGAAATTATGTGAAATTAAATACAACATTTACTACTTTCACAGTCAGTGGTCTGTCAATTATTTTCAAAATAAAACTTTAATGGTTTATTGTTTATTGTATGCGAACCTAACATGACAATTACTGCAAAATCAGACTTTAAGCCAAAACATTCAGCCACCTAGCAGAAGACCTATCCAAAGAAACTTACCTATAACAATCTAGACTAGTCACGCATAACCATAGCAACAAAATTGCATTTATGTATGAATAGTTTTATGTTAATGTTGGTAAAGTAAGGATTTAGTATGACGAAAATAAAACATAACGAAAAACTCTTGTAACTAACTTACTGTATTTTAATAATATAATGAATGTTGTTGTCTGAAGCACTTATAACTGAGTACAGCCCAAATAATGAAGGCACCAATTACATTAGACAATAATATGTTAACCTATTTGATGTGCACATACAATAATATACTATTAACGTTACAGAAATTACAGTTCATTTTAGGTCATTTGAAAACCGCAAGTTGTTTTACTTGATAAGCTTAGCATTGTAGAATGCAAGGGACCTATAAGAATCTCTTGAGGGTGTAAGGTAGAAATCAACATACAATATGGTATCGGAGAATAGCATTACCCTCAAAGAAAATAAAATATATAAATAGCGGTAGCCTAATATTACATTTTATACCAAGCTCATAGCAATTTTCATTTAACTTACAGTAAGATTTCCTAAAAGAAAGCCAGATCTATATCTATGTCAACTTACCAGGCAGTCACTTTGCTTTGGTCCAGTGCAGCCACCAGCACAAAAAAGATGGCAGCATTCACGAGGATTCGGGCCAAAACATCGGCCTTGCCAACACTGAGGACTACAGTTAATCTTTGAGAACCTCTGGCAGTTTTCAGGACCTTCGCCCCAGCAACCCGCCTGGCACGATGAATGACAAGGGGTGCAAGATCTTTCGGGCAGGGAGAAGTTGTACACATAAACATACTTGGCATCAGGTCCTGTGATGATTTCTTCCCAGTTTATAGTCTTGATGTGACATAAATTATAGTTGTTGAACAAACCCACACTTCCACCAAGGATATCTGTAACATAAATTTTGTGATATTTTCATATATTATCACAATTTTAATGGAAGTATAAATGAAAGGAACATATTTCATTAGATTTTACAGGCTAAGTTTATTATCTTCATCTCCGCTCACTTCTGGAAATGACTATTGCACCCCAAAACGGTGATCTGATTTACAGTAGCGATATTGTAATGTAGGGGAAATGCTGCATGTGTTATGGGTAATTTCCCTAACAATCTAGCGCTAGAGGATTTTTTTTAACTTTGCTTAATGTCATACAATGTATATGTAATTACCAGTATGTACTTTTTTCGGTATAATTTATATAAAGGTTGACGCCATCTCGATGTCACAGAAACCACATGTTGTTAATTCACTATAAAACTCGTATTGCGTAATACGTAATACGCGGGGAAAAATAGTTGTATGCTGCTCACTAGGCTCCTCTCTAATGGGACCCGCCTGGGAAGGTAGGATTTAGGGTTTCGTCACAGAAGAGATTCAATATGTGACATAATAAACCTCGCGCTATTCAGTATATTGCTCCTAAACTAACATAAACGTTCCTAACCTAACAAAACGGAGGAGCTTGGCTGGTGTGCGGCATAAATCTATCTTTTACCAAATATGTTATAAGTAAAAGAGAAAATAATTCTTGGAATAGTCTATCGTATCGACAGTTAATGAAACAACGTCCGTCGAATGCGATCGCTAACGGCACGATTCTACTGCCGCCATCTCTGTCAGTTCGCACCGATTGGGACCAAGCTTACAGTGTAGCCAACACCACAAACATGACTACAGTACGTGTAAATTGAAAAGAGCAGTCTGGATTATAAATTAAATACGTGATGGTGTATTAAAATAGAATGGTCATTAATACTGCGATGGTAAATACCGAATGACGAATAAAATGACAGAATGCGTGTAAAGTGAACAGAGCAGTCTGAATTATAAACTAAATGAGTGATGGTGTATTAAAATAGAATGACCATTAATATTGCGATGGTAAATACCGAATGACGAATAAAATGACAGAATGATTAATATTCCGACAAAGAATGATGAATAACATTACGATGTTACATTACCAATATTGAAAAGATTATTTCGTCACTAGTACGCTAATATTAATTATGTTAGTGTGTTATTTAGAGTGGAATACTAATTATAAATCAAACGCCGGTTAAGTAGTGGCAGCTAGATTCTAGATCAGTGGCGTTAGGTTATGAACCTTAAAAATATAGTTTGGAGTAATTATGACCCAGTGCTTATCTCAATGACATCCTGGACCACCCCTTCCTCTTATTAAATTACACCCAACTGCAAATTCACTATAATTATTAATAATTACTCTTATCAGTTGTTACGTACTACCCCCACTGTTCCATAATATGGTATAAAACAGGCATTTTATATTGTTCCACAATATGGTATAGATATGTTAAATTTTAAAGAATTAGATGGTTAGGCTGTATGTAGTCTATGCTGGTGGTATCTATTATATTTAGACATGATATTAGACTTCCTAGGTAACCTAATTTGGCAATTTTAACTTTAGTCTATTTATATTTTCAGTGATCAGTTTATGAAAGGAACGTCATACATTTTGTCATAATACGTTAGATTTACCTTAAGATTAATAGAATTCCGAAGTCATATTTCACGACATTTTTCTGGGCATATGTTCATACAGCATGAAGCAGAAAAAAATACTTTGTAAGTAGGTTTACAATAATATTCTGAATATGTTAATGCTTATTTTCACGAAATGTTCATGTACTACACAGACTAATGTCACTAATGATAAAAGCATTAGTGAAATAATGGACAATATTTCACAATTCTTCAGGGTTACGTAAGCTAAAAATGTACATAGTAGTGCATAATAACTTTTTTGCAACTCATCGCCTTTAATGTTCCCTTCTTGTGGATAAGTTAAGTCTTCTCCCCCCCCCCCCAACTCAACTAACATATTCCTCTACCTTCAAGAGAAAATGTTTAAGTAGGATGCACATTTATACGACCAATAACAGGTCTAGAAAGGCGTATACAGTAGAAGCGTTAGGGTTAGATTACTGAAAGAAATTAAAATCCTGCCGTTATTTTATCTTTAAAACATAAAACTTCGCACAACTGATTTTCAGTTTCTAATTAGATCACACCTAATTCATTTTCCCCCATACTTGGGGCTAAAGCTAGGTAACATGATCGAATTTTGTGCATAAATAGGAATTAATGTTTTTCCAGGCTTACAGAAGACTGTGCCAACAATAGCTTATATTGCTTCGATATTATTAAAGCTGATTTGCTAACCTATTCAATAAATAGTTATGACTTCATCTTTTCGTCTAATTTCTTTTTAGAGAGTGTTCCTTCAGGCGGAGGAGAACTGGAAATGCGCTAGGGGGTTAGTCCATATTATTTACTAGAACTGCGAACGAAAATGCTCTTTTTCAGGCATAGGTAACTGAAATTGTAGGAGGAACGAGACTTACCCTCTTTCCACTTCTTGTCCATGTAAACAACGTGACGTCAATGCTCTGCAGTACTAGACATATTACGCAATAGGTATCAATTCCGCATCAGTAGCGTTGCAGTAACATCTTATACATGCAGCATGAGGTGCCCAATTTTGCAAGTTTTACAGTTTAGGGGCTAAGTTATAACGATCAAACATATTGAAACGTGAAACGAATTAACAGAAACTAAAAACTGTTCTCTCTTTACACGAACTTACAAATTTGATGTCTGCTACGGGTTCGAGTTTAAACTGGACTAGGCTACTTACTAACTAAACATTCTTTAACATTCTCCCCCATTGTGAATGGTTTCATTTTCTCCTCAATATACTGTATTTAGAAATGCGGTAGCTGTCACGAACCAATTGTTTTGCTTTGACATGCTAACACAAGTCTTACATTGCATTTATTATTAAAAATAATCGTTTGCCGCAGCTAAAAAGTTAGGCTTCATTGATACGTTAATTTCGTAATTATTACAGTTTACAGTATAATTAAACAATACCTGAAACGATAATTTTCCCGTGCTTCTTGGCATGCTCGTATTGAAGTGTCGTCTGCTGTTGAAATGTACAATAAAGCGAATTGGGGCACAACATATAAAAGAAAACGCGCTTTCATTTTGATGAATACAAAAATAACCTAATTCCAAGTCCTTACAGAAAGATTTTTTTTCTTCGGCTGATCCAAACTGCTTAGCTCCGGCTAGTCCATATTATTTACTACATCCGTGAATGAAAATGCTCCATTTCAGGCACAGGTAACTGAAATTTTAGGAGAAACGAGACTTCACCCTCTTTCCGCTTCTTGTCCATGCAAACACCGTGACGTCAGTGCTCTGCAGTACTAGACATATTACGCAATAGGTATCAATTCCGCATCAATGGCGTTGCAGTAACATCTTATAAAGGCAGCATTAGGTGCCTAATTTTGAAAGTTTTACAGTTTAAGTTATAACGATCAAACGTATTGAAACGTGAAATGAATTAACAGAACCTAAAAACTGTAGAAGGAGTAATGCAAGTTAGTGGTCTTCAATCCGTGGTCCGTGGCTTAAATTTTTGTGGCCCGCAAACAAATACTATTTTTAACTATAATGCGGCCTATAATAAATCTTGACGGCCTGCAAACAAACATAGCATCACTCAAAGAACTGCCTTCGAATTTCTTCTTCCAGCAAGCCAATATTGACAATTTAGTGACAAAGAAACAGTGTTAGGTCTTACTTAAATTGAAGAATGTTACTGCGATTTGTGTTATTCATTAAGATAGCAAAGCGGAAGACAAATTATAAAACACACAAATGTAATGTTAAGTAATCCCTACAGTTACTGTAATATAATTATGTACGATATATTTGTGATATGTAAGTATCATGTTATCAATCAATGCGGCTCGCTAGTTTTTCACCAAAAAGAAAATTACCCTTTAGTTAGAAAGATTAAAAACCACTGCTTTAGGTACGTACTCAATGAATACCAGCTCGCAGACGCCACACTAGTTAATGAAATTACAAGGGGGGGGGGGAAAGCGGACCGACTCTTGTAGCTGATTTCAGAGCCTTGTGATACGTAAATAAATGTAAGTAAATTTATCGGCTGTAGAACAAATTTCAATACATTCCCTGCTATCCTGTGAATGCCGCTAGACATGCGCAGTGGCTCATATCGGCAACTTAGATATTTTAGTCGGTCCGCTTCCCCCCCCCCTACCTGTACAGTACATAAGAAGGCAGTACCAACGAAAAGGAAACGAAACTCACTTGTCGTATTTGTGATATTACTCTCGACAGCCAGTGGCAATTCAGTATCAGAATACGTCAAGTGTTTTTCTTTTCACCTTGTAATATTGATAACTTACCCCGAAGAGCGGGCATCTCCAGGTTGTTCATCTTGGAGAGGGTAACGATAAGGGCAAAGTCCTTGTCGTGGATGCTGAGTTTGAAGAGGGTGCGTCCTCGAATGATCTGAAGACGTGGAAGCAC
This sequence comes from Ectobius pallidus, assembly GCA_964059195.1. Taxonomy (NCBI): domain Eukaryota; kingdom Metazoa; phylum Arthropoda; class Insecta; order Blattodea; family Ectobiidae; genus Ectobius; species Ectobius pallidus. Next base: position 107,703,438 of record CAXKWD010000002.1, on the reverse strand, counting down.
GATGCGAGGGACATCCACATGGGAGATGAGGACATACCCCGTCACCTCGCGAATGTACTGAAGGAAGCTTAGGTCCTGATTCTCGTCCTTCAGCCAAGTCAGTTCCAAGTTACCGTCCACGTAGGTGCAGTTGGAGTACCGATCTCTGAGGTTCCGGTAGTGGTGCTCCCTGTTGGAAGGCACAGACATCCGCCCGTTGGTCCCGATGCAGACTGTAAACAAACAAAAATCATATTAGCTTATCAATCACAAATCTTATTTCTCTTCGTTAGTTTGCTTGCACATATGTAGGTATAGATATTTTCTAATAGGTCTGAGCTTAAATAGTCTACTGGATCGTACTCGTGGACTCTCGTTTTCCGAATTTAATTTCACAAACCCATTCCTATCTCCCCTTTCTTTTTTAAGTAAATTCTTTCAACCACAAGCGGTAAATGAAGAGCATAGAATTAACTTTCATTTACTGCTGTAATAGGTGTAAACATCTGATACGAAACTAGAATCTTGCCTATAAATTGCATCATTGATTGCAATTTAATTTATTTGTTTGCTTATAAATTGTATCAATTACAATTATAATTCGATGCTTGCTTGTCTGCAAGTCTTCTAATCTCCCAATTGATGTGAATCTGGAAACTGGCCAGAATTTGATGCTGAGTTTGCTTAGAAAAATCGTGATATAAAGTCACGCAGGACACAAAGAAAGATCTTCACAATTATCACAAAAAGGCCATGTACAAGAAAATGCATGGTCCAAGTATTTATAAGTAGACACAAACGCAAGAATTTTTCAACTCATTCCGTGACATTTTGTGGACTAATGACACTGTACATTTCAACATACAACACATTTTTGTTATATGTAATTTAGCATTGTCATGGGTATTGTCCTTGCTTGAATAGTACACACAATAGGTTTGCGGATTCCTCTGTGTTCAATTTGAGAGATAATACATTTACCGGTAGCGTCAGCTGTGAAAAAGCAAGGATTTTTCTTTAATATTCCCACAACCGTGAAGTCTGCAAAACAGAATACATTACACCACTGTTATAGTGCTGTTTGGATTGTGTCATTATGTTTTGTTTTTAAAAAAACCTCAGTTCAAGCTTTTTAATTTTGTTTTTATTTGAACATCAGTTCAGGTATTTTTCTGAGCTTTTTAGTTGCATGCATAGCACGGCCTATAATATTAAACTAAAAATAACACGCAAATGAAGTACAAACATTGCAGTGTCTCCCAATCAAGTCACTGCTCACAGACTAAAGCAATATAATTAAGGATCTTTGTCTTAACGATGTATTTTGGAAAGGATTTTCAGGCAGTTTTGGAGCTCGATTTCTGGAAATGGCTTTAGTATTTAGCAAACGACTAGATGTTAGCCTGACACTTAAGAAAATCTGAGTGTTATCTCTCTTGTTAATGTAAATTCTAAGCACAAGTCGAAGTCATACTGTCAATTATTTTAATTGCACTCAGTTAATTGCAAATTAATATGAAGGAAATCTTGGTTGTTAATAAAACGGCGAGAGCAAAATTATAATACAAGAAGCTTAAATACAATTATAATAAACAAATTATTCATTAGAAAATTATACAATAACTTAGTATTAGGATTAACTTCTTCTTCTAGTTCTTATTCATCGTCTTCTTCAGTATTGACTCCCCTTTCATGGGTCTTAAAAACAGGGGAGGGTAGAAAATATGTGACAAACGCAATTAACACATTACAGGGCCTTATCCATATACACACAGGTGAACAGACAGCGGAAAAGGAACATTCGAGCCAGGCGTTAAGTCAATTCCAATCCAGAATTCGCATAAACCCTCCAAGAAACCTACACCCATAGCTCCTGTGACCCGTGACCTCTTGAATATGAATGACTTTACCGTCTTGGCCAACTCGATATAGAAAATAACCAGACAAGATAAACAGTTATTACTGTACATTTAACCAACAGGTCTGTGATTTCTGATTGATAATGAAGAAAATATTGTAGTCGGAAGAATCCGACGTCTTACAAAGTGTATGGCTTAGGCATAATATTTCTGTAACTCTAAAATGTATTCTTAGTAGGCAGAATATCCATTAAAGTAAGCATGATTAGCTGAATCCTCGTCAGATTTACAGTGTTGTAACATAACATCGAGCGTCGCATTAACTGGAATGCAGCTAGCTGCGGCAGTCGAGATTTTTAAACATACTACCAAGAATTATAAAAAGAAATAAAAGAACAAGAATTAGAAGAGGCAAATGTGGTCGGGAATTTTTAGAGTGGCTGCTAATAGTGTGGGAACAATGAAAATAAAACTTGAGAGCACTATAAGATGTTCGTCATAAAAGAAAGAGAAGATTCTAGAGTGACATCCACATGCATTCTAGTTCTGTGAGGTCGAAGTCTCTGGAAGTAACCTAACATCCACAGAAACTAACTATGAATAACTTTTGTATGTCAGGTTCTTCTAAGCGGAAGACGTAAGTGATTCTGGCACTTAATCTGTTAACCGGTAATGACTCGGAGTTAGTAAATGTTAACGTTTCGAAGCTGATTGAATGCATATTTTAGGCTGTGCGTAGTCACGAGGATCGGGGCTGATCGACAGAATGCTAAAATAGTTTACGTTAGCGATAATCACAGAATAAAGACTCATAATTTAAACAATCATTTTCAACTTTGGAAGTTGATAACCACAACAGGTTCAAGAACCCTGTACTCCACAAGAGAGGGTCAATAGACAAAAATCTCACTAGAATATTGCTATTATGCGGGCAGGATTCACTTCTTGTTTGCGTGGTGATTATTTATTTATTTATTGCATTTACCTCTTTGGACTAAAAGTTATCAACTTATCACTCTTTATTTGCAACGTCAGTGCTTTTTAAAAACAGAATCGGCTGTCTTGTATATTAAAATATTATGATTGTTATCCTTTCCTCTTTGCAAATATATGGTCCAATGTCTTTACCATTTCTGCAATGTGCTTGACTTGCGGGAGATCCAAGGTGAACTTTTAGTACGGTACACGGAAGGTTCTCCCATTTGCACTGATGCCATTGCACAATCTATTCTCCTCCATATTTCTCCTACTCCTTCTCCTCGCCGTCGTCATCATCATCATTATCATCAACATTATCAAAACCATGATGGAAAAGTAAGATGCTATGCGGCTTCCATGCACATTAATATGTTCAACCCAATGGAAAGAAAATTCCATCGAAGCTGTCACTTTATTTTTCATAAACATTTATCATCATCATCATCCATTACAAACTTATTGTAAAAAATTGTTGTTGTTGTTGTTGTTGTTGTTGCTGCTGCTGCTGCAGAAGGAAATAGTTTCAGAAAGCCCATCTCCGCTTATCCTAAACGCTCTGCCTTAGTACAGTTCCTTATTCTCCACAATGCGGTTATGATGAGTAATGTAGCTTTGCTTTCGGATGGAGTTTCTTAAAACTTCAGCTACAGCTTTGCCTTGACGCAACTCACACATCGATAACATCTCAAGCATGTACAATGCAATTTATTTCAGCCATATTATTATGTGAAGTTCATGGACAGACCTTTAGGTTCCGATCTACCATCTCCTGAGTATAAATTTCAGAATTACATTATTATGTTCAGCGAAGGTTTATATTTTAGAGAGCACACACTCTGTTAATAATATACCATATTGCTTCATGTCAAAATGCAATTAAAGATCTTCAGTTTCATGATTACGCCCCATACAGGCTTTTAAATTCAACTCTTTAACAAAATTGTCTTATATCTAGTTCACGTACTTCTACAAAACGATAATAGCCAATTCTAGTGCAGAAGAAGAAGAAGAAAAAATTAAGAACCGTACTAGACAGAAACACTCAACTGAAGAAAAGTCAATGACTGTAAGATAATAGGCCTATATAGTCGGTGTGCGAATGTTTTAAACATTGGGATGCTAGATGTTGTCCGGTCTAGAACCGGCCCCAAATAAAGAAGTACCGGTATCTGTCTCACTTTTACGTAGATAGGACTAATGTGCTAGAGTGAGACAGACTTACTTGTTTACTTCAGGGCCGGTTCTAGTTCGGACAGTATCTACCCACTGTCTAAAACATCTGCGCGTCGACTGTAGTTAAAAAAATATACTATCAAATCTTTTCAATATATAGAAAACAATTTTTCTAGAATAGGCTAAATACAAATAGGCTATAAATAAATCTTTCCTTTTTCAGAATTTGTATTCAAAACACGAGCGTAGAATGAAAAGAATAAATTAAATCGATTCCATGCTAGTGCTATTTTCTAGACTATTTTTTCTTGAATAAACACAAATATAAATAGTGTAATAATATAGGCCCAAATAGTTTTCTTTTTCAGAATTTGGATTTAACTCCGATGAGTAGAAAGAAAAGAATAATAATTTTCTAGGTATTCTTATCTTAGTTATTTCATGTTTAATCTTTTCCATGTCAATGCCTTCTTCTCTAGGGAAGAGTTTGTTAGAAGGCGAACATTAAACGTTATTCACCGAGAAGTCTGAATTTTCCTTCTCAAGCAAATTATCAAAATGATGAGAAATCGTGGACTCAAAGAAGAAACGAATAATTTACATACATTATTCATTTTTAAAAGTACTTCATGGATATTATAAGCATATAGAAACGTGGTTCCAGAAGTTACGTGAGGATCAAGTCATTTTAAGATACTATAAGACTCACGACAAACTGCAGTTACTCTAGAAGCTTAAAACACGTTTGTCATGCGTTACTCATGTTACTAAGTCGCATAAAATATTTCCCATGTCGCAAATTTGCAACATCACTACTACCTTTTTTTTATTTTTAGCATATTTATTGCATGTCCAGTTTCCACCACCAATCAAAACAAGGTTGCAAGTTACCGCAACAAAATGACCCGGACGCGAAAGAAGGCAGGTGCGAGGCTAGCAACTTGTCCCTCTCCCCAACGTTTCTCGAGAACCTAAATCCTTATCACAGCAGGAACACTACATTAAGTAACAATTTCCCTCACAAGTGGAGTTATAAATTTGCACAGAACTTGTAATACTTTATATTGCCATGTGAGATAAAAAAGACAATTGACAAAAGTAACACTTTCGCATTTGACTTGTGTTTAAAATTATTGGCATAATTATAGTTGTCTAGTAAAGAGAATCTAATCTCTGTTCTTGTCGTAAGTGTCACGTTTCTAAAATATCGAGTGTCAGGATACAACTATGCTCTAGAAACAATACTTTATAATTTCCTTTGCAATAATTTCAGTGGTGTGCCTCATTTAGGCTCTTTTCACACTGGGTCCCTTGTGACGGTCACCGGTGATTGCAGTGAACACACGCCGGTCACTTATGACGGTCACCCCTAGTATTGTCAATAGTAGCTACATGAAAAACAATTTGTAATCGCTTTTGACAACCCAAATGGCAGATCGACATTTCACTTAATTTATAAAATCTTCAGTATTAATCAAATCTAAACTCAAGATTGGATAACTAGTTTCGCTGAGCTCGATTATACAACTGAATTATGTATATACAACTTGCATGGTTGGTAATCATTAAATGCGGTAATCGTCACAAGTGACCCAGTGTGAATTCTCCCATTTAATCCAATGCTTCTTCGCCTGTGATGGTCACCGGTGACCATCACACGTGTTCGGAGGAGACACTGCGCGTCACTTGTGTTTGTGAATACTCCCATTTAAACCAATGCCGATGACGGTCAAGGAAGTGTGTTCTTTAATACAATATTATAAAGGAATGTCTATAAGTAATTTATAAGTTGGTCTCTTATAATTTCCTTAAAGACTAACTCGTATTCGCTACCGTAAAGAAGATTAAAACGCAATACCGTATCGTAAAAGTCATCGCTAAGGCCCGGAAGTTAATGCTCTATCAGAAGACGAAAAATGCATGCAAGTATGCTCTAATATTTTTAAAATATGCTCCATAACAAATGAAGAATGCTCTATTATTTAGGTAATTTTAATACTTCACGTTTTCTTGTTAGCTAAATTGCATAATAATTTACTAGCAATAGTAGAAGTTGTGTAAATTAGATTGCAAAACTTAAATTAATAGCCTATAAAGAACTGTCGTAGAACACGTTAAGAGAATCATAGTAATTGATGCGTAGGTACTGTCGAGTTCTCATCTTGCATGTGTTATCTATAGCCTATTATATGAGTGACCCTGCCTCAGATGCAACAAAATGTCATTCAGAGTGTCTTCGCAAAACATGTGCTATGATTTCATGATTTAGCCGTTCCTGTCCTGATAATAAACGAAGAAGTATCATTTAAAACCAATACATTCTTATTAAGGAATACAGGATAGTTACACACGTATTACTGAAAATTCAAGACAGAATCAGGTAGGCCTACTATTCTATTTTAGAATGGTTTGTGTTCAAGTGTACTAAGTTTTGATGCCAACTTACGCCTATATACCTTATAACCAGGGCCCGGATTTTAATGACATGTCATCTTTTTACTGATGCTGTTTAGACATTGCCAACTTGTAGATAAATCCTAATCATGACCTATAGATTACAGAAATGCATTTTTATTAGGTCATTTTTTTTTGTCATTTTAGGCAATTTTATATTTTTATGGCATTTATTTCAACTTTATATCATTATTCCTCATTTAGTAATTTTCAAGCATTTACACTGAGTACATTAACTTCTTTTGTCGTCCCCAGCGATGCTGTCTTAACAGCTATAAGTACTTTTTACTATTTATCATATTTCAAGTATGCACCCATTGCTTCTTCTCAAATACTCCAATAAAGAACAAAGGACAAAGTTTTTAGACCTACAACATCTTTTCTGCATTTACAGTTTTGACAATTATGTACAAATTAGTCTATAACTTTGTGTGTACAATAACAATTTTTATAAATAAAATATCAGTTTTTAGGTCATTCTTTATAATTATTAAGTCATTTTCTTTAAAATATAGGATCTTTTTATAGGTCATTTTTCAAACAAATTTAGGTCATCAGAATCCGGGCCCTGCTTATAACAGTAACAATAAAATTTGAAGGAAAAATTAAACGGAAAACTGTTGGCTCGGAAATAGCACTGCTAAAGCCACAACACGGAGAAATTCTTCGGTATTTTAAAAATAAAGTTTGGCAAAGGTAAAAACAAATAAATAAATAAAAATTCAACATCGGACTGATAATAGTGCCTAGGCTCCTTACGCACACACGCCATGCTTTGTTTTCGACAGTTTGTTAGCATGTTGTGGGTGGCGGAGCAACTTCCCGCGCAATCCATTTCCATATTTACGCTAAGTAAAGTGGATACTCAAACACTGAACAATGGCGGATGTTTTAAGAGCGCTGGCAGACAAAAAGATTGAATTGATGTAAGCAACCTACGCTTCCAAGGCACATTTTATCATCATAAGTAAGTTGTTAATGCTTTTTTGTATCTCCCGAAAGTAGTGTAGGAGCTCACGGTTAAATATAAGCACTCCTAGATTTTTGTGTAACAATTCAGCAGTACCCTGATCTTTAAATCGTTCAGAATAACGTGTTTACAAAATTAGTTTTCACCGAGTGAAAAATAATTATATACAGTACATAAATGACAGTACAACCACTTTGCTTCATTTAATACTGATAACGAATTTACTTAAATAGCAACACAGTTCTCCTTCCCAGACTTCCTACTATCACTGCATTGCATTCGTTTGAATGCATGCTGCCTTGGAGCCGTGGTGAAGGAGGCTGTGGATTCGAGTCCCGTCTCGGGTAACTTATGGGTGTATGTGTTTAATAAGGAAAAAAGGAAAACAACGAAAACAAAACAGTTCACACGCTAAATAATTAAGGAAAATTGACTTATGACCGGCTAAATTTATTAATTATAAATAAATAAATAAAGATGCAGGTTGGTGAAAATTATTTTCTACCTCGTTTCTCGAACCCATAACCAAGACAACTTGCCGAAAAATTTGCAAGGTCATTGCACCCCAGTACTTAAGGTGGTCATATAACTTAACAGTTCCAAATGTTGTTATCCATGATAATGTAATTCAACATTTTCCGTAGTTCGATAATATTTAAACTAACATATTTTCAGCGTTATTCTATGAAAAGTTTTAATTATTTGTTTATAATAAATTGATTTGTTGTTACTTATACTGAAGTATTCAATACAGTTCAGCTCCCATCTGTGCCCCAAACTTTACGAAATTTTACAAAAACAATCTGCAATCTATAGGGAACTTCCCCTACTACTTTTATTAAAATCTATTACAGGTAATATTTTATTACCAGATATTTTCATTCAAAATTAGCATCCCCTTCATTATAAATTCACGCCAGACTTCACTGCTTATCCTATGAAGTTTGGAAGAGACTTACTCTTTCCGTTATGCAGAAGCATGGGTCCTGAATCTAGAAACTGATTTCCATTTGTTTGCCATGCACATGTGAGTCAGCATTAATAGTAGTGTAGGTATGAGTGCTTACGTGGGTTTGTACGTTATGCATTTCAAACAAATGTGCGTCTTGAAGGTAACTTATTCGAATTGCGTGCTGTGGAACTTAAAAATACCGCGGCGACCTGATTATAGTGCCCACGCGACCAGGGCTCGTCTTTCCAAATGTCACAGGCACACAATGTTTGAGTTTGCAACTCTCATCGCGATTTAGAAACAATGCAATGGGCATGATATTCCTATTTTATAGCTAGATTGGTCTCTAGGTGCTATAAGAACGCCGGAAAAATAAGCCATAAGTATGTATTTTTTTTAATAATGCGAGAAATGCTGACCAAAAAAAGTGTTCCAACATGAACTTAACGTTGCATTAATCATGACCTGATATAAAGCGCAAATTAGGAAAATTAAGAAATTTCGTGTTGGCCAAGGACATTTTGGAGAGTTTCCGCACTTGACATTTTATTAATGATAAGCATGATAAGGATTTAATGGTTCAAAGTCGATTAAGCTAATGTCCCATGCCTATTCTGTGTTTTTTAAAGTGATGATCACTGACTTCAGATAGTTGAAACACGATGCACTGATAAATAAAACGCATGTTGGAATATCTCTTTCGGGATGAATAATTAATTTTTTCCTATTTATTTTCACAGTTTTTCCAATAATATGCATACTCAGGAAAAATAATTTATTTAGCACTGTGTTAGAATAAAGTTAAAGACGGCAATATTTCTGCCACTCATAAGCACCGGGTAGATTTTTTTGTTTAATAAGCACCGGGTAGATTTTTTTGTTTATATGTTCGGGATTGGCCATATAACAATTTAAAAATGTAATAAACAAAAATATTACCTTATACAATATATTGAAATAATGCTGTAATATATACTGGTGGAAAATTATATTGATCACAATAATATTTTCAAACATATATCATTATATATCAAATATCAATAGGCCTATATCAAATAAAAGTATCAATAGCTTATCAAGTTCACGAACATAATGTTCCAATTATTGTAATAGACTTCTAAAGTTGAATTATTCTGAGTAAATCACTTACTTTTATAAAATCTATGTAATTTTAAAACATTGGAATTCAAAAGTATTAAAAAATCGTGTGCCATGCCCATTATTCATATCATATCCATTAAATGTTCAAACACAAAACAAAAAGCTGATATTTTGAAGTAAAAACAAAAATAGATAATGTTCATGATAATGAGATAGTCATTGACGATTCTACATAATCAATTACATAACACTGTTGCCAGTCTGTGAATTAGGCTATTTACTTTCACATCATTGTGTATTTATATTACTTTAGGATTTTTAAGGACCATATGTTTTGGAAACAGCGATAAGCGAAAATTTTTACAGATTGTTATATTCAGCTTTATAGATGTTTAAAATATCACTTTTAAGCAATTCACATCCACACAAATCACAAAATTTGTTGGATTGCATGGAATATGTAAATAAGTGCGAAATACATTCCCTTCAGGACGTATATTGAGAAATATTCTCTGAAATATTATTTAAAATCTTAAATGTGTTTGCAATTTCTTGTTCATTCTCTTAGTAGCCTCTTACCCTTTTATACTGTCTCCATGATTGCTGAGAAGTTATACTTATGATCGATTAAAGTAATGATTGATGGATGTAAGTTATGCCATTCGACAAGTTTCATTATTTTATGCAATGTGATTGCCAATCATGTTTGAGAATGACTATTTATTATTTCCAAATTTACAAAACTTCCCTTATTAGAGGGTTTCCACCCTGAATGAAGCGATGCAAACAGAAATATACCGGATGTAGAGAAACTCCCTAAGATATACAGTAGGTTAATTACGTTTCATATTTCATACCTGAAACTAAAATGTATTTTCATTGCCAAAGAAAGTTTTAAAATAATTTTGCTTGTACATTTCTCACTTTTATTCTTCAGCATTAATGTAAATAAATGAGAAAACTTTAAGAATCTCAACTTTAGTATAAAGTAACTCATTTCGCGAAATATCCGAAGAAATAGAAGGAAGTTAAAATCGAAATCAGCCATTTCAGGCTCCTACTGCCGGCCAGATATTTGTGGAATACTAAATTTAAAAAAAATATATACGAGTATATATATTCCAAGGAAAGCATCAGCCATAGAATCATCTAACTGAATGTCATTCATGTAACAGAGTTTTTTAAAAATTTAATATGTATTTTAACAGTCATTACTGGTCATTTTTTCCTTAATTACTACTCAATTTGCTGTCTTTAAATAATTACAGAAACATTCATTCGGTTTAATTAAACCGCTAGATCTTTATCAACACAAGTGATAATACTGCTGACAATCTCGCAGATCAACAGATAAATATTACGACTGTACACTGGTTCTCACTTGAGATAACGTAAAAACAGTTTATTCAGTCTTAATATTACCTGACTCGAGATTGCACGTATGAAGAAGGCGTGTCAACGGGGCGAGATCTCCTGGCCTCCAGGGTCGATTCTAGACAGTTCAAGTGCGAAGAGTAGCGTGGTTATAGGAAAACCGCAAATTGCTCCCTCTAGCTCAAAGAGGGGAGAATTCTGTGTAATCATTTCAGGCAAAAATTCCACTCACGACAGAAAAATATGCATAATGGAACCTTCATAATATTCCTAGAACTTTCCCAACGCTTTAAGATTCTAGATTACTACAACTTGTTTTGAACCAGAAGGCAAAATATCTTCTGAAAATATTTGGATTGCTAGAAATCTCTTTTCATAAGCAGAATCACAAGAACACGTATAAGTAGTGAACTTCATTTAAATAGATTTTCGAAGCGAATAAACCTAATTTTTCTTTGTCCACTCACCTGATTGGTAAGAAAAGTTTAGTACCGATTTTACTATACTGTGCTTATTTTATCCGATAAATAAAAATAAAGTGTTCAACGTGAATATGCCATTGTAATGTTGAATTTGTGTTTTTATTTGCATTTTCTTGCTGGTCCATGTAACGTTCTCTCTCTCTTTCTCTCCCTCCCTCTCTCTTTATCTCTCTCTCTCTCTCTCACTCTCTCTCTTACTGCCATGTCTCTCATAAAGGCAAACACGCACATGCATTATTTGTCAATATATATATTGTACATATATATATGTGTGTGTATGTATGTACAGTATATTTACATATATATATATATAAAACTTTAATATACCGGTATGCACAATATACGTTTATAAGTAACTTTCATAAAATAGTCTGATAAGTTAAATCTAAATGGTAAAATTCTCGTTAAACCTATAATTGTTTGGAAACAATGTATACCATTGGAATTAATAAACAAGTTTAACCATTTTACAAACAAAAAGATAATTACACTGAATCAAAGAATTAAAATACTTTTACCGCCAGATTGTTAGAACGAATAGTCTATGCATCTTAGACATATGAAGTTGGTGGACATACAGGTACAAGATGACGGCAGATGCTTATGACAGGAGTAAAGTTGTTAAATAAACAGACAAGCCAAAGCATTAAGAACGTAGAGTTTATAGCCCACGCAGGTGGTGACACTGGAGTCTCATTTATATTTCGGATATCAGTTTAATTAGTTAAAAAGAGATAAGTGTGTAGGCTTTCAATCTGACAGCAAGCAGCGAATTAACGCATAGAATTTATGTGGTATTTTTTTTTAAACTTCTTAAACAAATTTGAGTTAGTTTCTGTATGAAATTATTTTGTAATGAAATAAGTAACTCGAAATGTATTTCCCTGAATCGACAGGCCTGACGCGACGTTGCGGTATCCAGTTATGCATAAGTTAGGCTATGCTATCTTCATGATTTTATACGTACTATGCTCAGCTAGAAATTTGTATAGCTTAATCAGGTAGGACCTGTTGATGTGTTTGAAATGTAGCCTAACTATACAATCTCTGAAATTCTCAACGCGTGTCTAAAATAAGTTGCAAGACAGGTTTACAGGATAGCTATCTGTTTTTAAATACTACATTTGCAATTTTGTTGGCAACTATCTTTATAGTCTGAAAACCTGGGAGAGTCAACTTACAGGAACGTAAACACGAGTCATGCCTATGTAGATAGTAATGAGATTACTTTTCTTTTTACTAATTATTTACTTATTACTATACTTTACTTATTATTTTTCTGTAATGTATTTAGTAAAAGTTGGCAATTAAATAAACCTAAGTTAAGGTAATTATTCTATATTATATATTAATTCTCTGGAAAAATATGTGTCATATTTTTCCACATAATTCATGATTCCTTTAAATAAAGATTAAAGTCGAATAATTTGTGTTGATAATCATTAGTGTATTCGTTTATTTTGGCATTTTGTGTGTTCAGTGACAGATTAGAAAATAATTGGTTGAACCATAAGACTCTTTCAGTAAACTCATTAATTAATTTCATTCTTCTAGTTCTATTAGATTACAAGCACAGAATCTATTTCAACCTTAACGCACTATTGTATAAGCGGATATTGGTATGAAAGGATCCAGATAAATTGTATAAAAACAAACTGTGATAACAAAAAAAGAAATAAAAAATAGATTTTAGAATTAGATTTCTACGAAAACATTTTATATTAAGAATTCATTATTATTGAACAAAAAGGTGGAAAATTGTATATACATTTTAACAAATAATTTAATTAGTAGAAAAAATTCTAACAAATGGTTTAGAAGAAAAACACTGTATACAAAAAGAAAATAAGTAATTTGAAACTGTCCATTCTCTATTATATAAGTAAATAAATAATATATTATTTGCTAATGTAGATTCTTCTTAGGTCAGCTTTCTTTCATACCACTATCCACTTAAGTTATATACTAAAAGCGTTAAGGTTGAAATAGATTCTGTGCTCCTAGTCTTTAAGTAAAATTTATAATAAAATCTACCTACATATAATTGTTGTTTCATTATCATTCCAATAATTTCTGAGAACGTGTGATTGGAAGTGTTTACCGCCGTACTTTATTATTCAATCAACCTTCAAGTAACTTATTAATAACGTATTAGTCAGTATCAGGTTCTGCAGAAAATTTGCTGCGACATTTTCATTGTTCTATGAGTATGACGTATTGCATACGGTACAAGCAACCGTGATAAGCAGATTGATTTGAATAACAAGGAGAAAAAAAAATAACTGCAGATTGTGTTCAGGACTTCCGTGTCATAAAGAATTACTTTCAATCTTATGTACCATACATATTTCTATTATAGTAAACTCTGCAGAAATTTTTTTATGTTCTAAAATAACTTATATTTTTCATCAAGTTAAAAACGCATAGCTTTGGATATAAATATGAAAACGCAGGCCTATCAGTAATAGTTCTTAATAGAACCCTTTTTATTTTATCTCTTTGATAATGATAACAATCAACGTCCACAGGAAGAAAATTATAACATTAACACCTTTACTAAGCCAAGGCATAAAATGTGCTCTGAAAATTGTATTAATAAAGTATTTAAAAATTAAAACCTCTATTCTAAATCAGCCAAGGAATTATAATCGTCCTCATAATTGCAAGTTTCTCTATACTTATAAGAGTAAAGGAGAAGATTTAAACTAGTCATTGGCATATGGAAACAACAAAGCATTTGTAGGCCTATGTACAGCAGGTTCGATTCCTGGTTCAAGACAAATTTGCATTTCAAGATTACAACATAATTCTATCTGTAGTAAAAACAGGAAGGCAAATGATCCTTAAAGGAATTTTGTCCTATCTGTCGCTCCACCACGTAGGAGTATGGGCATTTCCTAGACCTAGTTCAAAGAATACTTAGCGCATACCTAGTTCAAAGTTTCGAAATAAAAACTGAGCAATTAGAAATAATTCAGAACGCGTCATATCTCCAGTTGTCACACAAGTTACAAAGGCTCGTGCCGTCAGATGCAACATGGCATCACATGCAGAAGCTTTACCTTATCTGTCATAATACAGTATTTTTGCTGCGTGTCTTTCCATCTATTCAAATCCTGTATAACATCATGTGTGGTTGTGAGTGACTTATAGTTTATATAAGGCAGAGATCCTACATTTGTCGTAAAAAGTAGTTTCAATTATAATATTAGCAACTCTAAAAGGTAAACGTAACGTGTAAACAGTTTTATAGGCGATCAATTGGAAGTATGACGTACACCAATGATGCATGCTCAAGTCTTTAGATGATATATTGGATATAACAGCATTTTGTACACTTTTTAAAGCAAAACGTTGGTACAACATGTAGACGCAGACGGATTTATGATTTTCTAGACATTAATAAATCGGTCGGGAGTAAAGACTCTTCAAAATAAGAGTACAGTATTATTTTTCTGAAACAGAGACAACTAGCAGACAACATGGCATGCCACGAGGGTTCAGACTTCAGAATACAATGTTACAATGTGAAAAAAACAGAGAGAAATTTACCATAATGGGACAAAAAGTAAATAATCTGTAATTACATAGGGCTATATATAAATATAAGCATTCATGAGCCACAGATTATTGTCTCTGTTGGACACTACATGATAATATTATAGGAGAAAAATTCCTCCGGCACTGGGACTTGAACTTGGGTTCAACTTGGGTTCAAGTCCCAGTGCCGGAGGAATTTTTCTCCTATAATATTATCATGTAGTGTCCAACAGAGACAATAATCTGTGGCTCATGAATGCTTATATATCTGTCTTGAATGTTAACTGTACAATAACAGTGGGAGCCCGGTCACAAAAATCACTACTTAGTGTGCCTCACAGTACTGCATATGACATAACTTGTCTGTCTGTGAGGTAGACCATTAGGGCATTCAGTCATAGGAGAGAAGTTCCATCTGGCGCTGCGAATTGAGCTCCGGCTTAGCTCAGTTGGTAGAGCATTGGCGCGAATAGCCAAAGGTCCTGGGTTCAAGTCCCAGTGCCGGAGGAATTTTTCTCCTATAATATTATCACTATATATAAATGTTTATGTAACATTACCAATAAGCCTCTCAATGTCAATAATAACAGTAATAGAAGAGATAATAATAATAATAATAATAATAATAACGCATTCAAAATCTAAATGTTTTCTTCTTACATCCTCTACTTACACACTAAGGGTTCCTTCCTATTCGCTTTTACATTCCACTTGTCACGCTTTAAAAACCATTAGGCCTATATGTAAATTAAATTAATACATTTAGCTTATTAGTCTGAGAATTTAGGTGTCTCTAAGTATATATATATATATATATATATATATATATATATATATATATATATACACACACAGGGCTTATAAGGATTAGTCTATATTTTACATACATAGTCCCTCTACTGAATAAAAAACTGAAATACGCCATGCTTATGGAATTGACTATAATATAGAGCAAAATGCTTATTGATGAAAAGCAAGGTCTAACATATTTACAAAAGCTGTAACTCAGCACTATCACTGAGAAGGTAGACTAAGCATTTAAATATTCCACTTTAAAATACGGTACTTCCATCTAAATGTGTTATTCCAACTTATACATTTCATTTATTACTATTATTATTATTATTATTATTATTATTATTATTATTATTATCATTATTATTATTATTTCATTTTATTTTTAGTTTCTTCGCGTATTTGGAGATTGAAGTTTTATTTTTGCTCAGACAAATAAAGTTCTAATTAGGCCAAATAATATATGGGGTAAGATTATTCCTGAAGGTGTTTAAAATAAGGAATCAGTGGAAATTAGTAATCTAAGCTTTTCCATATTTTATAACATTTCCTTTCTACGGAACCAACTATTATTCAGTTTTTTCCCCCTATTCGTCTAATAAATAACAAGGAATATTTAGAGGGAAAACCGTCCTGATCTTGACATCTGAACATACATTGCTATATATCTACATTGTTATGAGGAAGGATGTAAGCCCGATAAGGATGATTTTTTATTTATTTATTTATTTATTTCTTCTTCTTCTTTCGTTTCACCCTCTTTGGGGTACGTTGAACCAGTCATTTCTTTGTGTGTTGTTCCTTCCTAAGTGCCCAGTATTTCTTCATTCTTTCTGATCTTCTCTTCCTCTCTTCTTCAGAGATAATAGGTTTGGACTTCAGTGACGACCTGTCTTGGAACCTTGTATTTTCGTCTTTAGTTATTATTTTAGCCGTTCGATCTAATAGTGATTTTTCTGTAATTTTTAACTCGACTAGGTCTTTTTCAGTTTCTTTAAACCAGTTGGGTTTTGTTTTGCGGTTGCGGAAGAAGTCAAAGATTTGTTTGGTTAATCTAACAGAGTCCATTCTAAGAAGATGACCATAGAAATTTATCCTCCTTTTTCGCATAGTGTCTGAAAGTTTTTCAATTTTCTTGTAGAGGGTTTCATTCTTGATGTATATCATCTTATTATCCTGAAATTTAGGTCCTATGATTTTTCTTAAAATCTTCCTTTCCTTTAGTTCAAGTTTCTCCATCTGACCTTTGAAATTCATGTTTAGCGTTTCTGCCGCGTACAGTGCTTCTGGTTTAATTACTGATCTGTAATGTTTAATTTTTGACCCCCATGAAAGGGATTTCTTGTTGTATGTATCTTTTGTTAGTTGAAAGGCCATTTCAAGTTTGTTTTTTCTGGATTCCATTGTTTTGCATTCCACCGCATTCCAACTGATCCATTCTCCGAGATACTTGAATTCGTTTACTATTTCTATTTTTTGTTCTTGGATTTTGAGGTATTGACGTGGGTGTTTGTTGTTTGTCATGATTTTGGTTTTTTCAAAGGAAATGTGAAGACCTATTTTAGCTGCTTGTTTAGCTAGTTCAAGTATTTGTTCTCTTGCTTCCTCCATCGTTTCAGCAACTAAGGCCATATCATCCGCAAAGGCAATACAATTTATTTTAAGGTTCTTCTTTTTGCAACCCAGTCTTATTCCAATCTTTATATTTTTGTTCCATTCTCTTACTACTTTCTCAAGTGCACAATTATTTATTTATTTATTATTATTATTATTTTTTTTATTCTTTATTTTTTTTTATCAATAGCCAGAAGGTTTACATAGACCTTAAAGTTTGATTTTAATACATTCCGGTTACTTCAAAAGGGTAGGAATTTGAGCCAAACGTTAATGTAAATAACAGAAAAAAGTCTAACAATATCACAGCACATCGGGGTGGTAATGTGCAACTTGCAGGCTGCCGGGAAGAAGAATCTGTTCCATTTCAGTTGAAACATGACCTAGAAATATCACGCAGAAGAGGGAGGGGGGATTTACTTTCGCTACCTGCTGTCCTTGTCACTCCACAGCCCTCTACAACAGTAGAAGCACATGGAAATCACATGACTTAGAAAAATCAATATTCCCTCCTCTAACAGAGAAGCATTTTCCTCCACTGCGCACCCAAGTCGTGTTTCAAGAGCGATGGAACGGCTTCTATAAACGTATAGGCTACACTCTTTATCGCTGTCCGCGGACATAGCCTAATTATGCTCAACCCCATAAAACTATTTGCATTTTACTTACAAGGCTGAATTAAAAATTAAATTTTATAGATTGCCTTGCATCAATTTACTTGAAAGCTTCTAAGGTAGCTTAAACTAAAGGTTTCTGAAACTACTAATATTACCATGAGTAGACATTTCCGCTCGAACATACAACAATATTTTAATGCAGAGATGAGCTATTCTGCTATTGCATGCTCCTCCTCCTCTAATTTGATTGGTGTTCGCCCTGAGGCTAGTCCCCAGGTGTTGGATGTGATGCAAGTGACGCATGACACCGTCAGCCAGTAAGGTGGGAAAACATATTCATACACTTCTCTCATACGGTGAGCATGAGTGTGTACAATATGCGGGCATTACAGTCACAAGTACAGTATACTTTATAAATAGCTTTACTAGCGTTTTCACCACACTGATAAGTTTGGTTTTTCACAAAACAATATTGGAAAATTCATTAGATCTTTAAATTCGACATCATGGTATAACGCCCAAGGGAGATGATGTAGAAATTTCATGGAGATGTGTCTATTTTAAGTGAGGAAAAGAAGCGGTTTCACACATATACACACTTCATATCCCTCTTTTCCTATATCCTTCTTTTATTTATATATATATATATATATATATGTGTGTGTGTGTGTGTGTGTGTGATTTAACAGACTGGTCACATCCCCGAAGAAAAAAACTTTTAAGACTCACGGAATGGGAATAAAAAAACAGTGGTTTGCTTCGTTCAAAAATATGACCTACCGAAGATATGCGAAAGAAGTACCATACTGTAGGCTAGTATAAACATACAAAGCGAACCTGCTTGTTATTTGGATGACCTACAATACGTTTATGCTTTTAAAAATATCTCTATTTATCAATCATTTGTACTCATGAATAAGATTTCCCCAATTTAATTTACACATCTCATATTATTTCCCGAGAATGTTTCATGCATACATACAGGCTAAACCACCATAACTCATTCAAAGCAACATACAGACTGCCATTGATGGTAAGTTATTTGTGAGTAAAAATTCTTACTAGCACATTATAAATGGTACCTGCTTTTAAAAGCCAGTAGCGGCAGGATATCGCTGGTAAACAGGTGGTGTTTATTTTAAATCGGGTTGCAGCACGTGCTACACAATTTTAATTTTTTTTTTTTTTTTCAGAAGGTAGGCACATTCTAAGAGCGATACATGGACAAATGAAATCACCACGTGCTCTGCAGTGCGTTTATTTTTTCACCACGTCGCTGCTCATTCATTACTCATTTCCGGCGAAGCTCTCTAAGCTCCGTTTAATAGATTCAAGATTCTCTCTTTACGAATCACGTCACATGTTTATTGTTAAAATATAGAAGTCTTCTGTTGTCCAAAGCAAAGAACTTCTCTTTGAAGAATGTAAGAAATCCAACCTTTAAGCACGCAAGCTAGACGGCAACCAATTAGAATCTGTTTAGCCACCTCTGATGGTACCCCTCACCACCCCTTCCCCCACCACCAAAGCAATATTCCTCCTCTCGCCCCTCTAAACAGTAGTGCACCCCGTAGGGAAGTTCTTTGCTTTGGACAACAGTACTATGCTAGAACATGCGTTTAGATAAAAAGAAAAAGCGTATAATGATAAAGTGGAGAACGAAAAAAGGAAAGAAGCATACGATAGGAAAATGAAGGCAAGATAACATAACATGAGGACATAATTTTGTGTTTTTTAACCGTATAAACGCATTTCACATTCAGGCGCATACCAAGAAAGACAACAATTTCATTAATTTAACAAAAATGTTACTTTTATGTTATTTATATTTACTTATACGGAGTATATTGCTACAATACAAAGATAACTTAGGTGAGATTGATTTTTTTAGGTTTGGTGTACGAGAGATAAACTCCAAATTAGTTTTCAGTGATATTCTTAATAAATCTCTTCACTGCTATTAACATAGAAATTCGTCACCACAAAAAATTGCATAAAACAAAATTATTACATTAATGGAGTAATAATTAATTTATATTAATAGAGTAATAATTTATAATAATGTAATATTAATATTAAAATGTGGGGATTTTTATTCTCGTGTTATGGTTGCCATTGATGAAACCACACATTTCAATTAATTGTTTTATTGTCTTCTAACTTGTAAACCGAGGTTTTTTGCTTACACTAATACGTAAATGCAGCTCTCAAAAAGTTAAAAATTTGAGCTGTACCCTTCTTATTACAAGGTCTTCAATTAACGGGTCATTCAATAATAGTACAAATAACAAAATCATTCTTTATATGTCTACAGAACAATTTCAACATCAAGAAGGGCATTTCCAGTTAAACTAATGTTTAGTTTTAATCAGGCACACTCTAAAAGGTATCTCATTTAATTTATTAAACTGGTAAAATTTGTAGGGGCAGAACCTGTAAGTGTGCTGAAGACACGAGTTCGATATCCTAACATAGCACACAGCTGTCAGAGCGCCTGGATGAGCACGTGGCTAGCGCAGTACCTGACTAGCATGACTCCATAAGACATCTGCTAATGAGAGATTACACATAGATTTTCCTTAACCGAACTCCTTTCGTAAAAAAAACATTCTTGCGATAGGACGTAAGTGTGCATAGAAATTCCTTCATTTTCTCATGCCCTTACTAAGTCTCATCTGAAAGGAGCACCTGCGGTTGCCTGGAACATTGATGAACTCACGCTTACTAATTACTTTTAAGATCAGTTAAAGATAAATCAGAGAGCCGCTAAGCGGGCTTTGTGATTGACAGGGGCATTGTCTAGTATCCCCATAATATCTCGAGACTAAATTCTGAAGACAGCAGGCGATTTCAAGTCTCTCTGTCCCCTCCTCCCGCTTTCTTCGTATCGCGACTTGCTTGAATCAGTTCAGTGCATTGTTTCCCTTCTGGATACTGTTTTTATACACACGTCATGGTTTCCTTTTAACTATACCCGAGACGAGCTAAGAAAGAAACTCTGAAGTAAACATAAACCAGTATGTCCGTCTCACTCTTAAATCATACGAGTAATGTGCTAGAGTGAGACAGATGTTCAGGTTTTTGTTTACTTCAGGTATCCTTCTTAGAACAGTCAGACTTTAGGGTCCGGGAGTTGATGAAAAAATCGTATTTTTAATAATGCACTCCAGATAAGCTAGTGTTAAAATGTGTACAAGACATAGAATAAATAACAAAAACATTAGTTTCGTTGTGAATATTGTTGCATGTTTTATTAGTTTTGCGTTAATGCATCATGTTTACTTGACATTAAAATATTTGTGCATACTTTATTAATTTGTCACATTTTTAACAGCATATTTCTGACAATTTTAAATATTGTGCATATCTCTATTAATTCAAACGTTAGCAGCGTATTTGGCTAAGTGAAAGTTTTGAAAACCTACTGTACAGATAATTGACATACATTCGGAACTGATTGTTTAATATTAAAGGGACGTTTCACTTTATTAGTTTACAATTTACTTTTTTTTTATTGATTTTTTAAAAAGTTTTATAATTAACTTATACCGTTTTCGTAATTTATAATGTAATTCAGCTGACAAGAGAACGTAAAGTATGTATTCAAATTAGTTAAATGACAGAGCATACTTCATTAGATCCGGAAAATATTTTACAAATTTTACAGCTTATTTGCATGCACATTTCGTCTTCTGATAGAGCATTAATTTCTAGTTCTTACTTATAAGTTATAACCAGGATTTCTTGAAATCGTGCTTGTAAAATTGATGGAATACTAGTCCACTTATCCTCGATTTTCTGTTAATTAGTAATTACGAATATTTTTTAATCAGTCATTGAATAGGTTTCGAATATTTACGATAAGCTTTTTAGATGCTAAATGTGAAAGCCGCCGACTTGAGAGCGATTTTCAGATATTCAGATATTTTATATGAGAATATTATAGGAGAAAAATTCCTCCGGCACTGGGACTTGAACCCAGGACCTTTGGCTATTCGCGCCAATGCTCTACCAACTGAGCTAAGCCGGAGCTCAATTCACAGCACCAGATAGAACCTCTCTCCTATGACTAATTGCCCTAATGGTCTACCTCACAGACAGACAAGTTATGTCATATGCAGTACTGTGAGGCACACTAAGTAGTGATTTTTGTGACCGGGCTCCCACTGTTATTGTACAGTTAACATTCAAGATAGATATATAAGCAATCATGAACCACAGATTATTGTCTCTGTTGGACACTACATGAGAATATTATAGGAGAAAAATTCCTCCGGCACTGGGACTTGAACCCAGGACCTTTGGCTATTCGCGCCAATGCTCTACCAACTGAGCTAAGCCGGAGCTCAATTCACAGCACCAGATAGAACCTCTCTCCTATGACTAATTGCCCTAATGGTCTACCTCACAGACAGACAAGTTATGTCATATGCAGTACTGTGAGGCACACTAAGTAGTGATTTTTGTGACCGGGCTCCCACTGTTATTGTACAGTTAACATTCAAGATAGATATATAAGCAATCATGAACCACAGATTATTGTCTCTGTTGGACACTACATGAGAATATTATAGGAGAAAAATTCCTCCGGTACTGGGACTTGAACCCAGGACCTTTGGCTATTCGCGCCAATGCTCTACCAACTGAGCTAAGCCGGAGCTCAATTCACAGCACCAGATAGAACCTCTCTCCTATGACTAAATGCCCTAATGGTCTACCTCACAGACAGACAAGTTATGTCATATGCAGTACTGTGAGGCACACTAAGTAGTGATTTTTGTGACCGGGCTCCCACTGTTATTGTACAGTTAACATTCAAGATAGATATATAAGCAATCATGAACCACAGATTATTGTCTCTGTTGGACACTACATGAGAATATTATAGGAGAAAAATTCCTCCGGCACTGGGACTTGAACCCAGGACCTTTGGCTATTCGCGCCAATGCTCTACCAACTGAGCTAAGCCGGAGCTCAATTCACAGCACCAGATAGAACCTCTCTCCTATGACTAATTGCCCTAATGGTCTACCTCACAGACAGACAAGTTATGTCATATGCAGTACTGTGAGGCACACTAAGTAGTGATTTTTGTGACCGGGCTCCCACTGTTATTGTACAGTTAACATTCAAGATAGATATATAAGCAATCATGAACCACAGATTATTGTCTCTGTTGGACACTACATGAGAATATTATAGGAGAAAAATTCCTCCGGCACTGGGACTTGAACCCAGGACCTTTGGCTATTCGCGCCAATGCTCTACCAACTGAGCTAAGCCGGAGCTCAATTCACAGCACCAGATAGAACCTCTCTCCTATGACTAAATGCCCTAATGGTCTACCTCACAGACAGACAAGTTATGTCATATGCAGTACTGTGAGGCACACTAAGTAGTGATTTTTGTGACCGGGCTCCCACTGTTATTGTACAGTTAACATTCAAGATAGATATATAAGCAATCATGAACCACAGATTATTGTCTCTGTTGGACACTACATGAGAATATTATAGGAGAAAAATTCCTCCGGCACTGGGACTTGAACCCAGGACCTTTGGCTATTCGCGCCAATGCTCTACCAACTGAGCTAAGCCGGAGCTCAATTCACAGCACCAGATAGAACCTCTCATGTAATATTAATATTACAACCTCTAATATTCTCATGTAGTGTCCAACAGAGACAATAATCTGTGGTTCATGATTGCTTATATATCTATCTTGAATGTTAACTGTACAATAACAGTGGGAGCCCGGTCACAAAAATCACTACTTAGTGTGCCTCACAGTACTGCATATGACATAACTTGTCTGTCTGTGAGGTAGACCATTAGGGCAATTAGTCATAGGAGAGAGGTTCTATCTGGTGCTGTGAATTGAGCTCCGGCTTAGCTCAGTTGGTAGAGCATTGGCGCGAATAGCCAAAGGTCCTGGGTTCAAGTCCCAGTGCCGGAGGAATTTTTCTCCTATAATATTCTCATGTAGTGTCCAACAGAGACAATAATCTGTGGTTCATGATTGCTTATATATCTATCTTGAATGTTAACTGTACAATAACAGTGGGAGCCCGGTCACAAAAATCACTACTTAGTGTGCCTCACAGTACTGCATATGACATAACTTGTCTGTCTGTGAGGTAGACCATTAGGGCAATTAGTCATAGGAGAGAGGTTCTATCTGGTGCTGTGAATTGAGCTCCGGCTTAGCTCAGTTGGTAGAGCATTGGCGCGAATAGCCAAAGGTCCTGGGTTCAAGTCCCAGTGCCGGAGGAATTTTTCTCCTATAATATTCTCATGTAGTGTCCAACAGAGACAATAATCTGTGGTTCATGATTGCTTATATATCTATCTTGAATGTTAACTGTACAATAACAGTGGGAGCCCGGTCACAAAAATCACTACTTAGTGTGCCTCACAGTACTGCATATGACATAACTTGTCTGTCTGTGAGGTAGACCATTAGGGCATTTAGTCATAGGAGAGAGGTTCTATCTGGTGCTGTGAATTGAGCTCCGGCTTAGCTCAGTTGGTAGAGCATTGGCGCGAATAGCCAAAGGTCCTGGGTTCAAGTCCCAGTGCCGGAGGAATTTTTCTCCTATAATATTCTCATGTAGTGTCCAACAGAGACAATAATCTGTGGTTCATGATTGCTTATATATCTATCTTGAATGTTAACTGTACAATAACAGTGGGAGCCCGGTCACAAAAATCACTACTTAGTGTTCCTCACAGTACTGCATATGACATAACTTGTCTGTCTGTGAGGTAGACCATTAGGGCAATTAGTCATAGGAGAGAGGTTCTATCTGGTGCTGTGAATTGAGCTCCGGCTTAGCTCAGTTGGTAGAGCATTGGCGCGAATAGCCAAAGGTCCTGGGTTCAAGTCCCAGTGCCGGAGGAATTTTTCTCCTATAATATTCTCATGTAGTGTCCAACAGAGACAATAATCTGTGGTTCATGATTGCTTATATATCTATCTTGAATGTTAACTGTACAATAACAGTGGGAGCCCGGTCACAAAAATCACTACTTAGTGTGCCTCACAGTACTGCATATGACATAACTTGTCTGTCTGTGAGGTAGACCATTAGGGCAATTAGTCATAGGAGAGAGGTTCTATCTGGTGCTGTGAATTGAGCTCCGGCTTAGCTCAGTTGGTAGAGCATTGGCGCGATTAGCCAAAGGTCCTGGGTTCAAGTCCCAGTGCCGGAGGAATTTTTCTCCTATAATATTCTCATGTAGTGTCCAACAGAGACAATAATCTGTGGTTCATGATTGCTTATATATCTATCTTGAATGTTAACTGTACAATAACAGTGGGAGCCCGGTCACAAAAATCACTACTTAGTGTGCCTCACAGTACTGCATATGACATAACTTGTCTGTCTGTGAGGTAGACCATTAGGGCAATTAGTCATAGGAGAGAGGTTCTATCTGGTGCTGTGAATTGAGCTCCGGCTTAGCTCAGTTGGTAGAGCATTGGCGCGAATAGCCAAAGGTCCTGGGTTCAAGTCCCAGTGCCGGAGGAATTTTTCTCCTATAATATTCTCATGTAGTGTCCAACAGAGACAATAATCTGTGGTTCATGATTGCTTATATAGATATTTTATAGCTTAACGTGAGTTACAGACGTTACTGTGCGGAGAAAACAGTCTTTCTAGAGTTCTGTCTGTCTCTTTTCTTCTCCCCTATTCTCCCTCTCCCTCCTCGCTTCCTTACCTTTAATCAACTCTCTCGCTCTCTCCCCCTTCCCTCTTTTAACATACACCTGTATCCAGAACCAGATAGACATGGATGGAAATCCGCATTTTTATCACATTTTTCAGAATAGAGATTATACTCAATTAGATAAAATGTGATAGAATTTCTAAAAAAAAAAGGACTAAAGTTAAGCATGATAAGCCTAATTGTATTGTAATTAGACTGAAAACAATACTAGCACTTCACTTGTGTCGGTTAACTGAAGTTACTAAGGAATATGAGAGATGCATAAACACGATACGAAAAGATGTAATGTAAATACAGTAGTCTATTAGTTTGTCGTTTTTTAGTTGTCCATTAATAATCACTTATGTAATATCTCAGTCTTTATAAAAATATTCTTATAAACTTATAATAATATTATAAGTATATTATACTTACTGCAGCGAGGGGTGTATTTTTTCCATTCGATATCACTGAATAGAATATTGAAAAATGGGAAAAATACGTCTACAATATACTTATAATGACAATTCAAACAGCAAGTGATGTAGTGAAGTTGGCCGAAGTGCCTTACAGCGCTAAAAACCGGAAACAAGTATTAGCGGTAATCCTGATGCATAACTTTACTACCGTTTACCCTAAACATCCTGAAGCCTCAACCTCCTAGCCTAAAACCCCAAATGTATCGAAGGCATAAAGAATAATTTTTAACGCAAAAGGTATTCTGTGAGTCCTTTTTACAAGATTGATTTGTTATTTACCGTAACATATACTTTAATAAGATTAAGCTATGAGGGGAACAAGCAAGAACGAATAAGCTTTTGTTGAGAAACGTAATCTGTGATTATAGGTCGGTATTGTATTAGGGCAGACATAAAGCAGCCCAGTTATGTCGATGACATAACGTATCATTATGATGATCATTAAAATAGTCACGATAATAAATTATTAACATTTAATGGGCGATAGAGTTATGGAGTGGTTTGAACTGGTAATAAGGTTTCCAGGTAACCATGATAGTTTCACGAGATGAGTATTAAATTAAGGTTTTAATTTGGTTTCTTTTAATTTCTGGTTTCGAACTTTTGCTGATAAAAAATATCTGCTGCTGAAGTTTGGTAGACTACAGCGAAATCGATATTCCTCTCTCCTTGCAAAACACCGATGAATATTCCAAGTTATTGTCATCCTACGTACATAACCGAAAAATAGCGGAAATAAGCTTCTACCCATGATCTCTATTCAGGCCTTAGTTCATGCCTCTGCCGCAGATTGCGTGGTTCACGATAAAGGTCATAAGCCCTGCTTCGGTTCTGGATCTTGTTTCTTATCATGGTCCCCGATATGAGAAACAATTGATGGTAGAAAAAAGATAAAATATCAAATAAAGCTAGACTAATGTTGTTTTTTACTTAACCGATAATCTATTACTTTCCTGAGCCTATTTAAAAACAAACAGGTGCTTGATTATGTTTTTCAATGAATTTTAGCTCCTTAAACTCTTTTTGTGACATTTTCTTGTAAAATCTACAGGTTACTGTTTTGATTTCTAGAATACAGTCTACACTTAGGCCTATTTGAACACGGGACACAATATACTCATTTAAAGAAAGTTAGGCAGTAGTAAATTGAAATTTCAGTATTTGTATATAATTCTTTTTGGTATCTAATTATAACTCTAAACTGACCTTCCTTGACTCATCAATTCGCTTATGTATCCTTATATTTTCTCTTAGGTCTGAGGTCATAAGAACTATCAGAATTGTAAATATGAATTAGTTAAAAGAAACCAAAGCAATTAATCATAAATCAAACCAAAACGCATAATACGAAGGCAGCAAACTCACTGTTTAAGATTATAAACTTTAAAAAGTAATAATTCTGTATATGAGCCTCTTTTCCACGTGTGTGGCCCATACACTGTCTTGGGACGAAAAGTGAGGCCATAGTTAACCAAGTTCGACAGCTCTGCCTTATTCGGCCTGTAGATTAAAAACAAAATCAGCTAATCAAAAAAATACGTAATGGCCATCAGGGATTACTTCTGCCAATATTGTAAAAGAATTCCTCGCCAGATTGATTGATTGGTTGATTCCTTCTTGCTGTAAAACCTATTTTTATTTCAATGGAAAATCGAAGTTGGTAAGGTTTGTAGAATAGACTTATCTTTATAATATATGGATAGTTTCACCTCACACGTTCACATGCTAAACTAGATTTGTTTACAGTATTCATACAATTTCAACTACTACTTAATTATAAACAATTAAAATAAGTACTTGAGTGTTTAGCATCAAACTTTAATAAATTACTATTAAAGAAACTCGAATAAAGGTCAAGCGACATCGATCATTTTCCTGAATAGCATTCATATGGAAATTTATTATCAAATCTTGGCACATTAATTGAATGTGTTTTTGTCGAACAAATTCTAATAGGTCTGTCTATAAAGTAACAAGTTATGTAGCCGAGACTACAATTTATTGACGTATGTCATGTCGTGGAGAAACACTCACTGCATGCTAAATCACGCGCAACGATTTGAATCTGATACATTGCATGTGGAGTTTGATGCATCTCTAATAAGTCCTTTTGCTTTCCAGCGGAACCAGGGGTAAGTAAACTATTAACTGTATCTTGTAAATGGAGAATGCACTCTACTGTCCATTCCATATGTCTTGAGAAAGAAAGATGCTAATCGATAAAATAGGTAGGCGACTTTGCATTGAATTCTCACACCCTATTGGGCAGCGGCCAACCTTGTTCAGACATACCCCATGCAACCCTAAGCCCAATACACGTTCTTTCGCTTCATAGGTCGACAGTTATCTTATAATATGTGAATGTCTAAGATCGAAGACAGGTGAATATAATTTTGAAAGTATTGTGTGCATGGTAGGCTACGTTCAGTATTGCTATAATTAATTTCAAAAGAAGCATTTTACTGTTATTTGTTTCTATAAATTTCAACATGAGTTTTGCTAGCTGGTGAACCGCGCTTTTCTACCGTTACAACCAATGTTTACTTATTTTTTTCAACATATCGGGAATGGACAGTATGTGCGATTTACCTTGCTTCTAAAACTAACTTTTGTGAGGTAGGATAATAAATTTCAGTCTATCACAACCAAATGAACACAGGAAACAGTAAAATCATTTCAAATAGGCTGAATCTTTATACATTAGTGTGATTTGGTTTTCGATGTCATTAGATCTTTATTTCAACTATATACGTTATGCCTATCCTCCCTATTGTATCATTTTGAAGCTACTCTTTTCAAATTCCGGAGATATAGCCTACTCTGTGGATTCACAACGTTCAAACGTTGCACAAGCGGAGATAAATGAACAACATGTCGTCGTGCGCAAGCACAAAGCGATACAGTCAACCTACAAAAGATTAAACAAAAAGTGCGGATACTTATTGGCGTACACTCGTATACTCTGAGTATTTTCAACTATTGAAAAATTAAGAAATTAGTATGCTAACGTATGTTTGAAATACTGAAATACTCTTGTTATCTAAATTTCGTGAGTTTTTACCTGTGTAATTTATGAAAAGCAGTGGTTGAATTAATAATGATTATGTATTATTATTATTATTATTATTATTATTGAAGTGGTTGATTTTTTGGCGTGTAATTTTAATAGTCAAATCACTCAAGGGAACATGCGTGTTTACAGGGGACAAAAAAGTCGCCTCAGAGAAATGAAAGCAGTCGTAAAAGCAGCAATATATCGCTCAAAACATAGGCCTACCTTCCCTGCACGCATTTATGGGAATTTTTACTCCCTTTTTGTTGCAGACGCATAACACTGATTGGAGGAGACCAATTTCTTTTTTATGTGTGACATAACGTGGTTATGGTGGCCGCGGTTGGGCTAACTCGAGTAGTAACTAGCTAGCTGCGTATCCAAAATGGCGGCCAACCGACGCCGCCCCCGACGCCGCCCCCGGTGTAGAGTCACGTATAGGTGAAACGTGACGATTCGAAAAAGCGAAAGGCGCCCGTTCGTCCTGTGCTAATGCCCACCCGCCCCCAAGCCCCCGTAAAGAGCTATGCCCCAAAACAAAACCGACGCCGCCCCCGACGCCTACTTAGGCCCTTTGGCCATGTACGTTATATGACATGAGGGGATTCGACTCGAACAAAGCAGACGTGGGCAATAAGCCCGTGCTACCCCTACCCCAATCGAAAACCGACGCCTGCCCCCCAGTGGGCCCACCCCCCAAACCCCCGTACTATGGTCCTATATGACATGATGGGATTCGACTCGAACAAAGCAGACGTGGGCAATAAGCCCGTGCTACCCCCACCCCAATCTGACCCATTTCGAAAACCAACGCCGCCCCCCAAACCCCAGCTAACTCAAATACGTTGTATTAACCATGGGAATAAAACCTATAGGAAGGTGTGTGTGTGTGTGTGTGTATTAGCATATTACAGAAATAGTACTGTGCAATACCCGACAGTGAAATTAAGATAAACACAATAACAACTCTGTTAGAATAACAAGTTAGATGATAATACAGATATCTGCTTGGGGCAGAGGATATAATGCAAATACCCACTAAGAAACACTTCCCTTTAGTTACAACGTAATGATAACATATAAGCCTAATGTATTAATTAGATTCTTAAGGGTTGTGTATCCTTCTGGGATGGCTTTATGCTCTGTGCCTATCCTTCGTTTATAGATAGATAGTGTAATATTGCGCAAAGGTAGACATAGGTATGAAAAGATAAAATAGGTTTATACTTACTTAACCAATTCTTCATCCATTCAGCATCCGATGAACACTAATACTATTACTATCAGCTAATGAGAATGATTATGCAAGGAATATGAAATGGATAAGGGTATAGTTTCATTTCAGAACGTCACAACCTTATTCTATATTAAGGCTGTCACGCTCATATGAAATAATGTGTATACACAAATGGTTTATAATAGAGCTGAATGGTTTATTTCAAAAGTATACATATCTATTAAAGACATGTTTTCCTACCAAACTATATAATTAAACACTTCGGTATGACGAAGACATCCTCTATGAATCATGGAAGATGAGAACATAGCGTTCCAGACACTGCAGCGAAACTGAGCTAGTCCAACGAAATAGACCTGCTTCCATTCTGAAATCAATAAATACAGGTTTTAACAAGTCTGTAAACCACTTTCTAATCTGGAAATAAATCCCTGTTGTTGATGTTGTTAAATACCTACAGTGCAGCCATCTACAAAACTATGCTACTATCAACAAACAAAACATAAAAAAAAAAAACATTCCATACTGATAACATCTAGAGAGAGAGTGAATGACTGTTGTCAAAGAATGGTGGTGGTGTGTTATGAAAAGATAAAATAGGCTTATACTTACATAACCAATTCTTCTTCTTCCTTTCAGCATCCTTCCGATAACAAATAGTTTTAAACTCAAACTCCCATCCCCCGTAGGCGATGTATGTTTACATTGAATAACATTCATCAGATTGCTATGTTGTTGGAATAAAGAAAACCTAAAATACTGCACGCATGCATATGTCTATAAAGCATCCGATCGATTCATACCATATATGTAAATAAAACGTTAGCATTTAGTCAGTATAAGGAATACAGTAGACTGCAATAATTTGACAACGAATGTAGTAACCTACATTGCATAACATCTGGAAAAATCTCTGGCATCCTTTCCTTGTAACCATTCATCACTGTCGCATGTATCCTAATACCGAAAACAAGTATTCTATTTAAATAAAAACATGTCATTGTGGTGAACGCATGCCAAAGAATTAGTTTAAACTCAGACTCTCTCTCCCTCCCTTAGGCGATAATGTCTATACATGGAATACCATTCATCAGATGCTATGTTGTTGTTGATAAAGAAGCAATTGCCTGAATGGTAATGAATAAACATATTACGTAATCGTGTTATAGCAAGAGTAAACATATCCTTCATATACTTTATAAAATACGTGGATGTGTTTTATAACACTAGATAATTAATTTATGTGCAAATAAAAAGATTATACGCATTCATTTAAAGAAAACATTGAATACTGCATTAACTGACAATGAAATGTAATAACCTTCATGCCAAGGTCAAATGTATTTAAATAAAGAAACAGTTTTAGAACTATTGAAAATGTAACAGCATTAGCAAATGAAGGTTTATAACCCTAATACAATGGAAATGTTTATAATGGTCATACAGTTAGGTAGTTATATTCTTATATTGTAAGAATACCTATAGCTTGTCAGGCATTTGTTTCTTTCCTCATTTGCATAGAGTATAAATAAGTACCTGCAATCTGAAATCATAATTAGAAATACGGAAATTGTAACAGCATTATCAGATGAAGGATTATAACTCAAATACGAGGCAAATCAAAAGTGCTCAGATACGATTTAAATGAATTTCATATTCAAAGAATTCAACACAACTATATGTACATGTGTTTTAGCGGAATACAAGGACACTAAAACCATTATCAATTGCATGTTGAAAGATAACATATATGACTTAGCGAAAAGGCTGATGAATTTAAGTATATCACCCTTTGCGTTTAAGATATAGCACAGTTCTATATAATATAATCAAGACTTCAGCAATTATATTATTACAGAAAGGTAGCAGCATAACATAACATATATATATATATATATATATATCACAAACCTTACTTATATGGTGGTACGAATGGATTATTTTGAAGTCTAATAGCTCTTAATATGCGTATGCCTGACAACATTAACAGCTTTATGTGCCGAATGTCTAGAACCTAGGAACCTCAACCTCATGGAACCTTCAATGCCTCCATGTCTTTAATCCTAACAATAATCTGAAATCAGAATTAGAATTATTGAAATTGTAACAAGATTAACAAATGAAGGGTTATAACTCAGGAAACCATAGCAATCTGAAATACTAAGTATATACACGTAAGGAAAGGTTATGTAACACATCAGGATTATATTACGTATCTAGACATACCCAAGTAATAAGGCAATACTATTACGTTTATATATATATATATAATATCTATACCATAGGTTTACATTTTGAGGCATGAGCCAAAAGTCTTTTTGGTAATACATCCAGGCATTCGACATGCACTACCTTGACCACAATTATAGTCATGAAAAAATGCAGCCTTCGTCTGAAACACACAATATAACATCACATAAGTAACACAATATGATACTAGAATTAAATGTTAAGGTAGCTGATAGAAATCTACTTACAGCCCTTTTCAATGTGAGGAATACTTTACACTTTCTAGTGCATTTAGTACTCCAATGCCTATGTTTACCCTCTCGAGGCGAAAGGCATCTATGAAAATGCCTCGAACCGTGGCACACCTGATCGTGTCCTGCATCCGTGTGGGTAATAACGTCTCCAGCCATATCCTCAAGAGTGTTACCACACGGAAGGATTTCGGAGAGTTCTACATGTTCTTGATTATGGCCCCATACCTCTGTGTGTCGGATGGGGAACTCCTCACTCCCAACCTCATGTCCCCAACCGTTATGGATCCTAATTGTGTAGGATCCCGTAGGCTCCGGCGACGTGGAGGTAGGAGGCTCCATATCGGGGATAATATATTCCTCGGCCTGAGGAACAACCTCTTCAGGGATATCCCTGCCCATCTCCTGAAGTAGATCCTGCGATGTAGACATGGTTAAGATTTTAATGTTGACAATTAATAGTTCCATATATATATATATATACGAGAGTTCGCATGCTGGGTTCTCCTACCACACGTGTCAAGGTGGGGGCTGTGTTGTGATAATAATGTCAAACAGGAATTTGTTATTGCTTTACGAAACTGATGTCTGAATGTTTGAACAATAAACATATTGCATAAATATGCTTTCCCTCCTTACAGTATGATCTACATTGAGTAAACAGTTGTCATGAAGGTAATCAACTTCCGATGTAATTAATAAGGTGATGGAATAAGGAATACTCCCCAATCAAATAAATATTGTGCCGAATGTCAGAATCACGGAGCCTCAACCTCCTGGAACCCTCAACGCCTCCATAGCATGTAATAAGGAACACATTGTAATAGGTCTATATAATATGCATACCGCATGCATGAATTTAGATTTAAGGTGACATTAAGTCAAAATAGTATGAAAGAGGAAGGGATTGAATATAGAATGTAGGTGACAATAAGTCTATATAATAATAATTAAATCCAGAGGAAAGGGATTCTGTATGAAAGAGGAAAGGAATACAATAAATACGATACAAAGTGAATCTGATTATTATTATTAATATTAATATTAGATAGCAGACACTTAACACTAATCTGTGCACATCAACTGTTCCTAAAATACCTCTGTAACTTAGGTAAACAGGCCTCATAACATTACAGTGATCTAACCATTAATCAGACATAGGTTAAACGCCTGAGAGTTAGGATATTTTCCTTTATACACTAGAAAGACATTACGTTCTCCTCTGTTTATAGCCGAGATCTCACTTTCCTCAAACACCTCTGTGTATTTTCTAGGCAAAAATACCGATAACATCTCTGCACTATCTTTCATACGAATATGAAGCAGTACACAACGTCCATATCGGGTTTCTTTTACAGATGCATATAGAATAGCGTAACTGCTGTTCTGCTCGAGGTCTGATATACTAACACAACGTGGTTGTGATGGGGTTGAATTGAATTTCTCTACCAATGATGTCATCTGTAAACATGAACGAAGTCTAATTAATTAACTTAATAACAACAATAATATAGCTTCCGCACAAAGTTTTTTTTTTATTGCTAATGTCATAAAATACGGTAGATGTAGTGTTACCTTGTTAGTTGAAAATCAGAAGATGATGATGATGACTGTAGAGCTGTTTACACAATTATCAAGACCTCCTACATACATGTCTTTTTATACAAAACTAACCAAGCAACAATATGACGTAGTATTGGTATATGGGGTTTTTACCATTTACGATGTTGTAACAAAGACTGGAGATATCGTTAAGGCTGTTATCACACAACTATGTAAAACATATTTGAAAGCCATTGTATTATTGTTTTCAACATGCCTTTGTATTTATCCTTAATTTTACTGTCCGCGTATAACATTCCTCTCTGTTTATTGCGCCTATCATACGGTCTGAGAAATAGATTCATATGGTACTATTCCACAGATTCCCTAGTTCATATCCCTTTACTAATTAAGTCATATGGTTACAGTTACTGTAATAATGACCTAAGTACGTCAACAAGGCTGTAATGCTATGAATACCTTATTATTGACCATTATTCCTACCCTAGCCTATTAATAATGAAAGGTCTAAACACAGATACGTTTTAAATGAATTTAATATAAAGGGAAGAACTCCTATACCACCAAAGGTATGTATACCTTTGTTTAGGTAATGTTTGAACAACAACAACATAATAATAACAATCGTTGTAGGGCGTTTAGTTATAATCGCATGATATTAGTCATTGTCCGCATAGAGTATAAATAATTACCAGCAATCTGAAATCATAATTAGAAATACGGAAATTGTAACAGCATTATCAAATGAAGGATTATAACTCAAATACGAGGCAAATCAAAAGTGCTCAGATACGATTTAAATGAATTTCATATTCAAAGAATTCAACACAACTATGTGTACATGTGTTTTAGCGGAATACAAGGACACTAAAACCAATATCAATTGCATGTTGAAAGATAACATATATGACTTAGCGAAAAGGCTGATGAATTTAAGTATATCACCCTTTGCGTTTAAGATATAGCACAGTTCTATATAATATAATCAAGACTTCAGCAATTATATTATTACAGAAAGGTAGCAGCATAACATAACATATATATATATATATATATATATATCACAAACCTTACTTATATGGTGGTAGGAATGGATTATTTAGAAGTCTAATAGCTCATAAATATGCGTATGGCTGACAACATTAACAGCTTTATGTGTCGAATGTCTAGAACCTGGGAGCCTATCTCAAATAATAAAACTATGGGAAATTTAGTTTCGGTTATGTTAGGTTATTGCGAACTGAAATTTAAGAAAATCGCAAGGTGTTTTCCATTGTCCTTAGTCACGTTAATTGAAAGGCACTAGTATTTCAAGTTCACACAGACTGTGAATACCCTAGGAGGGATATTTTAAAATCGTTACGGTGCAAATGCGCATGTTGAGGTGTAGGTTTTTTTCGAAATGTAAAGGCAATAGGTTAGGAAAGGTTAGGTTATGTTAAAATTAAATAGGTTTTACAAGGTAGGCAGCTTTAAATGTTGGACGAAGGTGCAGTTAATATCTCAAATAATATAACTATGGGAAATTTAGTTTAGGTTATGTTAGGTTATTGCGAGCGCATGATGAGGTGTAGGTTTTTTTTTTTTCGAAATGTAAAGGCAATAGGTTAGGAAAGGTTAGGTTATGTTAAAATTAAATATGTTTTACAAGGTAGGCAGCTTTAAATGTTGGACGAAGGTGCAGTTAATATCTCAAATAATACAACTATGGGAAATTTAGTTTAGGTTATGTTAGGTTATTGCGAACTGAGATTTAAGAAATCATGTCTAGTTAGGTTACGGTATGTTAGGTTATCTCGGAGGAAATTGAAGAAAAAACTCGTCGCGCGCGACGAGTTTTTTAATTTCCTCAGCCGAGATAACCTAACATACCGTAACCTAACTAGACATGATTTCTTAAATCTCAGTTCGCAATAACCTAACATAACCTAAACTAAATTTCCCATAGTTGTATTATTTGAGATATTAACTGCACCTTCGTCCAACATTTAAAGCTGCCTACCTTGTAAAACATATTTAATTTTAACATAACCTAACCTTTCCTAACCTATTGCCTTTACATTTCGAAAAAAAAAAAACCTACACCTCATCATGCGCTCGCAATAACCTAACATAACCTAAACTAAATTTCCC
Organism: Ectobius pallidus; assembly: GCA_964059195.1. Lineage (NCBI taxonomy): Eukaryota > Metazoa > Arthropoda > Insecta > Blattodea > Ectobiidae > Ectobius > Ectobius pallidus. The sequence goes on along the minus strand of CAXKWD010000002.1, from coordinate 107,666,900 downwards.
ATAGTTATATTATTTGAGATATTAACTGCACCTTCGTCCAACATTTAAAGCTGCCTACCTTGTAAAACCTATTTAATTTTAACATAACCTAACCTTTCCTAACCTATTGCCTTTACATTTCGAAAAAAACCTACACCTCAACATGCGCATTTGCACCGTAACGATTTTAAAATATCCCTCCTAGGGTATTCACAGTCTGTGTGAACTTGAAATACTAGTGCCTTTCAATTAACGTGACTAAGGACAATGGAAAACACCTTGCGATTTTCTTAAATTTCAGTTCGCAATAACCTAACATAACCGAAACTAAATTTCCCATAGTTTTATTATTTGAGATAGGCTCCCAGGTTCTAGACATTCGACACATAAAGCTGTTAATGTTGTCAGCCATACGCATATTTATGAGCTATTAGACTTCTAAATAATCCATTCCTACCACCATATAAGTAAGGTTTGTGATATATATATATATATATATATATATATATGTTATGTTATGCTGCTACCTTTCTGTAATAATATAATTGCTGAAGTCTTGATTATATTATATAGAACTGTGCTATATCTTAAACGCAAAGGGTGATATACTTAAATTCATCAGCCTTTTCGCTAAGTCATATATGTTATCTTTCAACATGCAATTGATATTGGTTTTAGTGTCCTTGTATTCCGCTAAAACACATGTACACATAGTTGTGTTGAATTCTTTGAATATGAAATTCATTTAAATCGTATCTGAGCACTTTTGATTTGCCTCGTATTTGAGTTATAATCCTTCATTTGATAATGCTGTTACAATTTCCGTATTTCTAATTATGATTTCAGATTGCTGGTAATTATTTATACTCTATGCGGACAATGACTAATATCATGCGATTATAACTAAACGCCCTACAACGATTGTTATTATTATGTTGTTGTTGTTCAAACATTACCTAAACAAAGGTATACATACCTTTGGTGGTATAGGAGTTCTTCCCTTTATATTAAATTCATTTAAAACGTATCTGTGTTTAGACCTTTCATTATTAATAGGCTAGGGTAGGAATAATGGTCAATAATAAGGTATTCATAGCATTACAGCCTTGTTGACGTACTTAGGTCATTATTACAGTAACTGTAACCATATGACTTAATTAGTAAAGGGATATGAACTAGGGAATCTGTGGAATAGTACCATATGAATCTATTTCTCAGACCGTATGATAGGCGCAATAAACAGAGAGGAATGTTATACGCGGACAGTAAAATTAAGGATAAATACAAAGGCATGTTGAAAACAATAATACAATGGCTTTCAAATATGTTTTACATAGTTGTGTGATAACAGCCTTAACGATATCTCCAGTCTTTGTTACAACATCGTAAATGGTAAAAACCCCATATACCAATACTACGTCATATTGTTGCTTGGTTAGTTTTGTATAAAAAGACATGTATGTAGGAGGTCTTGATAATTGTGTAAACAGCTCTACAGTCATCATCATCATCTTCTGATTTTCAACTAACAAGGTAACACTACATCTACCGTATTTTATGACATTAGCAATAAAAAAAAAACTTTGTGCGGAAGCTATATTATTGTTGTTATTAAGTTAATTAATTAGACTTCGTTCATGTTTACAGATGACATCATTGGTAGAGAAATTCAATTCAACCCCATCACAACCACGTTGTGTTAGTATATCAGACCTCGAGCAGAACAGCAGTTACGCTATTCTATATGCATCTGTAAAAGAAACCCGATATGGACGTTGTGTACTGCTTCATATTCGTATGAAAGATAGTGCAGAGATGTTATCGGTATTTTTGCCTAGAAAATACACAGAGGTGTTTGAGGAAAGTGAGATCTCGGCTATAAACAGAGGAGAACGTAATGTCTTTCTAGTGTATAAAGGAAAATATCCTAACTCTCAGGCGTTTAACCTATGTCTGATTAATGGTTAGATCACTGTAATGTTATGAGGCCTGTTTACCTAAGTTACAGAGGTATTTTAGGAACAGTTGATGTGCACAGATTAGTGTTAAGTGTCTGCTATCTAATATTAATATTAATAATAATAATCAGATTCACTTTGTATCGTATTTATTGTATTCCTTTCCTCTTTCATACAGAATCCCTTTCCTCTGGATTTAATTATTATTATATAGACTTATTGTCACCTACATTCTATATTCAATCCCTTCCTCTTTCATACTATTTTGACTTAATGTCACCTTAAATCTAAATTCATGCATGCGGTATGCATATTATATAGACCTATTACAATGTGTTCCTTATTACATGCTATGGAGGCGTTGAGGGTTCCAGGAGGTTGAGGCTCCGTGATTCTGACATTCGGCACAATATTTATTTGATTGGGGAGTATTCCTTATTCCATCACCTTATTAATTACATCGGAAGTTGATTACCTTCATGACAACTGTTTACTCAATGTAGATCATACTGTAAGGAGGGAAAGCATATTTATGCAATATGTTTATTGTTCAAACATTCAGACATCAGTTTCGTAAAGCAATAACAAATTCCTGTTTGACATTATTATCACAACACAGCCCCCACCTTGACACGTGTGGTAGGAGAACCCAGCATGCGAACTCTCGTATATATATATATATATGGAACTATTAATTGTCAACATTAAAATCTTAACCATGTCTACATCGCAGGATCTACTTCAGGAGATGGGCAGGGATATCCCTGAAGAGGTTGTTCCTCAGGCCGAGGAATATATTATCCCCGATATGGAGCCTCCTACCTCCACGTCGCCGGAGCCTACGGGATCCTACACAATTAGGATCCATAACGGTTGGGGACATGAGGTTGGGAGTGAGGAGTTCCCCATCCGACACACAGAGGTATGGGGCCATAATCAAGAACATGTAGAACTCTCCGAAATCCTTCCGTGTGGTAACACTCTTGAGGATATGGCTGGAGACGTTATTACCCACACGGATGCAGGACACGATCAGGTGTGCCACGGTTCGAGGCATTTTCATAGATGCCTTTCGCCTCGAGAGGGTAAACATAGGCATTGGAGTACTAAATGCACTAGAAAGTGTAAAGTATTCCTCACATTGAAAAGGGCTGTAAGTAGATTTCTATCAGCTACCTTAACATTTAATTCTAGTATCATATTGTGTTACTTATGTGATGTTATATTGTGTGTTTCAGACGAAGGCTGCATTTTTTCATGACTATAATTGTGGTCAAGGTAGTGCATGTCGAATGCCTGGATGTATTACCAAAAAGACTTTTGGCTCATGCCTCAAAATGTAAACCTATGGTATAGATATTATATATATATATATATAAACGTAATAGTATTGCCTTATTACTTGGGTATGTCTAGATACGTAATATAATCCTGATGTGTTACATAACCTTTCCTTACGTGTATATACTTAGTATTTCAGATTGCTATGGTTTCCTGAGTTATAACCCTTCATTTGTTAATCTTGTTACAATTTCAATAATTCTAATTCTGATTTCAGATTATTGTTAGGATTAAAGACATGGAGGCATTGAAGGTTCCATGAGGTTGAGGTTCCTAGGTTCTAGACATTCGGCACATAAAGCTGTTAATGTTGTCAGGCATACGCATATTAAGAGCTATTAGACTTCAAAATAATCCATTCGTACCACCATATAAGTAAGGTTTGTGATATATATATATATATATATATGTTATGTTATGCTGCTACCTTTCTGTAATAATATAATTGCTGAAGTCTTGATTATATTATATAGAACTGTGCTATATCTTAAACGCAAAGGGTGATATACTTAAATTCATCAGCCTTTTCGCTAAGTCATATATGTTATCTTTCAACATGCAATTGATAATGGTTTTAGTGTCCTTGTATTCCGCTAAAACACATGTACATATAGTTGTGTTGAATTCTTTGAATATGAAATTCATTTAAATCGTATCTGAGCACTTTTGATTTGCCTCGTATTTGAGTTATAATCCTTCATCTGATAATGCTGTTACAATTTCCGTATTTCTAATTATGATTTCAGATTGCAGGTACTTATTTATACTCTATGCAAATGAGGAAAGAAACAAATGCCTGACAAGCTATAGGTATTCTTACAATATAAGAATATAACTACCTAACTGTATGACCATTATAAACATTTCCATTGTATTAGGGTTATAAACCTTCATTTGCTAATGCTGTTACATTTTCAATAGTTCTAAAACTGTTTCTTTATTTAAATACATTTGACCTTGGCATGAAGGTTATTACATTTCATTGTCAGTTAATGCAGTATTCAATGTTTTCTTTAAATGAATGCGTATAATCTTTTTATTTGCACATAAATTAATTATCTAGTGTTATAAAACACATCCACGTATTTTATAAAGTATATGAAGGATATGTTTACTCTTGCTATAACACGATTACGTAATATGTTTATTCATTACCATTCAGGCAATTGCTTCTTTATCAACAACAACATAGCATCTGATGAATGGTATTCCATGTATAGACATTATCGCCTAAGGGAGGGAGAGAGAGTCTGAGTTTAAACTAATTCTTTGGCATGCGTTCACCACAATGACATGTTTTTATTTAAATAGAATACTTGTTTTCGGTATTAGGATACATGCGACAGTGATGAATGGTTACAAGGAAAGGATGCCAGAGATTTTTCCAGATGTTATGCAATGTAGGTTACTACATTCGTTGTCAAATTATTGCAGTCTACTGTATTCCTTATACTGACTAAATGCTAACGTTTTATTTACATATATGGTATGAATCGATCGGATGCTTTATAGACATATGCATGCGTGCAGTATTTTAGGTTTTCTTTATTCCAACAACATAGCAATCTGATGAATGTTATTCAATGTAAACATACATCGCCTACGGGGGATGGGAGTTTGAGTTTAAAACTATTTGTTATCGGAAGGATGCTGAAAGGAAGAAGAAGAATTGGTTATGTAAGTATAAGCCTATTTTATCTTTTCATAACACACCACCACCATTCTTTGACAACAGTCATTCACTCTCTCTCTAGATGTTATCAGTATGGAATGTTTTTTTTTTTTATGTTTTGTTTGTTGATAGTAGCATAGTTTTGTAGATGGCTGCACTGTAGGTATTTAACAACATCAACAACAGGGATTTATTTCCAGATTAGAAAGTGGTTTACAGACTTGTTAAAACCTGTATTTATTGATTTCAGAATGGAAGCAGGTCTATTTCGTTGGACTAGCTCAGTTTCGCTGCAGTGTCTGGAACGCTATGTTCTCATCTTCCATGATTCATAGAGGATGTCTTCGTCATACCGAAGTGTTTAATTATATAGTTTGGTAGGAAAACATGTCTTTAATAGATATGTATACTTTTGAAATAAACCATTCAGCTCTATTATAAACCATTTGTGTATACACATTATTTCATATGAGCGTGACAGCCTTAATATAGAATAAGGTTGTGACGTTCTGAAATGAAACTATACCCTTATCCATTTCATATTCCTTGCATAATCATTCTCATTAGCTGATAGTAATAGTATTAGTGTTCATCGGATGCTGAATGGATGAAGAATTGGTTAAGTAAGTATAAACCTATTTTATCTTTTCATACCTATGTCTACCTTTGCGCAATATTACACTATCTATCTATAAACGAAGGATAGGCACAGAGCATAAAGCCATCCCAGAAGGATACACAACCCTTAAGAATCTAATTAATACATTAGGCTTATATGTTATCATTACGTTGTAACTAAAGGGAAGTGTTTCTTAGTGGGTATTTGCATTATATCCTCTGCCCCAAGCAGATATCTGTATTATCATCTAACTTGTTATTCTAACAGAGTTGTTATTGTGTTTATCTTAATTTCACTGTCGGGTATTGCACAGTACTATTTCTGTAATATGCTAATACACACACACACACACACACCTTCCTATAGGTTTTATTCCCATGGTTAATACAACGTATTTGAGTTAGCTGGGGTTTGGGGGGCGGCGTTGGTTTTCGAAATGGGTCAGATTGGGGTGGGGGTAGCACGGGCTTATTGCCCACGTCTGCTTTGTTCGAGTCGAATCCCATCATGTCATATAGGACCATAGTACGGGGGTTTGGGGGGTGGGCCCACTGGGGGGCAGGCGTCGGTTTTCGATTGGGGTAGGGGTAGCACGGGCTTATTGCCCACGTCTGCTTTGTTCGAGTCGAATCCCCTCATGTCATATAACGTACATGGCCAAAGGGCCTAAGTAGGCGTCGGGGGCGGCGTCGGTTTTGTTTTGGGGCATAGCTCTTTACGGGGGCTTGGGGGCGGGTGGGCATTAGCACAGGACGAACGGGCGCCTTTCGCTTTTTCGAATCGTCACGTTTCACCTATACGTGACTCTACACCGGGGGCGGCGTCGGGGGCGGCGTCGGTTGGCCGCCATTTTGGATACGCAGCTAGCTAGTTACTACTAACTCGTTTTAACTGCATCTAGGTTCTAGTTTCTCTACGCCTTTTTTGCTCCTTACATATTCACATATTTTTCAACACGTAATACAAACTTGAAAACCAACCCTTGAAAGAGATAAAAATTAAAAGACTCCTCTTTTCTCAACTTAATTTACTTTTCCACTAGCCCTTTCGGCTTAAATATAAATAGTTTATAATATGAAATCTTCTGAAGTTCTTAAGTATGGTGAGACATTACTAACAAATAAAGTTGAGCATAAGTATGCTATCTTTACAATAATGTTCTCCACCTTGTACCCTCAAAAAAGTGTGTATATATATATATAAGAAACCCTTATATTGGAAGTCTAAATCTATATGCAACAAACACATTATCACATATTTATGTCATGATCTAAAATTAAAATTAAAATCTTCGTGGTATAATGTCTAAAAACGTACAAAATACTCGTCATAAATTAAAAACATAAAAAATATACAAAAAGTCTTCAGTCTGCTATCATGTAATTAAAATGCTTAAAAATCTTGTATATCTAGTATGTAGGGTCCTTCATTGGCGATGCGCATTTCAACCTAAGTAGGCCGTCTTCAGTCCTTTACCAGTAGGTAGCCTATATCCTATACCCAGAAGCACATATTATGAGAACTAATTGTGTACCGGTACACAGCTATGTATACAATTAGTGCTCATACTATGTACATCTGGGTCTTCTTAGGTTGAAATGCCCATATCCGTTGTAACACCAATGAAGAAGTACCTTGCTCAGATACACAAGATTTTTAAAAATGTTATTACATGGGAGTACTTCATTCTAAAGACTTTTTATATATATTTATTGTTTTTAATTTATGACGAATCTTTTGTACAATTTTTAGACAGAATACCAAAAAGATTTTCATTTTAAGTTAATACGCAAGGAACATTATTGTAAAAATAAACATAACCCTCAACGAATATGAAATATTAATCAATATATCAACCCTTCGCTTAAAGTTTTGTTCATCGAACTCCGTGTTACGAAAATCTATTTACTAATGGAAGCGAGAGAAAGACATAAATAGAGGCAGAGAGAAAAACATAAACAGAGGCATAGAGAAAGCCATAAACAGAGGTAGAAAGAAAGACATAAACAGAGGTAGCCTAGAGATAGAGAAAATTTGGGCTAAAGGTTAACTGCTTCTGCTGCAGTTATGAAACTTGGAACAGAAATATGGCCGATCATACTGCTCCACATCAGCTAAATCATAGAAAATTTCAAGTTAAAGGGATCAATAGCTAAATCATAGCAAATTTCAAGTTAAAGGGATCAATGGCTTCCCTGACAATAAACCATAAGTTAAGTAAATACGTAAGTAAGTAAATAGCTAAATAAATAAGGTCTCACTTGTTTATCTGATCTCGGAACTTCTCGGCTTCATTTACATTTTCTTGCACACATGTCAACCCTTTTTACAGTGAATGAAACGGGACAGGAAAGGAAACTGTTCTGTTTTCCATGCTTGACAGGTGTAGGGGATCTTTCAGATACTGTAAAAAAATATATTTTACTGTCGGCGTCCGGTAAGTCAGGCATATTTTTCTGAGATAGAAACAATATAGCAAATCCACCTTTTCCCGTATTTGTAGATTAGGTAGTCTTGTTTGGTAACGAGTGCAAGACCATGTAGATGAAGAGTATTATACCGTACTCGCAACTCCATTTACTGAATTTTAATAGCCGAGCATAGCTTACTTTTTAAGTGTTCAGCAACTTATGAATGCAAATTTAGTAACACAAATGACTTTATTAGACAGTAATACTTTGGGTTTAATCTGATTGCGCGGATAATAAGTACGGTTTTCCATATTTTCTATGCTTTATCATGAATTTTTATATGTAATATTTTATTTTTAGGTAACATTTCTGATTATTTTTCACAATTTGTTGAAACAATTGTAATATGATTAATCGATGTACGCCTACATAAAGCTATCGCTATAATTTTTGTGCTAGCATTAAAATCAGGGATGCTGCACATAGGAGAATATATGCACATAACATCCTACGTGTAAGATAAAAGAAACGTGCACCACTATCTTCCTAATACAAGACAATATTTAGCTGGAGTCCCAACCCTTTTCTTCCGTTGAATGCGAGCTTTTGTATAGTCTTGGTAAATATTGAAGTAGAGAGTGGACCACGGTATACTTGATTGAGCTACTGAGGTACAAGCTACCGACTAACGTTAATGCCTAAATACTATTCCTGAAATAAGGCTTTATATTGTACTTTTCAGTACATAATGGACAAGCTGCTTAAATGAATATTCCTTACTGTTAATTCAATTCAACAAACCATTAGGCTATTATCTAAATTTTACATGCTAAAATTTGATAGAAACAAAGTGGAAAAGGAATAGACAGCATTGTACAGTTAGTTTTACTTTCTCTACATAGAATAAGATAAAATTTCGAACGCAAAGAAAGACTGCTAGAAAAGTAAGAACAGTCTCGGCAATTTTTTAACTGTCCCAGTAAAACGCATTAGACCTATCAGATGCACTTAAGTTTCTCCATATTTATAGTAACAAGAGTTAGCGAAGGGGAAAAAGGGGCAATGTTTAGCTTATACGGTAGTAAATGCTCTTACCGGGAGAGTGCTTTGATATACATGCAGAGAGCATAGCTCGCGGTTTCCCGTTAAGAAACTAGTCCGTGGCGCCAAGCTATGGTCACTTCCTTTACGGGAGAGCAAGTGAGAGAGAAAGGCTACTCTTACTGCCATCAACCCCACGTTCCTTTGCTCGTTCCTACGCCTTTCAGGTGGGAAGCTGCAACACTGGGATTGTGATGATTCCAGAATTTATTTGTCTTCAGTAACTGCGTTAGTTCAATAATAATAATAATAATAATAATAATAATAATAATAATAATAAACGGTTACAGGCATATTGTTACTATAAGGCTACCCTGAAAGATGAAGCACAAAATTGCTGAAGAAGGGTGCAGAGTAAAAAGAATTGTAGGGAAGGCACGGAACAAACAGAAAAAATAGGCGAGAGAGGATAAGTTGAAAAATGTGACGAAGATTGAAGAAGACGATCATAGCGAAAAATAGTTATTAAGAACAGGAAGAAGATGAAGAAGAATTATATGAAGTAATAGTAGTAGTAGTCTAGTAGTAGTAGCCTATAGTAGCAGTAGTCTAGTAGCAGTGGTCTAGTAGTAGTAGTAGTAGTCTAGTAGTAGTAGTAGTAGTAGTAGTAGTAGTAGTAGTCTAGTAGTAGTAGTAGTAGTAGTAGTAGTATAGTAGCAGTCTAGTAGTAGTAGAAGTATAGTAGTAGTTGTAGTCTAGTAGTAGTAGTAGTATAGTACTAGTAGTAGAAGTAGTAGTAATAGGGGTGGTGGGGATGGTTGTAGTAAGTTAGTATTGTGGAGGTGGTATTGTAGATGGTACGTTAGTATTATGATAGAATAGTTGAAAGAAGCTGGACATTATATGACGAGGAACCATTAAAAAGACCACCTACTTAAAACGGAAGACAAATATAAATCTTTACACGTAAGTCGTTTTAATGACTTCAAGGAACATTCATGCCAAACTGGAAGAAAATCGAACGACACGTTTGGTCGTAATTACGTAACATACAAATTTACAAACAGACGAAAAATGCTGAACGTTTCTGTTTAAAAGAGGACCTCATTTCGTCCGGTCATGACTAAGACCTTTCAAGTATTTATAACTTAATTTCCCTCCATGTAGAAAACTAAGTAAGTTTACAGTGATCGGCTGTACTAAACATAGGCTAATGGGAGACTATATTTTACAAATTAAAATTTAATTACGTATACACTAAACGAATTTTTGCTCTTAGCTCTAAAAACATGTAGACCTATTGTAAGACCTCTCTTCTGCTACATTTTCTGTTTTGAAAATGCCGAATAAACAGGGTTGAAATGGCTGCAAAATCTGCAGTGAAGTAGCAACTGACATGAACAAACTCTGCAGACACAAATTAAAAAGAAAACAATAAGTTTACCAAGGAAAGGAGAGCATAAAACAATTGATTTAGCCTTGAGCGTTATCGCGCCTTCACGTGCAGCATTTAATTGCCGTTTCAACTGCAATGCCGGAGCTGTAGCCGCTAGCAAGCACAATCTGTTTTATGGTTACTGGAATAAACTGAATTCTGAAACGGGAGATAATGAGAAGTTAGTTGTTTTCGGCCTGCAGGTGATCTTTAACCTTGCTTCAGGTGGCTGTTACGACCAGGTACGATACCGTTTGTCTCATTAAATATACCAGCATTAGCACGATCCTTCTAAGCCTCTAGTTATAACCGATGGCCTAAAAGAAATGATCTTCAGTTCAAAGAATATTTATGTAAATATGCTGTTTTAAGAAGTTTTAATTTTAAAATTTCCTTTCTTTTTTATCTTAGCCCGTGTTTAACTTCTCCTCTGGAAGGGCTTAGAGTTCTCTCTAAAACATGAAAGCTTCGTCTGACTCCATCGCCCGAAGCCCGGACTGACTTTGTGGAATCCAGTGAGTCCCTTCCTAATGATAATGAGGGTCGCTAATTGTTCGCTACTCCCAGAGTAAGTGTATTTAGAGAGTACACATTCTACTTATGTGTCAGAAAAGGACATAGTATAGCTTTAACGCAGAGGGTGCAACTATTCAACACGATACAAGATAGTGGTCTGTACATTCCCCAGGAAAGAAAGAAAGCCTGACATTGTTGATTCTAGGCATTTAATGGGGGGTCTCCTATTGTTCAGTAGTCCCTACACTTAAGTAGCAGGGGTGAAATGTTATGATTACAGTAGTTCCAAGAACTGAAGTTTTCATGGATTGGAAAGAACTATACACTGCAATGCCTACATGAAGGGGAGAAATTCTGGATCAACAATAAACGGGATATGAGAGGACTCCTTTCGGTGGACCAACTTAAAGCAAACACATAGGAAAAGGATCATGACATATCACACAGCACCCAGCCCTGAATCCAGGAAGAAGATTTCCCCACTAGTGAAACATTCTCATACCGGTCTAGAATTGAATCCGGGCCGCCAGAGTGGAAGGCGGCGGACATGAATTATTTCCCAAGTTACTTACTCTCACTAGATTTATAAGTTTCATAACGTCAAGTAAAGTGCTCCCTATAAGCTTATACAAGTCGTTGTGATCCAGGATTTCTGGAAGGGAGGCTCTCGGATTTTTAGAGAACCGGAAATGTGGCGTTATAGTCAGTCAACCTGCTTAAGTCTCCGTACTTAATATTTCTAAACTCTAAAAAAAAAGTACTCTACAGGACACACGGAAGGAGTGGGTACTGAATGAGTGATACATCTGCAGCAGCCTGCCTACAAAGCCACTATTAAGGAAAATGCAAACTACCGCCCAGAAAAAAGTAACCTGGTTGTATCGCAATACTACTGGAGGCCGATCAAGGCTACGAATATTGCATAACCAGATGATCTACGTCCTACGTATTCGCTAACATAGTATTTACCTTAGACACTTCCGGCAAGTATGAAAAATAAATTACAAAGCGTACAGTAATCGAAAAAATAGCAATTAGTTAGATTAATATTTTGTTTAAATTAACGAATTCTCTTTTGAAGATCAGACTACTTTAAATTAATAAACCACTACAGCCATTAGACAACCAATGTTATGTCAACTGACAACTAAATCAGAAAAATATTTGCATTTATTTTAGTATAAACTGGTCCAGAATGTTTTGCTTTCTGTCAGGCTAGTGAACTCCTTACTGAACGACGAAACTTTTTCATTGCTGAAACAAATTAAACGCAATTTTATACCTTTTCTTAGGACTACAGTGCGTTTGTTAGCCTCTTTGTGTTTACGTGTATGCATTATATTAAACTAAACTCCGTGGCGCTACATCCCCGAAGGGTCTAGGCCTACCAGCCGACCGCTGCTTCATCTACCACAGGCAGATGGCAAGATTGCCGACACCCACCGCCGTTAATGGTGGTTTCCGTGACCGGAGCCGCTACTTCTCTTCAAGCAGGTCCTCAATTTGAATCACGAGGTTGAGTGCAGAACCTCCCTATCTCATAAAATCCGAGGAGGTACCGAGGATCGAACCCGGGCCGACGGATCTGTAGTCAGCGACGCCAACCACAAGACCACGCCGGCGGTCGCTTTATCATATTACCTATATAAAAATGAGTTAAAACAAAATTACATATGACCGTATCTTAAGCATTTTAAGATAAAATGCACTGCGAGTTATACGTTGATTCTTTATTATAAATTGATGATAGACAAAATATCCAATTAAAGACTTTTATTTCTTACTGCTGATTTAAAAAATATGTTTGCCGAGGTAGAGTAGGTGTATTTCATGCTTATTTGGGTATATTGCAACTTAGGACTGTGACCGTCGCCGATGTGCCGCAATTTGTATCACAGGTGTTCTTTTACATGCTTATAAATCTACAGACATGGGACTCTCACATTTATGTTCATATAAATGCCATCGACCACGGGCGGGATCGAACCCGCGACCGTTTGCAAACGTAATGTTGTTTGATACATAGTTAGTATTCCGAATAAAATAAATGACTGATACATGTTTATCGAACGCCTTTAGAAATCAGCTCCATGTTCAGTGCATGATTGCTCAGTAATGTCACATATTACGTTGAATTCCTTGACAAGGGCCTTCACGATTCGTCTCGCGGTTATTGAGAGGCTCAGCTGTGGTTTGTTGCAAAAAAGTCACACTTGTGGTTAATGTAAAATAATATGGGCCAGCAGTATAAGGTGTGTCCCTTCAAAGTTGGAGTGTGACTAGTATTACGTTGCCCACGGCTGAAATGACTACTATTTAAGCTAACGCAGCAGTGAATTCAGGAGATCGGGAGATTCTACAATA